>CM030010.1:70637695-71887695 GCA_017639485.1 Pluvialis apricaria
CATATCTTAGCTGTAAGGCTTCCATGAAGGAGTCTGGCCGCCTTGTATGTGAAAAGATCATAAAGCATTGCAGTGGAAATTCCAGAATGGAGAATGTATATACCGAGTGGCATATGCCATTACCAGTGTATATTGTTTAGAAACCAAGGGAGATTTCTGGGGAGGTCTTCAGGACAAATGATTAGCAGTTATAATGAAGTACTATCCTGGTTAAGATAACAGAGTTTTGAAAATTTGTGGCTCGGGTTGGGGTCTAAGGAAACCTCTCAGAGGACCGCCCATTTTCTGTAATTAAGTGTGAATAAGTAACACCACATTGGTTCATTAGCATTGATTGGTTCAGCAGACTGATGAGCTGACACTGTGGGAACCAAGCCCAGGAAAAATGCAGCTATCCTGCTGAATTTGATTTTTGTGAGGTTTGTAGCCTTTTACTTCTTTTTCCTTTGCTGCAGTTTCTGCATAAAATCAGAGGAAGTCAATATATTCTGAGCTCTTACAGCCTTGGCAAGATCGGCATTGATTACAAAAACATGAACAGAAATTTCTTTGTCCCTGAACAGTAATAAACAGTGGCTGAGACTGCTTTTCACAGGAAAGATCACAGCCAGAAGCATCTTGCCTCTCCTGGTTTTAGGATCGAAAGAAATGAACCGAGAGCAGCTCCACTGGAGGTTATTGTTGTTCGCTTGGGAACCAAATAGAAAACTTTTGTATCCGTTACTTAAATACTGTAGCCAGTCATTAACATCAGTAGGTCTTTTTTTTCTTTACAGGTCACTTAATTATCCTACTAGATATTTGTGCTTCTGCAATGAGAAGTGTTTAGTGACAATAAGGTTGACTAGGAAAAAAAAAAAAATAGTTTGCGTAAAAGAATTTCCTTCTTTTACAAATGGGAAAAGTGCTGTAGGGAAAAGGTGTCGCTCCTCTCTCTGTGGTTGCTGCATTTGCCTTTTAAGGAAACCTGATTTACAGTTAAATGTTTTGGAAGATGGGCAGAGGACCAAGGCGAGTGCTAACAGTGCCAAGGAGAAGCGGGAAATGAGGGAGAGGATAAGTTGAAGGAAATATCTCTCTGCTTTTAAACAGAGAAGGAAAACAAATTGGAAATGTGGGTGGGGGGAGATGAAAGCACCTACGTCATTGCAAAGCAAGGGCTCTACAGTAAAAAAGAGAAAAGATTATACAGTGAAAACTCGTGTTCTGATAACTTCGGTAGCTTGATAGCCACAAAAACAGGGCTGCGTGCTGTTATGCTGTCTTTATTTCTGGCCTTCCTCTGCAATTTTTTTCCCCCTCAGGCTGTGCATCCTAGAAGGGGGTTAGCTCTGCCTGCCCGGTGTGTCTCGCTTTGAGCGGTGGGGATGGAGAACCGCCGTGCTCCTGCTTTCTTTTCCCTCCCGGCAGGGTGGGAGGGCAGAGCGGGGCTGCTGCCGGGGGGCACCTGGGGGCAGGCAGTGCCTGCGGGCCCCACGAGTGGGTAGGCAAGGACTTCTGCTTCCCGCTCTGCAGCCTTCCCTCACCGTAGGGTGAAATCCCACCGGAGACCTCGCCAATCGCTTGCCCTTGGTGACAGCGATACTTTTCTGGGATGGGCACTGAGAGAAGAGGTGGATGGGCCCACCTGCAGGACCCAGGTGTGATGTTCAGCGTTAAGGGTGACGCAGTCCATCTCTCCGGGTTGGGAGGTGCATCTTCCATCGCGCTACCGCTTTCCTCTGCTTTGCACCAGTGTTCATACCCCCGTGGGGGCAGCTGAACACTTAATGCTCATATACATGGTACACAGTTCTGAGCCACCAACCCACCCTCCTGCTTCCACATCAGAAACACACCTTTCTGCCTTGGGTCAAGCCCTAACTGGGGCTTTGGGAAGCGAGAAGCACCAACTGTCTCAGCCCCAGTCCTTTCTGGTTCATCACCAGTAGCAGAAACAGGTATGGTGTCCACACTCCGGCTCAGAGAGGGACTTTTTGGCATAGTCAGACCTCTGACTTTGGCCCTGTTGTTTCGCTGTCACGACTTGACTTAATCTTTCTTCTCTCTGGGGGAGATACAACTTTCAGTTCCCAGTTTATGTAAAAGCAAGTCTACTTGCAAGCCTGCTTTGGTCTGGTTTCAGACCAAAGGTCCATCTGTCCCAGCATTGTGTTTCTCGTAATGGCAAAGAGCAGCTGCGTGGGGAAGAGCATAAGTGCAGGGTGAACGTTTAGTCCTGCCTCCCCAGAATTGCTCCCCCAGCCTCCAGCAGTTTGTGGTCCCTGGGTGTCTTTTGTACTTGGTGGCTTTCTGATGTTTTGGAATACCAAGATCCTGATTTTAAACCCCTTATTTTCTCATGTGAGGCTCTTCCTATTCAGAGCCACCTTTTTAGTTGACGAGTCTTTGGTGAGGAACCTCACCGAATAACTTGGGACAACCTGACCTGTAGTTGCCCATATCTGTTATGAAACGTCATTAGATATTGGTGTCCTTTCTAGTCCTCTGGCATTGAGACAGTTTTATGCAAGAGATTATAGATGACAGTCTGTAGTCATTTCACCTATGATATATGATGTATTGACTATGTATTACTGTTACTTACTATATATTGCTCTTCTCTTTGCCAATTTTTTCTATAGTCTCATTTACCCATACTTCAATTTGAGACCAATGCCATGAACGTCCCATAAAGGAGAGTTCCTGTGGGGAACAGTCCTTTTACCCAGTTTGATTTCTTACTGGTAATGCTTCCCAGTTGGCCTACGTAAGAGTCTAGGACATTGTTTAATCTATGTTACGCTTCTGCTTCTCTGAAAAGGGTGAAGCTCAGAAATCAGCTTTTTTAAAATATTGCTTTGGTTTCCAAAAGAAATTTTTGAGTTCACAAAAATGTAATTTAAGCCTATGTTTATTTTTAAAGGAGAAAAACAGGTAACAGCTGATATTCTGGTCAGTTTATAATTTAACCATACAGAACAGAAAAACTGAGAGTGAACTGTCATTGGATGGTCTTAAAGACCCGGAACCCTTGTTGCAACTATGAAAATATTAGAACAATTTACATGGCATTTCAATTGAATTTTAATGCCATCTGATTAACCTATATACCATTTCCCATATAATTTCATTGTAAAGAAACCAAACAGGATTATAAAGCAATAGAGAGAACAAGGTCTGTAGCAAAAGGTAGCATCTTCTAATAGCCCAACAGACCATTCTTGGTTATAGCTTCGACAGTCACAGCTACAGTGCCATCACCATGGATTCCTTTTCATTCTCTTCAGTACTAATTTTTCTGGTGGAAAAAACCCCCACATTATTTAAAAAAAAAAAAAAGTCAGTGCTTTGCTCCAAATTTACTTTAAAATATTACGCATCATCCAAATCGTACTGTAAAAATCCATTCACAGAGCTGCAGGCGGCAGCAGGAGCTATGGCAGGGAAGCACTCGCGTGGTGGGCAGCACAGTAACTCCTTGTGCGGAGCGAGCGCTGCGGAGCCCGCAGGAAGCACCGCCGCCGAATTGGCTCATGCTGCGTGGGGCTGGCAGGACCCACAGACCATGGGCTGAGCCCGGGGAGGGTGCCCCAGAGCTGTCAAATTGTTTAGATCTGTGTTTGGTTTGCTTTTTTCCAATAGCTGGTAGTTACTGAAATGGATTCCTAAAAATGAAATTATTTCTTCAAGAAGTAAAGGAAGAGTTGATTAGGTTTTCATACCTTCTATTCCTGGGCTCTGAGCAGGACTGAACACTGTCTGTTTTATCAGGGCAATTTCTGAACTCTAAAATAGTGTTCAAGTTTTCAGTTACACAATCTGTACAAGGAAATACTTTAGTACTTGATTTTGATGTGCAGCGTAAGAGAAATCCTTATTTACATCTTGATAGGATATCTTGGAGAAAACTCTGTCTTCTGGACAAAATCAGAATTCTACTCAAATAATTCAATTAATTATTTCCTCTGACTGACTTCTGACAGTTGCCAGGCATGAAGAATTAAATCGTCTCTTCTAAGATGTGTCAGAAACATACCACTCTTTGGAGCCTCCATCAAAACTTGACAAAGCATTAAAGCCGCAGCCCGCCACTGTGGGGCCTGACTGCTAATTAGGAGAACAGAGGACCATTTTCAGTATCATCCCTGAAGCTCCTAGAGCAGAATCAAGAAATATCACAGGTTTGTCAGCACAGCCTGTGGCCAGGGTGAATTTACGTACATCTTCTGGCTGAAGAAATGTGCTCATTTCTTCCACAAAAGCCACTGTCACAGAACTGAAGCCTGTCTTTTCCCCTGTCAGCAGTGAATAGATTGCTACACTTGAAAAAATTTGCAGTTTGGCATAAAAGGCATCCCAGCTGAAGTGTGTTTCCGTAGCCAAGCACTGTGGGGAGGCAGAAAGTTTGGAGAGCGTCTTCCAGGTCTTTTCCTGAAGTGCGCATCTTACCATTGGAGATGCTCACTGACTTCATCGCTGCTTCGCCACTCTGTCGTCCACCACCACGCGGAGGTGTCGGCGGGTGGCTGGGGCCTGCTGCAGACTCCCTCTCCATCTCCCCTCCCTCCGCGGTTCCTCCTGCTGTTAGCCGTTCGTTAGGAGATGGGTCTCCTTCTCTTGCAGGCTGCGGTGAGGAGGAGCCCAGGATGACCCACAGAGGAACGTGTAGTGCTTGGGACATTCAATATATCAAGAACTACTAATTCCAGAGCAACTCTAAGCGAACAAAGTAGCCACAGCTTGGTGCGGCTGTTGGGCCGTCAATGGATTAGCCACAGGGCTACATGTTTGGCCGCGGGACTGGGAAATAAGCTGAGCCTGTCTACAGCTCCCTGGCACGGCCACTGTGGAGCCAGCGATGCCCGGGCCTGTCCAGCGCCCACCGATAACCGTGCCGATGGCCCTCCTGCCCGGTGGCCCTCGGCTGCAGAGCCCAGAAGCAGAATAGCTGCCTGAAGAGCAGCAGCACGTTTTCTCCACCCAGGAATACTTGACTGGGCAAATAAGCTTCAGCCAGTTAAAGTAACTTAAATCATCCCAAATGCCTCTAAGTTCTACCTGACTTGTTTTGTTATTGGCTCATTAGGAGAGAGTACTGATATGTTAAATGTTTCCTAAGCCAAAAAAGAAGGAAAAAAAAAAAATCCATTCACTGCAGCCTGAATACCTTTGATTTATGAATCTCTGATTCATCCTGACAGCTACTTAAAAATTCATGTGAAACTCGGCATTAATCTTGGCCAGAAAAAGAAAAGAAATGTGTTAGGTAACAGGAGTGCCACAAAATGCAGTTGCCATTGTGGGTGTGTTTAATGAAAGGCATCGTTAGCATTTAACTCACCAGAGAAGCGTCGGTACATATTACTAGATACTTTCTCTTTCTTGAAGCCTGTTGAACAAATGTGTACTCGGGCGCAGAAATGCATCTCTAACATTGATGTCTCATCACATTATTTCTCCTCTTAAATGTGTATAGTACGTACGTCGGAGCTTCTCGTGTGTCATTAGATATTGAAACTGAGATAATACAAACATTTTGTTGTATAAGGGAGGAAAGGGAAATAAATTACTTTCTCTGTCTTTTTTTTTTTTAATTTTCTTCCCAATATTGAGCGTATTTGAGATTTAGAACTTAGCTTAATGACTTGATTGATGAAATAACATTCTCTGTAGTGCCTTGGAGAAATTATCATAAACTCAATAATAAGTTTAAAAAAATAATTCCTGATTATTTTTTGTTGCTGATTTGGTTATTTTTTCCCAAGAATGCTTCATTACAAATGGTAATGTTTTCCAAGAAAATAACCAGATAGCCTGAAATTTGAATATATTAAGGGTTTGAATAAATAAAAGCAGCTGCTTTCCTCTTGCAATAGCTGTATCTTCTGCTTTGCATTTCTAAATGCAATTTTACTTAGCGTATATCCATGGCCATTTGCTTAGTATCTTGTGTTTTTTAAAGTATATTAAAGGCTGGCAGTAGACCATCCTGGGCAGAGAGGTGTAGGGAGGAGAGAGCAGAGAAGGGAGGCGTGTGGCTGCACTTCTATTCAAAACCAGTTACGTTTGCACCATGAATTGAAGCCAGAAAGCTGCACTGTAACTTAATCAGAAAGGCAGGTGATGAAAAACAGGAATGAGGTTAAATTCATGCAGGAGATCAGGAATTTTTTTCTCCCTTTTTTGCATTACTTTACTGTTAAAGAAAGGTAGGACATTATTGTGGGGTGCTTGTTTTATTACTATAAAAATATTCATGTCATAATTGAACAATTGAATGTGTCTTTTTTTTTTTTTTATTTGGAACATGTCATATCTGGCCTGTGCCCATTATTTACAGTTTTCTAGAAATATACTAAGCTATATTCAATTGAATTAAACATAATTAAACACAATGTTGAATCTTAAATTCCTTTAAGATGATTAAACAGTTAAGATACTACCTATATTTTCTACGGAAAATGTTTTTGTCTGTATCTCCCATTTTTATAGGCTTTCAGGTAACATCATTCATACAGTGTCCCAGATTGTACTGAAGATGATGTTAGAGGTCCGTACTGGACAAGTGAGTGGGTCAGAATGGTGGCTTTTGAGAGGAGTTGAAGAAATTCATTTCAGTATTTTTAGCTGTGGGATTTTTCACTGTGGGTTCTTTTTGGCTGTGTTTGAGGCGGTTGCTTTGGTTTTCTTGTAGAGTGATTTTAAAAATTTTATTTCCTTTAAAGAAAGGGAAGAGAACAAAGGAAGGCATGTGAACAGCTAAGCACTGCTCTAGACCATTTGTCTTATTGACTGCAGGAAAATTACTGGCGTGGCACCAGTGCCTTTCTCAGCCACTTTGGGACTTGGCAAATTCTTCCTAGGCTGTTCGGGTAATGTTTGCATTAGCCTTTTGTAATAAACAGGTATCAGAAGAGTTGCAAAGGTAGATCTATCTTCGCTGCTGAAGGTGAGCTCTTACTAGATGAATAAAGGGAAATAGCTGAAAATTATTAATGCTTTATGGAAGAGTATCAGCAGAAAGGTTAAGTTTCCTGTCACAGACATCCAAAAATCCCCCTGTTCATTAACTGGCCTGTTCATAATCAGGAAGGTGTTATGATGGAAAGCCTCGCAAGAGGAAGAGTGGTGGTGTTTGCACTTCTACTCCAAGATTTCGGAGAGGGGGGGTTCAGTTCCCGGCTTTGCAGCAGATTTCATGTGTGAGTAGCAGCAGTCTGTCACAGCTGTGTCAGTGCCTCCAGGCACCCAGCAGAATTTGATAAAGTTTCCACCACGGTTAGTGTTTTCCATTGAACGCCATCCACCTGTCTGCTTTAGTGTATCTGAAATCCTGCTAGACATCTCCTGGTCTTTAGCATCTAAATACCTTTGAACACCTGGTTTTTACCTCCCGGGCGGGTTGGTGGAGAAATGTCTGAGCTGGACCATGAGGACCATGGCACAGTGCTGCACTGGTGAAGTGTGAGTTGGATATCAGCTTGGAGGGGGATGCTGTTGGAAACGCAAATCGCCCTCTCACGTCTCCATTTGTGGCCGAGTGATCCCTTCCCACCGCCACGAATGTCCCGAGGCAGGCAGGGCTTTGTCCTCCTGCCACAGACAAAATACAGGCAGCTGTGGGTTTAACAACATGTTGGCTGATTTCCTGGGATTTCAGCTGAAATTCTGAAAGCACACCTCAGTGTCGTCTCTCTGACTTCAAACACCCCCAGTTTGTACCTTTCTTTGTAAATACCAGTTTGTGATCATATCGGATGCTGCTGTTTCTAGCACGTTTCTACATTAAAATGCATCCTGTTTGTCCTTAGTTGCTCTGTGCAATTCAGGATTTGATTATTGCAAAACACAGCCTAGGTGTAAAAATGGTCTACATACTTGTTTTGTGAAGTGGAAGAACAGAATATCCCTAATATTAAACCATAAAGCAGCGATAGTTTATTTATAAAGCCAGAAAAGGCATTTAATAAGCTGCCCAATCCCAGATAATTTCAAACTATATTTGTCACATACATAGGGGACATAAAATTATGAAAGAAAAATAGTTTCAGCAGCGTGTGTGTTGAGATTTGAAGAACCCACAACAATTTATTGTCATTCAGACAATTATTCTATCACCCGATGACCCCTTCTGACCTGGGAAGGTGAATCAGAGGAAAAACAAGGAAACCCAAGGGTTGAAATACAAACAGATTTAATAGAATAAGACTAAATAATTGACATTAATAATACTCAGGAGCCAATATTGATCCCGATACCAATATAAAATACAGAGGGTTATGCTCAGCCCGTTCTCTCCGTAGGCAGCCGTGCGCTCCCAGCAGTGACAGCGCGTGTGCGGCACTGCCAGCGCTGCGGCTTCGGGAGGAAGGGAAGGGCTCAGGGCTGCGGCACCGGGGCAGGGAGTTCTCAGGATGGCAGCCATCAAGGGAGAGAGGGAACTCCTCAGCAAACTTTCTGATTTATACTGAACGTGACGTTCATGGTATGAAATAACGCTGTTGGCCAGCATGAGTCAAGTGCCCGGGTCTCGCTCCTCCTCGTCCCTGCACCTGGCTGGCTCGAAAACACCGAGACCTTGAAACCCGCTCACCATAGTTGGCTATAAAGTAAATATTTTCACAAAATCAGACACTAGAGTCTTCTAAAAGGGCAGTTTTCCCAAGCATTAGAAGAGACCTTACTGAAAAGAAAAATTACTGAAAGAGAATTAATGTGTCGCTCAAACCAGGACGGTGCGATGCGAGTAAAATGAAACAGCACTGTACAGAAAGGAAACCTGGTTGCAGAGTCAAGGTTTGATAGATTGGTGGAGGGCCTGCTTCACAGGGTCGTGGCTCCAGAAAGCTTGACAGGACTGTGGGATGTCCCTGTCCCATGCCATTAGTGGACACCCCTTTGCCGCCTTGGTTGTGCTGACTCACACCCTTGTGGGGACGTACTGTGAAATACATCGGGGGCTGATCTGGGCTGCAGTAGCATTTTTTTTTGTGGAATAAAACAGTGCTCTTGACTTTAAACTTGCATCAATTGGTGAGTCCAGCTCTCAGCAGGGACTCCCAGACATCTGGGTGGGCTCGGGCTGTGGGGCACCTCAGGCAGGAGGGGGCGGTGGGTGAGCTGGGAACGTGTCGAGCTGCTCTTGTCCCTGCAGGCTGCTTCTGTTGCCAGCCCTGGACTAGGGCAGTGATGCTTGGGTGCCTTCGGGCTATGAAACCATGTGGGGATCTGTGATTGAGGGCATTTCTGATCTGAATGCGGAGTTTGGAGGGGCTTCTCTGACAGACTCATGACCCTGCAAAATAGGCGATGATAAATATATATGGAGTGTTGGATGGAAGGATGCTGGCTGCACGTCTCCCTTTTCCCAGTGCTTACAGAAATATTGTCTAGATAAGCCTCGGTAGTGCTGGAAATTTGTGTTTGTGTCAACCCATGAAACACATTTTGTGTATCTCACCGAGATGAGTTTATAGAAACACACTGTGTAACTGGTTCCAGTTGAAACCTTCACCAGATCCATCTGACTTACCTCTTGGTAAGCAGGAGGGAAAAGCAGGAGAAAGGGGAGCTTTTTTGGTTACTGTTTTGCTTTTTGACGATCACTTGTTTTATTTAAGGTTTCTTTTCTCTCTCTCCTGTTTGATAGGTCTAGAAGATGTTGTAGCAATAATGATCCCTGAACCCAAAGGAAAAGAGATAGTGAGCCTCCTGGAGAGGAACATTACTGTGATGATGTACATAACCATCGGGACACGCAACTTGCAGAAGTACGTCAGCCGGACCTCTGTGGTGTTCGTCTCCATCTCCTTCATTGTGCTGATGATCATCTCGTTGGCGTGGCTGGTCTTCTATTACATCCAGCGATTCCGCTACGCAAATGCCAGAGACAGAAATCAGGTGAGCAGTGCTGGAACGGCTGTCTGTGTTTCCAAAAAATCGCCATGGGCTTCATCTTAAAAGTAAAAGTTGAGGAAATCGTGAATGTGTGGTAAAAAAGACAAACCAAGACAAAAAAAACAAGGAAGTGAAAAGAATGGGGATATAAAAATGCCTGTGTTTGGGAAAAGCCGAGACTTCTGTCAAAGATGGGATTCGGGGAAAAAAGAAATTAATAAATATAATGTATATACATTATAGGGTTTTTCTCCCATGCAAGAAATAGACAGAAAGTTGGTAACGTTTATTAGTGAAAAGATTGCCTTGGTACATATAGCCAAGTGACATAGAAATGTATGTAATTAACGACTCTTGAGATCAAAATGACGACTAAAACATAGTAGGGTATGTGAATGTCTGTGTGTGAAACAAGGGTTCACAATAAGAAAGAAAAGAAGAACAGAAAGTGTTTTCATTTTAGTACTTCTTTAGAGGGGACTTGGGCTTGAAAGGCAAACATGCCCATGTTCATTTGACAATGATCACTGAACACAGAAGTGCTGTAGTGACAGCCACCAATATTATTAAACCATTGCTTTTGGTTTTGGCATCTTGTCCAAACCCCCTGAAAGAGATACAAAACCTATAGAGCTGGAGAGACATCAACAGCAGTGGGAATAAGCCCTAAGTCCCGAGGCCCTCTGGGTTTATAAAGCACTGTGCATCTTGATGGTAGTTCAGCAATGAATAATAATAGCAATGATAATAGTAAATTTAATCTTTTCTTGTCTGGATGCAACTATCTCGGCATCAGCAGAACCGAGGCTTCTACATTTCATTCTGATGGTACAGTAGAAAATGTTATCAATGTATGAAATCTGAGGAGATAACCATTTTACTGCAGGGAAAAAAAATGCAGTGTAATTCAGAGATGTTTCTGGACCCTTAATAAATTACTGTCGGGACAGGGGGAGGGTTGCATTGCTAGCTCTGCAGGAAAAGCAAAACTGAGAGTGTTAATAATCATCTTGTAGAGAAAAGTACTCCCACACACTCCGTAATACATGCTCAACGTATAGGGAACCCTCACCCTCCCCATTGAAATTCAGGCACCCTCTGAGATAGAGAGCAGCTGCTCTGTATTTACAGACAGAAAGAATATATTTTCCTTTTAAATATACAGTATGAAATTTTGGATAGCAAGAATGAGACTATCCCAGCTGGAATTTGAACATCACTGGCAGCAGATTCGCTGTGACTGTAACGGCTGTGGTAATTTTTAGATGCTTTGGCTGCAAAAGCACATGTGTGCCTAATTTATGTATGTGAGTACCGTAAGTGTGCTTTCAATCAAGTAATTATACAGGCAGATTAGCAGTGTAAATAGACACACATACACATGAAACCCAGCAAAATAAGAAGCTCATTCAGGTAATATGCGATAGTTCAGAACTGATAGGTTTATATGTTCAGGCAGATCTCTTTTTCAGTATTTTCTTTCCAAAGTTTGAACAGGACTAACATGCACAAGCAGTTGTTCTGTGCGGAGGTTTTAATAACTTTGTTATTATACTGGTTTTGTTCTTAGGAAGAGTAAGAAGGCATGCCTCCTAAGCAATTATTTATTATTAATTTTTTGCCAAAGCTTCAATAATGATATGGGGCAAACTAGACTTTCTTCATATACTTTCTTCATCCAGTTTTGCCTGACGTCTCCTCTAATCTCTTAGCTCCTTTCACATGAAAAATGGTAGCGATATACAGACAAAATTCGACCATTTGTGTTAATGAGTTGCTGTGTGTTGTGTTGCTTTTTTTCTTTTAGTCCTGGCTATGGAATATAACGTTGTTCAAAAGAACTCAGGTTGCTCTTGCCCTTTCCATGGGAGTTCCTCTCTGTTTCCCCTGAAGTTCTGCTTGGTTTTGTTTTTTTCTTTGACACATTTTCTTGTAGCACAAGAATGGGATCAAAAGTTCTATGTTGATATATTAGATATTCAGCTATATACAAGAAAAACTGTTTGTGTTGCTTTGCTGGAGCAAGATTCTTTTGTCATTGCGCTCAAAAGCTTTTGGCATTATAACTTGCATGTGTCTGTCTGTATGAAGGTATTGTGATTACTTGTTGGAAAGCCTTGCATGTGTTGTAAGCACCTTCATTGCTGGCCAGCCTTAGGAAGGATACTTCCTTCTATTTGTATTTGATGTACTCAAGCTAAAGTTTATCCAAAGGTTGAAATGTTTGGGTAAACAGAGCATCAGCTGAAGGGAGAGCCAGCTGGCCTATTCAGAGAAAGTTGTGCTATCAGTTCCTACCCTGCAATGAGATGAAATCTAACTGTGCAGACTGACTGCCCTGTTCTGAAAGTGCGAAAAACTATGACTCCTTTATTAGACTTCAGTTAAAATAAAAAAAAAAAAATATTAAAAAGCTTAAATTCATTTTGACATCTGAATGATTTAAAATCCCACCGTTTTAAAACAAGGGCTTGTGAGGACCTATGTTTTCTGTGTCAAATAAGAACCTATGCCTGCCTCTTTGCTAACCTCCATCATGCATGCCCTTCCTGGGTTTAGCTGATAGTGGAGTTGCTACCAGGAGCAGTTCAGCCTCCTCTGGATTGATAGTCTGGGTGTTGTGCTGAGGGGAAGGGACAATGCGGCTGACTGCAAAATATAATTGGCAAAAAAAGACTTTATTTCCAAGCAGGAGGGGTGTTGCACTGTTACATGAAAGCAAGATTTCTGAACATCGTTCCTTGGTCATTCCAAGTCTCCTTAAGTCATCTTCCCTTTTGCATCTTCCAGGCTGACCCGTTGCAACTATGTCTTCCTTTAGTGAAAAACATCGCGTGTCCTTTTGTCAAGCCTCATAATCACCTTTGCCTCCTTGCCCTCTTTTATATGGTGACCCTCCTTTCCAGGTCCACTTCCCTTCTTGCACACAGCATAAGTTGCTGATCAAGCAGTATACCCAAAAGGAACTGATTTAATTATCCGTCAAGAAAGCAGCGAGCTCAGCTATTGAGAGAGGCAGCTAGAAAGACTAAAGAAGCTCTGGAATCATTTCCTGTGACTCCCCAGTGAGATGAAATCTGGACATATAGCATGTACATCTTCAGCCACCACTCTTCCTCACCGTGTGTGCAAATCCAGGTTCATGCGCCAGAAGGAAGACACTGCTCACTCCAGTTAGGTGCCTGATTTTGATGAGCAGAGGATCAGGACTTTAAGGAGTCTCGCTGAATGCCCTGGCCCATTTGTCCCAACATGGCTGGAAATTTAACGCAGTGGAACGCAAAACTGTCTTCCATTATGGGCTTATGCACCTACAGCCAGGGCGTCAGCTACACATACGGTTAGATTTCAATTTTTATTTTAATACGTTTAATTTTTAAGAGTATCTCCAGCACAGACAACTGTATGGTACATGTGGAAGTAGAAGATAGGTAGTAATATTCACATGGATGAAAATCCAAGGCCTCCTCTTCTTTTCCCCACCTAACAAGGTGTCCAGGAAGTAGGTGGTTGCCCTGTTGGTACACCTTTTTGATATAAAGAGGATAAATTTGTGTAAGGAGAGCATAAGCAATCTGCTTCCTCGGCAGCTTGTTCCTGGAGCCCTCCTGAAGATGAGAGAGTTTCTCTGTGAAAGACTGTGGGAATTGTTTGCATCAAGAGATATCAGGTTGCAGAGATAATTGAAAGCAGTTTGGAATTACGTGAGAAGTTAAGTCCTGGAGATAATTCAGCAAAATGTGACTTGCTGTCTCAGCCCTGTAACAGCCAGGACACAGGCTTAAAAAAACAACCAAAACCAACGCTGTGAGTGTGTCAGATTTCATGTTTCACCAGTCATAGTAGAGTTCTCTTCTTGTCGTCTGTGAGATGGGAAAATGGTGAGGGGGTGACGTGTTAAGTGCCAGACCTGTTGACCATATTTCTTCCATGTCATTTCTTCCCATTGGTTTCTTGTTAAGAAGTTTTTTCTGTAAAGTCATTTTGAAACCAGGTGGGCTCTGTGAGTTTTGCAGGACAGTGAAAGCCAGAGCAGGCAGTGGTCACGCTGGGGCTGAGGAGGGTCCTGTGCATCCTGGGTTAATCTCCAGTGAAGGATCAATCTACTTTAGTATGTGACTGTCAGCATGTGGAGGGTCAAGAAATTATCTGAGGAGGAAGACTGCTGGCTGTGGCTTTGGATGAGAGTTTGGGACCATTGAATAGAGATGTCAATCTTTGAAGCAGTCTTGGGAAGATGCTTCCCATGATGGAGTCCACAAACTTTATCTGTGGTACAGGAGATGTGTCGTCCTGATGGTGCACTTCATTCAGTGCAAGGCACAAGGCAATCTGCTCCCTGCAAAGGTGAGGGTTTTGTGAGGCCATTAAGAGAGAAGCACTTACCATAATTTCTGTTCCACAGCATCTACAGTCGTTTACTTCTTCAGGAACAGACAAGTGATGTTTTCCGTGCTGCTGTCCTTTCTTTTTGACTAGTATCATCATCTTCACAAGACCACTGCGTCTGATACGCTTAACTCCTTCCAGTCTGGTACTGAATGTTGCAGCCTTGCTAATGAGATCATGAGATTTATCATTGTAAATCTCTAAGCCTCACTTTAAACCCTTAAACTATTGTAATGCCTCTTATCTTTTAGGGGAAATCATTGGTTAGTGATAGCATGCCTTTCATTCAAATGGAAGAATCCTCTGAAAGTATGACTTTACTCCAAGATATTCCCGGTCTTTCAAAAACTGATTTATTCTCATTTGCATGTAAGTCATGAATTTGTCTCTTTAAGATAGACAAGAGAAAGCAAACATGAAAACAAGCAGATCAAAGATGTACATGAGTCTTTAATCTTGTCCTTTCCCCTTGAAGAACATGCAAAAAAGAACCGAGACATTTCATTAGTTTAAGTAATAATAATGATAAAAAGGAATCACAAGCAATTCCTGAAGCAGGACATAATGCCTCTTGTCTTTCTGTATGTTATCAGTCTGTCTTTGATTTACATTAAAGAAACAAATAGCTGGCAAGAAACATTTCCAACTGTCGTCTGATCCCTTTGTTTAAGGGAGACTGTGAGAAAAATGTACCACAGAAAAGATGTTGTATAACTACAAGATACTCCCTCACATGTAATAATTAGTTAGGCTGGAAAGCTCATATGTAACTCTCATATGATAGCCAAATTCGTTTTCACCTCCTTAGCCAGATCTGAAATTGCTCTCTGCTTTCAGTATTGCATGCATTTTGTCAGTCTTCCATGTCTTTCCAATCCAATAAGCTTACTCTCTAAATTCAATTCAGTGATTTTAATTGAATCTGAAGAACAAAGTGGTAATTTATTAATCGTATCTGTATGGTGATTAGGTCTCAATTTACAAACTACATCCAGCTTCCTTCCATTTTTGGCTTCGTGCTCTCACCCCCTCCAGCTGGAAACCCTTCCCGCTGACAGGCCCCTCTGAACTCCGGCACAGGCGGTGTTCCCAGCCCGAGAAGTTGAATGTCTCCTCAGTCACCGAAGCTCCTAAGTCTCCTTCCTATCTAACAACACATGGCTGGAAACGTGGATGGGGAGGGGGGGGGCGAAGATAAGAGTTTAAGTCATTTATCGGTGGCAAATTGGGATGCGCTGTATCATGAATTGTTATAAAACTGACCAGGAGACATCAGAGTAGGTGTTGCTGTGTGAAACGCATGGAAAAAAAAGCCTGGAAAGAGCCCAGAGGAGGGTCACCAGTATGGTTTGGGGACAGGAGCACACAACATCGGGGAGAGGCGGAGGGAGCTTGGCCTGCTAAGGCCGGGGGGGAGCAGAGGGCTCTGCCCGCAGCCTTCAGCTGGTTGGAGAGGAGGCAGAGCCAGACTCTTCTCAGAGGTGCACAAAGGACAAGGGTAATGGTCACAAATTACAGAAGGGAAATTCCATTTGTATGTTTAAAAAAAAAAAAAAAAAAGAGACTGTGAGAGTGGTTAAGCACTGGAACAAATTACCCACAGAGGTTGTGAAATCTCCCTTCCTGGAGATATTCAGAACTTGACTGGACACAGCTCTGACTTTGAAGTTGACCCAGCCTTGAGCAAGGGGGTGGGAGTACATGACCTCTCAGAGACCTTTCCAGCTTGTGAGTGTGTCTCCAGATCTCCTGGTTGCTGGGTTTAGCACAAGGGAGCAGCCAAGTCCTTGGAGAACCGATGCAGGCACAAGCTCAGTAGCACGGGCTGCAGAGGTAGCTCTGCTGAGCAGGGTTTGTGTGAACTGCCCCATCATGTTCTCAGCCTCTTGCAAGAGGCAGGCATCTCCATCTTCAGCGTCTGAGAACGGGGCGTTTTGCGTCAGGCTGTTATTACATACTTTAATCCTGAGTGGCTGTGACCCCGCCAGCACAGTAACAGTGTTTTGGAAATACGGGAGAGCAGTCAGAAATATCACGTGGTAAGCAATTCATGGTCCACTGGAGGGGAAGATAGAAAGGCAAAGAACAAGCAAATTGTTATGTATGGATAAGATGTTGCTGCAGGGCTATATAGTGCCTTACCTGTAAGAAACTGCAGATGCTTTTGCCTCATTTTTATACCTTGCATTGCTCCTATAAAGTAGGCAACTCTGTATTGCGGGAAAGGAGAACAGCAGAGAAGATTATTCATGTTTTTCATGGTTAACAAATTAACAGCTCACTTTCAGCAGTTAACATCTTGCTGAAGATCACGAACTAGTTCTGGAACAATGTAAGAATAAAGACCTTCTGAATCTTGAGTCCGGTGTTCGCTCTGCTTACTAGCCCAAACCTTATCTAATAATGTATTTTCTACAAGTGTCATTAAAAAAAAGAGAGGGAGGGAGTAGGATACCAAAATAGTGGGCTTGTTACATACATTGCTACTCACTGGAATAGTAAAGGTGCTGTAATGTAGCATCATGATGGGCTCACGCGCAGTCTCCGCTGGAAGTCCATTGGAGTAGCTTTGCCTCATCGGCCATGGGTTACCAGCCAGCCGAGAATACCTGCTGTGCCCTTATTGTGAATAACAGTATGACTGACCTCATCTGTTTATATTTATGCAGCACTGTCCTGTTTCATGTACAGTCACTTCAGATTATTAAGAAGCCTAGGGAGAAAAGGTGATGATTTCCGCTTGAAGAGATACTCTTTGCTTAAGAGCGAATTTTGTATTACAGCGCCGGCTTGGAGATGCTGCAAAGAAAGCAATCAGCAAGCTGCAAGTCAGAACAATCAGGAAAGGTGATAAGGTAATTTTTCAAATTGCTCATTACCAAATGAAACTCTGTGCTGAGGATCCCTTCAGACCACTGGGACAAGGAGGCAATTGCTTATTTAGCTACTCTGTGTCCTTCAGGCACATGGAGGGGGGAGGAATACTGGTAAGCAATTTACAGACGGAATGGAGCAGAGAGAGAACGTGATTCTGTGAAAATGCAGAAAATCCTGAAAGTTAAAACATGCTAACTAAATCTGCATGCTTCCAGGGCAAGTTTCCAACTGGAAACATGTTGGAAAATCTGACTTGCTTGTCTTGAAATTCATTATTGGATTTGCAGCATGCATCAGTGACCGTTTTACCTTGTCACATAGGCTCTTGTATGAAGAGATTACCTGACAAAATCAAAAAATGAAAATGATTAATGTTCTCTTCCCCGTAGGAAACCGAGCCAGACTTTGATAACTGTGCTGTTTGTATTGAAGGCTACAAACCCAACGATGTTGTCAGAATTTTGCCTTGCAGGTAAGTTGAAGTCTTGAAGGTGCTTTTAGCTCCGATAGTCTCTCTACTTCAAGACAGGCTCTGTTCTCACAGTAACACGCTGATGAGGTTACCTGAGAACTTGGGGAGGGAAGGGCGAGTTTATCATTTTGATTTATTCAAAATCTGTTGGTAAAGATACCTGAAATGCCTCGTTATTCAACTTGAAGTGAAAAGTATTAATGGTGGTGAGAACCTGAGCTTAGCATGATAGTCAGAAATTTTGTCTGATCTTCAGTAGGATTTTTAAACTAAAGGTTTTGATTCCTCTATTTTTCTCACTGGTTTTATATCAGTCCAGAATAAATGCCTTAGAAGAAGTCATTTGAAGTCATTTGCCCCTGACTTCAAGGTGAGCCCTGGGCAGAGCAGCCAGGGATAGAGCAGGCTCCTGCTCCCCGTGGAGCTACCTTTTTTGCTGTCCTGGGCCATGTCCAGGCACTGAGAAAGGGATCACTTCTATCAAAAAAAAAAAAAAAAAGGCCCAAGAAAAAACACCAGCCATAAAAAGAGATTTGCTGAGTAGAAACAGTAAAGCAAAAAGGAAATGTTACAAAGACCACGTTACCTATTGCTGCCATGAAGCTATTCTCAGGCATGTGGGACGTGGAGGTGACAAGAAGAGCTTTTGGGCATCACATTATCAGTGATGTGACACAGAAGCGCAGCCTCTTGCCACCTGTAACAGCTGTATTCATCTCTCTGCCATTGTATTGTCATCTGTGAAGTGTTAGCTAATGAAGGATTTCTCTAAGGAAATCAGTTTCTTAGGAAATTTCCTTGGAACACCGGTTTCCCCTAGGAGAGCAAGAGCAAGTGTTAGATTTCCCTAGAAATAAGAATCTCAAGTTCTGTACATACAGAGCAGAGATTATTTTTTTTTAAATAGGTTTCTTTCTTCTCCCGCAGACGTGTTCACTGGCTTGAGAAACTGAAATATTTGTTTCTTTTCCTGCTATGTTGTTCCCTGGTAGATATTTGAATGTTACAAGCTGTCCATTTCTGTTCGTTCATGTGACTCATTAAATCTGTTTACTGCCATCACTAAATGGCAAACAAAAAGCAACAGATTAATCATAAATTTGACCTACTGTAAATCCCCCACAATGACAAATTGCATGTGAACTCTTTTTTTTTTTTTTTTCCCTGCGAACAGACACAAACACATCACTTCATGAAGCAGAAATGCAGAAAAATGAGAAATGACCAGAAAATGTGGACTTTGGTTTGACATCAAGCCTGTTTTCACAGAAGCATAATAAAGCCTGGAAATTTTGCATGATAGAGGCAGGCAGTTTTTGTAGGTAGTTATACAGCAGCAAAAAATATGTCTAAGCTCTAGCTTTTACTTGTGTCTTGCCTCGTAATTCAATGAGGCTCCAGTCAGACTTTGTCATGCACAGTGTTGAGTCAAGCAGAGTGAATAGGAAACACATAGTTAACAGGTGATGTTCAGTTCTTGGCTGACTTAAAAGGTCGCCTAGAAAATGACTCATGCTAAAAGGGTAGCAGCAGCAGAACTGTCTTGTAAAATACTCACAGTTTGAGCCTCAGCAGTTTTGAATTATAAGAACTCAAAGATCTTTCTCAAGCAGCTACTTCACAAATGCCGGCTTTCCTGCTACACAAATTGTGAGGGCAGTATTTTACACATTCGCATGGGTTTGGAATTCCAAAACAGGAAATGGTAGTCATGATTCTTTCTGCTGTTGTCAGTCCAGTCTCCTCATCCAAAAAAAAAAAAAAAAAAAAAAAAAAAAAAAAAAAAAAAAAAAAAAAAAAAAAGTGGCTTAATTTCTGTCTCTCTTAAGTGAGTAGGAGAGTGTTATATCTTGATAAAGACCTACAGACTCTGTAGGTTTCTTCCTCCAGCATCCTCAGTTAAACCATGTGCAGTGTCTCATATGGGAACCTCATTAGACTGCTGTTTAATAAGAGGCTGGCATTTCACCAAGCCTTACAGAAGCCAGCACCGTATGACTCCAGTGCTGGCTGACCTTAGTGTTTCTATCCAGGAGGTGCTCAAGATGTAGAACTTTTTACCTGCAAAGCCAAATATGCCCCAAGAGCTGCACGTGAACGATGCTGCTTTGTACTGCTGGCAGTACTGGGAAAACCACTGCTAGCAGGCACGCTCTGTATGAAGCCCTGTATATCTTCAGATTTCTTTTTAAGGCTGGTGGAAACCGAATCTCCTAAGAAATTGGTACCAAAAATCCACCAGCCAATATGGCCGTGGATGAGCTCTGAAGTCGTATAGTTACATGTCTACTAGTACTTACGCCGTTACCCCAAATGTCCTCTCTTCTCTGCTGGCAGAGAGCAGGCGCTGAGTTAGCCTGTTGTTACGTACCCTGCTCTGGAGAGCTAGGAGGAGAATTCCAGTTAACTTGTGCTTCTTCTGCTCTGTCCTCTTTAACCAGCTCCCACAACTGACTGAGTTAATAAACTTCACTCCACAGAATGTATTAAATAAATACATTCTGACACTTGGTAAAAAAAGTGTTGGCTTGCAGCTGGTTTTATGTTTAATGGTAGCAAGCATTGCTGAAGTTATCTTTGAGGGCACTGACACAACATCAAATGTAGCAGAGTTCATTGTTCCCAGAGTGACATCTCTTGTCATAGCCCTAGTTCCTTCTGCTTGTCCTCCATCTCTAGCTTCAAAATGCCTTCGTCTTTTCTGCTCTGTCTGTGGAGAAGTTACCGGTGCTGCTGCTCCCAGTGTGTGTCTTTTACTAAACTTTTACTAACTTTAGTAAACTTCTACAGAGAGGCAAGATATTCTTTCAACGTCATCTCTACTGAGTTCTTCATAAGCTCTTTTTTTGGTTGTTTCATTTCTGTCACCAATAAATGTGCTTTCTGACCCCGTTCCAGCTCGTTCCCTTCCCCTGAACCTTCACTCCCTGAACAACTGTGATTTCAGACACTGCTTCATTCCTTCTTTCTTTTTTTATTAGGGTCCTGTGAAAATTATTTAATCACACGCATTCTTCCCTTTGATTCCTTCCTCTCACTTACCCTCATCATCATTTCTTTTTTCCTTCCTTCTTCCTCAAAAATAAACAAATAATACTGTAGATGCACCCCCAAAAGCCCAAATCTTCTCGTTGGATACCGCAGCGCTGCTCAGTCTCTCACCAAAACCCTTCTCAGTCCTCTACTGCAGCCCAATGTCTAATCCAGGCAACTGATGCTCTTACTGAGGGTCCCTAGGGATGTACCTCTTTTTCTGCTTTTGCCTCCTTCTGTCTTAGCTCACGCTTCTGAAGAAAATGACATGACTGCTAGGTTTGTTTGCATGCAGTTCGGAAAGTTGAGATTAGGAGTAGAAGGTGGGAGGGAGAACACTTTCCCTTAACCTGGAAGAAAAAAGCTGCTCAAAATTGTTGGCAAGCTGAAAGCTTTACAATAGTTCTACAACAATCAAATTATTATAATAGTCATTTTGGGCTGAGCCCGAAATGAACATTTTTTTTTTTTTCTTGTGTGTTTAAAATTGCAGCTTTAGAGAAAATTTAAATACATTGCAAACAAAAGTAGTCTCCAGAAGTGCTATTTAGATAATAGTAGATGAAATACTCTGGGATTTTGAGGTTCTTTTCCTTTGTTCTCTGTGAGCTTTGCACAGCCGTGTGCAGTCACAGAGTCGCAGAAGAGTGCAGGAGGGGATCCCAGGAGGCCACCACCTCTGAACGGCACAGGGGCCCTGGCCGTGCACGTGTCGTTCTTGGGAGTTGTTTCCAACACACTCTGCACTCTCCCAGGATGAAGACTCTGCAAATTCCCCTGATAATTTGTTGCAGTGCTTTGCTACCCTGACCGTGGTGAAGCTTTTTCTATCGTGTAACCTGGATCTCGCTTGCTGCAGTTTAAGCTCATCGTTGTGTTGCTTATCCCTAGGAGAGGTGAAGAACAGTTGTTTCCTTTCTCCGTATGGAAGCCTTTGCTTTGTATGAGGATTGTTACGACATCACCTCTCCTGTCGCCTTCCTCTCTCTCAACTAATCAAGTACAGTTCTTTTGAGAAACTTTTCAACCCATCCAAATCTACGTAGTTTTGCAATGCATGTGGTTGCACATAACAGAAGAAAAACCATATTTTTTTCTAGCTCTGACTTTGATTGTCAAAGCCATGTCCCAAGTCTGTGCTTGAAAGATCTCTCTTACTGTCTCCCTGTATGGGTCATTACTTCTGAACCCATCCACGATGCCTCTACCATCTCCTTCCTTTTAAAACTTTGCATCAGTCAGGACTGCAGAGGGAGAGGGATTTTTGTTGCAGCTGATATTTTTAAATCTTTGTCTTACCATGTGACAGTGAAATACTGCAGTTGCTCTCTCATCTTACTTTGTGCTGACCCTTATTTTGCCTGAATTTGGATGATAAACTTAACAGGACATCAAACAATTCAAAATTTGTTGAAAGCCATAAGCACGTATATAGTGCTGTGGCTAAAAAGGAATAAAATGAACGTTCAAATCCAAATCTGCAAAGCCAGCCACCTCACTTCTCTGCACAAATGTTTACATGTTCAAAAATAGATATGAGCCCTCTAATTGTATAATGCGGTACAAAAATGTAAAAATGTAAATCTTTATCTGATTTTCAATAACATTCCATTTTTCTGTAGATTTCAGTCAAATAATCAAGTTCCTTCTGTTGTACATGTTAAATCTGAAATTAATAGAGCCGTAATACACTGTGCTAATTTAGTATTGAGAAGTGCGAAGTGACATGATCTGTCATGTATTTAAATTACTCAGCATTGGTAGGATTCATTTTAGAATATTGTTTTTTGAAGCCAACTTTAGGAACAGTAAACTTCAGTTTTTAAAGTCTTTAAGGCATGAAAGTTCCAAGCTTTTGGTGATTAACAAACATTATGAAATGCTGTAATATGAACCACAGCTTGACTGAGGTTTGAACTTGAAAACAAAAGGAGGCTTTCTAGTCTATGGTAAAATGGCTTCATAGAAGTTATGTATTTTTTATCCAAAACAGATTTTGGAAATTGGTGTTTTTTTCGAGAGAATAATAAATCTCTCAGATTTTGTAAATGTACTGATTATTTTGGCACCAATGTGCTTCAGATGTTTGCAGTTAAACATACTTCTCTATGAATCTGAGTATATAATTAAAGAAAACCAATCGCTATCAAGGGTTTCATAGTTATTTCAAATAGCTGAAAAGTAAGACACTGACTTTCAGTACCCTCTGTGAATTAACACACCCAAGGAATTCTGTTGGTTAGACTTCTAAATGTACAATTACACATGCCCGACGAGTGTATCTTTATGCTTTTGCCTATTCAGAATGCGTGCCTGATGATGTGCTGAATATGTCCCCCCGAGACAAAAGGAAGGAGGAGTTATGCAGGACAGAGACTGAGATTTAGTGCATTGTGTTTTTATCTAGTAAGGCAAGTCTTGTTTGGAAGGAGGGTTGTGAACTTCAGTAGCCTTAGTAAAGTAGTGGTTCGGACTTCAAATATCACGATACTTCATTTGCGTTAATCATGTTGACATACAGGATCAGATGAAGTTTGACAAAGTTTGGTATTGCAGCCAACTGATATAATTAGACTAGGTCGAACTTCCAAGAACAGATTTGCCCTTTCCCATAGTTGTGTGAAGTCAGCCCAAGTACCGGAATGCGATAATTTGCTATGTAGCTTTGTTTCACAAAGGACCCGTTTCTTCTAGAAGTAGTGAGAAAAAACATCGCAGTGAAAAGAATAAGATTCTGAGATTTCACGCAGTTTTGGCATTGAATTTCTAGTGTTATTTAGGTCTGAAGCCAGCTAGTAAGCCAGCCAGCTAGCATGTGGGCCAATATCGTGTTAGTAAGAGCCAGGGCTGCAAACTGGTACTGGTGAAAGTCCACCTCAATATCTTCCATCAAGTTGAAAAGCCATGTGTGTCTTGTGTGAGACAGAGGCCGCGACACAATACAGCAGCCGACCGATTCAGCTGAATATGTACCACTTAAATATTTAAAATTATTTAGGGGCATTAAGTGATTCTTAAGTGATTAAGTGGTGCATTAAGTGAGAAGACTGAGAGGGGGCGGCTGTCAAGAGGAGGGGGCCAGACTCTTTTCAGTGGTGCCCAGCAACAGGACAAGCGGTAACGGGCACAAACTGAAACACAGGAAATTCCGTCTCAACGTGAGGAAAAACTTCTTTACTTTGAGGGTGGCAGAGCGCTGGAACAGGCTGCCCAGAGAGGTTGTGGAGTCTCCTTCTCTGGAGACATTCAGAACCCGCCTGGACATGATCCTGTGTAACCTGCTCTAGGTGAACCCACTTTGGCACAGGAGTTGGACTAGATGATCTCCGAAGATCCCTTCCAACCCCTACCATTCTGTGATCCTGGCTTTGTCAGAGGTTGCATTTCCTCATGGTGCAGAGGCTTGGGCAGCAGTGAGCTGTGTCCACCTGTGGTGACCGGGACTGGGGGTAGTTTGTATGGCTGTGCTGTACGAGCGATGCACGCTGGGCGGTGGCGGCACAGGGAAACGCAGGCTGGGGACTGCTCGAATGCAAAAGTTCAAGCAGACTGAAACGTGACTTCCAGGCTCTGCCAAGTGAAATGTGGGGCACCTGTTGCCAGCCTTAGAAAGGAAATTTAGAGCTGTCCTATATGGTGTTTCAAAGCAAGCAAATTAATCTTAGTTTGCGCCTTCTGGGGCAAAAGTGTGTATATCAAGCTTCATATTTCAGAATAAACTACTCTTTTTCAATTTTGCTTGTTATTATTATTAAGTTATATCAGGCAGTTGGACTAAGGTCCCTTCCAACCAAACTATTCTATTCTAGTCAATTAATTGATAAAAAAGATTTTTAGGAAAGCAAATCAATTTTCCTTTTCCTACATGCCAGTGTAATTGCTGAGGCTGTGTGCATGGTAGGAAACTTTTCTCCTTTTCTTCGGAAGGAGTGGGGCTGAACAAACTTGACTGCGTTGGACTGAGTCCTGACTGCTCTACTTGGCCCACTCAACAGCACTTCTTAAATCCCGAGCCCCACATTCCTGTGTCTTATAGCGTTTGTCTTCTGTAACCACAGGGTAACAGAATATGCTCGCAAGAGGAAAATACAACCTGTCAGTCAAGTACACGCATTAAATATCTCTGTGTTCAATCTCAGTTTGTGTGGGGCGAAGCGAGACAAGAAGCTTTCAGTTCCTTCACCTGGATAATGTCTAAGAAAAGTGGGCCCAGCAGCCGCAGGGCTCAGGTAGTTGCTTAGTGGTCACTTCAGACCGAGCAATGGATCAGCAGCAACTCCTTCAGGGCTGGAATTGTTTAGGACCTCACTCCGATGGGCAACTTCTAAAGATCAGGGAAGTCAGGGAGAATGTTTTAAAAAACATCATCCTGGTTTTTTCCATTTAAATGAAAAGTAGAATTATTTTTTTTAATTCACTTTATTTCCTTATGCCTGCATCCTAAAAATAGCAGACCCCCGACGGCTTCACATTTAAATTATGTGTAATCAGGTTTGTATGTAGAACCATCAAGAAACACTAATGTGATTTTCTTACCTTTACCAGCAAGCAGGTTTTGTTTACTGGCAGCCTTTAACATACAAAAATTATGGGGTTTATTGATGCATTTTGTGTGTTTTTCCTAATTCTCTAATTATGTACATCTCATCTTTTCCAAACTCACTTGAGTAACACTGTGTACGTGTGCTTGAAATGCTGCAAAAATAATTTTAGCCTTGTGCACATAGGATGTAGTTTTGCAGTCCTTGCAGAGGTCACATTTGAAATAGTCTCGCTTTACTGAATTCAGAAGAAGCATCTGGTATTAAGTGTTAAATTGTGCTGTGGTGGATTTGAATTCAAATATCCTGTTTTTCATTGCAGGCATCTCTTCCACAAGTCCTGTGTAGACCCCTGGCTGTTAGACCATCGTACCTGCCCAATGTGCAAAATGAATATTCTAAAAGCTCTAGGGATCCCGGTAAGCACATCGCAGAGCAGCCGGTCGCGGCAGAAAGGAAAGCCACTTGGATGTATCCCTAGCCCTTTGCCTGTCTGTTCCCATCCTACTCTTCTTGCCATGTTATTGATTTATTAATTGATTCATTTAGGGGAGCACAAGCTGAAATGTCTGACTCTACCTTTCTCCTGCGCCCTACTTCTGTTAGAAAGGAAGAGTGTGTGTATGGGGGTTGGTTGGGTGTTGGCATTTGTGTGTCTGTGGTTGCCTGCTTTTGTGGAGTAGAGGATTTGTTTACTGGTGTTTTGGTGGATTTATAGATTCTTTCACATAGCTTTTGTTTGTGTTTTAGATCAGAGCTGGATTTATTTTCTTAATCATGCTCTCAGTTCAAATCTCAAAGCAGAAGGTCTGCAAATAAAATTTTCCCTGCTGTACTACTTGAGGACAACTAATTGCTCATTCTGGGGAGCAAAATCTTTTTTTTCTGTCAGATTTCTCTTAAAGTCTATCTGTAGCAAGCACTGTACTCCTAATTCCAATTAGGGAGCCTTTCTCCCAGTAACTAAGCATGTGGCGGACCACATGACATATAAGAAATTGTTAAGCTCTTTGTTATTTGGAACATTCAGATGTGGTTAGAAGCTGCCAAAGCAATCGATCTTTTTAGGTTGCGTGTTTACATTCAGATAGTGCATGTCCTGGCTGCCATAGGGTTTCCTAACCACAGGGGCTTCTCCAGGAAGAAGTGAGTCACTTTCTCACACCGTACAAGGCTTGCCACTTGGTAGTGAAGTTCAATACTGAAACACCACCGGTTGATGCATAAACAGGTGCTGTAAATACCCTCCCCAGTTACAGATGGCGACATGCCAGCTCACATATGAAAGAGCTATATAAAGTAAAATAGCTCACGTGAACATGTTAGGGGAGCTGATGCAGCCATTCCCCAAGAGTTCATTTTCATGGAGACTAGGGAGCCAAGCAGGTTGCTGCAGGAGAGGTTCCATAGCAAGTGATGAAGTATGTTTTTACTGAAGTAGGCAGGTGTGTTAATCAACCTCGTATAATCCAAGCTAAAAATATACAATTGGGTAAATGAAGTTGAGCATTGTAGTTAGGGTAACATGTCATTGCAGTTGGGCTACTTTTTCTGCTAACCATGTATATTATCTTTAAAATATTAAAAGATGATACAACTGTTAAATCAGTATTTGAGATGTCAGGAAAGGCCGGAATGAAGGCTGGCTCTGCTATTCAGCATCTCTGTGCCTAGGCTTAGATACAGAAATTTTTCCCCAGGTTCCACGTGTCAGTTCACAGGCCTGTCAGTGAACAGTTACCCAGGATTTTAACACCTCTTCTCCGTACCCAGTATATTGTTCCATGGCTTTCTTCTGCAGCGTGCAGGACCACGTGATTTCTGCTCTCACTGTTCCATTCCCATTTTTACCCAAGCACTTCATTAATATGCTCTTCATCCAGCTTCGTAATCAGGAGATATAGGCAAATCAGACCTCCGCTTTTTGGAGGCCTGCGGTCACATGTTAAGGTCTTTCCAGAAAGTTTAGTACTGTCGGTCAGTGTTTACATCCAGAATACAGCTCTCACTGACTTCACTGACAGCTGCTGAAGGCTCAGCAAGTCCGCAGGCTGTCTGAGGCTGGGTGCATCGAGGGGAAAGGAAAACACACCCAGAGGCCATGTGTAAAGGTTTTGGTTGACATGACTGGCTTTTACTACATATGAACAGCTCTGTAGCAGCAGGTATAGGACCTAATTGCCAGCAATAACTAAAAGCGCCATTCAGTTTCCTCAGCCATCATTTCTCTTCTCATAGCTCCCTGTCTTGTTCTCTCTGTACCATGTAACACAAGGGAGATCCGTGCTGCTCCCCTCACTGAGAGCTTTCCGCATGGAGCTTCTGTGGAAATAATTGTACTGGGCATGTAATTAAAGATACTGCTGTAACCGACATAAACAACTGGGTCAAATTAAGATTCCAAAATCAGCCTTAGTGCTGGTCTGTCTTAACAATAAAATTCGCGTGCTTGGATGTTAATGTTCCGATAGCAAATTTCATTTAGAGGATTTTATTGTATGAATTTCTGTTAAAATTTCCCTGGGTTATTCTAAGGGAACAAACTGAGAACAGCCCACTCCATCATTTGGAGGAGGCATACTGGCTCCCACCCACAAGGATCATCAGTTAGGTTCACGAAGGGAGAGCTATGTGCTAGAGCCTTACCCCTCGAGGCGACTTACAGTAGGAGCTGTCGTCCATGGGAACTGGGAGCAGATGGTAGCCTTCATGTCAGGGGTTTCCTCTGGCTGACAGCAAAGGCAGTGGGAGTCTGAGAGCATCTGGTAGCTTGGGGGTTAAAAATTCCTATACTGCTGTCAGTTGCTCCTCTTCCTCTCTTTTCCCTGCCTTCCCTTTCTAAAATACGCCTCGACTCCTGACTCTCCCTCTCCTACCTCATGCCCTTTCCTGCTTCTTCTCTGCATAACCCCTCCTGCCCAACCTTTTCCCTTTTGAGCTCCTGCCCTGGTGTCGCTGCTCAGCTCGCAGGACCTGTTGTCCACCCACCTAGAAATTGTGTGTCCTCACCCTTCTGGCTGCCCAGCACCAGCTGAGGACAGCACAGGGTGGGCATCGGTCCTGTTTTCAGTGCTTTCTGGTGCCACCATGAGCTTGCTGGCACCATGCAAAGCCCTCTTCTCTTTGGAGAGTATGGTTGTCAGTCCCAAATAAGCCACCAGCCTCTATCAGCCCACATGAACTGGTATTTTCAGGGGCTCGTAACTTAGCCAGATGTCAGTAGGCTGTTGTGGGAAAGGACATTTCCCTGGAAGAAGCTGTAAAGCTCTAGGGCTTCTCAGTGAGAGGTGGCAAACATTTCTGTAGAGTGGATAAAGCAAAATGCCATTCCCTAATCATAATCTTGAGTCTTGCTGAGCCATCTTAGCTGAAATTTCCACACACAGAGGAGCAGCCTTAGGCAGGCAGCAGTCTCTGATGGGAGACTTGAGCACAAATTTGCCAAAGTCCTTTTGCAAGCTTTTACAATGGAAGGAATGAGGAAATCTTACCATAGCAGGGCTAATAGGTTTTCTTTCCTGCCAGCTGCATCTTTGTCCTATGGTTGTTATTAAAGAGCTGGCTTGTGTGACTCAGGATATATTGTGCTTCATTTAGCAGGGAGACTTGGGATTTTCCAGGAAATGACTGGTTAAAACCCAACTATCTAAATGTTTCAAATTCAGTTCACATCTAAACTCTCCATTTAGTTTGTAACAGGGCCTTCAAATATCATCTGCCCTAAAACCAGATTCCCCAGGCTGCCGTGAGGCACCAAAACGACTGCACTCATTTTCACGGTAGCTGAGCACCCCAGCATCTCCGCTTTTCACCGTGGCTCTCTGCAGCTTCAGAGGATTATTAACTAACTATCTATCAGCAAACAGTCGGTGTAACCTTTTCCACTGTGTCTTCGCTGGTGAATTCAGCTCAGACTATACCTCTTTTAGCTGTAATATTTGAAGTGAATTATCAGCGAAAAGTGTCTTTCACTTTCAAAAAGCTACATTGCTATTGGGATGATCATATCACATAAAATAGTTTCCCTCTGCTTCTCCCCCTTTTCTGCAAATATCTGCTGGATATGCAGACAGCTGCATTTTTGGCAGCAGATTGGATGACTTGAAGCTATTCACTAAGAGCCTTAGCCAAGCCCTCAGAAGTCAATACAAAGCCTTCCCTTGACTTTAGTGGAATTGTGCCCTTAAAGCACTTACATGCCGGGAATGAGTGAAACCAATATAATTAAACTTAGCAAATGTATCTGGGTCACTCTGACAGCAAAAGCCATAATGTATTTTTTTCGATCAGTACTTCATATCATTAGTTTTATAGTATGCTGCTTAGTTTGGGGTATTTTTTCCAGCTAAAATGATTCAGGAGTAAAGGGATTAATTATATCGAGCAATGCTATTTTTGCATCTTTAATGTTTGGTTTGGCTTTCAATTATAATCCCCAGTTTTTAAAGGTTTAAAAGTTAGTGATAAAACCCAATTCTAGGAATAACTGGAATCAGAGCAAAGGACAGACAACTGATCCACTGAAAAAAAAATTGAAATAGTTTTTCCTAGAGTAGAAAAGAAAAAAAAAACAAACCACAGGCTTTTTTCTTTAAGATACGCTGCCATCAAAGCCAAATTTAAGTTAAAAATGAAATTCTGAAAGCATTTGTTATAACAACTAAGGGGAGAGTGATGGATCTAAGGAATAATTTTGCATCCCAGTCCTACAGATAAATGATTCGCGTTTCACTTAGAAAAATACGGGTTCAATGAGTTTCATTAAAACCTGGTATAGCTGAATGTGCCTTTATCCCAGTTCTGAGGAGCTCTCGCTGTTTGCGGATAGGACTGGAGCCAGACAATGACAATTCTAATTTTTATTCCAAACTTCACTTTGTGGATACAAGTCACCCGAGGAATGTTTAAAATGCCTCCCTTTTTCATTAGGAACTTTTGTGAAAAAATATTTATGAGGTGTCAACAATCAGACAGGGAATGTATAGGAAAAGAGAAAACATGCTAAGTTCCTGGTTTTGCAAAAAAATGTAAGCATATGGTAACCTTCTGTGCCGGGGTTCAAAGGGATTACGCTCGTGCTTAAAGCTAAGCCTCTGTCTTCGCTGCATCGTATTTTGCTTAGTTTCTAGGTGCCTGCTGTTGGAGATAGGCAGGCAGTGAGATTTTCAAAACTACCTTAGCAAGGGAGACAACTAAGCGTAGCATAAATCAGATCCCCCGAGCAGCACACATCTCCTCTGACTTTAGCCATCCAGACATTGGATTTCCAGTCTAGCAGCGTAAGCCCCACCTCTGCTTCGTGCTGAGCAGTGGGAAGGCAGAGGGGGGCAATTCACACCACTTACCTTGGGGTGGGATGAGTCACACAGAGAAATAGTCTCAAACCCTTGAAGTTAGAAGAAACCAAAGTGACTGATCCAGATCAGCTGTCTGACTCCTGGACAGTAAAGATAAACGGGGACAACTTAACTTTCCATTTCCTAACTTAACAAGGTATCTGCGTAATTGCAGTTCAACCTTGCTATGTCCATCTGTCATTTTGGAAGCTTTGCACCCTCACACACAGCATCCTCATTTCTGATTTAGCCTTGGTTTTGTTACAATATGTTAAAACTTCAAAACCCAGTTCTTGAAATAGTTATGCAAACAATGTTTCTCCATCCCTTGGGGAGAACTAGACCTGGTTCTATGGGCAAACGGCACAAGAATCTGTCTCCTCTCAGAGGGAAAAAAGGTTTTTTACTCTCTCGTGTTTGTCTCCAATGTTTATGGGGAGCTCCATAGAAATCCGTGCTGTGTGAATGGGAGCATCAGGCTTAAAACAGGCTCAGAGAAAGCAAGGGTAGAAACTAGTCTTGGATATAGTGTCTCTGAACAAACGATCCTTTTTGCCACCCAGTGCCCACTTGAAGTCTCAGTGCTCTGCGTGAACAGGCACTCGATGCTAAGGATACTGTGCAAAAGGTGGGCACCGCAGCCCCCTCTCATTGCTTCCCTGTAAAGTCAATGGAAAGGCAGATGCTTGACTTGAAGAGTTTGGCTCATTCTGGAGATGTTGGTGCATTTGCTGTTTAACTGCGAGAGAGAAGTGTCTAAATTCCCTGGAACTGGGTTCCATCCTTGGTCTCTCTGAATCAGAAAGCAAGAAAGACTATGGATCAAAAAATACTCTCTGATTACACATTATTACTTGTTTTTTGCTTTTTTCTTAATTTTATTTTGTAGGAAATACAGCATTAGCAAAGGAAAAGGTCTTTTGATGTTAAAAAAAATTTGTCTTATAAACAGCTTTAGCTTCTATTTTTGCACCTCACACATAGATGTGCCCCCACAGGCAGTTCCCTTGAATTCCTATTCCTGAAAGCTCTGATATCGGCTCTATAAAATGTATATTTAAGGAAAAGATAATCATTCCCCTTCAGCTACTGTCTCTGTTTACATTTGTAATCTGACTCAGCAATCTGCCTATGTTAAGCAGATCGTATCAATAAGTGAGTTACTTTTTTTACTGTGCACCCTCCCAAACCCTGTAAAAAGCATAAATAAGAATATTTAGAGATTGTAGGTGACACAGTTTAATACTGAATTTTTCTGATGCGTACATTGGGTCTCTCTTGCAACAGATTGTATTAAGAAATTTTAAGTACATAAAAACAAATAAACTGTGCATGTTTATTCATCATCATATGTTGCCATTTTCAGTACTGAAAGAAAGCAAAAAAAAACCCCAAAGAAGTGGAAACAGTTGAATTAAATCTTTTTATCAGGTAAAAGCTCAATTTTCTTCTTTTTCTTCCCATTAGCCAAATGCAGATTGCATGGATGATATACCTCCAGACTTGGAAGCGTCCATAGGAGGACCGCCAACCAACCAGATAACGGGAGCCAGCGATATAACAGTGAACGAGAGCTCTGTAGCCCTGGATCCCCCGGTGCGGACTGTGGGAGTACTACAAGTCATCCAAGACGTAGACTCCTTTCCCCAGGTTGGGGAAGGTAACTTCACAACAAGCAGTAAGTTCCTCTTTCTGGCAGAATTTGCACTGAAATAAATGTTTAGAAACCCGAATCACAAACCGATCTCTAGTGCGGGAAAAATGACCTTTGAGGGCTTTTTCACTGGAGCAATGGCCTTACTTTAAGCCCAGCGGAAATCTGCAGGGTAAGTAAATTTAAGCATCAAGTCATTCTGTACTGCACACGCTTCCAGCCTGTGGGCAAATCAGTGTGTTGACTAGCAAACTCTAATTGGAGTCCCCTGTGTGGACAGAACAAGCTATTTCAGTCAACATAAAACAATATAAACTTACGGTTGCCTTCAGATATTGTTTATAGTAAGTGATCCCATTCACCATGATAACCCACCATGTATCACCTGGATTCTTTGTGAAGCAAATTGGTGCACGTCCTTTGGCCTGCCTTTCCTCACTGGGCTACATGTTACCATGTGGAAGTTATTCTTACAGGCTCATCATAAAATAAATAGTGAAGTCAGCCATCACTTTTGCTGCCTTTGGTTAAGAAAAAAAGAATGTTGAATTCTGGTTTTGCCTTTCCTGTATCTTCTTACATGAACTGAAGCTCATCTGGTTATTTAATCATACTTGAACTTATCATTTCAGAAGAATTGATGGTCAGAGTTCCTGTACTTGAAAACCTGAGAGTAGTGTAATAACGCTGCCAATTTGTACAAAAAAGGGAGAATTTTGGATGTTTTCAGTGTGTTTAGTTTTCACTTGTTTAAAGGGCACCATTTGAACCAGTAACTCAAAATGTCTGCATGTCTCTCTGTTCCTGAAAATTATGTTCTTTGTTGAAAATCTACTTCTGACAGCTTAAAAAGAATGTTGTCAGCTGTTTTGAGTGAGGATTCTACTAGTCTAAAATTCTCATTTTGAGATAAAATAGCAGATCAGTAGAAAATACATATCTCTCTAATACCAGTTGGTGTATTAGTATTGACAAGACTATTGTAGAAAATCATCAGATATATTTGAAGGGAGGTAGAAGAATGTGATAAAATATAGGTTTGCGTATAGAGTCAGCATAGGTCCTGGAAAAAATTACATATTTTCAACAATTCCTAGGTACTGCTCTGGGCCTGGGCGTGAAAAATAAGGCAAGTAATAATATGATGTGTAAAAGGTAGGAAAGAGATGAAGGGACTAGGTTGAAATTATTTTACTTTAGTCTCCTTACTCTGTGGAGAGACTTGATAATCACATTTTCCCTCATATTGCACCTAGTGTCAGGGCAGTGAAAATAACTTCTGGAAATGCTGGACTTGCGACCTTAGCCACAGGCGACCCAGCAGCAGATTTTCAAGTTCCCTCTTTGTGGATTAGGTACTGATTTCAGGTTTGGTCCTTTTATGGTCTTAAGTCCTGGATCCAGCCAAGGGCTGAGCAGCAAAGTTATAGGCCCAGCTGTCATCCGTGACCAGCCTGTCACCTGGTGGCACACAACCTTCTCAAGTCTCCTTGAGTGCTGGCAAGAGCTGTTCAAAACGAGAGGTTATTTTGTTCCTTCCAGTAATTGTTTTTAAATGCATTTGAGGCTGATTTAAACCATGAAGGAAAGATTTTACTTCATGGTACCACAATGTAACTAAAGACTGGGCTGTACCCACTTAATGCTCCTGAAGCGAGTAGCTCCTCTGGCAGATAATTATCCTTGTCCCGCTGTTCTTTACAAGGTCCGCTGTTGAAGTTGGGAGGGAGGGCTGTGGTGTGCCCTTTACACCCGCAGCTGCGTGGCACATGCTGAGAGGAGCCGGCGGCCTGGTGCAAAGCCCAGCACTGGGGGTAGTCCGTGCTTTCCATCCCGGGATCTTGGCACGCCAAGAAGCAGTTCTGGTTTGTCAGCAGGGATAACAATGGTGTTGAGGCAGCCAGGGAGTACAAGAGCTCGGTAACTCTCCAGCCACTCTCTTCCCCTCCAGTTTTGTTTCCAGGGTCTGCAGACTGTCAGTCCAAACACATTTGTTCTTCATTTTCCAAGTTGCCAGCTAAGTGACTGGGTGAAAAGCTTGCTCCAAGCCAGCAGAGTATTGCAGAGATGCTTTATTTTGCTTTTGTGCCCTCCATTTTTCCCCTTACGTTTAATGACACTGGAAAATAGTCATTGACACTGGGCAATCCGGAGGGCTAACGGCAGAGCCCATGGACAAGGAACTCGCACCAAGACCAGTGGTCTGTCCAGGCACGTGGGTAATGAGACAGTAAACCATGGAGCTGTAGAAGATCTCCATCACCTGAAGAGGCTGGCCACCTGGCCTGGAGAAGGACTGTGAAAAAGGGGATTTCCCTGGTTATTTGAGGGGGGGGAGGGGGAGAAGAGAGCAGGGAGAGGAAACTCGAAGATGGCCTGAGCTCTGTGAAGGTTGTGACCCTCACACCATCACAGGAGTGGCTGGAGACCCACTGCTAAAAGCAGAACTTTCCAGTTGTTTTGTGAGGAAAGAGGAGTCCTGAGAAAAGCTCAAAGGGCATTGGGAGCTTCACAACGCTGGTGTGTGCCTGCCTACACCACGCCTGTCACATACAGTCAGTCGGGGAACTCTGGCTTAGTGCTTGGTTAGCTGTTGTCACTCATCCATCATTGATATGTAGACATGAATCTTCATCTGGATTTCTCATCTCGAAGTGGAATACAGTACTTGAATATTAGTCAGTAGTAGGTAGGTGTACAAGTCTACATGCTGTCATCACCACATCCAAAGTGGTGCGATTTGCAGTAGTTCCCGGAAACAGTGCCTTTTGGTCCCTTTTTGCAGCAGAGCTGCAGCAAAGAAGAGGTCTTTAGGTGGGCGTTAGGGGCTGAGTTCCAGCAGTGATGGGAATTTGTCCCTCCAGCTGCATTATGTGGATTTGAGGTGTTCAGGCACTCTGAAAGGTAGAACTTAACGTCTTAAGCAGCCTGAACCCTTCAGCCAGCAAAAGGGGAACATCCAGGATCACTGTATAGTTGTGGTGTGAAACCAAATGCTAACTAAATCAGAGGGTAACTGTAGGCTAAATAACTGGGTCATAGCTGTCATATAGATGGGGCTTTATAGGCATTGTGTCTGTTTATTGTGTTCAGGCATTGTATTTCTCATTTCCAGAATCCTCAATAGTTACACAACTGCAGAGCTTGCTGAGCGTGCCCTTTCTGTGAACTAGTCTGCCTGGGAATTTGTAAGTGATGACGCTGATTGCTCCTAGGAATCTTTGCTGAAGTTGCTAGGTTCTGGCCTCTTTATATAGCATTAGTGACGGGAGCATACTCCAAGGCTCACTCTGTGCTAGAAGTTTTTCTTCCTCTTGTTGCTGAATCTGTGCAGACTGCCTCCAGTGCAGTCTTGACGTGGCACCCTGTACCCAGCACCACAAGTGCTTGCATCCCTCCTTATTCCTGGCAAAGTTTAGTGGTCCAGGAGGTAAAGGACTTGCCGCCTTCTTTCCACCCACTTCTGCAATACTTTTGGCTTAATTGTTGTTGCATCCTTTTTGTTTTTTGATTAATTGTTGTGGTATTGTTGTCTTGTTTTGGGTTTAATTTCCCTTTCTGAGTTTCCAGTGAGCATTCAGAGCCAGAAGAGCTCCCACAGCGTGTCTGGAGGGAGGATATTTCCAGAATACTGTTCACATCGGGTGAAATCCTGTCTCCATTGAAATCTGGTGGCAAAGCTCCCACCTACTTCAGTGGGGCCAGATTTTCATTTCTGGAACTTGGCCAGTGCTTTTCTTTTCATTTCTGTGTGTATGCTCAGCACACATTTCCTTGCTCTCCCTCCCTTTTTCTCCCCGTGCTCCTGAATAGATAATGTCTACCATGGGACCCTTGGCAATGTGGTGTACTGTGAACATCTGGATGGGACTTCATTTGGGGGCCAATCCCTAGGGTTCCATGCTAAACCAAGCATCTCCTGTGTAGTAATGCTGAGCACTTAAAATGAAGCAGCAGTTTCTCTCAGCTGGCTTCTACCAAGATCCAAGCCTTCATCAAGTCCCTTGAGTGTACCTACAGCCCAAAGTCTGTTCAGTATTTAGTCTTAGTGACCGCTTGCTCTCTGTGGTGGGATTTTGTGCAGGATCCTGGGATATTGTCTTGTAATTTGATATTTCTGTAATCAGTTGCTGAAAACGGATGGATGGAAAAATTGAAAAACTGGAGTTGGAAAAAAAAAAATGGGGGGGGGGCGGGGATGATGAAAAAATTGTGTGAAATACATGAGTTCATCTCAGCTGAGTTTCCTGCTTTGACCCTATTAATTTTTAGTTCTCCAGAGGGCATGAAAGAAGATAAGCTAAGGATCCTTTTCCACAAATGCATCATAGCAATCCGTGTTGCCTAATTTTTAGTAGTGAGTTACAGAAAATATTAGCATCTTTGGAAATTTCAGCTCAGGTGGAATTTCCTGCTCTGAAGATGATGTGAGTGTGAGCTGGACTTGGCTAAGATCTGAACTTGAAGAAGCTCTGAGCTACACCAACTTTGGAGGAGTGGAAAGTGGATTTGGGATTTGAGGAGGACGTTGCAATATTCTTTGGGTCAGGTTCAGCTGGGATTGAATGAGGTGATTTAAAATGGTATTTCACTGGGAAAGTAGCACCTAGATATTTCAAAGGTTGTGTGGTCATACTTGCAGGGGGAAAAGTAGTTAGTTTTGGGGTTTTTTTAATCTTTTATAGCATCCATGGTCATTCATCTCCTTCAACCCATGTGACACTTGCTAATTTCTGCAGCAGATTTGTAGTCTTTGCGCTCTGTTGGTTAATACCTCTAGTTTTTCAATTTAGACAAGCTTTTATTTTCTCTTCAGCAGGATGTCTCATCACACTGCATAAGGCCTCAGAAATCCCACCAGCACCGTCTCTGTAGTTGGAAGAAGATCCATAAATAATTCTACGGCAAACATGGGCAGGAGTTTTAGTATGAAAAACCACAAACTGTCCCCCAAGGTGTCATATCGCCTGCAAAGTCCACCGAGTTTGGCGGGCTGTACAGCAGCGTGGGTAGTCTAGAGAATACCGGCAGTTCCTTTTCTGCCTCTCATTTTGTTCTTTCCATAAAACCCTGTCAACGTATAGCTCATCGTGACTGTTAGGACACTTTCAAGTCTTTTTGATAGCTCTTCATTAGATCTATTAATATAACTTCTGAAGTAATTATTTTGATCTGTATGTGTCTAAAATGTCTTTGTGAATAATAATCAGTCTTCATAAGTGCATGAAAGTGCACGATAAGAATCTGATCCACTGTTGTCTTGCAACCACCTAACTGTTCCTCCTTGCTATTAATAGGGGTTTTTTTAAGCAGAATGTAAAGGGGGAGGAAAAGGTGGAAAAACTCCCTAGACAGTAGTTAATATGGAAAGTTATTAACACTTGCATTAGCACCTAACACTGTCCTGGAGACAGAATACTGATGGGACCTAGTTAAAGATTGAGCAGATTGGGTCCCATGTGCCTGGAGTATGACATAAGTCCTGGTGGCTCTATTAAAAGCCTGTGCGGATGTTGCATTAAATAGTTATCATGGACTGAAAATTCCAGTGAGCTGAGGTCCTAGATTCATTTTGAGACTCACACCGGTGCCAGCGTAGCATTGGTGGTTTGAAAGGCCAGTAGTGGTTTGAGAGAGTCACTGAGTGAAACCTAACTGGCACTAAAAATGTGCTCTGGATTATTACATGCACCTACAAGACTCCTGCCAGGCTCTGTGAATGGACAGTGAAGTGTTCCTGTTATAAAACTGTTCTTCCTTTCCATATGTTAAGATGGGAAATACAGACGAGGTGTTTCTGTACAGCAAATTCCAAAAAGGGATGTATAAAAATGCTGTGAAACAAGGAGCAAATTTAAAGTCTAAATTTGGGTTTGTTTTTGTTTTCTGTTTCACGTCTCCTATGTACATTGACATTGTGTACAGAGCAAGGATGAAACCATCAGTTCCCGAATCTTCCTCCTTCCCTGCAGACACACTGAGCTGTGTCTATGGCCCAGTGAGGGAGCACAGGAGGTACATGCCTTACCTAGGGGGCCAAAAAGGCTGCAGATCTTAAGAAACTTGCTTAATAATAGGCTCTAGGGCGAGATTTAGAAGGCAATGTTCTTCTTCAGTAGTGGAACCTCCGTTTGTAAGTCTGTCTGTACATGTGAATGCTGTGGCAGTTACCAGCTCACCTCTCTCTATCCCAGATTACTTGTTCCTGCCTCTGTGTTGCCCTTCTGTTGTGCAGCTACCTTGTGAGCCCAATCCAGAAGCTAACCAATTTTTGCCTGTTTGTTTTCTTTTTTTTTTATTTTATTTGGATCAGTTCCCTGATCCAGAAGTAGTTGTGCCAGTACAGCAGGAGGAAAGAAATATGGAGCGCAAGAGAAGAGAAGGACATATAAGCCAGCTTTCACAACACTATTGCCAAAAGCAAGCACGCTATCTCAAGCACAACTAGACCTTACCCAGCTGTCTGTTTTGCCCAGAAATGGGGATAAACAGATAGGCAAAGTAAGCATGAAGTTTCAAATCTCATTTGAATGCTCATATCTGAGTATACAGACATTTTATTAATGGTCAGTGAGTATGAGAGACATAAGGGATTTATTGTCTATGACGGTGAAACTCAGTAAGGAAAAGTGCCATTGTAAAAGCTGTGATGGTACACAAGTGTGTCCTTGGATATATCATTCCCAATTGCTTGCAATGTGCATTGCATGCGTGCAGGATGTGAGGACTGGGATCAGTGATAACATAGCTTGTATCTTTCTTTATACTTCACTGCCTTAAGCAGACAGCTAGATAAAACATCGAACAAGAAAGCTTTTAAAGCAAAATGAACAAACAACGTAGAGTAAAATACAAATCTGAACTGCAAGAGAGACCAGGTAACTTAATACTAGCTAATCTCTTTGATTTATACTTGAGAATGAAAGCCTTGCCTTGCAAGAGGTGTTCGGCGTCTTGCATACAATCTGCTTGATTATGTAGGACTCATTCTCACATCTCTAATGTCTGGGGAGTTTTTATTCTCATCAGTTTTTACACAAAAGCCTCCACTGAAATCGTCAGGAAGTGCTGTTTATGATACAATGTGCTACTGTGATTCTGAATCTTTTTCTGACCAATTCAGGAACAAAGACAAATGGGAGACACAAGGATCCAGCTTGGATTAGCACCTGAAAGTAAGAATTAAGAAGTAAGACTGAGCAACGGCTCTCTTGCCAGGCAGGCAGAGGAAAGGCAGGATTCCAGGGTCAGTGCTGCTGGTTGCTGCCATTATTACAGACAGATAAGCAATGCAAAAGTAACACCTGCCTGCCCAGAGAGGTTGTTGAGGCCCCATCCCTGGAGGTGTTCAAGGCCAGGCTGGACGTGGCCTCGGGCAACCTGGGCTGTTGGGAGGTGTCCCTGCCCATGGCAGGGGGGTTGGAACTCGATGACCTTCAAGGTCCCTTCCAACCTAAACCATTCTATGATTCTATGACTGTGCAGAGCCCAGAGACCCCTACCAGGGTCAGGCTCTGCCGTACCAGTGACTATATACACAGAATAACAGATGGACCCACTCCTGAAAATTCAGAGGTAAGAGCAGATTATAGCAAGCAAACAAATTGAATCAATTTAGTGGGAAAAGAAAGAGTGAAAAGGCATCTGTGCCTATGTGAGGGTAAAAACATGAGGCTGAGGTACTCATAGAAAGTAGTGCTGCTTCTGCAGCCGTCACCCTTGATTCTGCTTGCCTGTGTTTTATTCTGGTTGCATTGCTTCACGATGGAGCGTACATTTGCCTTAGTGCTCCCGTAGTGTCATGACTGCTTTGAAGGTAACTCGAACGAATGAAGTTAGCCAGGCAAAAGCTCTACTGATGTACTGTTTCCAGTCGTTGGTATATGCGTTTTTCTCCTTATTCATCTAGGCTTTGAGTCTGTGAACGTGCAAGAGAATCATTTGCATTTGGAAGCCGTCTGGTTTCTCACAAGCATTTAAAGGATCACATGCATGCTTACACCTGTAATTCTTGTGTTGTAACCAGCAGTTTTGATTTCTCAAAAAGCATGGGAGAGTTGCGTGTAGAAGCAGATTAAGTGAGAGAGGTTTGTGCCTGTGTGATGGTTTTAGTTTAATAGATGAATAGTCTTGCAGGAGATGTTTGGCCTGCAAGAAGCATCCAAAACTGCTCTGCTTTAAGTTTTCTCTGGATCCTTCTAGGGGCAACAGCTCAGATTTCCACATACACTGTCTAGTACTTATGATTTCAGCCTGGACAAAAAAGATTTGGTAGTAGTATTTGCTCATAAAATACCAGTCATGTCCTGGTGTGTTTTTGAAACAACTCTTTCTTTTGTTATTTATCTCCAACTCCAGCAAAAATTAGGGTGCTTCAGGGATCCTTTAGGGTTACCACAGTAATGAGGTTACTTCATCTAGAAGTGAGAGTTCTCACTAAATCTTTAGTAGTTGAACTTACCTCTTTATTGTGCTGGATGTGGGCAGCTTCAAGTGAAGATAGCACCTGAAACTGATGCTTTGAAACTGATAGGCCGGATGGAGAAACTGGCTTATGAGTGTTTATAGAAGACATGAATGATGAGGAAAAAAGTAGGTAACAGGTCATGCCCAACATCCGAGAGGAAATATCCAACTACTGGCATGAGGAGAGGATTTTCTCCTGCCCCAGAGCCTGTCGGGGACAGGAGAGGTGGGTAAGCCCTCGCATTTTGGGATGCTGAAAATAGCAACCCACATGGTTATATTCTAGCCCAACTAGATGCCATCTTGGCCGCTCCAGTGATGAGCCTGTGATATCCTGAGGAATATACTCAGGCTGTACTCAGCACAGTGCACAGCAGCATCAGAGTTGCATTAATGAATATTTGGGCTTCCAAAGTGCCCAGGAGATACATGATAGGATATCCACCCAACTTGGCCTTTTATTGTGACTGTCTTTTGCAAGTGCCAATACCTTTAACTGTTCTTTTCATTTTAACTCGTGTTAACATATCTGAGGCACTCAGAGAGTAGGCAAGAACATATGCTCTGTTGTAGCAATAATTAAACCCTATGTTAATGCACATATTAATGTGCAAAACAACTTATCTGGAGATCTGTGTGGTATCTGCTCTATTTGCCACTGTCTAGGTACTATAGTGCTATAAGACAATGAAAAAACATACTCCTACAGGAAAATTGCATAGAAAATGTGTGGAACAAAGATACCAGTGGCAAAGTCAGAATATGAAAAGCACTTAGCTAAAATAGCTGTATTAAATTGTAGCATCTCAGGGTGGGGGGGATGATCACACAAAGGAGGCTTAAAATCTGCCAGTTCCTTATGCAGGTTGTTAAATAATGCGGCGTTTTCAGCTGTTAATGTTTCTTTGGGAGACAGCCACCAAATGTGGTGTGTCAGGTATGTATGACAAGCTTTGCTTCAGATTTTGCCCCCATGTGCATGGGATATTGAGTTCAACTGAGATGTTGCTAAACTTTATTACTTCTTTGTAATTGCTTTTTTAAAAGGTAGCGGCACCAGCAAATTGTCTTTCTGTGCATGAAGAGCTATCAGTCTGTAAGACGAAAATAATGTCAAAGTAGGAGATTTTTAGAAAAATGACCCTCTGCCAACCTGCTCTGGGAGATGTGACATATGCTTCCAGCTGCTGGGTAACCTGCAGCCTAGAGATACACGTCAAAGGAAACAGTTTTGAAGAAAAGCTATGATAAGGAAGTTATATTTTCAGTTGTCCACCCTTAAAAGTGCCTTTTTAAACTACTGTAATGGCTGCATATTCCACAGGGTGGAAACAACTACATTTGTTTACAGTAATTCATTCCTTCTGTCTCTTTTTTTTTTTTTCTTTTTTTAATGAATCCTTCAGGGTTTGCCTGATTATGACTGAAAGATGCAAGTTCATGTCCCTTGTAAAAACTGAAAATTTACTGTAAATTTATATTCAGCTTGTAAAAGCCCTCTTTCCAGACTAGATAAATAATGTAACGATATTTTAATCTTTAATTTTTTTCTAAAAGCTCCTGAGGTCTAAATATTCTTCTGGAGCTGCCTGGGAACCTTCTAGAAACTACCACTTTTCAATGAGAGGAGTGGAAAGTGAAGAACTTGAATGGAAAAGGAAAGGCAGAAGGGGTTAAAACCAAACAATGTCACAAAATTTTGTCTCTACCTTTACAGTAGTGTTCCCAAGGGAAATAATAATGAACCAGCACAAAGTCATGTACATTTTTTTTGAAGTTATATGGTTGGTTTCCAGGTTCTCAGAGAGCTTTTGTTATTTTTACTTTTCCAGGTACATACTGGTTCATAGGGTAGTATCTCTTTTTTCTGCCTCTCGGAAGAGTGTGAATGCTCAGAACTCAAAAGAAGGTGGAACAGGAGTATATATTCACTGAAAAGATTGAAACAGACAAAATGTTTTAATGCGGAGAAACAGTATTTTAAAATTACTCTCTTCCAATTTGAGCTTCACTTGTAGAGTGTTAGGGAGGTCTTGATGGTAGTGGTGGCGTCCAGGTGATCTAATGAACATATTTTCTAGTAAAATTCCAGCTGCGATTTGTTGAAACTTAAATTGACCTCTCCCCTCCACTGGTCCGAGAAGAAACTCTGAAAACGGATGTCTTGGTCTTGGCCTTTCTCATGTTCTCGTGAGCATTTCAGCCAGAGTCCCTGATAAAAGCAGTGGCTTGGAGGGGGTTTTCTGATGCCAGAGGTTGTTCACTTGAAACTAGGTTGTGACTGCAAGCTTATTTGAAAGGAAATGCTAAATGGTAATAGCCTAAGACCAGTTTCTGTTAATGTCCCTACTGGGTTTCCTACCAGTCAGACCCATGCCTTCAAAGGCACTTGGCCAGTGAGAAATTATCCTGGGTGCTACAACTGAGGTGCCCTTTAGGCTCCTTTAGTGGCCTTTAGGTGAGATTGAGTTCCCTCTTTAGTGTTAGCCTTGCTGCTCCTTGTCCTGGTTGCCCCACTCTGGGTTTTAATTGTCAGTCTAGCATTTTGTAAGCAAGAATATGGAGCTGACTTTTTTTCTGATGTTACTTGTGTGAACCGCGAGCGAGGAAAGCAAAAGGAGCTAGTTGAATAAGGAGGGAGCGTGCTGGCACTCTTGCTTGCAGCTGGTGAGACAAAACCCTTGGTTTCACATCTCAGGTTGAGGAGTCAGGTCAAGTAAAACTGTGCTATGTTCTTTTTCATAAAGGCTCATTTGGGGCAGAAAGGGAGACAGGCAGGAAGGAGACGGGATCAGAGGGAGACTCACATTACATTAGTTTAAAATCTTTAACTCAAAATGCTTGTTAGTTTGGTTTCAGTCTTTACAAAGGCTGATTTTTTTCTTCTTTACATACAGCAAGTGTATTTTCAGACAAGACTTGAATGTAGCAGGCCTGGCCTGGCAGATCAAAGGTTTATTTTTTAATGGGAAAAAAACCCCAAAATGTTGAGCTATTGCAGCATTGTCAAAGAAACGTTCCAATTAAAAGGAGATTGGCATCAACTCATTTAAAATTTCTTAAACAAACATAACAAGAGATAAACTGTTGACCTTTTTTCTTTATGAATGCTTTTCTCGATTGTTGTTCTGTACTCATTGTTTATCTGTGAATGTCCATTAATATACACAGCCCAGCTTGTTAGAATTTTATCTGGTGCACTAGCCCTGCTGCAAGAAACAATAACATTTTGGACATTTCTGTTCCAAATAAACAGCTCTAGGAGGAGGTTCTGTGTACCTCCTAGTCATATTTTAATCTTCATTTCACATGCTTGTGATGAGTTTTAAATGTGCTTAATTTTCTTTCCTGTAGAATGCTTTTGGTTACATCAAAAATATGGCTAAATCCTTTATGCAGACTGTGAAAGCGACCTAAAGGAGATCCAAAGGATATTTAAGAGGTTTTACTTTTCCAAAACAAAAAGGTTTTGATACAGTCTCTGTTTGTTTGGTTGTTTGGTTTTTTTTCCTGATTTCTAAACTAATGAAAAGAGCCACGTTTCTCATAAAAAAACAACTATGCATAGACAGATTAAATCAGTTTGCAGCAAGTCCTGGGAAGTGTTCCTGCTGGAAACTATGGGCTGTTTCTGGCTGCATAGATCTACTTTATTCTTCCTGTGAGCACTCAGTCACAGTTACACAAGATTTATAGATTATACCAGCGCGGACAATGTCATATCCCACCTGCCAATCCATAAATGTCAGCAGCGGTTTGGGTCATTTTGCACCCTGTGCGAAATGCTGACCCACAGCCTGGCACAAAGCACCTTCTGCTTACAACCGCCCGGTGGCACACAAGGACCTTCACGGTACATAGACCATCCAAATAGTGGGAAGCTCTCATTTTGGGAGGTCTCAGGTACACGTTCTGGTAGGAAGATTTCTGTTTGTGGACGCGGTCAGATTCGCTTCTTGGTCAGAAAACAGGCCACAACCATAGGTAGAAAATGTGACTGATAGTGAAACTATTGAGTAGGCTGCAGGGAAGATCAGAGCTGGAATAATTCCTGTTCAAAAACTGCATAATTACACTGGAATGTAAAACGTGTTGCGAGGTTTGATAGGCTTGTGAGGTTTAAGAGAAAGGAGCGTTAGCGGCAGAACTCATCTGTCATCGTAGGATGTAAAAAGAGAAATTTAAATCTCTGTGGGTTGGTGTTGCATGAAGGGTTCTTTTGAAAACCAGGTATTATAGCTTTTAACTGACATCCGGCTGCGGTGCTGCACTGGCAAAGAGAGGAACTAAGTAGCTGGGGACCTTGTGCAGTGAATGATGCTAATTGCTAGCAAATCTGAAAGGGATTATATCGTGAAGCCACTACAATAGTGGAGAGTAGACTCAACTACCCAGGACATCCCTGCTGGTGCAAGTGTCCTAAGGCTTCCTCTTGAAGTAAAGAGAAATACTCCGTGTGTTAAAGAAATTGTTCTACTGAAGCTATTTTGAAACATGGTTTCTGCACTACCCGCCCTTTCTTGCTATTGTTTTAAAACAACATTGTCACTTAGACTCCAGAGAAGAAGAAAAATCCGAAAACACTGAAGCATTTCACGTTACTTATTTTAAAGGAGACATTTATGGTAGCTCCAGCAGTTGGTAGTGACTTATCTTAAGTGTTTCCCAGTGCTCAGTGAAGGTCAGGGCTGTCCTTTCTGTGTGTGTATGAGGGAGGATCAGACACAAGTGCCTAGCAAGAGTGCATCTGAACACAGGGCACTAGAAATGAAGTGTAGACTGTTTTCAATTAGGGTAAAATTTCCTTACATAAAGATTCTGCGAAACTGGATGTGAAAGAAAGCTTCCTTGCAGAATTTTTAAATTATCCTAGGCGCCTCAAAAGAAAAGTGTACGAATGCTGTAAGAAGCCTGTAGGAAGCAGATTCAAATTAGTAGAATATGTTACTGTGAAGGCATCTAGAATTTATTTTAAAAAAAACTACTGCAATTCTAATGAAATTAAGGCGTGACACTTCAGTTTGTCATCTTATTTTTCTTCATTGCTAATGCACATATAAATGGCTGAAATTGTTTTTTCTGCATGGAAAACTGGATGTTCTTCTTTTATTTAATTGATCGTTCTATTAATTCTTAAATGTTTTGTGTAGACATTAGAAATGCCTGGCTAACCAGTTGAACCGTCTCCTCCATGTATTCAGAAAAATGTCTATTTACCTATGTGCCCATCTTAGCATAGCAGAAATAATATAGCTGTAGGGTATGGCTGTATTCATCTGTTCAGGTTCCTACTTTTTTCCAATACGTGCTTCAGACCTGTCTGCAGAATATTGTGCTGTTGCTGATGCCACACCATCAAGAACGACTACATCTTCCAGTACCTGGTGGAGTTTGTGAGACTGAAAAGCGTGTGCTTTGCTTTTAAACAGGAAATTTCTTACAGCATCACTGAGACACTGTACAGCTGAGGCTCTGTCATTCTGTTGGGGTTTTTTTTTGGTTACAAGAGATTTTTCTACGGCTGAATTGCACTTAAATCAATCTTTATATTTTGAACGACAGTAAGTAGATAAGCCATGGCCTGTGACAAAATACATAATTAAGCTGTCCAATTCAAATCAGGTTAGACAGTCCTGTAAAGTTCAAGAACATATTCTCTGGGTTGTTGTGCTGTTTCTGTTGTGTATTCTCTGTTTTTATGGACTTGTGACAATTGATCTTTCACCTAAGCAGTGTACTTTGGTCAAATGTCTCCCAGTTTTTTGGGGGCATGTACCTGACAGTCCTGTAAGAGCGTGAGCATGTGACAGGAGACTAGAAATGGTCAAATCCTGCAAGTCCACATGTGGCTGGTGGGAGGCAAGACACTGAGTTCGCTGCGAGGTGTCGGGGGGGGGAAGTGTGACACACAATGTTATGGTCTCTGCACGTCTGTTGTTTGTGGGCAGCCCTTGGGTAGTGTGGCAGATGCTGAAGCTGTGTGGATGGATGACCACCGCACGCCGGACTGATCTGCCCAGAGTTGGCAGGCACAGTGGTCCCACAGCTGTGCCCTGCTTCAGGCGTCGGAGCTTTTGCTGCAACAGAGCCAGGCCCGTTCTCAGGCATGTTGTTTCCTTATACTGAACAAAAAGGAAGGCTGTTTTCCCCTTAAGCTAAAAGTTACACTGTTAAAAGTTGTATTTTGCTAGTGACAGCAGTAAAAAGGACATATCCGATATGCGGGTTCCTCCACCGCCCCTGTGGGATTTCTCTCTTTTGGCTTCATTACTGTGGGTGGTTTTTTCATATCTAATGAGAAGACATTCCAGGGTGAAATTTTTATTATGGACATTTCTAATGGAATTAAATTTCAGCCAAGCATCACCACCACCAACACCAACATGCATGGTGAGGAAGGGGATCCTAGCAACACGCACAAAATTCAAGAGCCCAGGGAGTGCTGGGCTAATGACTTGCCCTTTTATCCTGGAAATGTCCTGGAGATCTCAGGTGGAGGAGCCCAGTGTTAGCAACATTGGCAAGGAAGGCCGGACCACGTGTGAGAGAGAAGGAGAGAAGATGCTCCATCCCTGGAAGTGTTCAAGGCCAGGCTGGATGGGGCTTTGAGCAACCTGGTCTGGTGGGAGGTGTCCCTGCCCATGGCAGGGGGGTTGGAACTAGATGATTTTTAAGGTCCCTTCTAAATCTAACCATTCTATGAAGATACAGATGCCTTTTATTCAAGTAATTCCACCACTGTTGAGCTTCTCAGCTACCTCCTTGCGCGTTTTCTCATTAAATCCTCTAATATATGCACAGGCATTTTTGTGTCATCTTTGTGCAAGGATGTTCATTGTAACTGCTCGTGAAGGTTCAGTATATGATTCCTCGGTACTGTGCTCTGCTAGTGGCCTAGGTTTTTTGAGAGCTTATGCAGCAAAAGGTCTTTAAAGAGGCAGTTTTGAAAATCATGCACATGCTGCCATGACAGACAAACTCGGCCAGACTAACATGAGCTTTTCCAACCCCCTCGGTCAAAAATTAGCAGGAGTTGTCTTCAAAGCAAGCTGTTGCTTACTGTTACAGCTGTGTGCATACTTGTAATTGAGGAAGCAGTTCATAGTGATTAGGCAGAAATGGGTTTCTTTCTGCTTGTCACAGCAGCCTACGTTTCACATCAAGTTCTGAGAAATAATTGCCCCCGTGCAGATTTTCACTGGCTAGTAGCCACCTTGCACATGAGCTGAAGTAGGAGTGAGAAGCTTTGGCCACCACCCAGCCGCAGGTGGTCTGGGATGGGATTTTTGATTGCCGCAATGGGAAGGAGGGTGCCTGTGGGCTGAGCATCCCTTTTCTCATTCCTCCCAGCCGGGAGCAGGGTGGAAAACAGAGCTGCTGTGCAGGTGGGGTCAGAAGGGACCTGCAGTCCTGAGAAGAAGCGATCTCGCATAGCTTTTTGCAGCTGCTTCTGCCATGGAGTCCCTCTCTGCAGCATGATCAGACCAGAGAAGAAGGTTTTGGAAACCACTAGCTTACATTGAGTCTTCTGGTTTAATATTGTATCGTGCTTGGGGGTATTGCGATACCTCTCCAGTGTGACTACTCTGATGGATTTGTGTGGTGTTGGCCAGTACATCTCTAAATCATGCCGTGAAAGGATGTTTCTTCCTTATGTTCCTTAAGAGCGGAACAGAACTGAAGTTTCTCTTACCATTACACTCTCGCTCGTTCAATCCACTGCATTGTGTGTCTGAGTCAGGCTGTAATTTCCTTCTCCTTTCAGGCTTGCAGGAAGCAGAGCGCGCTGCTGACAGAGGTTTTTTAAATATAAATAAGAAAGTTCGGTCACAATACCAGTCACCAGTATAGCCCCTGGAAACTGAGATGCAGACGATTAAATTGTGTGATTATATTTCTTGGATGTAAAAGTCTCTTTGTTATGACAGCCTGCCAATAGGCCATATAGCGTATAACACATGCTAGTACGTACAGCATTTAACTCTACTTTTGTCGCATATCTGCTATCCCTTCAGCTTTTTAAGTGGCTGGCGGTGTGTTTAAAGATGTTTGCCCACTGCTTAAAGGGTGTGTGTCTCCCCACACTCTCACCTTGGCTGCTGGAAGAGTCCTTGCAATATCCCTTACACGCCATTAACATGACAAAGCATGATTATTTTTAACTTTATCACTTAATGCTGTTTGTTTTGCAGTAACACCATGGAGACCAGGTCATTTAGCAGCTGCTAAGAAAACCGAGTAAAAAAGTAATCCCCACGCCACACCTGACGTTTTAGCCTTATAACGTCACGGTAGCACAGGGACAGCTTGCAGATGTTGAATGCAAGAGTGGGGAGGGTTCCCTTCCCTTCCTTTATCTCCTTCTGTATGCTTCTTTCCTGAAGTTGGCTGCAGTACTTGCCTTGTGACTGAGCCAGCCTGTTCAGCTGCTAGCCTAGCGAAAAATGTTGCCAAGGTAGTTTGCAGAGCTTTTTTTAAATTAAGTCAAGTCCCTGGCCAATTAAAGGACTAGCAGAGCTGACTCAGGATCAGTGGCAGGAGGGCAAGCTAGGGCAGGGGAGTCGGGCTTCCACTGCTTGGCTCTGTTGTGGCGCTGGTGCACGGAGCTGTACTTCAGCTCGGTCAGAAAATTGGTCTGCATACAGAGGAGTTAAACGGAAGAATAATAGAAATGATCAGAGAATAATACCAGCACATGAAGTATTGGTAGCAGTGCTTGGGACTGTACGATAATAGTGATTTTAGTTCAGTCTGGGCCTAAGAGACTTTTTTTGTGAGTGAATTTGCTGAAGAGTTGAATTAGGCTTTTTGTTTAACATGAAACGGAAAACTTAATTTAATGTTTCTTAGGATTCTTAGAGTGGTGCAGGAAATGGCAGGATGTTACCAAAAGTAGCTAAATTCTTTCGGTATTAAAGATCTTTGACTATTTAATATATTACCACAGGTAACTAAGGTGTTTGAGAATCAAAACTGTCATGTAGGTACAGCCCCATGCTTCTGTGCTTCGTTATATTTGAATCTTTTCCCTTTTTACGGGAGATCTTTTTTTCTGATTTTCAGTCAAGTAGAGGAATAATTTTGTATGTTCTAAATAATAATAATTTCTACCAGGCTGTACTTGGAATGAAATGCATTCAGATTTACTTCTGAAACTTACCGTGGGTGTCAGAAGACCATGCTGTCCTGACCAGAGGTGCACCCGGGGCAGTTTTTGGGTGCTGAGGATGGCCAGTGGTGAACGGTAAGGAGGGTGTGCAGCGGCATCCCACTGTCGCTCTCCCCTTCCAGACAGCGGGACGGCTTGGAGGGAGAAAGGAAAAGCAGCTTTGCCGAGGTTTAAAAGGCTGGATGCCCTGTTGTGAAGGCAGTAGGGTGGTTCTTGTCTGGCAATCAAACAAGGGGAGAGTGTGGGACTGGAGAATGGGGTCAGCCAAAGATGGAAGAAAATACTTTGTAGTGAATAAGACCAGATGTGCAGATAAACTGTGGAGGACCTTGAACATGGGGATTAGGTGATAACAGGGCATAGAGGTCAGTGCAGGAGACCTTAGTGTGATGACTCCATCGACTGTTCAGGTAATCTTTCTGATCGTATTTTGACTGAGTTTCCAATAGGAAAGAGGAAGGACTAGTCACAGGAAAAGAAAATGATATTGCAGTATCTAGGCCACAGGAGGAGTTTCCCTGCTGGTCCCAGGGCAGGAGCATGATGAGCATGACCCGTAAGAGTAAGGAGAAAGAGGAGAGTATACTGAAAGCAAAAATACTAGGTTTTCTTGTGTCATACTTGCCAGACGCATGTTCATTGTATCACAGAGAGGGTTGGCAGCTCCCTGCTAAGACAGCTGATCAGGAGTTCCCAAAATGTCAGCTGGCCTCTCATAGAAAGAAGACAGATCTCCAAAATGTTGACTCCTAAAATAATGTTAATATGTGCTGTGAATTTCAAAGGCCTTGTATTCTGATTCATGGACGAAATCCCAAGGAGCTAGTATATGCTCATTAAAGATAGATATACATATAACTATAAAATGAAAAAAAAAATTGCTTTGCTTTTCCAGCCAATCAGGTCCAACTGCCTCCATGTAATAACATCTGGTATGTGTTCTTCCCTTTTGCTCAGCTTTCTGCAAATGTGTTTGCTATCAGCTCCATGTGTTTTTATATCATATGTCCTTATTTGGACAGATATCTTTTTTTCTCCTTTTTTTGAATAGAGCATTTGGGTGCTGACACTTTCTATGCTGTTTATGAAAATGAGCTTATCGGTCTTGCCAAAACACAAAATGTCTTCTCGGGTAACTGGTACTGAAGTTTATTGCTTAAGTACAAAATTTTCCAAATTTAGGTTTCAGAAAATTGGTTGTATTACTAATAATTTCCCCTTTGTGTTTTGATGCTTGACTTGAGGTACTGGGATATGATTTCCAGAAGTGCTGAGTACTTACAGCTGGAGCTGAAGTTAGTAGAAGATATGCTTGGGGCATACAATGTACAGGTTAATGCTGTAACTGAAAAATCAGGTTTACGGTGTCTTAACCGGGCACCCAGAATCAGTGAATACCTTGAAGAGTTGTGACTCTCCATCTCAGTAGCTCATGTCTAGAATGATGATGATGATGATGATGTTACCTCTTCATACGCCAGGATGTTTGAAGACAGGGAACTATGGCTTTTTTCCATTACGAGATGCTGTATGTTCTCCCAAAGCATACATCCTAGAGAAAGATTAAGGGAAGAAAGTTTGTTGCCCTTTCACTCAATAAGAAAATAAAAACGAGTTTGCTTTGGGAGGGACTCTGGTCTTTTATGTCATATCCAGGCCCATCTATCAAGTCTCTCAACTGCTTAGGTGCCTTATCCAGCTAAACGCATGTTTGAAATGTTGTCTTGAATGAATCTTGCCAGGTTCTTAGTTCTTCCTTAGTTCTTCTTCAGGCACTTAGTTCTTCCTGGTATGCTGATGTTTGGGTATTCTTTGCAATGTGTTTCCGACGTCCATGAAGCCCTGTTGCTGTTAGTACATTCACAGAGCTCTGGCTTGATATTTCTGGAAAAGACTCTAACCTTTTCTTCCAAAAGCAGTTACCATGCTCAAGTACTTTTTCCCCTTGCTGCTCAGATAAGTCTCCCTCTGATGCTAGGGAACAGCAATAAAACATTTCCCCAATACTTTGTTCTCAATTGTAGCCAGCCAGACTTCTTCATCCATTTTATTAGCCTCTGTGTTCAAAAGGACTGCATTAGTAACAGCTTTTTATAACCCTTTCTCCTCAAACATATTCCCACCGCTTCTTTTGCATTAGAGATTTTATTAGGCGTGTTTTTCTGTGTGTTTTATTTCAGTTGTTTTGTTAGCGCAGTTATAGCCTGCTCTAAAGCGTTACGATTATAGAGATGATATGGAAGGAATTTGAGACTTACTTATAAAAATGATCCAATAAGAAGTATTGGACGATTAATTTGAGAATAATTTTAAGAATTGGTAGGTTTTTTTAAAGAAGAGGGTCTTAGCGATAAAATAAATTTGATTGGTATGGTTGTGGAAGGAGTTGCCATTTCAGGTACAAACTTCATAGGACCATGCTCCTCCTCTTAGACTAGAAGCGGCAAAGTGATCCTGTGGCAATGGGAGGGAGAAGTAAACTCTGTAATGGTAAAGTGCTTTCTTGGGCAGACAGAGAAAAACAGAGGACTCTAGAAATGTCTCTCTCTCTCCCTGTCATAAATCAAATGTGATGAACAGTGTTCTGGTTGTCCTGATACTGGAAACAAAATCTGAATAACACTGCTTGCATTGGCAGTTCGCCGTGGCTTTGTGCTGAACAGGATCCATTTTGATAAAGGTCCCATATCAATGCCTGTAATGACCCTGGATATATTTTCTTCTCGGGTCCTTGGAGGTCCAGGAGATGGTCACATTTCTGGTTTCTTCAGGAGCAAAATGCTTCTAGACACATCTGACTGGGGGCAATGCTTGTTTAGTAGAAGTGAGCCCCAGCCTGGAATAAGGTTCATGCTAACACATAAATTTTTGACATTTGTCTAGATCTGAGAGCATACCTGTCACCAGGGGTTTCATGTTTTGGCTTAGTTCTAGCTTCAGAAAATGAAGAGTTCTGAAATAAGGTGTATTTCCCAGTAATGAGAATGTGAAATGAAGAGTGAAATCAAGTGCAAGTTCTGCTGTATATTTAGTGTCAAAATGAGGTTTTAGACAGAGTCCCATTGTCTGCTGTACAATTTCTGCCAGCTAAGAATGGGGATAATAACTGATAAATTTTTCACAGCATTTCATTAGATGAGGAAATCAATGCTTATTTGTTTCTGCTCAAAGCTGGGAATCTACCATCAAGAACGGAAGATCTGCGCAAAACAAGACTTGTTTTTTGTGCTAAACGCTCAACTTTATAGCTAGGCAAATAGGTTGCACCTAAGTCAGTAGCACGGTAGCAGCTTTTTCTCACCTTCTGATTCCTGTGACTGTCATAAGATGAAGAAAACCATTAGCAGCTGCACAGCGCTGTTCAGCAGTTTTAATTGTGTGTGGAGCGGGACTGAGTCTGCTGAATTAGTTCACAGAGAGCTGATAATAAATGAGGGAAGGGAGACTGACTCCCAACTGAATAGTTTATTGCTGTGGCCCATGTTTTTAATCTACAAGAATGGGAGGTTGCTGGCTTTAGTTACACTTCCAGTAGATGAATTACACACTTGGTGGCAGCTCTCATTTGACATGTAATGATCGATACTTCTCTGTTTACTCACAAACGGGTGTAATAGCAGAGAGCTACCTGAAGGTCCAGAGAAGGAAAAAAGTCTGTCATCTTAGACGAACCTTATATGCATACAGTGCTGAGAAGCTCCTGCTGTATAACATTTTAGTGTATTCTTCTTTTTCTGCTGATTTTCTGGATGCAAATTGCTTGTGGACCTTTTAGCTCAATCATGGGGTTCTGCAGCTTTTCCAGCTCCGTGAGCTTGGGGGAAACCTTTAGCCTCTGGGGCAAGCAGGAGAAATTTTAGGAGAGCCCCATGGCACTGCCCATGTCCTAGGGACATCAGAACACAGTGTCAGATGTGGCCTCCTTGGGAAGGGCACGGTGGTGGGCAGGACTGAGGCCTCCATGAGTGCAAAACCCACCAGAGTTACATCAGCTTGTTCCTCATCCTTGAGTGGCTCATTCCAAGTGTATCTCGATTTGTGCCCATGCCTGCACGCTTACCTACATGTGGCAGATGAATGTTTGTAATGCAGATGAGTGTAAATGCACTTTTCGGTCACTGTTGAATGCTTAGGTCTCTCCCAAGACTCTTGCAAACAGTATCAAATTCTTAGAAAACCATCATCTGACCTTTTGCTTTTGGAATATTTATTAGTGTACAACAGCTACAGACTTACTCAAAGTGTTAGGAGGAGCAGCAGCAGATAACTATTACTAGTGTGCAGTCTTACTGTTTCTAAAGCGCCAGAGTAATTAACTATTTTCATCCTTGTTTGATTGCAATTATACTCAAATATAAACATCACTTAATGAACTTTGCACCAAGTAAAGGCTGTACCACTATTATGTAGGGCAGTTCCATATCTACACGGTGATATTCTTCCTGCATTAGCATAATTAAATTTAAAGTAATATTGGCTATAGAAGGAGTTTGTTTTATTGTACCTCTTAAACGAATGTGTGTCAGGGAATATAAGTGAATGGAAAAAGTCTGTCTGGAAGTAGGCAGCGTGCTGTGGTGTATTGCGTTTCGCTGACACGAGAGGAATGTGGCAGTGAGGTCTACAGTTGCCTGCTGTAGGCACTAGCACTCAGGCTGAAAAGCAGCTTGGGATGTGCCTTTTGCTTCATTAAGCAAAAGGCTTTCTGCCTGTGGCATGAAGTGGTGGAAGTGTTACAGTGTGTGCTGTTAGACAGGATTGGCAACCTCAAACATCTAAAATCACAAGTCGGATATTCCAACGTAAAATCTGCCTAGAAATTAGGGCTATGTTTTTATAAACTCTTTATTTCCGTTTTACTTCGGATTCATTTATTTTTAAGTGAAAGCCGAGATCTTCGCTGAAAGTTGAGATCCTCACCTGACTTCAGGGCTCTAAGAAAAACACCAAATTTCAAAAAACTTGCGAAAAGGTCATAAAAGTTCTTAACAGTGAGTCAGGCATCTTCTGTAGCAGCTGTGTGATTGTATAAGCTTAATCATTGTAAATAGGATCTAAAAACCAGGGATGCAAGATGCAGGCTAAGCTCCTGGCGCTAGCAGTTTGGTTGAAGCTTGCTTACCTTTAACAAACGTCACTGAGTGTGCTGGCTCACATCACTGAGCAGCCGGCTGAAAAAAAAAATAAAAAGCCACCACAGTCTAGAAAGCCTGCGTTGTGTGGGGGAGCCACGGTGAGGCAGCTCATAGACCTTGCAGGCAGAGTTACCTACAGCTGGTCCGTCTCTGGTGTAACTTCTGCAGCCTCCCAGAGTTTCGCCCTGTGCATCTTGGGGTCAGTGACGGGACTCCTGTTTACGAGAGCAAGCAGGTAATGCTGAGGGATGCATTCATTTCCTTGTGTTGTCTGCGTCTTCCAAAGAAATGTCAGTGCTGACCGTTTCCCTGAAAGGGAAGGTGGAAGGGATGGTGACGTCCGAGTTTTTCTCCCCACCCTGCTGAAGCGGCACGCTGTAGCTTTAGGATTTTGAACCGCTGCACTGTTAGCAAGCAAGGAAGGTGGAGCGTTCATGTTTCCAGGCACTTTTGCAGCACTTAAAAAGCAATGCCAGGGCAAAGGCATGGGCGTTTTTAGGATGCTATGTTCATTGTTCCTACTGACCTGCACTTCAGTCCCAAGGAAGACAAACTGCAAAGCCCACACCTTGGAAAAAATAAGATCCAGGAATTTGAATAATTGTCTGGGATTTTTTAATGTAAAACTGAAGTTTGCTGGTTTGGTAAGCGGGTGCTCCTGTACGTGGGTTAGACAGTTGGTAGGTGAGCTGTAAATCTGCTTCTGTTCTATCTGCCTGTCTTGAACTCAGTTGAGATCTTTTTCTGCTGTGCAACCCTCGAAGAAACAACAATTCTTGAAATAACATTTCAGCACCGTAAACCCATCTCATTTGACGCTCTGACATTTGGTGTTGGCAGCTCAGCCTGCCTCTTCAGCATGCGTGTCACCATGCAGCCAGTCCTTCTTCCCTGCACAGCTCGTTCAGATGAAAATCACCTTTCTCTCAAGAGTGCTCCAAGCGGCTGTTTAACATGGCTAAGCCTCAGGAACTCTGTCATGCAAATACAAATTTGCTCTTAGGTCAACACTTAAAGTGTTATTTCCATTGTTTTTAAGAATCCTATTAGTTATAGAGGAATGATAAATAATCCAATGGTCTTGGAACCACATTGTTCTGGCTCAGGGAGCTGTTACCACTACAGATGACATTTTAGGTCTTGGAGGTGTATGTGATACACTTCTGTACTCCTGGATCTAGCAGTTCACCTAATGGTTCAATGTAATTGAAGCCCACTGAAGTCTGCAGGAGGTATCACTCAGTTCGTAAGTACTTCCTCCACCTCCAGTGGAAACATTTATAGTCAGAAGCAATGCCTTGAAATGTTTTACTACTGTCATATTGATAGAGGAAAAAAAAATATACAGATATAAAGAGGTTGTGTGCATTAATTATTTATCTTGCAATCAAGAAAGTATAAAAATAATCCAGGGTGAAAATTGGGAAGGGTTGTAAAGGAAAGCACTGGCTCTTTGAGTTTGAATAATGCAGACCCCACTCAAGCATTCTCCACAGAACATGAAGTCTAATCCCAGCACAAGTAAATACGTGTTTTTTTCTCTAAAACAGATTTAAAAATCATGCAGCTCTTGAGAGGAGACTAATTGTGCTCACTTAGCTTCAAGTGAATAATTAAGCTGTGAGGAGTTATTACTTTCCTGGCTTCTCTGTAATGTTTCTTACTTATTCATTCTTAGATATTCAACTTTTAGACTTTTTAGCATCAATCAAGCTCTGCTTCTATTGTCTGAAAAATAAAATAAGTAAAGGAAAAACTGCCACAGATTTAAATACATTGTATTGCTACAAGATAAATATCGTCATTGGAATTAAACCAGTTGAAAATATGAACCATCCACTTTTTCTCTCAGGGACTCAGCCACCTATGGGATTTTTGTGCCTTTGAAAATCTCCCCAGAGATCCAGTGTGCTTTGCTTCTCCTGATTGTTCTTGAAAGAAAATTAGCTTTTAGTCCTTTAAAATCTGTTGGCTTTATCTGCTACTAAATACACAAGTAGTAAGTGCTGTGGGATCAAAACAAAAACAAGGTACTCCTTCTACGCTTGTAGTTTTGCTGGGGTCTGCAGTTTGGCAAAAGTCAATAATCTGACTCTTACTGTATTTGGGATCATGGTGGATTAAGGTAGATCAAGAACCTGCAATGCATCTTCAAATCAGATGAAAGGGTGAATAGAAAAGAGACTGGACAAGGATGAGAGGAGGCACCTGAGAAGGCAAGTAGCCTGGTCCTGAGTCAGAACTAATGACACTCCTGTTGCTCCTTCCAGACATTAGCCTCGCACCCTCTTAAAAGTCTCTGCTAACAGAGAGTCTGTCACCTAATGAGGGTTTGGGCAGATTTATTTTCCTGTTAGGAATGTTTTCCTGATGGCCAACCTGCTCCACCAGGTGCTAGTGACTTTGTGGGGAGAGTAGGATGATGCCAGGTTGAGGAAGAGAAAGGGGGCAGGGGGAGGAAGGTCATGGAGGTGAAGGGCCTGGATGGAGAGCCCTGGGAGGACGAGGAGGAGAAGAAAGTGTTACCCATCCAGGCTCCTTGTCGTCATGTTTCTTGCTACTGATGGCTTGAACTTTCTGATATTTTTGAAATGCTTTAGACAGATACTGAATAAGAGCAAAGTTTGGAATCTAAGCACGACCTGTGGTGGAGAAACCTCAGCGTGCCATCTGCAGAACTGAAAAACAGCGATACGTTGACAGAAAGGCATGACCATAATGACCTTTTCCTGTCTTTTCTGCCCTCACAGATGAACAGGAGCCAGCAGTCAGCAGTGATTCAGATATTTCATTGATTATGGCAATGGAAGTTGGACTGTCCGATGTGGAGCTTTCCACTGATCAAGACTGCGAAGAGGTGAAGTCTTGAAAAACAAACAGAGATCCGACACTAAACTACAGGGGAGGGTCACAGGGAGGGACCGAGTCAGCTTTCTAGGATTTGGACCAGTCATGCACATGCCTCCAGAGCACTGTCACTCCTGCACACTCCATTCTGAGATGGTCACGAAAAGCAATAGCAACAGTTGTGTCTACCTGGATGCGGTTTCATCATCTACATATGTTCGTTTTGTTCACATGGGAGATGAACGCTTCCAGTTTGCCCACGTGCTTGAGAGCAGTCATGTAACTCTTCAGTGGCTCATAAATACGCAACTGAAACGACAGCTTGAGTGTTTTCTACACTTGGTTGATCGGGGCTTTGTTTCTTTTTTTTGAAAAGACATATGTTTGTTTTGTTTGTTTGTTTGTTTATAGTTTGTTATGGATGGACACTCTGTTTTTGTTGACTGACCCCAGCTTTTTCAAGAGGTCAATCCAGAAATCTGAATTCCCGTTCACTGGTCACTTCATGATCTGACTCCAGGATTTATCATTGCCTTGTTGTTTCTGCGTGAAGTACACGTGGCTTCAGAAGGATGGTGCACCAGCACCCCGCGGTAATGTGAAGCCCGCTCTCATTAAGTGAGAGCCTTGGAAATGGTGTATTCTGGAGGCCTTTATTTGTAAGAGAGCTCTGAACTAACAGAGATCGCTGAGATTTGGGTTAAAACTGCATTTTGTTGGCTTTTACGTAGAGCTCTGTTATATACAGTGTGAAAGAGAGAAAGAAAAGCTTAAAGCTTCACTCCGTCCTTGTAGTCCTTTGCTATATTTTATGCTATTAGCAGTTGTCAGTACGTTAATGGCCTTCCTTCAAGTCACAATTCAGTAGCTGGAAAAGAAGACCTAGTATAACATCATGTCTTTGCTTAATTTTACAGACCAAAATCTGTCTGGTAGGCTAAAGGAGTGCCTGAGAGGTTTCCAGAGGCTGCTTGTTAACAGCAGATGACAAGAATATTCTTAGAAAGGGTCTGGGGATGCTGATATCGGTGTCAGAAATTGCTAATGAAGCAGGATGCAGCTGGTTGACATGTTTACTTTGTGGTTTGTTTGTCGTTTTTTTTTTTCTTAGTGCATTTCACTTCTTATGTTTTAAGGGCAGTTTTTGCCTGCTTGTTATCCAACACAAGAGTTCAGGTAGTTAGTTGCCCTCCAGGGTCCCTGTCAACATTGTCACAAGCATAATGGAATACTTGCAATTTGTATATAGTTATATATACCAAAATATTTTGGGTAGAGGGGAGGGAATTTGAAAATAAACAGAACTAACATAAGTCAAAACACCTAAATAATACTGACCTGTGATGATTATTTAGTTCATCCTGAGCTCTGCTTTCCAGGGAAGAGCTTATCGTTACTTGTTCAGTGTACGATTTCATTTTTCAGTCAAAACGCTCAACTGTGAAGAAGCATTTTTAGCTTACTGTTATGCAAGAGTAAATGGTTTCTGTTGACAGTCAGATGATTTGAATCACATTACTGCCTCCTGAGTAAGTCCATAGAATCAACAATTCATCTTACATTGAAATTTCATGGAGAGGTCAAACATTTTGACTTGATGGTGTCATGGCAGCATCTCAAAATGCACCTATTAGGGTTCTTGCTGTATTTAATCTCCTTGTGGATTTACTCGTTAGATGTGGAAACCACTTCCAGCCAAAATTCAGTTTGTCAGATCTTATTCAGGAACAAATGTGTTTAGACCTATCCCTAAAATTTTGGCCAACTTGCTTCTTCAGTACAGGAAGAAGGAAATATTATACTCCGTGCTTTTCGGTCCAGTTAGAACTCAGTTCGTTTTGTAGGTTAATTTTTTTGGATGTTCTTAGTCCCTAAATTGCAGGGTAACTTTGAGGCAAAGGAGCACAGCCTAATCAGCCTTCAAAACCATGATCTGGAAATGTGCCGTTACGTTTTTGTAAGCCATTTGAAAGGACATCTCTTTTTAATTAAAGAGATACAGGCAGCTGGAAATCTGCTTGGTTTGAAAAGAAGGTTAGAGATCGTTCCAGAGGGCGCAGCTAGGTCAGTCTTGCCAATATTTGTGGTTCTGTAACCGTTTTTTCCTTATTCTTTAATGTCTTCTTTATTCCTTGCTGCTATGGGAAAGGCCCACAGCGTCAAGGGAACAGATGCTGAAATTCACCTCTACACAAGAGAGTTTGCACAAGGTACTGCATCAGCTCCACTTATAATGCTGGAAATAATGCTGAACTGGGATTTAAGTGGTGCTTACACCAAATACTGGCCCTTCACAGAGGAATGAAATTGATCTCAAGTGACTACAAGGGAAAGAGTGAAGCTGTTTATACGCGGTCAGGTCTCCCTGTGGAAAGTACACACACTGGTACAATTTTTTCTCCAGTGCTGGAGCCTGGGTGCTACATGTCACAGGAACATCATGAACACGATGTCCGAGTTGTCGGTGATCCTTTAACACCCACCCACTGCAGCGCAGCACACAGACAAAAAAACTCATGGCCGAACTGTTGGTGTTTCAGAGGAGCTGCCGCAAAGTCTTCGTTTTATTTCGCAAACTTGACGAAGTTAATCTCAATGGATAGATTGACCAATTATCTGTTGCCATAGCGGAGTCACCCACAGCACAGTAGAGCAAGCAAGGTCTGTGGAGAAGCAGGGCGGGCGGTGAAGCTCCCAGCAAAACCATTAAGGGAGCTGTGCTCAAAGGGGCATTACATTCGATGGTAACTGAGACCCTGCCCCAATTTCTAGGAGTTAGAGAAGGATTTTTCGAAGAGGGATTGCACTGTGCATGCTCCTTTCTGAAGTATCCCATGCTAGGTGTGGTCTCTCGGGGTCCACAGGTGGCCACTGGCAGAGGCAGGGTGCTGGGCTGGGTGAAATGTTTTTACATATCACCGTACTGTGGTCTTTCAGAAGAAGCATCCTAGCAAAGCTGGGTCAGGAGTCTTTCTGCTTTTGTTTACCCAGTTCTACCTGCAGTTTCGCTCAGGAAAGATGTTTTTCCATCCCTGTCCTCAGGTGTTCTACAGCTCTGAGCACTGTTGAGCGATAACGAGTGCAAAGCCAGGTTACACGTCACTGAAGCCAGAACCTAAGAAAGCACTTAAGTAAATGTTTTATTCCGTCCTTCTTCAGAAAAGCACTTACAACTAATTCTGGACTTGCACCAAAATCACGTTGTTTTCAACAGGTCTTCTATGAGCATAATTAAGCCCCTGTGTCAAATGGAAATGTTTTCCTGAAGCAGGACCTGGCTGACAATATTCTTTGTATATATAACCTGTGAAATGCCTTGGAGATTTGAGGTGCTTCATAAATATTAAGACCCCCAGATGTATGTTTGTAACACGTATGAAAGCCTTAATTCTGCAGATCTGCATGCCCCTGCACATTTTTCCTTATATGAGTCTCCCCACTGAGATTCCTCACCGGGTAAAATTAAACCTCCCAGTTTGCAGCTTTGGGCAAGATTAGCCCCACCCCGAGCATCCTGCGCATCCTCGGTACTGCTGCCCACTAAGCTTGGGCTCCGGCGTTAAATAACGTGGGATTCAGATGCTGGGGATGCAGCACTGCCTGTTCAGAAGGGAAAGCAGCCTTTAGCGTACAGCCAGGGGGAAAAAAAAAATAACCAAAATCCTCTGGTGCCCTCTGATGAACAAGTGCGTGCTCATGCACATCATTCTGCAGGCTCCCGCCGTGACTGCCCGCCTGCGACGCCGGTGGCCGGGCAGAGGGACACCTCCTGCACAGGGCCGGCGGCCAGAGGACGGTGCAGCTCTCTGGGGAGGGTACTCTTGTCATTAAGCTGATTTTGTGTCTCTCCGTGCTCATCCTGTCCTGTCCTGGCTCTTTTCTCTTCTTTTCTGTGGGCGAGTAGTAGGTGGGGGAGAAGCATTCGCTCGTCTTCGCTCGGGCTGGGATGAAACTTGGACAGAGAGAGACGGCGCTCTGAGTGTCCTTTGATTTTTTTTTCATGGGTTTCAGTACACTGCCTTCTCAAAGGTCTGTTCAATAGGTAGGAGACACACAAAAAAAAAGTTGTATGGGCAGAATGTTGTACTCACAAACGACCTGACGCTTGCATGCAGATGTACAAGGCAGCGGCTCTGCATCCCTTCCCCACGGCTGACCCGTTCTGGTGGGGATACAGATCTGGCGCTTGCTGAGGGTTTGGGTTTGTTTTTTTGTTTTTTTTTTTTCATTTTCTGACTGCTTTAGAGCCTCAAAACCAGGATCAGGACAATCGTAGCACTGCAGTTCATTCTTTAAGCATTCCATAGAATTAAATTGCCATGTGTGCATATAACAGTACATTGATACGTCTATGGAAACTGTATTGTAGTGAAAACAGAAGCAGCTGCCAATTTTTAGACTTTTTATATGAGGGAGATTGTGGCACTAAAGAAAAAGGCTTTATAGAGGCAATTTGAAAAAAAAAATAAATATTGAAATCACATATGATAAGAGGTCCCTCGGATCTCACTGCTTTAATGACCCCTGGATCAGATCCAGAGGAGGTCATTGTAAGAAGGGGCAGTACTTCGTCTCTTGTTGAATGACTCGTTTGGGATCCATTCTTAACTTTGTTAATAAAATGAACCCAAAGCACCAGAGATGGATCCAGCTCTGAATTTAATTGTTCTCAAAGAGTATGCATTTTGTGATCCAAAGTTTTTGTTGTCAAACCTGTTAACCCCACCTCCCCCCCGCTTTCTTTCCCCCTTGCTAAATAAAAAGAAATGCTTGTCCGATTTGAAAAAGTGTGTGGCTCAGAAGCCCTTTGCGTATGGATGGGTCACCCTGGCAGGTATCTGCAGATCGCTTAACACTTCTATGTGCTTCTCATCAGTGCAACACAGTTACAGATTTTCCATAAAGTGTGTTTTATTTGCCGTTCTTGTGAAACCTGCAGCGCAGCCGTCGTATACATTTTCCAGATTTTTTGCCTGACAGACTTTTTCCTTTGAATATATGCCCCAGCCCTTTTGAGGTTAAAAACCTTTCTGTGGTTAAAAGGCGAAGATGGGGGCACAAGTCTTTATACATCAATTTCTGGACCGCAGGTCCTTGTCATGACAATTGGCCCGTGCTGAAATGATGGCAGAGGTTATGCCTACCAGCGGGAAAAGCCTTTCAGCCCAGGCAGGTGGGAATCTCCCAGGCTTTGGGTGTAGGAGGCTCCTTCCTTCGTGGTCTCTGTCTGTAGAAGAGCTCGTGACAAAGCGTATCGTTTGAAATAAGCCAGGAATAGGAATTTATAGGCTGTGTAAACCAAGAAGACCAATAGTCATTTATTGATTTCTTTCCGTTAGCAATAATGGACTTTTTTTAACCATTTGTTGCGCTCGTAGATCCCTGTTGTAGGGCCAAAGTTTCCAGTCTGCTAGGAACAGGGGCCAGGACAAGCTGAGTCTGTAAAGAGAAGAGGGAGGGCTTGGCTTGCTGTTGGGATGCATCCATTTCGCAGGAGCGAAATGGCGGAGAAACCCATCCTGCTCCTCCCCGGCGCCTCTCACAGGTGTTTGCTGTGGCGTGAGCCTTTGCTGCAGGGCTGAAGGGCGGCGTGGGATCCAGCCCTGTGCCGCTGCTTCTCCTGCATTTTGTGCTGCCCGTGTCTCTTGGAGCAGGTTGGATGGCTCTGGTGCAGCACCTTGGGGGGAAAGGAGCCAGCCTAAGTTCAGCTTAAGGGCTTAACAAAAGATAACCCAGGGAGGGGGGGTTCGGCAGATCCAGGGCAGCCGAGCTGCTTCGTAACCTGTGCTGACCGCGACCGCTGCTTCGTTGAAGAACACTGAGCGTTGACTCATCTGTTTTATAGATGCAAAAACGTGTAAAGTGCGTGTGGGGCAACCGGTGTGAGAGAAATGAGTCGGCTTGGTTAACACAAGCGGGGGAAAAACACTGTCGGGAAATATTTGAGGGGCGAGGGAAAACGAGGGTGGAGGCGTTGTTTTAGCAGACTTTTTTAAATAGGGACAATTGATCCAACGCGAGCGCTTCTTTTCTTTTACCAAGCTGTTACCTGAACTAATTGATAGTTTCGCAGTTGAAAGAGGAACGCCAGATGGACTTTTTAGCCTGGATTTGTTTGCGTAGCAGATGGCAGCGGCGGGCTGGGACGGCGAGCGAGGGAGACGGCTGCCCTCTGCCGCACCACTTCGCCCGCCAGGCTGGAAACCCGCTCCGCTCCCCTTCCATTCCTTGGCACTCCTGTCTCGAGCTCCCTCTGAGCAGGAGCTGTATTTCAAAGGGAGAAATAGAGAAGAAAGATGAATGGAAGATGTTGTGGGTTTTGAATGTAAAGCCAAAGGATGAATTTTCCATCTGAAATTAATCGCGTGTCTCTCAACGATTTTAATTGTGAATCAGTGGAAGTTAAGTTTTTCTGGAGTGAATGCAAAAAAAAAAAAAGAGAGGAGGGAAAAAAAAAGGAAATCATGTTTTCCCTTTCTTGTTTATTTCTTGATTCTTGAGTCCTGTGTAGTGTTAAAAACAATAGCAAGATCAAGATGCTTGTTTGCTCTGAATGTATACAGTTATTTCAGATGTCAAATATCTAAATGTTTTGTATGTGTACGTAATACCATCCTCACTTCTTGTTTCATGTTAGGAACCTGAAATGACTGTACCATTTTATAATTAGAAACGTAAAGAGGGGACAGTTGGGTGGGAGGGTCTGTTATTTTTATAGCGAGATGTTCCATGTATTTAGTGAACATTTAAAATGGTTTTGTACTTGTCAAAATATACATTCCATCCATTTCCAGAAGAGAATTATTTTTATTTAAAGTAGTTTCTAAGCAAATAAAAAAAAAAAAAGTGGCGTCCCATTTGTACGCAGTTCGTGAACAGAGCAGAAGTATCCTGGTTTTCAGTGACGGCTCCAGAGCTTTTTCCAGCCGGGTCTCTTCTCACCCGCTTCAGAGCCATACCAGCAAATGCCCATGTTAAAAAGGGAAGAAAAATCCCGAACAAAATAAATACCATATGGATCAGTGCACAACTTAGCGAAATAACTTCCAGTCCGGAGACAATGGTCTGTCCCAGTGAAATTCTCCGAGGTGAAGAGCCCGGCTCTGGATGGCAGGAGTGGTTTTACTGGGAAGCCTTCCGCGCTGCCCGGCGCTGGGGGGAGTGACAGGGATGTCACACTCAGGCACTGTGTCTCTGGTTGTGCCGTGGCTCCCTCCGGATGGGACCCTATTTTTGACTGAAGCTGTTTTGCTGGTGAGGGGGTCGGTTTCTGCAGGATGACCACCGTGTGTTTCTTCTCACTGGGGAAACCACCCTTCATCTCCATGTTATTAGAAAAAAAAAAATTTTTAAAAAAAGTTCCTTTCTCCAGACAGCTGCACTTTGGTTTGTGAAACACCTAGCGAAAGACCATGGCAAAATCACACAGTGATTTTTCTTGTAGTTAGCTCCCCCCACCCTGCCCCGTGCTACCTGTGACTTGCTGCCAAAACGGTGCAGTAGCAGTTTGTGAAGCGAGCCTTTTTTTTTTTCCTAGCATCACTTTCTGTACAGTATTGCAAATATACTTTAACTCTTTGCTGGGATTTTCTAACGTATACATCTTCCCCTCCAATGCACTTTATCTCTCTTGAAAAATGTGGGAGTCGGAGAACTACCATCTTAAAGGGATTTGCCTGAAATCATGAGGCACACAACTTTTTGGGGTTGTTTTTTTTTTTTTCTTTCTTTCTTTCTTCTTGCTTTGTTATATACTGTAAATGCTAAAGAGCATGGACGGTGACTCAGCTGGGGGAAGTACCAAAATGTTGAGGCTAATATTTGGAAGCATTATTCAGTAGTACAACATGGCTATTTTTGTTATATAGAGGATTATAATGTAAATATGTGAGACTGTGTTATTATGTACTAGTAAAATATTGCAACTCTCAAAGTTAAGATGGTGAATTCCAAGGAATTTTATTGCAAGTTTTTTTAATAAAATGAATCTGATTACTGTGTCGTACATGTTTTCTAACAGACTGTGTAAAACCAGCATTGCCTGATGTGTGAAACTTGCGGATTTTTTCTTCCTGAGCTCGGCTGCTGCGGACTTTGGCATTCACTGGAGGCAGAAGCTATAGCGGGAAGGGACCCGAGTGGCAGCCTGGCTTCCGTGCCACCGCTCCAGCCCCGGTCACTGCCCTGGTCCCCCCGTCCTTCAGCCTCTGTTGAGCAGAAAGCAGCGGCGGGAGGGAGGTAAAAGCTTTTCCCCAGGTGAAACCTGTAGCTTCACCCCAGACACTGGCCGTGATGTGTTAAAATAGCTTTAAAAGGTGACGGCTCTGTCATGCCACGGTAAGAACAGTGCTGCCGTTGTGAGGGGTCGTCCGGCTGCTCTTCCCTCGCCTGATCGGCTGCAGCTCCACGTCCCTGCGAGCGGGGGGCCGTGGGAGAGCCCCAGGGGCTGTTGTGCCATCCAGCATAAGTGTGCTGCTTACCACAGCTTCGAGGCACAGTAAAAATCCCACCTAAAAGAAATTTAAGAGACTTAAAGGAAAGCTTTCTGGTAGATGCAAAAGGAGGCAGACAGACATCCCCGCAGGAGGGCCGAGTCCTGGCTGGAGCTGCAGACCGGCCACAGTGGCCCCGGCCAAGCCCCCATCCCGGCCCGCGTTTTGTCCTCGCTGGCCAGTGCCACCAGCGCGGGTGCCTCTCTCCCCCAGCCGCAGCGGTGCGTTGGAGGCATCAACGTGCCAAATGGGTTGGGGCCCTCACTGGGATTTCACCCTGGGAACGAGGAAGGCAGCAGCCATGGGCTAGATCACGTCCAGCTCCCCCGAGTCCCCCCCAGTGCCTCCTGGCTCCCGTGCGCCCACCCTTCCCTCTGGGCTTTGCTCTTGCCCTTCGCGATGGAGGGGCAGCAAGCTGGCTCGGAGCTGGAAGACCGCATGTCACTCAACGCGGCTTTATCAGCAACGCTGGCAATTATTTTTTTCCCCTCCCAACCCATGGCGCAGCCTGGAGCTCCCCATCCTTCTGCTCCAAAGGCAGAAGCCCTCCGCACCGAAACAAACCCCGGGGCTGCCTGCGGAAGGAGATTTTCGGTGCCGCTAGCCAAGGAATCTGGTCTCGCTCTTCCCCGCGCGGCTGCCTCCCTGCCCCGCTGCTTTGTTCTCTGCCGTCATTTAATAACCGGCCAGGGGAGCGAGGGAGCGGGGCGGATTTTCCTTGGCAGGCAGCTGTGCGCGGCCGCGATGTGATCTGCACACCCAACGCAGCTGCCGGCGGGGCTGCGGCTGCGGCGGGAGGCAGCGCGCCCGAGCAGCGCGGCAGAAGTAACGCAGCGTGGAGCCGCTGGGAATGGCAGCAGGGCTATAAATAACGAGGGGCGTGAGGCAATTAATTCCAGGATGCAAGCACATACTCAGGGCTTGGGTTACGTCACTCTCTTCTCTGCTGTATATGGGATTCACTTCTGGGCAAAATACCTAAATAAAGCTGTGCTGATCTCTGCTCTGTTTTTGTTGGGGGTTTTGGGTTGTTTTGGTTTTCTTTTTTTCCTCCAGAAGGGATAAGGCAAATTGCGCTCACTCCTGTGATTCAAGGACACGACCCTCAGACCCCTCACAGTCAATGGAGAGGACTCGGGATCCGAAGGGAACTTAGCCAGATTTGCACTGTGCCATGATTTGCCCGACCCAGGGTTGCTTCTGTCCCGTGACACCCACACCGTCCCAGGAAAGCAAGCAAGCTTCGCGCGGCGCGCTTGAGGGTGCCACAAGGGGAGCCGCAGTCGTCTGCGCCGGGTCTTGGGGAGCCACTCTGGAAAAACCACTCCGACACTGCAGTTCTGTAAGATGGGGAGGTGGGGCCTGGGGGCATCCCGCAGGGCGTAAGAGGACTTCACGGCCCAAAAGAAATCTAATGGGTTAGAGTATTTATCATAGGTAAGCCGCAGGAAATCAGTGCTCAGCAAGTGAGGGGGTAATTTTGCAACACGCTCAACCCTCAGCTTTTGACCCCCGTGCAAACAAGCTGCCGGCAAGCCCTGGCAGCGGCAGAAGCGGGCAAAGTGTCACCAGCCTGGGCTAGCCTCTGCTGCAGGCTGCCACGTTGCTCCTCTGGACATCTTCCTGGACATCTGCATCTCAGCAGCCTGGCTTTGTGGTCCACCTGCTCACCTGAGAGCAAAGACAGGCTTGCACGGGAAGGCCGGCAGTGACTCATGGTGGCTGAAGCCCAGGCAGATGTCCCTCCTCCTGCTCCAGCCTAGGAAGCATGGTAGCTCCTGGCAGAGGGACAGAGGAGCCATCTGGGAGCAGTAACGCCTTAGATGTGTTGGCGGAGCCCCAGAGCTCATCTGTCAGAGCCCATAGCTCAGATGAAGTTGTTCCTCTGTCCCTGCCTGGGGCAGCCGCCCGAGCTCAGAGCAGCAACCTGCCCAGCCTGCGTCTGACTTGACCGAGACCAGATGCCCACAAAGGAGTAACACCAGGGCAGCGTCGTCCCCTCCCTGCACGTCGCACCTGGTTTTGCAGAGTTCTTTATGTTATATCCCTGTGGTGTCAACACTTCCCGGCTGCAGGGGCCGCGTTCGTGTTTTGTGGGACACCGCTCCGTGCCCCAGCATGTGTCCTCCCTGCCCCTTCTCAGACCCCACTGCCCCTTCCTTAACTGCATGGGGGAGAGGGTCCTGGCTGGAGCACGACGCCAGGAAGGAAGGATGGACACAAGACCCATGGCGGGGACACAGCCGAGGTGTCACCCAGCGCCGTGACGGGAAACACTCCCAACTCCCACGGCTTTCGGGCAGTACCTACCGGCACCCACGCAGAGCCCCAAGCGGTGCACCCCCAGCCAGGGGGTGCCCGGGAGGGGTGTGTGTGTGTGTGTGTGTGTGTGTGACGCCAGCCCACCTGCTCTCTGTTACGATTGTCGTGACATTTGGTGTTTCCTGCCAAGCCCGCGCTCCCGGAGGCAAAGGAGCGAGGGTCAGAGGGGGGGCCGGCTGGCAGCCTCGGTGGCCGAGAAGGCGGTGTCCCCCCCCCCCCCCCAAAAAAAAAACCCAAAAAACACACAAAAACGGGTGACAGAGGGCGTTTATCCCTGCTCGGAGGGGCGGGGGGAGCCGCCGCCCGCCGCGCCGCCCCCGGGCCGCGGCTCTCCAGCAGAGGGCCCCCGCGCCCCGCCGCTGCCGCGACCGCCCCCGCCCGGCGCCCATCCCCGTGGGCGCCCCCGGCCCCGTGGGCCCCGTGTCGGTGGGGAAAAGCTCTCTGCCCTTCCCAGCAGGCGTGAGGAAGGGCAGGAGGGGTCGTCGTCCCCGTCCCCCCCCCCCCAAAAAAAAACGAGCCCCCTCCGGGTTTGGGACGCAGCACAGCATCTTGTGGGATGGGGAGGGAGGGGCAATTAAGGGCTGCAATTAGCCCTTGGCGGCCTCTGGGAGAGGTCCCCCCCAAGGTGTATTTGCAGGGAAGCTGTAAGGGTAACTGGGTTTGTGCTTGCTGGTGTGTCCGTCTGGCCCAGCAGCCGGCAGATTCAGCGGAGGGGAGCAGGAGTGCCACCCCGGTTCACGAAGAGGGAAAACGAAGCGACACCCAGCAAGGACACCTGGTGACGGTGGCATTAGCAGCCGGTGAGTAGCGGGACAGGGACAATGAATGCTGATTGAGACGCTCAACATGAGCCAGCGATGTGCGATCACAGCCCAGAAGGCCAACCGTACCCTGGGCTGCATCAAAAGAAGTGTGGCCAGCAGGGCGAGGGAGGTGATTCTGCCCCTCTGCTCTGGTGAGACCCCACCTGGAGTACTGCATCCAGCTCTGGGGACCCCAGTGTAAGAAGGACGGGGACCTGTTGGAGCGGGTCCAGAGGAGGGCCACAAAGATGATCGGAGGGCTGGAGCACCTCTCCTGTGAGGAGAGGCTGAGAGAGTTGGGGCTGTTCAGCCTGGAGAAGAGAAGGCTCCGGGGACACCTTATTGCAGCCTTCCAGTACCTAAAAGGGGCCTACAGGAAAGGTGGGGAAGAACTTTTTACAAGGGCGTGTAGTGATAGGACGAGGGGGAATGGCTTTAAACTGGAAGAGGGCAGGTTTAGATTAAACACTGGGAAGAAATGTTTCACTCTGCGGGCGGTGAGGCAGTGGCCCAGGTTGCCCAGAGAAGCTGTGGCTGCCCCATCCCTGGAGGTGTTCAAGGCCAGGCTGGATGTGGCCTTGGGCAGCCTGGGCTGGTGGGAGGTGTCCCTGCCCATGGCAGGGGGGTTGGAACTCGATGATCTTCAAGGTCCCTTCCAACCCAAACCATTCTATGATTCTGTAAGTGGGGCAGGAGGCCAGTGCTGCAGCCCTCACCACAGCCCCAACCCCTTGGGTGAAAGAGATGGCATATTTTAGCTAAAGGAGTGTTTTTAAAGCAAACTTGTGTTTATGCACACATTTACACCATTTAAAAGTGGGATATTTGGGCATGGCTTTGGCTACGGCTTGGTCTGTGGAGGAACAGACCCAGGCATGAATTGCCAGAGTCACCCTGCACAGGGAATTGCACTGGAACTACAGCGTGGCTTTGGGTGGGGGAAAGAAAACTCAAATTGAAGCATGGTGCCCATTGTAGGGTGTCAGATCTCACGTCCTATTCCAGCCCAACTATAAGAAACCGCCGTTTGTACACAGACACCTTGAGCTGCACACACTTCAACCGAAATCCAGGTCTGCTTCAGTACCGTTCATCACTTAGGCCAACGTCCTCACCTCTCCAGGCTGAGTTTCATGCCTGCGAGGTGCAACCCAGGCTGGCAGTGCAGCTTCAGGGTGCGGATTACTCTGTGTACCCCAGCCCCAGTGAGCATTCACCTACAGAGAGATGCTCAGCAGCCGCTCTTTTCTCCCAGCAGCGCCGCCCGGGAGCAGGGGAGGTTGTTCACAACCGGGCAGCTCCGGAGGAGCTTTGGGGAGGCAGGAGATGAGTTTTGCTTTCAGCCTGGCTTGGGTGGGAGAGTCAGAAAATGCTAAAGGGTGGACGAGGAGAATCGCACAAAAACACGTTATTTACAGTGCTGTTTTGATGAGGGTGGTGTTTTGAAAATAATTGTCCTAAAGGATGAATAGAGAAGGGGATTTTCTTATGGAAAATTGACCTTGACTGACTTTCAGCTGTGAAGTTGCTCTGAAAAGGATCGTTAGGGCCGAGGGAAAAAAAACAACTTCTCTATCTGCTTTTCCTCAGTGAAGTCCTAAATACAAGCAGCTGCCCAAATTCCCTGGGTGGGTGTGATGACTGGTTAGCAGTGCCCGGTTTAGGTGATTCCTGGTGAGCCAGGTGTGCGGGAGCGGGGATGCTGGGAAGGCAGCTGCAGTACCTGGGGTGGTATAAAGCAAACCCACTGAGCAGGTGAAAGGAAAGTGCTGCTTGTTCGCTTTCCTTTTGTTTGCTGTGTCTTAGGGGCTTTCTCTTCCTTCTTCCTGGCAGAAGAAAAGGGTTCAGAGTGATGCTGGAGACCTGTTCTTCAGGGTGTGAAGCAAGGACTGGGCTGTGCTTTGACTGGTAGGAAAATGTGGGTTGTTTTGGTTTTTGTTTTTTTCCCTGAAGCTGGTTGTCCCTTGCTGGAGTTGTCTGCCCAGGTGGTGGTCTAAAATGCTCTTTGAGTGCACCTGGTGTATTGCCAGCCAGGGCCCTTCACTTTACCTGGGTTTGTCATGCAGCCCTTATTAAAAGGCAAATTTATTTTTCCCCAAAATAGCTTAGGGTAGGGGACTCCCTGGTGGCCGGCTCCTTGTCAGGGTGAGGCAGGAGCAGTTTCCCTGAGCTGGGGTCCCGCTCAGCAGCGTGACTCCCCCGGGATGGCGGCAGAGCTGAGCTGTGCCTCCCCAGCTCCCCCTACCCGGGGGGGCTGCAAGGGGCAAGCGGGCAGTAAGGGGGCAGGTGGGTTTCCCTCCTGTTTCTGCTAAATCTGATGATTTCCCCCAAGCTCTCCTGCTCACCGAGAGGGAGGCATCCACCGCTGGAGGTGGTCGGCCTGATGCAGTCCACAGCAGAAATGTCCACTCAGGAACTGCGATGTCTTAAACATCTTTGGGAGCAATGCTCCTGCTATAGATGGGTGATGCAGGATGGCTGTGTGGGCAGGGGAGAGAGCCACAACATTGCTTTTTCCCAGGCAGATTGGTGTTAAAAGGCCCTGAGGACCTCAGACCCATCTCAATTTGGGGTCTGTAGGACCTCTGACAATCCTTGCATAGCGTGGGTTTAATTTAGGCAAATCACTGATGGAGTGTTGAGTGAGCCGACTGAGTGCATCCTCAGACAAAGGGCATAGAAACAGCAAATGGCCTGGAGGGGGTGGTGGTTATTGCTTGAGCGCCGTACGCGTGTTTTGTTGGCAGCCGCACTCCATCAATGGCAAAGGAGCTTCACTCTGATTATGGGAGTTTCTCTCTCCTGTGTTGAAGATGATAAACTTATGCAGCGGTGAGATCATCTCCCTTGAGATGGAACTTTGCCAGTGAAGGAGCAAATCCGTGCTACTGAATCTCGCTCCTCAGACACGCGAGATATTAAATGGAGCAATTCAGAAATGCATTCGACCATCTCCGAGATGTGAAGTCTGACTCTGCACGAGTGACGCATACAAACGGCATGTGGAGCGTAAATACAATTTTTTATTTTCTAGCAGAAGAGTGTCAGCTTGCTTTGCTTTGCCCTTGATTGTAATGCCAGAAACGTTCCCAAATACCATTAATCTTGCTGGTGTTAGGAAACATTATCTGTCTTGTTTATTCTCTAATTTGGATGGAAACAGAGATTACGCTTGCCTTGCGGTTTATGTAATGCTTGCTGATGGCCAGGGAGCCAAATGATTTTCTTTTGCTTTAAATGCTTTACTGTAAATATGGTCATCCTTGTTGCCTCTTTCTCACTAACTTTGCTACCCCCTTTCAAAGGGCTGTGGTCCTCTGACACCAAACAGGGGTTGCAGAAACCGCAGTTATTCCAAGGACCTGACTGAGAGCTTGTATTAAAGTGTTCAAAGCTCAAACAGCATCCATCCTTCCATTTTCTCCCCTTCAGAAGGAGGTGACACTGACCCTCCTTTTTTTTTTTTTTAAAAAAAAAAAAAAGGCTTTTGAGAGCAACATGTTAAAACACTTCATTTTTTATAAAGATCTCAGGGGTTCAGCTGGCTGGAGGGAGGATTTAGTGTTGTGCATGTTGTGTGTGTGTTAAGGAAGAGGTGTTTGGGGTATTTTTTTTATGGGAACCGATGATCTTGGACCACTGGTGTGAGCTGTGAGAGAGCACAAGCTCAGCAGGGCTGTGCGAGAGGTGCAGTTTGGGACTCTCTTGCTGGACGGATGCTGGTGACCAAAGGAGAAAATCGATAGCTTGGGCTGGAGCAGCGTCTTGGTGGGAGAGACCCATGGGACAGGATATTTTGGGTTTGATGGAGGAGCAGGCAGCAGGAGCCAGACCTGCTGGGCACCTTTGTTTCCCACAGGAGCAAGACATGACAATGGATGGAGTGCCCTAAATTTCCTTTTGTTTGTATGACTTTCAGCCTGGAGCTTCTGGGTCAGACCCGGTTTGCTGACCCCACGGGTGTTGCTGGCTTTATTCCTGACTCTTATTCGGTGAGGTTGCAACTGAGCATCCCACCCCTCGGGTTATGCTTGCATTTCCTTTATCGCTCACTTCTGCAGAAGTCTTGATGCTCAGGAGCGTTTCCCCTCCTTCCCTGCCTTTTCTCCATTACTGCTCGAATTCTTTGTGTTGACCTGACTTTGAGCTTATCGCGTGGCAACAAATTATCGCATGGAAACAGCTGCAAACGAGTTGTGCCTTAAAGAAATGCTTCTTAAAAATAGTTACAATGGAGCAGGATATTCAGGAAAAAAATCTGATCTATGCAGTGCACTTTCTGATGTAGTCCAACGTGCAAAGCAGAAGAAACAAGGAGGGAAGAAGGGGGCGGGATGTGCGAATGGCAGAGAGGTGATGCTATTGAATGTGAACTGACTGGAGAGGGAAAAGAGGCTTTAGAGTTGTAAATTGGGGCAGTGGTTTGGATAAGGGGCAGGTTCAGAAAGCCCAGGTGACAGTGGGTCGAGCCCACAGCAGCAGCAAAGCCATGTGCTCATCTCAAGCAAGCGTTTGGCTCCATGTATGCAAGGGACGTTAGAGCACTTCTGGGTGCGTGCGTTCATGGAGCAGTTATGAGAAGAAAATTAGGAAAGGAGCTCAGAAAATGAAATTGAATGGTGGTAGCTTTACACTAGCAAGTCCTGCATCCCAGGAAGCTTCCCAGTTTCTGCCCTGTGCCCCAGAGGAGTGGCGGCGCTGGGGTGACCCAGCCTGTCACGAATGTTAATTTAAGATCTTGCACAACTTGAAAGTAGTAGCAGTTTAAGCTTTATTAATGCAGGATTGGGTTGCATGATTTTTAAGGACACTTAATCATCAGCCAATTATCGGAATGGTTTAACAAAATTTGCTATAATCAATACAGTGACTTAGTTAAGGATTTGAAAATGGCAAGATTCACATGAGACTTATGACAGTTGCCTACATCAAATCGCACAAACAGATATAGAAGTTAACCTATGATTAAGATGTTTCCTTTTCTGCACATTATAGTAAATTTTGGTAGCCAGTGGTCGATATTGAACTATACCCACTCTTCCCTTCGTCAGCTTCCATCAGCAGATGGTCTGAATAATGTCGTGAAACACAGCATAGCAGCCTGCTGCGATCTTGGAGAGCTCGCTTTAGGATCGATATTTACAGGGGTGCAAGATGATTGACTTTGGTCAGGGCTTTTCCATTGTGGCCACGCTTCTTGTCAGGTCATCTTGGCAACTTTCAGAGGGGGCTTGTGATCTGGACATGGAGGGTTCTTGGGTATACTTCCCGGGGAAGCAGGAGTTCCAGGTATGACTAGGGAGTGTCCTACCGTCCCAACTCATGGTACTTCCACTGGGACCAGAAGGTACCAGATTGTCTTGACTCACTGCCCCAGTAGGTGAGGTCGGCAAGTGCCAGATTGTCCCAGCTCACTGCACTTGCAACTGAAACAAGAACAATGTTGGGCCCACCACCCTTGTAACTAAAGCATGAGCAATGTTGGCTGGTGATGACACCACAGTGTGGCCCCGGGGAGGGGGGGGAAGGCCTGCACCACCACACAGCCCCAGCCTGACCCAGGGGCTGGAGTTGGTGGGGAGGGAGAGCTCTGCACCAGGGAGCAATGGCCATGGAAGCCAGGAAGGCTCAACTGGTGGCCTCAGCCCTACTCCAGGGCAGGGAGGGAAGCCCCCAGGTGTCAGTGACCCCCTGCAGCACTGGGGGAAGGCAAACCCCTCTTTCCATGCACCCTGGAGCAAGGAGGCTGTGACAGACAGGTCTGACCAAAAAGCCCAGCCCACCCAGGACATGGCCACTGTGGCTTGGGGACACCCCTCTCCCTTTCTGGCAGGGCTGATGGGTGCAGCAGATATCAGTCCTCCAGGACAAGGCATGTAAAGGTGGTGTCTCTCGGTCTCTGCTGCTGGCGCTGCTTCAGCATCTGTACTGGGCGTGCACCCGATGAAGCTGGAAAGGGAGAGCCACCTCCCCCATGCAGGTCCTGGGCATACCAGACAACACTGCCTCCTCATTCCTTTTACACCCCAGTAGTATTTATATGTGCGCAATGGCTTCAGCAGGGAACGTGTCCCAGCTGGTGGTCAGGGCTGAGCCCTGAATAGCTGCCGTAGGTCACTGCCCACCATTGAGGATGCTCGAAGCCTGAGGCTGGCCATGTGTTCATCTTCCTCCCCATGTCCCAACCTGAGAGGAAAATGTCCCCCATCAGTCAGGCCTCCTGCTGCTGATGCCCACATCTGAGAAACCAGATAAACATGAGCATCATCCAAAACCGTCTAACAGGGCATGTCAGGCACTGTACGGGCCTCACAATGCCTTTCCCAGTCCCTTTTTCTTTGCAGGGAGCAGTCCCTTAAAAGCGTTTTGGGCGGTATGTGAAGGGGCGGGGCAGGAGTCCTCTCTGCGGTGTCCCTCTGAGGGATCCTGGCCGGGAGCTGGCAGTAAATTGCCAGTAAAAGGCAGTGGTTGCTTTCATGCAGTGCACTTTTTTCTCTTTCTTTCATCCTTTTAGCGCAAGTTTTCAGCTGTTCATATTCTGATCACACAGGAGGAGCTATTTTCTGCCGCAACACCTTTCCGTGTCGGCTGTGCTCATGCAACTCTGGTTCTTCTTGATCACAAAAAAGGCAGAGGAGAAGGTGGTTCTCTGTTTGGGGTGTATATGAATGAGCTTGAAATGTGGTGGGGTTTTTTTTGGTTTGGGATTATTTTATTCCCCCCCCAAAAGCTTTGCTCTTTGGCTATGAGGAGCCCATAATCTCTCTATAGTTTGTACCTACAGAAATTTGGGCCCGGCAGCCAGCTGCCTCTCACAGTGATGGTTATCACCCACCTTTGCTTATCATCTGCTCGCCTGCGTGCTCAGAGCATCGCAAGCCCAGGTTCCCGGGACGTGTGATGGCGGGGAAGCTTGTCCTGCGGGGATGCGATACAAACCCCACGCTGGCAATGCACGTCAGCGAGGGAGGTAGCTCACTGTATATATGGAGGGCTGCATCTCTTGCAGCCCATCTTCAGGAGCTGCCGTGGGCAGGGGAGCCACAGCTGCCTGCGGGGCTGGAAATCACACTGAGGTTCCTGTTAGTTCAGTCCTGTGCCTGCAGGGCTTTGGGCGCTTTAAGTCGGCCCTTGGAAAACTGATATCTGCCATAAGAAGCACCCAGAGAGTTGTAAATTTTGTAGGATACAAAGCACTTTCTAGCCCCATTAAAGATGGATATCAAAATGTGTGTTACTTGGTTGGCACAGGAAGCTTAAGGGATGTGTAAAATACCATTGCAGAAAACAATCATGTAGTTATTTACTCCTGCCTGAGATAAAAGCATGAAAGAGATGAAATCTAAAAGCAACAAAAGGAGATGCCATAATGCAATGTCCTATTGATCTGTGGGATTTGCTCCTGCTTAAGAGGGTGGTGTCACAGGTAACATTTCTAGTTGTGCTGACTAGAATTAAAATAACTAAAGGATGGTAACAAACCAAAACACAAGCTCCTTGGGCTTAAAGCTTTCTGCTGCTCACTTGTTGGCTGGTGGGGCCCGGATGAAATGCTTTCTGCCGTCCGTGCGTATTACCGCAGTGCCTGGTTACACATGCCATGAATGTTTTATGTCTTGATATAGAGTTGCCTGCAACATCTCCTCCGGAAGGCTGAGTGCCAGGCCCTCGGCTGATAGAAATCGATGAAGCGCCGCTGCCTTTGGAGGCAGGCTGCCCCTGCCACGGGCTCGGCCAGCTCCCTCCCAGCCCAGCACTGGTAGGGATCTCGTGCGCGCGATCAGGTCGGATGGTGTCCAAGAAATAAAGAAAGAGATAAAGGAAACCCCTGCTCTTCTGGGGGTTGGGGAAAAACAGACTGGCATCTCCAAGCAAGCAAGGGAGCAGGCACTCTAGGGACTTGGATAGCAGGAGGCAGCAGGGAAGGTGCTGCGCAAGCTGGGAAAGCAGCAGGAGGGACAGCATTTTTAATGGTGCCTCTCCGCCCCAGATGCAGCAGGATGGCTGCAATGGCTTAGCAGCTGCCTGGAGTTGTACAGGTGACACCCATTTGCAGTCAGGGGGTAATCAGGAGGGCCATGGCACTCAGCAAATGATTAATTTTAATTATGGTGTGTTACAGAGCTATAGTTGAAAGCATTTTTCTTAATTTCCAGCCCTAGTTAATACATTGCTGGAATAACCAGCCCAGCAAACCCAGGTGATGGGTATAAGCAGGCTGAGCGAGCGTGAGAGCTGGGGGACGGGCGATAGGAAGGAGACAGCTTGACCTTTCCCAAAGCACCGTTTCTGTGTGCGTTATAACAGCTCAGCACTGTGGATGCCGCCACAACAGATTTTATTTCATCCTTTTTCAGATGACAGAGAGGGTCAGGCTCTTCAGGAGCTGGGGGGTGGGCTCCTGGCCCCACCGCCCCCGTGGAGCTTCCTGGCTACCCGTGTCTAGACTGGGTACGGAGATACCTCGCTGCCTGCTCGCACTCGGGTCAGATACATACTTGAGGGCGTTCATGCCAAGCAATAGATAACTGCCTAGATGACTTCTTTCCAGCACGCAGCCAGAGTTTCCATTGCCCTTCAGACCAAGTATACTTTCTGCTATCAGAAAGGAGAGAAAAAAAAAAATTAAAAATAAAACCCCGGCATTTGATTCTTGGAAAGTTTTGACTGCTTTTGACTTGCATTAAAGCTGATCGATGGGAGCTCAGGTTGCATCATCCTTAAGAGAAACCCAGCTTGCAGGAATAGCTTCTTCTCCAGTGATGTGCTGCTTCAAGGGGCAGGTGTCGGAGACCATACAGGCATTAAAATACGTGCAGGATGTAGCCTCCAAGGATATCCCCATCAGCCCTCTCTGAAGTGATGCGTAACAAAGTCATGCATAAGAACAAGGCAGTTCACAAAACCTGTCCCCCCCTTCAACCCTAACCTCCCAACCCCAATAACTTCTGTACTCTTGGACCCTACCAAAATGAGTCACTAATTGGGCCTGCAGGTCTTCTCTTCACAACAACAATTTGTAGGGAGACCAGGTGAGACTCGAGCAATGGACTTTAATACAGGCAGGGAGGCAGGAGCTTCAATCATCCATAGGTTGGGGGGGCGGGAACCCTCAAAATTTCTGTTCTGAGTTTTCAGCGGCGCATCTAGGAGTGGGCAACTCGCAAGGCTCCGGTTTTGTTTCCACCAGCTCAATAATTCGTGATGAAAATGTTCCTGTGAGAGCCCGGTAAGAGGATTTCCCTTCCAGTTCCTAATATTCCGCTATGTTGCCATAATACCCGGCTTCCCATGTTTTACTTGCTTTTCTAAAGAGAGCCCCAAAGGCGGGTGAACAAAAGCCTTTGCCCGCTTTGAGTCCCTTTCCCTCTGGCGTGATGCTTCAGCACAGCTTTGAATGAGGCTCCGGTATCAGCCCACAGGGATTTTGCAGGCTCCGTAGCGCAGTGTCTGAGTCATACTCTAAAAATAGCCAGGAAAATGTCAGCCCAGCCAAAGTCATCGGCTGATTAACAATGAAGTTTCATGATTCCAGATACACCCCTGATCTTAAATAGGTATCTGAGCTTTTTTTTTTTTTTTAAAAAAAAAAAGGAAATTATAGTAGGGACTTTATATTTAAAGGAAAATGTTGGAGGTAATGCAGAAACAGCTTTCCCTATCCTCACCAGGAAGGTAAGTGATTAACACAGTGATTAGGTAGCAAAGGGCTGGAGGGACTGTCTGGCTGGAAGGGCGGCACGTCCCTTCTAGCAAGAGGAATGAAGAAGAAATTAAAAAAACTGGACAGGACTGAAGATGATCAAATCTTTGGTCCTCGGAGGCAATGCTCTCCCATGGGAGTAGGAGAAGGTCTGCAATGGTCTGTGGACAACCAGAGGCCGGGCTCTGGGACGTGGTGGAAGAGCAGCCGTGGTGCCTGTCCCCAGCCCTGGGAGCCGGCCAGGCACAGGCAGGTGGGAAGCTTCCTCGTCAGGAGGAGCTGGGCTTGCCCAAGGGGGCAGCTTTGCTTTACAAAGACTGATCCAGTTAAAGTCACCCTCCAGCACTGGTGTGCAGTGTCACCATGGTGCCACGGGCGAGCGGGCGGTCTCTGAGCTGTGGTTAGACACAGGAGCTTGGCCAGAGGTGCTGGTGGAGGCAGGAGAGAACAGCCCAGCGCCAGAAACGTCTGTCTGCTGCAAGAGCTGAGGGCACACCTGAAAGAGCATCTGGCAGCAGCTCCTTCAAGAGCCTTGGAAAATAAATAAGATGAAACTAATTGCTCTAAAAGCTAATGTGGTGCCAGTGCAGGGGCTGCAACGCTGCAGCAGCACCTTGTGATGGCCACGTGCCCCTTGAGCCACTGAATGGCTTACAGTCCAAACGTGGTACCGACAGAGACCTCGAGGAGAGGAGCTGAAATACCTCATCTGGAGAAGACAAGGGAACGAATCAACAGTGAGCAGATTGGGCACTGGTGCCTGACAGCTATTGCCACATACTGAAGGCTTTGCTGGCCGAGTTACCTGCTCCTGTATTAATTCTGGAAAAGTCTTTGCTCCTGGTTCCTGATTTCTTACACAGCGGCTCAACCAAAGGCTGCTGCTTGTATGGTCAAAGGGAGAAGAGGAGGGATGCTCAGACATGACCAAGCTGTTGGAAACGGCAAGGACATGGGTGGTGACACCGAGACCCTGTCCAGTAACAGGTTTGCTTTGTGTACTGGGGAGGGAGCGATATTTTACTGCAGCTTTGGCAGTTGCATCACACCCCCCCCCGTGAGCTCATCCCCGGTACAGTGCCCAGGCTGGTCATACGGGGAGTCAGGACTGTAGCAACAAAAGTATGAATGGGCACGCCGCCCCTGCATACCGTCCTGAAGTCATCCTGTCAAGCAAATGAGCTTTTCTACAGCTTATTTTCAGGCAGCGAGTACGTTAAGTTACATGAAGAGATGTCTACCTGGGGTGAACAGCTAAACAAAATTGCCGTTAATGGCAAGGAAGGGAGGGGGGAAGCTTTTAACCTGATATTTCCAAGGAGTTTTCTTTCAGAAGAGGAAGGAGATGCGACTCCCTGCCAGACCTCATCACGCTTGATGCAGCGCAGCAGGATGCTTTCTGCAGGCACACGCTGCAAATAGCTTTTCCACCTCAGAAGTCATCACCTCCCCCTACACACACACACACATCACAGCTCTGGTGGGCCCATGAGGGTGAAACCATGTAAAAGAAACAGTGCTGGATTGGGGTCAGCCTGTGAGAGGCCCTGGTGCCACCATGGCATGGATGTGCCTCTGCATCCAGCCAAGGAGATGCTGGTGGGAGAGCTGCTGACACCCCTGGCATCACTCCCAGTGCTCACCCTTTAAAGACAGACACATAGCATTGCCTGTCCAAGCCAGTGGGTGGGAGGGCTGGGATGCACCCATCAAGGATGAGGTGACATTTGCCACCCTGTGGTGCTGCAGAGGTGTCCCAACAAGGTCACGATGGCTGGGCTGCAAGTGCCAGTCCATCCCTTGAGCTGATAGCTCTGCAGGGAAATCCTCTGCCCCCACCACAGGAGTTTCTTGTTCCTCCTGAGCTCGCTGCCTCACTCCTTTTAAATTTAAGGTCACTGACACATGGAGGAGCTACCTTCTTGTCAGCTTGCTGCGCCTCATGGACGCACCAGCGCTGCCCCTGAGGCTGACGTTCAGCTGCTTGGCATGTGAAACGGTGAGGATGGACAACTTGATCTCCTGGGTCCCTCCTTTGCCAGGTAAAGGTTTCCATTTCTTGCAGAAGAAGCCTGACTCATCTCCAAAAGCACCTGCCTCCCCGTGTACCGCAAAAAGCTCTGTGTGCCCCAGTGAGGGAAGGTGGCAGAGCTTGGTTGACCCTGTTCTGGGATTTTAAATCTGCACCCCTTGTTTGCAGTGCCGTAGAAAGGTATATCTCCATGATAAGTGGGGTGACCCCCGTTTTCCAGCTCCTATCCAGGCCCGGCTGCTGTTGGAGATTAAGGAGAGGTGAGAGAGCAGCTATCTGCCTCACAAAGATGTAGAGATAGGGGTGGGTGGATTGCTTGATGCCCTCTGAAATCCAGATCCACCGGAGCAAGGGTGAGGCTGGGGATCTGCATTGAGCAGTCCAGGAAAGCCTGTGGAAGTGACCTGGCTGGTATCTGGACTAATGTAATTATTGGAAAGAGGTTTAAACAGTCAAAGGGATGAAATGTTTAAATCTGTCACTGATGCTGCTTGCCACTAAAATGTATGCTATGAAAAAGAAAATATTTCTGCCAAGGGACTTGTAAACAAGTATTCTTCCCTGACCTCTGAGCTTTAGTAGATGCATTTTTTATAATCTGAATAAATGCAAATTAGCAATAATGTTTCCCTGATTTGGCAGTCCTTCCTCTTGCACTGAGGGCAATGGAGGCACAGCTGATAACGGGGGGTGTTTAGCTATGCTAGGAGAAGCCTCTTCCTTCTCAATAATCAAAGAATAATTTCTTTTTGTGTCATCTTGGTGCGGTAATATGTTCTCGCCATGTATCAGTCTTCCCCTGCACCGTAACCCCATCTGTCACCCCTCATAAATAAGTTTGAGATGTGATTGCTTAAGCAGGCAGTGCAGCTGCATCAAATAAATATTTCAGGGGCACAGATAATGAAGTGGAGCGAGGTAAGGGGAACGAAAGTCTCCTCCATCGTGGGCCTTGCTGTTCTGCCTATTCCCAGACCACCTTCCAGCTGAACATGTGGGTGAACATCTGGAAACAAACACGTGGGCACCCCTGGCTACCCAGGCCATCAGCATAAAAGGGAGACTGGCCAAGTTGGGATGCGTGGAAACAAAATACCAAGCCATTAAATATAGATCCTGATAGCCTGGAGACACCTGAAATTTTAAAAAAGGGTAGATGGGGTACTTAGGGACATGGTTTAGAAGTGGGTTTTGTCAGGGTAGGTTAATGGTTGGACTTGATGATGTTAAAGGTCCCTTCCAACCTCAGCAATTCTATGATTCTAAATACACCAGCATAAGTCTGTTGACGTGCTACCCGGTGAAAGCTGCTGTTGCATTCCCCATGGTGTCATTCCAGTTTCACCCTGGGCTAGGTCTGTTGAACTAGGCGATGACTGGCAATCAATGGAAATTCCCCAAACCTCCAAATTATCCCCGCTGCCATGTTCATTAACTAAGATGCAGCCACCATAGTACCATTAGAAAATATTTGTAACGGCAGTAAATGTTAACGTCGCCCTTCCACAAAGCACAGGTCTACACATGAAAATTAAGGTAGGTTGTGGATTTATACTGTGATATTTCTAGCTGGATGATTTCTTGGAGCATAATCTTATTCTGGGGAGAAAAAAAAGTCCCTTAATCCATATCAGTATAGTCCACTTTCAGATTGATGCTTGATGAAAGCAAAATTATTCTCAAATAAATGTGCCTGAACATGGAGCTATTTTGGAATGATTGCACAGGTTATTCATTACGCTGGAGTTTTGTTCTTTGAATACATTACCCAGATCCCATTGATTTTTATTTATTCCCACCACCACTTTATTTTTCTCCTCCTCCTTCTCCAGTTACTTTGATACTCAGCTACTAAAGAGCACACGGGAAATGCTGAGAGGCTGACTTGGAGCTGGCAGCCAGCCCGTGAAAACCTCACCAGGTCAGAACGATTTTTCTTTAGCACTGCTTTTTTTTTTTTTTTCCCCTGCTTTTTGAAACTAGTACTGGCGCTCTATTATCAAGACTATCTGATGGTAAACACCTCTCTCCAAATCAGCTGGGTTTGGGTTTGTGGTTTGGGTTTTTTGGAGGTTTGTTGTTTTTTTTTTTTCCAGGAAAGAGGTGTGTACCTATTTTGCATGTTCTCCACCTGTGACTGGGCCTCTTGTTCTTTGTATATGTTAAATGTCATGGACTGACTATGCTACCCTCTCGTTATCGTGATGAGGGCCTGCACAGAACAGCACTCTTGAAGTCCTTCTGCGTGAGGAAGGGCGCACGCTTCTGCATCCTCCACACCACGAGAAAGACAACTAAGTTTAAAGAGCATTTACCTCATTGATGATCACCTACTACACGAAATTGCCAACGAGGGTGGTGGTAACTCATGGATCTCTTCAGTGCTGTTCTTGCCCCGGTTTGCATTTGATATCTGAAGACGTGAGAAGTTCCCTTTATATTTTTGGGGCTGCTTAACGCTCTCACAGATTTGATCCAAGGGTGTCAGATACTCTTGCAGGCACAATCAGAGGGCTGGGATCTAAAGCAAGTGGCAAAGCCACATTCAACTGATCGTGCATTTGGTGTTACAGACAGCTAAACTGTTGAAATTTGCAGGGTTGGCTCCAAAAGGCATTTTTGACTACCTCATCGTTTTTTACAAAAACAATCAGAATGAAAGAAAATGCTCTAAAAATGTAGATAGGCACGAAAGCCTGTGACTGCTTTGCTGAAACACGCATGCAACAACAGGACTTTTGGTTACCCAAAATTCATCTGTGTACGCATTTGTGTGAGCCTGTCTTCATCTTCTAGAGCAATTTCCTTCTGTCTCAAGAGTTTGCTTCCTTTTTTTTTCCCCTTATTTTTTTAGGGAAGGAAAAAAAAAAAAGAAATCAATGCCTGATCAAGACACACATGGCTTTCCAGTCTCTGAAAAGCTCTATGTCTGTTCTTGCTTTGAGAGCAATTACACTTCATCTTTTCAGAGCAAACCACAAAAATAAGTCATGGAGCTGTACAGAGAGTGAAAAGTATTCCTGGCTGCTTCTCTCTGATTTCAACAAATTGACTTCTGAGATTTTTCCACTGTCTCTATAGACACACACACATTTTGAAATACGTTAGGACTGTAGCTGCTTTAATGACTATCCTATGTAAAACTGAATCAATCTTTTCTTTTCTGAACTTGTGCCGGATTACCTTCAACACTCTTCAACCCGAAGTTGTCTGACTAACATCCTCTATTTCCTGCAACTGGTTTTCATGGCTACAGGAATCTCACTTCTGTGCATAGATAAGCTGTTGGAAAAACTGAGTTCTGAGAAATAAAATACTTATTTCTCATGAATTACTTGTAAAATTTTGGAGATTGAAGGCTCAAGCCTCCATCCCACACCACAATCTGATGTATGCAATAACACCAACTTCGATCTTTATGCGGAAGCCGTGTTTCCAACCCCAATTTTCTGTTCCCTGCAGTTGCTGAGTTGTAAAGCGCGATGAGCTGTAGACTTTTGAGATAGTTGCTGCACATGAATGCTTCCGAGTGGGGAAGAAAGGTGGTGCCCACCTCCCTGCCCAAACACCAGGCTCGTTACACAAGCTGCGATATAGGCAGCACCACCCACGCCTCTGAGGACTGGAGTCCCAGACAAGGTAAAGATGCCTTAGAAACAAAACTGAATGTAGGGGTTATGCATTAGTCATGTTTAATTTTTTTTAATGTATTATTTTATCATAATCTTCCAGTTTTATTTTAAAACGTGCATCCGAGTGATGCTTTCTTTTTTTTTATTGCAGGGGAATAGACTGAGCCAGCCACGCGCGTCCCAGCAGCTGGGACTGCAGAGACTGACCTTCCATCCCTACCACCAAGCATGTGAAGGGCGGTGTGCTGTGGCCCCCCCAGCCCTCCCGTGGGCTCCGGGGATGCTTAGTGTGTGGCACCGGCAGTGTCACCACCCTCCTGGTGACACCACCTGCCCTTTCACTCCCAGCGCATAGAAGATGGGGACAGGAGCTCCTGCAGGTTATCCGCTACTGCTTCTAGCTAAAGGATCACATAAGCTCTTTGGAGGTGGGGAAAAATCCACAGATCATCAGGTATTTCATTGGCGTTTGGCAGCTTCTGGAAGAGGACAACAGCAAAGTCATTAGCACAGGTTTACAAAGCTGTTAATAATGCATATGCATACAATATGCATAATAATACATAATAAATTAATCCTACAGTTTCTAACTAATGAAGTTTATCAGTGGGGGACCTTCAGAATAGTATATTCTGAAGTATTATTTCAGAGTTTCCAACTGGTAAAAATGTTCACTCGTTAAAAGGCTGTGGGCTGTTGTTAATAGAAAATTTTAATGTATTGCACTTAAACTTGTTTCAGCCTTGGAATTGGCTTAAGCTAGATTATGAGTTACTTAGAAAGGAGTTTTGTCTTTTTGTATGTTGGTGCGTTTATGCACTGTTCTATATAATTCATAGCTGATATTTTACAGGATAGTGTTTCCAAACAAGATGTTATATTTTCACTTATTATTCTTATATTTTATATTTTTATATTTTATATTTCACTTACTTAACTACCCAGCCTAGCTGAAGACTAAGTAATGCCTCCGGTGCTCTACCTGTTGTGAAACAATTTAATACTTAGTCATACCTAGAAAAATTAATGAAAGTGGTGAAAGTGGTTTCCTGTTGGGGTTATGTGTCACTAACAACTCTGCTTCCGGGATGCTGCGTGGGGGGGGGACGACCAACACAGCAGCAGCCTTTTTTGTGTTTTAGTGGAGCACATAATATTACTTTAAATGTGTGTTTCTTGACAAATCATTCTGAAAGATTCACTCAATACATGTATCTCTTTTTTTCCTTTTTTTTTTCTTTAATTTTTTTTTTCACATGGCAAGATAGTAGAGATTTCAAGAATAATTAATTTCAGTAAGACAGCTCTGGTGTGCACACTGATACAGTTACTATCTGTAAGATAATGACTTTTCTCCACGAGTCTGTTAAGTAAATTCTTCCCCTCTCAATCTTAGATACTGGCATGTTTTATTTCCTTCCGGTTTCATCGCTGTTGTCATCTTTCATTTATTCTCCGTCGTCTTTGGTTTGTTAACTGTTTTCCTCTTTTCTTTCCAGTGATACTTCTGTCCCTCCTGATATGAAACCATTTCTGCTCTGGTTCCTTTAATTCTTTGTTTCTATGGTGCCTCATCACCATGTTCAGTCATACTTAAGCCCTCATCCAATCTATTTTTCTTTCCCACTTTAATAGAATGACTCCTCCTTCAACTTCTGAATTATTTATGTTCTCCAGATCACACTGGTATTACCATTCTTGGTGGGTTGGTTTATTTTTTTCCCTTAGCCAATAGAATGCGCCTTATTCCTTTCTCTGTAACGGGCAAATGACTATGCTGCTCAAATTGGGCTGATGCTAAGCAGCAGGATTAATGGGGGTAAGCCTTTCTTCCTGTGATCTCTCATCAGAAACTGTTTGGGGTTTTTTTTGCTTTGTTTTTTCTTTTTTTTCCCCTTGCAATTGTGCGCTGAAAGCAGGCAGTTTAATTCTCCTGTGGCAGAGCGAGCCTGACCCTGCTTAACAAGCAGCTGAGCAGCCAGCTTATATCAGAGGCTGTTTCCTTGATTTCAGTGGCACTCCAGGACAGTGCAGTATTTGGACACCTTGCTGGTATAAATCCAGATAAAACAGCCCTCGTACTTACCTAGGACTGGTACGTGGCTCGTACGGGCACAGGACAAAGGTGGATGATCCACAGTTGTATTGGCATCAACAGTAACCTTGTCTATGAACAAACACATCGGTTTATGATTTTCTATGATAAATTACTATTTTTCTTCTTGCTTAACATTCCTTTCCACATTACCTTTGGCCCCTATATGAAAAGGTGATGTATGGGTGAAGCTTGTCACACCTGTGCCACGGTAGGCAACTCTCAGAATCCCCATTCATCACCTAAAATAACCAGAAGTAAATGCTGCCCCTGGGGATGCAGTTCAACAATAACGGTCTTCTAACTTAGGGCTCTGTACTGCATCAGATCATTTGGCATATCTAATTTTTCACATCTTGTGCAAAACCTGTGACTGATTAACTTTTGATCCAGCCCCAAGCCTGTCACAATGTTTTGTCCTTTGGTGCCAGCACAGGACCGGCGTTATTATTGAGCTCTGACTAATTTGATGGCAATGGGATCCTGTGCGGATCAGACGGATACCGCTGGGTGGACTGGTGGTGCAGGACCTAGACTTACTGCTCCCGGGGAGTGCGGCTCCCGGGTTAGGCTCGCATTAATTGCAAGCTCCATCTCACAGGCAGGAATGCTCGGCACGGAGGCAGCTGCCTGCGAACAGCCTCAGGTTTCCACGGGGTACAGCTCCACGGTCTGCCATGCGGAGGAACCGCTCCCGAACTGGGCAGAGGATTTTTGACCCTTCTGCATGCTGTTTCAATGTCTTCTCGTTGTCCAGGAAGGCAAAGCAAGGTCAGGCTATGTGGCGCATACTGATGTGGAAGTAAGAGTACACGGGCTCATAAAAATGAGACAATACCTTCATTTACATGTGCTTAATTTTGTGGGGGGGATCTGGTTGGTTGACATGCTATGGGTAACTGGTTTGCTTCTGTGCCTTCATTAGCGGGATAAGTGATGCACACATTGCAAACTAAAAACAAGTTAATGAGTTAAGTGAAGAGCTTTAATTCCTTTTCATTCTTGTGTGTACACATCCAGTCATGATGGAGAAGTGGAAAATAACGCAGCGATAGACAGTGGCACTCCTAGGATGCTGTGGGCCTAGGCAACCACTAGCCAAAGTACCAAGAGATTTGCCTTCAAGGGAGCTTGGAAGCCCCAGCTGGAAAGAAACCACCCCTGACAACAGGGAGGTGCCTAGAGGAGCTGGAAAAGGAGACAGCTTGAGCAGAAAGTGAGGCACTAGTGCTGCAAAGTGCAGGGGACATCGCTCTGTTAGCACTTGCCAGGATCTGGCGGAGTTGGCTTTGTGTACACCTTGGTGTGAATCGCCACGATGGTTTTGTTGAGTGAATTCTCCTGTGGTGGAAGAAAGCAGGTACGAGGGCACTGAAAGAATCTGCCAACGTTAAAACACTGATAGTTCGATGTGCTGCCTCAGTACTTACTTTTATTTCTTCCTTCTTTCAGGTCTTCTCCACCCTTTCTTCCTTATACTTCTATTAGTTGCTTTTCTCTTTCTCTGCTTTTTATTTCTATATTTACGTATCCTTTTTTCTCTTATTTTTTCCTTCAACATTAAACCATTTCCTACTGTATTCTCCTTCTTCCATTTCTCTCCTCCCTTTCTTTCGCTTTCATTTGACAATAGCCAAGAATGGGTTGAAGATCAATGCATCTTTCTCTCTTAGCCCCCGGCAGGCAGAGATCACGGAAATGGCTCAAAGGCACAGTTTTGCCCTGAACTCTGATGTTATCAAGCAACGACTTATGAGGGTGTCGCCAGTGATAGCAAATATTTTGCATACTTGCACGCAGACAGGGTATGAACCTCCGTCAAGCATGTTTTTGTTGAGTTTCACAGTGCTTTCGCTGTTTATGTGTATGGGAGTAGGTACCCCCGGTGCTTTATACTGATATGTTTTGAGCCAATGCCACAAATAAGGGAAAGGTTGTCTTTGCCTCGAGGGCAGGAAGGACTGTGGGAAGACATTAGGACCTTTACGGATGCCGGGAAAGCAGGCAAGTACTGAGCCGAATTACCCTGGGGCCTAGGTTGCCGTGCACCTTACGGCCACTTAGGCTAGGCTACCTCTAGCTCAAAACACCTCTGGTACCGGAGGCTGGCTGTGTGACAGCGAGGAGGCTGGTGGAGAAGCTGGCTGAGCGCCCGGGCTAGCGCTGCGGCCGGTTAAAGTAGGCATTTTGTGTGGAGACAGAAACCCCGATCCCGCATTCTCAGCAGCTGCTTGGTGGGCAGCCAGGAGGAGCGGGATGGAGCAGCAGCCAGGAGCCTGCCAAAGAGCTGCTTTTGTCTGCGCTGCGAAAATTGTCCGTGACTTACTGTGCCTTAATTAACGAAGAAACCCAAATGAAGACAAGCTCCCTGTAGCTTTTACCATGCAGCAGCTGGGCTCCATCAGCGGGGCCTTCTCCATCATGATAAACAGTAGTGGGAGCTGTTTTTTCCTGGGGCGGCAGGGTAAGGTAGCAAAGACTAAAGCTGTGCTGGTTATAAGTAGACCAAAATGACAGATATTGGCCTTTTAACTGCATATTACCTTAAAATGAGAGCTTTAATTTTACCTTGGAGGTACCTCAGTTGCCATCAGTAGCATACATGGCTCGGAAGTCACTCAATTCTTTACTTTTTACATCTGAACTTTGAGGTTCCTGTTTTGTCTCAGTTTTCGGAGACATCTAAAACTGCAAGTTTCTCCAAAGTGTTGCAATTCAGGACTGTTGGAAATTCTGTCATGTGAATATGACCATAGTGTGTATACTGATAAATTCCTTTTAAAATAAAATTGGCAAATGCCTCACTAGATATTGACTGTTACCCTTTATTATTACCAAATGCGTTTTACACATTATATATAAGCACATGCATATAGATTAATAAAATGTATACCTATATATTTTACAAATGTTCACACTTTTTCAGTGTTGTTTTTTTTTTCCTTTGCATAAGTTGTTACAATTTTCATGAGCCCCAAATCCTTACCACAAACAGGGCTATTTGTGCAATGTGTAAAAATTAAAGTTTAAATCAATATATAAGGTTCTACAGATATATCTTAACTCGCAGTGGCAAGCAGGGTGGTGGCTCAGCTGAGATTACTTATTGTCAATATTAGATTTCTGAACGGGTTAAGGTTTGGGTATGTGTGGTAGAGAGCACAGGCATGATCCTCTCTGCTGCAGGCAGATTTAATTTCTCTATGTCCTAAAGGCTTTCTCTAGGAAAAAAACCTGACTGACACAAATTTCCACCTCCAAAAAAAATCAGAAGTAAAGCTCTTCATACAGAGATACTTCTTCGTGACTGTTGATTTGTAACATCTCTCCGATGTGTTCCCCTCTAAACTATAGAAAAAATATACCGGGGTTTTGGAACAAAAACAACTTTAAAACTTCTGACATGCTTAACAGATAGACATTTCATTTCTGGTGCAGATCAACTTTTACATATCCGTTCTGTTACATCAGGGTAAGTGAGCAGAGAGGAGTAAAAAGATCTCAGAATTGCTACACAACATTTAACAAAACTACACAAATCGTTACAAATGCTGTTGTCAAGACCATCCTGGACGTAATAGTCCATGCGAATTGCAAATCAAATGAACAGCAAAATAAAATATTAATTGTACTGAAAGCTCTTGGTGTAGTCTGTGTTGTAGTTCAGGTTGTAATCCAGTTGCCGTAGCTCTGCATGTTCATGGTTTGTCATATACGTGTGACTTTCTCAACAGATTTCTTTTACAGCTAGTATTTTCCATGCCTGCTCTCAGTGACTTTTTTTCAGGCAAAAGAGGAAAATAATTGAAGAAATTCCTCTTCTCGGTTTTTGAGGTCTGCACCAGTGCAAATATCCACCTGAAAATGATCCCAACCATGCTTTTCTACGGAAAGCTACTGCTAACACAGGTAGTCAACTGCAAGATTTGATTTACTGTAGATAGCTTCTCCTAGGCGGTGGGATGGAAGGGAAATTGTTATAAATGACTGAAGAATCATTTTTAAGTGTCCCTGAGGGTCAGCTTATTCTTATTAGCACCTACTGGTCCCTCGCTCCAAATTCTTCCTGTGCAGCTCCACCAGCATAGCGAGCAGAGCAGCTCCTTCCATAGGACCCATTAGCACAAGACATAATCATGAGCAAAGACGTGAAGTAATCACCCAGCCCACAACAGCAATTTCTTCAGGGTGGGAGTTGTTGTATTCTGCAATATACTACTAGTTTTGCATTTTTATTTTCAATCAACTTCTGTATTTTTCCATAACTTGCACAATGAAACAGGCATGCTGGTAACGTGCTCCTTGGCCAGCAGGCCGCTGTGCAGAAATTGCGTCCACTGGGTTTGGTTTTTACATTAATTTGGGTAGAAACCCCTTATTTGACCTGTTTGCTATGGATGTATCAAAATACCAAACTAAACCACCACTCTCTTCTGCCTATGGGGAGAAGAGGTGGTTAGAAGAGAGTAAAGAGGACCCTAACCAAGAAATAATGAATTTTACAGGCTTGGACTAGAGAGGTGCGAATGACTAAACAAAAAGGCTGAAGGGTGAGTCGTGACTGGATCCCCTCCCCACCGTTCACCGGAGCATGGTAACAGCCCCCTGCAGTGAGCGCTGCGACTCCAGATCGCTCGGGAGCCTGCCACGGGTGCGAAGGTGATGAAGCAGCACGCCTGTGGCCAGGCATATTTTCAACTCATTTCCTCTCAGCTACTGCCTCGGAGGGAGGAAGGTTAAATCCGGTCATCGAATGGAGATGGAGTAGGTCTGAACTTCAAGTCCGGGATGGGGGGCAGTTGGGTTTTCTCACTTGTTTGTTTCGAGAGGCATCAGAGTGGGCCTTCCATGCTTCTTCACAAAATTGTTTCATACCTTTTTCCCTTCCTGTGGTAATCAAATACTTTTTATGTCTCTCCACCTAAATATCCTCTTCCAAATTTCCTAACAATGAAAGATTTATTATGAGTCCCGTTGGCATCACCTCAGTACCACCTCAACCCAAAGTACTAGGCATGCATTTCAACGCCTGCCACACGCTGTGGCCCTTTGGCCATACATTGTGATGAACACTGAAATGTATGTTTTCTTTTTTGATCTCCAAAACCAGTAATAATAATAATAAAAACTTGCATGCTTTCTTCTTCTTCAAGGTTTCACAGAGCTAAACGCATGACGTAGTCTTGTAAGCCTGTGATTACATGTAGGCAACAGCGCTCTAAGAAACGGAGGAATATCTCAATGTTATCCAGGTCAGTGTTTCTTTCGGCGGATCATTCGGGAGGTTAGCACAAACCAGTTCATGTATTTGGTTTTGCGAGGGTATGTGGATCAACTGCTACGGCAAACCTGGCCTCCTGGGTCACACCAGGTACAACGACATTATTTACAGGGGATTTTAATGTGTTCAACTGGAACTGATGGGATGTTTTGAAAGAAAGTCTTGGTGTGTCTGTGTTATTTTTAATAAGCAGGGAAGTAACTGGTAAACAGTTTATTACATGTAATTTAGATGTCAAATTAAGCATATTTTATCAGCATTTCAGGAACCATCTGGTTCCTTTAAGATATATAACAGAAATTTCTAAGTACTAATTCAGATACCAGCTGCCACATAATAAACTATTAAGCATTTAGTAACATAAAGCAAGATTCCTCCTTGATGTATCTTCACTGATTGCACTGGAGTTGTATTACAAATTTGTTTGGTGTACGCTGCATATTCTTATCTTTTACAAGTAAGTAGATGTTCTTATATTTTATGAGTAAGTAGAGGACATCTCAGGCACTTAAAAAGAAACAGACAAAAATAAAAAAGGTAAAATGGAACAAAAATACACTGCACAATCATTTGTGAAATACTTAAGGTAGTGATTATTCAACTATGCCCTATTTACCGCAACTGTTTTTTAAAAAGGGCCCTGGGAAGATCATCAAGGAGTTCAATCTGAAAATTATGTCCCTCATTTGAACCGTATTCAAAAAACTATTGTACATGTGGCACTGCATCAGAAATAAGTATCAAAGGTAATTTGTTTTCTGAAAAGCCTGTTCAACAAGAGAGACATTAGTAGAACGCAGAGTACAAATTTATATTAACCTCTTCTTTATTAAAAAAAAAAAACAAACCCAAAAAAAGCCAAAACAAAACCCTCACCCCCATTTATACACTCAGAGTAGACACATCCGCACCCACAAACTATGTTACCATCTTGCCTGATTAACATCTTTGTTGACTCCCTCCACAATCACATCTAATTATTTGGTAAAGGCTAAGGGTGATCACAATTAAACAGAAGAATTGCAATTACTATAATCCATTACTGTGGTTCTTGTTTATTAACTCTGAGTTTGTAAGCCAAACCAAGGGGGAAAGTTCTGTGTTTTGCTTCACGATGTCTCCCTGGCCAGTTACGCTTTGGAGATCTCTGAGCCGGTTTTCAGGTTTCTGTTTTCAGCAACCAGAAATGTTGCTGGGGAGCCCAGGTTAACAGTGAGGAAAGCACTATAGTAAACTAACTGCAAATTAAATTAGCTCTGTAAGTCGTTCAATACACAAATGAGTAAACAGTCAGACCGGTCCCCCGTGTTTCTATAGGTCTAACGTAGGTTCAGTCCCCATCTCTGATGGAATGTTGCTTCTCTAAATCTCAAATCAGATGTGCGCTCTATTTTAACATAGAATTTTATCATAACACATATAACGAAAACAATACGTAGAAAAGGAATGTCATCGGTGAGTAAACAAAGTTTATTCTGAATTTAAGGACAAACAAACCTAACCAGTTTATGAATGGGCAAAGTTAATTAAGTCTTATGATACTTAATAATGTATTTAAATTCAGGTACTTAGCATAAGTAAATAATGAAGAGGTTCTGAGGTGAGTAATTACTGAGTATTAAGTCAGCCAAATTAAGTCCAGCATTTCTTTGTTGTTTAACATAAGTTCTGTTGTCCCTCAAGTAATCTACCATCTCCAGCTGGTCCAAGTTATTAATTACAAGAGCATGTAATGAAACCTTCAAAATCTTTAAAAGAAACCTCATTCCTTGCCAGTGTTTTTCTTCAAACTTTTTCACTGACGAAGCAGTGCCAAGGAAGCTGCTTGCTGAACTGGTTCAGCGACTTCTCATCTGTCTGACTGCTGGTTGCTTCTGAAGGTGCTAACAGGAATGTGCAAGATGAAGTTGGATCACTGACTCGGAGAGAAAAGGACAGATCGTGCCGTTACCAAGATGCGTATCTCCCTTTTTTTTTTTTCTAGCGTCTCGCTGAAGTATGGCAACAGTGCCTTTTTCAGAGCGCTGTTGCATTTAAAATATCAGCTGCCATCAAATGTTTGTTGGCTTTCCATTTATGATAGTAACATTAGCTCAGCAGTGTGCAACCTCCTAAGGCATTTTCAAAAGAGCTGTTGTTTTTCGTCTCAGTTTTATGATTATGTCAGGTTTGTTTTGTTGTAGGAAATGTTAATAACTTCTTTGGAGCTTTAATTCTTAGTCTTTCTCTATTTTCATTCCACTGGAAGACAGCAGATGTTGAAATTTTGATACGCTCATCCTTATACTGATGCAGTTCCCACATTTAAAAAGAAAAAGCTCTGTTAATTAGCTAGTTACACCTAACAAACTGTGGACTAGTTAGTCTATCACTGAACTTTGTTACAATAACAGAATCATTAATCTGGTATAATAACAAGTAGTTACCGGATGAGAATATAATTGTATTTTATCCTGAACAGCATCAACTGTGTCGATATGGTTTCATGGAAGTAGGTCCTGTCAAACAAAGCTTGTTTCTTTTTTTGGCAGGGTAGAAGCTTTGGTCAATACAGATAGCAGTGTTGGTATCATATGTCTGGATTTTGCCAAAGCTATTTTAATTGTAAAGACAGATCATATATGGAATTTGCTTGGTCGTAACAGCTGGGTATAAAAAGAACCCACAGAAATTTCAGAACAAGGGGACAATAGTGAGCGGGATGTTTGTAGCAGTCCATATGTAATTTTCATATTCTACATGATCAATACTGTGCTAAAGGGTCTGTCATTACAATGTTTCCAAACAACACAGGGATTGACAAGATAATAAATATTGATGTAAGGTCGCTGCTATAGCAGGACCCAGATCACTCTACTACTGCCCAGTGCTTATGTCCATAAACCAGATATACAGCAAAGAGCGCCAGTTATATCCAAAATATGGGTGGCTGCTTTAGAAAGCTCTCCCTGTGTGAAGATTTTTGGATGAAGTGCTCAATAAGTTCCCAGTGCAGCACTGTGTCAGAAAAGGATGATTCAGACAGAGTGTCTCCAAAGTAGCAAAGACCTTGCTTCTGTCAAAATAAAACAAAAATGGGTAAAGCTCTGTTAAAATACTATGTTCAATTCTGATACTTACACTTCAGAAATTATCAGAGTTCAAAGGATAGTATAGATGTGACAGGAGAGCTGTAAACTGTGAGTCTTGTCTGGCACGCCTTGTGAAGCAAGGTGGCCCACAAATGGACGTGTGGGTTGTGGGCAGGCAGCTGCCTTACCTGTGAAGAGCCTGGTACACCACCAGTGCTTTCTTGAAGAGTAAAGTACTCGTTATGATACCTAAAGGCAGTTATATTTAACATCTTGCCGGAAAGTAGGAAACTGCTTTTTATCAACCTGCAACAAGTTGCCCCTTTGCCATGAGAAAAAGTAGGAAGTGGCATATTCAAGAAAAGCTGTCAGAATGATAGGGAAGTGCAAAAAAAAATGCATTGCAGAATATGAAACTGTTTTTTTTAACCTTCCTTGGAAATGGTGGTTCCTCATCCAGCCTGAAAGCTTGCAGTCAGTTGGTTTGTCCTGCGTTTGACAGTCTTCCCAGGCAAAGAAAACGTTCTGGGAAGAGAAACAGGCAACCAGATGTTATCTTTAAAGCTGATGTTTCCCGTCAGATATGCAAACATAAAAGAATGTCAGCTGTAACAGACCTCCTGGTAGGAAGGCAGCTTTAGCAACAGCCTCTTGTTGAATATGGGTAAATTAGAGAGTCACTGGCGAAAGCTCCTGCCAGAGGGTCAGGCGCTCTCCCGGCTGCCTTGCTGCATGCCTGAGACCGTTCAAAGGTAACGCTGCTCTTCTGTTCCACCTCCAGTGTTCCAAGCTCCAAAACAAGCCGCTAGAGCTCAGCGAAGATCCACCCTGCCGCTCTGTAGGTACCCGGAAGAAAGGCCGGACATTTCCCTTCTAAGAATCACCACATGAATAGGAACAGAATGCCCTGCTGCTAGCCCGTTATTTTGAAACCACCTTTAACTCGAGTTAAACTAATGCGGAAGCCAATAAATGTTTTCATTTATGGCATACAAGACAGGCAAGAAAGATTACAGAAAGGAAACTGGTAAAAAAAATAATGTGAGATTTGTTCTTCTGCAAAGCAGCAAATCCAGACATCTTTTGTAATCATCCTTTTAATGGGGTGCAGATGCTTATCTAGCCTATGCAGTTAGGGCACGCTAACTCTCCAATTGCTTTCATGCTGGTAAACATGTCCCCACCTTTTGTTGCAAGCTCCTGGGGCTTGTTTGGGATTCCTTCTGATTCCTTCTCTCTCCTTGACCTTGAAATATTTTGTTTCCGGATTCCCTTGAGAGACATTTTGACATTGTCCTCCTGGGATAGTAAATGATATTTCTGGTACTGAATAGCTGCCTCAATCCTACAGAAATGAACTCTCTCCAATCAGGCAGGTCGTGTTCCAATTTGGAGTAAAGACTTGACGTGCGTTGAATCTTACACTTCATACGAAACGTACATCTTACAGCAGCCGCTCAACACAAATGGGGACTCATGTATGCAATCAATCCATTAACGGCTTTTGAGACTAGACCTAAGGAGTGTAAAATTATTCTGAGGTGACAAAGGGCTTGAGAGTGACTAACCTTGGTCCTGCCTTTGAAGGATACTGTGGTGACAGCTGGGGAGCGGGGAATTGCAGGTAGCAGATGCTGTGATTTGATTACTTTTACTCGCAGACTTGTTGGACGACCCGAAGCAAGAATTACTTTGTATGATTCAGTTTGCTCACCTGCAAAAGTGCTCAGAATATGTACCTGCAGGAGCATGATAAAAGAGATGGTATTTTTGAATGCTTTGAGTTTCTTCAAAACAGGGTATTATGGGCATACAAACACTAAGGTTTGTGGCACTTGAGTTGACCGCACACTAAGAAACCTCAGATGCTTTTTTTCCCCACTTTCTGTTTCATCCCACATCACACCTAAAGCAATGTCTTCCGTTCTTTTACAGCTTTTGTACTATTTATAAAATAAAACACTTCTCACAAAAATCTAAACGCTTGCCTCTCCATGTACAAATAAAGTATTGATTTACAGCGCTTGAAGGCTCTAAGCTTCTAGATAATGATGGCTAGGTGCTTCTCCTTGCTCAGGTAAGTCCTCGTGTAGGACCTATACGGCCATTGTTCCAACCTCAACAATGTTTGCATTTCTCAAACGTGATTTTTGACATCCTGATATTTTATCTATGCTCCTAGTCGACTTAATGGCTGTCCTGGACCACTAGAAAATGCTAGTTGGCTGCATCTAAAAAGTGTAAGTCCATTGTAAGGAGGTCTTCTGGGGAATAAATGGTAAAATGTCTGCTTTATTTCATCTTTTTCCTGCTTGAGTACTGTTATTGTCCGTGAGTCTGATGACATTGCACAGAATGGTTGCCCTTCTAGAATCATGTTTATTTTCTTCCCTGAGAGGTTTATAATATAGCATTACAAAAAATGACTCCTCCATTTGTATTGGTATCTGCTCCTCATTTCTTTGTTTTTCAAAATTGAATGGCATATGTTGAAGTTTTATATCTAATGGCATAGACATCTTTAAACAGCCCCATTCAGTGTTAAAACCACACTGAGGTTCCAACCTGGTAAGTTTCTTCAACAAAATATTACAAAACAAGCTGGTGCAATTATTCCTTTATTTGCATCTAAGATTTTTTTTTAATTCCTATTATAACTCACAGGACTGGCCAGAAGTTCTTTATTTTGTTCCCAAACTATATGATGAAAAATAAACTTTTTAACGGAGCACTGACATGAAAAAATACACATAGACAAGCATTTTACATGAGGGATAAAAATATGCAATGGGCATACAGGAGAAAATATTTGCATTGATTTCAAGAAAAAGGTCAGCCATGCTAGCGCAACACCTATTTTTCATTACTGTGAAAGCAGATCAGGTTTCCATTTAAAAATGCCTTGATACTATCTACACCACAGCAACAAAAAGACACAATATAACCTCATTTTACACGCCACTTACTTGAGTGATGGTGTTTTGTTTCTTTCCAGTTTTATTCAAATGTTCTAGAATGCTCAATGGAAAATAAATCGGAAGAATGGTAGAAATAATGCCTTTGCTGTTCTTTATGCCATCAATATATGTTACCCTACTTGCACCTAAAACTAATTGGAACTACTAATAAGGCCTGGCAGCTGGTTTTAGTGCTTACGGTTTTGCATGCATCCCTGCCCGTGCCCACTGTGGAAAAGCAAGTTAGGAATGGGAAGCGGGAGGAGTCCCCACCCTCTGATAACGCTCTTTCCTTTCTGGAGGTCAACTGCACTGTTCACAAAGAAAACGGACTTCATCACCAGCTCTGACTGCAGCAGAATATCATTTGGTTCTCCTTTCCGAAAATGTTGGTGTGGCTTTAGTAGTTCTACTGCAGGTTGTTGGCAGTGATGACATCACTCGTATGTAATGCCATCAGTCCCCCTACAATAACACAGGAGCATTGATGAGCCGTGTGTGTGTGTGTGACATCCCACCTTTACTAAAGGAAGCTATGAGGAATTTTTGCCACTACTTTCAGCCGGACTAGGATGTAACTTCTATCTACTTGTCATGCAGGTTTTACCTAGAGCTGGTTTAAAAATAAAAATCCTGACATTTCTTCTCAAAGCAATAAGCAATTTGCTTGTTCAGAATTTTTCTTTAAAAATATTAGCCCTAAGAAAACCCCTTCCAGTTAAAAGGGTGAGGTCATTTCAACAATACTAAAATTCAAAATAATCTGAATCTGTGATAAATTCGGAAGGGTGAAGAAGCTCTTCTGCATTCCCGTTTAGATCGCGGTCATGGTGCCTTAGTGGCAATGACAAATATTCCCTGCGCTGCAGTGGGACTGACAGAAGTACTATCAATTTTTTAAACGTTCATCGGAGACGGTCGCTTCCCTCTCCTGAACTTTTTACCTACACAGTAACAGCCGCGTGACCGCTGCCTCAGCCGAGGAGTCATTTCTCCCATGACCTCGTGTCCATCTGCGCATGATGAGCACCGGGTATCCAGCTCCACGCCAGCGCCGGGGGACGGAAGGCTGAGCTCTACGGTAAAGCTATGGCCTGCGTATGAAACGTTTGCGCTTGGCACGCCGTTTTAGTATTTTCTTTGGGGTTTAATGTAGGCTCCTCAGCATCCTTAATAAACCAAGGGTAGGTACCTGATCAGTTTTTCTGACTGAAGGGAGGCCAGCGAGTCAAACTGGGAAACCAAAATAGCGTTCAGAGCTGCGAGGCTACAAAACGCGTTACCTATACACACTGCTATACCCTCCAAGCGTGCTTGGCATACCTGCCAAACATACCGGTTTATTTTAGGGCTTTTCAGGCCCTCAGAAATCCCCCAGCCTCAAGCAGCAGGCACGACGCGGCCTTCAGCAGCAGAGCTGAGCCTCAGAAGCGGTGTCGGGCACGGCGGTGAAGGGGTAACGCTCCCACCGCCTCCTGCGTGCGGATGGCTTCCTTCACAGCCCTCCCTTCCTTCCGACACCCAAGGCCGGCGACGCGGGGCCTCCCTCCCCGGCCAGCCGCAGGTAGGACCGCCCGTTCTAACGGCCGCCCTGAGGAGAGGGGCCCCCCCCCTGAGGCGACGAACCCCACGAGAAAGCGGCCGCCCTGAGGCAATGAACCCCACGAGGAGGCGGCCGCCCTGAGGAGAGGGCCCCCGTGAGCCGACCGCGCCCCCGGGGCGACGAACCCCATAAGGCGACGGCCCCCCCTTGAGGAGATGCCCGCCCCCCCCGAAAGGCGACGGCCGCGGCGACGGCCGCCGCCGCGCGCACGCCGCAGCCCCGCCCCCTTCGCCGGCTGCGCGGCGGCCCCGCCCCACCGCGCGCGCAGGTGCGGGCAGCGCGCAGAGCGCCCGCCCCGCCCCGCCCCGCCCCGGCCAGGCAGCGCGAGCGGCGGCGCGCGGGTGCCCGGCGGCTGCCGCCGGCTTTGTGCGGGGAGGCGAAGGCGGAGGGGCGGCGGCGGCGCCGCCGCCCGCTGATGCCACTGCTGCCCTCGGCGCTGCGGAGGGTGCTGCCGGGGCCGCCGCTGGTCGCTGCGGCCGCCCCTCCGCGGCCGGCGGTGGGCGGGTAGGCGGCGGGAGCCGCGGGGGCATGCGGCTGCCGCCCCTCCCTCCTTACGCCCGCCGGTACCCGCGGGGCTGCGCCGTCCGCCGCGGCGGCCGGGCATGGTGGCGGCGTCTGGTGCGGACGGTGCGTGCGTGAGTCACCGCGCCCCGCAGGCAGCCGGCCGGTCGGGCCGGCCTTTGTCTGGGCCGGGAGCATGTGGGTGAACCCCGAGGAGGTGCTGCTGGCGAACGCCCTGTGGGTGACGGAGCGGGCCAACCCCTACTTCATCCTCCAGAGGAGGAAGGGGCACGGAGGCGATGGCGGCGGCGGGGGCCTGGCGGGTAAGGGCGGCGGCGGCGGCCGGTGTCCCGGGGAGGGCAGGGCAAGGCGGGGCCGCGTTTCGCGCCCTCTCCCTCAGCGGCTCTCCCCCCAAGGTGGCGGCGGGTCCCCGCGGGATAACGGCCCTCGGCCGGGGGAGGGGAGAGGGGCTGCAGGGGACCCTTCCCTCCCCGCTCCTCGCCATCTCCCCGGGGGCGTGCGGGGGGAACCCGGCCTCCCCGCGGCGGCTGGTGCCGCCTCGCCCGGGGCCTGGGGCGCCTTGATGGCGGTCAGGTGCGCTGGGCTGTGTGGGATGAGGCGGAGGTTTCCCCTGAGGATTTACACTGGAGCTTCGCGATCCGGTGCCCCGATGCCTCCGCCCGTTCCCGGGTGTGACATGCCCAGGGTCTCGGAGGACTTTGTTTTGGGACCTCTAACGCGTAGTGGTTTTGAGTAAGAGCATATTGTGATTCACAGGCGCATACTATGAGAACAGGTTTGCTTCAGCTTCTCCGTATTCTTCGGGATGTCCTTGTAAAGTGTGTTCCCTGCATGCGTTGCTTTCCACTGCTGGCAACTGGAGGTGCTTTTGTAGAGGTTTGGGTCATACGCATCTTGGTCTCTGTAATGCTGTGTGGATATATTTGTCAAAACCTTTCATCGTTTTTAGGCAACGTGTATGCATTTCTGTGGAATTGGAGATATGGAACCCAATGGTGTTACCACCGGTCCTTCTTGAATTGGCAGAAAATAGTCAAACTCGTTCCCTTCAGGGTTTCTTCCTTACCCACTTGCATTGTAACTAGCTCTTCAAGCTAATAAAAATAAACACGTGGCCTATATCTATGTTTGGTTCAAGATCCTGTGCATATTTACCAGGAGATTAAGTGTTTCTTCAGCCTTCAGATGCTCTATGGACTGGTAAACAATTTATAATCTAAACTAATGCACCACTGTGAAGTGTGTTTTCATGTAGGCTCTTGAGATCTTCAGTCTTCGTCAGTGCTGTATGTTGATAAACCACCTCATTCTTGTGTGGAAAATGACCAGCAGCCACTCCACATTGGCTGTAGATTATTTTTTTTTTAATCTTTTGAATTATGGACAGCGTTGGCAAATCCCTAAAAAGCCTGTCTTGCTTCAAAAGTTCACCCCTACTGTATTTACTGAGAAGTTCGTTGCAGACTCTTTTTTCATGGATTACCCCCTGGGCTCCTAAGGATTTCTTCCTCTATCTTACTGTAGGTGATCTGACAATGCATTCTTGTACCTTTTTGACTATTTTAGCTTTGAAATAGAGATCATTTGAGATGCCCAGTCAATTTTCCAAACGTTTCTCAGTTATTGGGAAACATTTTGAGAATTTGGGCTTTTCTCTTCAACCTGTTTGCACAGTGCATGGGTATCTAAGCCTTCTTGCAGCTGTATGTATAATAGTCTGTGGATACCACTGAACAGATGGAGAGATCACTTCTGAAGATTTAGTCCTTGAGTGAGAGTAGGATTCATAAACGTGCACTCCTTTTTTTGTGAAGGTCAGATAAGCCAGCAACATTTGGTAGGAATTCAGAATACAGAAATAGTTCTGACTTTGTTTCTGCATTTTTTTTCCCTCTTGAAATTTGCATTTTTGTGTACTGTATCCATCATTTTAGTATGTCAATGCGGTTTGTATACTGAATATGATTTAGAATGCAAAAGTTCTATGCATATTTTGAAAACTGCTTTCCATGTGGCTTTAACTAGTGTCTGTGCTGCTTTGACTAGAATTGCAGCTGCTGTGGCATTGAGGTAATAGCAACAAGTAGCTAAACCGTTTCTAGGGTTGGGTTTTTTTGGTTTTTTGTATGGGGAAGGGCTGAAAAATGATTTTTCAGTATGTTGCCAGAACCATAACTAAACAAACACCTATTGCTAGGATGCAGACAGTTATTAGTGCTGGTGGTATTTAAAGGGCTGTATGGGAACTTGTCAGACATTGCCATTTTAGCACACGGGATTTTGACACAGTGGTCAACAAAAGGTGGGAGAGGAAGAAAGAAACAGATGTAGAGTGTCCAGGCCGCTCCCAGCTTGGTAGACACAGTAATAAGTATTTATTTTTCATGGAAATACTGGAATTTTACACCAGTTCTAACAGCTGTGGTCTGCCCATTAAGGGCCAAGGCAGGTAAAGGAAGCCAATGGACTGTTCTTGGCAGGTGATACTGGTTAAATGCAAAGCATTGAGGGACCTGGCTGATCCTGAGGGTTCAGAATCTGCTGAAATGGTCAACAGGGTACATCGTTTGCAATAATGATGGCATTTAGGGTGACCCTATGGAAGTTCTGTAGATAATAACAATACAGCTCTTGTGACAGAAGTGGAGGTTATCTGGTCGAAAGTAAAGAAACAGGAAAAAAAAGAACCTTTTGTGGTTTTTTTGGTTTGGGTTTGTTTGGGGTTTTTTTCTTAACTGCCCTTTCTCTGGTGAAATAATGCTGAAATTTGCTTAGATAGAATCTAAAAAGTTATCCACCCATGAATGTGGTGTAAAATTTGGCCTGGTTGCTCTGTGGAAAACCAGATTATGTGTCCTTGAAGTTGACTAGAAATACTATATGCAAGATTCTTGTGGTGGGAGTGGTCTGAATTTATGTATGCAAGAGAGGATGTAAATACAGCTGTGACTTTTTTTTGTGATCTAACTTCTGCTGACTTGTACTCCCTTATTATTGACTCTTGAAGTCATTTGTCTTAAATTGTAGAATGACAATTGACTTTCAAATTGGTGAGATGGGCTCGGTGACATGAGATGGCTTTACTGTGTAACTTAAGCAGTGGTTGGACAACGAGAAGCATTGATTCTCTGACATTGCCCTCGAATCCAGGTTTGCTGTGAAACTAACCAGTCAGCAAACTGATCGGGGTTAAGTGTAGCACCCTTCTCTCCATCTGCGAACATGTCAAACTTCAAAGAACTTTAGCTGGGGCCGCACTGTGATGCGGTTGTGTTGGCATGGCTGAAGGAAGAGGTAGAGTGCTTTGCTGTGGGTGAACGGGAACGAGGGCGGAAGGTTGGGGACAGACCTCTTCAGACAGTGCTGTGGCTGTGAAAATGTGGCTGAAGGTTGATGATCGCCCTCAAAGTGGCTGCCAGGGTCTCCATGTTACCTGTTCTCCATCACTTACTTATTACCATGCTGTGGATGGAGGTTGCCATCACTAGAGCGAAGTCCAGAAGACCGGATCTTTTAGGTCTTTTGACACATCTCAGTCTAAAAACAAGTAGTTTATATAGCCTTGGGGGTGGTTGAAAGTAATTCTCAGTGACTTTATGTTGAAGCATAAGAGAAATACTTGTGTTACCTGTTCTGGATCCACTCTGAGTGCAGCAACCTTTTGCAGGAAAAGGAGTATCAGTCACTTTCGGGGAAGGGGTGAAAAATCAGCCCTTTCTGCACTGCCTCTTGGCCTCAATTTATGTAACTTGGTTGAACAGAGAAAGCCGTCATTTAAATACTCATTTGGACATTGGAGACATTTTCTGCACTTATTTTAATACTGAATCATAAGAAGTTAGAAGCACGATGATTTTGTTATGTGTTAGGGCAGTGCCTAATTAGTGAGTCCCTAGAAGTCATCTCTACTACCGAAGTACACCTGATTAATAGTTTACTTAAGAGATACAGCTTTTCTACTAAGCAGTATGGATCCATTTGTATACTGAATTAAGGCCTGGACTCTTTTAAATGATTATGTCTATGTCAGTACCAGTCACATCAGTGCAACTTTGCTTTGTAAACATGCCTTAGTTGAAGGGTTGTCTGGGTTTTGTTTTCCTTTTTAACAAAAGAAAAATGGGAAAGACTTGTAAGTTGGATTCTAAACTGGATTTTTGTAGCTGTTCTGCAAACTCGCATTATCTTGCATCACTGCATTAATCTTCCAGGATAAGACCAAAAAACGTTTCATGCCTTGCATGTAATGCCATGCCTGTATTTTCCTTCTGTGTTACCCTCGCTCAAGAGTTTCATCTTCCTTTTCACCACCTGGGGAAGAAGTCTTTCCTTTCTTCTTATTAATTTTCTCAAAGGTGCTGGATGTTTTTTAACCCTCTCTTCTTCATACCTGTTCTGCTTCCTGCTTGTCAGCTCCCTTCCCTGGGCAGCCTGGTAGTTTGGCCTGTATGAAATGTACTTCCTTCTCCAGAGGGATCCAGTGTGTCACACGGCAACCTGCATCGGCTGAAGCAGAGGCATTTGGAGAGACTCGCCGAATGGTCAGGGTTGGAGGGGACGTCTGGAGATCATCTAAGTCCAACCCCCCTGCCACAGCAGGGACACCTACAGCAGGTGCACAGGACAGTGTCCAGGCGGGTTTTGAATGTCTCCAGAGAAGGAGACTCCACCACCTCTCTGGGCAGCCTGTGCCAGTGCTCTGCCACCCTCAAAGGAAAGAAGTTCCTCCTCATGTTTAGATGGAGCTTCCTATGTTCAAGTTTGTGCCCGTTACCTCTAGTCCTACCACTGGGCACCACTGAAAAAAGACCGTTCCCATCCCCCTGGCACCCTCCCTTTAAGTATTTATGAGTATTGATAAGAACCTGAGAATATGAACCCAGATCTCTCCCATCAGTTGGGCATTGCGGCCTGTATGGCCATATTACTTTCATGGATGTAAGGATCTTCAACACGTTAAAAAGTTTACAGGAAACTAGAAGACTCATGATTTTGTGTTGCCAAGTGTATCTTGCATTCTGATGCAACAAACAGGTTAAAAAATGTCTCTAACTGCTTTCTGCTATACTGTGGTAATGCTTGCCAAACTCTTATTTGGAAATAATATCACAAGGAATCAGTGCGACTAATAGTTGACGGCAGAGTGATGAATTCGCGTAGAGTTTACAGGAAGAGAGAATGAGGGTGTGGTACACCCAGCTTGTGACTGCTGTGCTCCTTTTGCGTGTGTACATTTGTGTGCGAATTGGAGATGAAATTCTAAGTAATTTTGTTTAAAATCTTATTGTAAGATCTCTGAATCCTGAGGCAAGTAAACTGTTTTTAGTTTGCAAGAACTGTTTTTAGGAGTGAATTATTTCGCAGCTAGGTTATTTATGCTTACAGCTGGGACACTGCATGTGTGAGAGATTGAGTATGAGTTTGTAAGTCTGTGAGATGTTGCCAAAGATGATTCAAATGCTTGAGCAGATGGAAATTTGCTGACTTCTGATGATAAAAGAAATTGAAGTACTATCTTGCTCCCCAGATATTTTTGCAGAAGGGGTTATCATGTAATTTCCACATTGGAAAGGCAGAAAGGAGAAGTTGTGAGCTCAGCTGGCTGACGCAAGCCTTCAATGTCAAATTAATATAATTTTTAATACTGTGACAGTGTTCTAAATCAGAACATTTTCCTGCAGCCGTGCTGGACAGCACGATTAGTAGCTCAAATTTGGAGATAAGATTCTATCTTGCTCTCAACCTCTCAATTCGGAGAGTTGAGGAAGAGGTTGCTTGAAAAACTGTTTATCCTTAAGATTTAGAAGAGCTTTTGGCCCATATATTATCTTCCTGATGAAAGGATGGTATGGGCATTAACAAACTTGACACTTTCTGTCCTTGTTGACTCAAACAGTTAGGATTTTGTACATCGAACTTGGTACGCTTGAGTAGAAAGCATGTGCTTTCTGATACTTGAAATACAGCATTTATTAAAATGCATGCAATTAGCATAACTGACATCAGCCGTCAGCCTATCCATCAGCTTTCCATGTTCATAGTTCTGGCTCGTGGGGTGGAAACTAGTCTGTTCCGCTCCGCTCTGTCATTTGGTGTTACACCAAATCTGCTCTGATGTCGCTGAGCTTTGCATTAGGATCCGCTGTGGGTGTGTTTGCTTCTTCACACTAGCTGATTTCCACTTCGAGAGGACATGCAGATGTCTAGGGTTGAACTGCTGTTTGATTCTCCGGATTGACTCACCGGTCTTTCTGTTGAATTCCCAGATGCTGTCATGGGTGCTTAATTGGAATTCATGGGTGCTTAATTGGAAGGTGTCTCATTTCCTGCCCAATATTTCTCTTGATCTCCGGTTCTTACAGGCAGTGCACCGTTTACGCAGATGCAGTGCCTGAGATGTTGCTTGGTCTAGCTCTGATTTCTGTACTGCAATGCTTCTTGGTCAAAGACTTTCCTTTATGTCACTTCATCTTTTACACTTTGAGTAATGTGACCCATCTGAGCTGTCTTTTGCCATTTTTGCCTTCTGACGTAATGTTATTGCTTGACACATGGGATTCAAGGATGGCCTGCTATTTCTTCTGAGCTCTCTGTATGAAACCCTGTTGGAAATGTCACACAGGATCACAATACAGTAAGCAATAAATGTCTAGGCCTCTCAGTAATTTTCTGCATTATACCAGAGTTTGTATTGCGTAAAGGTTTTGGTATTAGTCTCTGGTCCCACACTGAAAGGTATAGAGAAAGTAGCACTTCTTCACATCAGTTCCCATATTTCCATCACGTCACTGTCCAGTTATGCATCATTGTAAGAAATATCATATTTCAGAGGTTTGGGCCCTTTATGATTTCAGTTAAGAGATCTGTAGAATTAAAAAGGTTCTACAAGGTATGCTGGTACATACTTTCAAATGCTTTTGAAAGTTGATTAAAACATGTGTATTCTCATATGATTATTGTTCTTGTAAATATTTGTTATAGGCAGAATCCATTCAGCTTTCTCTGTTCTTCCCTAAGATTTGCGACCTCTACTTTTTTAATCCTTCATAGTGTCACACTGTGTATGGCTTTTTGCTGTAATAGACAGGAGATTTTGCTGCCACTGACTTTGCTAAAGTATGACGATACAAGGTGTATAGAGGGCTGTAAGCATGTGACTGAAGTCTTGCCTTTATCTTTGATTGCTAATCATACTTCTGGTGTTTGATCAATATTGATATTCAGTAACCTACATTTGCATTTTGCCTTTAAATCTAGTGCTGAGGTGGGCTTAGGTTCTGGAGGACTTCTTCAAAATCTTTCCATTCATTTTCTTTTCAAAAGAAAGGTTTTAAGTACTTTCTAGGCCCGATTTCCAATTGTTCTTTTCTTCTTGTGACGTTTCCAGATGGTGTATGAATTCCTACTACATCAGCAGTCTTAGTTTCGGCTAGTAAGTTCTTGCTGTGCTTTTCATTCCTTCCTCACAGTCCTGTCTTGTGCTTTCCCTCTGCATTTTCCAGTATTTTACTAGCCAAAGTTCTTGAGACTTTCTGTTCAACATTGTTCCTTTCCCTGATAAAGTCCCTCCTCTGATAGCTTATTGAAATCTGATCTATCTGCTGGTATTCAGTCAGAACAGTTAGAATTTGAATAATTTTTTTCTGAAAGTGTTGCTTCTCTTCAGATTTAGCTTGTATTTGACCATGCTGTGCTTCAGGACTGTTCCTTAGTTCAAGCTGACTTTACTGTGCACACCAGTTCTCAGTTTGTGTCATTGATTTTGTTGGCTAGATTGAGTTTATAATTGGTTTTCTTAGCTTATTGGTGGTGGTTGTTAGTCTTTGTTTTGTTTTCTTCAGTTGCTCTTACTTACTCGATTTGTTCTTTGATCTTACATAGTTTGTGTGAATCTTATGTTGGTACAGATGTAGTTGATTTAAACTTTGCTCTTGGATGAGATCTGTTTAATTTGCTTACACTACTTTGAGAGAATGGCATACTTAAAAAGAATTAGTTTTGAGTGAAATTCAGTGACTTCCCTGCTGTTTTGGTCAGTGGTATTGATCATGCTTTTCCTAAGTGTGCTTGTGTTTTTTGTTCTGTTGTTTTTGGTTGGGTTTTTTTTTTACAAACTTATGAATAAATGTTTATATCCTACCTTGAAGGCATTTGGTAACTCCATCTGTATTCTTCTCACTGTTTCTCCATCATTTTGTATAGTCTGGTGTGATTGACAAGTAGTATAAAATCTATTTTCTTCAGGTGTGTGAGATTATTTGTTTAGGGTTTTGCCCAAATATCAATTTCCTGTGTTGCAAGCGTTCACATACCTGTAGCTGTCTATCATGTCCTGTCAGTGGTCATCTCTCAGCCTTTTCCTACTGCTGCTAGGTTTTTGTTTCAGGTCAAATCTAGAGGGTTTGTTTCTGGGAACTTATTGTTTGGATGTATTATTGTGTGAGTTTCTGGGCCTGGACATTTTATCATCTGCAAACTGGGCCTCAGTGGAAATAAAGGTGATTCTTTTGCTGTGTCTGTATGTATCTATACGTAGTGATAGCTAGAAACTGTAATGCACATTCTGGTTTCCTCTCTGCTGAAGAGAAAAACAGCAAAGTTTTAGAACCCTAAAATATTTTAGATGTTGCTTAGTAGATAACACTGACAAATGTGGTTACATCTTACAACGATTAGGGCTGAAGCTTAGCAGACTGAAGTTATAAAAAGTTCTAAAAGCTGAAAGTCTAAACCCAGTCAGATTTAGGTTTGAGTTAAGATACGGATTTTTACAGGGGTGGTCATGAGTTGTTTGGACACTTTGACAGGTACTGTGGTAGACGTTCAATTGCTGATCACTTTTAAATTAAGATATTTGGAAGATAATCTAATTCAGTCACAACTGTTAAACTTGAAGGGAGGATGACAGCTTTATCCTTTGTTAGTGCTTTATCCTGCAGCAGTCAAGCCAGATCATCACACTGGCCCTTCCTGAGATTTTTTTTAAAGATTAGTGGTTAGGTTTTCAGTCTTCTCTCATTTTTATTCATCAGCCTCGAGACAGATAAAGCAAGTACTGTTTTTGCTGCTTGTCTTGCTAAATGTCAGTAGAGCTACTGTAGTTCCTCAAAGTCAGTGTCATTGAATGTATTTGAAAACTTGTGTGCAAAGGAAATGGTGGCCGGGCAAATCAGTGCTCGATAAAACTGCGTTGGTAGGAAGTAAGAGCAATGACTGCAGGCATTGGGGAAGACTTAACAGATCTTGGGCCTTAATTTCAGAGGAAGAATTAGTTTTTGTTGATACCGTGGTCCATATAAGCTAATGCTGTATAACCCACATGGGAAGACCGCTATCAAATAAGTATTTAGAGGTTATTTTGCTTTCATTTATATGAATAAACACTTATAAAACAAAACCGTAAAACCCTTCATAACATTCCAAGGCTGGTGTTCACAATGAAGAGGTTATTTTCATACTTTTGTGGATACTATTACCAGGATGGGAAGTTTAACATTGTAATTATTTTTGAGTGGTGTATAATATTGAGTGTTCATTTAGGCTCTCCCATGAGATGAAATCAAATAGAATTGACCCTCCTCTGTAAAAGGATTTGTCCATAGTATTACCCATGGAGTTCAGACTGTTGCTGTAGGTTGAGTTTTGACAGACAAGTAATTGGATGACCTCATCCTGTAATAACAAATGAGAGAGCTAATCACATAAACACACGGGCTGCCTTGAGAAAGAATGGAAGAGTAATGATTCGTTATAGTTACTAGGAAAAACAATAGCTTGTACTGTACATTTGAGCTATGTTATGAGTTATTGTTTTCATAGTCCAGGAAGTAACACAAACTTTAGGAAGAGTTTATTCATTGTTCCATGAAATCAATATAAAACTGAATGCTCAGGGTGCAAATATGACCCTATTGATTGAGGCTTTCTCAGAAATTGGCTGACATCTACAATCCAAATAGGGCCCTTGCATACTTCAGGTTTATGACCAGAGCTCATTATGTATCTATCTATCTTTAGTGGGAAGAGAAGGGGTCATCAGCACACTTTTCGATATTGGGACCCGTTTAAGCAGGGTGTGTTACATTCAGTATTAGAATGTCACAACGCCTGTTTTGAAAAAGTCTTACTAATGACACATGTGACACTGAGTTTTCCTAGTTGTGGTGTTGAGCTCATACACAAATAGGCTGCTTACATCCGTGGGACTATTTGAGTGATAGCTCATTCGCATGACTCCAAGAGTCACAGTCTGGCCTGTAGTAAATCTTAGCTCTTTGGGAGGGTATACTTCTGTATTTGCTTTCTGTGCTAAAAAGATGTATGCTGTTTATTTAGGCGTTTTTAAGATAAAAATCTCTTAACAGAACGTGCCTTGAGAGACCGTCAGGCTGTAGATTATATCAGCGTAGAGCTGGGAGAAGGCTGCGGCAGGGCAGGGCTTGGCTCTCGGGAGCCAGGTGAATATCTAACACATGCTTGTCATCTGGCAAACTGGAGGAGGAGGAGGGTGTCCCTGGGTGGTAGTATCAGTCACAACAGTGGCACCAGCTGCGGAGTGACCTCCTTCCCGCTCTAGGCAAGGTTTGATGCAGGTTGCCTGTGACACTGAGGAATGGATGTGTCGCAGGTCACTGGTGTGTGCTGAAAGCACCTGGAGTCCGAGGACTGCATGGCTAAAGCTGAATGGGAAGTGTCACTGCCCAATATTATGTCGAGCTCTTTGATTGTGTTTGCTGTGCCATGGCTGCTGGTAACTTTTAAGGTCTGAAGTGTCATTATTTATTCTCATTCACAAACAGTAAATAAATTGGCTTCAGTGTTTTACTAAGGTGCACTCACGGTAATATATAATTCGGGTCTTTACTCTCGAATATGTAATCCAATTGAGTTTGAGAACTCTGTATATTTTAGCAGGTAAAACACTGCAGGCTTACAAACATAAGATTACTGTCAGGGGGACTGTAGAAAGGTGAGAAAGACTACTTGATCTTTGTATGTGTTTTGTTTAAATCAAGGTGTGACTTTTTGTGAAAGAGGGTTACTCTCATGAAAGATTTAAAAAAATAAATAATTCAATAGTTATGTTTTAAAAGAAAGACAGAGAGGGAGAAATATTCCTGCAGCAAAGATCTGTGCCACAGATATCCAAACTGCTGAAAACATTGTGACTTATTACAGATATTTTAGTCCGTATACTCTACAGTGTGTGTTTTCAATGGTGGTAACTTAACAATGTACCAAGTTGATTGTACTGCAGGCCATCTCTTGATTTCATTACCGTTTGTGGGCAATTTGTAATCAGTCTGGACTGTAAGCCATCTGGAATGCTGCTCTCCAAAGAGCAGGGACTGCAGTGGTGCTTGGAAGAGTCTTCACTGCCTGAATCAATTGGCTTAGTTTTCAAATCAAGATGACCTACCTTTCTGCAACATATTCTTTGGTCAGGTAGAAATCATTTGGCTTAAAGGGGGTCTGTGTTTTGCAGGAGGTGGCGCTCATGTGGTCATAATCCCTTCTAGCAAAAAGCAGTTTGAAAACTGGTTGCTAGTGTAAGGACACAAGTACAGCGCATCATAATTTAATGCATGAATGCAGACTGCTAATCTGTATACTTTGTTCAATAGTCATAGGCTCCTCTTCTAGCTTACGACTAAACGTGAGGCACAGTGGTCAGATTGTTTGTGTCAGTATTGTTTCTTCCTTCAGCATAAATTGCATCAGGTAACTGAACCCCTTTCCAGTAATACCCTCTAGCGCACTGTATGCCCTTCCACTAGGGTGAAGCAAGAGCAATTGCCCATGCCCCGTAGCCAGTTGTGGCTTTGTATCCCTGCTTTCAGATATTACGCTTCACTGCTTTTCCTCTGCTAATACCTGTATTTTACAGGAAAGAAATAAAATATTAAACAATCTTATGGACCTTTGCTTTAGAATTCAGGGTTGCAAAAGAGGAGGCTGACTTCATTCAAAAAGTTGTATCAAACAAAACGAAGGCGTTATCCCTCCCTTTTCCCCTCCTGCCCCCATGCATAGGTGTGGTTGCTCTAGACATTTGGCGTGCGTGTCTGATGGGACTGTTCCTCGATATAAGGTTACTTGTGCTTGAGTGCCTTCAGGATCGGGGCTATCATCAGTTAGCAAGACACTAATCCCACGAACTGTTACATGTGTTTTAAACCTTTGCTCATGTAAACTGCTCACTTGAACAAGGGCTTGCAGGTTTAGTATTCTTACATTGGGGATTCCTTCGCTTATTTCACTATGTGGTCGGAAACCTGATGAAATAATGGGAAAAAATTTGCAATCGGTATAGTCACATGATTTGATGCCTGGATAATTCACTGGCTCTTGCCCAAGGACTAGTCTAATCTAAGGAATAGGATTCTTTGTTGCCTGTTCTGTTTCTATAGAAACTTTTGGTTACTTAATTGTGTCTTAAAAGGTACTTGCTATATGAAGAGTTAATGAACAGTATTAAAAGAAATTGTTGGGTTGGTTTTTTTTTAAATTATATTATGATCATTTCATGTAGAAATTCTTCATAGAGATTATCAGTTTTAACTGCTGTGATTTCATTCTGGTTGCATCACATGTCTGCATTACAAAAAAAACCAAACAACCAAACCCAAACCTAAGCTCAGAAAAACAATACTGACCTGCAATGCAAAATGGAACATTTTCTGAAGGACAGCAATCAGGAGTAGCTGTGTGATTGCAAGAGTAAATATTAATTGGCTTTAATATATGTATAAGAATGCATAAATTATTTTTTTAACTATCACATGTATCATCTATCAAAACAGCTATTTTGTGACATAGGTAAACTTTACTGATTGTTTGCAACTGTCTTGATAAGCTAGACTTTGAATTTCCATGGAGTCCTGGAGTTCTGTGAATTTTCTTCCTTTAACCTCACTGCATGGATGTTTCTACAACCTGTTTCCATTGCTGAAAAGGCACTGGGCAACTCTTACTGCACCAGTGGAAAGTATTCGTTCTTTTCTTTTCCTTACTTATCTCCAATCTGTTGTTTCAGTGCTGGCTGGTCTCTTTTAGTTTTGTGTTGGTGTTTTTGGTTTTGGGGTTTTTTTTATAGCACTCTCCACATTTCTTGAATACACTGCTCTATCTTACATTTTTTTTGTTTGGTGGGACAGGGGTATGTTCCTCTCCTATCTCCCGTCTCTCAGGGACAAGGAGGTAGGATGGGAAGCTCCTCTTAGCTTGATGTTGCTGCACAAGGCAGTGGGTTTGTTCTGGCTCCCTGACCTTACCTGTGTATCCTGGTTTTTACAGCTACAGTGCCCTCCTAGAACTAGCGGAATTGGTTAGCAGGACCACCCACACACCAACAGATTTGGAAATACAGCAGGAGGAGAGAAACAAGCATGTTTTTAAAGATTACAGGGACTTAACAGTGTATCTGTACTGTACCTCAGAGATTACATTTGGCCAGCATACAACTTTATTTAGATATTACATCATGCTGATTGCTTATTTAGTACTGTCAGTAGACACGTGAAGCTGCAAAGCATGAAGATTCTTTGGCATAAGCCCTGCTATATGTTTGCAGCAAACCCAGATGATTAACGCGGTATAGTGTCTGGCTTGGTCTGCGCTCCCGTTGAGCAATACTCTTGAACTCACTAGCAGCTTTAAGCATTTGAGGATCTTTGCCTGTGGTTGAAGCATACATGTGCCTTCTGGACCAGGGCCACACTAGTTTTGTGAAGCTAGAGTGGAGAGTATGTTTAACAGGGAGGGAAAAAAAAAAGTTTAAAAGAACTTTATAACCTACTTCAGTCTCCTGAGTTTGAAAGTAGTCAAGGTGTATCTAGGAGGGCTGGTGGAGGATTGATCAGAGGCGGCTTGTCAGTGCACACCAGTAGTCAAAATGGATGAATGATGAGGGTTTAAGATGGCAATAGGAACAACTAAAGCTGGACTAATGAACATTGGGATATTTTACATTAATATTTTGTGTTCATATCCTAGAATCAGCAGATAGCTCTCTAACACTGCTTACTAATGACCTGATGTTGTGTTTAGACTTCTTTCTCGTGTGCTTCAGAATTCTTGAATTAAAAAGTGGTGGATATTAATGCATCAGGCAGGAAGAGATTACATTTCATCTGGCCTGTGAAGATCTGTATAAAACAAAATACAAATAAAAAACATACAGTGGGGAAATACAAAATCACTGGTAGGTGGGGTACTTCCAGATAGCAGTTTTGGTTCGGATTTAAGGGATCCACTAAGATTGAAAATGGTTAGTGCTTTTATATTGTTGTGATGCATAAAGCAATTCTGAAAGAAGAACAGCAAGGGAAGCAGCCTTCTGTGCCAGTTATGACAGTGCAGAATGAGGAACTAATAAAACTATGACAGTAAATGATGAAAACAGTATCTGAAAGGAGAAGAGGATTTTAACAGGAGTGTTTTACAATGGGTTTTTTTGGTGTATGCAGTTTATTTTGGTGTTTAAAAAACAGGGTATTTATTCTACCCCAATAAATATTTTCAGAAAAAAAATCTTTGAAAGTTCATCCATCTGTTTTAATATGTGAATTTGCTGAGAACTTCAACATAAGAATTTAAATCTGACATCTCTGCAGGGGCGATGAAAATTCTTTGTGGACGTGAAAAGGGGAAAAACTTTTATGTCTTTTGAAAATAAATAGGGCTTCTTGTGGGAGATGGTTTGGGGGGTTAGAGTTTTGGTTTGTGTGTAATTTCGTATTAAAATAGTATCTAGAATTTGTGGAAATATAGTTAGGAATTATTGGTAGCATTTGGTATGCAACTGTTGATGGCCCCCTCAGTAGCAAAGAATTTTCAAAGCTACTTCAGGAAAACAGTATGGCTTTGTCTGTCATCAGTATCCTTTCAGCTGAAAACCAGCTTGACTGTTAGGCATTTTTATCCTTCCTACTAAAGAATCAGACCTTTAAGTAGCATAATTATTTTTGCTGGGAGCCTTAGTTTTTCCTAGCTGACACTGGAGTTTTGAACCCGTCTGGGGTTTTTTGTTGGTGTTGTGGTGGGGTTTTTTTTGTTGGTGGTTGTTCCCCCGCCAGGGCTCCAACAGTATATGAAACACAGGAAGGAGCTAAATAACTTTTAAACATGGTTTTCTAAACCAGCTACCTTCTGCTTTGCTTCAATTTGTCTGCCTTTGTGCTAGAATCAATGTATATTTAAGAGTTGAAGTCTTGTTGAACTGAAGATTTTTCCCTGTTGAGTCACTTTCCCTCTTTACAACATGAGGCAAGAAGTGTGGGGATGAATACATAGGTCTGCATTTGGCTGCGGAGGGTGAAATGGAAGGGGTGGGGGGTTGCTGAGCCCCCTCCTGTGGGATCTTGGATGATCCATCGCTGTGTATTCACCAGAATTTCCTGTTCCATAGGTCTCCTTGTGGGTACTCTTGATGTCGTGTTGGACTCCAGTGCCAGAGTGGCACCATATCGGATCCTCTACCAAGCGCCAGACTCCTTGATCTACTGGACTATTGCCTGTGGTAAGCACAAACATACTGACATGTGGGTTTGTATTCTTCCTGGATACTGTGTCACATAACTAATCGAGCATCCTGCCTGCTGAGCACAGTCATTTCAGGACAAATAAATGGGTCGGGATGAAAACCTGCTCTAGTGGTTAAATTAAGAAGCTCCGGAACTTCTAATATTCAGATCCCGAATGCCAGCGTGTGCGTATGTGTCATGCACAATGCATAAAACCAGAGATGGCCATGGAGCAGGGACAGAAGCCGTTGTTATTTCCTACCCTTCATCTCCCAAAGATGTTCCCAGGCCAGCAATCTAGTATCAATCCCTCCTCCTTGCATGATCTTCTCCATGCCCATGGCTCACTCCTACAGCACATTTCCTGAGAAATTCAGCAAGGTGATAGCTAGGTTAGAGTTAAATACAGAAGTGTATGTTCTTACGTAGATGCAACAACCCTTTAAGAGTTTTGGTCTTTAAGGCTCAAACTTTGACAGCTCTAACTCCAAGACTTTCTTCTGTCATTTTAGTAGTTGGTGAAGTCAGTGAAGTTGATATTTTGGTACGTTAAGTAGGATTTTTGCGTGCATCAGATCCTGTAAATACTAAATGCTTATTTCTGTGATCAGGTGCCTATTTCAAGTAGCATAAAGCAGTGTGTAACTGGTCTCTGGTTCTGTTTGGTGGCTCTGAAAACAGCATCTGAAGCTGAAAGCAGAAGGTTGAGGTTATTTAGCTTGGATTGGCCAAGCTTGTAAGGTCAGATCCTCAGTTTTATAGTATTGCTTTTCGGTCTTAACAAATGGAAACTTTTGAATGCAACTCCTCTAGCTCTAAAGTTTCAAACACTGTTTTAGGCAGCAGCCAGAACTCTGTTCATTTGAAAGAAAATTAAAAAAAGAGGACAAATGAGAAGTGCATACGTGCCTGTCATCTCTTTAATAGACTGGTAGCTTCCAGACCACCCAATGCTGCCTGACATCCAAAAATACTAGTTAATGAAGCTGTGGACTTCTGGCCTAACAGTGCCCTCTCATCTGTGCCTATTCTCCCAAATAAAATTTGACATTTCAATGACTTTTCCTCCAGACAAATCCTCTCTCTTGGGAAGGGAAGAGGAGGGGGAATGGATGAAGGTTTGCCATAGATTTAATAATTTTGGCATTTCAAAGCAGGCTCTATTCTTATGAGCATCCAATTTGTGTGTCTGACAAAGGTGGTATCAAAGCTGTGTCATGTTCTGAATCCAATAGGAAGTTTTTTAATAGCTCATCTTAGCATGAGGACTTCTTGCTACTTTTGATGGTATCAGACCTAAAAGAAGGCATTGATTTAAAGAGCCATTTTCCCCTCTGTGCCTATTACTACCAACTCAGTGCTGGAGATTTTAAAATTCACGTAACATAATTTGCCTTTAGTGACAGCTAATAGTAAAAATGGATATTAATGAAATTTTCAATATTATGAAGGTTGTCTCCAAATCTTCATTTAACTGTTGGCTTTATACTGTCACCTACTCTGCTGTGACCATAAGTAATGGGACCTTGCATGTCGGCTTTCCATGGGTCTCAGTCATGAGAAAGAAGGGTGAAAGCACTCAGCAGTACGTTTATTTACACTGTTTGTGCACAAGCAGAAGTAGTTGCAAGTGCACATACAATACCTTCTTCCCTTCATCCAAATGTCAGTGCAAAGCAATTAGCAACCGCCTCTGTCCCATAAACGTCAAAGGGAACAACCGAGGGCACGAATTTTCTTGCTGTTTGCAGACTCCCTTCCAAAGAAAATAACATATCACAAAATTCTCCACAAAACAGTGTTTCTTCAAAGACACTTGTACTGTGCGCATACAAATGAATTTTTAAGACTTTGCAAATCGACCAAGTGACTTTTCTGTAAGTGTATTTGCAGGTTTTTTGAATGACACCTATAGATAATTACTATAATTTTATACCTGCGATGTGTGTCCTCAGATAACCGGGGGCACAAAATTGAAGGCAGTTGAGTTACGGCCCCAGAATAAATGAATGTACTATATGTGTAGAAATGTATGATGCTGCTGAACTGTGAGGGTTTTGTTTCTCTTCTGTGACAGATATTGCAGGTTATATGTAGAAATACAGTATGCTGTTTACATTTAAGCTAGCTTTACTAAACATGTTCTTCAATTATGAGTCTTAACCCTAATTGAAATTGCTAAAGAAGTTAATGTATATATCTGCGCTTCCATTTTGTGGAGCGTTTCTTAACTTTTTCGTCTCTTAATATCTAGCTGGTTGAATGGGTTAGCTATTTTTGTTAAATTATAAGATTGCACAAGCTTAGTCTTATCACCTGAGGGGCATAGTGTGGCTCTGACAGGGAGGTAGTACTTTACAGAGAGCAGATCATTTACCTACACAACCTTGAAGCTGAGCAGCCCTGTGTTGCCTAAGGCTCTGCACTGTGGTTATTTTATGAATTTGCAACTAAAGCAATTCCTTCTGAACGGATGGAGGGTTGCTACTGTTATACAGGTTACTAAGGGATTTGGCTGCATTTAGCTATGCAACTCTGATTTGTCTTGCATTATACAGCTGTCCCTCCCGATTCCCTAGGGGTAGACTGCTGGTTGTTCGGTACCTGTATTCTCTTATTTTTACAGAAATTTGTCATATTCTCCTCTGCCTTCCATAAAGCAATAAATCTCCATCTCCAATAAGCAGCTATGCAGAGTGACTGGGAGAAGTATGATTGTTTCCCGGTTCATTCATGCTGCATGACATGTGGTCTTGTTCTGTACAAGACTATTCCAAGGGTAAAAAATAATCCAAGGGAGTTTGTTTGCTCTAAAATGACTATTTAAGTTATGTTTAGACCCCAGATTTGTTTAGAATTCATTTTGGATGTGAATTTTCTTGGGTATTAACTCTACTGATACATGCTGTATGAGAAGGCTAAGTTGTAGACCTGAGGCTTTATAGTTCTGTAAGCGAGGTTTGTTAACAGCACTTTCTCTGGTACAGTGTTGTGTTGAACACGTCACAGGTTAGTGTTCTGTCTATTGAACTGTACTGGAATTATTTTAAGCATATTAATTTTGTAATGCTCTAGAAATCCAAAATCAATGTACGTGATCAGCCTTGCATATCGTAATAGCCTTTCTGTGTCCCATGTCAGTGTCCCTCCCCAATCTGCTAGTGCTCAATTTAGGGGGAAAAATGATGGTATATCTAAACTCTGTTTGGAGATGAGCAGCTTTTTTTAGATCCTTCTCCACTAATAAAATCAGTCATTTTTACTATGGCTTTTTGTGTTTTTCTTTCAGGTATAGAACCGTTGCTGTAGGTTTTTTGTGGTAACCGTTAATTACAGGCATTTCCATAGAAGTTTCTGATTTCACATGTGAAAAAAAGTAATTACAGATTATTTTGAAGCACCAACTTTGAAATTTTATTACATGCCTTGGAAAAGGTTTTCAGAAAAGCCCGTGTACTTTGGTTAACAAAGCTACAAGTTTTAGTTAGAGTGCTGTTGAGTTTACCAGCCGTTACTATTTTCTTCTCCCTCTCTGTGCAAATTGAGGTTTTGCCGGTCCACTCTTGAACCTGCCATTACTGGCAAGAACGATTTTAGGCTCCCTGAAGTGTTACAGGTTCTCTTCCAGTGCATTCTGTTAACGGCAGTTCAGGTTGACTAATAAGCATCTCGTGTAAGTATCTACTTGGAAGAGAAGACCAGACATGGCAACCTCATCAGCTGTCGCAAGTTAAGCCGTTCCTATTCCCCAGTCACAGACTGAAACAATACTGAGATTATACTTCTGTGTGTGCTTGAAAGCATGTTTATATGACTTGTTAATTTTCTTCTCAGTCCTGAACTCTTCCATATTCCCTCCATACCTTCACCTCTTACCTTAGACGAACCAACCCAGATGCTAGAGACCCAACCCTGACGCCCAGAGAAGTTCCCACGTTGCTCATGCTGTTACTCCAGCCCGCCTGCCAGGCAGTTGCCCCTTCTCATCCTCTCTCCAGCACCATGCATCCTTCCTCCATCCAGCTCTTCTGGTCTAGACCTCCCTTAGTTATCCAACTTCTATTTAACACACTTAAGTTTCCTCCCTGAAGACTGAGGAGAATAGCTACCAGGGATGCTGGCAAGCATTACACCGTTTCAGCCACAGGGCACACTGTAAGCTGAGCATACCATTTAGAGGAGGGTTTGGAGTGATTAGTAGCCTACTATATGCGTTGGAGCTGTTTTCCCTTTTATTTCCTGGTAGTCTTGAGGGCTCTGTATTCCAAAGTGCAGTGGTTTAACTGTTACGTGGGGTTTTTTTTTCTTTCTCTGAGTTAGTGATGTTGCTTAATTTACCTAAAAGGCCAATGATGGCAAAATGGTGAATGCTTCTAATATGCTAAGGTAGGCAAAGACTTGCCAGTAGCAGAGTTAAAATAGACCTGCAGTTTAAAACATCGCAGCAAAAGCGTGTGTTAGTCCTGAGTGAACAAAGCAAAGAGAAAGATCTAGACCGTGATGATAAATTGATGAGAACTGGGGTGTGGGTTTTGGCCTGATTGCATGATCTGCTGTAGATGAGACCAGGAGAGTAAACAGTACGACAGTTGAGACAAAGAAATGGAAACAATGAGATGGGTTGTTACAGGTTGAGAATAATCAACCAAAGCTGTTTCATAAGCAGTGATGAAAAATAATAGATGAACCGCAAACAAGAAACAGACAGCTTTTAGAAATAGTTCATCATGATAGTGTGTCTGCACTGCTTGTCACTGCTTATAGAGAGATGAGTGATTTTTTTGTTGCCAGTCTGGTTTTACATACGTAGCTCATGTATTTCATCATTGCTTTTACAGCAGTGTGAAAACCAAGAAGAAATAAATTAGTCTTCAGACCACCTCCTGAGTTCCAGAAAGGTCTGGTTGCATCCAGTAGTTTTAAGGAGAAGCAGCAGTGGCAATCACTTGTGGTTCTGAAATATTAGTTACATATGCAGGCTATTCTGCAGCATGATTTATGTATCCATACTATGACTAGAATTGTGCAATTCCCCTGGAAGTTGCACAGAATGTTGCATTCTGTTGCTTTCATTGGAGTTGTGTAAAGCTCTGATTGTATACTGTAGAAAGAATATTTTTTCCCTGTCGTTTGTTGCTGAACAGTGAGGAAAAGGATTGTTTGGGATGTGTTCAAGATGGTTGCATTGAGTTCTTCTATAAACCATGGAAACATTTATGCGCAGGCATGTGACAATTTGTGCCTGTAGTGAAGCTGAAGAAGTTATTAACAACCGCTTGTTGTAATTTAACATCTTTCTAATGGTTGCTTCAACGCGCCCTTCTCTTTATTGGGTTCTGTAAGCGTTAGTTAGCAGGTAGGTACATTTACTTGCTAGTTCTGAGTAAAATGAGCCAAATCTGTGATTTGAACAAAACGATGCTATCTCTGACCTAGATTGAGATTTTAGTCAAGCTTCAGGTACAGATGTTCCTATATGAACATGTAATGTTTGTTTTCTGAAAATACTTACTTAGAAGTCCCAGTTTTGACATAATTCTGGCCCAAACCATGACACTGAACATCTTTCTTTGGGGGAACAATTTTTTATGAGTGCTTTAATATATTCATCCTTCAGGGTGGGCACAGAGAGATCCTGAAGAGCACCAAAAACTTTATTCTGCAATATGTCGGGGTCGAAATGGAAGTTATATTTATTACAATCCATCTCAAGTAAAATAGAAACAAAAATTTGCATATATAAGCTCTAGTTCATACAAGAAGCTTTTTCATCCCTGTTCTGTACTACCTTATGGACTACATGTATGCTGGTTCCTTAGTATAAAGATACCTCACTTGACCCCTTTTGGTCTCCTAAGCAAACTAGGGTCATCAAACTTTAGTTTATTCTTTCATCATTAAAAGTAAGCCACCTCTGACAATCTGCTTCCCCTAAAAAGATAGAGCTTTCTTGGAGGTCTTTCAGCGCTGTTCCTTTGAGGAAGAGACATTGTAATAGACTTGTCAGGAAAATGATCCTTTTCAGCTTTTATGCTTGAAACTTTATTGTCGTTTCATAATTTATAGATGTATATAATGGTGAATTAGGAACCAATGGTAGAATATACAGCTGTTGGGTTTTCTGTCCGTTCCTAACAGATGCAGGTAGTACCTTTGCTAACTCTTTAATGTGACATTGGGCAGCTTGATGTCATTATTGGTCATATTAGTTAGAATTCTAAATGTAGGCGTTTTTTGCTGATGATACTGACATAAATACCTTGTGCTTCTCACAGAATAATTGGTATAATTGAAGATTGCTAACTATTTATTATGAAATTAAAGACTATGGGAGAAAATTTTGGAATTTTCAGGGACATGGCCTCTGGTGAAATACTGCACCTCCAGTTACTCGCGAGCTTTATTAGAGTCTTTTGTTTATGATTAAGAGGACATTGACATTGGTGAATGATCTATTTTGTGACTTTTTGTGGTTTTTTTATATACAGGTTGCTCAAGGAAGGAAATCACTGAACACTGGGAATGGCTTGAACAGAATTTGTTGCAAACTCTTTCAATCTTTGAAAATGAGAATGACATAAATACATTTGTCAGAGGAAAAATACAGGTAGTTAAGTATATGATTATAAATGTGGTTAATGGTAAATGTGACTGTGGAAGGAAAACTGATGTGAATTCTGAACAAATTGGATCTGGTAGTCCCTAGGCTGCTTGACCTTTTTGAAGGAAAACCAGATTCTAAGTAGCAACATGTGTGTAAAAATTAGGGAAACTGGGATTAGCGCACATAACTACAGCAGTGTGATTTAAAATGAAAATATATATATAAAAATATGTAGGCAGGGTTTCAAACTTCATATGTTCTGAAACTAATTGTACTGTTTCTGTCTTAAACTTTGACAGTTTTCTAGGTAACTACCTTTCCAGTGCAAAGGTTTTATTTTTTTTCACGCACTCATTGTATAATGTCTCCTTACCCTCTTCTGTGTAGTTAAATCCTGTAGTGTTGGCATTAACACTTCATATAGGTGTTAGGGCTTGCTGGCTGGCTGATTTTTTTGTTTGTTTGTTGGGGAGTGGGGGTAGTTTTTGGTGTGTTTTTTGTCAGTTTTACCGGAGTGTTTTTTCTCTTTATAGGAGAGGGAATACCTATACTGTTAAAAAGTACTTTATCCACACTAAGAATTATCTAAAAATAAATATTTTGGTGAATGATTGTAAGCAAAGTTACTGTACTTACTTGGTGTGTATTCTAAGCATTGGCTCTGTCTCATTCCTCTTTTAACATTTCATGTAGTAAGTCAACTGTCTTAAGAATCCCCTAGTTGTTTGTGTTTTAGGAGTGAATCAGGTAGGAGGACTATAGATAGTCATGGAAACACCTTGTGCCAGAAGACATCTGTCTTGTGAAACATAATCTTTTAAAGAAATCACTATTTTTTAGAGTTGGAAAAATGTTAAATGTGAATGATGGTTTGCTGTCTTATGCTCTGCTTTCCATGTAAATATGGAGCAATTTGAGGGGAACAAGTCACTTCAACATAGAAGGCGATAGAGAAGATTTATAAAAGAGATTGGGAAAATAAGTGAATAGACCAGAACTTCAGTATTGAACAGAAGGAACCGTAGTCTTTGAGGTATCAAAAAGCAGTTTTTCACCACACTGCTGCCACTTCCAGTTTGATGAAGGTCTTCTGCACCTGAAGGTGTGAATTATTTTTCCATCCTGCCAGTTAATCTAATAGGAGATACTTCTTTTTTTCCTCTTGCTCCTCTCTTTTGCTTGAGGTCCACTAAGAGGGGTCATAAAAGTCTTTTGATATTTTCCATAATGAATAGCAGATCCTTTTTTCCCTCTTACTTTTTTTCTTTCCTTTTGGAAGCAAATTTTCTGGTGACATGCTGTCCCTGTCTCCTCAGGGACCATATTTACGTGGAAGGGGAAAATACTACAAATCATAGGTGCTTTGCAGAGTTGTTAGCAGTATTCGAGATAGGCTGGTTAATCTAAAACAGGGTACTGGCACGTGGCTGATGCTTAGTTGCTTTTGACATAGGTATGGTAGGGAGCAAGGTCATCAGAAAGACAGCCTTGAATAAAGTAAATAACTATATGAGCAGAAGAATAAGAGATAAGCAAAAGACTTTCTTGACATTGCAGCAACTGTTGCGGCCTCTAGCCCAGACAGCAATGGTAATAAGGATATCTGATACCCCATGGCAACTAACATGCTATGTACTTGTTTCGCTCCCTGCTAGGGCATCATCGCTGAATACAACAAAATCAATGGCATCAAGGAGGATGATGATACAGAAAAATTTAAGGAAGCCATAGTGAAATTTCACAAGCTATTTGGGATGCCGGAAGAAGAGAAATTGGTGAACTACTACTCCTGCAGTTACTGGAAGGGGAAGGTTCCCCGTCAAGGCTGGGTGTATCTCAGCATTAATCACCTTTGCTTTTACTCTTTCCTCATGGGCAGGGAAGGTATGTTTTACAGTGGAGTGGTGCACGTGCACCTAAGAATTGTTAGGAAATCTTCTGTAACTTGTTACTGTTCACCTGCTGAACCGCTGGGGATGAAAAGACACTGCTGAGGAAAAGAGGAACAGGGAGCAATTCCCTGATTGTCGCGTTGTTTAACTGTGTGCTTCCTCCCTCATTTGTTTTGTATTTCTCAAAGTAGTTCTCTGTAAAACAGTACCTGGGCATTGTTTAGAGGCATGGTTCACTTCAGGGACTGTGCCCAAAAGGGAACAGGGATGAGATCACACCGGTTTTGGCTCCTTCTTCTCTTATACAATCTTCCAGTCCTACTCTGGCAGACTTTGCAACCTCAAATGCCATATTTACTCTTGTACAGCACCAGATCACCACAAAGGGCTCAGAGGAGACCTAGGATCAAGAACTACATAGTGTGGATGCAACCAGTCTGCTCTAGAGGGAGTTAATTCTAAGCAGTGTGAAGTGAGCAAGTCTGCAGTACTTGGTTATGGGCAACGGATCAGTCCCAGGTCTCTTTCTATTGAGCTGTGTAGACATAGCCTAGTGAATAACTGGATTATTATTTTTTTTTACAAAAATAAATGTAGGTATTGTCCTTAAAACAAGGACTAAATCCTAACCTCTAGTGGAGTTGGAAGAAAAGCCAAAGATCTGTCATTACTGTAATATTTGAAACTTTTTAATGTATAAAAATAATGCAAGCCTGTCGGAGTTTAGACTACCTTTTTTGCTTCCACAGGAAGAGAGGACATCAGAGTCTAAGCAAGTGCTATGGCAATGATAAATTATGTTAGCCCACCTAGCTTTGTAATGCTTTTGTGTGGTGTTCTGTACAGAAGTAAATGATATTTAAACCCTTATCTGCTGTTTGTCGGGTGATCATAGGTTGTTTGTACAAGTTGGGTCTATTTATGCTGTCCTCCCAGCTTTTCAAGATGCAAGAAAATTTCAGCTGAATGTATTTCATAGGAAGAGGAAGATAAATGCTTTTGAGTATGCTAATTTTATACTGAATCTCTTTTTTTTGTTTGCTTCTGTTCAGCAAAGTTAGTTATCCGCTGGGTCGATATCACTCAACTTGAGAAGAATGCTACGTTGCTCTTCCCTGATATGATCAAAGTGAGCACAAGGTCAAGTGAACATTTCTTCTCAGTATTCCTTAATATCAGTGAGACATTTAAACTAATGGAACAGCTTGCCAATATAGCTATGCGACAGCTTTTGGACAATGAAGGATTTGAACAGGACAGGTCATTACCCAAACTGAAGAAGAAATCCCCAAAAAAAGTGTCTGCACTAAAACGGTAGGTAGCACTGGCTCTTAGTCGCTTGTTTCTCCTCGGTTCTTTTACTTGCAGCATTTTGTTGAAAAGTTTTCTGATGTTGCTGCCATTTACAGTTACTCCAAAAGGAATGATTGATTCCAGCAGTGGCAAAATGTGAATAATTATTTAAATATAATTACTTGGCCTTCTGTTGAAATAGGAAAGGGAAAACATTTGAATATGAACATGTAAAAATAAAAGCAACATATTTTAGCCAAATTCATGTTTGCTCAGAAGTTCTTTAATGTATCTCTTGACATTGGCTGTGTTAGGTGTCTGTTGCAAGGACCTTTTATGTTACCAGGGAAGGTAATAAAGTGATTTAAGTGTTAATTAAGAAATGTGCCTAAAGTTCATAATTGGTCCTGTAACTGGAATTGAAAAAATAAGTCTAGATGATAAATTGTATCTAGAACTTACTTTAAGTCACAGAGATATGAAAATGACATGAAATTGTAAGGGACGAAAAAATTATCTGGAAAATATTTCTGCTGCTTTTCTAGATATCATACTGCAATTTGATAGTTTCTTGTTACTTTTTTATTATTTTATACGTTGATCATGTTAGTGAACTATACAGAATTGTAACCAGTGCTTGTTTATATTTCTCATTACGTAGTGACGTCTCACATGCATTATATCACTTAAGTTTGTCTTCCGAACTATTCAGTGTTTTGCACTGAATACATATCAAGACTAAGTCTTGAAGTTGTTAACAAACTCTAGCCCTAAGGATTCCATCGTTCCATCAAGCCTCAAAGAAGCATTTTTGGTGTAATATTACATGAGGTCATGTGTTACATAATAAATGTATTCAGTGTATATATTCTCAGAAAGTAGGGCCGAATGTGAAAAAAATCACCCAGCCTGTCCCCTCTTGAGGATTCAGGATCGATGTATCTAAATCATTCATGGCAGAATTCTTTTTTCACATAGTTTTAGAATTTTGCAGCAGCAGAGACTATATGTCCGCTATATGCAAACTATTTACACTGTTTTGCTGTACACTCAGTGCTTAACGGAGTTGCATGTTGTAGCTAACTTTCCATGATTTGTATAAAATGTATCTTAAAATTTATTATGTGTTTCTTAAAACAAGAAAAGCTTTCTGTGGGTGTGGTTTTTTTTTTTTTTAGGGATCTTGACGCCAGAGCAAAAAGTGAGAGATACCGTGCATTGTTCCGACTTCCCAAGGATGAGAAACTAGATGGACACACAGACTGTACTCTCTGGACTCCATTCAACAAAATGCATATTTTGGGTCAGATGTTTGTTTCTACAAACTACATTTGCTTTACTAGTAAAGAGGAGAACTTGTGCAGCCTTATTATCCCTCTTCGAGAGGTAAATATTTGTATTTGTAAGTTTATAGGGCAAACACTAAAGCAATATCTTATTGGAAGTTGCAAAGTAGCTTTGATGTTTTTTTCATTATTGGAGAAAAACCTCGCTTCATCCCTTTAATCTCTCTTGATCATAATATTCTGATGTGTTCTAAGTAATATTTAATGATTGTGTATCTTAGTTCAAAGTTCCTACTACTAAAATTCACAGGGAGTTTTCTCTGTCAGTTTTTACAACCCTCGTGAGTCCTTCTTCTCCGATTAATTTATGTTCTGATTTACAGCTCCATTTTTGTGCCTCCTGATGGGGACAGATGATAAAACTTCCTAGATTGAGTGGAACTTCTATTAAAGAATCTCTCAGATAAGATTTGCTTTTGTCCAATGTAAAAAGATTCATAATCCTAAAGACTTGAATTGTTTCTTCACACAGACTTGCAATCATTTATTCCTGTATATGGAAATTCTTTGTCAGCACTTTACAAATTGGTGTCCTTCCCTTTTTTAAAACTGTCTGCTTAAAGCAGATGCTCAGTAAAAAGAATTTAAGTTTAATGCAATGAAAAAATTATGTTGGGGAGTTTTTTTGTGATTGAGAATTTGTGGGGTAATGGAAAAATGTGTAAAGTAAGTTTTGGAAATAGTAGCAAAGCTGATATAATCAAGGACAGTTCGGCTTTACTGAAGAACCGTGGAATATTTCAAGGCGCTGTTTACCCCCACAAATCATTAGGAGTAAAACCTAATGGTGTTTGTTTGGAAGCTTTGAAGTGCAGCTTCTCCACAGTGTGTTGCAATGACTTTGGTTATTTGAGAAAAGACATTTGATTATGGTTGCGCTGTTTGTCTGGAACTCCAAGGGAACAACAGTCCTGCAGTAAAGTGGTGGAGGAGGAGAACAAAGTCGGCATTTAACAGGAACTCTTTTCCTGGATGCAGATTCAGCAACTGTTTTTGATAACCGCAGCCGCAGCAGCATGGGATTCAAAAAAGCTCTAAAGCTTTAAGAGAAGGAAATAGCTGAAGGCATAAGTGCTTTTGGGTGAGCAGGTTAAGTCTCAGCACCAGCAAGGAGAACAGTAACACACTGGGTAGCGCCAGTCCTCAGAACAGCTGATCGTTGTCTGTAATAATTAAAGGGAAGCTTTCTATTTAATGAAAGCTTTGGGACAGACCCTAACCTAATTCCAGTATTCCGTGATATCCTGGAGGTCTTTTGACAGGTGAGACAATAACAAAGCGTTGATTCAGAAATGATGATCGGAAAAGATGATTTTTCAGTGGCTGACTGCACTGCTCACTGCACCCAGTAGGTGCAGTCTCCAAGATCAGCACTTTAGATACGTGTGTGTCTCTACTTGAGGAGGAAATAAGCGGATATTCGCTCTCACTGTAGCAGAGCACGCTTGCTGTAATGGCTGTCCTGTGCCTCTAGAACACAGAGGCACATCTGTCTTTTGTGCTGATTACACTGAAACAGTTTTTAAGTAGAACAGAAAAATGATGTAGGAACACTTTAGCTAATTTCAGTATGCTGTTAGTGAAGGTCTTTTAAGTTAATGAATAACTAATAGATTTGTGGTTAACAGAAAAATAAAAGCTGTAAGGATAGAGAAGTGATTTAGCACCTGAACTGTTTATTGCAGTCTTTAGATACATCTTAATTGTGTGAAAATGGTTATCCTGTCCTTTTAGCTAGAAAGATATTAATATTATATAGTCTTACCATCAATGTCTGTTTTAAAAAGGGTTTAAAAAAAAGAGCAAAAGTAAAATGTCCTAGTAAAATGAAATGTGCCCTCTTCTATTGTGAATGCAGTAAGTTTTCATTACGTAGGAAATGGTTTAGGAAAGTCATAAAAGCAGTGGTTTTTACTTACAGTTGTGATTTGTCTTTTGTTCAATGTGTGAACTGCATGAACTTGATTGATTAGTTTATTTGTTTTTAAGGCTAATAATTGGTAACATTTAGAACATACAGCTGTTCTGTAATTCATCCACAGTGTATGACTTATCCCTGAGATTTCTTTGTGTTGACGTGCTTTACCAAAAGCGCAGAGAGCTAGTGCCCTGTACTGAGTAGATTGTGGTGAGTACTGTTTACAGGTTGGAGTTCAGTTAGATTGGTGACCATTTCTCTTAACAGTTGAAGGCCAAACAGAAACCTTCACCTCACAGGGTTAAATGTTTTCCTTTGTAAGGAAAGACATGGGGTTAGTTTCCTTTTGTTGCAGGTTTCTGTGTACTGTGAAAATACAGCTGTAATAACAGTTGTTATCACAGTATGCAACTATAATATAGTAGAACAGGAGTGTTATCCCAAAAATGGCTTATTCACATGAATTGGCAATAAAAACTAAGCAAAAGTCTTTGTCGATTCAACCTGTACTGGTGTTGGGGAGCTGTAGGGGGATTTGGAGGTCCTACAAAAAAACCCCATGGATCTGCATCCCACAGAAAAAAAACTTGTTTTACTGATTCTTTTTAAAACAAAGCCTAAGGAAAATAAACTAAGCAGTTCAAAGGAGTTTTGCTGGAGAATGTACTGAAGCCAGTTATTTGAGGGATGACAGTCTTCATCTTTCAGACTTGTAAGTCCTTGTGTCCAAATCCTGTTTTCCCACAGAGGCATATCTATAGTGATTCGATGTAAGGGGGAAAGGGGCATGGATTTATTGTATTAAGATGGTTTCTTAGACCAACTTGATTAATTAAAGATCTTAAGCTGTAGCTACTGTTTCTCTGTAGGTGACTATAGTGGAAAAGGCAGACAGCTCCAGTGTGTTGCCCAGCCCGTTATCAATCAGCACGAAAAACAGAATGACATTCCTCTTTGCCAACTTGAAAGACAGAGACTTTCTTGTACAGAGAATCTCAGACTTTCTGCAACAAACCACTTCAAAAATATACTTGGAAAAAAATATTTCTGGAAGCTATATCAGCTCAGATGATGAGGTATGTGGAGGAACATGACTCGTTTACAAGAAGAAGGGGATTTTAACTGGTGTGGGGAGAGAAAAGCCAGTAAAAACTTTTAAGTTTTTGTAAAGCTAAACCTTTGTACACAGAAATGTTACCTGTTTTGTGTTAATGCCTTTAGCTTCCTTAAGCTGCACAGATAAAATATTATGATTAGGATTTATTTTTTTTCCGTGTTAGACTTAAGAGAAATCACATTGCTGTGCAAGAGCTACTCTAAATCCTGGTGCCACATTCTGAAATTGCAGGGTATCTTGTTGGAAAATGTCACAGTTTACTAACAGGTTAATTGAATGTTACTGTTTAATATGTATCGACTTGTCCGAGTCAAAATGTAATTGTGCAATTTTAGTAATTTGAAGAAATTATCAGTAGATATGAAACTCTCTTTATTCAAGACTTTAGCTGCTAAAGTCATTCTTTGATTCTTCAGAAAACGATGTCTGACCTGAGCAAGTTTGCCTGTGCGCTGCTAGCAAACTTTGGAACATTTGAACTAACAAAAAACCCACAAACCCTGTCCTGGACATCAGATGGCCCTATTCTGAACCACCTCCTTATTTACCTATGCAAAGTAAATGGTTCGTTAAAGATATGATTAGATAAACTTTTCTCCAGCACCTTGAATATCAAGGCTTCTGCTGAATTCTTAGGTTTTATGTATGAAATTTAGGTGCTTCATATCACAACTTCATCAGATCTGTTTTAAACCCAGCAAAGTTTAACAGTTCAGCTCTCAAAGCAGAAAAGGCTTTTGTGGTGCGTCGTTTTGGTTTTCTGTAGGTAGATCTCACATTCCACGTCTGCACTAAGCCATACCTTGGTATTGCCCTGAGTAGTCCTACCCTGTTCTCCATGTAAATCTTAAAAGTCAGTTTTTTACTTCCTTGGTTGAAGGTGAGATATAATTAGTGTGGTGTTGTAGTTGTGTACCAGAGGACATATGCATATATGTACAATGCTGAAACTTTGTTGTGCCTTTTGACCTAAATGGATCTACATATTCTACCTACTGAATGACAAACACAAGCTAATAATTGCAAGTGTTATTACTACATTTAGTAATACGACTACATATGTACATGCAGGCCTATTAATTTCAATTTCAGGCATATGGTGTGAACTGCTATATGAGATCTTACTGGGATAAATTTTCAAAGCTGTTTAAGAAGTCAGAAAATCCTATTTCTTCAAAATACTTTTCTTCCAAATCACAATCTGACAGTATTGAATTTTCTGTAGAACATTTTTTTTAAGCAAGGGGAACAAAATAATTTGTTTTGTGTGCATCTGTATAAACATATATACAGATATGAATGTGTATGTGTACATACACACGTGTAATATATGTTATATATAAATCTTACATTTTGGACAGTCAAGGAGTTGCCTGGGGAGTCAAGAGTCCTATGATGTTGAAGGAGACCAAGGGAGCTGGTTTGATTGCCCAGGGCTACTTAGTTAGTTGTTAACTTTAACACTACCTTAGCAATTCTAATTTGTAGGGTTTGATTGGAGGGGGGGAGGGAAGCTATTGAGAAACTGGAAACAATTTCATTATTCTACCCTGATTTAATTTCTGCTGTCATATGCTCAGCCTGTGAATGTACCTGGGTAATTTAATTTGTTCAGTTTTTGTTAGTTGTTAGTGTGTATAAACAATGAAGCAAAAAGTCCAGACTCTGGCTCAGCCCCATGTCTGTGTTCCTTGTTACTGCTTTCTACAGGTGTTCACAAGATCCAGTAGTTTAATTTCCTCAAGCCCTCATAAAAGCCTCAGCTCTGAGTCAGAGGGAGAGCGCCAGTTCAATCTGAATGACAATGGCATTCCAACAGCAACTCAAGCTTTAATGACGATGTATCGGCGGAGGTCACCTGAGGAATTCAACCCCAAGCTGGTAAAATATACCTTGGAGTGCCGTACCTGACTAAAAAAATTGTTAAATTATGTTTTCTTTAAAATCCGTGTTTCTGACCGAGCATAGTTTCATTCTGCCACAGACAGTTAAGAGGCAATATTTTCCACAGAAATAAAGCGTTGAACATGCTGTCGTTTTACTAATAGAAACAACTTCACTGCATTAAAAAGAAAAGTTGGGTGTAAATCACGGAGAGGTATGCCTGCTCTTAACTACAACTGCTTCAAGAATATTCTTTTAACAGCAAGTTCTACTGGAGTAGAAACTAAGAATGGGAGGAGGTCAGCTCATTAAGAAGAGAATTGGACTGTAGCCAAGTTATTTCTTGCTCACTTGGAAAGTTAGGATGTTGCAGGCTTTTCCACACTTAGCATTTCAGTGGGGCAGAGTTAGAAGGAGAAGCTGCATCTTTATGCCTGCCTTTCTTCGCTTTTAGGCTAAAGAGTTCTTGAAGGAACAGGCCTGGAAGATTCACTTTGCTGAATATGGCCAAGGAGTCTGTATGTATCGTACAGAGAAAACCAGAGACCTTGTGCTGAAGGGCATTCCAGAAAGCATGAGAGGGGAACTTTGGCTGCTATTTTCAGGTAGGTATTCATTTGAATGCGACTGTCGGATATAACCAAAAGCATGAGGGAAGAAAGGATTTCAAAGATGTTTAAAGGTGCAGATAGTAAGCATCTAAAAATACTTGGAGCGAGTAAGGCTGTGATTGTTAGCAGGCGCCAGACTGCTTTAGACACGAGTTCTGTTTAGAACAGCAAATACCCTTTATCAAACAGGCTCAAGTAATTAGGGAAGAATATAAAAAAGCAGAACACACACTCTGTTACCAGAAGCCTGCAGTCTAGGGGCTTCTAGATGTTCAACCACCAGCAGGCCTACTTCCCATTTGTTTAGTCATTTCTGAATCCAATTAAGCTTTTGGCTTTCGCAACAGGTTTTTGCAAGGAATTCCAAAGTTTAAGCATGTTGCATGGAACCACTGTTTCTTTCTTTTTTTTTTTTTTTAAATAATAAAAAAAATGGTTACTTTATCATTTTATTGGGTGCCCCCAGTATGTGAAAAACGGTGAGAAGGTATTTTGGTCTGTCTTCTGTGCCATCAAGGATTCTCTAGGTCTGTGTCCCCTTAAGTTTTGGGGTTTTTTTTTTTCAAAGTTGAAGACTTTTACTCATTTTATTACTAGTTATATGGAAATCAATCCATACCTCAGACTTTCTTCATAACCTTTCACTTACTGTATGCCTTCTCTAGTTCTGCCCCTCCCTGAGATAGTCACCACAGCTACCCACACCATTTAGGGTATGAGCACACCAGAGACTTTATATGATGACCTAATGATGCTTTCTGGTTTGTTTTGTATTTCTTCCCTAATAATGCTTAATCTTGTATATCTTCTTTGCTGCTGGGCATTAAACAAATGTTTTCAGAAAATATACACAGGAATGCACAGATCTGTCCTGTGTCTGATTAAGACCTACTTTGGACCAGTTTCCATGGTGTATTTTCCATGTGCTACTGACACTTGATTTCCTCTGCTGCTGAAATTTTCATTTCCAGGGAAGTCTTAAAGTCAGCAGCGAAATCTCATAGTGACTCTGTGAGCATGCAGTAGCATCCCTAAGTCAGTCTAGGTGCCTTGCCCAAGATGACAGAATCATTTTTCAGAAGCAGGAATAGAGCTCAGGAGTTCCTGTCTCCTGCTTTTGGCTGAGAGATTCTGCAACCAAGCATTAATCTGCTCCTTCCTCAGGGCAAGTAGCTTTCTCAAAGGCACCTTTTGAGTTATTTAGGATAACCAAACCCACAGCCAGCTGCAGAGAGAGCTCATGATACCATGTGACGGCACAGCTGGTTTGTTCTTCATGCCTGCTGTTTCTTTCTGGCTGAAAGGGAGGCTTTATCATCTTCCCTGTTTGTTGTTTTTTTTTTTTTTAACCTCATTATAAAATGCCTCTAGAGGAGAAAACAAAAAGGGGTGATACCTCAATCACCTAAGCATGTCCTTTTTTTTTTTTAGTCACCTTTATGAAAATAACACTTCATATTTGCTTTCAAGGTGTTTGTTGGTGACATTCAAGATGAAAGGGTAGCAGAAGATCGTCATGTTGGGATATTGTATCTGCTAACCCTTGCCTTTTTCTTCTGGTTTTAACTGTTTTCCCGCTCCCAGGAGCCATTAATGAAATGGCCACTCATCCTGGCTATTATGAGGACCTAGTGGAGAAATCGATGGGGAAGTATAATCTTGCTACAGAAGAGATAGAGAGGGATCTGCACCGCTCCCTTCCGGAACACCCTGCGTTCCAGAATGAGATGGGTATTGCCGCTCTAAGGAGAGTCTTGACAGCTTATGCTTTTAGGAATCCAAACATAGGATATTGTCAGGTAATTGAAATAACTTGGCACTCCTTCAATTTCTGTTATTCCAGTTCTTTCCTTATACTCCTGTTTCTTCAGTGACGGACATGAGTATTTGGCTGTGTAAAGTACATCGATATATGTGTAATGCTGTGAGGTAAAGCCTCAGTGCTGCAGAATTAGTGATGCTGAGGTCGGAGGGGTTTGACACAAAGACCTACTCTAACAGAAGTATTAGCGGTGCATGCTGAGAGGTGTGCATAGTTTTCTGTAAGCATATTTTCTGCCCATAAATGTAGAGACTGGGCAGAGGATAACAACAGAGCTGTCCTGAAGTACATCTACAGAAAATGACAAATAGACCCTGAAGAAAGGTTGTTTTCTTTTAAGCAGAAAAAAAATTATTTAATTGTTCAGCCTTAAATTTTTGCCTACTTATTCAATGTATTAGTTGTAATAACCTTCCAGAACCTCCTTTACTTTTTCTTCAATGATGCTGTTCCATCATTCAAAACAAAATTAAATAATAATAATGAAAAAACACACCAAAAAAAACCCAAACAAAGAAAGCACCCTAGAGGATATCTTACCACTGTGGATCACAACCGTGTATCAGTAGAGTTAATGCTGATCAGCGCATGGTTTTGAAGTTTTTATGCCTGTGACTCGGGTCGCTTTAGAGTCTGGTCCCAAATCATTCTTTCTCACTATGTAACTTTGACTTATCACCCGGGCCCTTTTGTTGCCTTCCTACCAATTTTTGCAAGAAGGAAATTTGAATTCATGAGTATTAAGAAGCCCGATTAATGTCTGACTGTTAAGACTCCTAGATACAACATGAGTAAGTGAAAGTGCAAGCAATTCTAACAGCATAGTAAATTATTTAATAACAAATGTAATACTAAGTAATAGCTACAATAACTTTTTGTAAAGGTTGTTTAACAGAGGAACAGCATAAAGACACTGTGATTCTGGCTCCTAAAACTAATTGTTAATAGGCTTGGGACTCGGTCCATGGCATTCAGAATGCTGATTCACCGTTACAGTGAGAATTCAGGCACTGAAGTATTTCATACGTGGTAGACAAGGAATAGCATAGTCTTTGACAGAGTTGTAACGTTGTTCTGAGTTTCAGTTGAAACCTTAGTTGCTGTTTCAAGTAGGTAATGATCAAGCTGGAGTCTTAAAACGTTACAGGATCTGAAATGAGCAGCTAATTCCTTAAGAGGCAAATGGAGAAGACGACGGTACCAAAATACTTCATTTCTTCAGATTAATAGGGGTCTAGTCAAAGACTGTAAGCAAACAATTGAGAGGTCATTGTACAATGCTGTGATAATTGGAATAGAGTGAAACAGCCCATAAAAAACTGTCACGTACCCGGTCAAACCTGGAGAGTGAGCAACAGCGAGACGCTTTCGTTTCACTATGCTCTGGTTGGTTTTGACTGACACTATTACAGGCATTTGCCTCAGCTCACAGATGCTGTGTCCTGACCTTTTCATAGGAGCGGAAGGCGTGGGGAGTGCAGACTGCCCCTGCAAGGAGTGGTACGGCAGCGGCCATCGTTAGTGCTGTAGGAGGCATTTTGTTTGCATCAGACCCAGACTGCCCAAGAGCACCTATTGGCAGAGTATCAGTAGCAGTGTAACTGGATGCTTGCAGACCTGAGTAGGTCCTTGATTATTAAAAGAAATCTTGATTTATTTTTTTAAAACAAAAAAAAAAACCACCACACCAAAAAAACCCCAAACAAACCAATCAAACAAAACCCAAACAAACAATCAAACAAACCCAAACAAACAAACCAATCTTTGGTTTGTTTGAGGCTTTCTTAAGCCTTACTTTGAGCACTGGGAAAACACTGCCTGCTGTTTTTACAGGAAAATACTTGGAACGGTTTGGGGTCTGCAGGGGGAGATGTAGCTAATTTCCTAACCACAGTGACCACTTATCTGCCCAGTTACTGTGCTAGGTATTGAATAAATGGGTCTAGCAATTTATATTTCTCGTTCTTTTAGGCTATGAATATTGTGACTTCAGTACTCCTCCTTTATGCAAAAGAGGAGGAAGCTTTCTGGCTGCTGGTGGCTCTGTGTGAACGTATGCTTCCTGACTACTACAACACAAGAGTTGTTGGTATGTTACGGGGAAATCTTCTAAAATGACAGTACAAGTTAACCAAATTAATTGGTATTATTTGTATTGAAACAAGCGTATGTGTAGATGTGTGTGGCACAGATACAACTGTGAGTGCTACTGGCAAGACAGCTTGCTCAGGAGCACAGAGGCAACTCCCTAAACAGATACTGCGATTGTTTTTCACTTACTTAGGATTAGATGGCATTCTAAAGTGGGCTTAAACAAAGTAAATAAAAAATAGATGGGAGACTAAAATTTGAATTTTAGATGATCCAGTTATCTAATTAAGGTAAGGTGGAAACAGGAGCTCTGGCAATTTGTGGTAGAAGTCTCCGTGCCTGTTTATCTCTGTTTTGAAAGGTCATAAGTATCTGAAAGCTATTGTTGTCAGATGAGTTTCCTTGTGTATGTGGAAGTGAATGGCTCTTCAGTTTGTCATGGAAACTGTCTTAACTGTAGCTCACGATTGCTTGAGATACTCATTCAGCCTCAGAAATTATTCTTCCTGGCCCGCTTAAGACACTGATGGTATGGCATAGATATGTATAACACAGGGTTCTCTTGAAATAAATCCAAACCCTCACAGACAGTCACCCTGGCTGCCTCCAACAGGTGATGCTGAGAAGTCTTATTCCAATTAGTAATGGTAAGTACTAAGTAAGTACTTCTAATGGTAAGTACTAAGCCATCATATAACTTTTGTAGGGGCTAGACAAAATTGACCCTTTGTTAGCTCTAACGAAGCATATAATTAAAACAAAAAACCCACAACTTACTACAGTTCAATTTGTATGTACAGCCCAGTAATGGAATAGAATCTGTTATTTATCTGACAGTGAAAAAATGTGTGTAAGCATCATGTAGAATATTCTTAGGTTTTGTATTTGTATATATAGAACACATGGGGTTTTTTTTTCCCCCCTCTAAATGGTGATGTGGTCAGTTGCTCCCAAATTAATATACATCCAATCTTATTTATTTTCAACAGGAGCATTGGTGGATCAGGGTGTCTTTGAAGAGTTGGCTCGAGACTATGTTCCACAGCTTTATGACTGCATGCAGGACTTAGGTGTAATATCCACCATTTCCCTGTCCTGGTTCCTCACTCTTTTCCTCAGTGTAATGCCATTTGAAAGCGCAGTGGTGGTTGTGGATTGTTTCTTCTGTGAAGGAATAAAGGTGATATTTCAATTAGCGCTCGCTGTCCTCGATGCTAATGTAGACAAGCTGCTTAACTGTAAAGATGATGGAGAAGCCATGACAGTCTTGGGAAGGTATTTATTACAGAAAATAAAGTCTCTTCATTTTATTTTTCTTTTGCTTACATTTCTGACTTGTGGTGTTCTATGTTGCAATACTCAATTTAAACCAGTACAATATATGTAAATCTTTTACGCGGATATAGTTCCCTTTCACCCATATAAGGTACGCTTTATACTATCTTAAAATAGTGTTAAGTGACCGACAAGATATAAAGTCTTCTTTCAAGACATTCAAATAAACTTCCGAAACCTGGTTATAGAAACTTACTTTTGTTGATTATTTTAGTTGATTACATGGGTTTTGTTACTTCATTTTTTGCCTGCTGCCTTTTAAATGCTGCTAAGAAAACACCTTGATCTCAAGGGCAATTGTTTTGGGAATGGACTGAACAGAACTCAGAAGAATTAGGCAGGCTCTTGAATGAATGGATTTCAGTGAAACAGGAGGCTGAAAAATAGACTGGATTGAGTCACTTAATACAAACTAATATTGCTGAGTGTAACTTCCGATTTCCTTGTGTTTGGTAGTAGTGTTTACTTTTCAAGATGCTGCTGAAACTTTGGAAATTTTTTTCCTAATAAGTTTCATTAGCATAGCCTTACTGAAGTCTGGTTTTAATTCTTTGGGATTAAAGACTACTGTGGTTGTGTTTTCTGTGAACTAAGCAATAGTGTTTGCTGAGGATTTAAGTGTTCTGCAGCTGCAGGATAGAAGATAGACGATCTACAGCAACTGCACTGGTGGGAGGAACAAGCCCTTAAAGCTCCTTGCAGCAAGGCTGGGCAGTAGTAGGACAGGGGGGTACGTAGACTGAAGCACACTGACCCTGTTGGTCCAAAATCATGTAGTTCATTAGTAGAGAGTGGCTTGATGGCTTTTACATTTGATAGTCTAAATGTAACTTATTCTGTTAACCCTTAGAAGGGACAGGGTACAAATGAATGTTGTGTTTCTCATGTCTTTTTTTTTTTTTCCCCCACCAGATACTTGGACAGCGTAACTAATAAGGACAGCACTCTTCCACCCATTCCTCATCTTCACTCACTGCTCAGTGATGATGTAGAGCCTTATCCTGAGGTGGATATCTTCAGACTAATCAGGTCTTCCTATGAGGTAGGATAGGATTTCTTAACAGGATCTTGCCAACCCACACTAGTTCTGCTTTACAGGGGAATGTGATACTCTGTAATTTGGCTTTGCTTGGAATTGAAAGAACATAAAAGAAATACAGACTCATCTCAGAAGTCTGAAATGGGGCAGGAGAGAGGGGTTAGTCTTTCTTTTTCTTTTAACCAAAACTTTTAATTGGAGCTGTTTTGCAAAGAAGCCTGCAGCATCAAAGGAGAGCAGCCCACAACAAAGTGATTTACAAACAAAAGACTGAACTTCTAATTCAAAAAAGGTTAATTCTCATCTAAGATTTGTCATGCTTTTCCAAACTGACATATTAGTGAAATCTATATGATTTCAGAAGACCTCCTATTACCAGTGGAACTTTGTTTCTTTTACCTTTCTTTTCCAGCAGGTGCTGACTATGACCCATGGGCCACTATTGTCACCATTGGCTTCTGTATTATCATCAAAGCTAAAAAGAATTTCAAGTGAAAGGAGCTGCTAATAACTAGTATCTGTAAAGCACAGGACAAAGCCTGCAAAAAACCTAAAATTTGCAAACCAGTTTCATTGTTCTTAAAGTTTTAAAAATAAGACATCAGTTAAAATACCCTTGGTGATTACACTGACATTGATTTATTATTTTTTTTTAATAAAAAAAAATAACTTTAAAGAGTTATTCTCCCTAACTTACTTTTTTTTCTTCCATTGACGCGCAGGGTAAATTAGTATTTTTAGTTCAAGATGTAGGTTCATACTTAGCAATATGACAGTTGTTTCAGAGGCACTTCCTATGTCCCTAAAACCTCCTTGCTTTAATAATATGATATCTGTTTAACAAGGAAGTAGGTAGTCCTTAGTGTATTCTACGCTGAAGGGCAAACTGAAACAAGTTAGATGAATAGTTCTTCTCCTCCACAAAATGTTAGAATGGGGAGAAGGATGTTTATGTGAAATTCTGTTTCCCTTGTATTTTTCTGATTTTCTCATCATGAAGACAGCTTGCATTGGCTTAACTGCTTTTAGATGAATGCCCTGACTCCATGCAGAGCCAGTCTGTCTTTTTGGGGCTTATGCAGCACAGAACCTTATAGCTCCTTCTAGAAAAATAACCTGCTGTACTCCAGTATAATTAGGCAAAACAAATAGCATGGGGAGTGAAGAACTGTGAGGAAAGCAGGAGCTCGTTGTAAAGAGACAATTAGTTTCAGGAGAGTCGTTGTTGTTGGTTGATTTGATTATTAAAAAACCCCAACAATTCAATAGTAAACTATCAAGATAAAAAAAACTTCAAGGCATCTTTTACTCAATGACTGTTATGTTCCTTAATTAGTTGTGTGCAGTCAGGGCTGAGAACTCACTGTTAGCTTTGTTTGCAGCTACAAAGAGCGAAATATCAAGTAAGCAAGTGTATCTTTGCTATTATTAGCATTTAAGATGTTAAAGGTACTTATTGGGTAACCAGGTATTCTTAACCTTCTAGACATTTCCTGGCCTGTATCAGGAATAGTGTGGCCAGCAGGACTAGGAAAGTGATTGTCCTGCTGTGCTCGGCACTACTGAGGCCGCACCTCAAATACTGCATTCAGTTTTGGGCCCCTCACTACAAGAAGGACATTGAGGCGCTGGAGTGTGTGCAGAGAAGGGCAATGAAGCTGGTGAGGGGTCTGGAGGACAAGTCTTATGAGGAACGACTGAGGGAACTGGGGTGGTTTAGCCTGGAGAAGAGGAGGCTGAGGGGAGACCTTATCGCTCTGTACAACTACCTGAAAGGAGGGTGTAGCAAGGTGGGGGTCAATCTCTTCTTCCAAATAACAAGCGACAGGACAAGAGGTAATAGCCTCAAGTTGCACCAGGGGAAATTTAGGATAGATATTAGGAAAAATTTCTTCACTGAAAGGGTTATCAAGTCATGTGACAGGCTACCCAGGGAAGTGGTGGAATCGCCATCCCTGGAGGTACTTAAAAGATGGGTAGGCTTGGTGCTTAGGGACGTGGTTTAGTGATGGTTTTGGCAGTGTTAGGTTGGTGGTTGGACTTGATGATCTTAAAGGTGCCTTCCAACCTAGATGATTCTATGATTCTGACATTTATTGTTTACGAAAAAAATAGGAAGACCTACAGCTGAAAAAATGCTTTTTCTTGAAGTCCTTTGCCCTCCCTCAAACACACACACACCACCCCCAAGGGGAGGCAAACCTTGTCCCTTGCAGACTCTCCTATGATATTTGTCATGGGAGCGTGATGAGTCTCAGAATTTGGTGAAGGTGTAACACTGGCAAAAGCACAGTATTGGATTGTTTTGTGAAGAGCTACTTTCCATCATGCTCTGATCCTGTCCAGCTCTTAGGTAATAACGTCAGGTGTATATATGAGAAATCTCCAGTGAAAGCTGAAGTGATGCAGAGGAGTTTTTTGGTAATTAAGCGATTAGCACCCCTCTCTGTGATGATATTGAACTGACTGTCTACTTTTTTAAAAGAGAAACATTCTTGAAATATGAGAAAATAAACAACAAGTACGTTTTACCCTGCCAGTAATTTTTTCATTTACTGAAAATACTTTTTATTACGAAATCTCTTATCTTTTCTTTCACTTTTGCAATTAATTCAGAAGCCATAGAACCTGGCATTATAATAATTACAATAGAAGTGACTGAAATAATGCATAATTACTACAGCTTTAAAAACCTGTGTGTAGCTCACTAGCTGTCAATGGAGTGTAGACTCATATTCAGAGCTGTTATGTGCTTAACTCCTTTGATTTGTGTGTTAGTTAATTTCGAAAAAAAATAGGCCTTTAACGCTTAAGCTACATCTATAGTAGTATCTGGATCTTGGCCATTTTAACCAAACAACTGACACTCAAAGGTCTGATACAGTTTTGACCTAGAACAAGTGACACACTTCCAACAATTCCTTGTATGATTTGGAAGTTAACATGGGCAAGGGACCGTTCCCAGAAGGTAATTGTATGCAACCTTCCTTTTCTGTAGGCTACGTGAGTTTTAGTTGTATGGTTGTGAACAGACCATCTCATTTGGCCTCCAAACCAGAGAATAAGCCCTGATTACCGGAATAGATGTGGCCTCAGAGCCACAAAAGACTTCTCTTTTCAAGGTTTTGTGACCTCTGTGGTGCTTGGTGTTCACGGATGTTTATCTGGATTCCATTTTTTCAAAACACTTCTTTATTTGCAAAATGCTCCAAGTACATGAAACGTCTTTTTACTCCAGAGGTATATAATAAAGGTGCACAGTTTTACAGATAAACAGAGCTTTAGCGTTAATTTGATCACACAAGAATGTTCTAGCAAATTATGACCTGCTTATGTAGATGCACTTGTACTGGAAATATAAATCCATCCTGTATGAAAGCCTATCTTGCCACCCCATTTTAGTTTTACATGTGGCATACTTAATGTCTGTCATTATTGTTTCTGCTGGTCATCAGTGCATTTCTCAGTATGTTACAAGTGTTTTCTTGATGGCAAAAACCTACTTACAGTTCACAAAAATAAATCTTAGGGATTAGGTATTCATCTACATACAAAAACAGGGAATATTATTCCAAATAGGTTTCCCCCTAGGATGCTTCTGCAGTATATGCAGGAGCTCCCTGAGACTGTTATGTGCGTTGTGGAAAAAAACCTTCTGAAAATAAGACTTGGGCACGTTAGACAATCTTCTTCCTAATGGAAGTTGCATTCTTGATACTTGGTTTCAGATCCTCATGACCGTAAAGACTGCTATATGGTTTCAGCTGTTAGAGATCCAGTTAGTCTAAATATCTTCTCTCTCTGTAGCAATTAAGAGCTACCCCAGGATAAGCTGAAATAAAACCCTGCAGAAGGCATTAAGAAACAATCTATTTGTAGAGATTTGCCAAGCAAGAAATTTCTAACTACTGGGATCATGGTTTGAAATGTGAGGATTTGTAACTTAATAAAGACCTTTCAAAGTAAATGAAAGCAAGTTATTGGGGAAAAATAATATCTAGTGATATATTCCTGAAATCTTCATATCTTTGTCATGTGTTAGAAAAATGTCTTAACAGCAGTTCTTTAAATACACCATTTGTTGCATATCGCATGATTAAATTAATTTCTGAAATACATTAAAGGCAAGCTAAGTATTCCAAATATTAATACACAGACTGTCCTGTACTACTTTTTCTCTTTTAAGAAATTTGGAAGTATCCGAGCAGATTTAATTGAACAAATGAGATTCAAACAAAGGCTGAAAGTTATCCAAACCCTTGAAGATACTACAAAGCGCAATGTGGTAAGTACTGAAATAGTGTTCTTAGCAAACATTAAGGTCAGTCAGTTTCTGACTTTTAAATTAGGTTTTCAGTGAGACATGATTTCAAATCCGTAACTGTTAATGTTATGTTTCAAAAGGTACGAACTATTGTGACAGAGACTTCTTTTACTATCGACGAACTGGAGGAACTGTATGCTCTTTTCAAGGTAAAGCTAAGTGAAGACAAGATCACGTGCCAGCAGGAAATGCACACATTCATTTTTTTATATGGGACTGTGTCTTTTATAAAGACCAGGTTGAGTCTGTGAGTTGCTGTTGGGTATCTTAATACAAACTTCAATTATTGTATTATTGAATATAAAAAAAAAACCCAACCAGTTTTTAAAAGCTTGGGAAAGAAGTCATTCACTAAACAATTTGTCCATGGAAAAAATGAATATACTGGTGAAAACTATTGTAATGAAAAAGTGAATAGATAGAGGCTTTTGATCAGTCTGTAGAAACTTACATATGTCTGGCTCTACCTCACCCAAGTTTTGGAACGTATCACAAAAATACCTTTATTCTTTCGTCTCAGACAGTTAACGCTTCCATATCACAATAGCTGGTATGTGCCATTGTTAGTGTTTTAACATATACTGTATTACATTGAAATTTAGTGGCACAAAGTGATGTGTCTTTAAGTTGATTGTACAGAAATACCATTAGATCCATGGATTTAAAGGTGAGCCGTTAAAATGCTTTAGCTTCACTTAATGCACGGTGCCTTAAAACAAGATACTTTCTTCCTCTGTTTTGTTATAAGAGAGGTTCTTCTTGGTATACCGAGAAGAATTTCTTTCCTTTCAATTTCCCATCTGTAATGTCAGGTCTTGGAATTGTCTAAATCCTGCTGTGCCTTCTTTTGATCTTCCATGGAATTGGTGAGACCAAGTTAGACAGTCCACCCCAGCTGATCGCTGTGCAGTGCTAGGATCTCTTTCTCTAAACTTCTGAATCATTTTGAATTAGATTCCAGCGAAGTCAGCTCCAGAACTTTCACTGACTTCAGTAAGACTGAAGGAGTAGGACTTTGTATAGAATTTTTGAGACTATACAGTTCAACAAAAAATATTTCAAACAGCTATTTTCATGGGGTCAGAAATTAAAGAGTAAACGAGAGGCACCTTTCTGACTTGACTGTGTGGTGAGGTTGAAGGGGGTGACTAAGCACAACAAGCCTGTGTATATGTGCAAGTCACATCTGCTTACTGCTCTGTTCAAAACAGGTATTTCATGTTTATCTACCTGGGAGGCAGAAAAAAATATGCTTTATCTTTTTTTTTTTTTTTTTTTGGTAGAGGGGTGTCTTTGTGCTGGTTAGAGGAGAAACCTCTTGCAGAAGCACAAGGGCTAGGTAGACGGAAATCCATCTGCTAGTCTTGTGTTGTTTTAAGAGTGTGTGTGTATGAGTTTGGATTTTTTTCTTTTATCATTGATAGCGATGAGTTGTTTACAGAGGTGATGACAATCTCACAGCATTTGCCTTCTGTTCAGGCAGAACATCTGACTAGCTGCTACTGGGGAGGAAACAGCAATGCGATCGACCGGCACGATCCCAGCCTGCCTTATCTGGAGCAGTACCGTATTGACTTTGAGCAGTTCAAGGGGATGTTTGCTCTCCTCTTTCCCTGGGCATGTGGAACTCACTCAGACGTATTAGCTGCACGCTTATTCAGGCTTCTTGATGAAAATGGAGACTTGCTCATCAACTTCCGTGAATTCGTCTCTGGGCTGAGTAAGGAGAATTCACAGCACTCAAAATAATTTGACCAAAACAGTTTGTTTCTAAAGGGGATCCAGTCCTTCAGAAACACAGATGTGATATTAGCTATCAGATAATGAGTTTGATGTATGCCAATTTGCATAAACCACCTTTGTTTTGAGAGCTGTTCATACTACTGTCATTTTATCGTGCATGTGACAGCGGTTCCCACTGGGGTTTAGGCTGCTGCTCCCAGTAGGTGCATCTATGTTAGCCAGTGGTGTGTCACACTGGGAGAAGGACCATACATGAATTACATGTCCATTAGGGTCTGAGGATTTCCCTGACTGCTAACTCTCAACACGAAAATGACCTGCGACTTGTGTGCTTAATGGTGGGATTACTTCTAATTAAAATATTTCCTTTGGGAAGGTCTTTTATATGTTCTGTAGCATTCCTAGGTCAGTGACACTGTATTTTGTTATCTGGTCCTTAAACTTTCCCTGGAAGTTGGGAATTTATACATTTTGTCAGTGCTACCAGCTCTGGAAAAAGGGGAGAGAGGCAGCATTTGCTCCCTTGGGTGTTCAGGAAGAAGACTTTTGAGAAATTTTTGTGCACATACAAGAGGTAGGGGAAGGATAGAGTGAGGATGTTAGTGGTGTTTGCCCCTGAATAGAAGTGGTTCTCTTCAGAGGGCTGCTGACACCCCACATACCTGTGTTGCTGTGTGAGGGGAAGGTATCACAGCTCACAGTACGTGCAGCGAGAGGTACTACCTATGTTACTTCTGAAATGTATAACCAAGACTGCAGACTGAGAGAGAGCAGGACAGAAGTCACCTGAAAAGGAGAAGGTGGAGGTGCTGGTCAGACAAGGAGGCTGAATGTCGTTAATCAAGATTATGGCCCCTGCAAGTCTTGAAAAAGGAGGATTTCAGGAAATTAAAGTCAATATCGCAACAAAGGGAATGTGCATGCCCCAGGATTAATATGAAGAAGCAAAGATGAGGCAGGAGCTGGCCACCCCTTTTTTTAATATAGCAGGAATTACTCCTTGTAAATGACCAACATCTCGCCATCTATCGTATGTTATTTCATGGCAATCTGATGTTTTCTCCAGCTTCACATTTTCATCCTTTTTGAGAGAGAAAAGGTTTCCCAGTCTGGCTTTCAGCTACTCTTTGTAACATTATTTTTAAGCATTAGGGCTCCAGATGCAGCCTTGCATTAAAACCTCTGTACAGTGGTGATAACACCTGTTCTCTTGCAGGTGCAAAATACATATGTGACAGTAAAACTGATTGCACACCTCCCCTTCACACCACTCGAAAAAACAGTGCTTCCTATGATGGAGCTCTGAATTCTATTTGAGGGACTGTTTGCCAGGTACCACTTAAAGGCCTTTTGAGACATGACCCATGGATTAACTACTCTTCCTGCTTACAGGATGCTGTTAATAACAATCAACCAGTTATTGGTTGAGACAGCATTTGTTAGAGCCAATAATGAGTAATAAGAACAAGGAGCAGTGTTGAGCACTGTGAACAGAAATGAATGTAAAATGCACAAATGTGGCTATGAGCCAACGTGACTGAACTAATATCTTCAATGTTTTAAACAAGCAAAACTGCTTATTCTGCAAAACCACATTTTTTTCAGAAACTAAGCCAAGCTTGAAAACTTTTTTTTAAAAAAAAACAAGTCAGCCCTCCTGACCCCTTTTTTGTTTAAAAAGCACATGAAGGGTAGCAAGGACAACACAGTCAACAGAAACAACATGGGATTTGTTTGACCATATTTCACCACACCCCAGAACTCTTAAAAATTCCACAAACATCAGCTGCTTCGGTCTGCCTCAGCAACCCAATGTGTCTTGGCTAGGAAAATCTCCTAAATAAGGAATAGCTTCTGTTGGAGCAGGATGCATTTGCTCAACAGGGGACTGCGTCACCTTTTCCTTGTGGCTGTCCTGGAGAGTGTGGTCAGAGGATGGGTGTTCTGGAGGTGACCTGGGGGCACTGTCCTCTCTTTTCTTACTGTGCCCAAACAGCAGTATTGGACCCTGGCCCTGGTTACTCAAGGCTGTCTTTCCCAAAAGAACCATCCTATTCAAGTACTTCCTAGGCATGGCTGATCTCAGAGGGTGCTTTGTTGATGGCTGAAGCAGCCATGGCACCTGAAGCATTTCCATTGACCTTATTCCATGTAGCCACAGGGATTTGGTCGCTCAAAGCCTCTCTTTGATGCCACTGACTCCTTCTAGGAGCTCCATGAAGAGGAGGTAAAAAGGGGTGCTGTGTGTCCCAGCATGGGCTTGTGACACTTTCTTCTGTGTCAGCATGAAATCGTCAGGGTGTGAGAGCACTGTAATTGCAACTGGGGATCTCCATTTCCTTTTCATAGGCCCTGCAGCAAATAGTTCAAGCACCTCCTACTTCAGGTGCCTCTAGGGCCTCAGCTGTGCAAAGATGGAACAACCTGGCACGTTCTTGTGTACATTTACTCTGTGTTGTGTTACTGCAAGTTCAAATAATAAAGGAGTGATCTTGATTAGTTTGCTCTAGCAGTTGTGCTGCTCAGAAAGGGTTGTCAGCCTTAGTTATTAGCTGTTTGGGGTATTCACTTGTGAAGAAGCTCACCTGCACCCCCATATTACATGGGCTTATGGCATGTCGCTTGTTGACTCAGGATCCCAGTGAGCTAGAGAGATTTCCATATAGACTTAACGTGCCCCCTGCCTCCCGCCGTGTTTTTGCAGTACTGCCTTCTCAGAGCATGCAGCTCTTCCACCTCTCCAGTGAATGCAGCACTCGCCACAGCCTTGTGCAAAAGTCAGCACCATGAAAACAGTGTCTCTTGAGGAGTACCTGAGTGTATTTTTTCTTCTTCTGAAAACGGTTTTTCTCCAAGAACGGGTTGCAGGAGTGTGTTCAGAAAGCAGAGTGTTAACCTCACCGCTCCTCTGATCCTTTCAGGGAGCTAAATGCTGTACAAACACTCCCCACCCCTCCACCTGCGTTCAAGAGAAGGGCGACTGAAGCCAGCACTTTTTTGTTGCTACGAAGTTTTATATTGACATAATAAAGTTCTGACCTGTTTCATTACTTTGTTAATGGCCTCAAAGAAGAGAGGGGGGAAAACTGTGCGCGTATGACAGTATGCCCAGAAAAGACTTGACCCCTGCATAGCAGTGAGAGAAGGAGAACAGTCAGAAAGAGGGCTCAGGGAAGGTTGTTCCCAGTCACGCCGTGAGAAGGGGTGTGGTGGTCGAGCCCTGAGAGAGGCAAGAGCAGGCCTGTGTTGAGGGAGGACATTGGCTGCAGCGTGAAGGTGACAGCTTTCACTGTTGCTGTTTCAGGTAGGAAGATTCAAAGGGTGTAGTCATGCTGTCTTCCAAGCACAGTTTCTTCTCTCACCACAAAGTAAATTTAAAACTTCTGGATAAAAACTGGCGACGCGTCATCTGAGACTTGTGCTGCAAAAAGACAAGACTTGGTGAAAGTTGTTGAAGGTTTTAAGCGCTGTGACTCCAGAGTGCCAGGGAGGGAGTACTTCTGGTTGGGACTAAGAATGGTCTCGCCACCTCCCCAGTGCTGTTCAGAGGCCCTCAGCAGGGTCATCTGCTTTGCTGTTCAGAGATGCAGGGGCCGTGCAGAAGGCCACTGAATTCTCTGGGCTTCCCTATGAAATTATTCCTGTACTGCAGCGTGCAGGTCAAAATGGTGGCTTGAGCTGAGGTATCCACCCATACAAAGATCTCCCTTAACTCTCCATAATAGGGGCACATCTACCAAAGGTCTGTTCCTCTTCAGTTGTCTCTCTGAATGTAGGCTGGTTATTTTTTTTTTATTCTTCAATGCAGCATCAGTTCTCAGATCTTGGGTAGCCCACGGGTGCTGTCAGGCAGTTCCTGCAAATTGCCATTAGGCTGTTCTTCCCTTTGTAAAACTTTCTGATCTCTCTTGAGGGAGACCCAGAGGGTCGTCTCATGAGAAAGTCCAGATAACATCTTTGGTAGACTTGTCCCATATTGTGTTGTCTTCATTCCCGTGCATTTTGAGGGGAAAAAGGGCCTGGCATTAGGAAGCACGCACAGATTCATCTCAGGCAAAAAGCAGTAGCAGTTGAGCTTTTTCAGTTCTCTTCACATCTGGGGACGGGGAGAGGAACAAGGCTACGTGTGTCACTGCATATCCTGTGCCCTGAATCCTTTTTTGATGAACGCATCCCTAGCCGTTGCTGAAGGAGGCGGAACTGCAGCCCATTCTGTGCTTTGGTTATTTCGTGTCGCCTTTAGCAGTGGGGCACTTCACGGGGTACCTGGGTGCGTAACCTAAGACACAGCTTCAGCAGAAGGGGAAGCGTTGTCTGCGCAGTGTGGCACACCAGATAGGAACACGAGGAGGTGTTGTGCTTAAAAAGGACCCAAGTTGAAAGCAAAATGGCCGATGTAGATGTACTCAGTTCTTTGGCCTAACATCTGTATTTATTGTAGGCTTAAGCTTGACAGCAGAGCGTGAGTGTTAGTATTTGCTAAGACACACTTTATAGTTTGCATAGCAGAGGTAAGTTGACGTGGTAGCCTGTAAGGTAAAATAAATCTCTGTGTAACCCAACTAACGAAGGTTAATTCATTTGTTTATGACTTACGTGTCATAACAAGTAAGATTTATGAAGAAGTCTGATTATCAGTTGTTTCAGTACTTTAAAGTTAACTAATACGCATTTAATTAATTGGAAGGAGAGGCTACAATAGACCGCTTGGATTTCATACAGCTCATTGGATTGCAGACCGGAAAGGAATAGGGGTTGAGGTGGATAAATCACTAGAAAGTATTGCCTGAACATCAGTTTAGCCCGTGGCTAAGTTGTGATAAATGCTGTTTACTTGAATTTCTCCCTCTTTTTTTTGATAAATATCTTATTGTCCTAAATCTTGTGATGTTATTATTGGATCCTCAGATCAGAAAGTTTGAAGTCCATACAAAAAGGTCTTCTTAACTTTTAGCTGGAGGCCTTTCTGAGTGGTAATGTGATGATCATAGATTATTTTTGAGCATTATGAAATAGCATTTTAACGAGGGACCCGAGGTTGAAGTACAAAATTCAGATAAGGTGGTCTGTGTTCTCTTGCTATTCCTACTGCAGACCATATGATCTTAGAAGTCAAGTGACTGCCTTATGATCTCGGGCTGTAAAGGGAGTACAGGGCTTCCCAGAGTGAACGTAGCAGCTTCTAAAATGAAATCTTGTAGCAATAATGAATAGAATGGTATTGAATGCTGAGTATTAACATATTGTATGTAATGCTGTTTAGGTGCTGCATGCCACGGAGATCTTACAGAAAAGCTGAAGCTACTGTATAAAATGCATGTTTTGCCTGGTAAGTAAGTGAAGTTAAAATAGCTGTTGTCTTGTTGAGAACAGAAATTTGGAGCAGAGTTGTTTATGACTAGCTTTCCCAATTAAAAATTGATTTGTGGGAATTATTGTGGCTGTTTATGCAGCAGTAAAATAAGAGAGCTTCTACCATAACCAGACATGAATTTGGAAAGCGTGAAAGCACCCATGTAGCCCTCTGTTGCTCCAGCCACAAACAGGCCGTTTATGTGTGTGTCTCACCTGTTTAGCGGGGTTGGTGACTTCCCCCATGCATAACAAATACTGTTCTTCAGTATTTGTTACCATAATGTATTTTATTTAACAGTGAAACTTGCTTAAAATGTTCCTGCGTGCCCTGGCTACTCGTTTCTGTCCCCAGGGTTTCTTCTTGGTTTCTCCTCTGGGCCCATACAACTGTTTGCAGAGGGAAGCTCCAGATTGTTTCATAGGTGTGTTTTCCAGGGACCTGTACAAACTGTTGGACTCAGCTAAGTGAGAAAGGCAGTTTAGGGCGGAGAGGGGACAGGAGCATCTCAAAACAGTTTTGCCCCTGAAGAAAATGATGTCCTGGAACTATATCCTCTCTGGGTTGTCTCACATCTGCCATAAAGAACCTATCACTGTTCTCACTGAATCTGCGATTTAAGTATGTTGCAGCTGTTTCAGTAGTTTAATTCTTGTGTACATTTACATTCTCTGGTAAAGATATCTGAAAGCTTTGAGAGGACATTCACCTTCTTGTGCTTTGAACATGTGTCCCTGATGGCTCTTAGTTCACTTTGCTGGAGGTAGGCTTGAATGATTCACTAATTTAACTGGCAAAAAAATACAATTTTATTGAACTGGAAGAGAAGAGATCTATTTTTAAGAATGCAGCTTCTGTTATTCGGGGACTAGTAAGCTCATACTAAATCATGACAGACTGTTTCCAGCTAGGAAAGGGTTCATGCCCTGCTTAGGACATGCTGAGCTGCACAGAAGAACTTAATGGAAGTAGACACGGGAAGCTGGGCAAGCCAGCCTCTGAAGGCAGACAGCTACCTGTTAGTCAGACAGTATTGGATATCGGGGAGGAGACCGTACAGGTCCAGTTGTTCATGTCCTGTGAGCTGAAAAGAGGGGATTCCTAACCCATCACATCCTCGCACTTTTACGTCTAGAAACTGACATTCTAAATGTACCAATGGAAATGTGTTCTAGTTTTTAATTAAAGGGTGGAGTTTTTAATGAAGGAATTTTCTTCTGTTGCTTAGATCCATCCCCTGAGCAAGAAGAGCCAGACTCTGCTTTTGAAGCTACTCAGTACTTTTTTGAAGACATCACCCCAGAATGTACACACGGTAGGCAGCTTTTGTCTCAGGCATGAAAAGATGAGGTAATGCGCTTCAGACAACCTGTCTTCTTAGGAAGCTACTTTTTATTGGATTAAACTTTGTAAGTGAGGTATTCTCTGTAAAAAGAAGTACGTAGTCTTTTTATTTATTTTGATACCTTCAGAGGCGCAGGTGTGCGTACACTAAGAATTCCCCTGGATTGTGCATTGCAGAAGTACTGTCAGAGCAATGTCATCCGCGTGTTATAACGGAACTGATTTTGTGACAAGTGCAGCATATATGTCTTGATGGAGAATGAGAATAAATATATGGGCTTCCAAGATATATTTGGATCAGAACTTCAAATATTCTAAAAAACAGAAGCCAAAAGATATATCAAAATGTCGTTCAGCAGTTTGAAATCTTCTTGTGCCCTAATGAGAACCTGGGTCTCATCATTGTTGTCTTAAATGGCATCCTCTTTCCTGAGATGTAAGTTTCTCTCCGATTCAAGAAAAAATTGCCCATCCTTCAAATTACAGGGGGAAGGAAGGTTGTTTGAAAATACAGATAAGAATTTATTAATAGACTAGAGATGGCAATTTTAAGTCCTGATAGGCAAAAGAAGATGCGCTAATATAATCACCAAATATATATCATGCTAGAAGCTCTTTGTGTTGTGGTAACAGGGGCTAATCATTGTACTGCACAAACAAAACCTAAGATGGTCCCTGTCTTAGTATTTATATTATTAATTCTAGGGAATCTGTCAGCAGATTTAAGAATAAGCAAAAATCATCATATCCTTTTTACTCTGCATTTTCTGCAGTGTAAACGTTTTATTTTGCACTGTACACGTGAAAAGTATGTATGTGTCTGAAACCACACTGATGTCTCTCTCCCCCCGCCCCTCCACTTCCTAGTTGTTGGCCTAGACAGCAGGAACAAACAAGGAGTAGATGATGGGTTTGTTACAGTGAGTCTGAAAACAGACAAAGGTATGCATGGTGTCTCCCTTTGAATTACATCTTTCATTTCTTGTAAAGATGCTCCTTTTGAAAATGGGAAAAAAAAGTATTAATTTAAGGTTTCTTCGTGGACTTTTCCTGCATCTCTGGGTAATTTGTTGACAATAGGCAAGAAGAGCTCACAAGAGAATCGAAATTATCTGAGAATGTGGAGCCAAGAGAATAAATCCAAAGCAAAAAACTCAAAGGACTTGCCCAAACTGAATCAGGTACTTCTGCTGACACTTATTTTTCATTAATTTTAAACTTTTTTTGCATAGCTATAAATATTAAATACATTAACACTGAATAAAGGTTTTATTTTGACACAGATACTTTTTTACCAGAGCAGCAATCAGCTAATTACAGAAGTTAGTTGTTTTCAATATACTGTAACAGGCATTCAGCTCCCAAATCACCATAAAAATGAGATACACACATATAGGAATGATAACATATTATTTTGATCTCTAGACAAAGGGTGATATGACGCTGTGATATCACCAGCTAGCTCATAATGTCTGATACACATTACCTGACAGAAGCATTTCACATTTTGTAATTTATACTGTCAGTCTCATTCCCCTTAGATCCACAGCTGCTAAGGGGGAAGAGACCCATTGGGACAGATGTTTCTTCCAGAGAATATAGGGAAGGTTTATTCCCTGTAGAACAATGCTTCTTACTTAAGGTAGCCCTAAGCAAATCTCCGTCCTGTTTAATTTGTGAATTTTGAATTCCAAAGGGCTCGCATCTGATTAAGCTACCGCTGTCAATTACAAGAGCGCTGCGGGTCTCTTATTTCGTTTTTCATTACTTCTCATTAGTTTTATCAGACCCCTAGTTATACTTAGCATCGTTCCTCCAAGAATATCCAGGAAAATGAACGCTGAGTGTCTCAGCGCTCACCCTCTGTTGCCCTCCTGTGGCTGCAGAGAAAGAAATTTGTCATATGTTGGAAGAAACATCCAACAGTTTATTCTGAATAGTTTTGAGAGGGGCAACACATCTGGCTGCCCAGTCATAGAAAAGGCTTTCTAGACTGCACCTAGATTATTTCCAATTTCACTTTGATCGCATAAACTGATGTGTCATACCTCCATTCCTTTGTTAACTGATTTAGTAGGTCTCAGTCTGATTTGTTTCCTGCTCTCTCATTGATGTTTCCTCCCTCTGCGTTTAGGGACAGTTCATTGAACTGTGCAAGACGATGTACAATATGTTTAGCGAAGACCCTAATGAACAAGATCTGTACCACGCTACCGCTGCTGTGACAAGCTTGCTTTTGGAGATAGGTGAGGTTGGTAAGCTCTTCAGTGTGCAGCCCACAAAAGAGACGGACAGCAGCAGTAATAATTGCAGCAAAACTATTCAGAGCGAGCTGTTTCCAAAGAAGGAGCACCAGCAGTACCCCCTCGAACAGCACAAGCCGTTCCAAAGCAGCCTCGTCACCAACGATGAGGAGGCCGTTTGCACCGACAGCGCCCTGGGCATGCAGATGGAAGACGTTAAGCTCGACGATTCTTCGCCCAGGGACAACGGAGCCTGTTCTTCCATGCTCATTTCCGATGATGATACAAAAGATGACAGTTCGATGTCCTCCTACTCGGTACTGAGTGCAGGTTCGCATGAAGAAGAAAAGCTGCACTGTGAGGACATCGGTGAAGACACCGTTTTGGTACGGAGCAACCACAGCGCTGCTCTTCGTAGAAGCACGAGCATTGACAGAGACTGGGCCATTACCTTTGAACAATTTTTAGCCTCTCTTTTGACTGAGCCAGCGCTGGTTAGGTACTTTGACAAGCCTGTGTCCATGATGGCTAGGATTACTAATGCTAAAAACGTAAGGATGATGGGTAAACCAATAACCTCGGCCAGTGACTATGAAATCTCGACTATGTCGGGATAAAAGGCAGGCGGGGTTTTTTTATTTATTTTTTTTATTCTGTATTTATTAGTACCTGGCACGGGCCCTGGTATTTTCAAAACATGATTGTTTTCACTAATGTGAAAATGTTGGGGTGCGAACTTAATTATCTTGAAGTATAGTCACTCTTTCTGTGGGATATGTTACACAAATGCCAATTTTATTCAAAATACAGAAAAAAAATAACAGTTGTCAGTGAAGTGTGTGTATTATTAACCTTGCTGTCAATATAAAATGGTAAAGATTAGTTCTTAATTTCTAAATGTAAACTTAATGCCAATATTTATGTGCATTTTTAAAATAGACATTATATAGAGATCTGACTCTTTGGGAAAAAATGAACAAACCAGGAAGTACCTAAAATTTAAAGGGACGCTGGCAACCTGAATAGGACCTCAGGTGAAATTAAGTTCCAGGCAACATCCCTGGAGGATAATTTTATTTCATATAACCCTTCTTTTTTCAAAAAGGATAATGGGTTCTGACGTCTATTTCAATTTAATTTTTTTTGTATATATGAAAGATCCTTTCAGTGACCCCTGCCTGGCTCCTGACTTCCTCTGCTTGAGACCGATATGCTCAAATGGAGATGGAGGAGTCCATCCCAAGCCTAGCTGGCAGGCGCATCAGGCAAACGCAGTTAAATGCGATGATTTCTGCTCGGACAGAAGGCGGAGCCCATTTCCCTGGGTTCAGCGGCCTCTGGCTGCCCCAAACCCAGCGGAGAAAAAGCCCTTTGCCAGCTGTGGCCACCACGGCAAGATCTCCAGCATGACCCTGCCTGGAGCTGTGTTCCTAACCAGTGGACTCGGAAGCTTTGCTGCTGTGCTCCAAAGGCAGCGTTTGCAGGTCCCAGAACAGATTGGTAGAGTCTCTTTTTAAAAATTGAAAGCCGTTTTTAAAAGTTAAAAAAAATATATATATACACTTCTAAGGCTGGATCTACAGCACATATAGCTTAGCTCTTAAAACTAACCTTTACCACCAACCTATTATATCCTTGTTAGATTAAGAAAATAAAAACCTGTATCGCATAAGTCTTCATTTACAACAGTGTAAAGTAGCAGTAACGAAAAAAAATCTGCAAGATAATGTAACTGAATGTTTAAGTCTTACTGAGAACACTGTCACTTTATATAAAATGAATAGTATCCTGTATCAACTTGCTGAATAATATGTTAAAATGAAAACTGGAGCACCTGCACTTTGAATCCTTGCTTCTTTTATACAGATATTCAGGATTTTTTTTTAAATTTTGTTAGCTGTTTTTTAATTCGTATTTGTTCAGTTCAGGATCATGCCTACATGCCTAATCTTTATTTGCTCTTTTGAGAATATTTTCTGTAGAATACTGTTGATTTTTTTTATACTCCTGTATATTGCATCCATGTAACTTGCAGATTTTTTAGCAGAAGCTATGTTTAATTCTTTTGTTTTAAAAGAATGCTTTTAAACTGTCAGATGAAGTGGTTTTTAACCACAAATAGGTAATGTGAACAAATAAAGTACACTCTGCACAGATTTGATTTTTATCTATTAAAGTCATGCTAGAGGGAAAAGCAGGTGACTGTGATTTATTACATAGACAAATGACTTCGGATCTTCAACACCAGATTTCAGAACAAAACCACTTGGTTTTTTCCATGCCTGGTTTTGTTTAACACTTGAATGCGTTTAATTTCAGCTGCAACAAGCAGTGCATGCAAGCTTCGCTCAGGTACCCAATTTCATGAAACAGTTTTCCCTGCTGTGCTCACATTTGGTGACAACAGTTGTTTCTTAAGACCCTCAGGTATTTTATGACCCGTCTACGCCTTGCTGTACCTCACCGGGCGTGCTTTTAAGGCTTCGTATAGCAGAATGCTTTTTACAGGGTACCGTAAGCTGAGACGTCAGCCTTGAAACCGTGGCAGTGGCAGAAGAGGCATGGATTTGCTCTATTCCGTGAATTACATTGTTGAAACTTAACATCTATCTGTGTGTATACAAAGTTAATTTGCAAAACACAGCTGTTAATTTCTGAGCACTGTTCATATATCCTTTGTCACAGTCAGTTTACAGTTTACTGCTGATTTTTTTCTCTTTTGTCGGGGGTAGAGTGCTCTCCTTTATAATTTAGCCGTATGTAGACTACATATAACAGTATGGAAAAGCAGTATAGTCTTTCTGCATATGAGACTATGCAGATGGGTTAACCTGTATCAAATAATGATATTGTTTTGAAGCTGTAATCACCATTTTGAAGAATATGGCTTTGTTTTAACTTAAGATGCCAAGGCCAGAGCAGAGTGCTTTATTGTAATGCCTGGCAGCTGAGTAAGGTATCACAAAAGTCTTCAGCACTAAGGGTTAACATCCTTAAGTGGACCGTTGACCTTTTTAAGTATGCAGATCCCTAAAATATTTGGGGTTTAGGTGTCTGTCATGGTGAAGTGAATTTAAGCCTATGGACAGTCTTCCACACGCCCCTAGAAATGCACAGACCACCCATGAAAAACACGTCTTTATCTAAAAAGGGCTTGCCAGCTTTGCTCCGCACCCCGCCCGCAGGGCTGGGGGTACAACGCAGCATGAGAATTATTTTGCTCTTCACAACTCCTGTAACAACAAGAGGCAGCCGCAAGTGGAACTCTGGGGTAACAGGAGCCACTTTACAGGGCACCTTCTTTTTGTTTTGCTCCAGAAGTAGCCTGCCTTACCTTCCCGGTCCCCTCACCAAAGCTCTTAAGTGTAAGCCAGGTCTTCTTTAAGAATGGCTTTGCTGTAGGTGGCAGCCAGGTGAACTGATTTTCTCCAGATTTTTTTGGGTGAGGCTGCTCACCTGATTAGGGCCACACCAAACGGCCACCTGGCAGCTGCCTATTTGATGACAAGATCTGCTGCGAATTGTTCTTTAGTAGCTGGGCGGGAGCTGATGAGAGAGGATCTACAGAAGAGTTCAACTGACCAGCGTACGGTGGTGTGAAACCTTTGACAAAACGTGAGTGAATATTTTAAAAGTCTTATTTGTATGTATAGTTATGCTATGCAATCAAGTTGGTATGGCTTTAGAAGTGCCTGTGTATTGTGTTTTGTATGCTTTGAGGTAGAGTCTCTGTAGTCTGTGAGCTGTAAAGTTTTGTTAGGGCTGTTAGTTGGAAAAAAAGAAAAAGATAGTTTTTCCTCTTCAGAGCTGAAATCTGGGAGTGAACACTGACACGTGCTGCTTTTCTAGCTCGGTAAGAGCCTGGTGGCAGCAGGGTGCTGCCTGCCTGCCAAGAGCCAGACAAGAGATGATGGAGCAGGGAGAGGTTATTATATAGAGCTTCTCTATTTTAAAAAAAAAAAAAAATCTCTAAAAAAAAAAATTCTTCTCAAGTTTTCTTCCAACCTCTTTCAACTTGCTCAGATGCTGATAGCATGAAAGCTCAATAGTGCTTATTTCCTTCACTGTAGCATCTTGCAGCTCCCGCGTCCTAGGCGTTAAGAGCTGAGGGTTGTGTTTTGAGACTTGTAAAGGTTTGTGTTACGCGAGATGTGGGCAAGCAGACAGAAAGCTTGTTACGTGATGTACTAAACCCACTGAAAACCTGATGTCAAAACTGTTGTAAAGAAAAAAAGCACCTTGGGGGTTCTTATACAGTGACACTGGAGCTTCTGTTATAGCAGATGTCATATGTCCGGTGTTGTGTTGTATGTTAAGGTGGCAGAGGCCGGTATGGTGTATATACGGTGTGGTATGTAAGGGGGCTGTGGGAGAGAAACTGCCTTCAAGCAGTTGGTCAAGCGAAGAGACGATGCTTTTGCTTGGGAAGCTGTGCTGCCGGGTCTGGTTCCTCACCTCGCCGAGCTTCTGCGTCCCTCCTGGCACAGGGTCTTTGTTATTAATCCGGCAGCAGCATTTTGAAACTGTGGTAACTGGGTCTCGACAGTAGGTACGATACGGAAACCAACAAGAAACCGTTGGGAGGAGTTTAAATTCCATGAGGTTGCTTAGAGCAACAAAACGAAGCTGGTGCGTAAGCACGGTAAGCCCACAGCCTGCCTCAACGGGAAAGCAATGGATGGGAGAAGGCACCTGTGGCTGTACCGGTGTAGTAGGGGCGGGCAGCACGGCTCTCGCCGAGTCCCCACCAGTTTGGGTTGGGTGCGCGTTGATGAGTTCCAGTGCTGTTACTCTCCTAACTTCCGGCATCCCTGTGAGCGACTTAACCGTCATCTCTTGTGTGTTCCAGTTCTTGATAACTCAGTAATAACGAGGTACGCTGTAGCTACAAGGTGTCTTTTATCAGAAGTGAAACATTAACTGTAAAAAAAATACTTGCTGCTGTTGTATACACTTTTGTAAGAAAAATGGACTAGTCGGGCTTAGACTAAAACATCTGGGGAAAAAAATAATGAGGAGAGACTGAGGAACAGCGTATGAGTTGGTAGGTGAGCTCAGCCTGTGGTGGTGCCTTGGCGCCCCGGCCGTTTGCTCAGCCCGAGCGGCAGGTTCCCATGGCCAGGGCTTCCTTCGGACCCTGGCACCGATGCCGTGGGAGGCAGCTGGCCCGTGCCGGGGCGTAATGTTACGGCAAGAGGGAAAGCGAAGCAGACACGTCTGTTACTGAGCATTAGCCTCTGGTTGGAAAAAAGTATTTCTTTTATGCTATTTCTGTTTCTTTCCACTAGAAGGTAGTCCGTGAGTCTGAGAAGATAGTCTCGAGTCAGATGTTACGTACTTCAAGCGGCAATTGTGACTTTTAATGCTCATTTAAAATGCTGATTTATTCAATAGTGAAAATATAAATTAGCCCAACAGCAAACAATTAGAACAGAACTGTGGCGGCAAACCTTACACTGGATTATGGCTAACAGCAGAAACGCGTGACGCAGGCTGGTTGCTGTGCAGGAGCGTTTCAGTGCTGGGAATACGAGGGATGAACTGCAGGACGTTAGTCGCAACTGCAGCGCAAGATGCTCCCGATAAACGGTGGCAGGTAACATCTCAAAGCATGTCACATCAGAAGATAATTTAACTCTGGTTCTTTCCTTTTCTGCGGTACTCAATGTCTCAATTTAAATTTCCTCAATAGCTGCTTCCTCATCTCCTTTTCTAAAATAACTGGTATTTGCATAACTGACCAACTTGATGTGAGGGGTTTGGAGGAGCGGGACGTTTCTGTAGCGCAGGGCCTGTTCTATGCTTCTGAAGAACTAAAAATTGCTACAGGTGAGATGTTGTAGCTCTCGTGCAGCGGCGCTTTGGTACATGAATAGAAGCATTTGGTCTGCAAAATTCAGGAGTAGAAACAAAGGCTACCTGAGAAATACAAATGGAACTGAAAAACCAAGTAAATTACTTGACATCGTTTGCACGGAGATGAAGGCACAGTGGAACATGCAGAGGTGAAAGTATTTTCTTGGTTAAAAAAAAGAAAAAGACATTAAAACATATCAGAGTTTCTCCTTCTTTCTGCAGAAAAGTTCTCCCAAGTTGTTCTACAAATCTTGGTTTTTGTTTCTGGAGTTTTGCTCTCCTGAACAAAAACGCTTGCACTTTGAGTTAGCTCCAAGAGTTAACTTGCAGGTCCTTCAGAAAAATCCTTGTTGTGTTTTGAGGGGGTTTGGTTGGGGTTTTTGTTTGCTTTTGGTGGTGTTTTTTTTTTTTAAAGCTTAGAGCTGCTATTAGTGACTATTTCAAGAGCAACTGCCATAAAGCAGTAATAAATCTCTGCCCCTTGCAGCAGAGTACGGCAGCCTACCTCTGTAACGTTCTCTTACATTCCATAATCAAAACGCTGGTCCATCACTGAAGTGATGTGTGGAGTGCTGGAGCTAAAGAAACTCGGCAAAACTACCCTCTGCCTCCTGCCAACCCAGTCTGCTTTTCGTACATGTTATACACCAAAAAAGTGAGCTCTCCTTTCTGTGGCGTGGACCAAAAGAATTTGAGAGGAGGGATGCTGCCGCCTTTCAGGTCAGGTGTGGAAGGAAGGGAGAGGATGGCTGAGAAGCGCCCCGGCTAACACAGCAGGGAGCCTTCCCTCCTGCTAACGCCCTCGGTCTGCGCGATACACCCTGGCGGTGACTCCGGTTAGGAGCAACAGGCCGACAAAGGTCGGGGCAGTGAGGGAGTGTTAAAGGCCATAATACACACAAATTCCTAACGCGTGTCAACCTCGGGCTCTTCCGTTGCGCGGTTTCCTGTTACAACAGAGGTAAGGGGGCAGGTGGAGTTGCGTGTAAGCGTGTTTTTCTATGGTATCAAACTAATCTTGAGAGTTAAAAACAAACGCTATTTGTATGGACCTCACAGATTTAAATCTTAGTCCTTTCTTCTGGTGTTTAAGGTACACACGATTTAAAAACTAGAAAAGGTACGGGAGCCAGCTGGCCTTTGTTCCAGCTCTTGTGTTTTCCAGTTCAGCTTCCATACACACAGATGTTCTGTTGCCAACCATTTGAACAGTTTTCAGCCTTTTTTCCTAACAATGCCTTTCCTAGGCGCAAATGCACGCCCAGTACAAGAACCATAGACACTTCTAAACCAGTTCTTGGAGCTGGAGGGGGGAAAAAAAAAAAAACCAACACAACAAACCCCCCAAAAACCCAAAGAGGAAAAAAAACAGCCCACCTCCCAGGAAAAAAACCCCAACAACAAAAAAAGATGGGATAAAGCTTTCCTCTCCTATCACAGTGCACGTGGATGAAGGGAGAGCGTGGCTAAGTGGAAATTGTTACGTTTTCTAGCAGGCCACAACACACTAATGTTGACAATACTTTGGAATAACTCGTTCTTTATTCGCTACCATTGTAAACATCTCTTTCCATTACACAGACGTCACAGGTTACATTATTGCTTTTATACCGCGGTAAACAGCAACTTCTACTCGTACGCAGCTACCTAAGCACAGTGTGATAAGAAGAAACTGCGCCCAAGCTGTCTTGGGCTGGTTTGTTTCTTCCCTAGGGAAAGACACAATATATAGATGGGCACAAGAAACATCAGTCCACGGATTGATCACCATCGTACTACAGCAACACAAACCAAGCGTGACAGAAAGAAACAACGGGTTACACCTTCACCGCACAGTCACTTGCAGTGTTGTCAAGAATACTGACTGCTGAACTCCCACCTAATGAAATACAAACTTTTTCATCACGGTAATTCTTAAAACAAGGCTAACCAATGTTGGGGTTTTTTATTTAAACTAGGACAGAAAATCTGGAAAATGAATGCTTTAGGGCTTTGTGTGTCTGTTTAATTTTTTGTTTGCTTTTTTGTTGTTGTTTTTCAAAGAGTGAAAATCCCAAACTATTTAGCTGAGATGCTTAAATTGGTCCCTTTCCCTATTGTCCTTTAGGACAAAATGCCCTATTCTTTACACCGCTGTATCAGATGACAGGAGCACAACCAGTTTAAAAACGTTCTCAGTTTCTTTCTTCCTAAGTAGCACTGTTTTCAAATCACTTTCCAACCAAGTTGGTTACTTACGAAGCAACTTACTGAAAGACTAGATTTTACTGTTGCTTGTGGTAAACTTCTACTTGTCTTCAGATTAAGTTGTTCATGTAGTGGCACCATGTTTCAAGCCCACGCTAAACAACAAAAGTGGAGGTAGTTTGTTAAACAGTTGCTACAGGAACAACAACAAAAAAATGTAGAGAACCACCTTGTTGTCTTCAGTTTTAGGTTAGGGTGGTTTTTTTTTTTCTAAAGTCACTATTGCATATAAGCTTTCACATAGTGAATGCTTTAAAGAGGCAGGAAGTTAGAAAACGAACAGTACTTGCAAATTCTAATAGGATAATACATACTTTAAAACATGACAGTTAATAAATAACAAGGGAAGTTACCAAGGTTTTAAGACTCTAAGCATAAAGCACGAGCAACAAATTCTGATGTTCGACAAATTGATAGTACCGACTTGCAGAAAGGTGCCCTACCTCCACTTGGAATCTTCCACACCCTCAGGACTGTCGCCCTACGACAGAGTTAGTATAAAGTACCGCTGACTGCTAAAACGTTGTTCTTCCCTAAACACACATTTACCTTTTCCCGTGTATTTTCTAGCTACCACCATAATATAACTAGCCTACCACTGGTGCACAACAGGGACACCCAGTACTAGTCTACGCATAGCAGGTGACTCCTAGACAGAAGGACCGGGCTACTCTATCGTACAAAACTACACGCAAATTCTAACCCTTTACTGGGAGGGTGTATTGGAGTCTAACATAAACATTTGCCTTAATTACTACATGCAAACTAACGCGTTCCCATATATCTCGCTCATCTGATGATGTTTAGGTTTACTTTTTCTCCTTGTATACTGCCAGTTTACTCCCAGCTCATGCTTTGATTTAAAAAAAAAAAAAAGCTAATGAAGATGCATCTCACATAGGGCTCAATCTCCATTCTACACTAAAATGTCTCAGGTGTGTGATTGGAAATCTGAAACTTGATAGGTGGGCTTTAAGAGCCTCAGTGAAGGTCAAATGTCACTCTCCCAGTGAACGTTTCAAGGCTGGAAAGAGGAGGGCGTAGTAGTAGACTAGCATCAACCCAACACAGATGAGCTGAACCTTTCTCCACCCTGCACACGTTAAACTTAAGAATTGTTTAACTCTCAACTAAGGTATCATAAAGAGAAAACAGAACTGCGTTACCTCCTACATATATACTGTCTGCCCTCATCAGGAGCTTTCCCACAGATCACCAACATCTACGGGATCAACAGCAACCAGGCGGATACAGTGCAAGACGTCACTAGTTACACAACACAGACTCACAGAATTACCGAGGTGGAAAGGCACCTCTGGAGATCAACTAGTCCAACCCCCTGCCCAAGGCAGGGTCACCTAAAGCAGGCTGCTCAGGACCACGTCCACTTGGGTTCTGATTATCTCCAAGGAGATGTAGTATTACATATTATAATAATACATTGAATACTTATGTAGTGTAACATCACTCATTACAAAAAGGGTTTTGTTTTTTTTTTTTCTTCTCATGTTCAATATTTCTACTCTTCAGGAAGTTGCTCCCGCACTCTTGTAGTAAAAGTTGAGAGAGCGGCAATTTCCCCTGCCCTTCCCTGTACCAACAGGGAAACCTAAACGGTATCCTGAGGTGTTCAAGACTCAGGGACATCAGGTCTAGATGTTAACTAATTTACCTGAGATGATTTTTAAAAAAAAAAAAGGCATGAAGCTTCTATTAGCATACAAATTTTGTGCCACTGTGTGCTATTTAGGTATATACTGAAAGAATCTTTCCCAAATAACTCAAGCTTCTAAGGCTATGATCTGGTTACAGAATCAAAATAAAACACTGATTGAATAAAGCAGAAGGCACTTATTTAATAGTAGGTTTTAGAAAACGAAGTGATGGTCATACCAAATCTGTTTAAAGTTGCTTTAAGCAATAATTAGTCACAATATAGATATGTAGTTCTATTGACTAGATTGTCTGAGGATTCCAAGATTAAGGAACATGTCGCAGTTGCATCCCTTACATGGAAAATATCTCTTTGTTAGAGACTTGTACTCAGGTGTGAATTTATTTTCATAAAATAGGGACTGCAACTGCAATAGAGGGTTTTAATGAGTGAACTTTATCAAAGGGCTAAACTAACTCTCTTGTACTTTCACTGAGAATACCCCATGAGGTGCTAAAAGAAAGGGCTGACAACAGATACAAAGTCAAGCAGCCTGAGCACCTGAAGTCAGATTAGAAAGAATCGAACGTTTTTACAGTAGGAATATTTTTAGAACGAGTAGCTTCAGTCTGAGGATCTGATCCTCACACTGATGATCTGTGGTTCTTTTTGTTTGTTTGCAAACTAAGCTTTTTCCAAGCATAGGAATGTGCTGGTACAAATTAATAGATAAAAAAACTTCTTTAGTCAGAAGTAATTTCTAGTAAGTACATGGGTACGCTGATGGATTAAGCCTCTTTTCCAAAATCGTAAGCAACTAATACATCCCCTTCGTGGACCTCTTCATTACAGAGAAATTAAACGTTGAGTGAACGATCGACTACGTGTACAGAACAAAACGCAACAAGTCTAAAACCAGAGTAATTTCAACTAAAAGAAGGGGTTTTTTAAAAGACAATTAACAGTCAAACCTATTCATGGAAATCATGATGCAGCATAAATGCTTCATGTTCCTGCACCAAGAAGTATAAAAGAAATTGTGAAAGCAAGCGATCCAGAGGCTCTTGAGATTTGTGGGTTGTTCTTTGTGTTGGTTGTTATTTTTTTGATTTTTATTTTTTTTTAAAAAGCTGTCCTTTGGAGAATAGCATAGAAAGACCTGTAAACAGAGGTTGATTGTCCAAGCTTTCTTAACTGAATTTTGATTATTTTTTTTAAACGTAAAACAAAAAAGTTCTATCATTAAACCGTTTTTGGTGAAACACGCAAAACTTCCATCCAAATGGATAATTCCATTTTTTGATGTAGAACCTTGTAGACTGCAGAGGAGTTAAGGTTTCTTTGTGTTTTGTAAGGTTAGTATCACATCACAATGCAGTAGAAGTCCCTTAATTTTTTCATGGAATTTCTCTCTGTACTGGTTGAAGTGCATAATGCTTTCTGGTTCTTCTTCAAACCAGAACTTGTCAAACTCATAAACCAGATAACCTGTGAAGAAAATAAAATACTGATCTGCAAAAAAAATGACCTCTGCAATAATCTGCCTCAACCTAGCTAGACTTAGATGATCCTTTACTCTATTCAATCCATTAAAATAGGGAGTGTCCCATCCTGGTCAACAGCAACATTCTGGACACTGTAATAATAAATAAAAATATAAATCTGCAAATACTGAGTTTTCAGACTGCAGTCTAACGTCTAGAAAACCATGCAAATTTATCCCTTAAACGTACATTTCTGTAGTGCAATGTTTAAGAATCAGGTGCATTTCCAATACATGATCCAGAAGATAAACAGCTAGCCCTGGCTAATGAGAAAAGAGTGGAAACACTCCAAAAAACCCAAACTCTATGTTGTAGGTCTTCCCCGGGAAGTCTGTACTAAAGAAGCTACAGATACTTACAGTAAAACTGATGGAAGTGCTCCATCTGCGGCGATCCAGAGACCATGTTGTACAGATGAGACTTTAAAGCACCGTTTTTAAGTAAGCTGTATGCCATTTCTGTCAGATTGATTCCAACTATTGCATAAGAATATCTGCAACACCAATCGTAGGTCACATTTTACCTTGTGGATCAAAGGATTTAAAAGCTTCCCTGAAACAGTCTGCATTAGGTTAACTGTAAGGGTCAACTTTTGCTATGATACCGCTCTTTCCGTTCCCTGGCGCATCCAACCATGTAAAAGTTCTAGCCAATAGTAGGGCAAGTGCCCCCATTAGGCAATAATAAGATGGTAAGGTTAATGAACATTGACCTCAGTTTGCTCATTTGACATCATTAAATCTGACGAATATTAAAAATCGGGACATCAAAAACATTGTTACCATAGAAACAGAATGACCACCTCAACCTGTTCTTCAAGGTGAAAAAAATCTGGTTTTGTATTGCATCGTATAGAAAGCACCACAATAGAAATTCTTAAATGACTGTTAAAACAAGTGTTTCTGGGAGAATGGGGCTGGGGGGAAGAATTAATTTGTGTTAATGATGTGTGTATTTAATTGATCTAAGTGTCTCTGATATCCTATTCATGACCTAATTGCACAATATTATTTACAACTGAAGCCATGAAAGCCTCCCATGCTTGGTAGGCGATTGAGTTAACTGGGGACTAGATGGATCAGATGATGCACTCAGGTTTATCGGCTTTCCTCTGTGTCTGACTGGTTCTAGAGTATATTTCCCTGTAAAATGAGCTAAATCTTTTAATCTGTAAAGTTTTCAAAAATGAAGTTAAAGCTGAACAACAACAAACATCTATGTGTATATACTTATTACAGAACAGAACCCTAGCAAAAAAAAGGGACCTTAAGAGGTAACCTATGTCATCCTAACACAGGATCAGTAAGAAGGTGAAAAATAAGTGTTCATTTCTAAGTCTAATCTAAGCCTATTAAAAACAAAGCTAACTAAGATGATAAAGGTGTTCACTGTGCTAACCAAAGCCAATATTTTGCAACATTTTTTGTCCCAACAAGTCTGCTCGGGGGGAAAAAAAACAAAACAGCTGCAGGTAGTTCCCAGCCTGAAATTGATTTCTGTGTTCAGTTTCCCATGCCTTTTTACTTTGGCCCTTTTTTCACCCTTTAATGGAAAAAAACACAAATATTTTCCTCTTTATTTTCAGGAGACACACTTGGCAGTCTTCACATGAGCTCTTAGACAGAACAAGCCAAAAATAGTTATATAGTGACTTACCCCAGCTTTGGGTGATTTGAACGAGAAAGGATCTGACGAGCTTCATTGGTGTAATGCTTACTAAAATACCTGGCAGTGTAAAACAGGATTTTCCATTATTTTTTTTAACTTCATATAAAAAAATATTCATGTATTCAATATCAAAATGTGTAGCTTTAAACTAAAGCTGAATACTGCTCTGTACTGAAAAATGGCACAAAATGAAGACCAAGGAAAAGGTAGCAAATTAAATTATATTCAGCACGAACTAATACCGTAAAAAAAAATAAAAAAAATTATTGTGATCTAACATCAAATATAAAGTTCCCCCAAGTCCACAAATTACCTTAGCAAAGTTATGCAAACCGGTTTATTTTTCATTACAGTAAGTAATTCAGGAATTTTAAAAGCTTTTGACAAGTTATTTTCTAAGTTATAACCTATTCAATCTATAGTATGAAAACAAAAAAATAGGGTGTCTTGAGAAACTTTCTTTTCCTCCCCTCACTCGTTGGCCTCTACCCAACCACACGTTTACAGATGTGCAGTCGCTAGAAATGTTGACTTATTTAAAAAATACTGGTTTTCCCTGTACAGAAGCCGCCATTTCTATTTGCTTCTATTCAGTCTTCATTAGAAATAGCACTAACTAGAAAAACATACACAGATATTGAGAATTAGTTACAACAGAAATGAAATACTTCTTTTCACTTACACCAGATTCACTAAGCCCAGCAGGCCCATTCCTCTGAAGTCTGTTTTGGGGTCATCCCCTTGGAAGCCAATGTCACACCACTGCTTGGTGATTCTGGCCTTCAGATTCTCATGAGGCATCAGCAAATTCCAAAGCTGCACAAATATGCTTCCATGTTATGCACAGCTGCTAAAGTATTCCAAGTCACATCATTCAGAACGCTTGCTGCTGCACATTAGAAACCATTCACCGAGGAACAAGACACAATCTGCATGCTGTTCTTTTCCGTTAGGGCCAATCTGGAGTCATACTACAATGGTTTACTTCAGCAGTTATGAAAATGATTACATTTAACATTAAATGCAATGATTTCCCTTCACAGACAAAGCCACTGTATCAGTACGAAAGAAACAAAAACTTGTTTCACTTCAGAAATTAATTTATGCATCATTTTCTGATAGGACAGCTATAAGCTGAAACACAAATTCCCAATGAATGCTTACTTAACACGTCAATGTTGGGACTTGCATAGCAAGTTGAGATAATTATGAAATGCTAAGAAAATGACATGCTAATATATTTGCACAGTAGAAGCTATTTAAAAAAGCCTCAAGCAGTATTATAGGATTTGCTTGCTATTCTTTATTGTTACCTAAAATACATTACTGATAGTTTTTATCTTCCCGCATTAAACTATCCTCTTTGACATTGACTGGGATGCAGTAATAACAAAACACTAGTGTCTCTTTTTTGATTTAGTAATTATTGGTTTACAAAGTTAGACATGTGCATAAGGTTAAATATCTTTCTAGTTAGGATGCTTCAGCGACCCGTTGCAAAATTATTTTGCTACTTATATGTTGTTGCTATGTCTGATTTCACATGAAATAATCCCAGTGTAAGTAACTCTAGTTTACTGATTTGTTTTGCTTTGATGTTGTATTTTAATGTGTCCCTTCTGTAATGGCTTAGCAGTTCACAAGTAGAAGAGAGCTTTAAATAGGCCAGCTGCTAAGAATACTATCAATCAACTCTGTTCATTCAAGCTGTTGGACTTGGAGGGGAAAAAACCAAACAAACAGCTTTTGTATTTAAAAGATTATTTTCACCTCAATTAACTGTTCCTCATGTTCTTCATTATCTGAATCATACGGGACCTTCCTCAGATTTTCCACGTTCAAATAAAGTTTTTTATAACCTGATATCTGCAGTAAGGAGATATGCAGATTTGTCTTAAACCTGAAATAATAACAAAACACCACACACAAAAGCTATAAAGAGGTGTAGTTAGCCATAAACTCTTGCTTGAAATACCAGATAAGACCTTTCTTATGTTAACGTAACATAACCATTAGAATTACAAAGTGTTTACCTTTCAAACTACAGCATATGGCTTAAGTATACTCTTATATGGATCTTATTTCTACTTAAAAAAAAACCCAAACTCTAGCCAATACCAGTGCTGCTGAGTCAGGCCCTAGTCACTTAAATTACAGAAATAACAACTTAAAAATTACAGAAAAATGAACGTAGCTAAAATCTGTGACGACACAGGAAAACTCCATATATCATCCTGACCCCTGTACCTGCACCTACCCCCAAACTTTTTGTAAGTCTTAAAGTGAACCTTTGAAGCTCTAAGTATTTCTGACAAAGAAGCATTTAATTGAACTTTGAAGTTTTGACTATTCACAATTTTTCCTCTCAATCACTCCTAATTACTTATGCAGATGAATGCAAACATTAATCAGCAATCACTATACTCTCTCAAATATATCTACGTAATTACATAGTTCATGTAATCAACCTATGTGATCATCACATTACTTACAAACAAGGAAGGGACCTGCAAGGTAGAGAGATGCAGTTACCCCAAATCCATGTCAATTAAAACTTTGCAATTTATTTTCTAGAACCGAAAAGGACATAACCATACCTTATTTTCTAATTTCATTCTAATAATTTGTGCTGAATGGCCTAAATATTGTATCAGATTAAGCAACTGCAAGAACGTGCCAAGAAGTCAGAATTATCTGCCATGAAGAACTTATGTTCAGGTTCCACACGTACCCTGTATCCTTCTGTTCAATTTTCTTTTCTTTCATTACATCTCTGACGCACTTCTCCACTTCAGCTTCCTCAACATGTACAGCATTTCTTAAAACCTAGGAAGTTAACACAGTAAAAGACCTCCTGAGGAATGCAGAAATCTATCATCTACTTTATTCTTATTTCTTAGCTTCTGTATACCTGCCATGTATGCATTCTTTACTATAAAAGGAGCACAATCAATTTATTGCAAATGTTTACAATAAATGGGCTCAAATTGCATACAAAAGATCTGCAATAATTACATAAAAGCATAACTTGTAACTTTGTCAGACTGTAAACAACAGTCTTGACACTGGAGTGCCATAAAGGATACATAAAAAGCTCAAGAGTTGCTTAGTCTGGGTTCTCATTTGCTTTCAAATACGGAATTGAACCAAACGCAGCTATGGAGTAGCAAAAGTGATAAAACATCAATAAGGAAATAATGCTTCAGAATTAGGAGGCAGTGAACTAACGAAGTTGAGGTTTCAATGCTGGGGTGACACAAAAGAACTTCATGTAAGATGCTGCTATTCTGCAGCCTTTTAGAGTAAAGGGCAAATACTAGCAATGATAATTATATGCTGCCCACCTAAAACCACTTCATAACAATTTAACTTTGTCTTCTCAACTTTTTATTGTCACAATGCATTCTTTAATACAATTTATGCTAATACCAAAGCAGCTTCATTTCAGTAAAGCAAAACGTTAACTCTTTTAAAACTGAATGTTAATACGTTTGATATAATCACTTAATTAAAAGATGCTAGAAGTCCCGCTCATACTGTGCTCTACTGCAACAAAGATGCTTGTGGCAGTTACTAATTCTCTCTCAGCATCGCACTGCAGTGATCAGCTAGAAAAGGGACAATGAAGTCCCCTCACTGGCTAAAGAAGAAAAGTTTTGTACAAAATACGCAAATTTGAGGGTTTAAAGTGTTAGCTTGCGTCTAAATGCTACAGAACAATTGGAACAAGCTCGTGAGTTAAATGTCTACCTGCAAACTTGCATTACATTTTTTCAACAACTCAAGACGTTATTGTATACACTGCATTTAATTGCTTTATCCATATCGTTTACCTGTATCACACCTCTGGTTTCTACAAAAACAGCAAAAGAGATTGTTGTGAGAGGCAGAACTGACCCTCTCCAAGAACAGAAGCTCTGTATAACGGCTTGTCTGACCTGCTGCTAAAGAGCAGGTAATCTTTCAGAGAGATGAAAACAAACACTTGAAGGGACTGTGGGGTTGTTTTTGAGAAACCTTGACTAACCCTGGCATACAGAACGCAAAACGCTGCTCTCCTCTCTGCCTTTTGTTCTTCTGCTTTTCTCCACCCTCAAAAGTAAATGCGCGTGTTCTTTTTCGGGATCTGCCTCTGAAAGGTTTTATTACAGTTTAATATCTAGTGTCTTTTACCTTATTCTTTGATGATTCCAGTGAATGTTCTGCAATACAAAAAAAAAAGTAAATGTCACAGTTAAGTTGAACTGAATTGCTTTAAATAACTGACAGTAGGTCTTCCTGCGGCATATAAGTATTACAAATTTTAGCATCCCTTTTATACAAGTAATTAATCAAGAATTAGTCAATCTTAAAATCCACAGGTATCAGGTAACTGCAAGTCTTAACTGATATAGTTTTTTTTTATAATCCCCGAGTGCAATGCTGAAAATAGACTCAGATTTGTTAAAACATCGATCAATTATATGTACAAAAACAAAACCAAATTTGAAAAGGTGTCCAGACAAAAATATGTCTCTTGATATTTTCCCATTCTTAGAGATGTTTTTGTGTTTATTACTGAAGCATAAGGAAGCAAAGTCACCTCCTCAAGCTATTGTTAAAACGGCAAAACCTATAAATAGTTTCTTAAATTACTATTTTAGATCAAAATTCTGCATCAAGCAGAATTGTGCATTTAATCACTCTTCCTCTCTCCCCCTCAAAAAAATGCATTAATGTCTGTTCTGTGTGGCTTTTTCAGTAACAGGAAGGTAAGAACATACAGAAAGCGGTGGGCAGAATCTGGGGGAAAATATCAGATTTCTGATTCGCTTTTTGCAGCTAAGTGGAACTACCTTAGCCAAGCAGGCAAGGAAACTAGATCTGGCATTCTGATTTAAAATCCTCATAGAATACCCAGGAAGAAGGGAACAGTGAAAACATGGTCCAGGGGACGCATGCTGCACTTGGGAGTGGTTCTGGTTTCCAATGATTGCTTTTCATGTTGTTTCTGAAGATCTAAATCAGTCCTCAGGGAGAACTTATTGTGGCCTTCCAGTACCTAAAGGGGGGCTACAGGAAAGATGGGGAGGGAGTCTTTATCTGGGAGCGTAGTGATAGGACGAGGGGTAACGGTTTTAAACTGGAAGAGAGTAGATTTAGATGAGATATTAGGAAGAGATTCTTTACGGTGAGGGTGGTGAGGCACTGGCACAGGTTGCCCAGGGAAGCTGTGGATGCCCCGTCCCTGGAGGTGTTCAAGGCCAGGCTGGATGGGGCTCTGAGCAACCTGGGCTGGTGGGAGGTGTCCCTGCCCATGGCAGGGGGGTGGGAACTCGATGACCTTCAAGGTCCCTTCCAAACTCTAACCATTCTACGATTACCTATGCTCAGCGTCCGCTGCGCCCCTGCCTTCGCGCCATCAAAGACACGCTGCAATTCGCACTTCCGAGTCAGCAGCCTCAAGATCCACTTCAGCCAAAACCGAACGTAGTTGCTGTACAGGAACCCCCACAAGTACCCCAACATCTTCTGCGTGAGGAAAGCCCGGCGTTAGCAGGAGGGTGGCGGCGGCAATCCCCCCTCAGCCTTCCCGCCCCGCTACCGCCGTCCGAAAACCCCCCCCCCCCCCTCCCTCCGGGGGGGGGGCAGCACCCCCCCCGCCCCAGGCCGGCTCCTCCTCAGCCCCGCGCCGCCGATCACGAGCCGTTAACGGCCAGCGCGCGTGCGCCCCCCGTCCCCGTCCTCCCACCCCCCTCCCCTCCCCTCCCCGGAGGCCGAGCAGCCGGTAGGCGGCCCTCCCCGCCGCGAGGGGAGCGGGCACCTGCCCCGGCAGCGGCGAGCTAACGGCGCCCGGCCGCCGCGCCCCCCAGCATCCTCCCGCCGGAAGGCGCTTCCCCCCGACCTGGAAGTGACGGCGGGGCGGAAGTGGCGGTTGGGAGGTGCCGTTGCCGGCCGCGCCGCGCGCTCCTGGGGGAAATGGCGGGGAGGCCTGTAACGGCGCGGGGCGCCCCGCTCCCTCAGCCGGCGGCGGCCGCCACCGAGCCGGAGCCGGAGGGAGCGCCGGGCCGGCCGGCGCCGTGGGCGAGCGGGCGGCCTGGCTCGGGGAAAGCGGCTCCTGCCCCGAGAGCCCAGAGGCCTTGGCGGCTGGTCCGGTGCGTGTGTGGGGCGGCGCAGGCCGAGGCGGCAGGCGGGCCGCCCTGGGGAGTGGCGCGGAGGCCTTCGCCCGCCACCTTAGTCCATCAGCCTGCCAGGCGGGACGCGGCGCTCTTGCTTCAGGGCTGACCCCGGTGCTAACCGGGGAGGTGGGACGGGCAGCCCGGCTCCTAGCTGGGCCAAAACCCCGTGTACCGTCTCGCTAGTTAACGCCTTCACCGCCTTCGTGATGCCTTGCAAAATACAGTTGGGGATGGTTCGTGCTTAAGCGTTGACGAGACTGCGCTTGAAGACTCGTTGCTTGCTTCCGCTGTAGCTGAAGGCAACGCTAATCTGAAAGGTGTTATGAATTTAGTTGGGCTGGATGCTTTTAAGGAGGGGTTCTTGGCCACGGACCCTGCTTTGCCGTTGCTGAACGGAGGTTCAATCTAAATGTTTCGTTTAGTTCCGGTCAGTGCTTCTATTGTATTGTAATTAATGATTGCCTCAGTAAACATGGGTTGAGCAGTTCCTTTGAGGACAGCAGAAGGAATTGCTATTCCTCTAAATCGTATGCAAAATTTGGAGGGTTGAAAGGGAGCTGACAGACTTGCTTGACCACATTCTGGTACATTTTTTTTAATATGAGGAAATTGAAGTACCTTTTACACAGAATCCAAAGCCACGCAGCAGGTCTGGTGGCATGTGTCCCACAGAGGATTTCAGAGGGTGGACCACATTTGGCATCCTCCCTTTGGATTTTTACACTCGTAGGGGTGCAGAGTTTCATGTGGGGGAACCACTGAGAATGTGACCTTCAGTTGTTTGCAGATCTGATTCCTATGCTTTATGAGGAGAGATGGTGCATGTTAAGTGGCGGCAGGTGGTCATTTTTTTCAGTGTAGCTTCTTAAGTGAGTAATCTGACTTTCAAATCATTGGCGTGCTACTGAATGAAAACAAAGTAAAAATATTTCACTTTGTTAAAAACTACTCTTACTTGGTGACAGGATGGCATGATGGTTCTATCACATCACCTACATATAAGTCAGTCTAAGATAGCCAAAAACCAGAAAATATCTTGAAAAAATATCAAAGAACCAGTGTGTAAGAATTGATAAAATTGGAAGAAAGAAATTTGTCTGCATTGCAGGACCTGGGTAAACTACAGCTCCCACCTAGTTTGTGTGGGAAACAACTCGGCAAATAATCCAGGTCAGGAAAAAAAGATTGCGCTACACCTCCCATTTGACGATTTTGAGTGCTGCTGTGATATTTAAACACAACTAGGCTGAAAGCTTGTCCCTGGCTTCAGCAGCAGCGGGGTGTTACAGTTTCATGTTGGGAAGGCGGAGGAGTGGTAACAACATGAAGAAATGGGAGGGTGGTCAGGTTCTTGCTGTCTTTACACCCACACGTGGATTGGGTTGCTCTGAGATAGTTTATGAGCTACCGGAATTACTTAGAAAGTCCAGCAGGTGCATCCTTAAAGCGTAGGTCTGTGCAAACAACACTGAGGGAAATTTGTAGCTGATGAGACTTTTGTTGGTGTATCCCAAAATAAAACTTTCCTACTGCTTCAAGAGTTTCACTTTCCGTTGTGTCTTTTAATTGATTGAATAGCTACGTGTCATAGAACGCGAGAATTATGGAATAGTTTGGGTTGGAAGGGACCTTTCAAGGTCATCGAGTCCAGCCTTCCCTGCAATGAGCAGGGACATCTTGCACTAGGAACAGGTTGCTCAGAGCCCTGTCCAACCTGACCTTGAATGTTTCCAGGGGTGGGGTGTCTACCACCTCTCTGGACAACCTGTGCCAGTGTTTCACCACCCTCATAGTAAACAATTCCTTCCTTACACCTAGTCTAAGTCTTCCTCTTTTAGTTTAAAGCCATTACCCCTTGTCCTATCGCAACAGGCACTGTTAAAAAGTTTGTCCCCCTTTTTCTTACAAGCCCCCTTTAAGTACTGAAAGGTCGCAATAAGGTCCCTCCAGAGCCTTCTCTTCTCCAGGCTGAGCAAGCCCAGCTCTCTCGGCCTGTCCTCACAGGAGGGCTGTTCCAGCTCTCTGATCATCATCGTGGCCCTCCTCTGGAATCTTCTTTTGATGCGGCCCAGGGTACGGTTGGCTTTCTGGGCCACGAGTGCACGTTGTCAGCTCATGTCCAGCTTTTCATCCACTAGTACTCCCAAGTCCTTCTCGGCAGGGCTGCTTTTCGTCCCCCAGCCTGTATCGATACCGGGCGTTGCCCCGACCCAGGTGCAGGGCGCTGCACTTGGCCTTGTTGAACCTCATGAGGTTCACGCGGGTGCACTTCTCAAACCTGTCCAGGTCCCTCTGGATGGCAATCCCGTCCCTCAGGCGTGTCAGCCGCACCACTCAGCTTGGTGTCGTCGGCAAACTTGCTGAGGCTGCACTTGATCCCACTGTCTATGTCATTGATGAAGATATTAAATGGTACTGGTTCCAATATGGACCCCTGAGAGACACCACTCGTCACCAATCTCCATCTGGACATTGAGTCATCATATTAATCATATCAATACGATTCTTTTTTTTTCTTATTTATACGTAAATAGAGAATCCTTTTTGAATGGATTGTTAAAGAACCAAAGTAACTCCTTCTTCTACTACAGGTTTTGGAATTTGTTCCACTTCCTATTTTGGTTTGTGACATTCTTAAACTTTACCATAACAATAAATACACACAATACACCATCGTCATTTTCTCATTGTCATTTTCTCAGTCGTTTCTGTTTGCTTCCAGTCTCCAGGACTGATGTGGAGAGTATCCGGTGTTGACAATACATTACAAAATACTTCTCTGTGTTATAATTAGAATTTTTGAGGTAAGCGTGAAAATGTTTAAGGTCTTCTTTTAAAGCACTTCTGAAGCGTGAGAGTTTAAAACATGCAAGTTTTAATCTATTTTATACTTTTTTTTGGATCATACAATGTTTACTTAAATCTGTATTTTAAAGTAAAATCTGTAACCACATTTATTTATTTAAAAATATTAAAGCATGCGTTTTTGACAGGTTTTTTCCCCAGCTTTTTAGAACTTGTTATTAAAAAGACATAGAGCTCATTTACTCTAAGTAAGGCAGGAGATAAAGGTGATTATACCAAACTTGGTAATTTCAGGTGTGTTAATTTCTCGTTACGTTCCAAACTTGATCATCTCTTTCAGTGTATAGCAAGCAAGTGTAAACACTTGACTTAAAGCTTCATTGGGTTCTTTATGGAGCCGTGATCCAGCTGCGAGCATGTTTGATTTTACGCAGATGTTAGCCCTTGAATCATGCGAGATGCTTCTGTGTCATCGCGTTCAGTCAATTCTTAAATTATATTAGGTCAAAAATACAAAGTGGTAGCTTAAGAAAAAAAGTTTTAGCTTCCTCTTTTTGTGTTCAGTAGTTGCCTTCCAGCAGTACCTTCACGGAGACGTTTGAAGGAAAGATAATGACCTACTGTTTACCTTTCAAAATTACATTTATTGGACAGCGGGGCAAATAAAAGGTGACTTTAACCAGCAATATCAGTTGGATCTCTGCGCAGTCAGAAAACTTTCCATGGCAGCAGCTATTACCCATTGTTACTGGTAGTTGTTTGTTCGTGTACCCTTGTGGATGAAGGACAGCTGCAACCCTCCTGCAAAATAATCCATTACTTGTTTCACCCGTCAGCCTGTATTTTGTCAAATATTTATTTTAATCTTTCTTATCTCTACTCTTGCATACACACAGATGTACGAGAACAATACCGAAAAGGTGAGACAATCAGCCAGAAAAGACATTCAGTTACAAAGCATGAGGGCACGCCTAAAAACTCTTTCTTGCAGGTAAGCTGCCGCGGTGGAACTCGTCCGCTGAATGACTTGCTTACTGTAAGTAGTAGAGATTACTCAGCCGCAGGTTGTATACAGTATTTTTAAAGATGATCGGTTTGCCAAAAATGCAGAAAGTCTATTGCTGGGAGGTAGAACTGGTCTGCAACTTTACCACCCCTCACCCCCCCCCACCCCCCCAAAAAAAAACCACCCTGCCCATCTTATTCCAGTTGCGCATGGTTCTTGAGAATACAAAACAACATACGAAGAGAGCACTGGGAGGAAGATATTGGGCAAGCATGAAGCAAGAAAGGGGGCCTATTTGCACATAGGTCCCAAGGCAGTGGAACTTCACGACGTTTTCAGGGATTAGGTATTTTGATTTCTTTTTTTTTTTTGGAGGAATGGTTAATGCACCACCTCATTGTAAGTTAATGCACTAGCCTAAGAAGTCAGCATTAAGACAATGATCACCACGACTCAGCGTGGCTGAGAAACTACGCCTGCTTTAGCATCAGCCTTAGTAATTAACATCTAATGCATTCGGTGGCGGTCTCCACAGATGTTCCCTGTACAGTGTGTAGGGTTGTTATTAGTTTCTGGAAATATGTGATGGGTTTGGGTTTGGTTTTTTTCTTTCTTCCTGGCTCTGAAAATAAGCTAAAATTAAGGGTGTGTTAGTTTTCTGTTATTCGTATCTTCAATAGCTCTCCTGCTTGACCACATCATTTACATGTTCGCTTTGGCTTTATAACAGATAGAACACCGGCCAGTCAGTTAAAAGGCATTTTAGTCATTACATGTGACATATTTAACGTTTATTTGTTCCTCTTAGTTCTAAATCTATTTTACCGCAAATGTGCCAAACCCTACATTGATCCTCCATTAAAAGTAGTGCCTCGAGCTTTTGGTTTGGTAACTTGGAGAGGCAAATGGTGATGAGGGGGCACGAGCGTGAGAGGATGGAGGTGTAATCACATTGGGTAATACGAACAATTACATATTCAAAGCGTCGCTTAAAGAAGATTCATCAGTAAAAATACCAAAGATGCAGTCAGAAGCAGAAGGAAGAGGGCAGTTTAGAGCGAATGAGTACAGGTCAGGAATAGTGAGGTCTAACTCCAGGTTTCACGGTGATTGGTGGTGCCGTGCTCAGATTTTTAGTTCTCCATTCGTATGCTGATGCAGGCTACTAGCAGTCTCCTGCATTAATAATGAATAATAACATTTATAATTCAAAATATTTAGTAAACAGAGATGTAAACCCCATCCATATCATGATTCAAACGTGGGAAGGTTACACTAACCTCGCAAGAGCAGCAAGGTGCAATTTGATGAGTTTAAGACTTTCAAAAAAGGACACAGTTGTACTGTTGGCAGTATAAAGAGTGGCGCGTAAAGGTGGTGTTCCTGTTAGGACTCCAGCATGTTTGTGTCGGCACACCAGTGTTTGGCTTGCTTTACACAACACTATTCCGAATGATTGAGGGTTTTGGTATAAGATGAGATTCAGTCGTTAAGTAAACAAATAGAGAAAAGGAGGGAAGAGATGTTGTATAAAAAAAGACAAGCATAATTTTATAAATACTATGTCTTTTGGGTAAATAAGGTAATAAATTTATATATGCTAATAATAAGTAAATAGGTAACAGGTTAGATAGTAGTCAGCTAACTCCTTTTAGCAGCTGACCAAGTCCAGTACGATTTCAGAACGTGTCCTTTAGGTCTTTGCAACATAGAACAGGAAACTGTATTTTCTTTATTGTGGCTGTGAAATTGGGGGGTGGGGGGATATTAGATTTGCGAGCAGATAGCGAACATGCCAAAGTGAAAGCAACCTTCTCAGGTATGAAAATGAGGGCTTTTTTTTCCCCCCCTCATAAACCATAGGTGGTTCTGTTAAAACTACGTCCCGGTGACAGATTATGGGAGGCTCTATAAATAAGATTTCCCTTCTCTTCTCTTTATAAACCGCGTTACAGAAGACTTATTCCAAACAGCGGCTAATTTTTCCATCGCTGCGGACCTAACGAGGAGAAGCGGGGCGGCCTGCCGCCGTGGGAAGGCGCACGGTGGCAGAAACAAAATACCTTTACCGGCGCACGTGAAGATTTCATCGCTTTGTTGGGGGAGTTGGGTGGTTTTTTTTTTTTTTTTTATGGTTTTCGAGGGTTTGTTAGTTTAACTTCAAGCCCGCAAGCTTTGTTTCTTTTCTCTGCCCGGCCCGAATGAGTGTGTTAATCCGATGCGACGGGTTGGCTTCCTGATACGAGTTTATAAGCAAATATGCAAATAAATGCATCATTAACTCTGCTTCGGGGGCACGGTGCCGGTCGGGGCGACGGGGGAGGGCATGCCCCGGCCCGGGGTCCGGGCCGGGGCATGCCCTCCCCCGTCGCCCCGACCGGCACCGTGCCCTCCTCCCCCGCCGTTCACGGTCCCCCGTGGGCGGGCAGGTTACCGCGGCACCGACACGCCCGACCGGCAGTTTGCCCGGCAGCCGGCGACCGGGGCGAGCAAGCTCGGAGGGAGGGGGGACGAGGAGGGTAAAACATCCCCCCCCCCCCCCCCCCCCTCCCCAAACCCCACCGGGAGATGCGGTTGCGGTTCGGCCCCGTCCTGACGGCTCTGTGCCTGGGGGCCGCCTTCCCCCTCCTGTGGTACGCGGGGAAGCGAGGTGAGAGCCGGCAAACCGGGGGACGAGAAGGGCGAGCGGACCGGCGACACTTTTGTCGCCTCCCTTTCCCCCGCCCGTGGGTGGTGGGTGGATGGGGACACCGCGGGGATGGGCTCCCTTCCGACGGCGGGGTTGTCGTCCCGTCCCGTGTCCCCTCTCCGGAGCTCCGATCCCCCGCCGCAGATGGAGGATCGGTACCGGAGAGCCGTTTGCAGCTTGCCGGGTCGCGACGTTGGTCCCGGTTGCCCCACAGCCCGGCCCGTTAGCCCACGGCTCGGCGGCAGCTGGGGAGAAGGGAACCGGTCCTGCGGAGGGGCTGAGGGTGCGGGTCTGGGCTGTCCTGTGTCCCCCCTTGGGGTCGGGGCTTTAACGCCCACCCAGGGACCAGCTTGCCCAACAGCTGGTGGGACTGGATCTTTGGGGCAAACCTGTCCGGTTAAAAAAGAAAAAAACCAACAACAACAAAAAAAAAAAACCCAAACCCACCCCTAAATTTAAGAAAAACAAAAAATTAATAAAAGTTACTAACAACCGTCCTGCGTTGGGATGGAAAGGACAAGTCTAAAAGCGATTGCCGTGGCTGTCACGTCGTAAGTGGTTCTTGTTCCGAATATTCCTCAGGGAGCACCGTTATCCGTTCGGCAGTTGTGTTGCTGCCTCGCGTACAGTCGCTTTTCCACCTGTATGTTCCCAGCGCCAGAGCGCGATGTTTAATCCAGAGAAGAAAAAAAAGAATCAAACCAACTGAATTTTTATATTTTTACTTATAAACTTTACAATGACATAGTATCTTTTTTAAAAGGTTACGTAGGTGGCACATGTTGGATAGGTCTACAGAAAGCCGCCTTTAAGATTCTCTGAGCCTCCATAGGAAAGATAAAACTGATGCCATTTTATGAACAGAAATTAGAAGCTCTTGCCAAACTGTAGGCGTGAGGCCTGCAGACGTGGCTCGTTACGGGGCAGTCTGATTGGGGTGATGGTGAGAGAGTGGACCTTGAAGTGCTTCCTATGTACACCTTTATAAAAGCTCTGCTTTTATAGATGCAGACGAACTAGAATAAGCCAATCTGGAATTTCTGGGATGAACACAGAACTCCGGCTAGCTGTTAATTTACTTAATTGTTTTGGTAACAAATAGGAGCGGCAGTAGAAATCGTGGCCCCACAAGGGAATATGGAATTTTTTTCCATATTTTTATATTTTTCTCTGCCTTTATCATTTCTTGTCAGCGGCGTGGTTGTTTATCTTACAGCACTTGACACGTTTCTCGGTGGCAATCCAGCTAGCAGTGGGGAAGGAGGAGCAGAAGTAAAAGCAGGGTGTGTCTTAAGAAACTAAGATCCAAGAGATGAGAGAATGAAAGCGTTTGTCCCATCCGCAGTTACCACCCCTATCACCATGTTATCTTGTGACTCCTAGTTTGTGAGTCCTCGTTGCTGAAATTCCATTTTCATTCTGCTTTCTTTTTGGCATTTCTCTGCTGGCGTTCCGTGCTGGGGTGTTTTGCTTTGAGGTTTGTTTTTTTTCTTGTTGGTTGGGGTTTTTTTGGGGGGGAGGGCAATATGTGTTGTGGCATATACACATGTATGTGTTGTTTTAACTTTTCTCTTTCCGCAGTTGTCTCCTCCTCCACAGCAAGCAGAGTAACTAATTCCTCTCAGATGGCATCATTTTCCTAATTATTATTATTAGCACCTGTTTTCTTAACAAGCTTTTATCCATTACAACTGTAAATACGTAGTGTTCAGGGATACATTCTCTCTTAGGCTTGGTAAATATCACAGATGTGTAAATAAAAGAGTTGATGCTAGTAGCTAAAGGAGGAGGTAGCAGCATGTGGTGAATGACTTTATTTCACTGGAAAGGTAGTCTTTGCTCCTGAGTGGTGTTAAAAGGCAGAAGCCTTCTACCCATCCAAAAACCTCAGGAACAGCCCAGTGTTGTTATCTTTTTCCACCGAGAGAGAAGCATCGGGAGCAAACCAGCTACGGCTCTATTGCGTTCACAGAGTGGCTGCTCAGGAAGGTGGTTTGAAATGAATCTTTTTCTTTGCAAACGGACGGATACCTCTGCTTAGATATTGTTAAACCTCTCCCCTTCCGCGCTGCTGAACTTGCCTCTCCTCTGACGTGCCTAGAGCACTACAGGAGGTCCCACTTCTCTCGCATCTCAAACCGCGATGTTTATTTTCTTTTCTAATGCCCTTTTCGCTTACCACACCTGTTGCTGAGAGGTCAAGTACCGTCTCAGCTTGTCAGCTCCCACCTCTTTCACTCATTTGTCAAATATTCTTCTCTGGCTCATTTTCTTCCACCCATTTGTTGAACCTCCTCTTAACTTCAGTTTCCTTCTCTGCTTTGCCAGCTAAAACATTTAGGCTGCCCTCCATCTTCGACTACGGCATATGGCACTAAGCAGCCGTAGTCTGCAGTATTGCCTCCAGTTTCTATCCAGTGCTTGTTTCTTGGATTGTAGTGAGGTCGGGACGACAAATAATCTTTGTTGTTTGTTGTACAATAAGGACAGGGCATCCTAGCTCAAGATGAGCAGTCTTAAGTACTTCCATCGTATGAAAAGTATCTAATAGCCCTGGAAAATTCTGTTCAGTCTGTCCGCAGCCTCAGAGCCTTTCAGCCCTTGGAGTGTAAATTGGGTATTGGCTCTGTCCCGATTTCTGTAAAAATAAAAATCAATTGCTTAAGCCAGCGACCTTTAAATGCCTTATACTAAGGGGCTAGCTAGCTTGAGAGATTTGAGTTGAGATGTGTTTGCTGTCGATGGCAGCAGTAAATAATTGGTGTTTGGTGGTACTCCTAACTACCCAGTGCAGCCCGAGTGTTGACTTGCAGTTGTGAGGCTGAATTGGAGTGTGGGGAACTTGAACGAGCATGGCGGGGAAGATGCTCCTGCATCGCTCATGCACGTAAAAAATTAAAGTTTAGAATCTACCAAAGTCGCTAGATTTCAGCTATTGTGGATAACATTATATACATTTTTAACTATCCTTACAAAGAGCTTTTCGTTATCGCTTTTTCCATTGCTTCATAAATATAAGCAGAGGTTCCATTTGAAATAGGCTGATATTTTTGTGGCCAAAAAAAAAACCCAGAGTAATTATGGGGACAATTGCCAGTCACTAGATGTTCAGCAAAGCCTGATTCTCTCTAAATTTGCATGGTGATGCCTCTAACATCCTCTAGCGCGCTTGTGAACACAGGCGGCTATTAGCAAGTAATCAGATGGACTGCTGTAGCAATACCTGTTCCACGTCCTGCATGGTTTTGCTGCGAGCTTTTTCGTCCCTTCCCTGGCCCCAAGCAAGACCTGTCTGAAGCAAACAGTTTGCATCTGGGGCTAGGAGGGGCTCTTGTCAGGATGATGCAGATGTTCCTGCTGTTGCGCAACTGAGTTAAAATCCCCTTGTTAATTCACCTGACCAAAAAGTGTTTGCTCTCATGTGAGTAGTCTTTGTATAGATTTGTAGTTCTGGACAGTAGTATACAACTTACAATATATGTAGTGATCTTCTCACACGGTTTTAGCTAACATTTTCCATGTAAATATTAATCAAGAAGAAATATCACAGGTATACAGAAATACGAAAGTAAACGTAAGGAGGTAGCAAATCTTGAAAAACAGTAAAAGGGATGGCAAGAGTGCATTACAAACTCGTTACGAACTTACATCAAGTTTCTTCAGAGGAAAGACTATTCCTGAATAAAAAGAAACTTTGGTGTCTTGGCTGAATAACAATGAATTTTTTAGAAGTCACAGCAGTGAGGTAAATCAGATAATCTCACATGGCAGCGCATCTTCATGTTGCTTGTAAGGGTGACAAGATTAGATCTCTTTGAATTGATTTGTAACGTGTTGCTGCCCTCTTCATTTAAATTTCTGGGGTACTTTATCCAAACGAATGAAATCTAAGCGTTGCCTGGAAGTTAGGAGAAAGTGATGCTAAGATATGATGTCACGAGGGCCTGAGTATGTTCATATATGCATATTGAGTTGAACGTTGTGAAACCTGCGTTTCTTTAGTTGTTCCTTTGAGGTGGGGTGAAGAAGAGAGAAACTGTTCGTACTTAGTTGCATTAACAGAGGTATACTTAAGGTTTATCAAATTAACATGCTCAATTTTTCATTATTTCACAAAACTTTGCAGCAGGGAAAGGGGTACAGAGGGATAAAAAGGTATTTCTGATGAAAGTCCCTTTTTCCACAGTTGAAATATACTAATGTGCGTGCTGTGCTAGCCCAAACAGCTGATCGCACATTTCTTTTATTTCCAGCGATCTTGTGCCCACGGTGTGGTGCTTTGCTTCGGCTGGCCGAGCCCTGCTCCTGCCGTGCACCTGCGCACAGGTCCCCGGGAGGTTGTGTCATTCATGATGGGAGTTCTTTGCAGCTTTCCTGTCCGGACCCAACTGGCACGCTCTGGCTCAAAGCTTCAATTAAACAGACAGATTTGATAAGGAGCCTTGAATTACACCATTCTCCTTTCAGCTCCAATACAGCTCATCCAGATTTATGAACGTGTAGAAGCCAATTTTCCTGCTTTTTCTATGCCTCTTAGGCTGTGTTTAACCACCATTTCCCCCAGTTGTCCCACTTGACGGGTAGGCTACATCTTCCCTCCTTGCCTTCATGCATAGGTTTCCTTCCAGTGGAACCGAGAGCGCGCAGAGGTTATTGCACACCCAGCTTTTGCCCCAACGTGCAGTCCAGATGTAGCCAAAACCGCACAGTGTGGTGTGGGAAGAGTTCCTCCCGTCCACGGATTGCTTACTCAGTTTCTTTGCGTAGTTCTGCATTTAGGTGTTAAAAACAAACAAACAAACAAAATTACAACCCCAAATGGGACTTAAGACTTAGTATTTACTGATCCCAAATTTTATATCAAAATTCATATCCAAGTCTTGGAAAAGCTGTATAGTTTTACTGGCTTCTAAATGTGTAATTTACTGAACTAGGAGTCCACTGCTTCTTGCAGTTACTTCAGGCGGAATAGTGGCTGCCTTGTCCTCAAAAGTAGAGGAACTGAGTCATAAATCCTATAAAGATTCACGTACAAAATGAGACCAGTTACTGTTGGGTTTTTGTAGAGAAAGGGATAGGGAACGTTTCAGACCTCTCTTTGTTTGCTGTGCAGTGTCTCATCACAACCTGTGCTCAAACAAGTGTAAACATATGACCTTCACGTGTTCCTAATGTTGCACAGAGTCTTGAGGAACACCGTTTTATCCAGAAATACTTTAGTTAGTGGCGAGGCATTTAATTAAATGTGTGTATAAATGAGTGATTGTTGCTACATCAGGCAGAACAGTAAAAATATTTAAAATATTAACCAGAACGAAGCAATAACCATTGCTTGAAGTGAAAGGGTACTTTTTATTTACCTGATAAAGGCCATATTCAATTCAGAGTTTTCCACTGCTATTAAGAACCTCTATCGTGCTACTAACATTACTTTGTTAAAACCAAAGTATACCAGTTATGGGCAAACAGGGTGCAACACCCATTCAATTTATACATTTTTCCACTTATTGTAATTCTATTGCTTTCCTATATAGCAATGTTCTGACTGAATGTTTTAAGATCCCTCTTCACTACATTCGAATATAGGAAAAGGCTCGGATCTAAAATGAGGACTGTTTGCCAGCATTTAAGAAAATATTAGAACTTAAGTTGTATTTTAAGTTTGCTTCTCAGTTAGATACAGTATGTAAAGGGCTCCATAAAAAGTCTTCTGTGCCAAACCCAGCCGCGAGTCCCTGTTCATTATACAGTTGAACGCGTTTTCAAAATTCAGTTAACAACTCTGATCTGCCTTTAAATTTGTAAGGTGTTTGTTCATTTTAATACTGGAAAGCTATTCTGATTCTCTTCCAAGTATATTCTCTGTATGGGCACAGAGGGACCCTAACGTCCCCCCCCCCCGCCGATTGCTGGCACACTGCTTTACTTTGATGCCACTGGGTCAGCGCGGTGTCCCCTCCGTTGGCCTCCACCGTCTGGGAGCTCCTGATGCGGATACTGTCAAAGAGGAGTTCTGCCCTGGCCGAAGGTGCCGCTGCCGCGTTCCTCCGCTTGCTTAGACGCCTGCAGAGAGAGCTGTAAAATCACGAGGGGGAGAGTCCTCGCTGCCTGTTAAGCCCCGTGCTTTGCCTTACCAGGCCTTGCACGTTTGATACTGATGCGTCACAGCCGGGCAAAGGTTTCAGCTGGCCGGCTGAGGATTGTGCCGGGCTGAAATTCATCTTTCTCCTCCTACTTGCAGCCTCCGCCATCCGCCGTGGCAGTAGCCCCCCACCCCGGCCCAGTTGCCGTCTTCGGGGCATGGACAGGAAAGATGAGTGGAAACAATTAGGAGCTTCTTAACGGGCTCGCTTCACCTTCCCTTTTCAGTTGTGTAGCACTGACTGACTTCAGAGGCTCCTGAATATTTAAGATAAGCATTAAGACACGCTGTGTCCTATGCTTAAAGCCCAACAGTCGAAGCCAGCCCAGTTCTGCCGAACTTTAAACATCGTGGGCCTATGTACCCAGTGCCGGTGAAGCGGCTTCGGACTTTACACTAGTTTTTCTTGGCTGGCTCGAACCTGTTGGGAGACACAAATAATTCTGTGCTGTAATGCTATAAACAAACTATTTAAAGATCGTGCACAAATGCAGGAAGGCGTCCTTACCTGGAAAGGTGCTTAAATACCCTTAGACTTCAGCACACTGTTGAATTGAAGTGTTTGCATAAGAACCGGCTGTTCTGAACGAAGACAGAGCCATTGTTTGGGGGATTTTTTTCCCTCCTCACTCTGAGAGAACAAAACCCAAGCTTGCAAAGCGTGTAACGAGATTTAGAAAGGTCTCTCTATTTTAGATCAGTTACAGGAAGATAACAAACCGCCACAGTTGTTAGCGCAACGCATGCCTCAGTGGTTTAATATGCTTCGCTAACCTGAACAGCGAGCAGTGGGTCCAAGCGTGGAGTATGACAAGATCTTTTGCAGTTAGTGTGCTCGTATCATTTTCTTTTAAAGGGGGCATTAACCAGAATTCGGTTTCCACAAGAAAGTGTTGTTAGGTACGATAAGCAGCGTAGCTTGTGATCAAGAAATAGGAACAAGGGTTGCTGCTAGCCTGTGGGGTGTTTTCTTCCCGCCTTTCTACCACTCCCAATTTTCCCCCCTTTTTTTTTTCTTTTTTCTTTGAATGTTAGGAGGAGATAGTGACAACTCGTTCCACAGCCCTTAGAGATTGCCAGAAATCAATTGTTAATAAAACTGGAAGCGTTTGTGATAACAGGAACTATGTGTGCATGGAGCTAAGAGAAATAATCAGTTGACTTTCAGAATGAGTATTTGCTTTAGAGATTAGTATTGTTTCTAAACAGTTTCAGTTTCCGGTGCAGAAAGTTATATATGTGTATCTATTAGGAAAGAACACAAGATTGCATTTAAAACTATATTAAGTATTGCCACCTTAGAATGACAGTAGCCGTAAGTATACATGGCGATGCGCGGTAAACAATCAGAGGAGAAGCTGTAGCAGAGCTGAAAGGTCATCGCAGAAACATTTGAGTGCTGCTATCACCGAGTCTGGTTTGCTGTTGGTTCTTCCCCCCCCCCCCCCCCGCCCGGCTTGTAGCCAGTGTAACCCCATTTCCTAGTCGGGTTTCCTTAGCCCAGCAAAGTGATTCATCGTCAGCTCGCCAAGAGCGGGGGGAGGGGGAAAACCCTGTACCTTCGTTTACTTTTTGTAGTGTTGCCATAGGTCCTCCTCTCGCTGTTGACCGGTTTTATCCTGACGCTCCCCGATGCTGATAGAACCCCTGGTAGAGGAGGTGTTGCCCAGTCAGGCTATCGCTGGGGACAAAGAGTGTTTCCATGATAGAGCCGAAGGTCCTTCCTCCGGGCCCTCCTTGCCCGATGGAGCTGGAGTTGTGAGAACGCCCTCTCTGCTTCTTTCCAAGCGCGCCCGTGCAAGCAGCTGGGTCAGTTCTGTGCAGATCCTTAGGTAAAGAGCAGCACTCCCCACGCACACACACTAAAATCCACTGAAAATTAAGGACTCTCTAAATGTTTGTTTAGCTTCATAGTGCTTCGAATTTTTTCTTCTTAGCTTGCCACAATTATACCAGTAATAAAATTATATCAGTAATAAACGCCGCTAATCACGGTACCTTTATTGCACAGCAAAATACAAAAAGTTCAGTGCTGCTTTCTGAACACACATTTTTTGCCAAACTAATAGTCAATATTGCTCATTTACATGCGCTCTAATAACACTTGGAACATTTCATGTTCTATTCGAACGTGTATACGTTTATAATAACAAACTCATTCTTCACTCAGGGCGAGTGAATACGACGTCCCTTTTGTCAAACCCTTGCTTCCCCAGCTGTCAAAATTGCGTGAGATAAGCGGTTATTAAAGAGCCTTGTTCTACTAACCAAACAGCGGCTTTGACTCTGAAAGACTCAAAAATGCGGTTTCTCTCTTCTGGCCTGAAGAAATAGATACGGGCGACTACGAATGCCGGCTTCTCTGGGTGTGCTCAGCAATAGCTGAGTATTGACCTTTTATTTGCCAGTGGCATCTATGATATTTTGGTAGGCTCACCTGTAAGTAAGCAACTAAAATTACGATTACTCGGGGCTTGCCAAAATGTCAGCCCGGTTGTGACACCGGTAGTTTTGAGTCATACCAACACTGGATAAAGAATTGTGAAGAGAGGGACTACAATGTTGTTATTCATCTGTTATTCCCCCTATAATATAGATGTACCGAGGGAAATTTTAGTTTGGTTTAGCAGAATCTGATGCTCTTGCAGCACTAGAAAGGTCAATGGAACAACACTTCCCAGCATTTAATTATGAAACACCTCCGTTACAAAATGATTGATTCCCTCTTGAGAAGCAGTAAGTTGCATCCTGTGATAATGTGTATTTACCCGGAGACTGTGGGCTCACTCTTTGTCTTTTTGCATCTTCCCAGGAGCATGTGGAACTTTACTGCAGGTTAAACCTCTGCTTTTTCTTGGCTCTTGCTGCTATCTAACTCCTAATAAAGGCAATTGGAATTTAAAGAAAAATACGCTGTATCTTTAGTTTATACCTCTGAATTTGTCTTGGAATTGCAAGATAAATCTCCACCATGTTTACATGTATTGATGCTCTATTTCGAATCACTTTCTTGCTATGAAAACAGTATGATTCATGTCTCTCAGTCACCTAAATCAGCTTAAGCCTTCTGTTTCCATTTTATTTGTATACCTTCTGAAGCAAAAAGCTAAAGGTTGGATTAGGGCATTGGAGACACAGCTGCGAGAGAAAAGCATAAAACAAGAAAGTGTATTCCTACGTAGTGGTTGATCAAAGGGATCTTCCTTCGGTGCTCCAATAATTTAGCTCGTTTGGGGCTCTAGCTCCATAGCCTGATGCCTCATGACAGATCTGTATTGGATATCGATTTTAACCTTTCCCCTGCAGTTGTTAAAAGACGGACTCTCCTTCTGTTTCTTCATTTGACCTAAGTTTTGTTTATTTACTTTTTCTCTGATTATTTTTTAGGGAAGCCTACTTTAGTAAAGTAGAACTTTCTCGTTGCACACAGCTGAAATAACGCACTTTTCCACTCCCTTCAACAGTGCTAAATTTACACTCATAGCTGCATAGTACAGAATACTCCTAGATACGGATGCCTTTCTTGCGAGTCAAAAAATGTTTAAGACTGTCAGAAAATTTTAGGAAGCATTCATTTTATGGGCATTTTACTAAACATATTTTAAATTTTTAATGAGACCAATAATAATAATAGCAATAATAATAATACAGATTGCATGTTTACTTCTTTTTTCAAACTACTTTCTTCCTAGATGTTTCAAACTTCGGGGTCTTCCAGTCATACATTTATTGATTAAATTAAGTACTTGTATTTAGTGCAAACAAAAAAACCCTGTTTATCCAAAATGCAAATTAATTCCAGTTTGAAATGCAAAACCTCACAAATTTGCGTTACCTGTGCATTTTGCTCTCAGTCTTTTTCACAGGCTAGAATCCCAGGGAATTCAGCTTAGCTGAGAAACAATGGTGGGTCCTGGAAAATGAGTCCTGCCAAGGCTGGGACTCAGCACAGTCCACAAATAGAATGGGAGAAGTGTTTAAATAACAGGATTTAACTAAAAAACCCTACAGAACAAAACAAAACAAAAAAACCCCAACAAAACCACAATAAAAAAGCAGCATTATAAAACATTTTTTTAAATGAAGTAGAAGTCCCTTTCTGCCCTCTGCTTTCTTTACTTCCTATTGCAAAGTGAGTGACGTTATTCAAGTATTGCCTTATGTTAATTTTAATAAGTCTAACAATCTTTATGCGCATGGCAATGAGGCAGTGACAGGTATGGGTTTTTTGTATCATCTGTGATGACTGAGAAGTTCAGACAGTACTTGGCTTCTTAGGAGAGTGGATGCTCTGTAAACATAACATTGACATTATCTGAGAATACTATGCAGAACAGCAGAGGTGTCTGATAACCGTGACCGAGAGTACAGTGTTCCTGACCTCGATACGATTGTAGAGTATTTCATCAAAGGTGGGCTGTGTATTGTGAACATACCCTTCCATCCAGGGCACGGTTTCAGTCGTTATCTAATTAAATACATCCAGGAGTTCAAATAACCATCCTTACTAATAGTTCTTAATATACTCCAGGCACTTTTTAGCTCATAGATGAAGACTGAATACCTTAATATCCCTATTTTAAGGTTAAGTGTTTTATACAAAAGACAAGCCGGTGCATAATCACATTCTTCAGTGTGACAAGTGTCACCAAGGTTTGTCACTTTGAAAAATGTTGTTGGCTTCACTGGACAGCACCTTCCACTGCAACTCATAGTCTCTCACTGAGTTTTTCCTTATTGTGGAGGTCAGATTCTTGTGCCTGTCTTCAGTTGCAAGCCTTTACCCCCAAAACTCTGCTTAATACTCTTCCAGACTTCCTCATTCCATGAATAAACTTTGAGCAGCCTCTTTTGTTATTGTTTGTACACTTCTGGTCGTGTGGCCTTCTGGACCATCTCCTATTCTTAAACTTTCTCTTTATTGCATCATATAATTCACCTCTTTGAAAAGACACTATGTTCTCATTGCAGGAAATGACTTAGACGTGTACCAAAGCCAATTTCTGGAACTTCGGCAAAGACTACTGTATGCTGAAAAGGAAAATAAAAAAAGATCACGTGAACTGAGCAGTGCCCTGGATGAAATTAAACGTGTAGTCGCAAAAAGAAGGAACTTGACAACAAATCATACAGGTTTGCGTGCATAAAAACATACTGTGTTAACGCTTCATAGCTTTGTGCGCTTGCGGTTCTTTATCACTGGTGCGGGGAGAAAAATCATTGATTTCATTGTATTACCGTTAGGTAGAAGCTTCTGCTTTAAAAAAAGAGTGGGGAAGTAATCTGTAGCCGCCCTTTAAATAGGATCGGTTAGTAACTAAACAAATAAGGAGAGAAATAAAGAAAAAGGCGACACGATACGCTGTAGTGGTATCATAGCGGCAAAGCTGTACATATTGCTAATCGAGTTTCTTACAGACCTTATACCCGTCTCGCTGCCAACTACAGAGCACTGAATAAGCTAATTTTACGAGCTTTTACTATGCCGCTACACCCTGATAAATACCAGGGCTGTGCCTAACCTGGAAGGCAGGCACACCTCCTCCGATGTTCCACAGTCCTGGTCCCCGTCCTGTCCAGGTGGAGTGACTTTTTGGGGATGCTGTTGGCCACGCGGGCTCTGCCATCCTGCCTGAGGACACCAGGCACCGGTTTTTTTTTTTTTAGAAGGGCACCAACATGCAATTAAGTTGACTAGTGATCTGGCTTCTTCCCGTTGTTTAATGTCCTGGTTTGAGGACACGACATTTAATTAAACTTCTTACGTGTTTAGAAATATATTAGATCCTTGCCTTACAGACTATTGTACATCCCCACCTATCCGCACACTGGAGTTGCATCCAATCGATCAGATGGTTTAGTTCTGTCCCTTGAAAGAAACGATGTGGTAGTGCAGGATCTGCCTTCCTCCCCGTTCGGATTGGAAGAGCTGCTTCCCTGGGGAGAGAAGGAAAACTGGAAGGGGCATCTCTGCGCTGGAGGCATTCCACAATGCACCCCGACTTCAAAAAGAGCTTGGAAACCCACTGAAAACTACTTTTTTTTAAAAAAAATCCTTATTTGCATTCAGTACAGCGGGTTGGTATCAAATTGAAATAGGGAATTAACCAGGAGTGCTCCAGGGGGAGAAGGCACAAGGTGCATCCCTGCTTTGTGTCATCAGCTGCGTTTCTTATCCTCTTTTTCCCTGCCTCTTTTTGTTCTGCTTATTCAATATTAATTCCATGGGACTGCTCAGATGCGTGTAAACAAATGCTTGAGCGTTGGCAAGGGTTGTGGCCCTACAAGCCTTAAAATAGAGACCATGTTGTCAGCTCCCAGTATCCCCACGTACTGGGGGCAGGGAGTTCCTGCCTGATGCACATAATAGCAGCAGAGGAGAGTGCAAGTTCCCCTGCCCTCCGCTCTTCGTTCTTATTGGAGCCAGCAGAAGATCAGAAGGTACTAAAAGCTGTCAATTCGCAGGGTTCCAAGCAGAAACTTCTTAAAATCACGGAGTAATTTTCCTGTTATTTGTACTTACTCTTCTGCTTCCCATTCCAGCCAAGTTTTATTGCATACAACAAAAATGACCAGGTTTATTGTACGCAATAAAACTAAAGTCCCTTGCCCAACCCTTGATAGGTACCACTTCCAAATAAAAACGGAAAGTCCTTGAAAAGTTGCGAACGTGGCTCAAAAAAAAAAAGTTTCTATGCAGCAAAATTCCAGTATATTTAATGGCAAAGCAGAGGGGGAGGAGTTGTGGATCTCTCCTTCATACACAAATGTCTGGACATATATATATATGTTTGGTTGGTTTTTTTAAAAAAAACCCCCTGTTTTCTGTAGAGTGGGGAATCTCTGTTGAGTCCTAATGTTCAGTGGGAATATCTTTTGGAAGTTGAAAAACTTCAAGCAAATATTGCCCATTCATTAAGCCCCCGTCTTCATTGAGCTAAGCTGAGAGAATAAGGCTGATGCTGGTTGTTTGTGGGACTTGTTTTAAGTAACTTTGAAGGGTGGTAAATTTGGGGCGTTACCTCACACGTCTTTCTTAGGAAAAATAACTTTCCATCTACGCCAATAAACCTTCTGTTGCTTTGCTGACTGTGAAACGGTGAGTTCTCGAGGTTTCTGCAGCTTTGCAGGCTGTGAACATGATTTTTTGGCTAAAGCTAATGGAGGCGCTGTTCTGGTACCGGGAAGCGCCCAAGCACCAGCCTCTGTGCGCAACTGATAATGTGTCTGGAGGAGGCACCCACTGACGTATGAATTGCCTTAGATAAATTCACAGGAGCTTTATTTTCCTCTCGGGGCAAAAAGACATGCATATGGTAGGTACCTAGTAGGGCATAGAAAAATTCAGCAACAGAGAATGGCAGACAAAATTCTAGTATGAAAGCCATGTGCTGCCTGTGTCAGAAAAGTAAGACTGACGCCTTTAGCCAACGGGTAAATAAAGTCTGGAGGGATCTTCTGTTTTGTTTCCAAGCAGTTTTCTTAAATATTCAAAAGACCATTTGCTATTCTTTGTAAATATAGTCTTCATTTTAACCTGTTCAAATGCCTTTTTTAAAATCCGTGCTGCATATCATCTCTGTCCCTATGGGTATCTTACATCAAGCACAACTATTTTTTTTTTGCACGCTTATAATTGATTTTATAATAATTTTAGAATTAAGTTGTTCAAGTTTTTATTAAATTTATTTAAAAGAATTTTTACCACCACTGAAACATTCAGGAATGTTTCTATCAAGGAAGGTAAATCAGTAAATTAATGGTATCTGGCTTTTATATGGCTTACTTTTTAAAAAATAGGATGATTTTTATAAGGTCACACTTGAGTTATTTCAACATGAATAAATATTCTAATTATTTTCATCTTTATTTTAAATGAGTAAATAAAAAATAAATATTCCCTATTTTTCTCTTAACTACTAGTGTCTTTTGTTTCTCGAATAGTTTCTAAAGGCCTAGATCTGATTGTCCTTTTTGCCATAGAACTTTTTATAACCTGAGAACTTCTGTTTGAGCCCTGAAAGCCACCTTGTGTTACATTTTGGGGAAAGCGTTTAAGTCTGTTAAGTAATTAAGAAAGTTATTTATCAGAATCTGGGTTTCTTTTCATTTAAAAAGCTGCTTGCCAACTGTGCAAACAAAACCCCAAAACCAAACAATTTTTTTCGTGCTGCTTTTAAAATAACTGCTTACCGCATTTTAAGATGCCTCAATCCTGCAACTGTTTAGGCACAGGGAAAGGCAGGAGGAGTTCCCAGGGCGTGCAGGCTTGGAGCTCTGCACCCTCGCCTGCCTGGGGGGAGTTGTGCTGGATGATTCGCAGTTTGTTACTGCAGGAAGGGAATATATATATGACATGCAGTCACTTCCGAGGAATAGTTGTGATTGACTAACCTTGTGCATGGTAGTCTGCTAGAATTCAGTGGAGGAGAACAGTCAAAATAATAGGCTTCACTGCTGGCTTTTTAATTTGTGTGTATATGCGGGTTTGTTTTTTTCTTTAAGATGATACGAAGTGGAAAGCGTTAAACCTCACCAGAAAGCTGCCCGTGCATCTTACAAACTTGTACTACTACCTACCTCACCTTCGAGAATACGAAGATGCCATATTTCCGAATGTTATTTTTGGGCAGCAGAGAACTGGAGGTAGGAAATAAAGTTTGGCTTATATTTTCTGTCTGTTTATATTAAGTTCTAGCAATGAAGCGTACTCAAAGTTCAGAGGGGGTTTTCTCCTTAAACTTTATAATGTTGCCAAATTGAACAAATTTAATGGGGATGGTAAAAGCACTTTTACCACTCCCATCCCAAATTGAAGCCTCCCCCAAAGTATTCCGATAAACCTTTTCAATTATCAACAAAAATTAGTCATAACTGAAAAGCAGTACTATTTTTGTTCTTAGTCGTGGATACATGTGGCAAAGATGCATTAGCTGATATTTTTTTTCCCACAAAACTAGTATGATTAAGGAAAACCAGAGAGAATTTACAGTTCACGCAGTTTGCTAAAGTTAGAAGCAAAGGGAAAGGTGATGTGATCATTTGAAGGATATTAATAAATCTTCAGTGTAACTTTTTCATCCACGTGAGAAGTCAGCTGACACCTGCACAGGTCATAATCGATCCCAGTGAACTATGATACAAATGATTAAGTTACATCTTCTCTTAATTGTTGTATGGTAGGTAAAAAGAACATTCAAAAGCAATAAGCAAACAAGGAACTAGTCAACTATTTTGCTTGGGTTTGTATTTTCTTGAAATTTGGACTTTTCTCTAGGGTGATTTATATAAAGAAACATTGGCAGCACTTTTGATTTTGCTAAAAAAAATAACGTGGCCGTGCCCATGACACGGGCTAGTGGTTCTACTGGGGTAGTGCTGTGGTTCTCACCAGGGTGAGAACTATAAGCCCGTAGATCAGTGTGAGTATGGAAAAGACCACAGGTAGTCAGCAAAATGGTTTGCAAAAAAACCCTCAGAAAACCAGATACGTTTGCAAGCAAGCAAAAATAAAAGAAAAAAAAAAAAAGGAAGAGAAGTAGTAAAAGAATGATGCATTTGCTGCATGTTTAATTTTCATTTCTTTGTACACGAAAATCACAATGGCAAGACCACACTTCTAACAGGTACAGGTTGACCTTCAGTGTGTAAAACCAAACAAAACCCCCGCGGTTTAGCCGGTTACGTGCTGGGAAGGAAGGCTGGAACTTTGGCATTTTTGAGCTGATGCTGGCACAAATGAGGAAGCCTGGAGCAAATCACTAACTGCACCTACTCCTTTCCTTCAAAACATGCTGCTTCCTTACCAGTCTCACGAGGTTTGGGTGGATAGGAATCTTCTGCAAGGACTAAGGATTCTACAGGATTACTGAGACACAGGTCACTGACTTCGGTAATGCCCTCACCGATGAAAAAAGAGAGATCCTGCTTACAACCTGATGATGTAATGTAGCACAGGTTTGCTACTAGTGGAGTCTTTTCCGGAGACAATTGCAGTTCCTTTCTTCTTAATATTAAGAACAATGTCTAAGTTCCTTCCTTCTTGTTATTGATTACGTCTAAGCCCTGGATTGATATCACTTAACCCGCTCAGAAAGATCTTTAAGAGTTTGATTTTTGGATTCCTTTCTGAGATAGGCAGCGCTCGCCCCCTGTGACGACTTGCACAGTAAAGCAGTGTTGGTTTAACTTACTACTCAGATCTCCAACTCCATACCAAGAGCGAGCACTTATTTTGCAGTACCAACCTCTGAAACTCAATAGCCTATGCCTTTGCCAGAGGTAGCAATATCTCCAAGTTCTCAAAAGTTGACAGTCTACACCATGCAGACCTGGTGCTTATAACAAGGACACGGGTGTCTCTAACCGAAACTTAGCCAGAGGTATCTCTCCTTCTAGGTGGTAAAGCAAATGCTGTCGCAGTGCTACAGGAATATTAACTGTCACCAAGTCTCGTGGTAACGTCAAATCAAAATTAAAATGTAATTTCAGTTTCCCTTTCCCTGACTTGAAATGACGTGGCTTGTGGACTTCTTTCTTTGCAGTCTCACTGGTGATGGGTATTCCTACCGTAAGAAGGGAAAAACAACATTATCTGATTAATACGCTGCACTCCCTACTGTACGAGCTTTCCGAAGAGCAAAAGAATGACTGTGTAATAATCATCTTTGTGGCAGAGGTAAGTGTGCATGGAAAGGTGCGGTATGCTGATGGAAAGATGGTATGGAGGTTTAAGTCTTAGCGTCACAGTGTAGGAGGGGCTGCAGAGTACTGTTAGCTCGGCCTTTGGGAGGGATTTCTTCAGGGCTGGAGGAGATAAGTGGACAGGTAGTGCTTCAGTGTTCCTGCGTGGAAGAAACCCTGTAACTGAGGTGGCCGAAGGGTAAAAAGTCCTCTTACATTTACAAACACAGTTGTTGCAGTCAGATTTGCAAATAAAACCACACGGACTCATTAATTATCTCTGAAAGTAAAGTATTCCACTTCAAGAATGAAATGTAAATCCTCCACAGAGAAGTTCCATAGAACCTGAAAAAAAGTAAACTGACTCAGTCTAACAACATTTCAGATTGTTTATCTTCTGTTTTGATAACAAATCTCTTGCAAAGTACCTTGACGTGCTGGAGCCTTGCTTTCTGCATGTGTATTGGCAGTTCTTGTGAAAAAGAAAACTGTTCAGAGACTTGAACTGTTCCGTGTCTGGGAAAGTAAACAGTGCTCAAGGTAAAATATTAGGGGTAAATGAAATTTTTTTCTCATTCCAAAGTGTCTTGATCACATTGGAAAAAAAGCTACAGAAGGGAATTGGCTAGTGATAGTTACTCACAGGTAAAAAGACGGTGCAATTATTCAGACTTCATATTTATTCTTCATATTTCTTTGTCCTTCCATAAACAATGTTAAATTTCATACGTGTATTCACTAACAGTTAAAGTTTGCTTTTTTAGTTCAGTCATCACGTAGATCAGCTTTTGCAACTGTAACACCGTCAAACAGCACATAGTTCACTCTATTAAGCTAGGTGACGGCTTCCACTTTTCTGCTTGGCTCCCAAGGATAAGTAGATAGGCCCAATTTCGCTGACTTTAGTTCCTCTCCAGCATAATTTTCAGAAGCTGAACTTATTTTACAGTTGGTGCTTCCCAATTAAGAGCCCTGGCAATGATGAACTTTGCCTAGCTGCCATTCGGATAAACCTTCTACGATGGGGCTTCAGAGAGCTCTTTGAGTTTTTAAGGGTTATCTTCCAAATAGTACAGTTTCCCACTGTGGACAGTCCTAATGTGGCGCTTTTAACAAACAGTGGCTTTGGTTGTAGTCTGTTTCAGCCAATTTAGGATTCAACTGCTGTTGTAAGGATCGGTCTCTCCCCTTTCTCCCGTCCCCAGAGTCGCGTTCACGCAGCTTCCATTTTTCAGCCGCGCTGTGAATCGGAGCACGTTGATTGCGCTGATAAGTGAGGTGATAAGAACAGTAAATTATGAGAGGGGGGCAGGTGTGTTCACTGATCATGAATCCACACCTTCCTTTTTCCCAGAACGTTTCAGGAGATCAAGTTAAATGTTTACATCATGGATTAAGTCAGAGTAACTTATTGACTGAAAGTGAGTTTCAAAGTTGTTGGTATTTTTTTTTTCTCATCACTGTTCTTTACTTATCACACTGCATCTTTGTTACTTATTAAAAATTTAGTGTTTAGCTGGTAACAATTATTTGTGTATTTTAAAAAAATCTGAACTGCTAAGATAGGTATTGTATTGCTTTCGAAATCCATAAAACTTAGCACTGTTTAATAGAGTTAATAGATGTGTTTTCCTCAGGAAAACTGGTATTTTTATGAAAAAGCAGCAATGAATAAGTATGCCCTCAAAATTTCCAGACTAAGAGCAGTAAGTTTGTTAAATTAGGAAGAAACTCTAAATAAAAATTTTAAGTATCACTGGCTTTAGAGAATTTTGCTTCGGTGACTTTTTTCAACAGCCTCAGGCCTCTGGTGATTTTTGGATGATTAACCTGAAACGGCGCTTTTTACTGACAGTTGTATGACTGTGCTTTTCTGGCATGAGGGAAAGCTGCAGGACAGAGTTTTACGCAGCAAATGGGTTCGCCTCCCGCAGAAGCAGTGAAAAAAGAAAATGCAGAAACCATAGCTGGAGATAGTTCGGTTCTGCTTGCAATTACGTTAAAAGTTCGGTTGGGTTGAAAACCCCATACTGTCCTGCAGTAGAAATGCTGCTCGAACATACTGCTTTTGTTTTGGAATGGAAAGAATTGGAGAATGAAAATGAAGTTTCTGTTTGTAAATAGTCTCTCCAAAGTTTTGCTTAATACAAAAATGGGTGACTTGAAATGACACCCACCCCCCCTTTCTTTTCTTTAGGTGAATGCAGAGTACGTTAACAGTGTCGCAGAAAGCGTTAAAACCAGGTAAGTCCCATAGGGTGTAGCACTGAACAGCTCGTAAACACGTTTTGAGCTGTTATGGATAGAATCAGAGCATTTCGGGGATAAATTACAACTCTACCATACTGAAATGGAACTGCTAAGAAATGAGGCGGGGCTGTGCTCTTAATGTGTGTATTGTAACACATGGTGAAATTCAGAAGGATGTATATCAGTTTATTTTCCTTTTCTTGTTTCATAAATATGCTTTTTAACTAAGTAGGCAAGGTCTCAACTTTAAGCCTCTGATAAATGTTTACTTGAACCTCGGTCTTTTCCCCATGAAATGAATGATGCAATTCAAGGCACCTGTGGCTACATGTATCGGGTCCCCACGGGCTTCACGGCCCTGCGATGCATTCTCATGTCTGTCATGTTTTCTAGTTGGTTTTGTTTCCTCATCTGCCTCTTTTTCGTGAAGGCAACAGACTTTGGACAGCAATCTGATTCTATTTATATTGTTAAATACTATTATGTCACGGGTAACGTGAGATGGATATTCTTTGCCGTGCCAAATTAACATCAGAGTTGTCAAACGAAGGCTTGAGTCCTGCTGCAGTTTTGCTTGCTCTTACCATTCTTTCCCGTTTATGCCGACATTTATGGCATCACGTGCACGTGAAAAACCTCGGAGGTCAGGCTAAAGGCCCTGAAGCACAGCTGACTGAAAGCAGCAGGAGATGAAATCTGCATCGTGCCGCTGCAGTACTGGTGCCGCTGGTTTCTTCGGTGCACAAGCTCATTCGTAAACCGGTCACTCTGACGGAACCCCACTTTGGCCAGTACTTGAAGCGAAGCAGGCAGCCGTCCCCCTCTCTCCTCCTTTAAAATGACTACAGGAGAGCTCTCGGTTGCCGTTATCGACGTTTTTTTAGAGTATTAACAAAAACAAACAGCCCCAAGATCCCCAGAGAGGCTGCCCTTCTTCACTTTTGAAGCTTTGCTGCAGGTCCTGCTGTACTCAAGGGTTTCCCGGAGTGTATTTAGGGTGCAGGTTTCCCCCAGGCGGCTCCCCAGGCTAGCTCAGTAGTAGCACTAGTCTCCTGCCTCCGGAGGGTTTGGCTCAGCTGGGAGTACGGCAGCCAGGAGGAGGGGAAGAGGCTGTCCTCCTCGGCACCGTTGAGCACCACGAGGCACAATACGTATAGCAAATTAAGCGCTTAGATAATTTTTTATGATTTCCTCATGGTCTTTGAAAATACTGCTGCAGAGCAGATGCTGTGTCAGTGTTACGCAGTAAGACTGAGATTCTTTTCCGTAAGCATGCTTGTACTGTGGTGTGCTTAATTTTTAATGTTAGCCTTTTTTCATTAATCTTAGGAAATGGGGAACTCAGTTCGGAGAATTCCTTATATCAGTGATCCTATACCTAGTAAAAACTGAATAATTTTTTTTTTTTTTTTTTTTTTTTTACATATTGTGGAGGAAGGGGGAGATTCGACTTCCAGGTTTGGCTCCCAAAGTTGATTACGCATTCTTTCAGTTACTTTTTTAATGGAAAATTTAATCCTTGGAGCAGAGACTAGACCCAGACTCCCCGTACCAAACCCCCAGCGCAGGACAGTATCATTTTGGCTAGAATGTAGAATTAGAGTTAGAGCAAGCGTAAGAAAGCTAGGAGCTCTCATACGAGGGGGAACAGTCGTGTCATTCTAGATAGTGGATTTGGTTTTGAATTACTGCTGCGTTTTGGCAACCATCTCAGGATTGCACGTAAGCATCTATAGACGCAGGAGGGGCAGGATTTCTGAGACACGCTTCTTTTCAGTGTTTTCTGGGACTTTGATGAGTTACGGTCCAGCCTGTTCTGATGGTTGTCAAAGACCCCTTCTTGGTTCCTAATTTTCAACCTTTGTGACTTAGTTTCTTTGGTAGACTTATGGAGGAGCAGACCTAACTCTGGGGAGCTGCTTTCCGTGGTTGCCCTCAAAAGGCTTTTTGAGGTATGGGATCTCACTAAGCTTCTTTTCACAGCTTCCCCAGAGAAATCCAGTCTGGAGTCCTAGAGGTTATTTCTCCTCCTGCTTCTTATTATCCAGATCTTTCCAACCTGAAGAAAACATTTGGGGATTCAGAGGACAGAGTAAGGTAAGATAGCTGTATAAAACCTAAGAACTTTTGCTAAGAGTATAAAATGGAAAATTCTGCAAAAGTCAACACTGTTTGAGATGATAATGTTTTTGTATTTCAGAGCTAAGGGACCTCAAGTGTGCTTTTTAAAAAAAAAACTACTACACAAGGGGATCTTGAGAAAAGCTGTGCTGCACATCAGCTTCAGGGTGAGAGCCAAGACTTCTCCTTTGGGTCTTGACTCTAGGCCCCCCACAGGTTTTAAACCACGTGGCTAATGACAAAAGGCGATAGGCTAGATGATCTGCTCATAAAGGGCAGAATAGGAAAATATTTTATGTGACAGGTAAGGGAGAGGCTCTGCGAACATGCAGCGGAAACCCCGTGAGGCCCCTTAGCTAACTAGCAACAACTGCTGTGGGTTTAATTAATGACCTAACTTCTGGCGTTCGTGGACTTTTTAGACTACTGTTCATAATATAGCCTCGCTGGTGATTTCGTTCGCTCATGTGCCCCAAATACACTGAGACAGAGATTATAACCTAACAAAATCGATTTATTGGAGGGAAGTAATTTTCTTCTGATCAACAATAACTAATTTGTCAGAAGCTACCCCAGCAATGCAGCAAGAGAGCTGCTGTACCGAGAGTAGGTTGCAGGAGATCAGCAAGTGTGTTGCATGTATGTTGGGTTTATAGACAAACCTCATATCTTTCCGAGCATAAAGACGTTTACGTACTTAAGTTTCAGATATGATTAGATTTCAATCAGATACACTTTCGTTAATGAAATACTGATAAATTACTCTTTAGTCTTCTAGCATTGATTATCAGACATCAGCTTCATCCTCTGGTAAAATGAGAGACTGTACTTTGTAGAAAAACATCTGTGTTTACATTTAAAGCTGAAAATGAAGTTTATCAACCTGTTTTCTGTGCCGTTCATCAGTAAAAGCACTTAATTTTATATTTCTATATAATCATTGTGTCTTGATCTCTACTGTTCATAATATGAGTAGAATCTTTAAGTCATTTGACGTGAGTGTACTTGCTAGATATTTTGTTTCAGGCTGCATTGATACAAATCAACTTTTTTTGCTTAGTTAATGTTAATTTTTATCGGAAAGTCAAATTATTTACAAATGTTTACACTGATTATAGAGGAATTTTTGTTCACTTACCAATAAGTTAGAATACTCAACCTTACAATTTTACTGTAGAGAAAAAACTGCAGAGCATTAGAAATGCTCTTATTCTAGAAATAACTCTTGCAATCCCCCCAAAAAAATCTTATCAGAATTTGCTGCTTATGTTTAGGTGGAGAACTAAACAGAATTTGGATTATAGCTTTTTAATGCTGTATGCCCAACCTAAGGGAACATTTTATTTACAGGTATGTTCACATTATCATTAAGTAGCTGCAATAGATCTGTACTGATTATTTAGCTTTGGCAATTTTAATTTCTTTCACAGGCCTCAATAAAAACAGCCATCTATTGTCTTTTTCTGCGTGTATTTCCTGTGCTCTTTACAAGCATCCATATATTTCTGTGTTTATATATATCTTGCAGCCAGGTACTATTTGATTAAATCCATCTGTACCTTTGTCATTTGTGAGGCTGAATAACAAGGTGACTGAAGCATGAGACGCTTATTTGATTAAGTTAAGAAAGTCAGAGTTTCATGTGTTTTCACTTGGTGAAACAGGAGGATGGAACTGTGCTATCCAGAGCAAAACCTGGATTGGGATGGCCTGGTGATAGTTATGGCTGTATTCAGAATTTTCTCAGAAAGAAACTATGCTTTCCTCATATGCTTATCTTCATTTGTGTGTCCAGCCTGCAGCTGCTTCTCTAGCACAGCTGCTGGTCTGCTCAGGAAACTTCTCCGTAGAGTACAGCTGACCAGAAGGAAGACATGCTGCCATAAAGATAGTTACCATCTACCTCTGTTTGGAAGCCTTATAATAACGGAAAGCAAATAACCTAAAAATCCCTTTCTTCAGCCTGGTACAAAGATTTACTTCAGTAATCTTAGGGAAAACTTGGAATACATTAGATTTTATTTACTGTTTTGTCAGGAAGAGTATCATTTGGGTGACCAATATTAACTTCTGAATTTTGAAAGAAGATAAGCATATGTAATTACTCTTGATGGTATCATGAGCCAGGCAAGATCTTAGCTGAATAAACATTCAAACACTCATTCTAGGATACTGCTGAATCAGGATTTAAGAAAGTAGCTTTGTGAAGTCCATTGAAGCTAACAGGGTTACGCTGTGGATGAACCTTACCTACTGATCAAACATAAACTTTGAAAAAAGTCAATAAATCACATCAGTCATCTCATCTCTTCTACGTGAAGCATCTCTTCTTCTTTGCCTGTCTTACCTGCCGCCACCCTTAATCAGCTATTGCTTCTTTTGGGCTTTTTGGTGAAGTTTTCTTAATCAATAAAAAACTAAGACAACTTTGAAATACTTGTTTCCACTTTTCCTATACTTCCTGGAGTCACTCAGAGCCCCTTGAGACACTTTTAATAATGTCAGAGACAAGATAATGGGATCTTAACTTAGCCATAAGAGCAGGCATTCCAATCTCAGCCTAGTAGTGAGGAGATGCACTTGTTCTTTGGGTCCGCAGAGACTTAGTTCATTCTGAAGTGATTAAACATTTCAAATCTGAAAGCATCTTTGAGAAACTCCGCTACAGCAGTTTACGGGAAGTGTTTTCTGTTAGCGCTCAGATGAACCAAAAATAAAACATTAAATAAACCTTCTAGCATCTTTAGTTAAAATCTGTTATAAACTTCAAACTTAGTCAATTGAACTACTGCTATGCTTTCTTTACCTCGTATTTTCCTTGTGGAAGCTGGGAGAGCTTTGTGTATTTATATATAACATATATGTATATACTGGTTATATATATTGCCAGCAGCACTTATCTGTACACCATTATAATTTCTCTAGTGTGTTTCTCTGATGGTTTTAAGGCCTGAGCAACAGCTCAGTGAAGTCATTAGGAGTCTTTGTATTGATTTTTTTTCCTCCCCCCCGAACAGAGTCCAGGTCAAGCCTGTTATTTGATAGAGATCCTAGAAGGAATAACGTTCATGAAAGCGCATTTTTGGCTGAAATTTTCTTTATGCTTGTGCTAAAAAAAAAAACCAAACCCCAAAAAAGGATCTTTATGGCATGAACTATTGGAGGTTTGTTTTCTGTGGAAAATGAGAGAATAAGATCTTCCAGCTTAACAATCTTCACATATTCATTAAATGGTGATTCAAAATATAAAAATACCCTAACATAATTTAGAAAGGAAGCTACTTTCCAGTCTGACGCCTACACTTCCATTGTGTGCTACCACTTTTTTGTTGCTTCTTCATTTTTACTTCCCTTAGACACATAACTCGCGTAAGAAAAACAACCCATTTATTAATTTATTGTCTGTCATTTAGGAAATTTACAAAGCCTTGCTATTGTGTGTGTATCTTTTTTTATCCCAAAGTACTGAAGAGTGAAGGGAAATCAGCTGCGATCATCGTGTTCTGCTGGCCTTCCCATGGCAATGGGGCAAATGGACTGGACAGTTCGTATCTTAAACTTCCCGATCCGGCTGTGTACAACCACTGCATAATCACCTTTGGTAGATAAGAGTGTATAGAAAACAAGTGGCTCTAAGCTGAAGCCAGACAAATTCAAATCAGAATTTAGGTACCACATACGTTCATGATAATTACACGTAGTATAACTTACTGAAAAAGAACTGATACTGAAGCAACGGCAGATGCTCTTCAAGAAGATGTTCTTTAGTTGAACACAAATTACAGGAGTCAGTACAGGGTTAAATAAACAACTTTTAATGGCCTGTGCTACATAGGATACCAAACTAGATTCTCCATTATTCACTTTTAACTGTCAGCTTCAGAAGAGACTGTTTCAGGCTTCTCACTATGCAAAACTACTTTCAGTTCATAACCACATTCGCACCCGCTTTGCATCACAGCCTCTGTATTTTCCATCTTTTCTACTTTTGTACACTTTCTTCTAGTGTTTCTCGATCCGGTGGTCTCGCTAGGTTTCTGAGGCACTCCTCTCTCTGCCTTTCGTCCTTTTTTTGGTGCCCCTCAATTTATCTTTAAGGATTCTCCAAAACTCTCTTTGATTCCTTGCTCTTCTCCCTTTACATCTAGCTACTGGATAATCCTCTTAGCTCATTTAATTTTATGCAAGATTTCTTGTAGGATGATATTTTGGGTTTGGTTTGGTTTTTTTTTGTTCTCTTTGCATAACTGTCACGCCACCTCAATCCCCAGATCTCAGAATCTGTTAATAAGCATTTGTCTTTGATCAGTTTGTCTCCATCTATCTATTTTTGTTATCTTGCCATCAGCAAAAGCTGACAGGGTCAAAACAGATCTCTTAATCTTATCTTTCAAACTTCAGTCTGCTTCCTCCTGGGTTCACTGTTGACAACGCATTTCTCCCCTGCCCACCCTACGCTTGTAGTAATGGCCAAATTCAGCTGAAAGCCATGGGGCTGCTCTCTCATGCTCTTGCTGCTGACTCTGCACCGAGTCAGCTGAAGACGCAAAACCAGCAGGAAATCATGCATTGTTTTGTCTGTTTGTTTTTCTCATAGCATTCATTTTCTACTTATTTAGCTTTCTGAATCAGATTCCGGTGCCAGCAGGCAAGCACCAGGGCCAATGAAGTACAGCGGTTAGATGAAATGAACTGTATCGTTACACTGTGCCTCAACAACATTCTCCTGAAGGCTTTAGCCTCCTCTGCCTGTGTTTTTCACACCCATACCAAATTCAAACCTTGAATTACTCGCTCCTTAATTATTTCTGGAATTCATCTATTTCCTCTGTGTCATCACCTCTAAAGTCCTTGTTTAGGCCCATTATCCTCAGCTTTAGTAACTGGAACAGCTTCTGGCCTTTCACATCCCCCATTCTTCTCTGAAAGCCATGCAAAAATGCAGCCAAGGCCTTTCCCCTTTCCTTGATGGATGTCGATCTCCTTTTCCAAGTATCCTTTAACTGGCTCCACCGCTGTATTCAGTGTCGGCCTTTGCAACACCTCGAAAGCTCTACGTATTCCTGTCCTTCAGTGCGCCTTGCAGCCTGTTCCTTCTGTCATGATTAGTATTCCCTGAAACAACTTGCTTTCTACTAGCGCCTCAGTAGTCATCCACGGTTCTTCTCAGTCACCTTTTAGGTACGACAAAGTCTGCCCAGGCTACTCTACAGAGCTTTCAACCATCTGCTTTAGACGCTTCTCTTTTCAAACAGTTTGCTCCCGCTGCTTATCAATGCTTATACAACTTCAGTACAAACTATCTACCACCTCCGTCCTTAACCTCCATCTTTTTGCTTAATGTGTGATCTCTTTAAGGTAGGCAGTCGTCCTTACTTGGAAAAGCGAGAAGCGCTCATGGTGCTGTAGTCACTCCTGTAAATAAATATTTAATGAATGGTACTGAAACAGAGATATACGTAGAAGCTAAATAGCAATCCGCTGTAGATTGGCACAACTTCTGTACACGCTGTACAGGAGTCAATCACAACGCAGTTATCACTTATATGTGGCAACATCACCACCACTTGCTTCTGGTTTTTTGTTGCTTTTTTTTTTCCCCCAGCTGGAAGATGATATTATAGCCAAATCTGATTATGTTCAAAGTATAAAAAACTTTGCTGCTGAACAATCCCAAGAGTGGATGATTCTCGAGTTCTCCCAGCTTGGATTTATTGGTAAGTGTTAAGACCTCAGCCGGGTCAACTGGATTTGGAGAGGTGTAGGTCGAGTAGGTCGCACTCAGAATTACATTTCAAAGCATGGTGGGACTCGCATATCAAAACTTCCTTGCTTCTTCAGGAAAGCTCCCCCAGGAAGTCTTTTACTTTTTGCGCTCTTTAAAACTGTCTTTTTAATGCAGAGTCTCCTCAGCATAGGATCTAGTAGTTGGGGTCCCACAAGAAGCAAATTGTTCCACCTCGGGGCACTATGTGCCCCTGTAGCGCGTAGTCTTCCTTTCGAGAACGGAATTTGAACCTCTATAAAAAGATCTTCCTTTCTTTCCTTTGTGGAGCAGACCGTGCATCCCATATCACAGGGAAGGTTTTTTTATTATTTTTAGTAGTAAGTTTCTTTTTATGTTTTTTCTTTGGTTCTAATACAATTTACTTATGATAACACCTTACAAGTGTTGAGTCAAAGAGGTCTAACAAAATCTGCTAATACAAATAGCAAGAGAACTAAATGAACAGTGATAGTATTTTAAAAGCAGTATTTTTCATATCTGGGTCTTAATTTAAAGATACTCAGTGTAGCATTGCCAGTGAAATTGCATGTCGAGCGTTTTGAGGAATTATTCAGACTTTGTTTCATCTGACACAGTGATACAGGTGACCGGCAGGTTTGGTTTTGGAACTAGGAGATAACTGCATGCTTTATTAGTTAACTGGTTGACTATGTGAAAATATCTCCAGGCATGGAACAGAAATCTTTTCAAAATCCCAACAAGCTGGATGATAAGCAAATCTCCAAAGCTGGAGTCTGTGTGAAATTTCCACTAAATATCAGAATTATATCCACGTGTTTAAGGCTGGAATAAATAGAAAGCTGGTGATTTTGGGACGGCAATAAAAATATCTGAATATGCAACTTCTTGTCTTGCTTTCAGGAAAATTGTTTAAATCAGAAGACCTCCCACTCATAGTGGAATTTTTTCTCATGTTCCATAAAGATAAGCCCATAGACTGGCTTGTAGACCACCTGCTCTGGGTTAAAGTGTGCAATCCAGAAAAGAGTGCAGTAAGTATGTACAGGAATTTATGAACGTAAGTAATACTCAAACAGTCTCAGTGACAAAATAATTCCTTTTCAAAAAGCGGAATAGAAATCTCTCAAACCGGCCTGACTTAGGAATCTGTGGGGAAAGACCTGCTGCAGATCTGCATAGCGTGGCACAGGGTTTGAGCCCTTCAGGGCGCGTGGAGAGGCCTGACTCACAGAAGTGCAGATTTCCACACCAGAGCTGTTTTGCCTCCGTCAGCTCAGAACGCAGATGGCACAAGCTCACATCTGGTCACGTAGGCAACCCTGCAGCACCAAAGAAAAGTCTGAATACGGAAACCTATGTGGACTATCACTTCTCGTAATCTTCTGATGACCTTCTAATATGAAAGTCAGTAAAGCATACAGTTTTACAATCACCGTTGTTCTGCATTTTGCGTACCAATTCCTTTCTTTCAAGGAAGCAGAACTTAAGCGTTTTGCTTTAAGTCTTTTACTACCTGCGGAAAAAAAAAAAAAGGACTGTTTGCCTGAAAAACAAATGCAGGGAAACGTGTAGATTAAAAGAATGACATTATTCTTTTCACTGAAAATGAAAGAAACAGGTGCCATTTCTAGCACTACAGGTGAGCCCAATGATATGTGAAGTATTTCTTTATGTCCTTTTGCATTCTTTCTCTCACCAGCCTTTGGTGCTGGTCACTCCTCACACTCTTCTTGTATAACACTGCCATGGAGGACTGATCAGAGTTTCTACTCCTTCTTGGTTTTTTAAGGTTCGAGAGTTTTATCTGATGAGTGTAGCCAGTCCCGCTCCAGGTGTTGGCACAGGTTACTTCTGCGTTGGTAAAGAAGGAAGACAAGACAGACAGGAGTTGTGCAGAGCAGGAGACTGAGGGGAGAGGAACAAACGTACGTCAAGTTTTACTGTGTAGTAGCAGAAGTGTCTCCTGGGGACAGCGGAAGGTCCCTGGTTTAACACTTAGTAATGCCACTGAGGAGTCTCGATTCCCACTTCATAGAGATAGGAGTAAGCTTTGAAGTCCTGCTCCGTGGTTCGGATTGGCTCATAAGAGTTAGTGAGCTTCAAGTACCTCTAATTTAGGTTCTTGCCTGCCTGTGGTAACAGAATAAAAAGAAGATACTGTTACGTTAACATCACCCATTCCAGATCTGTCTAACATGTGCCAACTTCCATCCGATAGATGAAACATTTTACTTTTATTTTTTAAATGACTGTTCTAGCTTCTAAGACCTGATTAATACCCAAAATGAAGCTGTGTTCCTGAAAGGCAGGCAGGCAGCTCGTGCGAGGCTGCTCTGGCCACACCGAAGCCCAGTAGCATCAGCAAGTTTCTAGTGAGTTTCGCTTCTGCAATTGCAGTTTCAATTGCTGTGGGTAGCAAAAACCTATGGAGACAAGTCAGTCTCACGCTGCCCTTGGGTGGCGATGACCAGTGGCGTGACCTGCTGGGACCATTCCTGAGAATGCAGAGCATTGAGGCTGGAAGAAGGACAGAGATCCCAGCTGCTGCTCCACCTCTGCGTGACAGATTGAAGTGGTGGACTTTCCTACAGGCACCAGAGAAGGCAAGCTGACAGAAATCCTCGTGCTTTCCCCTTTCCAAGCAACTAAGAGTGTCACTAAGCAACCACACACTGTGCCTCATTGGAGGGTCAACGGGGCACTTGTTTGTGGCTTTTATGTGCCATCCTGTGGCGATGGGTGTTTGGCACGTGTTTCCAACCTGGGCTGAGTATTAATACACCAAGATTCAGCTACGTCTGGTTGCCGAGTTGGAAAAGACAGTTTGTGATGATCAGAGCCATCAGATCTCTGCGGGCTTCAGAAACTTCATAATGTTTACCTCCTGTGAACCATCATCCAGTTCTGAGGTCCCCAGTACAAAAAAAGACATGGGCCTGTTAGAGCAGGTGCAGAGGAGGGTGACAAAAATGACCAGAGGGATGGAACACCTCTCCTATGAGAACAGGCTGAGAGAGTTGGGGTTGTTCAGCCTGGAGGAGAGAAGGCTCTGGAGAGACCGTATTGTAGCCTTGCAATACTTAAAGGCTTAAAAGACAGAGAAAGGCTTTTTACCAGGCCCTGTCGTGACAGGACAAGGGGCAACAGTCTTAAATTGAAAGAAGGTAGATTTAGATTGGATGTAAGGAAGACATTTTTTACGGTGAGGGTGGTGAGGCACTGGCTTAGGTTTCCCAGAGAAGCTGTGGCTGCCCCATCCCTGGAGGTGTTCAAGGCCAGGCTGGATGGGGCTCTGAGCAACCTGGGCTGGTGGGAGGTGTCTCTCCCCATGGCAGGGGGGTGGGAACTCGATGATCTTTAAGGTCCCTTCCAACCCAAAACATTGTATGATTCTGTGATCATATGCAGTGGTATGTATCTACCAAGCGTAGTGGGGACTAGCAGGCTGCAAAGATGGGAGCCCCGACTCACTGAGGAGCCTTATCTCAGTTTCTGCACAAATGACCACACCAGTCCTGTGCTACTGATTATCCTTAGCTGCTACCACTCTTTTGGTCGCGCTGCCATAGCACGAAAGGAGACATGCTGGACACTACATTATTACAGGGGATGAACTGCAAACCCTGTCAGTAAAAAGATCACAAATGTATTTTTTTTAATGTTTTTTTTTCCTAGCAAAAATATAGCGTGCTTTTCAAAGAAACAGCTGCCAGTAAATCAATTTGCATGTATTGTGTTTTTACATTGTTTTGCTGAACATCTGCTGTGGAGAAACATAAAAATACTTAGTTCTTTTTATAACCTTCCAGGTGGTTTTGAACTTTTAATTAGTACTTCTGCGGAAACCATAAATCCCCCATGAGTTTTGGTGTTTAAGCCAGCTGAGTGAAGACTTAATCACTTCTAGCTTTAGAAGGCATTGATATAGTTTATGTAATGTTTTTCTTTTATGGAACTGACCGAACTTGATTGAAGAGGTAAACACATTATCCTCTCAAATCTAAAGATGTGAGACCTGGGGTCCAGAGAAGTTAAACGATCTTCCAAACTCATACAATAATTTGGTGGCAGAACCACGAGTAGAACCCAGGGAGCCTCATTTTAGCTCTTTGCTCTGTTCTATGATATTATGCTTCATTATGTCTCATTAATTATTGTAGCATGTTTGCTTCATTGTATCAAAGTATGATGCTCTATGGATATAGAGCAAAAGTTACATTTAAAGAAGTAATTTGCCATCATTCAAAAATCAAGAAGCTCAGAAATTAGTACCAATTGCAGTTATTTAATTCCATGGTATATGTCATGTCATGAAGTGTACTAAACTGGAAAATCACAATTGAAATACAGTATCTAAGGGCTTTATGTAATTATAAGATAAAAGATACATATCTTATAGTATAGTACATTATAAGCCTCTCAAACATAGCAGAAAGAGCTAAAATAATAGATTGAAATGTAACCAGAATCTTATCTCAAGAAGGTCAGTTTCGGTCAAAATACTTTTATGAGAATGAGATGGCAAGACCAAGAGTTGAAATGAAATTTGCCGGAAATAGTTAAAAAAATCAATCGGTTTCAGATTTGAGGTCCATTTTTGTCACTCTGAGGTGTGATTGATGGTATACAGTGCAGAAATCCCCGAATTAGTGGTGGTTGAGCCTTCAAATCTACATAGCACCACGAGTGGAATTACGAGTTTAGGTCTAGAAACAATGTATTTGAAATAAACTGACTGTTAATCCAAGGATTACTCATTTAAATAAATAACCTCAACTACATAATGAAATTGCCTTATGGAACTTGGTTTGTCTCTTCTGTATTTAAATAAAACTTCACTCCCTTTTACTTTCTTTACAGATACACTGTGAAAAGGAAAAGGCAAAGTTACGTATCCGTGCTAAACCATCTCTCTTTCAGCATGTGGGAATTTATTCATCATTGGCTGGGAAGATACAGAATTTGAAAGTAAGGATAAGAAATTAATGCCACATTTCTAAATTATATGTTTATATTCCGACTTGTTTCTCAAATCAGTTTCAAGTATTGCATCTTTGGCATTAGATGGCATTTCCATATCCAAGAACGTTGGTTTACAGATTTGGGGGAGAGTATTGATCTGGCATCTAAACTGCAGGTGGGGCACACTGCTTCTGCACAAACATCTTTGAATCTCTAATCCGAACACTCGCACCAATCATAGTAGCATTTCATGGCATGCAGGAACCCTCTTCACAGCACAAGGTTTCATGTGCTCTGCACCGTACAAACACAAACAGCTACGATGGTTTGTTTTGGCCAGACAGGGACATGGTTTAGTGGTGGACTTGGCAGTGCTAGTTAACATTTGGACTTGATGATCTGAAAGGTCTCTTCCAACCAACACGATTATATAATTCTATAATAGTCCACAATCCCAACGCGAGGGACTACTAAGAAGAAGGTATACTGGCCGGGCAAGGGTGTGGCCATAGATTTTTGGGGAGAGTTTGGAGGGCAAACAGTGGATCTACCACGTATCTGGTTAGGACAAGAGCAATGAAGCACCAGACTTCAGGGATGCCCTGATGGCACCATTTAGACTAGTCATGAGATCATTCGAATTGCTGTATTGGATCAGACTGGAGGCTCATGTAGGCTTTAGCAGAGACCAGTATCAGATGTCCTGGCCGAAGGCATAGTAGACAACTATGAAACAGCCTACTGTGGAGAAGTTTATTTTTAAATCTAGGTGACTGAGAAATAATCAGTGCAGCTCTGTCTACAAACTGTAACATCGATTACACTGAAGTGAATATTCTATTAAAAATATTTTCTGACACTGAGGTAATTATTTTCTGGAATAGCTTCTTGTAGTAATTCAAGATATTGGAGCACTTTTTTTTTCATTGTATGAGTGAAATTACATTTCTTTATATCCCACAGGATGAAGATTTTGGCAAAAACATGCTACATAGAGCACATGATAATCCACCTGCAAAAGTGGATACAAGCCTAAGAATATACCAGGAATATACCTTGGAAAAAATATATAAAGGAGAAGGCTGTTTTTGGGCTTCAGCTCCAGTGGCAGGGGACTACATCCGCTTCACCTTTTTAAATCCACTACAAATTGAAAAGTAAGTATTACATCATACAGAATATGGAAGTCTACATATATCCACTTTGGAAATGACTGACTGTGTTCAAAATCACGAGTGCTCAACTGTTTGCATAAACCATAGCCTCGTTACTGACAAAAAATCCACAATTTGCTATTTATCTGCTCCCTTTCTTGAATTCCCCTCCTGAAATACATTTCTTCCTTGGTAATTAGAGGGCTTCTTAAATTTTTTTTCCATTGATTTCTTTGGTTAAATATTTTACATTCTCTTACGATAATTCTCAAAGGAATTTGTTTTTAACTAATGAATTTCATCAATGGAGTTGGTGAAAGCTGTATTTCTATAGTTGTCAACGGAAAGGCTGTTTGTGTGATGTCAAGTAAAAGGCCATGTCCCAGAAGAGACACTTATCAGTGTAGGTGAAAGCAAAGAGAAAATATCACTATTGTGGGGAAATAATGAGGAGTGAACCAATAAAGGTGGGATTCAGTTGAAGATTCAGTGTCTTGAATGTAGGTATTTACAGTAGACATGTATATGTAAGGTCGGTGTGTAAGCTCCTTCTATACATGACAGATGGAGATCTACCTGATACAGTCAGTGGAAATGAGAGCGCTATTCATTTCATTCTCTGTTGGGCCACCTGAGTCAGTTGCTGTTTCATGGACTGCACTGAGTATATCTCCGTTGCCTGTAATGACAGATTGAACACTGGGGTCACAGCCAGACTTCTAACTTCACATGTTTGGATCTACAGCCAAGTCCCACCTTGAATGTTTTTCTGATTCTGAAAGATGAAACTATAATCTTCTCTGCTCTTGCATCATTCAACTTGGGATTCTTTGAAAGGAAGAGACACCTATAGCTTAAGATAGAGAAGTGTTTTTCAGAAGGACTTACTCTATGTGCAGTACAAATTGAGGCCGGCACTAAAAGAAGCAGTCCTGCCTGGCTGAGCAAAGTTTCTTCTTCTCTCTGTGTCAGACTAGAAAACAGATCGGAGTTAAAAGTAACCTAGCAAGAAATATGGTTCCAGGAGAGTCTCTGACGCCAATAACCATATCTCTGTAATTATATTCAGAGAGGAAACTCCTTCACTGCTGTTACACTTCCTCCTAAAACTGGTGACAAAACTAAGACAATTCCATTTCTGCAAATACTGTAGATTTCTCACTTATTTAAAAAACAAAATCTAAGAGAGTAGGTCTATATCTCCATCTAGTGAGCTGCGCTAAATGACAGTTGTTATAATAAACACTGGTGTTCTGTGATTAACACTCTTAATTAACTGGTTTATGCTTTGGGGAACTTGGGTAGCCTCTGTTTTTGCATTTTCCTGTTACTGGGAAGCTGTACTGGATGAAGCTAACTTACATATGGTATTGCCTAATGGCTGGTGCCAGCCCCATCCCATCGCTAACCTGTGAAAATGTATAGTTAATCCTATATTTGGTGGTCTTCTTAGGTCTTGATAGCTTGATACCAGAGGAGGGGGATTGACACTTTAAATTTCCTTAGCCTTTTTCGGATCTAAAAACTTAAGAACTCTAATGCCAGAAATTTAAAACCAAACAGAGATTTATGCATTTTTTAAAAATCTCACAGGTGTTTTTGCTTGGATTCTTGCTTTGACAGTGCTGTTGCTCATTGGCTATAAAGGAAGTTATTTAGAAGCACCTGAATTGATCAGTATTGATAAAAAGGGAGATTCTCTTGGCATGTAGCATATGGTCTGGTAGAAAATGGGATTTTTTTCCTGCCATTGCATTCCAGAAGCCCATCTCACCTCGGTCTTAGGATGATAGGAACAGATCAGAGGGCAGCTCTTCCTTAGCCATTTAAACCTGGAAAGTTAATTTATTTGGAACTTGAGCACTGAAAAGGGGGAACACTTGCATTTGTGGTTCCAGAGAAAGATGGTTTCAATGCTTGTCCTGTTTAAAATAAAAAGCTACTAGTATGGTTTGTGACACGCTGGAAAGTTTCAATGCCTATTTCTGTTCTCTATAGCCCACAACTAATTAAAGAACAGGTATTTGAAACTTTCCTTCAAAACTGAAAAGAATTACTACCCTAGAACACTTCTAAAGTATAAAACACCTGGAAATAATATACGTTTATCATCAGGTACATCTTCAGAAGTGGAAACATGGAGCACCCTGGTGATAAACTCTTTAACACTACCGTGGAAGTGTTGCCAGCTGATGTAAGTCTCTCATTTCCAACTATAATAGAAAGTGCTCTTTCATTGTGAGAATGACCTTCAGCATTAAATGTCATGCCCTAAAAAATACTTCTGGAGATTTGACTGTTTTATTTTTTTACAGGCAATGCTAAGAAAAGAACTGATTGACAGTGCAAGCAAATTTAACTACTCAGCAACCAAAGACGGATATTTAAAAATAGGTAAATTGTTTCGTGTCACTTCAAAACCAGAAATTTTGTTCTTATGTACAAAATGTTTCTGCATTTGAGAATTTCATTAACTCCGTAATAAATACAATATTCCAAGGTGAACTAGTAAGGAAAAGAAACCCTTTGCGCTACTGCATGCTACAGTATATGATGTTCAACCAATGACTATCCTATTTTGTTTTAAATAATGAAGAACCCTACCAGCAGTGGCAAAAGCCAAGGCATCTAATTAGAAGAAAAACTAATTGCAGTCTCTGTGAGGTCTTGATAGGATAATAGATTCTGGTTTGCATTTTGCGTCCTTAGCTGAAGACAAGGATTTGTTACCATTATGGCAGCAATGACTCGTGCTCCAACCCGAAATGAAGCATCGCACAATGGGCCTTCCCCCCTTTTTGCCCCCAGCCCTGCTTCCCCTTCTGCCTTCCTCAGGCTGGTGCGTGACTTCTCTTCAACGGACTGCAGGTTCTCCACACGCTTGCCAAGGCCTGGTTTCTGCTATGACCTAAACTAAAACGCCCCTACGTGAACAAAAATGGGCCATCAGGACATCTGCTTTGCTTGCCACTTCCTTCTGTCTCTTCTACCCCAGAATGGCTCTTTTCTCCCAGTGAACCACTTTCACCTCACCAACACTTCTCGTTGGCTTTGATTTGCACCTCTCTCCCACCTCCTCGTGGCTGTTTCGCTCTAATTAGAGATCCAAATCGAAATGCTGTCAAGTCACAGCTGCACGTGCAAGTTGATAGGAAATTAATATCGTACATGGGATGAGCGTTTTTCATTTGTCTGTAGTGATTTTATGCCAGTTTAACAAGGTCAGCTAAAAGGCATTGAACGAGTGAAGAAATGTATCAGAATTGGTCCGTGATTCCTAATACATCTTTTAAAAATAATCATACTTCTCAGAAAAGCTCTTTTAGATTATTTAACATGACCATGTGTGCCGTATGTATATGTTCACTGCTAACATATTTAAATTTATTTTTTAACATTTGTGGCTACAGCTTCTTTATTTTCTTGTATTCTTCTCCAGCTCCTCATTGCTGTAACTGAAGGAATGAATCCTTCTTCTTATTTACAACTTTATCTTTCAGTTGTTATTATTTGACTTTTTCCAAAAGATTTTTTTTCCCTAATGTTGTATCTTTGGAGTTAATTTAAAGTTTGTAATTTAGAGCTTTTGCGTAAGTTCACTTGGAAGCGTATTTCGTTCTAAGATATGTTTGTGCGGGTCTTGTTCTATTTTTTATTTAGGGGCTTTTGAAAATGGAATTGCAGAAGGCAGTATCAATCAGTCAATAGGAAAAATACAGGCTATTCGCTTATCAATCAATTCGGATTCTCCTGTATGGGCAATACTTAGTGAGGTAAGCGTGTTAATAAAGCATTTTAATTAAAGCTTTATTAAATAAGTTTCAGTTCTTCCTACCAGATAGTACTAATAATTGTTAATTTTTATTGAATTTCGAATTGAATTTTGTGGGGAAAAACCTCAAGTGGAGAATTATATTAATTATTCATGGGAGAAGTTAAATTTACTTCATAGAAAAAGTGCTGAAAATGCTCAAATGGGATGATTCTCGCCAGTTTTGCAGTGCTGTAAGTACAGCCACTAGAATTTGGGTCACGATAAACCAACCAACCAAAGGAGACAGGGAAGCTTTTCTACCTTTTGTCAGTCACCATCTTGGATATTAATTACAAGACGCAAATATTTTCAGATTAACATGTGACTTTTTTTTTTTATTCTTCAAGTTTCTCCCAAGCGTCTGAATGTGTGTGAACCCCTAAGTAGGAAGTTACTGAAGAGAATTACTACAGCATTAAACTATAGCCATAGTTGGAAGGAGGGAAAAGCTAATGTCTCAGGCAATGCTTCTACAGATCTTAGAAAATAATATATTTTGTTTTTTTCAGGTACTTATCAAGACATCTGAAAACTGAAAAAACCTACATTTTTGACACGTTGTTTGTTACAGATTGTTTGAAAATGAGGCTAACGGCAACAAAAAACTGTGTGGGTCAAAAGAACATATCTAAACCCATTTAATTCTTAATACTGTGTATTAGGAAAGAGTTCAGATTTAAATCTTTATATAAAGAATATTAAAAGTTATAAAGAACCCTATTATGGTAGTTATTTCTATAAAATGTTCTTGAGTAAGGTGTCATATATAAAAATCTCACCTTAGCTTGGCAACATTCAATATATATTATTATAAATAATTGATAAAGCATTACAGGCTGTCTCAGGGATTAAAGCATAAAAGTATGGTAAATTTCACCAGAATGAAAAATACGGACATTTTTGAAAAATATTATGGACACAGTTTTCAACTCCACTGAGAACACTGGTCAATCTTGGAGGGAAAGTAGAACTGAAGGAAAAGTTGACAATATTCAATGCAAGAATTTAGAGCAGTCCACAGAGATAGGAAAAACTTACCAATATGAAAATTGATCTCAAACTTTACAGAAGAAGTGTATTTCAGCCTTAATGTAGCATAAGTTATGTTTAATATTTTTTTAATGGGAAGTGCCTACAAGTTGCCATTTGAGTAACTTAGAACTTAAACAGATATTGTTCTGAGGATTGTAAAACTTTTCAGTGAATTTTGCATTGAATTAACGATAGGGAATAATAAGGGGATTTTGTGTAACTATATTTTTGTAGAAAGAAAATATATTTAAATAAAATTTTGGATCCTATAATTTGATAATCAGTATGTACTGACAGTTAAATCCTAGTCACAAGGCAAAACTCAATAAAAATTTGAAAACAAAAGGTAAACCACGCTAGTCTCATTGGAAATGTTTTTGGGAAATGACAATCCACCTTGGACATCTACCTGTTAATGTGCAGAATTCTTGTATCACTTCCTTAGCACTTGAAGCACGACCGTGCCCTCATTCTCCTGTGCATGCATTGCATCCTAACAACAGGCAGCGAGAAATAAGTCGCACTGTACACTTTTGCATGGATTTGTATTAAATTCATGTAGAATTGTATTCTTAATGCAAGAGTATTTTTATTTAGAATGAGATTAATTTTCTTACATTAAACCAGTTCAGAAGGGTGGGGTTTTTAAAGACCACTTCTAATAATATTTTGATAATTTACAGTATTGTTTATATACTGTGGTATACACTATATGTACGTGCAAGTAGATATATACTTACATATGTATGCATGTATTTCTTGGACTGAGTATTGCAGCTTTCATTAGGTTAAGAGTTTAATGCAGGTTAAGAATTAATGCAGTAATCCAGAGTGTTTAGAGATACACAGAGGGACATCTTTATCCATCAGCACTTACAGTAAAAAGAAGAGTTGAGTGAAACTGGGACCAGTGGATCGTTAAAAAGCAGTGGCTATAATTGCAACAAGGGAAAGAAAGGAAATAAAGTGGCTCTGCATCCAACTACCTGGCACGAGAAGGGCAGAGCCGCCTCCCTCTGACCCTGCTCTCAGAATCACCTTCCAAGATCATTTTTTTCTCTGCTGATAAAGGAGTCTGAGACATTTTGTCACGGAAATTTGTACTGGGGAATAAAACACAACTTAGATTACATTAAGGGAAGACAAAATTGAGTTCTCTGAAGTCATCCTCTCTCTTAACCTGCAGTGCTTTAGCATCTTTGGGGAAAAACAAATTGAAGTAAATAGGGCCCTCTACCCAAAAAGGCAAAGCAACAGATAACCTACGGAACACGGGGGATTTTCCTGCAGAGCTTTAGAAACTTGTACGGGAACGAAAATTATTAAAGTGTGGGTCTTCTCCTGACGCCTTAGTTCAGCTCTTAGCATATCATAGCTTTTAGTACCGTCATTGAAATCACATCGTGTCATGGGGATTATCTTCAGGATCTTGTCAAACACTTCAGAATGGCAAATTCTTGTAAATGGCCTGTAACTCTATCGTCCGAATTGCCCTCTTACAAGGCCTGTTTCGCCTGCCATCGAAAGACGAAAGCAGTAGAAATCAAAGGAGAAAGAGCATTCCTTGTAGAACATTTTACTAATTAGGTGTGTGATCTAGTAAAAACTTAAAATCTTCTTTTGCCATTGCTTTCACTGCAGCAGAGTCACGAGCTGGGAGCAGTGTCTGCATTCAGGCTGCCTTACGCTCACTTGTTACAGGGACGTGTCACTGGAAGGAGGGAATTTCAGAGCGATTATTAATCAGTGAAAACATGGAAAATACTAAGGTAATAGATTTTGTTACCAAAACCTCTGATTTTCACAGTGAAATTAGATTTCACTCTAATGGTTGAAGCTTATCAGAATACCTGAAATTGTATTAGGAAGTGACTGGACCTTGTATAAATTTATTTTTTTTTCATTCTGCACTGCCAGATTTGTGCTTCGTTCATTCTGTTTCTATTTTTACATATTTTTTGTAACCATTGCAATCACAGAATACACTTCCCATCACTTTGATGTAAACGAGGTTTTAAATGTCGACACAGTAAATAACGAGTGCTTGCATATGCACTGTTAAAGTAAAATTTTGCTTACTCCCGATTCTTCCCTGTGCTTTGTGGAGTGCAGAGGTTTCTTGTGCGGCCAGCAGGACCACAGCTCCACTATAAAAACAAAGGAACCTCATGAGAGGAACTCAGGATTTTCCCTGAAAAAGCGATAGCCGAATCGTGAGCGTTACAGCCCACAAAGTTTAAGACAACGGATTGTCATGGAAGTACACTTACGCACCTTTGCATGGCAATAGCAACAACCCCCACTGGCAAGTGAATTAGTTGGGTTTGTTCGTAACAGTCTCTGTCAGTTACAGAACACATACAGCTTCCTATCCACCCTGCAAGCAAGTTCCTACCGTGGTTTTCCATTTAATAATCCTGTGCGCTGAACCTGCACGCGTTCTCGCACACCGCAGCTCTGAGGCCAGTTTAAAGGCTGCAAAGAGGCCTCCTTGTGGGATACTTCAGTTCAGGTAACGGATCCAGGGGATACAGAACATCCTCTAACTTTATGGGTGACAGGTTTTCGCAGCGTAGGCATTGCGATTGTAACTTACGAAAACAAAAGCAGTAAGCCTAAGTCAAAAAACAACTATGAAAGGAGTTTCGGATTCCACGCCAGATCACCAGGCTCCTTCAGCAGGAAACTTTACTTCAGTAGTTTCATGTGGTTTAAAACATAGTCTCAAAAATATTGACTACTTCAGCCTCATTGTACATGTTAATCAGGTTAAATGACTGTGTGGGAAGAAAGCCCATTTTTCAAGCTAATTCAATATTAATGACAATTTATTCAACCCATTTTGATTTTCACTGGAGTGCAGTTATTCATTTCTTGTTTTTAATCCTTTGAGGGACTTTTGAAAGGGGAATGCTAACATTTGTCTTCAAGACAAAAGACAGTTATGAACTTGGCTTCACCGATTTTTTAAAAATGTTTTTATTTCCATTAATTACGTGGGCCCCTAATCTCATCAATGTCACTATGACTTCACAGCTTAATACAAGCACACATCTACTGTAAATGATAATGGATGCTAAAGGCACACTGAGAAAAGACTAAACAGGAATATCTATTAAAATTAATTAGGAGATATTTAATCCAAAGTTGAAGCTTTATTTGTTTTTATTGAATTGAAAATCTCTCTCACATGTTTGAGGAAGTAAGTGGATAGTGTCCCATACAGAAGGATCCCAATTTTCCCTAACGTTTACTTTTTTATTACTCGTAAGTCACACATTTGTATTACTGGTTGCACAAACTGTCTTGTGTGAGACTGTTATAGGTTGTGGGTTTTTTCTAATTATTATCTGCATAAATGTCAGATTCCAGATGAATCTTTCATTGATGCCTTACGATGAACAGTAGGAATATTAACAGAATATTCTGTGGTAAGCACAAATCTTTAATTCTGCAATTGCTTCTAAAACGATGTGTATTTCAAGCTGTGAGGATAGGTTTTGTATGCCTTTGTTTCACGACAGATTGCTCAAGAACGTTCCTTAATATTTTTTTTTTTAGCTAGAGCTGTCTAAAGATTGACGTTTCTGTAGGACTATGGTACCATTTCTCAAAAGTACCTTAAATAAGGATTTGAATTAAGGCATAACAGATCTTTCTGATCAGCATTAGAATCATAGAATCATATGATTGAGAAACGGTACCATAGTCCTACAGAAACTTCAATCTTTAGACAGCTCTAGCTAAGCCTTAACAAGAGAAGAAATTGTGCTGTTTTTCCAGGACATAAATATGCACTGTGTTTAAGTTGTGAAGTTTGCATTGCTCTTTGGAGCTTGCAATTGTAATAATCTATGGCAATCTTAAGTTCTGATGACACTATCAAAAGAGAAATATACTCAATCTAAGTTTTAAGCTTGTGCATTAGTTTACAATGACCTTCTAATACTTGAAAGGCAGAATACCACAAAAATAAATATAAGCATTTGGATTTAGAATTCATATTATGCATTCAAACGCTAACTCCGAAAAGTGCTGAGTCAACAAACTAAGATGTGGTAGATGTAAACCAAATGGAGAAATCTATAAAAATCATCTGAAGTTATAAATTATTTTAGGAGGGGGGAAGCTTAGCTTAATGGTATATAGGCCATAGTTATTATGTCCAAAAGACAGTTTCCTCAACATGGTAAGAATCAAATAACATAAACCAGATTCTTGCGGCCTGAGCGCTGGCTGAAAGAAGCTTAGAGTGCTGAGAAAAAAGCACCACCTTTTCTTAGGGCTATCAACATTTATGGTATTTCCTTCTTTTCTTTCACAGACCCACAGTTTCATAGGCAATAGAAAGAAAAGCTCTGCATACGTGCCTTAGTAAGAATTTCTTGGGCAGTGAAATCCACCTGCATTTGAGGGATACTGCAATGACCCATACCCTTGGCTGCACAGGAATGTACTTTTCCCAAAAGCAGTCTTCAGTGAAGAGTTGCAGATGCAGCCTTCAGAGAGATTCAACAGTAAGAATGAAAGGCAGTGGCTGTAGCTATATGGATCGTCTCACAAATACTGGCGTGATGGCTGGTGTCCAGAACACTGAGCTTCAAATGCGGACGGCAACCCCGACAGCCTTTGGCTAGGAGGAAGTCTTTGATGATGAGAGTCGTCAAGTAACGCAGTGTCACATGCAAACATACCAAACCCTGACCCACTTTGTCAGCAGCTGGAACAACTTCTACGTTCCTCACGACCCCTCAGGAAAATGCTTTTGTCTCAGCCCTCTCCTACGTGTTTCAAATATCAGCACCGTGGGTAACGTTTTTAAACGCTCATAAATTGTACACTGCCCAGAGCAGAAAGATACGACTTGAGCCGAGCCAGGAAGCCCCTCAGGGTGGTACCCTGCTGTGTTCAGCGAGCCTGGGTACAGCTGTCAAAAAAAACAGTCAGGAATTAATGCGATAGCACTGGATCATTAGACCCGTGTCTCCGATTGCAATGAAGGGCGTGTTAATTTGAGCTAAACTGCTCCGATTAGGGATGGAGAAGCCACCACATCTCTACCCGTCCTGATTACTGACCACGGGCGTGCGGAGCACGACGGTACCACCATGTATAAACGAGGCCCCACTGGCCGTGGCCACGGTGGCAAAGCATTATCTCAAAAACTCCGCGCTGGCACACACCTCAATGCGCATCAAACCCAGCGCCATTGGGTTTGCTGTCCTTCCTGCCAACTTCTCCTCAAGGTGGGGGCACATTCTGCTGCCTCCCCGCCGCCCCCTCAACCCGGGGTGGGCCCGGGCGCAGAATGGCGTCGCGGCGGCGAAGCCGAGGGGCAGCCTGGGAAGGGGCTGCCGCGCGATTGGCTCGGGCACCACGTGCGGGGAGGCTGGCACCCGCCGGCCGAGCCGCCATTGGCCCAGCCCGCACCGGAGGGCGCCCTCGATTGGCGGGGCTACCTGCCGGCGGCGGCTCGTTAAGGCGGTGGTTCGGGCGCGGATTGGGCAGGGCCGCGCCTGCTGCGCCTGGATTGGCTGGGGCGGGGCGGCGGCACCTGCTCCTCGGCGGCCGCATCCCCGCTGCGCGCCGGGTGCGCATGCGCAGCCGGTGATGCCCTGGGAACAGCGGCCGGCTTCGGCTAGCGGGGCGCGGCGGGGATTGCGCCGCCGGTAATCCGCCCGCCGCGGCGAGGGGGTGTGCTGGGACGGCGCCTGCGGGGGCCGCCCCTCGGCTGCTCTCTGCCTTGACGGTGCTTGATAACTAGGGCGGGAGGGGAGGTGGGGGGGAGCGGCGGCCGCCCAGGCCCGCGGCGGCGGCGGCGGCGGCGGGTTGGTGGCGGCGGCGGGAGCGTGCGTCTCGGTCCCCCGCGGCGCTCGTCCTCTCTCCGGTGCTGTGTGTGTGGCGGAGGGGAGGAGGTCAGCCCTTCCCGACCGGCGGCGGGGCTCCTGGGAGTGGGTTTCGGGGGGGGTGAGCAGCGGCGGGGGTGGGTTTCGGGGCCTGGCCCCGCGCCTGAGGGGAGCCGCGCCGCCTGAGGGCGCCGCCTGGGCTGGGAGCGTGGCCCCCGCGGCTATGGGCGGTTGTGAGGCGGGGGCAGCCGGGGTTGGTCCTGCGGCGGTGGTATTTGTCCCTAGGAAAAGCCCCGGTGTTGGCACTGGGTGCAGGAGCCTTTAGACCTGCGCGTGGGAAAGGCTGTCGATGGCAGTCGTGCTCCCTTTCTGCTTGAGAACGCAGAGCTCTTGAGAGTTTCACGAAAAAGGCATGACCCTCTTTAAAGCCCAAGGAAAAGTCAGTAATAATCTAAAAGGTCCTGACCTCTATTTAGTTCTGCATCAAACGGGATGACAATGCCGTTAATTTAATGGCTTGTGTGGAATATGTAAAAGGTGATGGTGCAGTGGTCTGAAGATGGACATGCTTGCACTCTGCAGCCATCTGTAGAACTCAAATCATTCAGGTGGGAAGGGACCCCAGGAGGTCTCTACTCCGACCTGCTGCTCAGGGGTCAGCTCTGAGGCCAGATCAGGTTGCTCAGAGCTTTATTCGGTCAGTCTTGGAAAACCCCAAGGACTGAGACTAGGCAGCCTGTACCATGGCTTGCCTGCCTTCATGAGGGAAAAGAATTCTAATATCCGGTAAGAATATTCTTTCAGTTTATGCCTGTTGTCTTTCCTAAATACTAATATGTGTCTCGGAAACAGTAGCTCGTTTCTTTAGGTGCAATATTACGCTGATGTTGTAGCGCTGCTGCTGGTCCCAGGAGCATCCTTCACAATAGTACTGCTGGCTCAAATGTCTCTTCTGATGTGTAGGTGTGCTGTAGTTACGTGTGCTCCCATGGTAAAGATTGACCAAGCTATGCAAAAATTCCGTTTAAAATTACAGGTCTGAAGTTGTATATATTGACAGAATTGTCAGTATGTTTATCCAGAGAAAACGGAATATAAGCTGCCCAACCCAAAAGGAACGATTGGGAATCCCATTTTGGAGGTGTCATTATTATTGGATTAATTTCTGTGACTCAACTTCTATGATTACAGCTTTTCAAACTGAAGAACGGTTCTCCAGTTCTCTCATGGGTCATACTATAGCAATATCTCATTCCTATTTGGAGCTGCTGTCAGGGTGTATGGTTTTAGAATTACCTATTTGCTCCCTGAAAGATGGTTTGGAAGTCGCTGGTCTTCAGGCCAAAACTGCTACTAAACGTGTTCAATGTTTGTGTGAGTGCTGTAGACTGGGGTAACTTGTTTTGTTCTGATGAGGAACTCTTAACAGTGGGGATCCTTTTGCCCTGTTTTTACAGGTCACCTTGAGGAAAGAATAAGAAAAGTTTTTCATAGGTCTTCATGTGTTAATTAGGAAAGTTCAGTAGGTTTTAAAGACAGTTAAATGTGTAGTGTGAAGTTCTATTTTGAGACCAAAACCTCTTTGACTTAGCTGAAAGATTTATTTTACATTCTAAGACTGTAGTGCTGGCAGGTTCACAAAAGTAAAGGATGCAATGGTCTTGTAAAACCGTCTTTGCCTAGCAATTGAGCGATAACTGTAATTGTTCTTGATAACGTATTTCAGTGTTTCTGGCATTATTTAAAAAGTGTGTCAAAAGGATAGAAAATTGTGTCTTCTCTTCTTGAAGGGAAAAGTAAGAGATAAAATTGAAGACTGAATGAAATTAGGGATGTCCTAGGCTAGGATCAGGGAGTAGTGACAAGACTCGGGATGAATGAAGGGAAAAAGCTTAACATGTTGAAAGCATCGGGAGTTTTAGAAGGGAACTGTGTGGAAAGGTGAGTACTAGTCTGATTTCTTGGATGCCCTTGCTAGTCTGTGTATGGAACAAAAGTGTATGGGGCTAATTACAGTAAAATTGCAGCTATGTAAGTGAGAGACATTTTGGGTCATACACAAAACACACCTGAAATGTGATGACGAAGAAAGATGTATCTCTTCATCTGGTTTAGGAGAAGAGGAGGGGACCACCTGCATGAAAAACTAGCTAAAGTAAGGTAGGCAAGTTTTATGCTAAAAAAGCAAGTCTAATACCTGATTAATATATGTCACTTTAGCTAAGAGCTAAGGAGTCCCAGAACGTATAATACGTTAAGAACATGGGTTGGTTAAGATGGGGGTGGTAAAACTGAGTGTGGTAGCCTCCAGACAAAGATGATCAACATATGTGTCCTGGTTTGAGGTACAACAAAACCAATTTTCTTTTCAGTAATTTTACTTTGCAGTTAAGTCTCTTCTAACTGACTGTACTCTGAAATTAGTGGTATGTTTTTCAGACAGTGCCTGCTTCTGGCAATGACAAGGTCTGATGTTTAAGACTAAGAAATGATATGCAGAGAGGCTCTTGCTTATAATTATTGCTATAACAACCAAGGTCAGCTAAGTTTGTTAGCTGCCAAGTTGGAGGGTCAGAAGTGGAAGAGTGTAAAGGGGTTGCAGCTGCCAGGGGGGACCCCAAACTTGACCAACAGGGTATTCCATCCCATCTGCATCATGCTCAGTGTAAAAGCTGAGGGATCAAAGGGGTCAGCCTTTTTTCTTCAATGGCCGGAGTCTGAGGAGGACTCTGTCTGTCTGCCTTTGATCCTGACCCCTGTGTTCCTGAATGCAGTTCTTGAATCCAGTTCCCAACTGCTGCTGAGTCCAGTCCCTGTGCTGGCTGGTGATGTGATCATCATCCTGGGAGCTCAATATTGGTTTTGTATGTATTTGCATACATTTCTTTTTTTTTTTTTTTCTTAGTAATATTATTATCTTTTCTTTTTATTGTTAGTATTTCATTAAAGCAGTTTTAGGTTGTTTTTTTCTTAAACCTGTAAGTCTCTTCCTTGTCGTCTCCCTCTTCCCCTTCTTGGGAGGAAGAGGGTTAATAGAAAACATCTGTCATTCGTTTAGTGGCCAGCCCAGCCTAAACCACCACAGTATGATAAACTGAATGACTTTAAATCTTCAGGGCAAGATTATTTTAAGGTCTAGAAATGGCCAAGGAGGTCTATGAATTAACAATATCTGTAGTTTTTAACTAAAATTAAAAAAAGACAAAAAACCTAGTAAAATTTGCAGATAACTCTTGAGATGTATCACTGTGTTAATAACTGAGAAGAGAGGGAACCATAGACTTGCCATCCTCATGCAAAATACACAGTAGGGTGAAAAGTCCTGCAAAGAATGGCGTGGATCATGGGTGAGAAAAAAGAATGGTAACATAATTAATGTATTTTTTTGGAAAATAGGTGTTTGTCCCAAGAAGGGAGGCTCTCGATGATTTCCTGATATTGACATAGTACTAGTGTGTGAAACACTTTACTTCTTTGTTACTACTGGGTTTTGGCTCTAAATATAATTAGTGCAGTCAATATTAAATAAATAGATCTTAAAAGGAGTAACGAAAATAATAATTAGTTTTCTTCTTGGACGTTTGTAGTATAGTCATACTGGGATCTGGGTATTTTAACCTCAATACTGTTTGATCACTAGATATGTTGGTTGATAGAACTTGTGGGTATTATAAATTGAACGATAAATAATTATTGGTGCAATTCTAATGTTTTAATTGCTTAGCAAATCTGATAAAGTGAGGGAGAAAGACTCACACTTCCAGTATAAGGTGTTATCTTGAATTGCTGGGATACCTAGGGTTGTAGTAGTAAACAATTTAATCCCTAAAGAGCGATGATATAACTAAGAGGGTGAATGCTTTCTCAGGCGCAGGAAGTACCTCAGTAGCAGAATATTTAGTATGCTAGTAGTGGCTAAAAGTAGTGCCAGGTTTGAAAAAGTCTTACAATAACAAACTAAATATCAATACTTGTCTTTCTATTTCAGCTTACTGTGGATATAAATTAATAAGAACCAAAGGATAAATACCGGTGCAGTGATCTAGAATTGTCTTCCTTCTATTTCCAAATTCAGACAAAAACAAATTCAGAAAGAAGCATTTTTGGCAAGACAGTTGAGGAAACTGGCATAGGCACGTGCTTGATACTACAGTGCTCCAAACCACTGGATGCTCTTAATGTGAAACTGGATTTGTATGTGTTACAGGTGTGAAGCAAAAAGTCCTGGGCAACAATCTTTTCTTTTTTGCAGCAGATTAGATCGAGAGGCTGGGGTAGTTATCACAGTATCGTCAGGGTTGGAAGGGACCTCTGGAGATCATCTAAGTCCAACCCCCCTGCCATTATCTGCTATTGATATTTATACTTACACAAGATTAAAGATTTTCAAGCTTCCCTGAAGTTAGAAAGATATTGGCATTTAAGACTAAACTTTTGTGCTTATTGGATAGTTTTGAAACAGAAAATGTTTTCTGAAACAATCTTATACTTTCTTTGGACACTTACAGCTGGAGTTGATATAAACTCTGCGCTCGTCTAAGAGTAGGCAGTGGAAGAAGAGACAAATACAAATGAGTAATTCTGGCAGTGGATAATAATATGGCCTAAATCTATCAATGTTGTTTTCCCTAATGAAAGGGATGTTACTTTTTGTTACACTGTAGAGACTGATTCAGTTTGATTACTTGTTCAGATTGTTAAGGAATGAGAAAAATAAAAGCAGTCTTACTTAGTTCTTAAAAAACGCATATATACCGCTGTCCTGGTTTGAGGTAAAACAGGACCCATCTGGGGTCCCCTATGTCCCCAGTGGCCGATTTGGCCTAAACCATGACAACCGCAGTCAAACTCTTGCTAGATTTGGGGCCTGGCGAGATAAGGGAACAGGCTACAAGTGCTTCCATAAGGCCAACAGGAAGGGGAAAAGAGTCTGAGTTGGGGCTGTGTAGTAAGAAATTTTTCAAATTAAGATACAGCACTTTACTAAAATACTATCGTGTCAATACTTTATCTTTATTTGTTACTATTTTAATGTGTTTTTTCTCTTGTATATAAAGTATGGGGTAAAATTGAAATAGTATTGATAATATCCTTACAACAATATTTAAAACTTTTAGTTCTTCAGATAATCAGAATGCACTTCCAGTGGGATTGGCTGTGCTTGGGTGTCCTGATAATTAACTCAGTGACTGCAGAAATTGAAAATGAAGAAACTCTGGATGCAGATGTTGAAGTGGAGGATTTTGACAAGCAGCCTCAAGAAGCTGATGTTGACAGAGATAAATCTTCTTTAGAGGTAAGATTACAGAAGTCTTTAGGTAAAGCAAGTAGTTGTAACTAGTAGAGAAATTGGTGGACAAATGCATTTAAAAAAGAGCAAGTTAACGCACAATTGACAGCTGAGTGGGTGTTAAACCCACCAGTGAGTTTTTCGGTTGCTCTGTGACATGTAGGATAAGCTTAATGAATGGTTCTGCTATGCCAAAGTGTAAAACCAGGTCTCCTGGCTGTAGTGGATAGTCATAAAGGAAGTTTTGCTGGTCTGTGCTTCAATCTAGATACAAACCCTTTTGTGGTAAGTCCTAACATGCTATTTCTAGAGAAAAAAGCAGAAAGCATCTTGGTTTTACTGAGCTTTGACTTTAGAGCAGTTTCTTGATTTCATCAGTCACAGATGCCTTTTGACATGGTCTTTATTCCCAGAAAACCTTTTTGCATTTGTTATGCTGCACTTCATAACAGATGTGGGCACTATTCATAAATTGTTTTTTCAGCTTTTTCTTATGACTGTGTAGCCCAACTGTAATGTGCCAAATAGATAGGAACACAGAAGAATGGAAAAGCTGTATAGAAAGAAGGGAGGAAGCAGAGAATTGGTGCAAGCTCAGTAAATTTTCTGGGTTTTTGTTTCACATAGGATGTGTAACAGTAGTTTAGTTATGATCTTTGAACGCAGGAAGGAAGGAGTTTTTAAAATTCACAGATGTGAAATTGCTCACTGTTAGAGGGATGCACCCAAACTATAGAAATGAGGGGCATGGGGGAGCAGGGAAAGCTGTTTTGTGCTGCTAAATGTTTCTATTGAACAAAATCTGGTGGTCCGTCTGGATGCACTACTTCTTGGAGGTATGATACTGTATTTCAAATGAAAAATTCTAATTTATGTTAGAGCGTGTGTCTGTACATGTCTTCTAGGTTGTGTACCAGACTCCAAAGCCAACTGGGGAAGTGTATTTTACAGAAACCTTTGATGGAGTATTGGCTGGGTAAGTTTATGTCTTAGAATTATAAACTTTTGCTTTCAGCAGTTTAACTTGTCGTGGCAGGACTTATTCTGTATTCATTTTTCTGCTACTGTCTTCATAAAATTAATTTTTACAGGGGTTAGAATTGGGAAGGCTGGTAATACTTGCTCCAAATACATCATAATGTTAAGATGGACAGTTAACATTTCAGGTATGTTGCTATTTTTTGTGTTTTAAGGAAGTTTTTAATAAACTCCAGGTTTATGGACAGTAAGAAAAATAATATAATTTAAAGATTTAGCCAGTTGAGTTTAATGAGCTGCAAGGTGAAGTGCATGGTGATTACACTGCAGGAGCAAGCTCTTTCTTCCTCTTCATGTGCACTTAGGTACACGTAAGAAGGCAGCGCCTTCAGCATTATATATAAAACCTCTATTGGGGAAGCCTTTTTTCTAGTAGATTTTTTTACTGATTTATTGTATTGCTTCCCATACTCAATAAGAATTAGATATTTGAGACATGCTGAAGTGTTCCTAGGTAGTTTGACCTTACTGCATTGAAATTTTAGAAAAACTTCCAGGTTTATATCAAAAATTCCGAAGCCAGAAATTTTTGTCTTTGCCATACTTTCAAGATACAGACATGTAAGGTGTAACTGCTACTGGGTGACTTGTGTTGCTCAATGAAAAGCTGTGTGTTGTGAGCTGTAGTCAGTTGCCACGAATGCACTGTCAATAAGAGTGAATATAATATATTACTTTCTATTTCTGGAATAGACTTACTACTTTTATTAGGAAAACAAGTTGGCTTTCATTCTTCTTTCTAGCTCAGATATAAAGGATGTAGAATACCAAGGAAAACATGAGTATCATGTAAATGTGGTCTGTATGATCACTGACTTTTTTTTTTTTAATCAAGCCAGGTTAGCATACTGTCACTGGCTCAAGTTAAGTAAGCGTGCATCCAAATAGAATCTATGAATGCAGTAGCAATCACTTTAGTAAGAGCTGGTGTGATGAATTGTTAGGGTACTTTCTTGCTATGAGAAAAGCTTTTAAAATGTGAAGGTAAGTCTCTGGTTTTTAATGACAAATCAGGTCGTCTTATTGGTATATTTTTTCCTGTACATTTTGATGCTGTTGAACAAAAGAGCTATCTCTTGATTTGTGAAGAATTATGAAAAAAGGTGTTTTCATATGTTACTAAAATTGATGGAACAAAACGTAACTCTCCTGTGAAAAGCTGGACAGAGAGGTGAAAGGAGATGTAATATATGTTCATTATCATTTAAAGCTGCCTAGTTTTTGTATTTGCTGTGAGAGTACCGAGATCCAACTACTGTAGGAGTGTGGTTATACCATCATAAGACACGTGTGTCTGTTGAGGATGCTCAATTTAAACCATAAACAAAATAACATGGTAGCAGGCACCAGTAACTTTTGTAAGATTGAATCTTACTCCCTTTTTCCGATTGTTTCTGAACTGTTCTCTTCTGTAGAGTCACAGGAAACTTCAGGCCACTGAACAATAGTCTGTCATTACTCACATTATGTTCTTTCATGTTTTCTTATTTTTGTTACATATTTAGACCAAATGTAGAAGGAAAATAAGTTAACAAGCTCCGGTCTTGAGTGTATTGCTTGTCTTAATGATACGTCACTTCTAAATGTTAAGAAGTGCAATACAAAAGCAGTACCAATGATGACAGGAAAAATTACTAAATAGAAGAGGTGATAATGGTTCTTTAAAAATAAAAACCAAAAAATGCAATACCCAAACAACTGAAAACCTTGATTAACAAATGCAAAAACTTAACTGGGGTACTTGAATGATATCATTCATCCCAATTTCTAGCTTCGTGAGATCTGGTCAAAGATTTGTTTGTCTTCCTACTAGATCCAATATTCACAGTTTTAGCTACAATGCTTGGGATCTTTTTGATCTAGCTTTACATAATTTACATAAGAATAACAAGTATGGACCTAAGATGGGTGAGAAAGTAAGCAGCGTGTTGCCTTTTTTCCCTAAAATTGGAGAAAAGAGTACTAGAAAATGAAATTGACTAGGTAAATCACCAGAATGGCATTGCTTTTTTGAGAATGGACCTTGAAAATCTTGTGCATGACTTGTAAAGCTGTGTTATTTCCTCATTGGTCTTTCTCCTGGTAAATGAGGGATCTAGTTTGCCATTTGTACTGTGAAGCTTTTCCAGCATCTCTGTTAACAGTGGACAAATGTGGCTGAAATTCAAGCAGAAAAGATAAGGTATTCATCCCTGAAATACTCCATGTAGAGGATAGTTCAGAATGAATGAAAATAGTTCTTTACAGAATTAATCATGAGAATGTGGTATTGTAGTTGATACAATGAAGAGTTCAGTGACGCTGTTGGCTTAAGTTATTCCTGTGCATGGCTCAAGATAGAACCACTGTATGGCCAGATGAGGATGGACTGCCCTTTTTGTCCTTCTTTTTAATTTTTTTTTTCTCCTTCAAATGAACACTTTGTGTGTACAGTATGTGCATATCTTTTTTGGTAACCTCAATTCAGTAAGCTGAGTTTGCCTTGTTCATAGTATCAAGGAGATCAGGAAGTTTTGCCCTGTTGGGATCCCCTATATGCAATACATCCGTAATCTGTTTGGTGCATGATTGCATTTGTCATTTGGACACTTGTATCTCTTCCCTTTGTCCTCTGCTATCCGTGTGTACTGTTGCTGTCAGACAGTGTTAAGGTTTCTTTGGGTGATTTTTTCCTTTCTTTATCATATTGAAGGTTTTACACTTGAACCTTGCTATTTTCCATGTATCTTTGACATTATATGCTTATGTGGTATTCTAACATTCTGCCAAACTCAGGTTGTATATAAAACTGAAGTTTATTCAGAATATTTGAATTACTTTAGAGTTCCAGTTGTATTTTCATTTGCATTCTTTAGGGAGTATTTTGAAATGCTATATTAGACTAACCTATTTTAATTTTTTTTTCCATGTTCTTTGAACTACACTAAGTTCCGTGACTGTCAAAATCATTATCATGGGTTCACAGCCTAGAAGCAAAAGCTGTTTTTCCTCTGCTTATTAAATAATACAGCTTTGCACAGATAGTTAAATGACTAGTACACTTCTTGTTTTAGGTGGGTGTTGTCTAAAACCAAGAAAGAAGACACGGATGATAACATTGCTAAGTATGATGGTAAGCGGTTTTAATGTTTACTTCCACTCTAGACTTTCTGATGTTCTGTTGCTCTTTGAGAAATAACCACCCCTTACACTGACCTGAACTTTGAAAACCTTGATGACGTAGGTCAAAAATATATTAGCTTGTATTATGACTGTTAACCTGAAACTAAGGTGTGAAATGTTGCTCATTGGGTTACTTAGCATGAAGATAATTTTTTTTATCATCCCAACAATCTATTACAATGACTGATACTAGAATACCCTCTGGCGTCTGAATATTCAGTGTTGATTGTTGAGAACTATCTTACCTGAAGTTGTGTCAGAGAGATTTACCACTTCAATTTTAGTTGTTAAACTGGTTTCTAAAGCAGCATGTTCTGTGTTGCTGCATCTGTCCTACTGATTCATGGGTTGATCTCCCAGTCTAGCCTCTGAAACAAAAAAGTTAAACTGAATGATGTTTTTCTTTAAAATACTTTTTCAGATTGTCTGTGCTTGAATGTAGGGGTCTCCAGTGGTTCTTGTACAGTTTATTCTACAGTAGTCTAAAAAAAATTTGGAAGGTAATAATGGAAAAGTTGTTTTGATGGTTTTCATAATTACGGTTTGCACTTGACTTATAAATTCCTAGGGTAGAATTGCAACTTTAAATTGTTGACAGATGTGCGATCTGTGGCAATAATTTTGTAACCTGGATTTATTTCATTCAAGAGAAAGTGGGGAGAACAGAAAACGTTTATTCTCCAAAAGAAAAGTATTTGCTACTGCTCTTGTGTCAAATGAAATCAATTAATGTTAACAGGAAGTGGAAAGCGAATGTAACTGGTGTGTAAAACAGTACAGAACAGACGGTGTTAGGTTTAGCAGTTACCAGAAATAACTGGTAAAAATAAAGAAGTTGCAGAGGAGATATCCATACAGATGAGATGCTTGGAAGAACTGATGTGTCTCTGATTACTTGGCCTCGTATTAGGTAGAAATTGTCTCTAATGTCAAAACAGTCATATTTGCTTAAAGTCACCCAGACAATTCAATGTTAGCAAAGTCTGTGGTGAAAAGACTTTTTTGAACTATTTTCCAATTTAATTTTTTTTTGTCGTCTTGTTTTGCCTGGCATTATTGCTTGTTCTTAGTTTCCAGGAAGGAACACTATTGAAGAGGAGGGAATTTTCCTCCCTCCTGTTTGGCAGGCTAGAAGAAACTAGGGATTTGTTGTTGACCTACGTATCTGCCCTTTCTTAATGACCTTTCACAAATCGCACTTCAGTTGAATAAAAATAAATGGCTCTGTCACTTGGATTTCACATAAAATGTGAATGAATGATTACATTCACATGAATGATTATGAATCTTCTCTAAAACACATGCTGAAGAACTCATTATGTTTTCTTCCTTTTGTTCACATTGACACAGGCTTTTTTTCAAGATTACAGTGAATTGTAAAAGTAGTCTTTCATTTGTGCTGTGTTCATTCCTGGGGGGAAAAAAAAAAATAGTGGGTCTTGTGCTGTTAATCTCTGAGAAAATATAACTGCCTTTTTAGAAATCTTGTTCTTTGGGTATTGCCTGCATGTGTAATCAACTCAAACTTGGAGAATTTATAATTATATAACCTTTAAAAGCTGTAGGCTTGTTTGTTTGTCTTAAGATCAAATCTGATAATTCTTGTAAAGACTTTGGGAGGCGCAGGGGGAAAGCTTCATCTCCCACATGATTCAATTTGACCTGAAAGATTCTTGTTTTACATAAGGAGGAGGGGAAGGAAGAACCACGTAGGTATCTAGCTTACACAGTGCCTTGTGACTAACGCTTTTTATGTGATGATGGTAGGAATGAATTGAAAACCTGGAGGAATATTTTATGTTCTTCTAGGCACTGTGGGATACCACAATCTAAAGATACAGATCTACAATATTAAAGTTTTCTTGTAGATTTCTGTAAACTGGAGAAGAGCAAGGAATAATGTGTAATTTACCCATGTGCTATCACCTTTCAAATATTGAAAGCTAGCATTATCCTAATTGGCTAGGATGAATACCTTTTTGGTGAAATGCGAGAGCGGGCTTTTTTGTGTAGAGCTATGCATACTCAAAGTGTAGGCATCTCTTTAAGTATCTCCCAGTTTCTTAAGGCTGAATTAGATTTTCACAGTAAAACAAATTAAATATGAATGAGAGCTTTGAAACAGTCTCTATATTAGCAATGCAAGCATTAGGCTTGAATAAAATGACATCTCTAAAATGTATTGATTCTTTCATACAATACTGCAATAAAACAGAAATCCAGTGGATATTCACACATGCTACAGGTTTGTGCAATAAACTTAATTAAATTTTGTGATGTAAAAACATTTTTTGTTAAATACGTAGGTTTTCCTATTCATTTTCATTGGTTTAGGGTGGATTATGGTAAGGATAGGGTTCTCTCCCACTTTAGAGTCCGTGGCTGTCTTTTTTTTTTTAGTTGGAAAATTGCTTTACACATAAAACTGAGACTTTGATAGTTTTCTTTCTTTCAGCTCTGACAGTTATGAAACTGGGATTTATTATTTTTTTTTTTACTGCGGTAGAAACAGCTACTTGGGTAAAGAAAAAAGAAAAAGCTTGTCACTTCTTGTTGTTACAACTACTTGCACATTTTTTCCCTAAGGTTTCTTTCCTCCTTGCTGACTGAGCCAGAACACTGGGTTAGACAGATCTTTGGCATGATACAGTTTTTATTTTATCATCTAACTGTGGAGTTGGAATTCCAGTGGTTTCTAATTCTTGAAAAGTGCTGGTTCGAACATTCTGTCACTGATTTGATAGAAAGATGTGAGCAGCAAATTTGTGTACCATGGATTTTTTTTGTATTTGAGTGCTGTAGAGCAGTTAGTTTGGGGAAGTGTAAGCTGGACTTAAGTAGTGTTTTGGATCTACAGTAGAATTAGCAGTAATGAGTTGGATGATTGTTTAACTTCTTTGACATCAGGTGTCAAGATTTCTTCCCTACTTTGGCACCTAGTCTTTATTTGCTATTAACTCTTTGCTTTCAACAGTGCTATGATTTCTCTTCTTCAGTATACATTTTTTTTTTTTCAAAGACTCTGTATGTGTGTTTTAGGAAGATGGGAAGTAGAAGAGCTGAAAGAAAACACAGTGCCTGGAGACAGAGGATTAGTGTTAAAATCAGTGGCAAAGCATCATGCAATATCAGCTATGCTAACAAAGGCATTTGTTTTCGATAATAAACCTTTGATTGTTCAGTAAGTACTCCCTCAGATTTTTTACTTAATAAATATTATTATTATTCAAATATTTAAGTCTGGAAAGTAATGTGAATCCCTGGAGAAAAATACTGACTTCCATATAGCGTTGACCTATTGTAACCAGAGCTATCAACGCTATAAGTATGAATGATTTAATGACCAAGTAAGATTGTAGTACAAGTGTTAAGAAGTGATATTTAAACTCTTTTGAAATATTTTTGGACAGAAATCTAATATTTTAAAAGATTGCCGAAAAAGCTAATTAATTTTTAGTCTTACTCTAAAAGATCTAAATAATATGTAGTTTAAGTACAGTGTTTTTCCACTTACAGAATACTTCTGTGTAACTCCATAAAAGCAACTTGAATCTTGAATGCATTATAGCAATGTTAGTGATGATGAGCACTATGGCAATATGACTACTTTTTTTTCTGATAATCAGACTTGCTTTGTTGCTTGTACTTGCCTACAGACATATCCAGATAACTCCTCTGGCTAAATTCAGTCTGTCATATGGGCAGTTTCAAAGATGGCACAAACTTTCTAGAACTCTTGCCAATTTCTGCTTCGCTTTGATGTTTGCACGTTAGTTGATACCACCTTCAAACTTTTCTTGCTGGCAATGCCAACTGTAGCAATTTCTGCCATGGTGTTTTTTGACTGACATCACTGTTGTATTAGCTTGTGTGGGAATTAAAACCTTTTGGTCATGTAGAAGTGTTTTCACAGTAGTAACTGATACACAGCCTGAACATATTCATAATTAGAACTGCAGATTAGAAGTTAATTTGTATTTGTCTGATACTTGGAATGTTTTTGTTTTTTTTAACTTGCTCTTTGTCCAGATACGAAGTGAATTTTCAAGAAGGTATTGACTGTGGTGGTGCATATATTAAACTTCTCTCCAGTAGTGATGACTTGAATCTGGTACGTCCTCTTACTTGACAATTGCTATCAGTTGTTCATTTGAGGAATGCATAATTGTCCTTGTGAAACGTCAATAAGAAATTGATTCCTAACGCATCCTAAATTCTTAAAAGCTTCTCGAATGTTTAAGCAGAAGATTGGGCAAGATGGTATACATGTAATTGATTCTATATACACAAAACCTTTGGAGTTGTGCATTTTGTACTGGTGGAATATTTGATAATGTTATTCTTGTTATAATTTCCATTTATTTTAATGAAACATAGGTAGTCTAAAACTTAAGTAAGCTATTGAGATCTATATTCACACAAGAAATCTCAAAATGTGTATTTCAGTAGGTTAGAGTGAAGAGTTTACTGTGATTAACGTACTCCTTAGTTCTGCATGAGTGATTTCTTATATCTAGGACAAAGGACTTCTGTATCTGTTTAGTCTGACTTTATGCAATAATAGAAGCCATGGAGTCTCAACTTGTAACTCGTGGAATTTTATTTTATTTTTTTTACTACATGATGTCTTAGAAAGGGCTGTGACTTGGATTTAGAAAATGAAAGTGTTGGAGAATCTCTGTTCCCAGGAAAAGGTCTGAATGATCAGGTGTGAAAAATTAATAAGTGCCTTAGTATGTTGGACCATCTTGTAGATTGTTTCTCAGTATATTGATGTGAACTTGCCTGCCCTTTGAAAACTTGTCTGCACAACTCTTTATTACTATGTAACGCAATCAGGTATTTCTCGCTTAAAATCCTGCCTGTTCTAGCCAAGCCTCAGTTCTGGCATATGAACTGGCTGTTTACGCTTTTAATATATCTGCCACTACACTGGGGTGTAGATATAAGCTGTCTAGTCTGTGATGGAGGATATTTTAGCAACTTTTTTTTTTTACATTCAGAACTGACAGTAAAGCCTAGGAGCTTGTGCAATGCAAGAATTGTGTTGATAGAGTAGGGATGGCTGATACATACAACAGTTGCTGCAGCTGCTTTGATGGGAGCTGGTGCTTTTGGTACGTTGCAGCAGTTACAGAATAGGGTTACGCATTTGGACAGGCTTAGAATGGCTGTTGTGGAATCAAAAATGTGACATCATGATCTAGGAGGGACTTCTGCTGACTCAGCAGTACAAACACGAAGTGATAAGGGTACTTCCAATCCTGAAGGAGGTTGCTGTGGCCACTTAAAGGCTGACTACCCTAACTGCTACAGGTTTGTGGCTAATTGGTGGTGTTGAGCCCACATTCAGTAGTATAGTGACAGATGTTTGCGAGGCAATTGCAGTTACAACCTGTGTAGGCTATAGAAGTTGCTGGGTTTGAGATGCATCAGGCTATACTGTTTGCTCACCAAGATTTGGTAAGCTAGAAAGGCAGGCTCATGGAAAAAACAATAGGGAACAGTCTGGGAAAAAAACTTGTAACAGGAATGTGGGCAGAATTCATCATTTCTTCGCTGGGTAAGATTTTTCATCTGTGCTTTTATCCCTGAGACGTCTGTGCCTACTGCTGCTCCCTTGATTTTTGAGTACTGAGGAGCACAGCAGTGAAGCGTGGTGCCCTGTGTATGTGCAAAATGAAGAGGAGATTGCTCAGGGCAGGCTCAAGATGTTGCTTGACCTGACCCGCAGACCAGCAGTCAGGAAGAGCCACTTAACAGTGGGACTGTTCATGAAATATAAGGGATAATACGTAGCTCTGAAAGAGTCTAGGAGATGGTGACATGTGTAAGAAGTTGCTTGTAAGCATTTCTAAGATGTGCTAATAAAAACTTTAGTGCAACTTCCTAGTGCTCTTCTTTTTTTTTTCCTAAAGTTTATATGCCAGTGTGTGTTTTATGCTCAAGTAACTTGAGTGCTAACAGATAAGTATTAAAAATACAGACTGCAGGAAAGCGAGTAGAGGCATGGCATCTTTCATAATGGAAAGTGTAAATGATAGTAAAGCTGAAAAGGTTTGCATTTTAAAGGAAGGCGTGAGACCAAGATATTCAGCTCAATTACACATGAAACAGTAATTCTCCAGTATTTCTCGTCCTACTCTAAGGTAAACCAGAAGACAGCAAATGCCAAGTCTGTTTATGGTCAGGCTCAAAATTCATCCTGTACTGTTGATGAGGTAACTTAAAACAGTCAATGTTCTCTTTCTTGTTTTTTTAACTTTATAATTGGACATGTCTCAGTGCTGTATATATGCTTATTGCTATTAGAATAGTCAGTTAATTATTGTTAATTCTTAGCAGAGACATTTTCCTAAGACATTAAAAGGGACCAAACTTAAAATACATGCGCTTCTGTAGTGCATAAAGTGAAAATGTTTTACTTTGCATTCAAAAAAATTAAAAACAGACTCACTTCAAACAATCCATTTATGTCAGAATATATCTTTCAAGAAGAAAACTTCCAGGAATCAGGCGTTCTTCTTCCTTGAAGCAATTGTTCAAGAATATACGGCAGCATGTTACTGCCTATTCCAAATACAAAAATCATATAAATAGTTGAAAAATATTGACATATCTAAACAGCTTACTGCAACATACTCTGAGGGAGAGTAACTATATCTGATATTTTCAGGGTTGTTTGTTGTTATTTAATGTGGAGCAGGAAGACTGATAAAATACTGGGCAAAAATATCCTGGAAACAACTTCCTGAAATGTACGGTATAACACATGCTCAGCTTTCTTGCTTCTACAGGAATACTTTTTTGACAAAACACCTTATACTATTATGTTTGGACCAGATAAATGTGGAGAAGATTACAAACTACACTTTATCTTCAGGCATAAGAATCCTAAAACTGGAGAATATGATGAAAAACATGCGAAACGTCCTGATGTAGACCTAAAAAAATTCTACTTGGACAAGAAGACACATCTATATACTCTTGGTATTGTTTAATTCTTACAAGTATAAATTGGAAAGGAGAGATTAAAAATGTGCTTCTGTCCACTGAAGCTTTGTATTTGAGTCTGCTTTTTTGTTTGTTAATTCTGAGGGGTGGTTGCTTAACGATTTGGGCTTAAATGATTTAATTACTGAGCTTAATTGCAGGACATAAAAGTGGCTTTGAAATGCTGCTGTTTAATATTCAATTACAGGAAAAAAACATATCAGCCCTGGCCAGCCTTTAGCATGGAGAATTGATTAATACTTTCAGTACTCATTATGATAAAAACATCTTTGTTAAGAAAGATGTTTAAAATCCCACAATTGTCCAATGTTCTAGGAAGGCATTAGAGTTCACAGGAATTCAGCTAAATCGGCAGCATGCCATGCATAACTCTCCTCCACGTGTTAAAGAGTTCTCACTAACACCTGCGTCCGCAGCAGTGTGCATGAACAGATACGTTACCACATTTTCTGAAGATGAATGAATATGGGCTGGCTTTAATTGATTTAACATCTCTTTCCATACCAATGAACAGTGGCAGAGATGAAAGTTTTTAATTTCTCAGTTCTGTTTCCCCCTTTTTCTGATTTCTGGGGAAGAATAAATATCAGAGAATGGGCTGATCTGTGGCATACTGCAAATCCGCAAAATTGACTGTACTTTTGAACTTCCATTGAATAATAATGGGAGGCATGTTCGAGTGCTGTGCCATGGGCAAACTTACTGTCCTTTGAATTACGGTCGTGTGCCATAGCAAACTTTCACTTTTAGATAATAGGAATAAGTAAAACAAAACACCGTTCTTGTGGTAGAGGAATGCATGTGTTCCTGTATTTGGGCTGTTCATTAGAAACTATGATTAAAGATACTTAGAATAAATGCAATCCAGGTTTGCTTATAGTTGTTCAAATAGACTCCATAGAGCTGTGTGATTCCAGTGCATTATGTGACTAAGTTTAAAAATCAATTCTTTGTATTGTATCTAAAGTGATACAGGCGTTTAATTTTTGCATTTATGGATATTTTAATACTGTTGAAAACTTAGGCTGCAAGAGCTTCATTAGATATTATCAAACTGTCAGGGCAGACTTATTCTGGTTTTTATCGCCCATTTTTATAAAACTGCCATAAAAGTGGAATAGTATTTACTTTGAATTTAATAATCTTTGCTGTGTTGAATGGGCATTTGGATATACTCATTAAGCACTTACAAATGTGCTCACTGGTTATTAGAAATGGATCTGGATACAACGTCTGTTAACGAGTCTGACACCGCTCTGTTCTGTGACCCTGGCTTCTCAGTTACTCACACTTGCTAAAATACTTCAACATTTGAAGATAATTTTCCGTATTCGCGGTCTGGCATTTGAGGGAAAAGGCTGTCAGATTTGAATCAAAGAAAATATTGCTTTGATGATCTTTCAGCTGTGTTACTGACACAGTTCTTGTGTTTCCGTGCTTTCAGGTGTGAAATTGTAATTTGGTAGCAGAGATGCCATTTGGGGCGGAGATTTGTCTTTCATTATCTGTGTTTTTAACTAAATAAAGCAGAATTTTGGCTGAGTGGTAGCTTTTTGGAAAAAAAAATAAATCTTAGAATGGGCTTGGATGTGTTTCAGCAATTGAATTCGCTAGAGGTTTCATTTTTGAGGGCCCGATACTTGTCACACATCCCCACAGTAGTAACTTCAAAGTTTTGTGTCCAGATCCAGTACCTGGGTGGGGAGTCTGTCTCCTGCTCTGCTAGTGAGGCTCCTGTTTGCTGTTATTTGCCCAAGTCTGTGCTTATTAAATAGATTTTGGTTAAAGATATTCTTACAGTTAATGTTTCCCTTATTTCTTTAACACAAATTTCTTAAATTTAGTGCTAAAACCAGATGATACATTTGAAATGTTAATTGACCAAGCGGTTGTCAGTAAAGGAAGTCTTCTTGAGGATATGGTTCCTCCAGTAAACCCTCCCAAAGAAATAGAGGACCCTAGTGAGAAGAAGCCTGATGATTGGGATGAGAGACCAAAAATACCTGATCCAAATGCTGTTAAACCAGATGACTGGTAAGGAGAACGTTTTTATCTGTACGATACCTTTTACATGCAGGAAATTCATTTGAAAGTTTTGAATGGTTTTATTTTGTGTTTTTGCTGCTGACAATTGAGGTATGTTTCACTACTAAAAGCATGAAAGTTTGTAAACATAACTGAGGTGGGTATGAGGCTCTGGTCATCTTTTAGGAAACAAATAATTGTGCTTTTTGCTGATTTGTACCCTCCGTGGTTGCAATTAATAACTAAGATTACTATACCTGAAAGATTAAAAAGAAGGGTTTTTTTTCCCACCATATAGTGTTAATTTATGTTCAATGATTTCTGCTTCTTTCTGTGTGAACTACTGTTCATACGGCAACTCAGGAAGAGGAGGGAAAAACTTAATGGGAAGACCTGACTGACACTTGCCATTGATGGCAGCAATTTCTGGCCTAAGTAGTACTTTGAAACAATGTAAATATAATTCAGCTATTTATAAACAGATAATTGGATGTCTCATTCTCATGGTCAGCATGTCTAATTGTGTCATACCTTTGCAAATCATCCCTTTCATGCCAGTTTCAGTTCTCTGAACAAAACATTGGTTCAATGTCAGGCTGCTGTATTTTCTAACATAAATCTGTAATTGAAGGGATGAAGATGAGCCTTCTAAAATAGAAGATCCTGATGCTGTTAAGCCTGAGGGATGGCTTGATGATGAACCACAGTATGTTCCAGACCCTAATGCAAAAAAACCAAAGGACTGGTAAGAACTTGATCAATAAGTGCAGGTTGTTAACATGTTTTGTAGATAAGCTGGCCTATTCTCTGCAGCAAATTGGGAGTTGTGGATCAGAAGTCAATCCAAATCTCATTGTCTTTTGAGGTAGTAAGTTGGAATGTGGAAGGTATGGCCAAATACTTGTTCTGGGGGGTTGCTTGTAGAAAAACATGAATGTCTCAATTGCCTTTTTGTTTTCTGAAGATATTAGAAAAAAAAAAAAAAACAAAACCAAAACAAACCCAGAACATGAAAGACCCTTCTGAAAGAATTTGCTACAATGTTAAACCATCAAACAGTTTAAACTGATAACTGGAAATCATCAGATAATAGTCTCAAAGGGATCTCTAAGCATCTTATGGAGAAGTGTTTCAAGCTGTCTGCAGATGCAGGAACATACTTGCATTCAGTCATGCTGTGGTTGTTATGAACATGTGACCTTTTAAAAAAAAAAGTGTAGCTCTCCTTAAAAAAAAAAAAAGTGTTTATACTGTTGGGTAAAGTTTTGTGAGCGGCTCAAAATTCTGAGGTTGTTATAGCAAAATGTGTATGGACCCGAACTTCAGACTGACTGCTAGTGTTCAGACCAAGCCGATCTCAAATCAGTTGTTTGTAATTTTCTTTTTTTCTTTGTAGGGATGAAGAAATGGATGGGGAGTGGGAAGCCCCTCAGATCCCTAATCCAAAGTGTGAGACTGCACCTGGTTGTGGACACTGGGATCGTCCCATGAAGAATAACCCAAAGTATAAAGGAAAGTGGAAAGCACCTATGATAGATAATCCTAATTATCAGGTAATAGCAATATTGTAGATGTTGCTAAAAGGTACAAAGTTCAACGGAGTGGGCAGGTCAAAGTAGTATATTTATCTAGGCTTTTTTACAGTATATTTATATTTCAGAATGAGTCTGAGTACCCTCACTAAACACTTTGATCTTTTTTGTATTTAATTTGCTTTTTTTCTTTAAGTATACTGGAAAATAGAAAGGCTTCCTGTATTAAAACAATTTCTCTGTTAAAAGTTGCTTTTGCAACAATTTGCACTTGTACTTATTTAATATGGTCTGTAGAATTGTATTCTGAATTATGCTATCATTTGATGAAATACTTGTCTTTTTTGTTGGGGTTTTAAGTGTGGGTCTTTTAAATGAACAATTTCTTTATATATATATACACATGCACACACTCTGGAAGGGACCGTGCAGATCATGGGATGTAGTTCCCCTGCAGTCTTAGGCTACCAGACAATGGATGCTTATCTTAAAAGATTCCACCACTGGCCACAAAATATTGACCAGTGCCATTACAAAAATGTATATGCTATATTGATGAACAAAAGCCAAACTAAGGAGAGACTAGGGGAAGAAGTAATACCCATGTCTTATTTTCCGGCAGTATTAGGAAATTTTGTTTCCTAGACTTAGTCTAGGAAGTTTACAAAGACTGTGCTTGGAATCATCAGTACCAGGAAGAACAGGGATACTTTGTACAGTCAGTTGTTACTCTAACCCTGTATGGACAAAAAAAATTAATTTCAAGAGGTCTGCCCTAAGCCAGAAAACTGAGACCCATCTGCTGAAATCCTATAGGCTATTTCCAGTTCTGGTTTTATGGAGGTTAAATTCTACTGCTTGTCTTTAAATAATGCATTTAAAATAGTCAGGAAGTTCTAACTATTTTAAAACTTGTTTCACAGTTTGTTTTTTAGTGAGGTATAGGTGATGTGATTACCTCTTTTTTCCTTAAAAGGGAATCTGGAGCCCTCGGAAAATACTGAACCCAGACTATTTTGAAGATCTTCATCCGTTCAAGATGACCACTGTCAGTGCGATTGGTTTAGAACTCTGGTCTATGACATCTGATATCTACTTTGATAACTTCATTATATGTTCAGAAAAAGAAGTAGCAGATCGTTGGGCAGCAGATGGCTGGGGCTTGAAGAAATTAGTAGCAAGTGCTAACGAGGTACAAACTTTACTATGTTCTTGATAGCCAAAAGTAGTGAGGAAGATGTGCTGCTGAAAGAATTTTCTGACAATTAATGCTGACAGAATATTAATTATCTGCAATAATCTTGCTGAGTAACTAAGGGGTTTTTTTCCTCATAGGTCTGGTTTTACCTTTCCCAGATCAATAACCTCTTGAAATTAAAAGGGTACAACATTTTACTTAAACACCTAGCAAGAAATTGGCTTGATTATAGTTAATGAGTCTTCTGCTGTTTACAGTGATACGAGAAATTCAGTACCTGTCAGGAAATGGAAGCTGAGTTACCTACACTTAAATACCCCCTTTTCTTTTTTTTTGCTTGTAGTTAAGTCCATTATATATGTTCTTTAGTTGTTTCCCTCCCACAAGGAATGGATAAGTAGTCATGTGTGTTTTCTGTTTAATAATTACAGGCCTTTGGCTGCTTAGATGTGTATTATGCAGCTCTGAAAATAGTGCATGTATGTTTATGGAGATGCATCTGTTCTTTTTCTACGTGTGCATCCGCATTTTGTTTGTATACTGCACTGGGCCAGCTGCCACAGTTTTTTCTAGTTCTCTTTCCTATGCTGTAGGATGAACTTGTCCTGATGTATGGGATCATGAGCCCCTCTAGTGGCTGCCTTTACTGAGGACAGTTTCTTTCTAACATCTTACGAACATCTTATGTTTGCTTTTGTGTGGGAAGCGCAAAGCCTGCAGTTGTGGGAGAGAAACAATGGGTTGGTGGCAAATGTGGCCAGTTCCTGACAGCTGCTCTTTGTCACCGGATGAGCAAGTAGCAACAGCATATCTCCCCATGCAATTAGGAAAGCCACCTCCTCCTACAACCTTGCCCTTTTCTGAAATGCTTGGGTTTGTTTGGACCTGCATCTATACTTGTACACACAGCAAAAAAATACTCCCTTGAGTCCCCTCACTCCACTGTGCCTCTCAAACTTCTTACCTTAGTTGCTGATGTACCATTTCTAGAGGTCTGACTGGACCAGGCACTTGCCTACTTACTTCTACTGTGTAAGTCAGAACCGGGCTGGAAAGACTATTTACACCCTGAATAATTGCCTGTCAAAGGAGAGAATGTGGTAGTACAGATGGAGCAAGACACTGCTCTTCAGCAGGCTGGCTGCTGCTCTGAGGTTCTTGATGAGCTCTGAGGGGCTTTCAGCTGAGCTAGCACAGCATGGGGAAAATGTATAGTAGCTGGGAAGGTGTCCTGGTTTGAGGTAGAACAAAACCAGTTTTCTTTTTGGTGATTTTACTTTGCAGTTAAGTCTCTTCTAACTGATTGTACTCTCTGAAATTCGTGGTATGTTTTTCAGACAGTGCCTGCTTCTGGCAGGCTGATGTTTGTAGTTAATACTAAGGAACGATATGCAGAGAGGCTCTTGCACTTATTGCTGTAACAACCAAGGTCAGCTAAGTTTGTTAGCTGCCAAGTTGGAGGGTCGGAAGTGGAAGAGTGTAAAGGGGTTGCACCTGTGGGGAGGAGGGGACAGGACAGATGACCCCAAACTTGACCAACAGGGTATTCCATCCCATCTGCATCATGCTCAGTGTAAAAACTGAGGGGTCAAAGGGTCAGCCTTTTTTCTTCAATGGCCGGAGTCTGAGGAGGACTCTGTCTGTCTGCCTTTGATCCTGACCCCTGTGTTCCTGAATGCAGTTCTTGAATCCAGTTCCCCTCTGCTGCTGAGTCCAGTCCCTGTGCTGGCTGGTGATGTGATCATCATCCTGGGAGCTCAATATTGGTTTTGTATATGTTTGTGTACATTTCATTTTTTTCTTAATACTATTGTCTTTTCTTTTTATTGTTAGTATTTCATTAAAGCTGGTTTAGTTTTTTTTTAACCCATAAATGTCTGCCTTATCCTTTCTCCCTTTCCCTTCTGGAAGGGAGAGGGTTGATGGAAAACGTCCGTCACTTGTTTAGTGCCCAGCCTAAATCTGAACAGAAGGGTTATAAAACATGAGGCTGCCAGGACTCCAAATGTCACTTTACAGAATTGAGTAGTGGTCAGTCTAGTATGTTTGGAGTACCAGGCTTGTTCCTTCTTACTTAGCCCCTACAGTCTGTCAAGTTGTTACTCTACTAGTATTGAAATCCAATATTGTTTTAGTCATTAAAAAGTAAAGGTAAAGAAGGGGTTTCTTTGGGCAACACAAAGCTTAAATTATATACAGTACACTTTATAAACTTAATGGTATGTTGAGACGGATGTAAATACAAAATCTCATATTTTCTTTAATTGTTTTTAATACAGCCCGGTATGTTCAGTCAACTGGTGACTGCTGCAGAAGACCATCCATGGCTCTGGGTTCTTTACATCTTGACTTTAGCTCTCCCTGTTGGTTTAGGTGTGTTGTTCTGCTGGCCAGCAAAGGTTAGAGAAATTTCCGATATTTTTATTTGGTTTTATTCTTAATACTTTATTTGAAAACTCTTAGCATCTGTGCAATAACAGGCACTTCTAATGTGCCATTGATATTACTTAGCTTACAGTGACTGTTGTGTTTAATTCTTAATTTGAGGTTAAATGTAAATTGATTTTTGATTTGTTGTAGAAAACAGATGAAGATATTGACTTAAAAAAACCTGATATATCTAAGCCAGTTACGAAGGGAGAACTAAAACAAGAGAGGGAGGAGTTAGAAGATGATGAAATAGAATTAGAAGAAGAAAAAGAAAATGAAGATACTGCTGAAGATGGTAAGATGAGCAAGCCAGCTTGCAGTTTAATTAAATATAAAGACATAAATAGGACTAGTTCATGGATTGCATTGCCAGTAATTGCAACCAGTTATTGTAGCATATGTAAAACCTGCCTTGCTCTGAGTCGTCTTTTTCTCTTTGACAACCTCCAGCATGGGGCATTCCACGGGTAATAGCTCTTTGATAAATACAAGCAGAAAGTAAGACTCTCCTCACTATTTTTTCACTTTCATTTTTCACTTTCAAGAATTTAATGTGCTTCTGACAGTCTTTTTATGTTTGTAGACAGTGATACATACTTTCTGCCTTCTGAATACATCAGGTATTTAACACATTTGAATAACCACTTCAGGTACATATACCTGAACCAAAGTCACATTGTTGTATTTAAAATGTGTCTTTAAAATAGCTTTAAGTCTTTAACATTAAGTCTTTCTGCTTACTCCTCTGTGGGATGGTTGTACCTTGAACTATTCTGTTGGTCACTGATTTTAGTAACTCTTGTTAAAGCCTGAAAACACCGTAGGCTTGACAAAATGCTGAAGCCTGCTGCTTCCTTTGTGTCGCTTTCTAGCAATGCGTTGCATGCCTGCACAGGTCTGTCCTGCTGCCCTGAGGGAGGAATCAATGATTCAGTAGGCTGAGCTATACTTTGGCATCCAAGGATAAAATCATCTTGTGTTACTGTATCAAAGATTACTGGTACTATTCAGCTATGGCTTTCATGTTCTGTTAGCATTTCCGAGTCTATAGTAATGAATAAAAAGCAAATCATCTAACTTACAGTGCGTTATCTTGACTTCCATGAGAAAATCCTTAGCCTCAGACCTCTGCAAGATTCTGCCTCTTATTTCACTCTTCCTCGGTAGGAGCAAAGAAAGTGAAAAGTGACTGGCATGAAACCTAGCAAACATTCATGGGGTGCTTTTTTTTTTTTTCCTTAGTACTGACATTAGTTTGTATTACTGACTGAAACTTTGTGGGTTTTGTGGGTTTTGTCTGTCTCAGCACTATGTTCCCTGAGTGGTGATGGCTTCTGCCTGTATGACTTAAAAGTTTACTCAGCATTGGATGTTCCCATGCCAGTACTTACAGAACTGGGTGTGTTGTTGGCGCAATGCTTGCCATGCCAAACTTGGTCCATCTGCCTTACCTTTCCAGAGCCTTACCGAGGCATTTAATTGTTTTTAGTTATGCTACATATATTTTTTACATCAACATAAATGGTAGGTACAGCATTTCAGCATTGTATCTTCCTATGTTTTCCTTTTGATCTTACCCTACTTTACCTGCTCTCTGTTCCTGAATTACAGAATCTGTGTTCTTTTACCCCATCTTTATGCAGCTCATAGATATGTCTTATACCGAGTGTGCTACTGTTGCAAGGCTCTCTGAGATACGGAATTCCAATATTCTTCTAAGTCAGTCAGTTAATTTAGTTAATTATAACACATCACTTAAACACACACTTTAACATATTATTTATTGAATGTTAGAAATAAGGTCCAGGCAATTGCAGAGGAACGCTGTTTAAATCCCGCAGCTTTTTAAAAGAATTCCACTTGGAATGTTTCGAAAATAGGTTCCATTTCAGACCTTTACTTTCAGTTATTAAACTGAACACATAAAACTAAGATAGCTAGATTGTGTATGACTGTTCCAAGGTTTTCAAGTAAATTCTAGGTTTCAGAGGGAAGGATTACACTCTGCTGTTATGTGACTTCCTGGTTTTTCTCTCTTTAAGAGTTGTTTGGCTTCCCTTAGCTTCCTGCCACCTCTTACATTTCCAGGTTGAAATCTTCCCTTTTTTCTCTATTGCTCTTTTACCTCTTTGTATCTGAAAATGTTAGAGAATTTGTCTTCTGCCTCCCTCCGCTGATTGTTTTTGCTACAGGGATAAGAGAAACGGAGGAGACAAAAAGAGAGCTTATAAAGGATACAAAGAAGATGGGAAGTGAGGTTGCTCCTTCAGGTACTGGGAGAAGGAAGTAATTTAGGCCAGGACTTGAAAGTGGTCTCTCCTTTCTGTGTTTTACTCTCTGTTTCTTTGTTGATGGTAGAACTTCAAGCTGGTGGATCCCAGTTTTCATCAGATACAGATGTGAGTTTCCTCTGGGATTTCTCAGTATGGTATCTGTCGTCATAAATATTTTCTAATAGTCTCTTTGGCTCCTAATAATTTTTTACAATTCTTTTATAGTCATTATCTGCTGCTTTGTTTTCTGGAGCTAAAGGTAACAGGGTTTGAGCTGTGGAATACTGAATGACTTTGAGATCCACATTTTATCATGGGGCAGTTAAAAAAAAAAAAAGAAAAAGGAAAAGCATTGCACAATAGCAAATTTCAGAAACACTTGTAGATTTCTTTGGCTCCAGTGAGAATGAGTTGCTGGCAGAGTGCTTCTTGGAGGCATTGTCCATGGGATTTAGTGTTTGATTTTGTTCTATGTTACTTTTTGTGGAATTGCTAAAGGATGATGTGTTCTTGACTTGTCCGCTCATTTGCTTTGTCTCCTTGCTTTCCTTGCTCTCAAGAAAAATATTCCAGGAAGTGAAAGAATGTTGCCAAGAAATAGAATTTCAGGGGCACAGTCTGAACCTTGTTTGTGAAGCTATACACTTATTTATATGAAATACTGTTTAAATTAATATTAGACTACGTTAATAATTTTAAATAATATAGTTGTTCAGTTCTGGCCTTTACTACTTCTGATGTCTGAAGATTTTTGGTTTGTTGTGTTTTTTTCCCCTCTGTTAAAATTTGTACTTATGGGATTTGCATCATTTAAAACTTCTAATCTCTTCATTAGAATATGGCTTTGAATTTTTGCCAAGCTCTTCTGTTAAGGGCTTAGTTTAAGATGTCGACAAAAATTCCTGTTTTAAAAATATGATTTCCAATTTTTTGGTCATATTTCTCCTTTTGATAACAATAGTAGAGATATTATTGTAGACATGCATCGGGTATACTTTCAGGTAGGAAAACTAATTTCTTTGAGCTTTGCTAATTGTTACGAACTGCTTGGCTCAATTTATAGCTATACTGTAGGCAAAGGTTTTTTGGTACTCCTACAGAAGTCTCAAATATTCCAATAAATTTGCATTTTATAGATTTTTGTCAGCAAGAATCAGGAGAGTCATGTCTTATATGTGACTACCACCTGAATTTATATGGTTACTTCTGTTTCAGTTTTACTGAGCTGAGACAGTAAGAATTGGGGGGTGGGGGCAGGTGTTGGCTTTTTGGTGTGGTTTTATCTTTTTTTTTTTTTTTAACACTAAAGTAGTGCTTATGGGATGTAGGCATGACCTGACAAGGCTAGAATTGAGCACTGCTTCATTACTGTTTTTAACTGAGCCACTGGCAGACTGTTACGTTGTAAAATCTCATCTTAGATCCTTTCTATCAGATTTAGATTTGATTTCTTAATGGAAAGTATTGCAAAGGGTACTCGATTTCTAGAAATTCTCACTTCAGGACCTCAGTTTGAAGTAAAGCAAGAGACTTGCAAAACCGCAGTAACTTTCTTGGAATAATGCTGTGGTTGCTGAGGTTTAGCTCTCATAATGAGCTGTCATGGTTTAACCCCAGCTGGCAACTAGGACCATGAAGCTGCTAGCTCAATCCCTGTCCACGGTGGGATAGGGGAGAGAATCAGAAGAGTAAGAGTGGGAAAGCTCGTGGCTTGAGGTAAAGACAGTTTAATAAAGGAAAGCAAAAGCCGCACACATGAGGAATTCATTCACTGCTTCCCATCAGCAGGCAGGTGTTTGGCCATCTCCAGGAAGGCAGGGCTCCATCATGCATAATGGCTACTTGAGAAGACAAAATTCCATAACTCTGTCTCCCCCTTTCCTCCTTCTTCCTCCAGTTTTATATGCTGAGCATGATGTCATATGGTATGGAATATCCCTTTAGTCAGTTAGGGTCAGCTGTCCCAGCTGTGTCTCCTTGCAACTTCTTGTTCACTCCCATCCTGCTCGCTGGTGGGGTGGTGTGAGGAGCAGAAAAGGCCTCGAGAGCTTGGCAACAACTGAAAACACCAGTGTGCTATCGACACCATTCTCATCCCAAATACAAAACATAGCACTATACCAGCTGCTGGTAGGAAAGTCAATTCTATCCCAGCTGAAACCATGACATGAGCATAGATAACTCAAATGCAGGCGTGGGAGTGCCAGCTTGTAAGTACTGATACCCAAAGTGGAAATCTAAATAGCTGGGTGCCTGGCCTCCTTCACAAAATACGCAGAATGTAGAGAGTTGGTTACCCTAGAAGGGCAACATATATGCTGATCAGAGAGCAGCCTAGAATTCACAATATTTGGGGCATGCACTGCTCTTTAGTGCAGTGACATGGCTTCAGTAAGAAAGTAGAAATTGCCTCTGTGTTGCTTAGCCTATAGTTTTTCCAGGGAATTCTGAAGAGTAAAAAGGTTGGGTTTTTTTAAATTTCTCTTTTTTCTTTCTATTTTTCTCCTCTCCAGTCCCTGTTTGTTCAAAGGTCTGACACCAGGTCTCATAGAAAGCTTACTGCTTTTTGTGAATAGTTTTATCCTAGCGTAGTGGAAGCTGGACATAGTTCAAGTGAGCTGAGGGGAGTACAGTGCTTTTCTGACTAGTTTCCGCATTGCAATAATGCGTAAGAAAGGGGTAAGCACAGAGCTGCTTTTCCCTCAATCAGAACAGTATGCCAGAAGAATTCCCTGCTGAAAAGGGGAGTTCCCTTAGCATGTAGGCATCCCCCATGATGGATGACTGATAAGTGCAATATTGTACTTTGACTAAATTGTGACTTAGTAGATTTGGGATACCTGAGTTGTCCTATTTTTGACTCTGGTCTCAAAACTGTCTAGTACAATACTTGGATTTACGGACTTCCCTGAAGGAAACCCACTTAAGGCTGTCATTTTAGTCAGTCACTTACAAGTTTGAAGAGAGTATGTGCTATTGTGAAAAGAAGCTAGGCTGAAACTGTTAAAATTGATTATTAAATCCTACAGTGCTCAATTTATACTAATTCATGAGAATTTTACACTCTCAGATTTTTTTTTTTGGGTTACTGTAAACAAGCAGTTCATCTTAAGACTGAAATTGGCTTCTTTTCCTTACTAGTGCGTTTGGATATAGTGGATAAATGACATTTTTAAATAGTTCTGTTTACAAAGTAAAATTCATTTCTTCTGCAGAAGATGAGGGTGAAGGTGGTGAAGATATTGATGATGAAGAAGAAGAAAATGAAGTTGCAGATGAAAGTCAAGGAGAAGGTGATAAGTCCAATAAATCTGGTTCAGAAGATGAAGTAAGTTTGGGGTTGTTTTTTTCCCCCTATTTTCTTCTTGCCTTTGTCCAACACTGCACTTCTAACTAACTCCAGTTACCTACAACAGGAGTTCTTCTGTTGCGCCACAAAACAAATCATGAAGTGAGGATGTGTTTTATTAGAGCATTTGAGGTGTCAAACTCAGTATAGGTTTGTGAAACATGTCTCTTCCTGTGTAATTTTGGCTAGGAGGTGACTTTTATTGTAAAATACAGGTATAGTTTAGAAATTATCGTATAGGTCTCTAAACATGAAATGTTTTTTCAAGAGTATAGTTTTTAACAGGTTATTAAATGAATTGCAGGTCTTGAAAATTTGGATGCTGCAGTAGATGTCAATCTCTTTTTATCATGCTGCTTAATTGATGGAACATGTGCTTCTAACCGAATAGCTTTTCAGTAAGACCTAGAAAACCCTTAAGCTTTCAGTTATCTTTTTTTTTATTCCAAAATAAGGTTTCAGGCAAAATGACCATACTGGTTTTGAATTCAGCACCTGCAGTTCCATTTTTCTTGTGCAGATTAATCCAGTCACCAGATAATCTAGAAAATGTTTTTCAGAAGATAATATTGTAGAACAGAATTTGTTTGCTTTTCTTGCTCATCAGCTACTCATTATCCTTTCATTTAAAAACTCTGGTATGTCTGAAATGCTTTAGATCCACCCACAGTATTCCTGTTGCTCCTCTTGTGCTTGTCACTCCCTAAATGCGTCCCTTTCCAGATTAGGGGAGTTGTTTAATGTTAACTCCTTGTATAAAACTTCTCTAGGAAACTGTACCTTGCATGAGGCTGCATTGTTTCAGCTCTGAAATTCTTCATTAATTACCCCTTATTCAGTACTTCCTCTTGTTCCTGTAAGAATTTTTTTTTTCCTTGTACATTTACCTAAGAATACAGTATGTGATGAACCCCATTAAGACGCATATGACTCTTTGTCAAAGTAATAACGAGATCTGAATGTGCGTATGCCATTACACAGTATCGCAGTGAGGTTATGGCTTGCTCTTCTCTGGGTATTTTCAGGGTGTACAAGTTTCTGTCATGAGTTAGCTAGTGACCTACTTGGGAGATGTCACGCACACCATGTTCTCGCTCAAGTTGTGCTGCATTCTGTGAGCTGCTCGTTCTGAATGAGGAGCTTGCCATGAGGTGATGCTGGAAAGTGAGGAAGCGATGCATTGTCTGAGAACAGCGTTCACTTTGGAAGGGCTCTGCATGCGCCCCTAAGCTAATTGCTTTTAAACTGAGAAGAACACATCTGATTTAAGAACAGTCTGTTCTATTTGTAGCTCTCCAAAGGCGGCAGTTAAAATGTTTTACGTGCTTCTTGCTTAAGAAGGGGAAATTAAAATTAGCTTAAGATGCACCTTAAGGAAGCCGCTAAATTCATTAAAAAGTCACCGCTTTTAAACCAGTGAGTACGTGGGCAAAACCAAATTTCTGACATCAGTTTAGGTGTACTATTCTCGTTCTTCTGCATATAGAAAGGAAAAGTTTTCTGCTCACTTTATTTATCGTTACATTAGTATTGTGGAAAAAATGTCCTATCACTTAACTGTTGCATTTAGTGATAATATGATTGGGGGAGTCGGGGGGAGGGGTAGAGTAACATGCCAGCCAGCTTCAGTAACTAAATTAAAATGGATTTAAAATTTTAATGCTGAATTATTTTTTATTTTTATTTTTTTCAGATGAAAGAAGCTGATGAAAGCACAGGTTCTGGAGATGGCACAGTGAAATCAGTGCGCAAAAGAAGAGTACGAAAGGACTGAGTTACTTTGAGCTAGTACTTGTAGGTCTAGATAACAGTAACTTTTGGTACGCCACTTCAGTGGGCCTGACAGCTTGCAGGTTCCTGAGATTTGAAGGAAAAAGGGGGACTTGTTGCTCCTTAACTTCCTATTTTAATTCTCTAACCTCTTTTAACCTTCCCAAACTTCCTTGATTCCCTTTTTTTAAGGAGAAATACTATCTGTGAGGAGTTAGCTGATGTTTTGAATTTGGAACAAAAGTCAAATTACAAGTTTTCCAACTGATTTTTTTTTTAAGGTGAGGATTCTTAAGATTTGAAGATTCTTAGAAATTAGTATTAGTTGGAGATAAACTTACTCTACGTATTTTTAAAAAACATGAATAAATTATAATATTTTTGCAGCTCTAGCTGCAAAAGTTTACCCTTTTCAGCTAAAAGTGGATGATAGTATAGATGTAGCATCTATAGCAGTTCACATTGCTATGAGAAAAGGTATTTTTTTCTGTGCAGAGCTAAATGCAATAATTGTTTTTGTAAGATGATTTTAGTGCTAGCAACAATTTTTATTGTAAATTATTTATTTTCATTGATCTTGTTACATGGGTGGTCACCTGTTCACTTTAGACATTGGTTACAGTAATTTATTTTTAAGAGGTATTTTAAAATAGAATACTCATAGAACAAGTGGTAATTGGTGTGACTTGTCTTACTTTTGAATGCAGATACCAAATCTGCAGAAGTGATACACAGATGACTTTTTCAAACTTTTATAGTTCTTAAGCCAGAGTGGTATAACCTCTGTTTATAGAATACTTGCTAAGTGTACATTGCCGCTTAAAAATATTTAATAATTCTTGCTTAACATGAAATTTATTAATATAGATAAGAATTTTTTGATGGATTAAGTTTTTTACAGATGTGAGTAACTGGGCATTCTCATAAAATAGTTTAAATAAACTCCATATTGTAAAAGAAACTTTGTTTTGTTAAAGTTCAGCTGTACATTTAAAACAAACAATAAAAATTCATTCACCAGAAACCTCTTGCTGCTTGGCAGCTGCCTATAATACTAGTAGGATGTGAAGTGCTAGCAAAAGCAGGCATACATTAAAACCAAGCAGAAATATGTTAATTCATCAGGTACCTAAAACAAGCAGAAATACATTAATTCATAAGGCACCCAATAGATTTCCTTGTGCCTGGCAGGAAGTTAGTTCACTTAAAAAAAGAAGTATTTCCACAGCAAATCAAGTCGGCAAAGATTCCATGGAAGTCTCTAACAAATGGATGCTTAATTAACCCTAATGAAGAAGCCAGTGTCTTCAAGTGCTTGTGCCGAAGTGTTCAAAAGTTGGTTATATTGGACTCGATTTTGTGTGAGCTACACAGAAAGGCCTCTTTTCTTGTTTGGTTGGCTGGTTTTGTGGGTTTTGGTTTGGGTTTGTTTGGGTGGTTTTTTTTTTTAAAGTTAAATGCAAGTTCCCTCTTCTTTATTTAGGGTCTACATGTAAAAGGTTAAGAAGTGAAGACTCCAGATTCCTCCTCCTGCCTGTGACTTTTCAGCAATAGATAGGCGTTGTTACCAATGCCATATCCTGCTAGTAACAGCTACTGTGAGCTGTCAGGGAGCATTTCGGCACTCCTTTTGAAGGAATCTTGTCTGAGCCTGGTAACAGTCCTTTGGAATTGTTACAGCATTTGGGTGTGTGTTAGGGCTTGTTGTTTGTTTGGTGTGACAATAGTTATTCCAGGAATTGGTCACCCCACAGGGGATGCTAGTCTTCCCTTAGAGTTTTGTACTGAAGGTTCCCATAAAGTCTGAACGCCCCATTAAACATCTTTGCTTGTACCTCACTTCAGTAAATAAGGAGCCATTTATTATGGGTAAAATGGCCGTGTGAGGCCATGACTCAGGGGTGCTGCTGTTCGCAGTAATACTGACTCTGCAAGGCCCATCGCAGTCTAATACTGACTTAATGACTCCCATTTCCTGGAACCTGGAGATAGAAGGCATCCTTCTGCACGTCAGCTTACCTGGATCTAGTCTTATGCTAGTAATTGGGGGAGAAATATCAGAGCTTTTGGGGATTTGAGACTCTGGATCTAGAAAGCCGGGCAAAAGGGGACCTCCCCTTCCACTGACACTTGTAACACTGAGACTTCACCCGCGGCTCCTGTGCGTAGTCCATTTATATCTGAGCAGGTATGCTGGGGAAAAATACTTGATCTTGCTGTCATGGCTGCTTGAAAGTGCTTTGAAATTAACAAACTAATGGTAGGCCAGTTCCAGGATGCCTTGCTATTAAGACTGTCAGTCATCTTTGGAACTCTGTGAGCATCACACCTCTGCAGCCTGCACTCCCACCAGCTACATCGTAGCTTAGTAGAAGTGGTCTTACTGAGGATGCCAAATCCCACACTGGGAATTTTCATTATTCAGTGAATATTCTCCCATGTAAAGAGATGCGAGTTTCAGCTTTGACAATACTTGATGCAGTCTACCAATCCTTTTCCTTTTTCTTTTAGCCAGAAAAGAAAAGTATATAGAACTGTAAGATTCATGCATGAAAATACAAAGTGATTCAGGAACTGGAAGCCTGCTGAAAATAGATTGATTAACCCAGGTCTAATCTTAATACTTGCTAATTGCATGTAGTCTTTCAGACACTTCAGCCATGTAGAAACAATTAAGATGATGGCAATCCCTACTACTTTCCCACCTTTTGACTACAGATAGTTATGAGAAGTTTTAGGGTTTACAAATGTTAAACCAAACTAATCGAGACAAATCAAAAGTTTTTATTTAGTGTAAAGTCAGAAATACAACATCTTTAAAATGTTCATAAGTTAAATGAAGGCCACAGTAGTGGGATGTAAAATAGTGTATCGATGAAAAGACTACTATATACACACCAATGGATAAAATATCACTATCTAGTCTTACAATACAAAAGCATGATTTTAAGATTACTTGATCTCGGGGAATTGCTGAAGTCTAACAAGCGCATGCTCTGTTACCACTCGATCTCCTACCGTGCAGATGGAGATGTGCAGTGACGTGGCTTTAAAGCTAGGATGGCCGTAATGCAATGCAATCTTTAGAAGTCAAGTGCTTAGCGTGATTGTTCTTTATTTAATGCTCACACCCTGGACTAAACACGTGATCTACTCTACCTGCTAGCAATTCTTGGGTGAGTTTAGAGTTCCAGATAGGCAGTAAAGTGAGAGAGTAGTTCATAGAAGATTAAAAATAAATTTGTTTACAGCACCCTGTGACACAAATGGTAACAGCCATTTGTGCCTTGTTGGGTATAACTTTTTACATCATCAGGTTTCTTGACTCAGATTTGTAAATAGACCTCGAGACCAAACTATTAATGCTTTGCTTGCAATCATGTGACTTTGCTGATGCTCCAGTGAGCCCTGTACTGCCATATTAAATGGGGAGAAATGGGAGACCTTGCCTTTAGGAGGGGGGAACCTCACAATGCCAGCTTACACTTGAGACACAGCAGCGCTTAGCTGCCAAGAAACTTGGGCTTTGAGAGGGATTTATTCTACTATTACATCCACTCACTCAATTTTGGCAGCTGTATTTTATGGAATTCATCACAGCAAGGTTGAAAGAGATTCTTGAACTAGCGGTTTCCTTTTGTTAAAAGGTAAAGCACAATGGCTTCATTACTGAAGAGACAGAACTCAGTTCTAGGTAACATCCATAAATTAAGTCTGCAATGCTGCTGTATGGAAAGATGAAACATGCAACTGAGTACTGCAAAAACTTAACATTGTTTGCATTTCAGCCTCTGCTCTCCCTTAATACTGATTATGCTATACATACCACCTCTATGGGCAGTGCTCAGACCCATAATCTGGGCTGAGCTCCTTTGCAAAACCTGCTAACAGCCAAGCCAGTAAAAAACAGGGCACCTTGACACTTGGCATTGCTCAGAGCCGCACAGACTTGAGAGCCAAAAGCCACCTTTGTTCCACTGCAGTCTTCTGCCTTAAATGTTTCTGTGCAGTGCCTCCAGAGGTACTGGGGCAGTAGCTCAGGCTCTGGGGCAGGGAAACAGTTGCTCTAAGGCCTGAAGCAAAGACAAGTTTGGCACTTCAGAAAGAAAATAAAAGGTGGCGAGGAAAGACTTGTTCTCAGTTCCTCACTGCAGATTGCTCACAATGAGCATGAGGAACGTTGCTGACCACCTGTTTCTGTAAAGCTTATTACTCAGGTTTTTTTTTAAATAAAAACTCTTCATCACACAACTGAAAAACTTCAGGAAGATCGTACATCGTGATGCTGTGCCTGATCATGCTCTGAGGAAACTGGAAAGTGAAAATGGTCTGAAGCGTACATCTTACAAACTACAAACACTCTGATACTGCATCAATTTGGTATTTCCCTGATGTAAGTTCTTATCCTCGTTCATCTTCCCTTACCCTCCCCCTTCCCAGTAAATCTTAAGTCTTTTTCTGTACACAAGCCCTGCAAATAATGTCATTCTGTTACTACTTCATAGAAATTCTTAACTGGTTTATTGGTTTTTCGTTTAAAGTTGCTTTGCAGAGCTATGAACAGCTATACAGTAATCTAAATATATTTGAGGTGAAAAAGGTGATGCAATTAGACTTTGAATATTTTTATCTAATGAGGTTTCAACACAATATTATAACTGTATTATTTTGCTAGTCAAGAATGCTACCGTAAGACCTCAAAGAGCGCCAACAAACCTTTGTTTAACCTGACAAACCGAATCCAATTTTTAACAAGATATACTCATTTTTAAACCAAGTATGAAAGTTTAGTAAGTCTCTACACTACATTTGCACATTGCTTAATCTTAACAATACACAAACTTATGTCTCCTGTTCATGACAATGTTCTTAATTCTGTTTATCACCAAAGTTTATACTCTTCAGGTATCCAGTACAGCCACAAACTAAGGTATTTTAGCTCATGTAGCCTATGCCAATTAAAACAAAAAAAGACAGCAGCAATACAATGACATCATCTGTGAGTCAACCCTTACTTCCTTTTGCTTTTTGTGTCAGTTGTTTGGAAAACACTAGATGCTGACATCAGATTTTCTATATACTGTCCAAGAACTTGGTTTTCTGATTTCAGTTTCAAGTTTTCTTCCTTAACAGCATCTACTCGTGCTGAGAGATCTGCGAAGGTGATAGTATAAGAAAAATATTAGACACTATTGCATACAATAATGAATATGTTCTATGTGCCTACAACAAACTACTCACACTTTTAATGCAGGAAACATTGCCGAAAGGTATTAATTATCTTACAAAACACTGTGCTACTCAAAGTTTTATCTAAAGCCCATTTCTCCTGTATTATTTTGTAGTACAGTATTTTGACCAACTTGTTACACAACCTTCCTGTTAGCCTGTATCTTTATTCTTTTATTGAATTTTTTGAATTAGGCTATTGTGAACTAAACCGTTTGGAAACAAAAGTTCAGTGATGAGCAGACTCAAAGATGTATGTCTCCCAATAAGCCTGGGGAAGTTAACCATATTGCCCCTTCTGCTTGACATGTATTATGAGAGTCGAGCAAACATTGCATAAAGAGGAAAAAAAAACAGTAATAGTTCTGAGAGCTTGCTTATGTACCTTCAACTGCATATGTGACATACTTCTGGACACTTTGACTAAGGTAGGGCAGAACAGTAAGGTTCTCTTCTTTTGCTTATGACTCTGCTTGTACAAAAATGTCTGATGTGTCAAACTGCTAACCTTCAAGTGTGTGCTGCAGTTCCAAAACTTGATTAATAAGCCGTGTTTTCTCTTCTAATTCCACCTGATTCTCAGCCTCAACAGCTGCAATAAATCATATGAGTTTAATGCAACCTCTGTAACAGCTGGAAACTATATTAAGTAGAAAAAATAACAATGAAAAACAAGAGTTAAGAACTTATACCATCCATGTCGGCATTCATCATTGCAGAATGGGCTCTTTCCACTTTTGAAGAGAGTATTCCTGACAGACGCTCTACTTAAGGAGGAGAAAAAAAAAACAAACAAACACTGAGGCAACTATGAACATAACTGCCTTTATATTAGGATTTTTAGATGCATTTTTCTAATTGGTGCTGAAGACCCTAAGCCAGAACAACATGTTTTTAAACATTTATCAATTATTGTTGGCATGTAAAGGTGATTCTTCAAGTAACTGTGCTTCAGTTTACAAAGACAACTGATCCAGGTTACTCCCTAATGCATAAAATAATGCATTAATAAAATAATGATGCGATCGCCGCCTTCTCGGCACCGATCTTTCTGGAATTGGCTATTAAAGGGTCCCCCCCTCCCCCCCTCGCTGCTGTCACGGGCACCGGGCCTGCAGGACGCAGGGCCGGCCCCGTTTGCTTCGGCTCGCTCGCACCTCCCTGCGCGTCCCCCCCCGCCCCGCCGCCTCAGACCGGCACAGGAACGGTTAACGGGGCAGCACTCGGCCGCCGACGAAGCGGCAGCGCCGCAGAGGGCTTCCCCGCAGGACCCTCCGGCAGCCCCGCCGCCCTCCCCGCGCAACCGCCGGGGCCCGGGCCCGCTCCGCGGCCTTACAGCATCCTCCCAGCGGCCGCCAAGGCCCGCCCTCCCCGCCCCTCCGCCTCACCTGCCGCCGCCACCGCCTCCCTGCGGGCTGCGCCCCGGCCCCGGCCCCGGCCCCGGCCCGCCCGCCGCTCTGCGCCTGCGCCGCCTCCCCGCCCGCGCTCCCTGCGCGCGCGCACCGCGCTGCGCTAGCCAATGGGCGGGCCGGAGGGGGGGGGCGTGGCCCCGGCGCGCGGCTGAGGGGGTGCGGAGGGCGGGCGGGAGGGAGAGGCCGTTAACCCCCGCTCCTCACCCGCCTCACGGCTGCTTTTTAACCGTGCGCGGTCCCTTGCCGTTAAATCCCACTGAGCTGCTGATAAAAACAATGGAAGTAACCAGTAAGTAGGCGGTTAAATGAGTATCAACGTTTATCCCGGTAAATTCGACTTGCGCTCGCGGGCTGGGGGCGGTGTCCCTCAGCCCCTGGGTGGCCGCGCTGTGCCGTGGTCAGGAGAGAGGTTAAGAAGAGGCAGGTGTTCTCCAGCGGGTGACTCCTTCAGATTTAGGTAGGTTTGGGGAAGCCTGAGGATCCCCTTTCTTCACCGAAAGGGGTTGTCAAGCTTTGGAACAGGCTGCCCAGGGAAGCGGCGGGGTCGCCGTCCCTGGAGGTATTTAGAGGATGGGTAGACGTTGTGCTGAGGGACACGGTTTAGTGGTGGGTTTTGGCAGTGTTAGGTTGATGGTTGGACTCAATGATCTTAAAGGCCCCTTCCAACCTAGGCGAGTCTGTGATTCTAACCTCAGAGAAAACCTGTGGCTGCAGGTAACCCTCAGGTGTGTGGAGCTCTTGGAGAGGAGGCTCCCCACCACAGCTACACCTACTCCGGTTCAGCGCCCTGTAAACCTGGCCACACTGCTTCCACTCCGGCAGATTGATAAGCCTTCTGCACCAGCAGTGTCCAGGGTAAGAAACTTGAGATTTAGCTCCTTGCTTCTGGGTCTTGAGAGTGTTGGAGATCACACCACATGGGAATCTAAGTAACTTTGCAGAGTTGCTCTCATCTAGTAGCCCAGTAGCTCCAGACCAACGCTGCTCTTTGTTCTTTGCCTGGAGGGAATAACCCTTGTGGAACACCCTGCGCAGGTGCTTGCTCCCTTTGGACCTCATAGGACAGTCTGTGAGCCACAGTAAAGACAACATGCAGGACCCGAGCTAATTTTAGTGGCTTCGCTGAAATGCCTGCACTGCATAACCTTTAGCATCTTTATAGGTACTATGTTGCTTGAACCATACCTTGTAGTGAATTATATCGTATCCTTATGTTGCAGGAATATATTCAGTTATAAATAAATAATTTGGCGCTGCAGAGTTACTCAGGAAGATAAAGGCATTTGGGAAGTGTGCCCTCTACTGTATTTTTTAATACACTTCAGAAAGTATGTATTTCTAATATCTACATCTTCTGGGTGGCTCCACAACATTATTAACATTGTGTTAATAACTTTTTTAACCTCCCAATGAGATAAATTCAGATTAGACTGAATGCTGTTCAAGTTATGAAAACATATTTTAATTAAGAGTCCTGCAGTCTGTTTCTACTGGAAAATGAGTCTGTTGATTTCAGTTCCATTAGCTGGTTTACTTAAAAGTATATCACCTTCTCTACAAAAGGCATTTTTAACCCTCTTTAATCCCTGCAAGCAGTCCTCTCAGGTGGTAGCTGGGCTTTAGGAGCTCGTTAGTAACTCTCCTTGATTGCTGTTTTTAAAATGACAGGTGCTTCTCACCCTGTTATGATCCTGATTGCTGCATTTGCTGTGTGGCAAGCCTGGCAATCAACAGGTTGTCATAATTCTTTCGAGCAAGACAGTCTCCGGTGCTTTGATTAACAAGGAAAAAATATGGCCAGAGTCTGCAGGTGGATAGAGATGGATGGAGAGCTTGCATACCTGGTGAAGAACTTGCTGTGCTTTATACTGTAAGGGGGGTGGGGGTGAAATATTTGCAGGCTAATCTTGGGGAAATGTACCTCTCTGCTTCAGAAATTTCACTTTGCTTGCTACATTACATTTGCAGTTTATTGTCTAAACCGTCCCAAAATGAGCGAAGTGGGAAGAACTTTGACATTAAATTATGGGACAGAACAGAAACCAGATATTTTGGCTCCTATGGCGTCCTAGCCAAACCAGAGTAGTAAATCCAAGAGTTTCTGGTTTACCTACTGTTTCCATTTTTGGTACGTATACTGTTGAGTATTCTACTTTGCATGGTTGTGGTTTCCAACTGTAGTATTTTCTTTTGTTTCTGATGTTTAAGCTTGAGCAGCAGGCTGAAACTCCTTTTCAGAAGTCAAGCTGTGTGAGAGGTTTTTTTGGTTTTCCTTTAGAGTTTTCTCTTGCCTTTCCTTTCGAGTTTTCTCTTGTCTTTATCTGAATCTCCACTGTTAGCATGGCAGAGGGGCTGACAGCAGAGAATAGATGGCGTCTTTAGTCTACGTAGTGCTGTGTGTTACTAGGTTAGCGTTAAAGAGTTGCACAGATGCTTCCTCAGGTTTGTACTGCAGTACACTCAGACATACTGGATCTCACACAATGCATCTTCCTCCTGTAACTGCTTAATATGAATCCCTTTACCCTAGTATCTGAGATTGTGCAGCTGGCCCGTGCTCCTGGGCCCCCGTTTAGGAACTGTTTCTGTGCGACCTAGCAATGTCCCAATTCCTTGTTGTGGCAAGATCCATGCATGTTACTTTTCTTCTTTTTCTTCTTTCCCTGTCCTTCATCTCCCGGTTTCCAAGGGAAGCATACCTAAGTGCTGAGCCAGCAGGGAGCAACCCTGCTGTGCGCAGTCCTAGTCTGCACAGTCCTGGGACCAAGACTGCTGGATTGATGCTGCTGGGTGCAAATTCCACAGAGAGAATGCCTAGCTCATCTTGCTTTTCCTTTAAAAAGGTTTGCCTTCCTAATCCTCCCTTTATTTTCCAGTGCAAAGAGGTCAACCCCAGGATTCTAAGTATCTGATGCATTACCAGATTTCAACAAACAAACAAAAAACCAAACCCAACACACCACAGAAAAAAGCCCACAGCCCAAAGTATTTTTCGTGAGAAATTAACCAAACCAACAGAAGCTTAGAATATCACCTGACTTTCCCATTTGTTTTTCAAATTCCTTACCTCACCTGTCTTGCATTGGGTAATATATCATCAATGAAATTTGTTGTGCACTTTAAATTTGAAGCTTTAGGGATTTAGAGTATATCCCAAACAATAAGATTCCATTTATAATTGCAGGCTGTGTCCCAGGGAAGGCATACCTATGCATGTGTGTAGAGGAACCAAATAGTACCTTGCATTTTAGTGGTGTGATTGGTGTCCCCTTTGACTGGAGGAGGCCAATTCAAACCCTTGTATAACAGTCTTGCTTTTATCAGCCTGTAGTATTTTGTTAACTCTTGAGTTAGAAAGTGTCATTTCTTTGTTATTTAAGTTCTTAGAAGGGCAAGTCTTGTCTGGGAACTGTTCCTAGGAGAACCTGAAACAATCTTTCCGCAGGGATCTGGCAGCATTTGCTTCTCTGTGGGTTCCCCACTCACTGGGAGGGGCAAAATTAATGGGGTAAATACTGCTTACATGTCAGTGTGAGCAAATCGGTCAAGTTTGCTATGTGGCTGTTTACTTTGAGTCTTTGGAATATGCAGCACAAGGCTGAGAGACTGGGCACAACCTATGTTCCCAGAGCTTTTTTTTCAGTTTTGTTTACAGACTTACTGCTCTCTACTTTAGAGGGCATATACCTTATCAAGAAAATTAAATAATATTCACAAATGCTGGAAGTTAATTGTTTTCTCCTGCGGAGCAGCATAACAACTCTGCAGTTTGAAAGAAGTAGTAAGAGAATTCTCTTTATTACTATAAATACTTGGACACTGCCCTAAGTAATGTTCCACTGTTTGGTTTATTAAACTGCTTTTACACTACACACTAGATCACTCGCTTCAGGTAAGTGGATTTTCTGACTGAAGAGTTATAAAGAGAACTTGTAATTTTTAGCAGCGTGTCAGAGCTCCTGAAGTCAAAACTGACTTGGGTGTAACTAAGAACAGCTGCTAATCCCTTTCTTTCTTACTAATTCATTTTATATTTTCTAAGGCATTTGGTTAAAGCAGGGGAGGCATTCATAATATTTTCATGTATATTAAATTTACAGGAACAAGTTTCACTTTACAAATGCAATTATCTATACTTACTTGTATCCTAAGTTCCAATTAAGCTTTCCTAAAACTAGCTGGTGTTGCTGGCAAAAAGAATTAATTTATTCCGTTTCACTGAAAGAGCATTTTTTGCTTAAAATAGCAACAATCTCCCTAGGATATAAAGCATCATTAATAGTTTACCTAAAGCATATACGTGTACAGTTACAAAACTAGAGGAGATAATTTTATTGCTCTGGACTTAGATTCTAAGTCATTGCCGCTATGACAAGCGTTTTCAGATGTTTTATTTCTCAAACTCTGGTGTACATCCTGTTTTTTCCATGGTACACAGTGCAAACCAACAAGCCTTTCACTTCCTTTTTGGCACTGTTACAGGCACTAGAGGCGCCTGCGTAAGCTGACTGATGACAGAAGCTTCACTGTTCACCACTAGAATAGAAGTGTATTCTCCTTTTCGCTAACAGAAGAAGGTATTGTACATATTTCTGAGATGAGTTTGCTATTTGAACTGTACTGTTTTCTCCTTTAACTAATTATTGCTACAAAGAAAAAGACAAAAAGGAATACAAATGTCTTAATTCTTTTTCCTTGCAATACTAATTCACAAGACCCTTTACATCGATCTTCATCATTTTTATTTCTCTGTGGAAATGACAGAGGGACTCTGAGAAGGTTTTTTTTTCAAGTAATGTTGCATTACACCAGAATTCTTTGCAATTCCTGTTACTCTTTTTGAGTAACCTCAAAACACTTTTGTAGTCTTGTGCACATCCTTGTGCAAATTTACAATTACAGACCTCTGTAAAATGCAGACTTTGAGTATTTCTTAGTTTGCACTTTTTCCAACCAAATCAAACTATACAAAGTGAGCAGTTATTCTGGCTTATATGTGTCTAACCATTGTTTGAGTCCTTACTTATTGTGCGTGTTTTGGTGCCTTAAGTCCTGAATGAGAATGGGACCTCATCAGATGACGTAACCTGTGAGCATACAGTTGGGGAAAAAAACCCAGTCACTTTAGAAAGTCTACAAAAAGAAAGCCGTAGAAAGTCATATTTTCTCTTTAACCCTAAAGAGGCCTGCCTTCTAACATAACTGCATCCTTTTGCAAGATTGTGTAGGAGTGCAAATGTTCTCATTTCTACTCTGACTCCACAAAATTGCATATTTAAATAGACTGAGCAACTGAACTCTTTGCAGCTTTAGGCTGTGAATACAAACATCTATGACATAATGTTGGCCTGTTAATGGTCTGATCCTCCTTGTAATCATCAGATGTAGTTTTGCCACCGCATTTTATGGAAGGACTTTTTAGCAAGATTCCATAAAGCTCTACTGCTGACTTAACAAGATGAAAAACTGTTTTGCCTTTCTGTAAGTTAGGCCTAAACATCTAGAGGTTTGTATCTGCTTTTTAAAAGCAGGGGTTTACGTGAGGGGATGTAGTCCTTAATGTTGGCTTTCTGGAAAGTGTATTTGAAAGAAGAGTAAGAGAATTTCTAGGTTCTTTACAATGAAGAAAGAGCGCCTTGATTTACTTACAGAGCGTTGATCAGAAGAACAATACAGAAATTTTTGCAGCTGTTGGGCATCATCTCACTGTTTTGTTTAATTTTTCCGTTAATTTCCTCGGTATTTTTGTATGCGTAGGTAATTTTTTTGAGGGAACTTTATCAAGTGCTATGAGTTTCTAAATGAAAAGGTATTTCTTTCATTAAAGGTGAAAACATTTTCACAAATGCAGTTAATGAATGCTTTCCTTGATTTCACACACTTTTGATATTGCTATTAAAATACTCATCGAGAAGTTTCTATCTTGCTACCATTTTGTATTCGTCTTAATTTACATGGAAGTGATTTATTTTTAATACCTGTGTACTTAACAAATAGAGAAATGCTGCTGTTTTGAAAGAGCTATTAAATATTCATGCATGGCACTCAGTTAATCAGGCTCAGTAACCCCTGTTGCTTTACCACAATGGCTTTTCACTGTACTAAAGAAACTTTGATACGAAGACTGTGTTCTGATTATGCTTTAGATTGTACATATGTATAGCATGTTGTTCTACTTGTCTGTTTAGTATCTTTTCCAGTACATTTTAAGAAATGGGGGGAAGCCGTATGCAGTTACAAACATACTAGAGTTCATTAAAACCAGTGCATTTTTGTGATCCTACTTAAAATTTAGTTATGGGACACTTGCTTCTAAAACATCAGGTCATCCTTAGGCAAAGTCCACTTATGATCTGTCTAGTTTCCTTATTCCTTGCTTGAACTTGCTGTTGTCCATCCTAAGAAATCTTTTTCTCTCTCACCATCTAAAACTTTTCTGTTATCCTCCTTGCTCTTCTGAAATTGATGTTCTTCTCCAGCCTTACAGTTACAGCTATAAGGCCCATTCTGTTTGTTAGCTTTTGTGCTTGAGTTAGTGTAATTACTCTTAACTTCAGCTGGGAGCAATAAGGAAGACTCTTTCCTACGAAGTATATGATACTCTCTTCCTATTATAGCTTAGGAATTTTCTTACACCTTTCTCTTTAGCCTTCAGCTGTTACCCTCTGGCAGAAGAAATGGACCAGGGTTGTCATGTTCACCACGAATCTTGCTGTATTCTCCCTCTGTGCCTTCAAGCTAAAAGCTTGCCTGAAAACGTCGCTTATTTTCAGTTACTCTGAATTTCTCTCTCTACTTCTGAGTGACTGTCCCCACCTCTTCACCACTAGGGGAAAAGCTCTGATATTGGTTGCAGGCCTTGTATAAAGAAGCCTTGTTTATGGTCCTCTGTGTTGTGAACATGAGCTTTCTCTGACCTTGGGTGTGTTCCTGCAGTCAAGAGTCTAGTAAATGTGAAGTGCTCAGTTTCTAAGGTGCAGTAGGGTCGTCTTTGCACTGTTGCTGAGCAGCTACTTTTGTATGAGTGACATCTGTCAGGGCTTGGCACTAGCGAGTATACTTTGGTATCTTGTGTCAGTTGGTGCTTGAATGTGCGAGGTTTTAACTTTATGCCTCTGGTTTCTCATGTGATTAACATTTTCCAAGCTGCAAGGGTGCTGAGGTTAGAGTATTAGAGGAGGCTAGTGGCTGTTTGCCTTCTAAAGAAAGCAACTCGACATCTTCCAAAAGGCGAAGCAAGCAATATGGCAAACACACCCATCCTGTATTGTGGAGTCATCCCTAACTCGGCTACTTCTGGATGCCTTGCAAAGACGAGCCAATCTTTCCACTGTACGCTGCTCCTCATCTGTTCTTGCCATGTTACCAGCTGTGCAGCAAGTCATGAAACAGGGTCATAGGATACCTTTTCTGTACTGTTCTACACCTTGCTACAGGGAAAGAGTGAGATTCACTGTCAGGAGAACCCTCCATTACTGCACAACTTGGACCAAGGTCTGCCTATTTATCTTACTGTAAATAGTTCGGGTCAACCACATGTTGATGTCATTAGGCTGTACACTGTATAAACAAAATGCATTCAAACTTCCAGTTCAGCACCATCAGACTACTATGAAATTGCTAGAAAATTGTGTTCTAAAAATAAGATCTACCCATGTGGGTTTTTTTATGATATAGGAGGTAAAGATAGCATGAACAGTAACATTCTTTATGCTAAAAAAAAAGGGGGGGGAGGGGGGATAGGACTTGTATTACTCATTAATAAGCAATCCAGATTCCTAGCTAGTGTAAATTAGCACAGCTCTATGGCAGCCATGCTGACACGATCAAGTTGGTACTCTGGCCACGCCTTTCTAAATAATTTAGTACCAGTTCGTGTTAACTCACTTCATTTTTCCGGCATGTAGAACTATCCTACTTTCCATTCCAAATGATTTTTATTCCATAAGCTAGAAGAACGGGGAGGGAGGGAAGGGGGAGGCAGTTTTTGCTTTTGTAGTTTCTTTTAAAACAATTAAATTCTTAATAGGGGGGATTTAAATGATCAGCTTATTTCCATTACCAACTAATTTGCATCACTTCTTGTGAGCTCTCAGTCGAATATATCAAAGAGATTATTGTTCCGTATTCAGGAGGAAAGGCCAGCATTAGCTGTATTTTCTGTGATAGCAGTAACTACTGAGTTAACATTTCTGTAACTTTTTCTTTCTAAACAGTGAAACATATGTGCTCAGATGACAAATGTATATTACCATATGCTATTATGTGAAAACTGTGGTAGCCTCCATACCCCCAAACCCTCAATTCGTAACTAATCACAAGGCTTATTCAACTACACAACTAGAAAAGTTTACTTCAGGGCATTCGCTAAAAATACATTATACCTGGTAATTAGGATCTCCACGTTTGTGTGCTCAACCGGTACTGTTCTTCAGCCCATGGAATGTGTATAGTATCAGTAGAATACTGTAGTTTCTTACCTGAATCATCTGCCAAAGAAATGTTGGTGAAAGTGCCATCTTCTTCATCCAGAGGTAATTCCATTTTGCTTCCTTTTTTCAAAGTTTTTGAGACGTGCATTAAGCATGGCAGTCGTCAGCCATTTTTTCAGTGTGCACGTGACTTCTCCGGTTAAATCTTTAATGAGTCCAACGCACAGGTGTTATCGGATACTGTTGGCAACTACACGTGTCTTACTCTGTGTGGTATCTCATCTGAACCTTGAGCTCTTTTCCGGAAGTTGTTAAGCGAGAAGGTTTCTGAGTTCTAACTGCTTTGCCAGATACGTGCTGAGCAAACACTGTTATTGCAGGCTCTTTCTGTGAAAGAATTGTGTGTGCACCTTAGTTGGTTTTTGTTGTTGTTGTTGTTCTTGATTTTCCTCTAGGGCTGTGTATGGTTTTTTTGTTGGAGGGTTTTTTTGATAAAGAGGAAAAGTAACTTGAAGTGTTCAAAAAATGTCCAAGCAAATGAAATGGAGAGATTTGGTAGCAGCAAACTTAACATGTAATGTTCAAATATTTAGGAATCTGAGAAATTTTACTTACATGAATAGTTGCATCGAAACCAATCAGGTAACGTGAACAAGTGAAGCTGTATTATATGAACATGTGACATTCTGTGATAGTAGACAGGCGGCAGGAAGAGAAATTGAGTTCAAAGAAAACCCCAGTTTAGTCTTCTTGTTTTGCTTCTTAAAGAAAATTGGACATAGTTTGAACATAGAAACTAGAAATTCACCTCAAACTACTTACCTCTTTAGAAACAGCTTTCTTTTGTACTCCTGGAATAGAATGTTTTCTTGCAATAATTTAAAAGTATAAATGGCCCTGGTCTTGATAAAAGACAGGGAGTAGTGGAACCACTTCATTTTCAGAGGGTTGCAAGTTCAGGATCTACCCATTTTTAATTTGAATTCAGAAAAAGGCTGTAAGTTTAGGATGTTAACAAATAATTTTTTTCTTAATTGTAATTAGGAACCTCTCTGAAGTCTCACTAAAAATTGAATCTTAGTTTTGTGAAGCACTGTCTAACTGTAGAATGAGATAGTTCTCAGAATTTACAGTTTGCCTTTCACGCTTTTGGATGTAATCTTGATTTGGACTCCTGGGACGGCTTCTCTGTACAAAAGTAAATGCATGTAACTTTTCAGGACAAAGGGCCTAAGACACTAAGCATTGGAATTGGTGCAGCTTACAGAAATTATAAATGTAATGTTGCTATTTAGTTTTTTCTTCTGATCCTTTAACTGCTGAGTTTTTATTTGAGCTTTTCTGTTGGTGTCAGTGAAGTTACTGACAGCTGCCTTCAGAGATTACTGAAAACCAAGCACAACTTGCATTTTCAGAGTTGTGTTAAGAATTACTCATTTTTGCTTCGCGTTGATCAGAACCAGTTCAAAATTTACCTTATGGTCTTGAGTAGTCTGTGCAAAGAGACCTACTGGTTTCATTCCAGATCCTCGAGTTTCGCAAGGGGGCTCTGGATCAATTGGGTTTTCTTTCTTCTTTCGGTGATGCAGCAGCACACTTCAACACTCTCACAATGAGAGAAAGTTAGAAGACATTTTGATCTTTCATCTTTATTATGTCTTTTATTGTTCTCAGACATGTTATGTACAGTAGAACCATTTCAACAACAGTTTGGAAGGGCAGATCCTAAAACATATGCAATTATATAATCTGAATTTTGTAAAATCATATGCCTGTGGAACTAAGGGTTTTATCTTGTCTGAACTGTGTAGCCCTCATTTAAAAGCTTTAATTAACTTTTCTTGCCTGTGTCAATATTATTCTATTATAGTGGCCATACGGGCTCCCTCTGGTAGGTACAATTTCCACGTAAATTATTAGCTGGTTTTAGACAGACTGTCACAGTAGCCTAGTGAATATGGATGTTGTGCAGTTGTTATTCATGTCTAGATCAAAGCCATTAGTGAAAGTGATGCAGAGTAAAAGCTGTATTTTAATAAGAGCCAGTAAGAAAGACTCCTTAGGGTGAAGGAGAATATGATTCAGGGAGGAGTTTGGATGCCTCATGTGAGATGTACCGATCCCTGCAACTTCTGGAGTCAGGCTCTTGCCTTTCTGCCAAGTGCATTCCACTCCGTGTGGCACCACAGAGCAGGTTACCCGAGGAGCTGTTCTTCCTGCCCTACAGAGCCAAGGCTTCAAGGCTCAAAAATAAAGGCTGCCCTGCAAGTGTTTCAAAGTTCATTAAAGCTCCCTTTGAAAGAAAGGCTTTTGGACAGATTGCTTGCTTTCTTTTCTCAATCAGTACCTCTACCTCTGAAGGAGAAAGCAGAAAGTATAGATACATGTGTTTGGGTGCGTGTATCTAGTTGTATGCATGTGTATATAAACAAAGACCACCATGGGGCTCTGGAGCTGCACTGTTTTACAGAAGGCCTTTGCCTTTCGTAAGGACCTGGGAATCAGTTGAGTTTGTGGTAGACCTACACAGCTTGTTCATGGAAATGGAGACTCGTTTATCAACAGAGAGCGAGGGGGGTTAACTCAGAGGACTTTACAGACACGATCTTGTTTCTTTCTTGCCCAAAAGATTTTTCATATTTAAACATACATCCATGTTCTATAATTTTAAAGGCACTGTAGCATTATATCTGTAGCTTGCTTGTTTTTGTGAGTGCTGTGGTGAGAAACATTTTCTTTGGTGGTGGCCTGATATTTTATTAGTGAAATAACGTCTTTGGATAAGAGATGCCGTGTAAATGTAAAGCAGAAGTACCCATTTCTTGCTCTCACCATGTTTGTTTTATAAGGAAGAACATAAAAGAGCAGCAGCAGACAGAGGAAGTCTGACCAGCTTAAAAGAAAGCTGTATAATGGAATTAACTGTCAGAGCACAATGAGTTTAGCTATTTTCATGTGTGAATTATTTTTACTGGGGTAACAGACATTAATGTAAAAGTTAATTTGGCTATAAAGTATCAGTTCATCTTTCTGAGGGTTTCATTGCTAAGTTGAACAGAGGTTGTGGAGTACCTGGCTGCCTTTTAAAATAGGTGGCATAAACTGTCAGAGGAGGCTGAGGGCAGGGGAAGTGTGGGGACAGCCTCTCCTACCGCCACTCCTCTGAGCCTCTTGTTTGACTTTATAGCAACAGCATCAGTTGATGTAGCCATGTGCTAGCCCAGTTTTGATAACAAGCATATTAGCAGTTCACTGCCTGCATATGATGGTCATGAAACCAGTAGATAAATACTCAAGAATGTCTTCAGGTTTGGTGCTGAAACGATTCTCCAAGCTCAGGATTTTGTAGTCGGTCAGGCAACTTCATGTCAAGTACACAATTACAGGAAGGTTTAAGTCTTTAGATTTAAAACACTGTAGCTAAATCTGCCTGGTAGTAAGTTCACACTTTTATTACTGTAAGTACCATGTAACTGTTTCCTAATTAAAATGATTTAATGGTGACCTGAAAAGGAAGTTGGCTCAGAGTTAAGTACAGATGTATGGAACGTTTTAGCTAAACCACAGCCTGTGCTGTGACTCCTATTTATACTAACAGTGTAACAGTGCTTACAGCGTGGTCGAGGCAGACTTTAATACCACTCATTTTTTGCAGGGTTCAGCCTTGTGCTTATGAACTGAGCTACAACATCAAAACATTCAACAGCCCTTTTCACCTGCTTCCCTTGTTTCCTGTTACATTGCTAATTTGTTATCTCTGGGAGTCCACAGCTGTAGCGCCTTTTGGAAACACTTTTCAGTGGCTTGATTTCAAATATTTTTCTAACTTGGAAAGGCAAGAGGGAAGAGTGGGGTTGCAGACAGGAGGTTAGTCAGCTGAGAGAGATGTTTGCTGCCTGCACCACCCAGCAAAACTCACTGACCCCTTGTTCCAAAGGTGTAATTGTATAGCGATGCCTGCTGTTGCGCTGATACTTTCTGAGTGTCTATAATAGAAAAGATTTTTTTTTTTAAAGTCAGAAAAACACTGAAGTAAAAGAAGGCTTCTGTTGATTTCAGAGAATACTGGGACAGAGTCAGAGTACTCTGGGTAGGTTAGATCCTTGTTGCAACACAGGTGTAATGGCTGATCTTCCATCAAGTTGCACTGTACAATCTTAACTCATTCATCTGCTTTTGTTATACAGCACTTCGATGAAGAGCTCAATTTGAAGACAGGTTTTGCAAATGTGGATGTATATGATGTAAGCAAAGCAGTATATTAAGTAAGCCACTAAAGGATTCTGAAACAGGAAAACTATGTTTTGTATTCTTAGGAGATATTGTATCCTTCTGCTTTTGGTCAGCACATCTAAAAACAAAACCAAAAATATTCCTTTTCATTTGTATTTTTTTCAAGTAAGACAATAAGCTCTGAGTAAAGAGTAGAATCCATCTCTGACTGTACAATTGGGTAATACACGTTTCTCTAAATTTTTTTGTACTTTCTAGCATACAACAAATTGTTTGGAATTATTTTTCTTACACAAAACATTATAAAAATGCATCCAATGTATCAGTTTCACAATGTATATAAAACACAGTGTTTTAAAGATATGTGCCATGGTAGGAAATGACAGCTGCCAGTGCATTTCTGTTTTAATGAACTTTGACAGAAAGGAACTGTGGCACGTGTTTAGAGCATGCTAATAAAGCAGTAATTATAATGGTAAATTCACAAAATGTTCCAAGCTAGTCTGACTGACACTGTATGACAGTAACCTACTTGCAGAACAGCAGTTTACTAAGGTGGTGACAGAAGTGTATTAAATGTGTCGTTTGCAGATTTAACCTGTAAACTGAGGTATATTTATACTTGTCAGTAAGTCTCCCAGGTGTATATTCTGTTCTCACTCCTCCCGCTTCCCTCCTCACTCACCGCTTACCAGTTTAAGATACTTACAAACCATGTTTGTAACTATGATTCTATGTTGTGGCTGAGATAGTCTTGCAAATTTTGAGATACACTTTGAGGGCATGTGATGCAAATGAGCATCGTTATTTGCAAATGCTGCTTCTTAAGCTGCATACAAAATCAGCCACCTGGAAACTATCCACAACAACTGCCCACTTGCACTCATATCCACTCACTTATTACATTTAATTTTGATAAATGCATGCATGTTGTTCTTTTCTGCATGAGTAATTTTTTTTTTTATCTGCTGTCTGAAAATGAGTGACTTGTTCATAACATCTGGTATGTATGTCTTAAAATAGACCCACTTTCCTTCGCACTTGTCCATTCTACTCTCAGATTTCCTGTCATGCATCTGTCTAGACTTGGAGCACATTTACCCGCTAAATTAAAAAAAATAAAATCCACTGCTTCAGACTACTTCAAATACTCTTTAAAGTTTAATTCTATTATGAATCCTGTAAAACCAGACAGTGACTGGGCAATGGGTGAGCCTATCTATATTTTACTAGTGTGTCCTCTTCCATTTCCTGCTTCTTTTTCTTTCATCTGATACATCTTCTCATAATTCTTAACTAGGTGACTCGGCATGTGCAGCATGCAGCAGAACAGTACTCTTCACTGGACTTTGGAATGATCAATCTGCTCTTTCCCTTTGAATGAAAGCCCATTCTACTTCACTCCATTGATCTATAACTCTAGAGATGGCAGTAATTCAGGAACAGCGTTGGCTCAAGTCATTTCTACATTTCTGATAATTTTTCATTGTGTTCATTAACGATACTAGGAAATTATTGGTTAGCTCACTGAAGAGTACCAGTGTAGAAATTGACAAGACACTGTTTTTTCTTTCATTACTCTCTAGTCATACTAAATGTTTCCTCCAGTTCATCGTAATACAGAGATGCAGAGAGTTGGGCAGTGCATACCCTGCCCCAGGGTATGTGTTCCTTACGCTTTTGACAGTGTTCTCTAATGTGTCTGACCACTAGCATCCTTCTAAAGTGAGCATGACCAGTCAGAACATAGGAACTTCTTCTTCCTGGTCCTTCCTAGAGCCCTCCGGGTCTGTAACCAGCTGACCTGGGTGTTTCTTCTGTTCCACAGTGCAGTTAAATGCAAAACACTTCAGATTTTAAATGTGTAGTCATTACAATTGTCATTGTTAAATGGATGGGGGAGATTTAATCCAATCAAAGTTTGTGGATTAACCAACAATTAAATTCATGCAATACCAATAGATTTTATTTTGCAAAAGGATTGCTAAAACAGGTGGATGACAGTGCAGCCATAGAAACTTCCTGCATGACAGTTCAGGTGCTGAGATAGCTGGTTTGAGTACTTAAGCAGTCTAGCTCTAGCAACACAGATTTCGGCGTTGGCTTCAGAATTACTGCTAGCTTCTGGAGCAGAGTAAGTTGGCTTTCATAAGCCCTGTGCTGCAGTGGCAAGGCAGACACTGGTACGCAGTCCAACAGTGTGTCAGCCCATCAGCTCTTCTGTATCTTCTCTCTTAGCACTTAATGGGGAAAAAAAAAAATAGGGGAGATATTTTAAAGTATTTTGCCATTTCAAACCTTTTTTGAAAAATCAGATGTGGTCTCTTTGTGGCCTGAGTTCTGCCTACCTGGGGCTTGATCAGCTTCATTGCAGGTACTTTGCATGGGATGCCTGCTGTTGCTGCAGGCTCTGAAAGAGGGAACTGCAAACACTGGTCTTGTGTACTTTGTGCACCGAGAGAGTTTTTCTTTCACAGGGTCTGTCACTTACCTGAAACGCTCCCCAAAGCACCTAAACAGGCTGCTGCGCTTCGCCTATTGAGCTGCCAGTGGAGCGCTCTGCAGAATAAGGTGTCAGTCAGTCAGTAGTCACATAATAAAAGGCTGACAATGAGAAAGACAAAGTCTATGCATGATTTTGGTTTTGTTTGTTAAAGTATGGGACTTTGAAGAAAAAAAAAAATACATTACTGATATTTGCATACGAATGCCCTATTTGAAGATTGCGCATTTCCTGGTGTCGCATACCTGGTTTCTAGAACTCTGAGATTATTATATGCTACTCACAGAAATCCCCAGTGGAATGTAATCATGTGATATGTTTGCTCAATCATTTTTGTCTTGCTTATTCTTGGACGTTGTCTATTTAAGCTGCAGCTATGCTGGCTTTCCTTTAGTACAAGTCTCCTGGACGGTTATTGCTGATGGCATCTGTGGCCGAAGCTAGTCTAGAGAGATGAATTATTTAAGGTGACTAATGCTTTTAATGGACTGGATGATCAATAATGCTTATAATAATAATACAATAGCAGAGAAATCTCAGTTGAGAGAGACCTCATGTATGAAAAAATAGTTTCTGAAGGAGGAAGGGATCTTTGGGCACATTGTTGCTGCTATAAAATGGGCTATTTCCCAGTGACTATAATAGAATTGTGCCCAGATCTTAGTTTTATCATGAGTCTTACAATAGTTGGTGTTTCCTTAAAAAAAAAAAATCTGAAATTATGTGAGAATCTTTTTTTATTATTATTTTTAAAATGCAAGATGTGATAAGGAATGAAAGTTTATAAGAATGAAACCTGTGAACGCTGGTAGAAGCTGAACACAAATAAGAAATATCTGAATGTATTAAGGAAAAATTCTACTACTTTAAATCTAATTCCTCGAGTCACAACACTTAAATGGTGGAGGACTTACTTTGTTCCTGTATCTCACTTTATAAAAATGTTTTATCGAGGTGGGTCTTTTTTATTTAGGAGCTTAAAAAAATTTTTGAGACTCTGGAAGTGGTTGTTACAAGGTATTATCTCTTACATTTGTGTTTGAGTGGCTTCCCTTGCCAACTTTCCGGGGTGGGAATCATGTCACGTTGAAGTGAAGGTTTTCAATTTTGATTTAGGAAAGCTGAAAGTAGAAGGGGAAAAGAGAAAACTGTAAGTGGGTAGTGAACAAATGCGCTTTCTAAGCCAAGTAAACTATTTAAGAAGGAAAGAATGAAGCTGTGACAGCGATGCCAAACCCAAAGATTCAAAAATGCTACTCTGTAAATGGTTCAGCCTCAAAAAATAATAAATATTGGGATTCTTTTATTAGCCTTTGCATTCTTTAGCCATGAGCATTAATGCTTCTGACATCTCTTCAGGCCCAACAAATCATTTTCTTTTTTTTTTTTTCATAGAGCATCAAAGCTAAGATGTTATAAAAGTGTATCAGTTCAAGAGCTGAGACTGGAAAAAATACACCATTATGTCAACACAGTCTAGAATAAAATTGCAAGACTTGTGACAGTATCTCATTTAGTGAGAACCAGCTGCAAGACCCATGCAATAGTAACAGTACATATTGTATGTGAATGTCTGTTATCAAAAAATTCACCAAAAGCCAAGAAACAGAAAAGTTGCTTTCAGACATTGCAAGTCTAGTGATGGAATTATCTGGCATGGGCCAAAAGTGGACCAGGTGAAGCAGCAGCAAGAAGTCTTCCTCCGTTTGTGCCACAGCTGAAGTTTCTGTATAACGTGGGATGGACCTGAAAGCTGTTCTCTTATAGCGAAAAGCCAGGGACAGTGGTGATAACACATCTGGTAGCTTCCCGTGGTGTCAGGTCTCCTCTGTTTCACTGGAGGAGATGCGGTTTTAGCCACTGAGGGGAATCTGATCTTTAATGCAGTTTCGCAGGATTAATCACAGAAGAGCTTTGTACCTACCCAAATACAAGGCAGTCCTGAACGCTCCTGGTTTTATGTATCTTAGGGAAGAGTAAACTAAAGCAAAGCTGTGACATCTGTTTTTCCCTTCCTCGCCTCATTCTACTGCACACTTCTCTCCTCAGTATCCCAGCTTCACGCTTCCTCCCCAACGCTGCTCCTGCTCCATCCCTCTTTCTGCGTACCTTGACCTTTTCTTGCCTTCTCCACCCTCTTTACTTGACCCTGTTTCTGTCATAAGTCACTTAGTGCAGGTCCTGACTCCTGCTGAGTTCTGGCAAGCCCAGTATAGTAGGCTGCCTCTCACAGGGGCAAATTATTACTATTTGATGGGCAGTAGCTCACCTCTGGGCTGTGGTTCACAGCTCCCCGCCCTTTGATCATAAAGATAAGGCAAGAGTCTAGTACCTGTTCCAGGGGGGTGGGATGAGTGGGAAATCTGGCCTTACTTTTAGGAAGATTATAATGAACAACTTAACATGGAATGATGCCTTCGTAGTGGAAAATGAGGAATTGCTTTATAATTATGTTATCATGAGTTTTGTCCTTTGGGAATCAAGTGCAGGAACTTCAGAGTTGGTATCCAGTGGGACAATTTCAGACAGAAAGTGAAGATTGAGTCTGCATGTACAAGAAATTAATGGATAAACAGCTTTCCTAAGCTCCATGGATTCTTTGTTTAAAAAAAAAAAAAAAAAAGACTTAGTTCCCTACATCCAGCTAGTGTATGAAGAGCCAGATCCTAAGATGCCTACTCAGTTTTTCCTTTTGACAAACTCTAAGGAAGAATTGTGGTTAAAAAACCCACCAACCAACCAAAAAAACACCTAAGCAACCTTTCAGAATGTGCCTCTTAACAGTACTTTTCTCATTAGTCAGATCACACTGTCAGAGGGTGTATTTGCCTTACAAAGGGAAGAAGAAACACGTTTTTTCTTAATGCTCTCTTCACAGAAGGTCCCCTTCATCTTTGACTTTCCCAGTAGACTTCAGTCCCTTTCCTTGTATTAGTTCCCAGTGGAGTGGTAGTTCCGCACTCCAGCAGTGTTCCGAATCAACAGCCAGCTTTCAGTGATGAGTTTGACATTCATTAATGCTGATTGTTCATGCTCTGTGTTGTACATTTTGCATGTGTATGGAAACCCGATATCTACAGCTATTTTGTTCAGTTAGGTGAGAGTGCTACCTATGTTTCCTAAAATCTGTCGACTTGTATGCAAATTATCCTCTCTACTGAAAGTAGGGAAGACATTGCCAAGCCATTTTGTAATGTCCCTAAATAAGTGTCTAGAAGTGTGCCCATTCTCATTCAGACTGGGGCTGGTTCCAGGGACTATGGCATAAAGTGTTACATTTCATAGATATTCCCATCTCCTGGTCCACAGCAAACAGGGCATGAGATGTGTGGTTTTTGAGGGTGATATCTTTTAGACAAGATTTTAAACCATGATTTTTTTTTTTTTTTTGCTATATTTTGATTGCTGATATTTGCTCTGATTTCTAATTTGGTTAATTGTGGTTTATCTAGCTTCCATCTTTCACCTGCTTTTCATGACCTTACAGAAGCTGTATTTACTTATATCTAGAAATAGCAGACAAAAATTCTGTTTTGCTATGCCACTTACTTTTCAGGTATGTCTACAACTTTGTAAAAATTATTAAAATGGTTGTGTCCCTTACACAAGCAATCCAGCAGACTCTCTCACCTTTTGCTTTAAACTACAGTACAATTGTACTCTGGTATTTTAGAACCAAATGTGGCCCGTGGTTTGCAAGGTCTCATCCACAATGGACCTTACATAAGAATCAGCTAAAGGATGCGATACCAGACTTCACTCTTCCTGAAAAGATTTTTCTGCTATATTCTAAACTGAAGAGTGTTGATGTCTGATCCAAAGGAGGGCAGTGTTTTCTTTTTTTTTAGCGGGAAGCGTTTCTTTTGGTTTGTTTGAAAAAGAAGTCTGATTGAGAGACTTTTCAACTTATTTTTTTAATTGAAGTTTCTGTGACAGTTGTTGCTTGGGTCAGCAGAGAGCATGGTCAACTTCCAGTTACCAGCAGCTAATGCAGAAATACATTTTTCTAAATCATTGCCCTGATATAGTGTCATTGATTTTAAATTACGGATGAGGCAATGAGTATTTTCATATGCTCACAGAGCAGTTCACAAAGGTGAGTTAAGCTAACACATTCTGCAGTGTAGTTGTGGCATACCAGGAATGCATCTACGATCCCTTACTGCAGACTAGTTTGGAAAGTCCAAGGGTAGTTCAGTTACATTTCATTCCGCTAAATGTGCGTAACATTGATGTAAAGTTTTTGTAAGTACTATTAATTTTTTATTTTTATTTTTACAAAACACATTTCTGAGTAGAATAGAAAGCGGAACTAAACAAATCTATAAAAGCTTCTGGGTTTGGAGGGAATGTTTGCTCGATTCTAGGAGTGCCAGAGTAATAAAAATCAACAATGAATTCTTACACATGCAGACCAAGGAAGTCAAACCTCAGCATTTCTACTTCTGCTTTTTGTTGTTGTTCACCCCTAATTTTAGCACTGTTATACTGTGAATCTAATATCCACACATCCCCAATTTAAATCATTTTTGTGTGATGAGGCTCAAGTAAACAATGCAATTGTCATCTGTGCACACATCTTTGAGAAGTTAGGCCTTGGGATAGATGACCAAATAATAGGAATCCAGGTTCTTCTGGTGGCTAAGCAATAAGCATAGTAACTAAGAAGGTGTTACTCTAATGATGGTAGGACGCAAAAAGCCAAGTTTCCGTGTAAAGCCCTGGTCATTTACTTGCTGTAGTGCACGAGGGTCACTGAGTCACATCGAGAGCATGGATTACTCACAAGAGGTAATTTAGTGGAGATGCACACACAGTCTCCCTCTTTCTGTCTCAATATGTATACTGAGGCAAAGCATTCAACATCCAACAACTCACTGTCTTTATATCCACGGTCGTTGTAAGACTGGTGCAATTGCACATAGGTCATCACTGTTTCGTTTTACCGGATCGCTATGTACAGGACTCTTGCTGTGGTGCACGCTTGAGGCAATTTTCCGGTAGCTCAAGCGTGTGGCCATTTGTTAAATATGGGGATAAATAAAGTACAAATCTCTTAAATGCCATGATGTTAACGTAGTTTTCCTGTGACCTCTGTTAGGAGGGCATGCAGTTTCCTTTCTATATGCTGGCAGTTATACTGTATGGAGATTCACTAGCTAGGTATTACATGTAATGTGGCAATAGCACTTACCTTTTAGAAATAGTTTAAGTGATATTTGGAGTCTTAAGTCATTTTGGCCAGTATAGTTAAAAGGGTACTTTTTACAGTTTTCTTCCTTTTCTGGAAAAGCAGTAGTATGATAAGTTAATACTACATCTGATAAGAGTGTGTTTAGAACCTCAGTAACCTGACTGATCATGTTAGAGAGTCACCCTTTTTAATTCGGCGCAGTAGCTCAGTAAGAGAAGGGCATGCTGAAGAACACTGGGTACTTCCGCTTGTTCTCTGTCACGTGAGAATACGCCATGGCAAGGGAAGACTACTAAAAGCTAGGGAGAACAGTCACAATATGTCTTGGAAAGCCACACAGCATTTCATGTAAGAAAAGAAAGAAGAATTCTGAAGTTAGCAAGGGATTTGAAAAGAACTCATGGATTTACAGAACTGTGGAACAATTTCTGTGATGGGAGACATTTAATTTGTAGGTTTTCCAAAGCTTATTGAGAAATGTTTCAGTTGATTTTGAATGGATTCCTGAACTAATACACCTTAGTAGATAAGATGTGAAGTCATGGACAAAGGGATATGCTTAGTAGCCGGCTGGTTTCTTCCTGTAGCAAAAGATAAAACTGATGAATAAGGAACACTGGTGACACTAAAAAGTGGCATAAACTTTAAAGAACATTGGAAACATGCAAGAAGGTGTAGTCATTCAGCATGCTTTCTTTTGAACCCAAGTCAAGCATATATAGTCAAGAGACAATTGTGAATTTCCTTTGTACAAAAGAGCTCTTTCCAGAGTGGGCTTTTGAATGGAATTGTGGAAATTATTATTAATAATAATTAATATGAATATAATTCTTATTATTATGAGAAGCAAATGAAAGTTTAAAAACAAGTTTGGACATTTTATCTATAGCCTTTATTTTGATATTTTTCTAAATGTGCCCAAACTAGGTAGTTAAAAATCACAAAAAAGAGAAGCTGTGTTGATATCACTGATGATCTCCCATACCTCAAACTACTGGTTTTATTCAGATGTCATTGTTTTGTATGAGGTGCTTTACAAAACAAGCCGATACTGTGATCCCTGTTTAACAGAAAGGGATATAGATAATGCCTCCTTAAGTTGAAGTCTGACAGCAGAACTGGGAACTTACCGTGAGTTTCCCATGCCATAGTCAGTACTAGATCCATTATGAAGCACATCCTCAGAAGAAATACTATTTATGAGGAGAGATTAGAGGAATTTTATGGCTTTACCTTAGCAAAGCCACATGTTTCTGGATATTTGGACTAGGTAAGTAGCAAGGATGGAGGAGAGCTATATAGAGTGGTATGCTTGAAGTAAAGGGATGAAATTTAAAGGGGTAAAATTTAATCCAGATCAGGCTGTTTTAACTACAAAACAGCTGTAGTCAGGTTATAATAAGTGTGTGAACCTGCTCAATCACCAGAAACTCTGAGAACCAGGCTGGATAAAATGATAGGAAATGTGCTTTTGGGGGGGGCTGGACTGGGTTGTGTAACTGGCTGTATTAAATTCATTCATGTGGAACAAAGAATAAAGAAAAGCTCTGTAGAGGGACAGGTGAGATGCTTACCTCAAATACCTGAACTCAGGAGACACAGAGGAGAAAAAAAGGTTTGTAATGCCCTGTACCATAGTTGCCTGCGTAGTAAAACTTGCCCCTGGATTTAATCTAGAGTGCAGTAATTTGTGAGGTTCTTGCTTACAGCTGTGCCAACAGTCCAGACAATATGTTTTTTCCTAATTTTTAATTCTAAAATATTTTTGGTTTCCACCAAAATATATTTTTAATGAACGTTTTGCCAGAAATGCTACATAGAACTGTGATGATGTCCTTTAGAAATGAGAAAGTGTACCAGCATAGGTTACGTAAATGTAGTCGTCTTTACAAATATGACTTGAGCTTGCTGGCAGCTCCTCAGGCTGTGCCCTGCAGTATTTTCTCAAAGAAACTGTGAACCTCTTTAGTTTCATTATTGTTTATATTTATGTTGTGTACCTGATCCTTAGCCACAGATGGGGATTTCACTGTGTTTGATGCTGTACAAATACAGAACAAAAAGATCACTGCTCCAAAGAGGTTACAATTAAGACAAACTAGAAAGAGGAGGAAACATGAGGAAACCGTGGGATAATGTTGGCAGTATGCCAGGCAGTATCTTCACCAGACTGACAGTCTGACTATTGTCAAAGCTTTTCTTTAGGGCATCAAGGTAAAAGAGGGTTCTGAAGGGAGTTGTGGAGAAAGATAATAGGGCAATATTGCCAATATGTTGCAACTATCTTTAGGGATCTCCTAATCACCACGGGAAGCATGGCAGAAAGCTCGGGAATGTAACGATTAGGCATGCAAGCTTGCATCGCAGTGTGATCACAATGGCGCATCTCCGTATGGCACAAGAAGATGAGGGAGGAAGAGAACTGGGAAGCCTTAGGAATCAAAATGAGCGAGCTGAGTTTGTAGTAGAGAAGCAGCTGCTATTTGAAAACTGCAAGGAGAGATATGGCCCGGTCAAAAGAATGAAATAAGAGAAATCATCTTTGCAGTAGTATTTTGAATGAAATAAGACAGACAAGACTGCATCTGTCAAGGCCAAAGAGAAGGATGTTGTGGTAATCAAGATGAGAATCAGAGTTTCAGCTGTGTGGATGGATAAGAAAAGTCATGGCTTAGATATGTTGTACAGCAAGAATGTACAAGATACACAGGTAGTCTGTGCTGAACAAATTAACTTCTAATGGAAAGTACAGGTCATCTGTCTCAACCAGGTGTTTATTAAAACACTTATCAAACTGTTCATTTGAGAGGAAGTGGGAGGAAGGGTGAAAAGACAGATGAAAGAGGTAAACTGTAACAAGGTTTTTCAAAGTACTCCTTTCATATGACAGCATACTGTAGCCAGAGTCTGTCTGCAAAAATCTGATTACATGGTCAAAGTTGGTCTTTTTCTTCACAGTTTCAGTGCTTCTCAAATCGGCAGCCTTCGTATTGTAACCTTGCATAAGTACTGTGTTCCCACCCTTACAGGTGATGATTTTCAAAAGCTAAACTGAAACATAAGGGCCTGCAGGACTCAATAAATACACCGCTATCTCAAACACCAGCAGAGCAGCTGACTGGGCTTAAATTATTAACCAAGCCCTGTTTACTGATTTATGGGTTTTCGCCAGCCCAGTGTTGCACTGATAGTAACCACTTACTAATCTAGTTTGACTTGACTCTCCTTCCTTACTTGATAACAATGGTTGGGTCTTTAAGTGTTACATGCTGAAAGATGCCATTGGAATAACAAGTTCATAGTTCTCTCCCAGTTCATGTGTGAGTAAACCAGTTTGTCTGTTAGAGTTAAGACTACAGACAGAATCTGGCAAACAAGTGACCACAGAATTGGCTAGTTTCTGGAAATTCTAAGGGTAACAATTGCACCTTTTCTTCTGATGTTCAGTCCCTGGAATAAAGCTTTATTGTAAATTAAGTTATATGGCTAAAAAGATACATAATTCTGTCTCACTACTATACTTCACAGATAAAAAAATTAAATCCTAGCTGAGTCATTACCATGTTCTGTTATTGGGGATCTCTCATGTGTTCCCCAAAGAATCTTTCCTATGGAATAAAATGTTAGTTCATGTGAAGGCTAGCTTGTAGCTCAGAGAACTTTCTTGGCATGCTTCCCCCATGGAATCTTGCTGAGAGTTGATATGAGGGAAGGATGCTTGCTGCTCCAAACAAGACAATGTTTTGATAGCTACTCCTTTTATTTGGTTGAGTGCTGAAAATATGTCCTTAATTCACAAAATTTGCAGTTGCATGTAGTGAGGTTTTGGAAATACAAGAAAACAATGCTGAGACCTGGGAACCTTTTGGGTAGAGTGACTTAGCTACTTAAAAAAAAAAAAAAAAAGAAACTGGCAAACTTGTTGCACAGGGAGGCAAGACTTATGGTTCTGAATAAATATATAATAATATATATATAATATATATAATGAATAAATATATAATATATATGTAAAAATATGGTTATGTTTGTATGGTTTAACAAACTGGAGCACAGGAAGTTCCATCTTAACATGAGGAGGAACTTCTTTACTGTGAGGGTGGCAGAGCACTGGCACAGGCTGCCCAGAGAGGTGGTGGAGTCTCCCACACTGGAGACATTCAAAACCCACCTGGACACCATCCTGTGCAACTGCTGTAGGTGACCCTGCTCGGGCAGGGGGTTGGACTAGATGATCTACAGAGGTCCCTTCCAACCCTGACCATTCTGTGATTCTGTGAAATGTGTGGCTCCTTCTGCTTTTGAAGAGCACTAGGTGATGTAAAGAGAGGAAGGAGTACACAGAGAGCTGCATGGGGAGACATGAAGGAGTTAGGGGTGGAAAACGGTGATGTCCGTTGTGTTCTGCTGTGAGCTATTTCTGTTGGGGTCAGACACTTCAGCACAGTCTTTCAGCTGCAATGTTTGTCTAACAATGAGGTACCTGCTGTTGCTTCTAACTTCTGTGGAATGCTGGCATCGCACCTAGCATCTTACAGCCCTTTTTCCAGGAAACAGTTTGACAACTGGACATATCCCCAAGACTAGTAGTCCTGTGTCCTTTTCCAATTTTTTCCAGGACATGTTCATTTTTTCTGGCTGTTATAATTTCCAGCATCTGCTGCTAACACAAATTAGCTTGGGGAACTAAAGAGCACAGGTTCTGAAAACTAACTCTAATAAATGCGATGACTGCTTCGTGAAACTTAAAGACATTTTCTCGCTGTTGTGCTGCCTTTATGAGGAGTCCTGTATGTGCGTGCTGCTCCCCAAATGTAGATGGATAATTTTCAAAGGAGATAGATGGAACTCATCCAGGCTGACTAAATGGAGTAAAATAATGGTGTTTGATTCTCTTGTTCCCACAGCAGTAGGGACAAACAGCCTTTTGCATCATGTTTATTTTTCTGTTGTTCGTGGCAGTCAGGGAAAGCCATAACTCATGTGATTTCATGCGAGGAAAGACTCTGCCCTGGAAGGCCTACTCAGTCACTGTCTGCAGAATGCTTCTTGGCTTTCAAAATTCATATGTGCTGCAGTAACGTGGTGTTGTGCTTAAAGGTTTATAACTTTTTCTTTCTATAGGATGCTCAGAAATCATCTAACCTGCCATGCAAGGTTATAGATGACATAATACCTCTTTTCGGTTAACACTATCTGGTTAAGATTTCACAATCCAAGGAGGCAGACAACCTCTCCTGCAATCATTACAGAAATTAAAATTCCTTTCCTGTCAATTATGTTACAGCAGAAGAATGTGCTATTCTGAATTGTCTTCCAGAATCTCAGGATCATATACTTTGCCTAGGTAGCTTATGGAAGGAAAAAAATTAAACATTTATCAGGTAAAATAATGTTTGTTTTGTTAATATAACCCATTTCTTCCTGAGTGGCACATTAATTTCACCCATAGTTCCAACACTCCTTGAGAGACTTGAATAACATTTAACTCTTATGTTATCTTGGGGTCATTTTATACCTGGGTCTAATATTTCAATAAAAATTTCAATAGGAATAGCCATTACAAATGTACTTGAATTACAGCTTCCCCTTTGTGTAGTTACTGCAACAGGCATCTACCTCAGGAACAAGGATTTGCCATTTGTTATTCATTACCAGAGAGCTGTTCCTCTTTTACCTAAAGAAATTCAGAACTCTCCCACACATATCTTGTAAATATGTACTGTTTTATTGCCAGTTAAAATGCTTTGTGTATATTGCTGCAGCGCAATTATTTGCCTACAGAAATATAGTACAAACATGTGACTGTTGTTACTGACTATATAGTAAGGTCTGTGTGTCAAAACATAGGTTGGACCAATATTGAGCACTTTTGAAAATCCAGTCTGAACCTAATTATTCTTTCTTGTGTCTATAGTATTTGTTTCTTTTGCCAGGAAGTGTCAAAACAGGTTCAGGAGTCTCCCTTCCACTGCCTGGTCTGTGCTCGAAAAATACAGTTTGATTACAAAATAACTCCTTTCTCCTTTCTGTGATGACAGGCCAGCTCAAAATCTGTTTCTAGAGGTGAACAATCTCTTGCACTGAACAACACTTAACCCATTGAAAAATGACTTTTTTTTACAGTCAATAGTGATCTGTGATTTAAAAAAGAAAAGAGAGAAAAAATGTTTTAAAAAGTTCATCGGTGTTTTTTCTATTTTGTTTTTTTCCGGTACTGATCACAGGATAGAGTAACACTGATATTCACAAAACAATGATTTAGGTGCAGCTTTTCAATAGATATACAGAATATGGATCTCTGGATTTGTTATATATATCTTTTTTTGGTGTAATGACTGGAAAGATGGAACATTTTACATGCACTGGAAAGTGTATGTTCAAATTCTTAAGAGCTAGTATATAAATAAGAAGTACACCCTGAAGCCTCAGCATTATTTCCTTTGCTGTTAAGCTATTCAAAGCAAGAGTAGTTGTTCTTCAGTCTGATTGTGATTCAGCATCAAATGAGAAGAGTAGTTTCTGCTTCTCTCTTCCCACCTCCATCCTGGCAGGTAAGGAATAGCCCAAGCTTTTTTCCCCCTCAGTCTGTGGTCTGCCAGCCCCTTGGGTGCTCTTTTAAACCCACCCCAAAGTCATGATCTAATTAGGTCAAAGCTGGTGAGATCAGAAAATGGGCAGGTAGAATGAGAAATTCTACTCCGTGCGAAGACATTTAGTATCTATTTTAGCAGCAGTACCTCTGCTGGTATAAACCGTAGTATTAGCCTACTGCTGACTGTGTTACAGGTCTGTTGTCTGCCACTACAACTCTTAATACAGCAAAACATTTTTGTTGCTTTTCTTTTAATCTGTGCTACTGTGGAAGCAGGAAAAGAGGAGTGCTTCCTAGAGACTGAGAGACTAGGAAGTCAGAAGATGAAGATTCAAACAGCGTCACTGATGAAAATGTCTAGTATAAGTTTGGGCAAGGTCATTAATAGGTCTTGTGCTCTTTTCCCGTTCTCTAATTTGAGACTGTCTTTCCTCCTATCATCTGTCTGGCTCATCTGTTTAGAAAGTTAGTCCTCCTCTGAAGACCTGTTTGTTATTGCATGCTTGTACAATACCAATGTTAGTTGGGGTTGATCTATCCTGTTACTCATCTCTGTTCTCATTTAATGTTCAGTTGCTTTTCCTGTTTCAGTACTTATCTAATACTCACTTGCATTTGTTTAAAAAAAAATCTTTACATTTTCAGGAGAATATCTTAATTTTTTATTATCTTATGTTAACAAAGTTTGAGTACACTTTTCTTCAGCATCTCATTTCCTTGACAACAGATAATAGGCTTTGTTTTAAAAGACAGGTGTCTATTATAATTTTGAGGGCACGATATTCTAAATCAGACTTTACCTGAAAAGGATCTATCCATTATTGTGTGACAGTCAGATTTTCAGATCTTCAGATTTTCAAGAAATGTAGAAAAAGCCACCTACTTGCTCATATTTTCCATTTGCTTATGTTTAGATTATGACATTTTTTGGTGCTTTAAAATTAAATTGAACTGTGTGGTTATTCTTTTTGGGAATAGATTGTAAATTTTCAAGCCCTTGATCTGTTGATTTAGTATTTCAAAGTACAAAATATAAGCCTATCTAGCTGCTTTTCCAAAGATGTGGACCAGTTGCCTGCGTCCTGAATCTAATGTTGCCAATGACTTTCCTAACTAGGTGATGCTTAGGGACATGGTTTAGTGGTGGACTTGGCAGTGCTAGGTTAACGGTTGGACTGGATGATCTTAAAGGTCTTTTTCAACCTAAAGGATTCTATGGTTAAACGATTCTAATTTTCTTCTGCGTTCCCTCCTGAGTAAGACACAATGCTCATCAGTGTGTTTTCAACATCCAAGAATTTGTGTTCTTCCTCGTTCTGTTGCATAGTCTTTTTTTCTGTCTCAGTATGATCTCTTTTAGAATGGATGTTTCTTTGTTCTTCAAGATCCTAATCTCCTTGCAATCATGCAGCCCAACTAGCTGCATTGTTCAAGAGATGATTCTAACTTGATTTCAACCTACCTCTGGAGACTAGTATGGAAGACAAGTAGTGGTAACTTGATTTCTTTTCACTGTTCATATTCTAAGCAGAAGAATTTAGGTATTTTACCTCAAGGTGAAGTTTTACAAAACTGGAAAGGCTACAGATCAACATAAGTGGGTGATTGTGTGTACCAATCTAACAGAATATTTAAAGTAGGTATATTGAAGCTGATCTTACTATGGCTTGGTATTACAAAGAACAGGAGGAGGAAGCTGTGTCTCTTGTCAGCTGCTGGCTTCAGTAGGTTATGGTGACTTCTGGTTTTTTGTTGAACTGTATAAATGAGGTCTTCATTGCTGGGGAGCATACAGAAAGTTCTTAAGCATAATTGTTTACCTTTTTTAAAAAAATAATAATTAAAATCTACATTCTGTAGAGGCAGATGAGCAAGGTGAGCAGTGCAGAAGTTTCTGTCAAAGTGTCTATGTGAGTACCTGCTGAGGAGAAAAGCTATTTAAACTACAGGATTTTGTTGATGCAGAAGAAATGGGCGAAGATTGGGAATGCAGAAGTTATCATTAGTTTGAGCTGAGAATTTTGGTTTGAGAGCATTTTTGTGCACACCTGCCTGAAGAGAAACCTGTTGTAGAGGGTACAAGGCAAAGGAAAAGCATCTGAGTGGAGAGCATTTGCTTTATAGAAAATTTGTCTTAGGTCCTATGGCTTTTTTCCCATCTCTTCTTCTTCAGTAGAAAAATGCATATGAGTTTTGCTCTAATTTGTTTGTTTACCAATTATTAATGCTTCAGTAGTCCATGGCCTTGGTACTAACTGTTGATCAGTGCACCTTTGGGTACTGGAGAGCATGACAGCTCAAATCAAAGAAGTGAGTTTATTCTGATCACTGTATGTTAGGACACTGAATACTTTGGCTAATTTGAATAATATTCCTTGTCTTTCCTTGGAAATGACGGCAGGTGGGGTACATAATCTGCTCCCCTCTTTGATTAAACAATTTACTTTTTCAAACAAATTATGCCTACCAGAATGGTTTAAACATGTATGGAACATGCATTACTTTTATTTCATTTATTTTTATTCTTAATGTCTACTCAAATATATTCTGATCAGACTGAAGTTATTTATGCATATGTAAGTAACAAAAGAAAACTTGCACACTTACAAATGAACTGTGATAACTTGGTAACTTTACAATTTGCTTTTTTTATTTTATTTGCCTGCCTGTGACTTTTCACACGAGCAACATGCTTCTAAAATGCTTATTTGCAGATGTCACTTTAAATATTATTTTCCAAGAGTTTATTTTTCTTAGAAAACAGATGTCTGTAATTATCTTCTCTGACCTTCGAGACTTATCAAAGTCAAATAGGTAATCATCCAATCAGACGGGCTATCATTATCAGAAGAAAAGTAATTATAATCTGAATATGTTTGAACATGATTATTACAAGCCTTAAACAGTTACACTTCTGATTGGGGCAGAACTAAAGACATTATCACTTCATAATTCACATGATGTAACTTCACTTATCCTTGTAATTTTGCAATATGAAGAGCTAAATTTATTGAACAGTATAGTTCTTTGAACTTGAAAAAATTGTGTAATACCCTCTCTAAAGCCAGAAGGATTCTCAACATCTTTATACTGAAATTAAGCAAAACTGTATTTAAGAACATGTGAACTAAAACACAATATTAGAGAAATCTCTAAAAGGGCTGAGAAGTACAGCATGTATTTGTATATGAAAATGCACTTGGAATGAAATGTTTTACTGCTCTGGATCCAATTTAACAAAGCACTGAGAGTCTCCTTGGCTCTAAGCATTTATATGATCAGCTCTGTGTCTCCTGGGATCAGTCTGTGTCCTTCAGTGCATATCTTCTCATACCTAGGGGAGTGGGAGCTAAAGGATCCTTTGCTGAGCAGAGCTTGAAAGGCAGAGTACTGGAGCTGTCCTTGGCTGAGGGCAGTGATGGGATGGCCATGCCACACCAGAGAGGGGCTGGCAACTTCATGGTGGACTGGAACCAACTGAGGCAGGAGCTGCTGCCGTGGGAGATGGAATTACACTGCTGTAACCTCTCTCAGCGCAGTTGTAGGGAAAGATGGAAGCAGGTTTTAATCTCATTCATGGAAGTTTTGAAAATCATGCAGATAGGGAAATTTGTTCTTTAAAATGGGAAATCGTGGTAATATGGAAAAAATGCAGTGAAGCAGAAACAAATGCTGATAATTGGAGGATGGAAGAAAGAAGGGAAGAGGAGAATTCTTAAATATACAGGGTTGCTCACAGCAGATGTTTTGATTGCTAGGGTGGGATGCTTTTACCTGATCTGATAGGTAAAAAAGCTCAAAGCTCGGAAGTTACGCTAAGTTCATAGTGAGAGAAAGATTTATTTAAAAAAAAATAAATCTTGAAGGGATTGTACCTGCTGAAGTTTGTGTGGGTATGAACAACAATGTGATCATGCTTAGTTGCTGAATATTCCTGTCCTGCAAGAAATAACTGTGGTGGTTGACTTCACAAAGTGTGAGCTAGCAGAGCTAGTACCAGCTGATAGAAAAATGCTCATCAGGGGATAGTCAAAATTCTGTTTAGTGTATTTCAGCACTGTGCTGTATGTTCAAACGAGGTGGAACGGAATGGTCTGAGACCTTCTGCTTAGGAATCGGAATGTTTTTCCCCAACATAACAAAGACACAAGTTCTGTTATACTGGTCCTGCACAAAATGGGTGTGTGGAGTAGGGTCTGGCTAATTAAGCAGTTTCAAAGAGGGCAGAAGCTTTTCAGATCACTGGGGAAATCTGTCAGAATAATCTAACTGCACTTTTCGCCGTTTCTTGGATCTTGTACATACTTGGGAAAAACTATCAGCATTAGATTCTCTGTGGACCATTTGAAAATCAAATCATTTTAAAAGATGAGGAAATAGATTCTTTCATGGCAGGATATGGCCTGTGGCAATATGAATGGGGTTTGGTTTTTTGCTTGGGACAGGCTTCAGAGCTTCATAGAGACTTGGAAGGAGTCTTTTTACACCTAGAAGATGTCTTGCTGCTTACCATGCCTCTGAAGAGGAATCAATACTCTCACATGTGATTTAGAATAACCTGAAGGCTACCAATCTGGAATTAAAGCAAAAGAAATGGCAGTTGTTCTGTAAAGAGAGAAACTACCTTAGGCATAACCAGCGAGACGAGAATTTGCTTGGAGGAAGGGGGATGAGGAGGGTGGAAATTCTGCAGAGCCATCTAACTCCCCCAAAACTCAAAGGTCTGCAGATTTTTAAAGGGCTCCGTTCCCATTACAGAAGGTTTATCTGTAAGCTTACCTATATTTCAAAACCACTGCATAGGCTGGATGAAAAAGGGAAACCATTCCAGGAGTCAGCAGCATGATTTAACATTTTTCAGCACTGAAAAGGGAGTTTGTGGCTTTTTCAGCTCACCCATGTTTCAGAGTCCTTTTGATGTTGGACTCCACTTTTAGAACTTACTGGCTGACATAGGACACAAATGATGTTGCTAGCCTGCTACAGGAGAGATCTAAACTCTCCATGGAGAAATTACTTGCACTGTCTGAAATTTACAGCCGTGATTAAACCTACAGAACTTTGCCACCAGTAGCTGTCGGAAAGAAAGTTTGTAGGCAGGAGATGAAGTGCATCACTCTGATGGGGACTTTGGATTCTGGGGGAGTTCTTGGGACATGCTGTCACATGACTGGAAAAATTAGTATTGTCAAGTTGCTGCTGCACTTAAGTCTAGGCATAAGCAAAAACACGCTGCCGGTGTCTCACAACAGTGTTGTGAGTGGTTTGTTATCTTCCCGTGCAGGACAGCAGGGAATTGGCTGTTTAGTGGAAAATGTGGCTGCTGATAAAAGCATGGTTCTCACTTTTCCTCCTTGCTGGTCTGAAGTGGAAATATCCTAGTCCCCTGGAAGGAGGAACACAGAGACCAGAATTAGTCTCTAGTGCAGTTGAAAGCTTCCATGATACTAGAATAATGTATGATTTGCAATTTAAGTTTCTAGTAATGAATTAGAACAAAATGTTCACATTTGAGTCCAGCTGCTCTGCGTCAGGAATGAACTAGAAACACCCTCTCCTGATTTGCTAAAAGAAAATTGGGAGAGAAGGAGGAAAAAAAAGCTCTAGAGTGACTTGGACAAGATGGAATTCAATTTGGGTTTTTGTCACAAAGATGTTCTGGTAAAAATTAGGTAAATCATTCCTGAAGTCAGTTGTTGAATTGCTTAATTTTTTTCTTGCTGGGCTAAGTCATTCTCAGAACTGACATTTGGGACCCAGGGAGTGGGTCTGATGCCCCAGCTAGTCACAGATGAAATTATTGGGCGTGCAAAACCACATTTTCCTTGGGTCTTATGGAATGAGTTCCTTTTAGCAGTAAGAGAAGCGAAACACTAGAAGCTGTTGGCTGTGGTAGCACGGTCTTCATGGCGAAGAACTGTGGAAAAGCCAACACAGGAGAGGAGAGATTTCCCTGTTGCTGATTGCTAATGTAGGGTCTAAGGCATTGAACATTGAGATGAGAGTGACTGTATTTCAGAAGCAGAAAGTGAGAAAACCAATGAAGTGTAGGTTATTTGGGAGGCAAGAGAGACAGCTCGTCAGAGCACAGTGTTGATTAAAAGGCAGGCTAGGATTTCTGAACGACTGCTTTTTGTTCCTGGTACATTCAGAGAATCACAGTTTTATATATATATTTGTAGCAGAGAACTCTATCTTGCCAAAGAAATATTCAAGTTATCATCATGTGGCTCTTGCAGTGGCCTTATGAAGCAATATATTGTGGTTTGGCCCAGGGTAAAGGGGCAGCAATGTGTTTAATCAACCATCTTCCTCTGGTTTATTTTTCTGATTTTTCAGTAATCTTGGATTTCTTTTACTAATGCCATCACTTAACAGGTGTAACCTGGTATACGCTTGGAGAGTGAGCATTTTCAGGATTTATCCCAGGATTGCTGAAAGATACAATCAATAAAGTTTGGCTGTTCCTTCTAACCTCTTTCCTGTCTATACATCAGTTTACTTTAAAGACAATGTGTAAAATTCTTGGGTGAAAAGGAGGTCTCCCCAGACATTGCACTCTTCACAAATAACTGAAACGCATATTAACAATTTATTATATCAGGAAGAATATCCTGCGCACTGTCCATTTTCCAGCCACTTAACTCCTTGATCAAGATAGAAAGTCAGAACCAGATGGGACATCTCCCTTAAAAAACATATTAATAAATTCTTCTTACCTCATCTTTACAGAGGTTCGTGAGCTAAAAAAAGTAATCTATTTTACACATTTTATTACCCTTCAGCAATTAAAGTAATACCGTGTATATGAAAACAACTTTCAAACTGTTGATTGTTTCAGTTTTGTCTTATTTGGAACTTTTTCGCATTTCTTTCAAGACCAGGAATATTTAGATTAAGGAAGAAAACATTTGGGTTATGATTAAGTGGATGGAAATTATTGTACTGACAGTTTTTTAAATCTTTATTTTCTTTTTGTTAACAAGCTCAATACCTGTTCCTACCTTTCAGGAATTTTAAATTTCCTTCATGTCCAGTTTCTTCCCTTCCCTCACACTTTTTATTTATTGAATTAAATCACAGAAGTCTTTTTTGCAAAAACTCACCTTGACAAGTCACTGCAGCCTGTGGCTTTTCTTACTATTCTGCCTCACTACATGCCCATAAATTCATTTACCTGAACTGACCTTCATCTTGTTGGAGGAATCAGTCTTTTCTTTCCTTCAATTTCATTGTCTTACACCATGGGTTACCAAGGATTTTTTCCACAAAAAGATACTTTAATCTTGTCTGAAACATTCCACTATTTTTGTCGTCTTCCCTGCTCTTTTTTGCTCCCAGAGCTACCTGTGGCCACACGCTTCCTTTCTGAAGAGGGAGCCCTCTGGGCATATCAGGAAAGTAACTTTAGAGATTTACTAGAAACACTACTATAATTAAAAATTACTCCTGTTTTGAATATATTATAATACAGGCAGCTGTTGAACTTCTCTGTATGGTCCATTCTCTAAACTACTTTTGTTACAGGTCATGCAAATGAAATAACTGATACCCCTCTTTTTTTTTTTTTAATGTTAACAGTTTGGAGCCCTGACCTGTGACAGTACATTGCTGTTTGTAGACAGCCGCGTGTATTCATGGAGCTCAGTTAATTGACTAATAAAACTAGTATGTGTCTCCCAGTTCAAAAGCATTCATTCTTTGGAGCCAGCGGCATCTGCCTCTGAGAGCCAAACCTTACAGGCAGTAGTAGGGCTTGAAATGTCTGGAGTATTGCGCATGCTGTCCTTTAACTTAAAATAACGTCTTTTAACTTAAAATAATCTAAAATTAAAACTGAAATTTAGATTCAGCAACAATGGGATTCCCACAGAATTATTTAATCACTAAGAGAATAGTAAAAATTCAGCAGCAGAAATTTTGTGAGCTAACTTCTCTGGGGAAAATTACCTGGAGAATATCGAGGAGACAGGTTTCCAGGGAAGCTGCATGTATGTATCATTATATGTTGGTGTAAGTTAAAACAGAATTTGTCCTACAGTTTTTGTAATACAACTTTTATACAAAACAATTAGTGTTCTCTGAGAAAGTTACTTGCTAGTTCTTATTTATCATACATTTACTTTCTTCCAGTGTTTTCTTATGAACTACCTAACCTAATCTTGAAATGTCTTTAAAAAAATTAAGCTCCTTTTCCCTTTCATTCCTCTATTCTTTATCCTGTTTTCTATTTCTTCCTCAGAACTTGGACCATGGTGCTTCTGCATAAAACATAGATGGTCTACCTGATAATCTTAAATTCGGGGGGCATTTACGTTTGTGTTGGTCAGATCATGAATGCAATGACCACCCCCACTTGCTAGGATTTTTATTCAAATCATGGATTGCTCTGAGTGTACAAACTGACTTCCTCTTGGATGAAATTAATCGGTTGGGGACCAGGACTGCACTTTAATATACTCCAAATGGGCATTCAGTCTATAGAATCGACCAGAGCTGGTGTTCTGCACAGGCCAGGAAGAGACAGAGACGGTGCAGGTTTCTTTCTGGATCTCAAGAAGAAAGGCTCAACAACAAATGGCTTAATAAAATAGCTGTTTTAATAAGGTATAATAAAAAGAAGAATATAGGGAGTAAGTAAATCTTACACCATTCAGATGCTGGGAACCCCGCATCTGGGAATCTGGAGGGACCCTGGATGGATTTTTCCCACGGCACACTGCACAGATTCTGTCTGTGGAGAGGTTCCTCTTCCCACCCATGCCATTGTGGACCAAGCAGAATCATCTCTCTTCTCCTGACAGGCTGGAATGTCATCTGTGTTATGACATCCACCGATGCACAGCACAGGCTGGCATGGAGCACACCGTCATTACTGAGGCTACTCACGCTAATGTACGGGTTTCTCAAGCCTGAAGTACAAGGCCCAAAAGAGCAGACATGGCTTGCTCAAGATCACCAACTCCTTGAATAGAATGCCTTCTGCACGGCTCGCAACACAGCTACTCCAAAGCAAAAGTGCTCTGAAATGCATAGAAGGTAGCTGTCAGATTCTTAGTGCCAAATGTTTCATTTTACAAGTATGTTCCTATCACGCCATGCTACTAGATAATGTAGGCAATAGCCTTGATATAGTAAAAAGAAACTATAGTTCTAATTTCTGGTTTTGCACAGACATTATAGAATCGTGCATCCTAAAAACTTCCTTGTCTCATCTAAAACCAGTAATTTGTGTTGGGATGGACAGTGGGGATTACAGCAGTTGTATTTACACTGGATGCCTTTAGCTTTCTCAGAAGTAAGGGAGCTGATTTTGCAAGTTTTTTAATCTGCTTTCTATCCAGAATTATTGACCTTCCTGTCATTTGTTGAAATTAATACTAATTTACTAATTCTGGATGGATTTTTCTGTTCTCATAAGAGAGATATTCTTTTTCACCTTTCCTTCCAATTCTAGCGTTGACTTGACACTGTACATATCTACTTCTACAATTGCAGAATTCTTTACTCAGGTTTAAACAACCCCAGTAGCTTTCCTGAGGAATCTTAATTAAGCAGCTTATCTAATCCTGCTTTGAAAGTTCATCTGTTCTGCATCACAGCTAATCTTGAAACTTGGCATGAAACTATGCACAATTTATTTTGCATTCTCATGCTGTATTCTTCAGAAAGTATGACAGGAAAGTTAGTGTTTACATAAAAGTGACTGGATGCATTTTCAAAGCATAAAAGACTGAGAACTATTAAGCCTCTAACTTTGGCTCAAGGAAGTCCCTGAGCTGCAAACAGTTTACAAACTTGGCAAGTATATAGTGATGCTCTTCCTATGCATCCTCTGTTGGTTGCTGTTGGAGATACAGCATACTGAGCTGGATGGACTTTTTGTTAGCTTCTCTGTAGTCGTTCTAATGTATTTTATCAGAAAAACTATCAAAATTTGAAAAGAAGCTATTCATAGCATGCTATAAATAGTATCACTTATACTACCATTGAAGTTATAGCAAGTAGACGAAAAGACAGTGTTAATTTTCTTAAATGATGATAGCTTGGCCTCCTGGAACAAAGGCTTTTGCTAGTTCATTAGATATCCTGTAGCTTCCATCAGTTCTCGTTTACTTCATTGGAGCTGAATGTTTGTAGCATCACAAGCACAGACAGCATTCCTAAAAGAGGAATTCAGCTGAATCAGGATTGATACATGTGCATCTTGGCTCAAATCCCACAGTCTCACTTAAAATGTGGGCCCTGTTTTCAAGTGTGCGTGTATCATTACACCCTCGTGCTTCTAGATGTCTTCAGCTGTCACTAATTGGACAGACTATCTTCTCTTGTGACCAAGTTTGGGACAACAGGATTTGAAACTCTGTTACATATTCTGGTATCAATAGCCTTGTCTTTCACATGATATTTACTGACAGCTTTTCAACTTAATGAGGATTAAGAACCTGTTTCAAGGAGGCTCTTGTTACCCTAATATGTGTAGCTAACAAATAAAACAATCAGTTGCTTTGGAATAATTTTCAGCTTTGAGAATGATTAATATTTAGTCAATAGTTACCATTAATAAATCCAACGTTTAGTTGTTCAAAATAACAGTATTTTTTCATAATAAAATATAAAGATGTAAGGACACCGACTAATTAAATTAATTTATTGTTTAAAGATATTCTTTAAAATCACTAGATTGAGCATACTGTTTCTATTGACACTCGTTTACGAGAATAATATTATGTATATATCTATCCATACCCTATCGACGCACAACTATTTTGGAATAACACTATTATGACTGCAAAGTCAACTATTAAATAGGTTAATTTTCCTTAATTTTGATTTTTCTCCTTTTTGTCTTTTTCATTGTGCATGCAATTTGAATGACACTGTATTCTGTTGTTTTGGTGGGGTTTTTTTTCCTATTTGTCCATCTCGGTGTCTAGCATGGACAGTGTTAAATGGAAATAAATCTGTGCATCCAAATACAAGTCTGTAACCTGGAAGGTACAGGGAACACTGACAGGGTGTAAGTGTGCCCGTTTTGATATAGCATGACCTAAACATGTGCCCAGCCTCCCTGGAGGACTTGTACAATCTAGCACTGAGCCCTCTGCCACATTTCCATGGCTGGTGAACCTATCCAGCAGGGTTATAGAAGTGCTTATTTGTGATACAGCCACATGTTCCTTTTGCCATAAAGACTTAGAGGTTGTTGCTTGGTTAGTTGGGTTTTTTAAATGTTTTGCTAATTTATTTGCTCAGTGTGCAGCCTGAGGCCTTCCTTACAGGTCTGCGTCCATAACATGCCTGAGTGTTTCATAAGCATAGGAGTTTATGGTCGAGAATGTTAGGGAGGTGGCTTGTCAGGGACAGTTGCTGTGCAAAGTTCCCATGTGTGAATGAAAGGAGGCCTTAATCCTGTTTTATGGAGGACAAAATCAGACATGAAGATATTAGAAGTATCCACTAATTAATGCACATAAGATCTGAGTTTTTAGAGTACTTTATATATAGCACTTCAGTAACCTGAATGCACAAGTCCCACTGGCTATGCCAAAAATGTGAATACAGAGTGTCTGCAAAATTAAAGGACACTGGAACTAGAATTACATGGAAAACTTAAAGCAGGAATAAAAGTAGGATACATTTTACCAGGATATTCTTCAGGTGTCTTAACTATGACATATTCCTTTCTCTTCCTGAAAGTCTCAGCTTCACTTACTATTTTCCATTTCCAGCAACAAACGAAGCAGAAATGAAATGGAGAATAGCTTTTTGTGCTGTACAACAACTGTTTGTCACCAGAGCTGCTCTATTTAAGCAAGGGGATTGTGGAAAAATTAGCACGTGATCATATAACTAGTGTCATAACACATACACACAAAAAAGGCTGCGTGGTTCTGGCATTCGCTAGTATTTGAGTGCATAGTTTGGCAAAACTTCCTGTTGTCTTTGGGAAATGCTGTTCTGTATTTGTCACATAGTGTCGTACTGGCATCTACACATATCATCTGCACTTTTTGCAAGAGATCTGGAGTTACAAAACTTCAATGTGTTATGGTGCATGTTCTCCACATATACTGCAAGAGGGCTTTACCAGTGGGTTCCACAGACAGTTGGGATTCGGGCACGGAAGGGGCTGCTCCAGGCTTTACAATGATAGCTTCTGTCGAAAGGACAACTGTGACCCTTTTTACGCTGTCTTCTCCAGCCTGTCCTTCTCCCAGTCCTCCTCTTCTTCTCTGCCCTCATTCCAGGCTGCTTCTCTTCACCTACTCAGTTTTTCTTCCTTGTTTAATCCCTCCAGGCTCCCTGTTTCAGTCCTTGACCAATCAATACTGGTTCCCATCTTCCTGACTCCTCGCTTTTCTGGCTTTTTTCACAGTGACTGACTCGACACTCAGTCTTTGCCCACTTCCTAATACCTACTGCTCTTGGATGCCATCTCCTTTCTTTAGACATTTTGTACAATTTTGGTTCCTCCCTCCCCTTCCATCAGTGCTTGGTCCCAGTACATCAGACTAGCTCTCATATATATTCTAGCATCTCATCATGCCTAAACTCAACTCCGCTCTCTGGTTTGCAGGTCCACTGTTTCTTCACCTACTGCAGTTACCTTAATGAATCAGTTCCTTGCTCGTCTTTAATTTCTGTCCTTGATTCTTACTTCTACACTACTTGTCAGGACAGTTTGTGTCTGTTTCCTTCCCTACTCCAGTTTTTAGACTGACTCTATCCCCAAACAAGGTCCTTCTTCAAAACTGCAGTCATTCTTGCCTTACTCTTGACCTTTCTGTAGCTGATTCAAGAAACTCTTATTACCTGATTCCAGTTTGTAATTTGAGGACTTTGATTAGGTACAACTTACAAGTGTTGGTAGAACTTATAAATTTGCTTTATCATTGAATTGTACAGTTATGTGGTGCCAGCCAGACAGAAAATATCACAATCTCTATGACTGTGATGAGTGAAGAACTGTCGATGCAAATGGCTTTGCACACCAAAAGAATATTATTGAGCAGTGAGTTGACAGAACTCAAGGAGAACTAACTCTCACAAATTTTCCCACTGAAAGGTTTTGAAGAAGGTTGAAGCATTTCCCCAGGTACAGAAGAGAGATGGCAGAGATAGTGCTACCACTTGAAATCTTAGAGAGTTGCAGAAAATAAAGGCTGAAAATAACGTATAGTACTAAATATTGAGCAGCCTCATTAAGAATACTTTTGATCATCTCTCTGTTCTCAACATCTCGTCATTGTGATTGTATTTTTTTTTTTTTAATAGCAAAAGTTGTATATCATACATCTTGCAGAGGAGGCTTTTGATAAGCACAAGTGAAGATTAAGTGTCTGACTTTCCTTGACTTCCTATGTGGCATAAGCATTTGATTGCTGATCACATCTTTGCAAAACTTTTCCCTGCATCTTCAAATGTACCGGTACAGAGCAACATAATCCAACTCCCGTGTAGAACTCCAGTTGTTAAAATAATACAAATATGCATTTAAATGTAGTTTGTAATACTTTTCTTCAGTTTTAATAAATGAGAAGTAATCAGTTTAAAAGCAGTGCTGTAAAAAAAGAGCAGCAGAATGTAGCAGCAGTTCTGATGTGATGTCTTTGTAATAATAATTTTTTTTTAAGAGAGTGAGTTGATTGCAATGGGTTTTGACTTAAGCTAGATAGGAATTAGGGATTTTGCACTTCTACAAATAATACCAAATGCAAGAGGTCTCTTGAGAGCTGGAGAACTTGCAAAGTATTAGTGACTTAATCATCCCAGCAGCTGGTATGCTAAAAGGAAATTATTTTTCAAATTACTTTTCCAGGATTGTATTCTTAAACATAGATGCACACATGAGGAACAAGGCATGTGTAAATAATCCCAGTCACTTTAGTAAGTGATACATGTATACATGTGCTCAGGAAAAATGTACGACAGAACTGGGCTTGAAAATGCTGTCTTCTAGTGCAAACAACAGGGGTGAGGATGAAGTTCCTGCTGAGGGCCAAGGACGGCTTTCCAACGTTTTTTGATAGGCCTTGCATTGATGTGTACCATAGTCGTATTTCTGTCTCCAGCACTGTCCCTCTTGCTTTCCCCATGCACAGTTTCTGTCCTGGACACTGCCACTATGCTATCACAGCCACCATCCTGGTACCACGGAGAAACTGGGCTCTGGGAGTCTGTGTTGGTTACTGGAATGGCTGCCAAGGAGAGCAGGACACTGGCACGGCAGGAAGGGGTAGGGTTTATTTTGGATATTGTTGCAGAAATCTGCAGAAGGGAAGTGTTTGTAACAAGATTATTAGAAAGAAGTGTCTGAATAAGGCTTTTAAAAATTATTTTGAGATCAACGTTTCTAGTGGATCTCAACTGCAGTTATCTCTCTGGATTATACAGTATGCCATATTTACCTTAAACCTTATTAAAAACAGAGAATGTTTTAAAGTTCTAGTGAACATAAGCCATTGTTGCATTTTGGAAGGGAAGTACTATGAGGTACTTCAGCTCTGCTTTAGTTGGACAGGTCTTCTGAACATTCACTGCTAGTGTTGGCTCTCATGTTCACCAATTGTTTTGGGGAGGTAGATTTTTTTCAGGAGACCTTTGAACATGTATAAGTGAGCAGAAAGGATCCCTGTTTCTGAATTAGACATTTCTTCTGGTGAAATTTACATGATAAAAGACACTTGTAGTAGTATGAAATGTAATGGTTAGCATTTGTGGTGTTTTAACCTAGAGGCATTTCTCAGCTTCGATGTCCCATTAAACTACGTGAACTCCAGTTTGTTCCTCTTTGGGAAGAGCTGTACTTCTGTTACTAGTAGAGATCACAGTGTACTTAGCCTATAAGCTCTTTGAGGAGAAAGGAAAACAAATTACAGTATATAAAGCAGTGCAAGTATGAAAAAGAAACTGAGGGTCTGGAAATATTTTACATTTGTATACCACCTCCTTTCCCAGCATTCACAAGGTTACAGTAATGCATTACAGACTCACAGTATCCTCATAAATTGTGTATTACTACCTCCGTTTTATTGATGGGGGGAGCTGAGATACAGAAATACTTGCAGTTTCTCAATTCATGCAGTAAGCCAGTAAAACAAAAAATGGAAATAGTATCCCCCTTTTTTGAATCCTAATTGTGTTTGAAGCAAAAAAAACACATTTTTTTTTCTCTCATAAAATAATAGCAAAAAATGAAAGGGATCTCTGGCAGTCATAAACTTCATCCCCATTAAGAGTTCCACTCTGTTTATGTCAGTCTTGAAATATGTTTGTTTAACTTGTTCTCTAGTGACAAATATACTGCAACCTCTCCAAGCAGTATGTTTCAACATCTCACTGTGCTTATCACTAAAAAAATTTGCTGCAGTTTAAATCTATTACTTCTTGTTCATGATGGACATGGAGAACAAATTACTCCTTTCCTTTGAAAACTGTGACCATACTCCTCCTCAGTCTTCCTGTCTGGCAGTTAAACAATTGCAGTTCTTTTGCTCTTTTGTTGTAAGTCGTGTTTTCTAACCCTCTGATCATTCTTACTGCTCTCTGCTGTACTCTCCAGTTATCGATATTGTTCTTGAAATGTGATGCCAAAACCAAGGAGCTGCACCTGTAGCTGATGCCTTAATAGTACTGAATAAAGCAGAAGGATTACTTCCCTCCTCTCACAGAGCAATTTCCTGTTATGCACCAAATATGATGTTTGCCTTTTTCCCCACAGAATGACACTGCTGATTCATACTGCTTGTCCTGTTTTGGAGGTCTGGTTTTCTGCAGAAAGGCTACCCCACCACTCGGGCCCCAGCCTGCTCTCTGCGTGCCCACCTCGCATTTGTCATATGGTGAGTAGGTGCTCTCCCCATCTGATTTTTGCATTGTGCCTCTTCATCAGTGGAGAGCACTCACATGGCATTTGGTTTGCTCTGTTAGAATTGGGCTATCTCATCCTTTCTAGACTGGTGGTGTGGTTTAACCCCAGCTGGCAACTAAGCACCACGCAGCCGCTCGCCCACTTCCCCCCTCCTTCCCCAGTGGGATGGGGGAAGAGAATAGGAAGAGTAAAAGTGAGATAAAACTCATGGGTTGAGATAAAGTCAGTTTAATAAGTAAAGGAAAAGCTGTGCATGCAAGCAAAGCAAACCAAGGAATTCATTCACTGCCTCCCATCGGCAGGCAGGTGTTTGGCCATCTCCAGGACAGCAGGGCTCCATCGCATGTAATGACGACTTGGAAAGACAAACGCCATCACTCCCAACATCACCCCCCTCCTTCTTCTTCCCCAGCTTTATATGCTGAGCATGTGATATAGTTTGGAATATCCCTTTGGGGTCAGCTGTCCCGGCTGTGTCCCCTCCAAACCCATTCTGCCCCCCCCCCAGCCTGCTCGCTGGTGGGGCGGTGTGAGGAGCAGAAAAGTCCTTGACGCTGTGTAAGCGCTGCTCAGCAATGACCAAAACATCCCTGTGTTATCAACGCTGTTTCCAGCACAAATCCAAAACACCGCCTCATACCAGATACTATGAAGAAAATTAACTCTACCCCAGCCAAAACCAGCACAACTGGATTTACAGAGGTATCAGGAACGTAAAACTGAGGCCATCCAAGCCGTTACTGCTGCAGACAACTACTTTTATAAATTGCAGTGTTGATTAGAAGATCGTTCCAGGACCTCAGCCACCTCCGGTGGGTCAAGTATCTCCTCTCACATCCAGTTTAATTGTATTCACATGTTGTCACAGCAGAACGTTCTCTGTGGTGGCCATACCCGTCCTTCCCTCCCCTTCGCTGAGGCCCTGGACGCCCATGGCGCTTCCACCTCCTGTCATGGCGCCGGGCCGGGCCTCCCCGGCGGGCCCCGCGCAGTGCCGCCGCCCGCTCCCTAGGTGGCGGGGCTGCCGCAGGCCGCGGCGGGCGGCAGGCCGTACCGGCGGCTAAAGGCGCTCGGCCGGGGGGGAGGACGGAGAACGGCCCGGGGAGGAGGCGGCGGTGGCCGCCGGGCAGCTTCGGGCTGACGGGGAGGAGCCCGCCGCGGCGGGGCGGGGGGGGGAGCCGGGGCTGTCGCTGGAGGCCGGGAAGCGGGGATGGCCGGGGCCTGAGGGGAGTGGAGGGGAAGAGCCTCAGCGTGCTGCGGCTGGGGACGGGGGGTCTGGCGGCGGCGGGGGGGCAGGAATTGACAGCGAAGGACGTTTTGCAGCTCTTAACGCAGGCCGCCATGTTCAGTGCTGTGACTCCTCTTGCAGGCTGAAGCGGCGGGAGGCTGCAGGTGGCCATTGCCCAGATCTGGTACTTGAGCTCCCAGGCCTGGTCCTGCCCTGTCTGTGACACACAGCTTTCCTGACACCACCGGTGGGATGCTGCCTGATCTGGGGGTCGTGCCCTTAATGCGCTGGCAGCGCGCCTCAAAAGCCTGCTGTAGAAAGATAAGGGAGTTTCCACCCTGAGTTTGTAGCAGGTAGGTGATAGCTGTGGCCATGGGTGCGCCGGGGTTCACTGATCCAAGTGTAAGCTTACAGGTTTCCAAAGCTGGGATGTGAAATACAGACGTCTTTACAGGCACTTTCCTCTTAAAAATCCCTTACAGCTGTCAGCCGGTGGCACTGTTTGTTAGATTAAATGATAAACAGGCTTGTCCTCAGCCTGAGCTGGGCAGGTGGTCTCTTCTGCTGGACCGGGTTAGATGTGGCTCTTGGCATGTGCCTGTGTTCTCGAGTTTTATTTCTTCTTGTGTCTGGGGGGAGTTTAAAGCGCTTTGCGGTGCCGTGTCCCTTTGGCAGTGACATGCAGTGCATTTAAGGGGTGCTTTGACTTTGGGTGGCAGCGTGGGTAGTTCCCGCAGTGGCAGCAGTGCCCAGCTGACTGACGGGAGCCTTCCAGTGCCTGGAAGCACCTGTATCCCTTTCCCCGATGCTCTGAATGGGTGTGCTGGGCGTAAACACATCCTGCGGGATTTCGACTTGACTTAATGCAAGTACTGAAAAAAATCAAAAGAATCTGCCTTAGGAAGGAGAACGAAAAGACGAAGTCAATGCTGAGCCAGGCTTCTAGTGTGCATGGTACTGCTGAAGGTTCTCCATTAATTTCCTAATAGTCTTGTTAGTCAGACCATCTGTTTTGGGAAGGGAGCTGTTAGAGGGGCTATGGCTACATCTGCATTAGGAAATAGTGTGATGCAGTGGGAGCGGGTCTGTACAGTGAATCTAGCTGGTGCTGAGGACCGTGCTATATGCCTTTCAGGATGTTTTGCTTTGTACAAGCTCTGGCCTGGAACAGTGGACTGCATGTCCGGTAATAGCTGGAACACATCTTCCAGTTTAGCTTTATTTGAAAGTAATCCAGCTTCAAACTGCTCCATGGCATGAATCAGCCAGGATGAAACAATCGGGAGAAATCTCTTCAAAAGCACACTCCTCATACAAACTGAAATGGTACTGCAGATGCACTCTGTGCATGATTTTTGTTAGTACATCTTCATCCAGTTCTACAGTTCTTACTCACTTCTAGTATTGTTTATGTGATTCACCTATTCCATAAAGTTTAGGGGGACTGCTGGCCCAATCCTTGCTACTCACCTGTGATCAACTGTGACAGAACAAGAGCTTTCAAAGAACAGCACATGTCTTCGTGGATTTCAGAAGGACAGATAACTGCAGCTCTTTCCAAACCTGAGATCAAGACCAGGTAGTGGTTATTTTAAGTGGAAAGAGTAAGATTTTCAGAGGACTCTATGTAAAATATACCACCTCTTTTTTTTTTTTTTTTTCTGTTCCTTCAGCATCAGCTCAAAAAAAAGGCAGAAAGTAAGAAAGGTGTAAGCCTGCCTTTGAAAGTTCACAAAATCTCATTCTATCACTCTTCCTCATGCTGAGCAACATTATAGCAGTACCTGCAGAATCTACCTCAATTAAACAGTATCTGTACAATTTCCATTCAAAATTTGGAAATTTTAATGTGAGTAGCCAGGTTGAGCACATCTGATCTCTGCTGTAAGTACAAACACAATGACTGTTCACGTTTTTAATGTATTTTCTTCTCATCATAATGTAGACATATTCAAATAAAAGTAAGTTAAAACGTGGGATCTGTTCTCATTTCTGAAGAGCATTTGCATTCTGTGCTGGGGTGAAGAGGTAAGTTATTCTACAGCGTTTGCATTCAACAGGGGATGCTTACAGTTGCTGTTGGATTTTTGTGTTTGAAACTAGAACTGGCCAGTGGAATTACCACTGAATCACAGAAAGCAGGGATGGAAAAGCTCAGTTAGATCATCTAGCCTTTCTCCTTCCTGGTGTAGGATTATTGTGTACCAGATACTTCAGTGCTTTTTCCAGTGTAGTTTTAAAAGTCTCCAGGGATATGCCTTGTCTCTCTTCCTTCAGGCAAATATTCCATAACCTTCACCGTTAGAAATCTTTTCCTGAGATTTGACCTAAATTTCTCCTTTCTTAAGTACATTCCATTTGCTGAAGATTTATTGCCTTGAACCATTCTAAGTAATTCCAGTCACTCTTTGATATTGACATCTCTGACAAGTTGTGTTCTTTCTTAATGCTTTGTCCCTTAATCAGAACAGCTATCTACGCCTAGCCTGTGTCTACAGTCTTACACCACCTCTACTTCAGCCTGCAGACTAATAAGGATTTTTGCTATATTCGTTGCACTTCCATCTTATATTCATTTCCTTGAGAGTGACTTTTATGAGAGTGACTTTTTCATGATTAACATGCCTGAAATTGCAGTTTTTCTCTGAAGGAAAATTGTAAAAATGCTGTCATTGGGCACTATGGTTATTATCTTTCAAAGATGTACGGATAGAAATAAAAGATTATCTCTAATTACCAGGCCTGCAAATTTAGCCAGAAACTGTCTCCCACACCACACTAATACATTCTGATTTCAGGGCAAGTTAATAAATGCTCATGATGCAAAAAGAGTGTTAAAAAAAAAATCTTTCCTACTCTGCTGTGCTAAAACTGCACTAGTTGTTTTACTTTGCTAAGAGCAAAACCTAAGAAAGGAAAATAGTTGGCCAAGACCAAATTTTCAGAGAATGTATGGCGAACGGTTCTGTAGAATCTGAAGGTAACAAAGAAAATCATGCTTTCAAGCAGAAATCCTGGTCGCGGTCACTACTGGGGCATTTTCTCCAGAAGCGACTCGAGGGAAGGGAATGTGGGGATACTGGAGATGAGGTGTGTTTTGAAAGTTGCAAACTTTTGATTTTAAAACTCCCATCAGCTTTTACAAGCTTTTAGCTGTCAGCTTTTTTGGGGAAAAGGCAGGAGGCCCCAAACCTGCAACTGCAGTTCTCTCTCATGAAGGTTGGAATTAGTGATCAAACCGCATTTGTTGAAATAAGATACTCGTTATTTTTCTGAAGTCTGACAACACTGTTGACGATTTTTCCTAGACTGTCTGGAAAGACTTGCTGGTACATGTATAAATCTTGATAGAAATTTACCTTTTGTTCCTTTGCTAAAAATGAGAAACTTCCTGGTTTGTATCACACTTTAAAAAAATAAGATTAAAGGATTTTGTTGCTTCCACCAAATGCTCAAACAGAGTTTGCTGACTGATAGGTTACTGACTGGTCAGAGTTTTGCAGCTTGTCTTTAGTCAGGGTTGGACTCTCGTTTCACACACAAAAATAAAACAGGGGACGTTTTTAACTGGAACTCGGTGTGTTTATAAGCATAAAATAACTTAGTTGCTATGAAATAATCCCAGTGATTACTGAGCAGGCAGAGGAATATAGAGAATATACAAGTGAAGCAGATAAACAGAATCCTCACTGAAACAGCTAGATGATGCATTTGAAACTTTAATTATATTGATAGCAAAATGGGAGTGAGGCATATTTTTATGTGTCAAGACTGAAGTGAAGATGTTTTGTGTTTTAGGTTTGTGTTTGTAGACCTTTTCCTACTCCATGTTTCTCCTACATAATTTATCTAAACATCTGAAGGAGGGATGTAAAGAAGGCGGCGCCAGGCTCTTGTCAGTAGTATCCAGTGACAGGATGAGAGGCAGTGGGCTCAAATTGAAATACAAGAAATTCCATTTAAACATAAAAAAATGGCTTTTTCACTGTGACCAAGCACTGGCACAGGTTGCCCAGAAGGGTTGTGGAGTCTCCCATCCTTGGAGATACTAAAAACGCAACTTAACACACCTCTGAGCCACCAGCTTGGAGCGGGTAGTCTCCAGAGGTATCTCCTGACCTCGATGATTCTGTGATTTTATTGGAAAAGTACCACTCTGGCACTAAGAAAGTGGTAATTACATGACAACATCCTTTGAGTTTGCGTGCTCAATTGTTAGTGCTTTATAACATTAGGTGTATGAGAGCCCAAACATTTTTGTTCATATGTTAAGCTTGTTCATAGTTAGGAGCCTAAAAATTTTCCTGTAGCAAATCCTATAGCTACGTCACTGGAAGCTGCAAATTGCCCAAAATGAGAAGGTCAGCTAAGCTCGCTCTTGCTCAAAAAAAAAATTCAGAATGAACAGTCAAGATTAGAATTTTATTTGAGTTGTGTGAGCCCATCCTTGAAGGTGGAAAATGGAAATTTGGATTAATCTTAAAGAAGACTAATAAGGAATTAAGTTTCAGAAGGTTATCGGAAATTGAAAAGGCAGAACAAAGAAGTAGGCACTCCAGCTGTGTATGTTTATGCCTATATGGCCTGTCCTGCTACTTCACCGCTTTGTTTACTCATCACTGACACCCGGTCACAACGAGTGCATAATGCTACCAAAGTGGCACTTTTCCCTGTGCTGCCTGTGCGACTTTCATAAACTACAGCCACCTTTGCAGCAGTCAGAGTCTGGCTCTTGACTTGGGCAGAGCACATCTTCTTCCAGTTCTCTTCCGACCATGTTTCTTTGCGTTCACCTTTGTGTACCTCACGCTCTTGGGTTTGTATTCTTTTTTTCCCCCCCTCCATTGCTGTAGAACTTATGTGCACCCTTCCTATCCTTGTACTCTACTGTGGTGTCCGTTTCTTGTGCCTCCATTATTCTTTCCTCTCCCAGATGCCTTAGCTTAAGGTGAAACTTATGCAGTCCGTTTAAGGCTCTGAGATCACACTCCAAGCGTTCTGGTTGCCACTTTGAAATCATGAAAAGCAGAATATGTGTAATAGAGAGAAGCATTCAAGGAGGTAAAGTTGATTTACCAATAATCAAGCTCTTGGAGAACATTTTTTCTTCATACATTCTCCAATGGCAAAGATGGTTTAATGTTTACCACTTTCCTCTCCATCCATCTGCTCATTGCTCATTCATCCCCCTATTTACCACAATTTACCACCTTTTGTTTCCCTCTTTTGCCAGTGCTAATGGGATCAGCTGGAATGACATCAGTGAAATGAATCCAGGATAAACAGAGTGGGCAAGGCAAACAGCGGAGGGCAATTTCTTAAGCCTGTTTTAGTGCCAAAGCCAACATAATACAAGACTATAGCCTGAGAAGTGAGGAGGATGCAACGCTGCCCTGGTGGTGCAATAAGAGGCAGAGAAAAGCCAATGCATGTGCTGTACAGGCAATGCTAGCGCAAAAGAAAAGTACAGGGTGAAAGCTGGAGTGTTTAAGGCATGTTTACATCCATGGGGAAGGTGCAGTGAACCTGACAGGATTCCAGTACAGCTACATATTATGGCACATAACCATCATGACTTTGGAATGACGATTTCGTTTGCTGTTCTGACTGTGCTCCTCCACCAAGGAAGGAAGGAAGAGAAAAAAGGAAAAAGAGATATGAACACCAAACCCTATTATAAAAATTTTATCTTGCCACAGTGTAAAATCCATTCTGATAATATGCGTTGTGCTCCGAAGTCACTTGGGCACTTCTGATACTTTCATTTACTGTTATTAGCCATTGCGCGTGGATGCAGCCGATACTGATGCTCTACCCAAGATCCCTGATCGTATATGCCATGGGTTTATGGGGCACTTTGTATTCTCCTCCTTTTGCAGAAATTTCTGGTTTTTGTGAAGCCTCCTGAGCGCTCCCTCCCGTACCCCTGTAAAACTCAGCATCCTGTAGGAGAAAACCCAGGGTGATTTCATTTGGCATAGGATTCTTTCACATGAGCTGTATCTACCTGTCTATACAGATTGAGTCTGCAGTTCCACATGTAATAAAGTTTTACTATCTGAATGCTATAATTCTGTAATTCTAACACAATGTAAGGGTAAGGATGCAAGTTTTGTTGTCCCCAACCCCATCACGGCTTTTTCTGTTGTTTTGAGCAAAATGTTGCATGCGTTTAGTATTGCTATATCGGTATAAATTGGATTTGAAGAGCTAGAGTTCATCAGCGCATACGTGTTCTGTGACCTTAGCGCTACGTAACTACAAAACATTGTTTGGCAATTTGCACCGTCTGTATGTACCTGATGTCCCTGAGTCTCAAACACTTCAGGATACCGATTAGGTTTCCCTGTTGGGAAGAGGGAGGGGAGATTGTTGCTCTCTCTTAACTTTTACTACGAGAATGCAGGATCCTCCTTGGGGGTGTCCACATAGCAGAGCCTGGCGGTTACGGTCTGAGCAGGAAGGTGCTGCTCGTCCCGCTCGCGGCAGCCTTTGGCAGCTGGTTGTAATTACGCACTGCAGCTTCAGAGGAAGTCGCTGGCTGCGGGGAGCGTGCAATGCTTGGCTGCAGATCCGCTGCTTTTAAGGGTACGATGGAGATGGAGAGAGTGAAAACAGTGGCACGGAGTGAAGGGGAGGGTGAAAGCCTAATTATCCCCCACTTGAACTAGCTGCCTTGTGAAATCATTACATATTTCTGGAAGTCCCTTGCTAGATGTATATCCTAAATGAAGTCAGATGAGGGAAAGGCCTTATTCAGATGCCAGGAACTCCTGCCTCAAAGGACTAAAACTTTTGTAACAAAAACCCCTCTAAAACTATCTGGAAAACTATTTATTATTTATTTTACTACTCTCTACCAAAAAAAAAGACAGATTTATGTCTGTTGGAAAGAAAAATTACATTGAGCTGACATATTGCAATAACTATTTTTGGTCTTACCATTTAAAATTATGGAGTTATAAATAGAGCAGTGCAAAATGCAGCTATTTTGATTCTCACTAGGGTTCACACAAACATTTTCTTTGGTTTCAATCATTGGATTCAGCCCTCCACTCAATGCTGATTCTGCTTTGAATGCAGAGGATTCCTTATTTTTGATTTTTAAAGAGCTAAATCAATTTGGAGTTGGAGAGTTTTTGCTGACTCGACCTTAAGGTATGTATTGTTCTAACATCACCTAGTAATTGTCTCAAGCTCGCCAGAAGAATTGCAAAAATTTCTGTGAAGGTGGCTATAGTCCTGGTTTTGCAATGAAACCCAGAATGAGGCAAGTTTTGTCTGGCACTGGACGTTGTAACAAAAGCTCTGGTTATAAATCTCAGGAAAAGAACATTTGTAATGGAAGTGGCCAATGAATCCTAAATAGCAACAGAATGTGTTGCTATGAAATGTGTATACCTAGAGGGGAAAAAAATGATCCCACTCTTGATAGAAAAGCAGCAGCTTACTCAGAGCTATTCTCAGATGTCAGTCAGTCATCAACTCCCTGCTCTGTGGTTGCATCCTTCTAAATTTTGGCCCCTCCAGGCAACTGTTATTTATGTTTTTAGCAGATGAAGCAGCCAAGGTGCATAGTAGAGAGAAGATGTAAGGGTGGGCAAGATTATCTGCTGTGCTGGATTATATTTGGGGGTAGAACAGAACTGTGACTTGGGTGTGGGTTGTTTTTTGGTTTTTGGTTTTTTTTTTCTTTTACTCTGTTTCTCAGATGTAGACACTTCTTGGGGCCATCCAGATGAGTTATCTTATGTCATGAAGTGTCTGATTAATTCAGGTGTTGTCTAATCACATCAGCAGTTCTTTCAAACAATTTCTGTGCTTCATACCTCATACTTCAGTGCTCTATGTGGGTACTACATGCAGCTAGGCAGCTACAGCTGACTTGAGTCTCGGGGACAACTCAAGGTTATTATGGCTGCTTTACTACCAGAGGATGGTAGAGGATATTAAAACTAGGATGCTTTGGACAAGCTTCTCGGATTCACTTTCCTGTTTAAGAGAAGAGGTTTTTTTCGTTCATCGGTATCTAACACTGTGAAAGAATACCAGGATTCATAGTATGAATTAGATGCTGCTGCAGTGACAATCATAGCTTTTGGGCAGCTTTTATTTTTTATTCCCTAATTTACTTACGAATTCTCACTGGTATTTTCCCCAAGCAGAATTAGGAGGATAAAGAAAATATCTTTCATTTTTTAAAAAATTTCTTGCCAGTTTTTAAAGAGCCTGAAATTTTAACATAAATAATGACTACTGCTGAATGAAGGCTATTTCTCTGAAGCCTGAAAATCTAGTGACTTGAGTAAAATCAATGACTGTGGTGTAGTTACGACCCTGGTGACCCTTCAACCACAAAGCTAAGGTGCTGCTTGCATGGAAGTACCAGTATCTATACAGGCTTCCTAGAGCGGTGGTCGATGCCCCAAGCCTGTCAGCGTTTAAGAGGCATTTGGACAATACCTTTAATAACATGCTTTAACTTTTGGTGAGTCCTGAAGTGATGAGGCTGTTGAACTAGACAGTCATTGTAGGTCCCTTGCAACTGAAATATTCTAGTCTATGAAACAAACTCAATCGCTCCAGTTTCATCCTACAACCCTTAATGATTGCCTTAAACTGTTCTTTTCAATGGCTATAGAAGAGCCCGCTGCTGGAAAAAGTTAGGACGCTAAAGGTATTGCGAACAGCTCTGTAAAGATTTGCACAGCAAACAGTGACCGACCTTTTAAAGCACCTGTATTTCATGAACAATTCACGCAGCACTTGAGATCAGATTCATAGAGCCGTGATGCCCTTCAAAGCTAGTGAAAGTGTCTTCAGACCTTTAAGGCAAAGTACTAAGAATTTCTGCGTGTGCTTTCAGGCATCTTTTTGTATTCCGATAGAAAGGAAATACACAAAACTATGCATCAATGCTATTTCTAATTCAAAGTCGTTGCGCCTTCAGGTCTCTTGTTGATACAAGTGTAGAATTATGAGTTGAGCATTTATGTGTCTGTGATGCGGAGGTGGATTTAACCAAAGTAGTGCCTGTTATGCCATTGTTTCTTCTCTCACTCATACAATAAATATGTAAGAAAGGGTATTATGCACTGCTGATGGACCAAAGTCTACTTTAATCTACTCAGTTTAAAAATATGTACTTTTAAATAAACTAAATTATGTAAGAGTAACTTCACTGCTTACAGTAGAATTACTCCAGAGAATCTGAATTCCAAAGCCCATTGTGGCTCCAGATGTTTCTTAAGGTTGTCCTAGATTCTGTCTCTTACTTTGTTATTTTCCAGACCAAGACCTTGCTGCTCTTCCCATCTGATGATGCATTAGGTTTCTCTGGAAATGGGGCTGTAGAGGGAGAAGGCTGTTATCAATACGAAGACAAGATTTGGTCAAGGGCTCGGAACTCAGGAGTACTCAGACATGTCCCAGTCTATATATAGCCAGGTTACCTGTGCAGGTGGGAGGGAAGGAGAGCAGATCTGTAGCTCATAAATCTGTATTTACTTCGGTGAATAAATAGCCTAATTATTTGAGATGAAGAACTATATGTTCGCATCAGAGCAACAGGGCTTATTTTATGGCAGGAACATAAGTGTGACCATGTACTTATATCAGGCATGTAGTATTATTGGCAGTTTGACCCAGAGACATCCCGTGTGGTGAGGCTTTTGCCATGAAAAGATGTTTATATTTTATAACACTTCCCAAACAGTAAAAATGCAAAGGTACCTATTTATTAGCTGATACCTTGCAAGAAATTAACTCGAAACTGACATTATTTTTGACTTACGAAAGCTCAGAAAAATACCTGACACTACAAAACCTCTTTGGCACCCAAGAGCATAAAAAGAAGCTGTATGTTTTAACCAACTTGGAAAAAAAATTGCTTATGGACTGAAACTTCTCTACTAGAAAACATTCTTAAGGCCAGCTTTTAAACCTGTAAAAGTAGGGGGTTACTGTATATGGAAGCAGTGACAGTTTTTTAAATATAGGAATAGTATGGATATTGACAGAGGTTTATAGTGTCTGGAGATTGTGAGGTTTTGTTTGTTTGCATTAGGCATAAACGTAATAATTTGAAGATACGGGAGAAAATCTGCTCTTAATGGTGGGAGTAGGTAATACTGAAGAAATGGTCTGAATTTATTTGATGTAATACTTTTTTGAATAAAAATGTCTATTAAAGACATCTGCTGAAAGTCTGTAACGCTGATTTAATAGGGAGAAAAAATAACAAAGTTCTTTAGCAATCCTGTCTTCAGTTTAATATTATGGACTGTTAAAAGAGGGTTTATGTGTGCAACATTATTAGCTGAAATTCTGCTCAAATTGAAATCAGGCCCACAAAACTTGCTTTTCTTCAGTACATGCTAGGTTTTTAAAACAAGTATTTAAAACTATAAAAGAGAATGAATATATTTTTACTTTCTTTAGGATTTTTAAAGGCAATCAAGCCAGGCAGAGAAATATTTCTAAACACCTATACTCTTCGCTTACAGTATGTGACCTCTCTAGCAACGTTAGTGTGCAACAAAGAATTAATCGACGTCCTGAACTAAGTCATTATGATAACTAGAGAAAGAAAATCCACCTCCAAAATGACTGAATTACAATTAGTAATAAAACACCCAATATTTTATACTGGCTTTGTCAGGGCTGAAAAATACATGTTTAGTTATGAGAGAGATTGGGGGCAAAGGGGGTGGGAACAGAATCCCGAAGATCGTGGTCTGAAAGAAAGCTTCCTTACAGGAATTAAATAATTTATATTAATCTCTTTGTTGCCTAACTATGGTTGACGTTGCTGCAATTTTTTCAGAACTTAATTTATAAAGATTAAAGTAATAAAACACGTTGTATTTTTATCACTTGAATTTGGAGAGGCCTCATGTTTTCCATGCCTTTAGCCTTGATGATTCTTTTGGCAGCTCTGCCAGTGATAAAAGAAATAACTCACCACTGTCAGGGAATTTGGCTGTTTCATCACTGACATGAGAGGCCAGCATAACTCCATGGTGATTGCTGCCTAAATGACTTATGTAGTTTCTTCATATACTTTTTGATTGAAGAGTGATAACTCAGGCAATGAGTTATTTGGCATTAGCCTCTGAGACAATCTGTTTTCTTTTTATAAATCCTACGGCACCTTTCAGGCACCCATTTTTAAATAAGACTATGGTGGACTAGGTTCTAATGTGCCTGCTGGATTTAGCCAGAGGATGGCTAAATTAGATTTTGCTGTCATTCTTTTGCTTTGTTTATTTTTGCTTGTTAAATGATAGTTCTTAAAGTAGTACTGAGAAAATGAGAGGTGGGCTGAAAGACTCTCTTTATGTTACAACACCACTGTGACAGGGCATTTAACTCCTGGGGGTAGTGGCACTGTCTCTTCCCAAAAGCAGACCGCATTGTTAGGGAACCCAGACAGGAAAAAACACACTAATCGTATGGTCTCAGATGCAGAAGACACATCCAAGAGGAAGGAAAAGAATAATTAAAAAATTTCTACAACTGAAAAAAATTCTACAACAAATCACAATTCAGAATATCTTCATTAGAGATTTAGCTATAGACTACCATTGTGCAAAGTAGAAAGTTGTTGTACATTAAAGTTAGTATACAACAGCTTATATTTACACTGTGAATGTGACAGGATTTCATGCAAGGGTTTGGATGGAAAGAGAAGTTGTTTCCTTGCTGAGTAACAAAGACGGTTAGATTTGCGAGAGTTTTATTTGCAGGGTTTCCCACATGACACGATGTCTGTGGAGTGCTAAATATAATCTGAAGAGCTGCAGAGGTGATAGGTGCCTTAGATATCCCCTTTGTTAATGTCTACTGTACACGTGCTGTTACTGTTTTTATTGAAGTAAAGCAGTTAAATCTTACAGAAAGAGTTGCGGATGATATTTATGTTAAACCAATCAACCTTTTGTGTTTCTCTGTCTTTCTTCACGTTGGCTCTTCTTTTTAGACAGAGCAGCGAGTGAAAGTTATAGGTGAGTTTTACAGTGTTTGTACTACAGTGATGCACAGAGCTCCAGTCAGAATCCGTATCTTTTTGAGGCCAATGTTGTGTAAACAAATACAAGGATGTTGTTCCTTCTTGAAAACGTGTATAATACAAGAACCATCTGCATCAGGCACGCGTCTTGATTTGAGTCACAAGACAAGTACCTTGAGAAAAGATACCATCTTTTTTAAGTTCCGTTTCAACTTTGAAATGACAGTGCACCGTTGTATGGTTACCTTCAAAGAATTCTAGCTATGCAAAGTTTAGTAATTGTCGAAGAAAAAAAAAAAACATTATACCTAAGGAGAAAAAGTTAATCACAGAACAGTTGTACTTACAGCCTGCGTCAAAAGACTATCCAGTGTCCTTACTGAGGTAGTTCACTGATTGTCACCTGGATTCATTTCATATGGAAGGCTTGGGTTTGTACCTAAGAGTTAGTCACCGAAAGTGAGTGAGAAGAGGATTATGACAGACGAGGGGTTGCGATTCTTCTCTCTCACTCTCATTTTTATCCTTTTCTAATTTTTTCTCTTTTGTGTGTATATATAGGTTTTAATTTGTATTTCTGTATTGTTCAGGAAGTGCTCCTTCATGGAAGAGAGGGACTCGCAGTCTTCCTCACTGTCTAAAAACAGACTTAACTTTTTGTTTCTAAGCAGCAGCCCAGGATTCATCACAACAGGTGAGGCAGGGCTGCTGGACTTCACAAAATGTAGGGCATGTGTGAGACACAAAGCTGCCTTCTGTACTCGAGTGGGCAGTACTGAAAGCACCTCCTGTGGGTAAGAAGACACACCATGCATTTTGAGGAGTAGCATTCAGGAGTAGTCCGTTGGTGTGCAACCATCCTACTCACAGTAGTGTTTTTCAGTGACCGCTCCATTGATGCCATGATGACTGCTACGTCGTGCTTACAGTAGGTCCTGCTTTCTATTCCATTTTTTTATTCTGTCCATGTGAGGGTTGCACGAAGGTCCAAGCTTTCAGATCTGAATTTGCTCTCTGTGATTCTGAGATTCAGATTTATTGATGTTTGATTTTTTCAACCTGACAAAACCTCACTTTTATTTACTAATTCATATTCACTCTTTCTCCACAGCAAAATCTGCCAGTCATGGCAAATGACATGAATGATTCTGTGGAGGCTAAACCAAGATTGCCGAACTCATTTTCATGCATGGCTAAACACAGAATTGAACCTCATACTCCAGAAGTGAAAGGTTAGTGATTTTAGATAATTTTAAAACGATTGTACAGGAGTTGATACAGCTACTGTCAGTCTACCCTAATCCTGTTCTTTGTTGACTCTGCCCTTGCAGAGGCACTGCTTTCTGTCAGTGATTAAGGGGAGACATTGCTTTCAGTGATGCTGATTCAGCATAGCTAAGAATCAGTAAATTAGCAATGACTGTAAGGGAATTTTGAATATTGGTAGAGTACCAAACTTCTGTTGTTACTGTGCCTTGGAGATGAAATTCCAATTAAGTTATTATACCAGGCAACATGGGAGAGATGACAGTCCTCTTTCTGATTCACAAGACAGAACAATGGGAAAACTGTCCTTCCAGTTTTTGGCTTCTCAGTGTCACTGCTATCAAATTATATCGAAGAACCAGGTACAAGTAAGTCTATAGAGCTAATACACGTTCTAATGGACTGTTGATTTAGTAACAAAATTATGTGGACAGCTGAAGAATACTTAATTCTGCCAATTCAGTATCTTTGCTATTTATGGAATGATACTGTATACTCTTCAGATCTCTTCTTGGTTTTTTCATATCTGCATAAAGTTAGATGCTTTCATAAATACAGTGTTCAACTTGAATAATTTTCATGGATCATGAGATGCCTTTCTGCACATAAAAGTACCTAATCCATACAGCAACTGAATGGTGTGACACTGACATAGAAATTGAAGAAGCAGCATGCTACTAAACACTAAAGAAACCCCACCAAAAAAAGCCTTTTTTTTTTTTTTTTTTTGGCAGCTGGTAACGTGCATAGCTACGCTTGGGACAAAACTGGTCCCTTTAACTGGGGTTAAATGGAGTCTCTTCTGGGTAGTCCAGCTTGAAATGATATGCGACACAGAGTTTGACTTAGCATCAAAGCATTACTAAATAAAACTCCATCTAGTATGTGAGTGTACTGGAAGGGCTGATAAATACTACCCACTCGGTAGTGTGCAATTCAGCTTTTTCTTCTCTGTGGGAAGTAAAGTCTGCGACCCTGCTTTAATTGATAATTAACAATGGCTGATAGAGGTCAATTCAGACAAAAAAGCGTCAGACTTCTGGTGCCATACTAACTGAGGCAGCATGTGTTTCCTTTTCCAGAAAGGAAAAGGACATTCAAAAAAAACCCCCACCAAACCTGTGATGAAAAGGTACTACCTTCCTACGTTCTATCATTTGCAGGTCTTGGCAAGACAAATTGGTTGTCTAGTGAAGCAAGTAACTCTGCCCCCCAAATTAAACTGTGGTCAGTGTACTGACCTAGAAATCAAAATACCAATATGCAAGTTCCTGTGAAAAGATGGTGGAGACCCTAGATCAGTATAGACCAATATGCAAAATTATTGTGCTGACGGGTTATCTCCCTGTGAGTGAGACGTGCAAAACTAAGACACTTTTACTGAGTTCTGGATGAGTAACAGATTAATAGAAGAAATGGGAGTCAGAAAGGTGAAGAGGAAAAGCAATGACTGTACATCTCATTGGAAAAGGATCAGGCAAAAAAAAATCCGTACACATAGGTTTCGATGCTACACCATGCAAAAGTTAAAAATGCTGTTATTTATTTCCTATTTTATGGGGTACTGTTTATAGACTGTGATCTTATGCAAAGCTAGTGCTTTGGTATTCTTGGTGTGTAGTGCTAGATTTCTCTAGAATATGTAGCACGTGAATCATGGGAACAACAACGTGGGCTTTGTGTCTGTATTGCCTTATTCAATCAGAATGCCTTGTTGAACTATGAAACACAAACCAAGCTTAACAAACTAATGAAGTTACCATAAAATATCCATTGCATGAAAATCATGCTATGTTGTATTGTAACAACACAAATATTTGTTATATGCAGACAAAAATGGGACTGAAAATAAGGATGTAAATACCTTATCTGGGCATGTTCACCACATAAAATCAACTGTAATTCTAATAGCATTATCTGAAAGCAATGCTGCCAATAGTTTGCAAAGTTAGTGGTTCCTAGTAAATAAAGGAGATGCCAATATAGGTAGCAGAGTGAAATGAAGAATCATAGGTATTGTCTTTTGACACTTCACTTCCAGAAGTCCTTTTATAGTTGCTTCCCAGGTTACCAGCCACATCTGCCCTACATTGCAATTTGCGCAATTACATATAATGAATACGTGTATATACACACACACATACATATGTATATATCTCCATATATGCATATATAACTTGCTGAACATTCAGACTGCTCTTCAAGAATGACATAACGCTCTTGGATTCAATATCTTTGGGCAGTAGTAGAGACCAAAATGCCCACCACTGCTGTGTTCATTTCAACATGGGGAGCTATGTAAAAATTAGAATGTTTATCAAAAATAAACTGAGTGGCACCCAAGACAGTTAAATCCATAAAGGGGGCATGATGACTACAGAAGGACACCAAAGAGGAAGCACAATGTCAATGCACACGATTTACTGGACATGCCTGAGAAAGTAAAACGTGGTCGTAGCCAAACAGCAAAGAGAGGCTATTAGAAAGAAGAAGGTGTCCTTCCAAAAGCTAAAGACACATCCAAATGAAAAAGCCCAAAACTATCATAAACACTGACAGATATACTATTAAAATTATTATTAGGCAGACCAAAGATGAGTCTGATATCTAACCAGCTAAGAGTATCAAAACCAGTTCGATATCCTTCCAACACATCAGGAAGGAAAAAACATTGTCAGTGAGCCTGAATGTGACGAGAGTATAAAACGAACTCTCGGAGAGGACAAAGTCACTGGAGAGAAGCTGAACCATTTGCATTCTTGTTCACTGTGGAAGAAATCAGGGAAATTGTCCTTCCAGAGCCCCTTTGGGGCATTCAGGGAACTCGGCAGAGAATGTTTCTGAAATTGAAGTATCTGGAAGAGGTATTGGTACAAAAGGCAGATGAATACAGAAGAATCTCCAGGAACTGAAGGATTCACCCAAGAATTCTAAGAGAACTCAGGGATGAAATATCTAGTAATAGCATGTCACCTCTCTCTTCAATATTCCTCAGTACATGGAAATCAGAAGGTGTCAAATGTGATGTTGGTCATTAAGAAAAGTTCTAAGGGTATCCAGCAAACTAAAATTTGACATCTGTTGCAGGTGAATCAATAGATACTGTAATAGGAGAAAGAATTAGTGTCTACCTGAATAAATGTTATTTAATCAGTGAGAGTTAACAAAGCTCTCAGAGTTCTTTGAATGGGTCAGTGATATGTAGGATCATCTGACTGATACAGTCAGCGAGTATTTCCAAAAGACTTCTGACAGAACTTTTTATCAAAGTGTTCTAGGAAAACCAAGCAATGCAAGAATGTCACTGACATAAGAAGGAAGGCACTGGAGTGGATGAGAATATGATTTGAAAGATGTGAACAGTGGGTAGACCATCACTGGATGAAAGTAACTGGTCAGTTCTTGCACAAGAGGGAGATCACTAGTGAAATTCCATATGGTGTCTATCTTGGGACCTGTACCGTTCAATATATTCTGAAATGACCTGGAGAAGGGAAGTGAGGTGACAAAGCTTTGCTGATGATAGGAAGTTATGCAAGGTAGTAAGGACAAGGGAGAGTACATAGCTTGCAGAAAGATTGACTGTACAGTAAAGCAACAGGTGCAGTTCAGTATAGATAATTGTAAAGTGTGTCTCCACATCTTGGATCATTGGGGGTTGGACCTTTAAAGGTCCCTTCCAACCCAAACGATTCGATGATTCTGTGATTTCTAAGCTGTCCCAAAGGTCTTCGGGAACACCTTTGGGTTATGGTAGGCAGTTCCATGAAAATATCAAATATTCAGTAGTAGTTGAAGGAAAAAAAAAATAATAGCTTAGGAATGATTAAGAAGCAAATAGAGAACAAAACAGAAAGGCTTGTTATGCTTACTGTTCAAGTCCATATGCTACTGTAAAAATCCAACGTTTACACACTTAATACTGCGTGCAGTTCTGGTCCATTTGTCTTGGACAGGACGCACTACAACTGAAAAGCCTTCAGAGATTACAGGGATGATCAGAGATATGTGACTTCCATTACAACATGCAAGGAACTCCATCCGTTGAATAGTCAAGGGTCTTCATTTGGAAAAAAAAAATTACATAGGGGGAATGTTAGAAGAGGTCTACAGAACGGAGAGGTCTGGAGAGAAGTGGAGTGGGATTGGCTTTTCACTGTCTCTTCTACAAGCATGAGGGATATCAGAAGTTAGTGAGAGCTTCATTCAGAACAAACCAGAGGAACCGGTTCTTCAGACAACTTATGTGGTGGACCTGTGGTACTCTTCCTTAAATGACTTTCTGGATCAAAGAGTTTATAGAGAAGCACGGAGAGACTGGAAAATACCTTGGAAGAGATGCTGTAGAGACTACTAACTAGATAAATCACATAACCTAACTTGAAAATGTTTGAAGGCTGAGGGCAGTATGTGCTCCATGGATTACTGTGGGAGACAGAGCTCTGTGCTTGATGGACCTGTGGTCTGAACCAACGCGTAAGTTCCTGTGTAACCTGCTCATTATACACCAAAGTCAGAATTAAATAAATGAAGTTATTAACAGCTTAAATATGTTTATAACTTTCAAGCTCCCTAAATAAACGTAATGTTATGAAAAGCTAGGATCGGGAGGAACCTTAAGAAGTCACCTAACCCATTGCCCTGTTCCATGGCAAAATCAATTACATTTGTGTCCATACTGACAAATTTTTCTAACCTGTTCCTAAAGCTTTCAATGATGGAGACTCAACAGCCTCCATAAGTAATCTATTTAAAGTCTCACTATTCATACTATGAGAAGGATTTTTTTTTCCTGTCTAACTGGAATCTAATCAGCTGTTGTTGGCTGTAAACCATTAGTTAACTGCAAGCCTGAGCTAAGATGGGAGGCGTCCTAGACTTCTGATGAATGTTGTCTAGTAACTTTAGTGACTCTGGAAATAGCCTGAATGCAGGCTTGGTTTTTAATGTAGCTAGTAGATACTGGGCTTTGTATTTCGGTTAATATGACCAAACATGAACAGGGATCTTTTCTGTATCCTCGTAGGGATTTTCTTGTTATTTTACTGTCTTATCTCTTTAGCATTTTCTGGCTTCAGGTAAACTTTCCCTGAGCAGTCTAAATCCAGCATGTTTTGACTTTGCTTCAGCAAAGGCTATTTGAAACATGTGTCTACAGAAAAAGCGGGACAAAAATATTTATTTTAAAATATTACTGAAAACCAGCATGTAATAGTTTCTTTCTTTTCTATAAAGTCTAATTTCTGTTTTTGCCTGTAATCAACTATATGTATTTGAGATGAAATGTTTGAGCTGTCTTAAGTGATGCTACTCAGTTCACGTAAATGCTGCGTCTTGCAGATGATCACTAATTGTGTTCCTTGTTTTCCAGGTACCTGACTTGCGAAGGGGCTTCTGCCTAGCAGAAATGCTAAGCACCTACAGATTCAACTGAAGTTGATGTGGGCTGCTCTTATAAAGCACAGTGTATTTTAAGTCGTTTAAGTCTTTTAAAAAATCAGCTCAAATGAGGCATTTTAGCAAAACCTTTTAAGCTTAATTTCTTTGTTTCAGTTTCCAGTCTCCAACGTGAGCAAGAGCACTGTCCTCTCACTTGCAGTGAATTGTGACAATCAGTTCATTGGCACATGTGAAACACTCAGGAGCAGTAGTGGTGGCCATTCTGAGGAAACGAATGTCTGTGAACAGAGTTTGAATTAGTAAATAGACATGAGGTGATAATGTGGAACAAAAAGGAAAAAATGTATTAAATAGCTGCTCAGTGGTGAGCAGTGACAATTCTGTGTACAGAATGAAGCAAACATCCTGTGGAAAAATAGCATGTAAGGGTGTATTTGAAGACTTCATCATACTGTGGATTGCGCAAGGAAACCAAATAAAGATTGCGCAAGCGCTTTGATTTTGGTGGTTTTAAACTCATTGACTGCAAGACTGCAATCTCAGTGATGTACTTGTAATATAGGTTCTTAAATATATGCTATATACATGTATATTTGTAGATTGTAAACTATAGCAGTTTCGATGAAACGATGGTGGTGTTGCTCAGCACATTGGCACGGGGGAGGAAAATACAGCATTCCTCTATCTCGAAGACTGAACTTATGCGTATCTTACAAAAAATTACCACTGTGGAAAATGACCCTTTGTTTCTGTTTCCCTGAGATTTAAGAACATATAAAGGATTGCAGAACAATCATCAGTCTCCCATATGAAGGAAGATGAACAATAGTTTTTAATAGGTTCAGGCTCTCTTCTGGCTTAGAAAATTCAAAGTGATCATGTTCACTCTGAAATTCTTATAAATGGCTAACATCTAAACAGCAATTGCCTTGGAGAGAAAAGAATAAAATTCCCCCAGCTGCTTCTTCATCACCAAAGTTGGATTCCATTTTATTGATGAGGGATTTTTTTGTTTGTTGCCCTGTTAATTCAAGCTAAATGGAAATGGGGCAGTCTTCACTGAGAAGCAGTGGGCTACTCAGTATAAGAATGGCTAAAGAAATTTAGGTTCCTTCATGTATATTTCTAGGGTAAGCTGCACGGAGCCCCCAGAAGCATCTCTCTGGGATTTTTCCTCGTGTCCTTTCTCCGCTCTCTTTCTCTCCCCCATGCCCCTGGCTCCTCCATTCCTACCCCATTATTCTCGTGAGATCAGTGTGACAGATCAAAGGTTTAGATGGGGCCCGTGCCCGAGCAAGGATTTTGCTTTCCCCTCTTCAAGCTCTCTCCATGGATATCTCCCACAGCTGTGAACTCTAGAACCAGATTTTCAAAATAATAGAAAGACATACTGTGGTGTATATATCGGGACCAATTATGTTAATTCTACTTCCTAAACTAGGATGTATTTCAATAACATTAATCTGACAGGATAATCTGACAGGGTAACAATGGCAATTCATGGCATTCATTTTTTTTTTTATTATTCTTGTTGTGACCTATCTGTAATCAGGACAGGAGAGAACGAGTACACCTTTTTCATTCCTTCCCCGTATTTTTCCAGCCCTGATTCCGCAGAGTGCTTAGGTATGCGTGTGTCTCAATCCATGTGCCTGTCCTGCTATAATACCTTGCTGAATCGAAGCCTTCAGTGTTGTTCACAACTGGGAAGGTTTTGTAAAAATTCTGACTTGGATTCCCCCTGTTCTACAACTTGAAAGGTATAGACTGGAAAGTGTGTAGTTTTGAGGGTGTTTCGGTTTTGTTTGTATTTAAACAGTGATCACTCCACTTCCTGCAATGCCTTAAAGCTCTAACTTTTGCAATTTTAACTCACTTTCTGATTTTCTTTGTTGCTTCCCCTTCCTACCTTCATCGTTTTGGTCTTCTGTTCCTTTGCAGCCTTGATGACTTTTTCCTTAACTATTTACAGCAACTTTGTTTGCTCCAGACTCGGTTCATCCCTTGAAGAATTCCTATGGCTCTGGGTGTTCTGACAGCCGTGGCTGGTGGCCACCCCAGCTGTCACGAGAATTTTTGCCATGCTGTAGTTGGATTTCACAGATACATTCATGGAGGTTGTAGGGGTTTTTTGTTTTCAGTCAACCCTCAACTATGCGGCTTTGCTTTAACTACTCTCCAAATGACATTATTATTCTTTTTTGACTACGGATGCATCAGGCAACACACACTTAAATAGCGTGTGGTAGCAACTGAAGTACATCTGGTTTGCTCAGTTAGATAGCACTGTATCCGTGTGAACCTTCAGCAGAAATCTTCTGAAACCCTTTTCCCTGCTTCCTGCAGACCCAAAAAGTGTCTGTTAGCTGGTTTTCAAAGTTATATTCAGTGAACACACTGCGTGGTTGACTCTGGGTTTGCCTTCCAGCAGATGCCTGTGTCATCGTGTCATCCATCGATTTAGACATAAACCATTTAATTATAGTAGGAGCTTTCAGAAAGGTTTCTACCCAGGTGGCCACTCTGAAGGTTAATCTCTTGCCCGAGATGGTTTGAAACTTGCTGCCGCAACGATTGCAGTTTCCAAACTGACTGGCAGCGCCAGGGACTAAAGTGTTGTTTCTAACAGAGTGGGATTCATATTTATTAACACGATATTTCAAATGTTGCCTACCTACTGGATAGCCCCCAGCTCAGCTGACAAAAGGAGAGTGGTTTCAGTATGTTGCTCTGCAAAGGCATATTTTCCGTATTATTTATGGAGCTCCTCCCACTAATATGACTAGCTAGATTATCTGTAAGGCTGTACTTGCTCTGAAACCACTATTGATTAAATGCTGAGATGAATTTTTTTTTTAGAAGCTGTCATTGGAACATGCTTAGGCTGCACTTGCTGTCAGCTTAACAGTCATGTTTCTGTGTCTTCCTCTAAATTCCTCTCCCAGCTGGGCTCTTTCATATCTTAGCATTAAAATAGATTCTTCCTAATTAGACAGATCTCTGTCATGATAATCATCTTGAGAACGTATGCTGTATTTTCATACTGCGTATCTTTTCACAGATCAGGCCTGCACTTTATAATTTTTCAAAATCGTAACTCACTGAATAGATCCTTTACCAAGCAGTCATCTCCCGTAACTAGTAATTAGTGTCCTGTCAGCTGATATCGGTAGGCATTAGCGTTCAACTGCTGGCATCAGCAAGTTCATCTTACATCACTTAGAATTCTGATATATTTGATTCTTTTGAAATTCCAGTTGTGAAGATAGTTTTCTAAAGCTGATGTGTGGGGCGGGGGTGGGGGGGGGGATGTAAAGCAAACATACACGTTTGTGTGTGCAAAGTAAATCACTGCACAAGAGGTGAGTGTGCATAAATCCAAGGGCATAAATGTAAGCACACACATCTATCACGAGTGAGTCCGTGCTTGTTTCTGATTACAGAACAGAGTTGTTTGGTCAAGGCTGTGAAGAACATCTGTTTTAATGACAATAATTGGTAGCAGAACAACGCTGAGATCTCTCTGTTTCTTGCATTGCCCAGGCTATAATCTGAGGGGGTTTTCCTGTTTTTATTTATTCAGACTCAGTGGCTTCACGCAAGTGTTGTCCTTCACAAAAACTGAATTTAAATAGTTCCGTAAGTAGCTCATTTTGGCCTTAGTTTTTCAGAAGCTGGTAATTGTTTGTGTAAGTAGCCTTAAAATAAAAGTGATGCAAAAACCAACTGTGAAATCTTCTCTCTGTTATGCTATTTTACAATTACCGTTCAATAGTCGGCTTTAAAAGAAAACTCTCCTGTCGGATGAAAATTTGTAGTTACCTCTTAGGTGCCAGATGACAGCTGTAAAATAACATTCTTTATGAAACGCTGATTCTATGAATTGGTTTTTAGATATGGGGGATAGCGCTTTATCTTATAAAAGGTTGTACTGTAGAATAATGCGAGAATCACCACTGCTGCTGGGAAATAGATATGTATTTGCGCAGCTTTCTTTTAACCTCAGCCAATTATAAAAATATCTTTTGAGCAGAATCAACCGTTTTAAGAATGTATTCAGATGTTTTTTTGACAAAACTGGTGAATGATCTGTTTGCAAAACTTTTAACACTAAGCACTGTTTACTGCAAAACTTCGTTACTCGAATCGTCACCGCTGGGCTGTGCAGCCTGGCAGAACCAAGGTCCGCAGCTGAGAGATTTAAAAATTGCTAGATTTTTTAATAGGCTGGAATTTAATTCTGTAACAGTCCAGCGTGCAAAAGTGATATACCGAAAGTTATGTTTGTGTGACTCCGTATAGATTCACAAATGGTATTTATCCTTTATCCTAGTCGTAGGAACAGAACAGAACTTCTGTAAAACGTACCAAAAAGCAGTATGTTAAAAAAAAAAAAGAAAAAAAAGGAAAGAAAAATAGTCTCAAACCAACATAATGTATTTTACATGTATTTCTGACGCAGGGTGTAAGAGACGTGTGTATGTGTTTGCGGAGCTGAGCGCTGCCCTGCGCACAGGCTCTTGCGGAGGGAGGCTGTCGGCAGGCGCGCTGCCGGGCTGCAGGGGGCACTGCGGAGGAACCCAAAAAGTACTTCTGCAAACTTAAACCTAATGCACAGCTGTCTCCCTTTCTGGCCTGCTGGCACTTTCCATTTCGATCAAAAAACAAACAAACAATTAAAAAAAAAACCCCACACAAACAAAATAAAAACCCCAACCCACACAAAAACGAGAAAGCCCCCTCCTCCCCCCCCCCCTCAGTTCTTACATCTAATCTTTTCATATATATTCCTACACAGCCAAATCATACTGTTGTCTTGTGGAGTCAGATGGAGAGAGTTGCTGAAGAGCTTAGAAGACATCCCTCCCCCGGCTCCCAAATTACGGAGGTACCGATCTTTGTAAGGTGACGCGGGATTTGCAGTTTCCCCTCGCTCTTACGCTGCTTCTGAGCAGAGCTGTAGTTTCTCCCTGTTCGTTCTGTGATAAAGCAGTGACCGGTGATCACGAAGAACAGCGAGCAGCTTCGCTTCTGTTCTCAGAAAAGTTTTACGGGGGGCGAGGAGACATGTTCATTAGTCCCAACACAGGCAAGGTCCTAATTACAACTTTTATTTGCCCACTATTATCTTCCATCTCAACATAGTCAGGAATGGTTGCAAAAGGAGTGAAATTAAAACCAAATTTCATATTGCTGAGCACTTAAAGAAGACAAAGGCTGCTCTTCACCGCTGTCAGTCGCTTGGAAATAGTATCCTATGCTAATCTGCAATGGCAGAAATGAAGATGGTTTAAATCAGATCTCATGACTAATGTATGAGTTCCCAATTTTCTTTATTTCCAGCTGCATGTTAGAGAACAAGGGTGTCTCTCCGAGATAATTGTTTTATATAGGTATCTTAAAATATAGATATATATAGAGAGAAAGAATTGGAAGTGCGCATCTCATAGCGCTAGTTAGAAAATAACAATCCATTAAAATCGCGGGTGCAATAGCCTCGTCCGCGACATGGTTCGAAACTCGTTTCCCGGGATGTTATTCTCGATCCATTAATCACCCGCGCTCGCTCCGGAGCGGGGGGGGGGGGGGAGAGAGGAGGAACGGGGGGGGGGGGGGGGGGGGGGGGGGCAGCCACCGTTGGCTCGGAAAAATGTTCCTGCCCGACGTGTCATGTTTCTTCTCTTGTTTAAAATAGAAAGTTCAGCCCCGTCTCCGGCCGGCGCAGCGCTCCGCGCTCCCTTCCCCGTTCATTATGCAACAGTTTACACCCCCAAGGGAAACACGGCCACACGCCGCCCCCCCCCACCGCGCCCCTCACCGCGGCCTCCGGGCTCCCCCACCGGCCCCCCGACACCCGGGGGCTCCGGACACCCGCTCCCCGCTCAACCCCATCCTCCGCCGGTGCTCCGGCACAGCCGCCGCCGTCTGCCGGCCGGCTGAAGGCGTCCGCCCGCCCCGCCTGCGGCCCGGGGCGGGGGGCGGAGGGGGACACACACACACACACACACACAGAGGGAGAAGGCGGCGGCGGCGGCGACACCGGCGGCAGCGGCGGCGGGGAGCCCCCGGGGGCGGCCGCCGCTCCGCCCCGCCGTGCCCGCCGCCGCCCCGCGGCGCTGGCGGGCGGGAGCGCAACGGCGGCGGGCGCGGAGAGGGGGGGGTGGTGGTGGTAAAGGCGAAGGTTTGAGGGGGGGGGGGGGGGAAGCGCCATGTCCGCTCCTGCCGGGCGACGTCCGTGCCGGGTTTTGCACCTTGTCCCCGGGTCTGCCTCACGGCCTGGAGGAGCTGCTGGAGCTGCTGCTGCTCCTGCTGCTGCTGCTCCTGCTGCTGCTGCTGCTGCTGCTGCGGTGTTTACTGAGCGCTCCTGTCCTGGTATCACTCCGCTGGCATGGAGGAGGAGGAGGTGGAGGAGGAGAGCATTTGATCATTGTGATGGTGGCAGGAGGAGCAGCAGCAGCAAGCGCAGCAGAGCAAAGCGTTAGGCTGTATCAGCTCGGCGTTTTTGCAAAGACTTCAGAGCTCTACTTTTTTTTTTCTTTTCTTTTTTTTTCCTTTTTTTTTTTCTTTTTTTTTTTTTTTTTTTTTCCTCCAGCTCGGCCCGGATTGTGCATGTGTTTACTTCCCCCAGCCCGAGGATTTGCTATTTAGGTTCCTGTTGAAATGCAACTGAGCAGCCAAAGTACTTTGCGAACGCGGTGCGGCATAAACACCAAAACTTTTTTCTAGAAGGAAAATACAATCAGAAAGCGGCTTTGCCTGTCTTTTGATGCCGGGGAGTGCGAGGGAGTGTGCCGTGTGTGCCCGGCGTGTGCGTGTGCTTGGATGCGTGTGTGCCAACGTGCGTGTGAACGGGTGTGTATGTGGATGTGGGTGCATGCGGAGGGGCGCGCGTGTTTCTCTTTATCCATGGGGAGAGAAGGCTTTCGGCAAAACCTCCGGCAATCTCACGGAATCTATTTTGAAATAATGGATTATAAAAAAGAAAAAGGAGGAAAGGAACTGGCCTGATATCTCCTGGAGTTTGCTACCCGAATTGCTGCTGCTGCTTAGTTTGTTGTGCTTCTTTTTTTTTTTTTCTTTTTTTTTTTTTCCTGGTGTTTGTTGGTTGTGTTGCTGGTGATAACCTTTTAGCACCTTCTCTCTTTATCCCCCCCCCCCCCACCCTCCCCCCCTTTTTTAATGTTTTGGAGCTTCTCGAGAGGGATTGGCTGGGGGGGAAAGAGAAACATTTGCTTGGGATCGCTGTTTCCCTGATACATGGTGGTGCCCCCTCCTCCCCCCCCCCCCTCCCCCCCCCCCCCCCCCAGTTTCTCTAAAAAGTATCCCATCAGGACCCCGGAGGAGACTGTGTGTGTGTGAAGGGTAGGATAAAAAAAGTTCTTCCAAAATAGTGTGCACGGGGAAGAGGATGGGGGATTTTGCAGCCCCCGCTGCCGCCGCGAATGGCAGCAGTATCTGCATCAACAATAACCTGAACAGCAGCCTCGGCGGGGCCGGCGGGGCCGGTATCGGGGTTAACAGCACTCCCCACGGCCCTCCTGCCGCCGCCGCCGGTAACAATAACGCCAACAGCGGCGGCGGCGGCATTCCCAAGCACAGCACGGTGGTGGAGCGGCTGAGGCAGCGCATCGAGGGCTGCCGGCGGCACCATGTCAACTGCGAGAGCAGGTACCAGCAAGCCCAGGCGGAGCAGCTGGAGCTGGAGCGCAGGGACACGGTGAGCCTCTACCAGCGGACCCTGGAGCAGAGGGCCAAGAAAACGGGCACCGGTACCGGCGGCACCGGCAGCAAGCAGCAGCAGCAGAGCAAACAGCAGCAAGATGCCGAGCCGGCCACGGCGGAGCAGAGGAACCACACTCTGATCATGGTAAGGGGATGCGGGGCGCCGGGGGGGGGGGGGGGGGGGGGGTCGCTGAGCGCTCCCCAATCTCTCGCCGGGATGAGCTGGAGGTCGCCCCCGTTGTTTTCCGAGGAGGGGGACGGGACGGGACGGGGTTCGGCTCAACTTTGGTGGCGGCGGCGGGGCCGGGGGCGAGCGGGGGGGGGCGTGCGGGTTGCCGCCTGGCTCCGCAACTTCCCACGGGCAGGGGCGGGGGGGGGGGTGGGGGGGAGCGGACAAACTTTTTTCCCTCGTCTCTTTCCGAAGGGACGAGGTGCTCCGGCGGGGGGGGGGGGGGGGGGGGGAAGGAGCGGTGCCGGCCGTGGGCTGCCGAAAGCCAGAGGAGGGTTTTAGTGTGCGGGCGTGTTTCGCGAGGGCTTTTTCCACGCGTGGGGGGGGGGGGGGGTGGTGTCGTGGGGCTGGGGCGGCCGTGCGCTTTGGCTTTGGCGGCCTTTCGAACTCCCGCCGCGGCGGAGGGTGGCAGTCGGTCCCGCAGGGTTCGGGGTGACGGCGGGAGGGAGAAAAAAAAAAAAAAAAAAAAAAAAAAAAAAGTTGGGCAGGTTTCTCGCCTGGGCTGCCCCGGCGTGCGGGAGCCCGGCTCCCCACGCCAGCTGAATCGCTTCCTAAAGTTTCCTTGGGTTTTAAGGAGCTTAGCGGGGAAAGGGGAGGGGGGGGGAAAGGGGGCGGAGGCTGAGGCGGTAGGAGCGTAGCGGCAAGTAGGAAGCGGAGTTTCCCACTCCCAGGCTGCACCGATGATGAATAATAAAAGGAGGTGCGGGGGGGGGGGGGGGGGGGGGAAGAGGAGAGGGGAGGGGGGGGGGGGCCGGGGGAGAGCCGGGCCCTGCGCTCTTGTCTGGGCCTTATTTATCGCGGGTCGCGACCGCCCGTCGTTCTGCTGGGGTGCGGCGGCTCGGAGCGTTTGTCTGGGCGACACGCCTGTGTGTCCTGCCCGTGTGTCGTCCCCGTCCCCTTCTTTCCCCCCCCCCCCCCTCCCCCCGTCGTCGTCGTAGTCGTCGTCGTCGTCGTCGTCGTCCCCCGCCCCGGGCACGGGGGTGCCGGGCGGTCGGGGGCGGGCACGGGGCCGCCGGGTCTTTGCCGTCTGCCGGGCGCACAATGGGCGGCGGGGAGGAGGGAGGGAGGGAGGGAGGGAGGGAAGGAGGGAGGTGCGATGGCAGCGTGTGGTTTACAAGCCCCGCACGTCCCTCCCTCTCGCCCTCCCCTGCTGCGCGGGAGGGTCCGGCTGGGGCGGCAGCTGCCGCCGGCCCCCGCCCGGGGGGGTGTCGGGGGGTGTCTCCGTGACAAAGCGGCGGGGAGGTGGCCGTCCCGGTGGCGGCTCGCCCCCTCCGGCTCCCGGCATGCGAAAGCAGGGAGCAATGTGTTTATCTCGGACCGCGCCGAGCCCGTCCGTCCCCGTGTCCCCCCCCCCCCCCGGCCGCGATGCAGCGGGCAGCACCCTGCCCCTCTGCCCCTCACCGTCCTGCCGGGCGCTTTGTCTGTGTGTCCCTCCCCCCCCCCCCCTCCAGCCCCGCTCCGGGGGGACGAGGAGGTGGGGATGGCTTCGCCAGCGGCAGACAAAAGCTCAGCGCCGAGGGCAGCCCCCACCTCCCTCCCTCTCTCCATCCCTCCCTCCATCCCTCCATCCCTCCCCGCCGCCCAGGAGGAGCAGAACGCGGCTGCCGCCTCCTCGCAGCCCGGAGAGCAGCCCCGGTAGCCCGGCACAGCTCCCGGCCGGGCCCGCGGGGAGCGGGGACGGAGGAGAGAAGGGGGGGGAGAGCCGGCAGGAGCCACACAAAGCGGCGGGGGGGGGGGGGGGGTGGGTGGTGTGTGCCGGGCGTGTGTGTGTGTGTGTGTGTGTGTTGCTTCGCAAACAGGAAGCAGAAAAACCTCACTGACATCTTGTTGCTTTCCTGATGTTACCGGCGAGGCACAACCATGTTCTTCCTCCTGTTCCTCCTCCTCCTCCTCCTCCTCCCGCCTTTCCGCAGGGCTGAGGCTTCTTAAACGCGCCACGGTGCCTTCCCTTGGCCCGCACCTACTCCCAGGGCAGCCACCGAGTCACTAACCAAACTGTCCCTCCGTCAGCCCAACTGTCCTCAAATCCCTTTTCGCATCCCGTGTCCTATCTTCCCACCACCACCCCCCCCGAGGAAAGGGGCTGGGGGCTCCGCAGACCTGAGAATTCCTTCTCTGCGGGGAGGCATTGCGGTGCGCTGCGTACGCATCCAGCCCCACAGCAGCTCCTCTGCTTCCAGGCCCTCACTGGTGGTGGGTTGTCCTCTCCCCTTCTTCCCAAACCTTCCCCCCCCCCGCGGCTAAAGCCTTAAAGAGCAGGATTTTTAGTGAAGCAGCTCAATTGTTGGCCTTCCCTTGAAGATGGAGGAGGGAGACACAAAGCCAGGGTAGGATGGGAAAGTTGTGGAAACAAAGTAACAAAAGGAGGAAATGCAGTTACAGCTCTGGCTATTATTAATTTTGTTTCAGGTTGGGACACTGGAAGCGCTGAGAGTAGCCTAATGAAAGGGTAGTTTGCTGGGAAATTTCATCGCGACTGAATTTTGGGGCTCCAGTCTTCACGCTGTTTAAATGTGCTCGATGCGCACTATGCTTTTCCTCTTAAAAAGAAAAATTCTAATACTTTATTAAAAAACGACCCGTTTCCATCAACCAGTCGGGATTGTTGTTTGTTTTTTTTTAAAGAATGCGTACACAAATGTTGCAAAAAAATTTAGATGCATTATCTGCTCCGTTTCACTTGTAGAATGTTAATTATGATTTTTGTCCAACATCTAAGAAGGTTAGGGAGCATTCATGGGTACATGAAAGTGATACTTAAAACCTGAGAAATTGCTCCTTTTAAAACAATTGAAAAGTATTTTCTTTGAGGCATTTGTGCTTTTTATAGTACAGGAAAAAAAAAAAAAAACCAAACCACCAACTTCGTTTCTAGCAATCGTAACAGTTTGGTAAGTTTCATGGGTTTTGTGCATCATGATTTTTATTTACCAAAACAGTTCAACTACATTTTGGGGTTTCCTCCCCTTTCTTTACCCTCTGCTAAACTCCAGCTGAGAGGTTTACAGTGGAACAATCGTATGGATCTGCCGCTGCTTCACTCTTCACACAGAATCATTATTAAATTCTTCCCTCGGATTATTAAACCGCAGAATTTGGAAATGAAGCAGTCGGTTTGGATTAAACGGCAACAAATACAACGAGGGTAGCGAGAAATGCTGTTTCGGATCCTTTTTCATCAAGGCAAATCAAAGGAAAGTGTTATGAGAGAGTGTGTGTGTCCCCGTGTGTGTGTCCGTGTCCCTCTCCAAACGGAGAGGCGCTGAGAAGGGAGGGGAGATGTGTGCTGGGTCAGGGCAGCAGTCACCCAACAAACCCTCCCAGAAGCTGGTGCTGAGACGGGCGCTGAGGTGCCCTTCAGCAAGCTGGGTTAAAAAACAAAACAAAACAAAACAACAACGTCTTTAGAAGATGATTATTGGTCAAAGACAGACGTGCGCTCTGATTTTCTTCACTTGATGGAGTACAAACTCTCCAGTCTGTACAATGCTCCTTGTCGCCACCCCCACAGTTTACACCCTCGCTCCCTGAGTTCATGAAAGGGATTATGCAGCTTCCACTGTTTAGGACTCTGTGTCAACTGACAAGCGGTTATCAATGGGAGCCTTTTTTTCAGAAAGGGGTGTAGGAGCAGGGGTTTGGCTCTGTTTCATGAATTGCTGATCTCCTCTGAATTTGTGTCTTGTTAAAGACCACGTTTTCACTCGCTGAATTTTGCAATACCCGGAGTTATAACTATTTCCACCTCTTCTGCTTGAGGAGAACTGTGGGTTTCAGAACTGGTTTGCTCCCATACAGCCCTTGCTTGGGATGTGCGCAAAGATTAAAATGGTTTCTAAATGTCTGGGAGGACACACGCCGTGCCACCACCGCCCCAGTTCAACCCGGCAAAAGCCAAACTTGTTTTCCCTGCCTTTGAGTTGGACCATTAGGATTCCGTACCAGCTTGGCTTTCAAGGGAAGCATTGGGAAAATTTGCAGCCCATCCAAAACTCTGCTGCTCGGCTCCGGACTGGTTCCAGGAAATATCAACACATTATTTCAGCTCTTTGGTTCTTTGTGAGCGAATCATCTGCCTTCTCGTTTCTTTCTTTAAGCGCGAGAGTCTTCTGGCTCTGCACCTGTGTTGTCGTGTTGTGTGTGGTTCAGAGATACTTTGTGTGTGTGTGTATACACATCCACAGATTATATATAAAATAAATAATGTATATTTAGTATATAATAAATAGGCAAGCAGATAAACAGCCAAATATATAATAAATATTGCAAGTTGTATCACCTCTGTTTATCCCTGCCACTGCTGTTCTTACTGTGCGGGTTTTTTTGTCATTTTTTTGTCCAATGAAACGTTGCATCGCTGATTACCATATTGATCTTCTAATGCACGTTTATTTGCATCTGAGCTCTACCGTGGAGTATAAAGCGGCTGGAGGTACGTTTTCCTATTTGAAAAGCTCTTCAAGACTTTTCTTGTTTAGCATCGTTGTGGGTTTGATAGCTTCTGTCATACTGACCGTTTCTAACCCTGCGACCAGTCCTTAGGAAATCGAGTTTTAAACACCATAAACATAAAATGTTATTTAGATCACAGAAATTAGTGACGGAAGTCAAATGACCTATTAGATCATCTTTTCTGTTCCCCTGCCAAAGCGTATGATGCCAGTTCAGAATTACTTTAAAAGTCAGAGAAAACAGGGCTGGCGAATACCGGATTTTCCAATACTGCTTTTTACCCAATTCTGGACTAACGCACCGCCTCGTGGAAGTTAACGATCGCGTTGCCCCTCTACCTGAGGGAAGGGAGCTGGGCAGGCTGGTCCTTTCAGCTTGCGTTGTGTGGGGACAGAGTGACACGTTCAGAATTAATAGAAATCTGGGTATATGTCTCTTCCTTGTTGGCAGGTATTCCGCCACAGAAAAGTAGTGCCCCCCTCCTCCCCAGTCTCTCATTTGTGTTGAAGAAGGTATCCGGAGTGAAAAGTGTAACTTCTTAATTTGTCTTAGTGATTCGTGGATAATGTCGTTAATAAAATTGAGTGCCGAAGAATGCTGTCGCTCTTGTGAGTAGTTTTCTAAAGCTTCCACCTGCTGTATTTCATACGTACCTGCGTGTGAGTTCATAAGCCCGTGCGCATTTCGTGTGTTCTTTCTCCTGTAACATTGCCGTTTCACTTACTTTTCAGGTGCTCGGGAGTTCATCAGTTACACCGTAGGAAACGCCTGTTTCTCTAGCGTTGCAAAGGTGAAACAGAACGATGGTTTTTCAGATGTTTCTTTTTATTTTCCACAAAGAGGTCAAATACTGTATCCCTTACTCATGCCCGATGACTAAGTAGTATTAAGCATCTCGTCAGTTAATAAGCTGTGTCTGATCTTGCTCACACTGGGGTAAAGTCAGTAGTAAATGCAAAACTGGGCTGATGCCGGAATTAAATCCCAGGCCAGCAATGCTCCTGCTCTTTCAGATGCATCATAGGAGGAGTCATCGTGTAGCCCTTTTTATTTTGCTCTTCCTATGAGGGTGGATCTCCGTGTCTTTCTTATTCCACAGCCTCTCCCATTTCTCTTCTGCTTTTCATACCAGCTCACGCTTGATGCTCCTGTGTGATTACTGTCCTTTAGGACAAGGAGTTTTTGTGTTGACCTCCTTTTACAGCTAGTCAGCACAATAGGTTTCAGTGTAGCAAACTGAAAGGAGTGGAGAGACTCTCCACTTCAAGCACTGCTGGCCTCTAATGACCTTTATACGCCCTGATAGAAAGTGTGTCCCTCTAAAAGATGGCGGGTTGGGTTATTATGAGCCAGAGCCGGAACAGGGCAAGTTGTATTTTGACATACGGTGGCCAGCCAGAGTGAAATCTAAGCTTCAGCTTGACCCAGTGGCACGTGCTGAAAGCCCTGCAGTGAAGTTCTAGGCTTTCTCAAGTTCAGGAAGAACAACTTTGGCCGGAACATGTCCAAAACTAAATTCTGCTAACGTGGAGCCAAAAATATCTAACACGTGATCGCATTTGGGTTTGGTTGCATTTAGGTTAACCTAAATTTATGGTAACTTGACCCAAAGCTCAGGGCTTCGCAAGTGGCTGAAGCTGGTGTAAACCTGGGCTGCCACCACTGAGGAAGTCTCGTCTTTCACACTCTTGTCAGCGACCATATTTTCTTGCTGCCTCCCTTCGCTCCTCTACCTCCACTGCCAGCTGGGTCACCGAGCAGGCAGGGAGGGCAGGCGCTTTTCTTCCTTCTGGGTTAGTTTTCAGCTGGATGAGATCCATGATTTGTTTGACTGTCCCTCCCATGGGCAGCCGAGTCTTACAACACCTTAATCCTCTTGTGAAACTTCGCCCCAATCCCCGGATAAACACCTGGGATCTATTAGTTAAAACATGCTCACCTGGTAGCATACATTTTACCTGGGCTAAGTAACACCTGGTGTCAGCACGTATGATTCTGTTCCCGAGCACAGGCACTGAAACAGGACACGCTGTAAGTAGCAAAGGAGTCAGAGTTCATTTTTATTTATTTTATTATTTTTTTTTAACTTAAACACCTGCACATATGTGATGTTTGATTGCATGTTACCCCGGTACGCGTAGTTCATGTGAGAGGTGCGCTTGGATTAGCAGAGGTTTAAGGACAGGTCCGACGGGCAGGAACTGCTGACTGGAGTCCTTCAAGTGTATTGTTTTGTGAATTGAAGCGTGCGGTACGATCTCTGGCTGAAGTAACGAACCTGTAATCAGCTCTCCAGTCTGGGGTCTCGCAGGCTGTGCGGATAAGCAGTGTTCTTGCACGTTCAGTGGGAATTTGGGAGTCTCGGCAATGTGAAGTATTTATTTTCCTGGTTTGCCTGAGATGGTGAATCACAAAGCCATACAGCTTTGATTACTCTTGCTTCCCCCTCACATGCTTCAGTTTCACAATGTTTGTGGCTCAAAAGTCATCGTAGACTGCTCCTGTTTGCTTTTTGAATGCTTGAAGCCCAGTTTCACAGGGGTTAAGAGAAAATGGCTTTTTAAACTTGCAGTAGTTAACAAGAGAGCAGCTGCTGAAATTTTTTGTGCTTACAGGAAGGGGCTGAGCTGCCTTCTTTCAAGACTTCCCTCTTTCGCGTTGATTTTGTCTGCCACCGCACACAGTTAAAATTGGCAAGCAGATAACAATACTTTAGTGTTCGGTTGACCTGAGAGAAGTGCATCCGCTTATGGGAACCCCGTGTTTTCTGTACGTTTGTGTAACTGCTACGGCTAACGCCGCAGCGCTGCCGGTAGCGTCGATGATCTATTGCCCTTTGCGTGCTGTCAGTTCCGCGCAACCACAGCGTACGTGGAGTAGAAGAGAGGTTTTGAATTGCTGGCTTGCAGAGTAGCTAAGCTAATAAACAGAAAGACCAACAGCTCGGGGATTTTCTTTCCCATATTCCTCCTTTATCGAGGCCGCTTTCTGTAAGGTTTTCATATAGGGCTCTATCGTGTCCACTATAGGTGGAGTTGGCGTTTTAACTGGTTGAAGGTGGGGCTGCTGGGCTGTACCGCTTCCCCTCCTCCCTTCTTCACGCTCCTCCCTGCCGTGCTTTAACTACGTGCCGTACAGGAGCATTTCAGGTTGAATAAACCAATTCAGCTTCGTTTTCCTCTGGTCTTTTCAGTTCAGACGAACAGCTGTGAAGCGCTGCAGTGAAGGCGCAGCTTTCCTGCATCGCCTTTACTGCTGCTTGTGAAAATCCCAGGCCTGTTCAGAAAGCCCTCGGATGTTGTACGCTTAGGGAAAGAGCAGAGAATTGGTCCTTGACCTTCCTCTGACCCTGGGCGTTATCACAACAAGAAGCCAATATATGCCTATGTATGTGTGTTTACATAAACCAGTGCGTGGACGTACGCGCTGGTCTTTAAACTGCGCCGAAAAGACAAAGTGGAGGGATTTGTGATCAGTTCTGATAGCGAAAGGGGATGCAGTAGCCTGATAAGTTTAAGAACTGCTCATATGCACCCGTTTTCTGTATTTTTGGCCTCTTTCTCTTTCCTTTAGCTCATATCTCATCCACTGTGATGTTTTGGCACTATTTCATTGTGTTTAATCTAAAGGAGGAAGGGAGGTGGTTATGGCAGATGAGGCGCTGGAATAGTTCTGGAAAGTATTAGAGCTTTTTAATCCTTTAAGATATTTCCTTACATTAAGGAGGAGAGACCAGCACTTAGCCAAAAGAGAAACTCTAGCATTTCCTACCACTTCTGTTTATGGAGAACATTGTGGTTACAGACTTTCTAGTATTTGAGAAAATGACTTTAAAATACAACTGCTTTAGCTGGCAGTAGTTGTCTTTAGACTGTTAAAAAGATCGTTACATCTCAGCTGTGAATTTTGCTGCTGTTCACTTTTCCCTCTGAAGCCGGTGGCTCTTGTTCTGATTTCTCTGGATTGCATTCCAGTGCATCGCCGGGGCAGCGTAGGGAAAACTCTTACCGACGTTAAATAACCGATCTTTAACGATGTTTTTGGCAAGCAGTATCTCTAACTCATTATACATATTTTTAGTTGTCATTGAAGGAGGTAACGTAGCTTTGAAGACTTCAGCAGGCTTGTACAGAAGACTGTAGGCTTCTGTAACTGAACGGTGGCCACATTGTTTGAGCTCCAAATTGGCTGAAGCGTTCTGGCATGTAATCCGTGGCTGGATATGAAGTAATGGTTCAAAATAATCTGTAGGTCCTTCTATTACAGCACATTTCTGGGCTGAGCTCGCAGTCTTTGCATTCCAGTAACAGGGGAGATACCACGCTGAGGTTGCAGCGCTATCTTTTTTTCTAATCCGTGCCTAACTAGTTTGTAGGCTGGAAGTTTATTTAAAGGCTGCATTGCTGCAGTTTTGAGAATTCACCTGAGAGAATTTGGCTGTACGTTTTTTCAGCCCAGGGGAGTTGACAGGGGCTTATTTTTTCTAACCCATTTTAATACTTATCCTATGTCATGCCAAAAAAAACCCCAACCCAACAAAACCCAACAATTTATTTTCTTTCCTCCATTTCATTGACAGCAAAACAAACCAAAAAACTTGATGTCCGCACTAGAGTTTGCTGCCCTTCTCAATAACATTTTTGTTGTGGGAAATGCCAGCAGTGGGTAGGGATAATGGAGATTTGTGAATGTAGAATAGCAAAACTAAAATTGATTTTGACTGGTGGCGTTAAAAGCTTCACCTCTCCCTCACCTGTTACTGTGATAAAGTGTATGGCAGTTCTAGTTACAGCTAGAGAAGGGTTCTGGGAAGTTGACACGGACTATCTTTCTTTATAGTTGCTATGGATATTTGAATTCAGGTTAACGCTGTATTTTGTGTTTTTCATTTTGTGTCAAAATACCAACTATCTTGGAAAAGTGATTCCTCGGGAATGGCAAACTTGTCTCTTGCTCTCTTCTTACTGTAAAATGTCATGCAACTTAAAGGCAGTGGTACGGACTCATTATGTTTACGTGTCTCTTAAGCAGCTTACCCAAATGAAATACCTGCGTTCTCATGGCACGCTGCATACGACACACACACACTTTATTCTGCAGGTACTGAAAACATCATGGTCTCTGGACGACCTAGCTCTTCGTGGTCTCTTCACCTGTGACTGCCTTAGGGTTAGTTAAATTCGGCAGCTGAAGCAAGTTAAGGGTTTGCTGCCATTAAAGGGGGTGGTCTCCTCCTCCCTCCCTCCCTCCCTCCCTCCCTGCTGCAGTCCTGGTGAGCACCTCTGTGGTACGAAGCCAGTGGGGAAAATTACCTGTCTAGGAGGAAAAATGGTGTTTATTTATTATTTTTTTTTGGTGGAAGGTGAAACTGTGCGGTGTGGTACAGAGGGAGAGGAAAGGCAGAAGGTGCCGCATCAGCAAAGCTGTGAAATAAGCTTCTGCCTGTGACTATGCCCTTGTCCTCTGCTGGTTCTCTGGTCGGAAGCCTGGTAGTTGTGGTGCGTTGCTGTAGTTAATTTGGGAGTGAAATACTGAAGCGGTTTGCAGAACACCGGACAGAGCATTATTGGAAGCGTCTTTGGGAATACTGACATGGTTATTTGTCAGGATGAGGTGATGATCCCAAGCGTAAAGGAGGCTGAGGAGGATATCTTTTCACCCTGGTCCAGTCCAAAGGAGACACCACAGGGTGGACTTGTATCAGGTAGGTGTCCGCTCTCCTTCCTGTGAGGGGGGAAAAAAAGTGCCTGTGTTCATATTTCTTTTGTTTCCTAATTTCCTTCTGAAAATTGATGAACTTTGTTTATGTCTCTCTGATAAAACAAGGCAAAATGTGATTTTGCTTGATCTTTACAGTATGGTAGCTGCGTGTTGGTTTTTTTTTTTTTTTTCAGGCTATTCAGATGTATTTATGCTCATTTTAATCGCATGTGGAATAATAAACTAGGTAAAATAATTCTGGAAGGCCTACCTAAAAGGTATCACCATTCATGGAATGTGCTACCTTGACTTACGTGCAGGACTTGAGGTAGTACTCAAGTGAGCTGCTGTGGCCAAGGTAAAGACGCTTGCGAGTAGTTTTATCTTCCTTCTGTCTGAATCCAACTGTGGGCAATATGATAATAACTTTTATTGACGTAGTCCAGGAAAAAAAAAAAAAATCACAGATGGGGCAACTTCTGCCAACTTTTGCTTTGTAATATGAGAATTAGTAAAGCTGATGTAAATTATAATTCTCTGAATGGATTTTTCATGAAATTGTACTTTGAATGCTGATTAGCGTAGGTGAATCAATTAATTTTTAAATAAGTTAGCGATGGGAGGGTCAGTGGGGAGTTTTTTGTTTGTTTGGGGTTGTTTGTGTGTTTTTCCCCTCTTTCTCAGATGTTTATTTCAGAATTAGGTCCCTTGTTAAAATCCAACCTGTTAGCACAATAGGTAAACAACAGTATTAGCAGTATTGGTATTTCTAACACAGTGTGTTTTGTATGTCAAGTTTCACTTGTGGTTACTTGAGAACACATTGTTTCTGGTTTCAAAATTATTTACTTCCCAAATCTGTGACTTATTTGTTGTGGATAGTGAGCACACGGTGAACATATGTTGTAAAGTCACATAAAGAGTTTTATCAGAACAGATTTGGGCTGGCTAGCTTGCCCATAAAGGTGGTGGCAGGAGCGAATTGTGCTGGTCATCTCAAGTAACAGTAGAATATGTAACAGATTTTCACCTCGCTCCACCCCCACCCCACACCCCCCCATTTTTAGAATGCATCTTTTTTTTTTTTTTTTTAAGGTAAGAGAAGCTTTTCTGAGCTCTTCATGTACAAACTTAGACATTTGTAAATGTAGGAAGATAACCGAGGCCAGTAAGTGAAAAACAATGATTAAGTCATATACACAGGGCTCTGTAGGGGAATGTAGCATAAATAAAGTAATATAAAATATTTCATATTATTCAGAGGTGCTTTTTTTTTTTACAGATATACAGTTCTTGCATGTCTTAAGACTCAGTAGTTAAGCTGAGAATCAAATCTTTCCTGTTGTGAAAGGAGGAAATGAAATGCCTATGGTTGTGTAAAACTTCTATCAGTGCAATATCAAATGCAATTTTATTTTTTTTTTTTGCTAGACGAGATCCATACTCTACTAATTTTATAATGCACATTGACAGAATTTTTGCAAGAATTCATTTTGGGTAGAATCTTTTTCTTGCTTTTGCCTTTGGTTTAACTGGTTGGGGGTTTTGTGGGGTGGGGTTGGTTTTGTTGTTCTTGTTGAGATTTATTTTTTTTTTTTTTTGGTTGGTTGTTTTTGCCTGTTTCTGCTTAAGAAAGTAGAATGCCAAGTATAGTTGTCTCTACAGTTCTCCTAGTGGAGATGGATTAGTAATCTGAGTGCGGATGAGAAAATCAAATGTATGTGTTATTGCAGTTTATCAGTGTTTTGTAACTTACTATCTGGATACTGCCCTCAGAAGTTGTGTGTAGCAGCAGTTGCACTCAGGTGTAGATCATGGTAAGGCTGCCTGCCTAAGGCCATGTAGTACTTTAAAAAAAAAAAATTAAAAAAAAATCCTGTTTCTGGTTGTTTGTATTTTCAAAGCTGTTTTTTCTTAGTGGGAATCTTGGGGAGAAATTTGTCTAAAGTAGTTTACTTGTTTAATCTGAGGGTCAGATTTCCCTGTTTTCCCTGCTCTTTTTAGGAAGTTCTTGAAACCATTACAATGAGAAACTGGAGTACATCTGAGTTATGCGTTGTGGTCTGCCACTGGCGGTCCCTCTCGCAGCAGTGGAAGCACAGAGGAGAGGGAGATTAGCTACTTCATTATCTGTGGGGGGAAATAAAATTATACTTTGTGCTTAGTATTTGCTTGCTCTCACGTGCTGAAGATTTCATCCGCATTGACTATAGTCTGCCCCTATGTAGCCCTGACAGACCAACTGGAAGGTGCCCAGGTGGGCTCAGAGCACGTTCCTGCCTGCACTAGCAGGAATTTGGTAGGTCTTTCCCCCAGTGTCTCCTCCCAGCTTTCAAGGACTGCTGTCCCTTTCGTCCTAGGAGTGGCAGATCAGAAAGTTTGCCTGCTCTGCGCTGTCAACTTCTTCCAGTTTGGAGAATACAAGTGCCGGTGATGAACTCCGCTTTGGCTAGCTTGTGTAGCCAGAGCTTGATGCTGGGTCTTGTAACAGGGCCATGCTTGTGGTTGGCAGCAAATATCAGGCAAATCAATTGTTTTGGGGTTGGGCTTTCTTGCTTTTTCCAGATCTGAAGTCCATCAAAACATTACAGTGTATTACGCTATCTGATTTTCTGCACTGTTGTTAAATTAGCTGGTGACCTTTTTTTGTGTTGTTGTTTTGTTCAGATTTGGGGAATTCTAAACACTTTCCAGTGGCATGGATAATGAATTCGTATGACAATAGTTCAGCAAATGTAAGCCCACAGACAGCAGCCTTGCTTTTCTTAGTTACCTGTTGTGTATTCCTTGGAAGTCACCAACAGACTGCAGCAGTTTACGTGAAAACCATTGCCCAAGCAACCTCTTGCACCTTAGTAGCAGATAGGGGTGTGTATTCTAAGTCCTTTATGTCCAAATCCTATTTACACGATTCTAAAGTTGGTTAAGCAAGTGGTGTGGGTTTTTCTCCTGATGGATTAGCTTTGTTTTGCTAAAACAAGCTACACTTCCATACTGGTTTTCCCCTCTGTGTATACGTTCACTGCTGATATATTATAAGTTTACAAACTTGATTGCTATGGCAGGTAGAAGACAATGCCTATTTCTCTAACCAGTGGAACAATCACAGAATCATAGAATGGTTTAGGTTGGAAGGGACCTTGAAGATCATAGAGTTCCAACCCCCCTGCCATGGGCAGGGACACCTCCCACCAGCCCAGGTTGCTCAGAGCCCCATCCAGCCTGGCCTTGGACACCTCCAGGGATGGGGCAGCCACAGCTTCTCTGGGCAACCTGTGCCAGTGCCTCCCCACCCTCACAGTAAAGAATTTCTTCCTAATATTTAATCTAAATCTACCCTCTTCCAGTTTGAAGCCATTCCCCCTCGTCCTATCACTACACACCCTTGTAAAAAGTCCCTCCCCAGCTCTCCTGTAGGCCCCCTTTAGGTACTGGAAGGCCGCAATAAAGTCTCCCTGGAGCCTTCTCTTCTCCAGGCTGAACAGCCCCAACTCTCTCAGCCTCTCCTCACAGGAGAGGTGCTCCAGCCCTCGGATCATCTTCATGGCCCTCTTCTGGACCCGCTCCCACAGGTCCATGTCCTTCTTATGTTGGGAGCCCCAGAGCTGGATGCAGTACTCCAGGTGGGGTCTCACGAGAGGAGAGCAGAGGGGCAGAATCACCTCCCTTGACCTGCTGGCCACACTTCTTTTGATGCGGCCCAGGATACGGTTGGCTTTCTGGGCTGCGATCGCACATTGCTGGCTCATGTTGAGCTTCTCGTCAATCAGCACAAAGTGGAAAGTATCACAAGTGAAAAGTATTTTAGGTACGGTGGTTTAGTGGCTGGCTATATTCTTGTTTTCTGATGGATATAACGAGAAATGCTGAGGAGTGTACTGCAGGCCCTGTATTACTAAACAGTTATGAGAGATTTCCTTTCCCTTAGGTTGTACCGTCTCGTGTTTTTGGAAGGGAGGGAATGAGCTTCTGTCCCTGAGGTCAAACTACACCACCAAATAGCCAGGATTTTCAGAAAGATTTATGGACTTGATAATGCAATAAGCCCCAAGTTGTAATCGCGTCCTCTTGTTGGCTGAGCAATGCTGTCTGTGCCACAGCGTGTGAAGCTGGGTGGTCAGCACTTCAGGTGGTTGGGGTGGTTAATTGAGTTACATACTATTAAACAGGTGAGCTTGAAAATTAATGCCGTGTTTCATCAGGCCTACTTGGACCTGCACAACTTGGGCCATTACTGTCTTGGGCAAAATAAGTGAGGATGTCTTAAAAACTCTTCAGAGTGCTTTGTGATGATCTAAATATGTGATCTAAAAGTATGCCTTTTGCAGATCTAGAGAGATTGTTTGGGTACTCGACAGAACTAAGTTTTACCTGCAGTATTTCAAGTTTCAGTCATAATACCGAGGTGGCAACATTCCTCAATTAGTAAACGTTCATAATACTGCAATTTCAGTACGGGACCGTGTGTCACAGAGCTGTCCTGTCTCATCTGAGAGGGTGGCAGTAGGACGTGTGTAGGTGACTGTGTATTTTCAGCACAATGTTTTACCTCTCCCAGAATATCTGTACTTGGTTCAGGTAGCTTGACCTGCCTTCGTCACAAGAAATTTTGAGTTTGGCCTTGAGGTAAAGACAAGGAATGATATGGACATTTAGTGTTGCAGAAGCACAGGAAAATCCATCGAGTTTCACACCTAGGATGTAGGACGCACCAGACCGCAAGAAAGACCGTTTTCTTTCTCCTAGGGCTGTGGAACTGAATGGAAGGTCTCATGTGTTTTGGTGATGCTAAGTAATAACGTGCTTATTTTCCTCTCTTGTTATTGACAGCTGTGTTTTTATGTATTGCTTCTGTTCCTTTTGTTGTTCTGTAAATATCAATATAAATCAACTCCTCATTCTTTGTGATGTTGTGAAGAGATTGTTCGTATAATGAGGTATTAAAGGGGTCATATAACTTAATTTTGCTCATCTTTGGGACACAGGCATGTAAGAAAAGAAACAAAGTAAAAGATATCCGTGGAGGCAGAAGTGGAAGCTTTGTGGTAATATTTAGAGCAAATCTGGAGGGATCTCGTAGAAAGTTGCTACTGACGGTCGAACACCAATAGTTGCATGGAGAACTATGCTAATTCTTGTAACAAACGGAGTTTTGGCAAAAACACACATGCACACAAAAATACAGGTTCGTTGCTTATATTTGAGCCATTTATAAAGATTATTTTATTCCTAACTTTTTCTGTTGGATGTCAGCACTTCGTGGCTCTGTTTTCCAATACTCGCTGTCTATAGTTTTGATTTCTAAACTCTAGAATTATAAATCCTGAGCTGTCATTTCTCACGTGTAGCCCGCACGCTTGTGGGATTATGCGATACTCTGTGAATGGCAGTTAAGAAAAGCAATTGGTGTATGTGAAATTTCTGAAAGTTATCTGCATCTCTGCCGGGAACCCCCCCTCCCCCCTGCCAGCTCCCTCCCTGAAAGCTAAGCGTCCCCAAATCGGGAGCCATTGGAAACTAATACAGACATTAAAAGCCGCGTGTCGAATGCAAGATATTACTGCAAGTTTAGGAGAGATTAAATTCCAAATGGTTGTTGAGGTGTGTGGGCTGGGCTCTGACCGAAAGGAAGAGGATAAAGGATTTATGAGTGCAAACCAGACCACTACTTTTACTGCCCGTGTCCGTCCTTCAACGGGAAGAGACCCAAATCTTCAGAATTCTCAGTGTTTGTGTGTGAATGTTATTTGTCTGGGTGGTATAACTGATGTAAAAGCACATAAATACTGTATTTGTAATTCCCCACAGTAAACGTGTGCATACATTTCATATACGTGTCTATATTTATGTGGAGTCACTATATGATTGGTTTCATCCAGCATAGATGATGTCCACTGATGGTTCAGTTTTTATTAAGAAAACATACTTCCACAAGTGCTTTACAATAATAAATATGTCACATTGCTCTAAGGCTATCATTCTTTGTAGCAGAGGTTGTTGCACTAGTTTTTTAAGTATTGGGGAAGAGATGTGCAGCTAGTCTTCACAGTTCAGTAGCCTCGCACCAAAATTGCTCATAAGACAGTATAATTCATATAGAGAGAACCTTGCAGTGACTTTTGGATTTATTTATGGCAAATGTGTGTTTTGACAACTGGGACCATACTTTTAATTTCCGTTTGTAAGGTGGAAGTTTGAAGAATTGGAGGGCTCTGACACTTGAAGAAAATTATGTGATTGGAAAAAGTCTTCATTTCCTCCAAAATCATTTTTCTGCAAAGACCTTTCATCCTGGCACTGCTAAGTTAGTTTAATTCCTCCAAAGGAAGTGGGGTGGGGGCGGGGGGGAACCCACAACACGACTCTCTGTTTCTGCGACGGGGTTTTACTGGCTGCTTCAGTTCAGTACCCCCTGTTACTGGCGTATGGATTTATCTCGATGATGGCTCGGTCACGTATGGGAGATGAAGTTTCAGAACTAGGCTATATTTAAAAGTTTGTTTAGTGCTGGCTTTATTCTTTCTGGCTGAAGCTTTTGTGAGGTAGACCCATTGCTTTTGTGAATGCTGGGTTGGAATCTGGTGGTCTCGCTGAGCAGAATGTGCGGAAACGGAGAAGTGGCGATCTCTTTCCCCAGCGGTGGTATGTGAAGCTATTTTCTTTCGACATGTTGTCAGGAGAAACATATCCTGACCCGCACAGTAGTGAAGGCCGCAGGTTTTCTTCAGGACAACAATAAAAAAAAAATAAAAAAATACACTTTGAATTTTGGTAGCAAACAGGCGCTGACGTGGAAGGGCTAACTCCACATGGCCTGTCATGGCGTGGAGACCCTGATGGGCAAAAATAGCAGTTTTTCTCATGTGACCGCCTCTTCTCAAGGTGCTGCAGGCTCTGTGGGGGTTTTTTTGAGCAGTGACACCTGCCTGTATTAGTTCAGCAAATAAGGAAGCACTGGGAAAAGGGCATTAACCTGCCCCTTCGTGCCACCAGGGGCGTGAGGTAAAAAGGAAGGAGAAGGCTGCACTGTTGGCTTCTTGTTGCCTGTTGTGCTCTCGGCTCCATCTGAGCGCCGCAGTTTGCTGGTCAAGCTAGGGATGGATAATGTGGAGGGGTCCCCAGTCAGCACATGCTGAGCTCTAGGTTGATCTACTCACTTGTGTGATTCAAGGGTTTTGTTGTTTTGTTGTTTTTTTGTTTTTTTTTTCCTGGAGGACAAATAAGAGCACCAAAAAGCTGTTTTCTTTCGTATTTAATATTAAAAGCACTTACTGGTTCAATATGTTCATATGAGCAAGTACATTAGGTCCTTTAAAGAGTTAACTAAAACAATTATAAATGCTGAAATTAAGCCTATTCTTCAAATTACAAGTTAAGGGAAGTAAATAAATTACTCTCAATCTCTCTCAAAGTTGTTATAGTTGTAGAATATCTGGAGCCCATTCCCACAATGCAAAAAAAAAAAAAAAAAAAAAATCCTTGGGATTACCGCTGTGTGCAGGGGGAAACCTTGGTAATAAGCCCTGAGCTCTCACGCCATCCTGGACATAAAAATAGCCAGCTGTCCAGGCTATGGCAGGGCTGGGAGGAGGCTTAAGGAGGCAGGAGGAGAGATGCGCGCTCTTTGTTATGCGTTGCTTGACGAGCTGGTCAGCAGCCCGCAAGGCAAGAGATGACTTTTACGTAAAAGGAAGTAATTTTAATTTGAAGGAAGGTTTTATATTACCACCTCCTTTTTTTTTTTCTTTTTTTGTTCTTTACCTTGGATATTTGTTTAATCTTTACCCGCTGCTGGAAATTGAGTCAGACAAGAGAAAGAGTTACAAATTTCTCTTGAGAGCTGAAGGAAACTGAGAGTAGCTGAGAGGTCATCCTGGCTCCCTCCCAGCTCGTGGGGAGTCCCGGGAAGCTGCCGGAGCGCGCACAGCCACATAAGCGCCTGTTCTGGTGGCCACCGGGCAGATCTGTTTGGCTTTAGCCCGGATTACTTCTTCCCTTCGTGCCCGGTCGCTGCCGCTGATGCAGTTGTGTGAGGGGCGGGCAGCTGATGATTTTAATTCAAATTCCCTTGCTTTTGTGTGTTTCTATAAAGCCTTTCTAAGGTGGTTGGTAACGTGTAGCTTTTCTTACCTGGGGGTTAATATTTGAAATGTCTCTTTTTTTTTAATTATTATTTTGTAAAATAATACATGCTGTTGGTGACCATCCCACTGAGATCTGCTCCAGGTGTTAAAATAGAATTTATTCAATCAAAGTAACGGCCAAAGTACTGGTGTTTCCTTCTGGGGCTAAAATTCAAAGGTTCAGTGAAGTGTTTCGCGGTAGGGGAGCAAATGCTTTAAAAAAAGATGCTGTACGAAATGCGCATCCCTTTCATACCCCACTTGGCATATTCTGATTTTTGTATCTTTTCACTTAATAATTTTCTGCAGCGGTTTCCTTCAATGCACTTTGTGCAGTCTCTCTCGCTCCCTTCGTGCAGTGGGGGAAAGATTTGACAAGAGCTTTAAAATAAACATCATACAGTTTCTGCATTTGTTTTTCCTGTTTTTTTTGGCACGGACTGATACGTGAGGAAGGCTTGCAGATTCACTGAATACTTTAGCCTTTGATCACTCGTCTAAGCACCTATTGCTGACCACCCTGTACACCCTGTCCTGTTCACTCAGCTTCTGCCCCAAAAAGTAGGCAGACAGAGGCAGCGCGTGAAGAATTCACTAAGACAGAAGAAACACAAGGTGGATTATGGTGGTAATAGTAGCAATTACTCTGTGTCTTTTTCTGAAGAACTGCTGCCATAGTTAGTAAAATAGATTAGAGCAGGTAAAGGAAAAATCTGCCCCTTATTTTTTTTTTTTCCTGCAGACATGAGTGATCCTGTTCCTTGCACGCTGAAGAAGGATACAGGCAGACTAAAATTAAGCCATATCCGTTGATGACTACGGAGTTGTCTGAAGGGTTTCTTTCTCATTTCCAGTAGCATGGTCCCTGTCGTAGTGAAGAATCAGTAATCACAGCATCACTACCCCTCGCATGCGCTTGTCTGGATTTTCATATAACCCACCTACTTAGAAGGAATTAGAATAGTAAGACAAGAAAATTTGAAACAAGACCTTGAGATTTGGAATATCTTATCCTAATGCTCCTTCTCCTCAGGTCTATAAAGCGCTCTTCTTCCCCTGATTTTTGAGATGACGCTGTTGTCCTTTGGTTCCTTATAGTCTGCATTCCAAAAGGATAATTCAGAACTGATCAGAATAAACTGATGGATGAGGGGGTTCTGTTTCATATGTCAACCGCAGTTACTTTTTCATGAGTTGTTTGTCATAGGGGTTCATTTCCATTTCTCTGCTCAGGCCCGTGTGCATGGGTTTTTTTAAAGTTTTTTTGTTTTTTTTTTTTAAATCACCCTCTTCCCTCCCCCTAAAAAATGGGGGTGGATAAAAATCACTGACCTGAAACACTTAGTTCTTAATAATTCAGATGTGTGAGCTCAATTAGTAAATTTAAAACTATTTTTTTAAATGCAATTTAGATGTGAAAATAGGATAGCTTATGCCTAAACTTACTGTCATGTGTTAAAATAATCCAACCATATAAAAGCAACTGAGTGCTGTATTTACACCGAAGTTTTAAACGAAATCAAACCAGCAAAGGTTAACGTTTAGGAAATAATCTGGAACAAAGGGGTCCTAAAAGTCTAACCAAGACAATAGGGGCCTTCTGTGCTGATACTGACACAATGTCTTCATCGGTTTACTCAGTCCAATTAGTTCATTTAAGGCTGAAAGCTGAGCGTTGAGAGAGCAGGAGGAGATTTCTGCTTTCCATAGGGTAAGAGACAAGGTACCTACTACTTTTAAAATCTTTTTTTAAACACAGAGAAAACCCAGTTTGATAAACTTTTATTCTTGCGTAACAGGAACATGGAAGGTATTTTTAAAAATTAATTAAAAATACAGTGTCTTGCTATGCTGTATTATAATTTCACTTTGCATCTAAATGCGGCTTTTTAGCAATCACAAACAAAGCTTAAAAGAGAGAAATTAGCAAGAAATGTAGCCTTTGTAGAATGATATAGTCCTTTCGTATATCAAGAAAAAGTATCAGATATGGATTTGCTAAGTAACAAGTTTAAACAGTTACCAACCAAGAAGAATTGATCCTTCCCTAGATAAACAATTATAAAAACAAAAATGCCCCAAAACGGATTTATTCAGATCAGGGGTTCCTGCCTGATAATTTAAACCCTGATTAAAATCAGCAGTTTAAATCACTTTGATATCAGCCATTCTGCCTTCAAACTAAGTTGGGAACAAGTTGGGGCTTTAGACCCTCTACCATTTAGCGCTACACTTATTCCATCTTCCTATTTTAAGTCATTTACCCATTCTGTCTGATATCTATCTGCACTTCCTTTGCTCTGTTCCTCAGCTCAAACATCTCCCTTTGGTGTTTTTGTGTGTGGGTTTGTTTTTTTTTTAACATGAATCCTGTATCAGAATAAGAAAGAGGCTGAGTAGTTTAACAGTATAATTTAGATAAGGCAGCACAAATGTGTAATTTCCACAGGTGTCCATGACTCGTGAATATTTTGTATCATAATGAAATTTGTTTATATACAGTTAATTTCTTTTAAGTTTTCACCATTTTCAGTTCTGTTCTTTTCATTTTTACTGGGCTAAAATTCAGTGAGACCTGGATGAGATTGATTTTTTTTTTTTTTTAATTTTGTTTTTTTTCCTTAACTTAGGCCATCAAGCTCTGGCCCTCCCTGTCCCTTTTTCTTTAGCTTGAAACGGTAGGAGAAAATGGTGCTTTTTCCACTCCAGCCTTCAGATCAGATGGGCTTTGTCCACACTCAGCTGCCAGGTGGTGAAGGTGTGCTTTGTGGTCTTCAGAGCAAACAGACCTAATGAATGTACTGTTCTGCTAACTAGGGTAAATTGATTACTTTGATTTACCTAAGATAACTGTGTTTTATGAGATGGGGAGTTTTCTTACTTGCCAACCACAATTTCAGAATCATTTATCGTTTTAAGTGTGAAAAACAATGAAGAAAGACAAAATGTTTAAGTAAACCACAGAAGCTTTTTTTGTAGAAATCGAGTTGTAAACTGGTGGTCCACTATTTTAGTAGGTGTTAGAAATGCAAAGTTGCTTTGGTGGAGGATTCTGAAAAGCACCTTTTATTTTTTTTTTTTCCCCCTGTTGGATAACTAGTGCTCAGACATTGTAACAAAAGAAATATTTGTGTTTAAATTCAAGAGTAGTGCCCCAGATTTCATTCCACAACGTTTAGTTTAATTAGCAGATGGGCTTGAGGGTTGTGAAATGCTGATATCATCTCCAGAGTCTTCGTTTCAGAGCCTAGACTGTTAAATGGCTACTTTTCATGTTCTTAAGGGGAGGTGGAAATCAAACATAATCAAGAAAGCTTAAAGTACTAGTAGAGGCGAGTTCAGTTTTCCAAGTTATATTGTTCAGCTGCTGTTCAGTATCTGTTGGCCTCTTGTTGGAATGCATCTTTTTATCTAGTCTCCTCATCGTGATTTAGTTGTATAGATTACAATAAGATCAGTACAGATTGAGACATGTTTCCATCAGCCCTGAGTTTTAAGTCTGTGTTGGGTTTGCTGGAGACCTGATTCTGATAGCTCTTTATCCTTAGAAGGACACGGGTGGGAAATACAAGGGTGCTTGATGGTAAAATTCCTTGAGGGGACGGGTATGTGCAGGGATTAAAAGCAAGAAATTGTTTGGCAGATGTTTTGCTTTTCCGATTGTGCAGCTCTTGCCGCAGTAAAAAGCAGCAGAGGGGAAGTTACAAGGTTTTTAACTTTTCCCAGTAATTCCTGAGACAAGGAGTCTGTGACTACGCTTGGGAAGTACGTTGCACACCTGGGGTGCAACGTTGATGAGTGTGAATCAGCAGCGTGGTTTGCCGTGGTTTTGATTAATAAGTTTGCTTCGTCGCGGTGCGTGGAGATGCTCGGGGACAGAGGCGAGAAGCGATATTGGAGGCTGTGGTTATTAGAAGGGACAGAAATGAACAGTTAGCTTAAAGATTATGTAATAATACGTAGCGTGATGCGCGGCTTTGCCAAAAACGCTAATGTAAGTCAACGTTTACCAAATGAAAATATAACTGATACTGTTGCCAGTTCAGCAGTCCCTAGAGATCTTCTAGCCAATGCAGTAAATGCTACTTTCTGTAGAAAAAGACAACCTTTGTATCTTGGGAATAATTTAAGTGTAGTTTGCTGACTGTGACCCGGTGGACCATATTGGAAAGTGCTTAGGTGGAGGTTGCCGGAATACCGTGACCATTTTTAATTTGTAGATACGTATGTAACAGAGAACGCTTTTTTCTTTGGAGTTAGACACTGAGTGCAGAGTAATCAAACAGATTTGCATACATTCCCCCGCCCCGATTCTGTGATTAGGAAAACATTAGCAAATCTCAGCTGTGACCAACCTTTCCTTTCTGACCATGGAAAAAGATCAAATTCTGATAGACTAAATATAGAATTTCTAAAATTGGGCTGTGGGAAAAAATGGGAAAATGATGACATGAAACAGATGAATGTAGAAACATTTATGTGGCTTGATCTCCTTTTCCCAGTTACATTTGTGTTAGAGCGTAGACAGACACATCTAGGCCATCTCTTTGCAGACCCACACGGCACAAAACTTTCTGTATCTAATGAAGTCTCGAAAAATCAGTCGTCATTGGTTATTTTGTAGGAATAAAAATGGAGACCTAATGGAGTAGCAGAAGAGGAGAAATGGTCTCCATGCATCACAGTTGCTTGTTTATTAACACCTGTAGAGTTTATTTCTGCATTTAATGATATCTGGAATGCTTGGCCCAAATCTAACTGGCGTTCACAATTGGTTCAAAGATCTTGCCTTTATACGAAATACACACCAGATTCCTGTCCCCCTCCCCGCTCCTCAGTTATGCTGGAGTAGATAATCTATACTCTTAATTTTTCCTGAAGTAACTGAGAAACAGTACTGGAAAAAAGCCCCCATTCCCCCGCCTTGCCTCCCCGCTTCCGCCCTGGTGAGCAATTATTGCGATATTTGCTAGAAAGCACTTTTCCTATGGTTTGAAACTTCAGTTAAACGTAGCATTTTCTCTAGGTACTGGTAGGCAGAGTAACTCCCAGGTAATCTGGTCTGAGGACCTACCCGATCCAGCGAGGGCCTGGAGCAGACTCTACGGGTAGCTACAGTGCATTCCAGACAGAGATTAGATTCAGTGCTCTCACACCCGTAGGCGGGTTTAGGGTTTAACATAATAAATGTCAATGAGAAATACGAAAACTCACTAAGAGGGCAATCTATTATGAGAAGGGAAGGAGAAGGTGGTAATGGCTCCAGTGTCAATAGTGTCTAACTGTTCATTAAGCCAGGGTGGAAAGAGAAATTAAACAGATTTATTTATGAAAATTTATGGTCATAGCTTTACAAATTGTGGCTCGGTAAGTAAGAATAAAAATGCAGCGCATATTTCTAGATGAGTTTGGAGTATTACTGTGTGATAGAGAGGGTTCTGTTGGTTTCTCCATAGCGAGTAGTTTGTTGCATAAGTCTTCACCTTCCCTAAAAGCTGGGCTTTTTCAGGGGAGGTGCCTGTGGCAGCCTGTAATTTAATACCTCTCATTACTCATTAGCAAAGGCATCCAGGTTCACATTGTAGGTGTTTCCCTTTAGTCAGGCTTCTCTTCAGGAGACGCAGTTGATTGTGATTTGTGGATTTCCTTACAACTAACTTTAGTTTACTTGTTGACATACAGGAATGGTCACTGCTGAGAGTTTTTGATCGTGACATAGTTTCTGTTTTCATCTGGCAAATCTGTTCATTGTTGTATCTCGGAAAAGTAAATGTTTTTATTAGTCCCTCTTTGCTGCATATATTCTTTAGGATTAGCCTGATGTCTGCCGTAGGGAGATAGGGAAATAATGCTGGGGAAGGAATGCTGTGGCTTGCCTTTCAGGAAGGTGAAGATCTGTTAGGGGATTTCTTGTGTTTATTCCTGAGGAAAGACTGAACGCTGATTTAAAGTTATGTGGGTTGGATGCTCACCAGATTGTGTACGAGTACTAGATCTCCAAAACAGTAGTTTAATGAATATACTTTTTTTTTTTCCTCTTACTATTAGCAAAACCATCCTTCTTACGCTTTTGAGAAAGTAGTAAAATGGGATTTCACTTGCATAAATCAGTATCGACTAGTCAACTACAGATGAAGCCTTATTACAACGTTTCTCGTTGAAGTAGCTAAGGTTTTGGTTTCAGCCCGAGGTCAGCACTGTGAAAAGCACATGCCTGGGAAATAATCTAGGAGAGTGTTGGTGGGGTCAGTGCCAGCTGCTGCAAAGCTTCCCTTCTGCATACTGCATCAAACTGGCGAGCCCGCACCACCCTTGGACTTCGGGTGAGATTTTGAAACACATAGGAACATGCAGGATAAGAGTTTAAACTTAGTTTAGGATTTCTTCCTTTATTTTTGTATTTTTAAAACAATAGCTCTTAGGCAATGCAAGTTAGGCAGGTCTTTGGGTTGATGCGAAGCCTAGCAGACAAGTGTTGTTATGAGCGCAGGATCCTGCACGCGTATGAAAATAAATCGGAATAAATTAAGCCTGAGAGGATAAATAAGTAAATACCAGAACAAAAATGCAGTTAGATACTTATTAACATGTGCAGTGACAACGAAGCTGGAGATGTCTACCTGACGTGGCCGGTTGAACACATGACTTGCTGGTTGTGAACATGGTGGCTCACTGGTATAGAAGCAGTCACTGTATGCAAGTACTAAATGTGCGGATGCATCCGTATCTGGTATGTCTGTCTGAAAAGTTTGGCAAAGCAGGTATCAAGTATCATACCTCCCCTCTTCAGAGTGCTGCCAGCTACAGCACTGGCCTGCAGCTTCAGCTGCTTTGAACTGCCCGCTGAAAACATCTGTACTTACGCAGAAGATGCGTGATAGATGTGGAAGCACGTGATGTGTAAGTACACAGGTCTCCTTGGTCACTGTTTTTTGGTGTTTCTCTGATGCTTCCCCTCACTTCCGAGTGTGATTCACATTTGTTTTTTTTACTCCTGCCTGCGGCACTCGTCACATTTGGGCTTCCAGTAGTCTTTATTTAGATATAAATATAAGTATTATATATAAATCCAGATAGACGAGACCTTGTGTAAGATTTTTCTGACCCACGTCACTTTCAGTGGTAGGATTTGGCTCTTCTTGAAGGCTGAAGACTCATTGGGTCATAGCGGTTTCCACGTAGGTTTAAAGTCTTTGACGGCTCTCAGCCCCAGGGCTAAGAGCGTTAGCAGACCGAACGCCTCGGACCGGTGGAAGAGCAGCAGAGTTCTGGTATTGGGCCTTTTGCTTTTCTGCGCTGGGTTTCTTCTGTCAGGCCACCAGACTTGCTTCTCCCTCCGGTCCTTTCCAGCTGGCTCGTTGCCAGTAAGCCGCAGCGCGAAGTCTTCGGTAGTGATCCTGTGCACTGTGGCAAAGTTACTGAACAAAACTGGTTCCCTGTTTTACCTCAAACCAGGACAGTAGGAGACAGGGGAGCTGGCAAAGGAGTTTCCCAGCTGCTGTTCCTCCCAGTAGCTGAACTGCAGCCGACACGCAGGGCACCAAAATGGCTGGAGTAGCGCAAAGGTAGACTCGTGACCTTTCCCTGGCCTGTTTCCACTGCGATTCTTCTGCTCCAGACTAGTTGTACCCAGTGCCGTGAAGATCCTGCGTGGTGGTGGTCTGCGGCTATCCCCCTGTGGCTGCTTTCTAGCCTGTCCCCAAGCATGGCCCTCTGGACACAGAGATGCGCTGCCTGGCACATCAGCAGCGGATTTCACCTCACGGTATCCAGAATTTGTTAGACAAGATGCTTTCTGACCACATCAAGCTTCAGTGAAGCACGCCGTTGTGGCCCTTGGCTTACTGGGGCGTTCCTAAAGTCACCCCAGGCAGGGAGAACACTCCGGCAGTTAGCAATGAAACAGTCTCTGTCCTTTAGAGCTATTAAACAGTTATTAATTCTGATTTTTTTCCCCTGTTTTCTGACTTTGTAGAGTCTCAACACTGTGCTCGGAGCTTGCTTTTCATTGCAAATTTGTAATAATTAAAAAAAAAAAGTCTTGCATAATAAAAACTGGAGCGTGAAGGAAAAAGGGAGAACCCTAATGCTCATATTTAGCTAAACTGTTATTCTGGTTTACAGGATTATGCTTTTAGTTTTTGCAGTGGCTACGGCTAGCTATTAATTTACCAACCGTTTCATCAACAGTGGCAGGTGGGTTCTGTCAGGCTAATACAACTTCTTTGTCTTCCTTCTGGACACTGTGCGTGTCATGTATTCTGCGCAGGGATATTTATCTCGGATTAGCATTGACGGATAGAGCCAGTGTGCTTCCGTAAGAGCGAGAATTGGTTTTCAGATTCTACCTATTGGTTATGCATCTCCTGTATGAATTAATAGTGGTTTAGCAAGATTAAAGCCAGGAAGCGGCACCTCACTTCTAATACTTTTTCAGAGGTCAGATGTTGCGCGCGCGCAGGAACTCCAATAGATGTGGCTCATACAAGACTGGAAATACGTTATTTGAATTGATCCTTCCCGTGGAAGGGAGAGAAAAAGGCATTGAGGGCATAAGTGTGAGGGGCAGGGACCAAGTCTTCTTTGAAGAAGTTGTGAAGTAAAGCACGTTTGACACTCTAAGGTAACTTCTCCTCTTTTTTTAAGAGAATGCAGTGGGTTTGATAGTACTGACATGCAAGTATAGTAGAAGAGGAAATACACTGCAACAGTAAGACCCCAAGGCAATAGAGGCAAGGAATCTGTTTGATTTGCATTCGGAAAATAAAGTAAAAAAACCAAACAAACAAACACCAGTTTAGGGACGTGGTCTACCTCTGTCATGGAAGAATCGCCAAGCTTCCATTTAAGGTAGCTGGACCTGATTAATTCTTCACTGGGAGACGTCCAAGAAAAGCCATGGTGCTGGAGGAAGAGTTGTTCGCAGTGCTGTAGGTGGCACCCTTCCCTTTGAGATGGTGCTGAACCAGTGCCAGAAGGAAAGGGGTAGGCGGCCCTCTGCGGAGAGGAGCCCTGGACCAGATGCTCGGCTGGTGTCAATCCCCACAGGTCTGCTGAGGTGCCTCATTTACGCCAGCTGAAAAATCTGTCCTTCCATCTTAAAAAAAGCCAGGTGAAAGCGGGGCTTTGCCTCCTCATCATTGTCATTGGTAGAGATTCCACGACTCCATCCTCTATGGGATCTGCTGCGTGGGCTGAGCCCCGTGCCGGGCCATGCGTGCTGCCCCTCTGAAAGTGTCCCCACAGCCTCCGTAGGCAGCGTTGGCTCTCTCTGGCGCTCAGCCGCAGAGGTGGCTGCGCTTCCGTGGTGGGCAGCGTCGCACCTGCAGGCACCAAGTTTGCACCGTGCTTTGGGAGGGAGGCACAGCTCTACAGAAGCAGATACTGTTGCCTTTGTCGGTTATAACGTTTTATTCGGCTAATATATTAAGAGATGCTCGTTAAAGCACAGCATCGCTTCTCTTGAAAGTAGTTTTGCCATGAACGCTGGAGGTGACACAAGTATTCAGCTGCATGCTTGAACTATGCTAGGGCTGAGGGTCCTCAGACCTATTTGTGTTCCTGTAAGTACAGACCAAAAAAGACTGACTTTTTATTTACCTTGTGGTTTGGGAGTTGAGAGTTAGGACTCTGGGGCCCAAGCGTACAGTCGAGTCACTGTGTGTCAGCTGATCCTTGGTAGCAGTGTATGGCAACTGCAAGGAACGCGCTGTGAATGAAGCATTCAGTTCCCAGTGCTGACACTGTGGCCTAAAGCATCCAACTAAAAATACGTCTCTAAAATGGGCAGTCATCTGACATTTTTATTTACTAGTGTGGTTTGGGCATGGGTGGATGAAACATTCTAATAAATTACTGTATCTTTTTTGGCCGTCTGTTTTTGATTTATCGTATTTTACTAATTCAAGAGGTATTACATGCCTAATGAATTGAAGCTTTGACATGCTGACCCATTTGCATTAAGGTGCTTGGAGGAGAAGGAAAGCTTGGGACAGGGAGTATCGAGCAGAAAGCGAAGCTTCTGTCATCGAGTATGGCTGTGACCTGATCCTCCAGCGCGAAGTTCTGTGCCAGAAGGTTTTGTATTCATATCTACTGCAGCATCCACTTGCTGTCCAACACTTGCCGTAGTTCGAAATAGGTGCCGCTGGTCTTTTGTCGCTGTTGCATTCCGCTCTTTAATGTGGCCGTCCTCTCGGTTCCCTGTAAGGCAGGGAAGCCGTGTCCCTGTTTTACAAGCGCAAACTGGGTCTAATTCTCCCCTGACCTCCTGTGCTGGGGCAAAGCGCTCAATCAGTCCATCCTAATTACGGCTGTGGCTATACAGACAAAGGAATAATGTTTTGGCACTTTCTGCTGGAGACGGAGAGGACACAGTGCTCCTTTAGGGACGGTGATAAGAAAGGATGCAATTCTGAAGCTGTTCCCTGCACCTCTCCTTTTAACAATGGAAACCGAAGGGATAGCCTGGAACTTCGTTGGAGAGGGTGAACTGGAGAGGAGGAGCTGCTACTCGGCTGTCTCAGGCGCAGGGTTCCCTCTCTGTTTAGAGTGACACGATCATCTGAAGAGCCATGCTGCTCGGTGAAGCTGTTGCTGCCGCACAGTGCAGTATGGTGCTTGTTCATTTCGATAGGAAGAAGTTTTCCAGGAAGGGGAGGAGGGGGAAAAGAGGGCATCTGATATCCTCTCTTCACCTTCAGTGCAAAGCCGAAAGGATCTTAAGTGATGCTCTACGAATAGAAGAGAAATTTTCGTTTATCCCTCTTAGTGGTTGGTACATTCCCCTGCTTCTGATTAGTCCTTTAACACTGCAAAGCGACAGTTTGCTCACACCGCTACATTTTTGTATCAGTCACAGCCTTGTTTTTCTCTCTTCCTCTCCCTCCCAAACCCACTTAAGGTTCCTTTCGGGGTTGTGGTGTGTGTGTGTGGTGGTGGTTTTGTTGTTTTGTTTTGTTTTTTTTTTTTCTTTTTGCAAAGCAGCCATGTGAGAGGAATAAAATAATTTTGAAGAGCATTATATGGTGAGAATTTTGACAATGAGTGGAAGATTGTAATTACTCTCTTCCATTAGACTCAGTGGCTTTGGACAGATAAGCTGTATTGAAACGTGTGACCAGGGCATGGGATCATGGATTGTCTTTCACTGTTGTCATGGCGACAGTGATGCAGGTGGCCTATAACTGCCTGGCTGTCAGATCTTATACATCAAACTGGTGCTAAGTGAAAATATGTTAGAGGCATGGGGGAAAAATTGCCAGCAGTGTTTATAGGATCAGGTGGAAGAGAGATAGGCAGCTTTAAAAGCAGCTTTTTGTGAAAGCTGTAGATGGCTCAGGGATGGTTCTTTACAGTGTTTATGCCTTCATATGAGCAAAAACAGTTTTAAAGGGGAAAATATATACAAATATACGTCTTTATTATGTCTTTGTCGCTTTCTCAAACTCAAGATGATGATGATGGCGTTAGGCTGAGATGGAAAAGAAATGGGAAGAAAGGCAAATACTTCTAGCTGACAGCTGGAGCAGACCCTAGAACCTCAGTACTAACTGAGGAAAACACGATGTATTCACTACTGTACCTCGGGACATAATTGGTAGTAGAAAGCTGACCGGCTGTAGAGATGTTTAAGGGATATCAAAACTTAAAATGTGAAATAGCATCTTAAAGTCAAGATGTCTTATAGAAAATGCCCATTAGACTTGCTACAAAGCAATCTCTTTTTCAGAGCAGTTATCTTTCTAATGGGTCTGTCGTCTACATTCCGTGAAGTTCCAAGGAGATTCTGACTCTTACCCCCTTCCCTTTCCAACTGGCAGCACCTTTCAAATGGCTGAGATTTACAGTAGTTCCTGACACTAAAATTAGTTAATCTGTGTAATTTTGCTAAGTATCGCTGCCTCGTACTAGCTATTGACCTACCTTCATTCTCTAGCAGAGACAAACTCTTTGCAAAGAGAATAATGAAAATGATGGTAGAAAAAACCCACAACTCTTATTCTAGTCAAATGTTAAGTATTTGTTTCCTGCAATACTCTGTCCATGGGAATTTAGTCGGGTGATTTTGGTCTTGGCAGTTTACGCTGATCTGAGGTGGAAATACTACTTTGTCTCATTATGGGAGATCCTATAGAAGATTTGCCTACCTCTTTCCATTGTGTGTTGAAATATGCTATTTATTACTTCACATATGTCTGTCCAAAGCATAAATTCATGTCCTCCATGCTCTTTTGGCTAAACTGTACATGGAAAAATCAACATTGCTTCAGAGTGCACGCAGAATAGTTTGGTTTTTGACTCTCTATCCTACCTTTAATTTGCTCTGTTAGACTGCTAGTCAGCAACCCATAACGTAGTGAGGGGGGAAAGTGACTTCGTCTCACAGCCAACATTTGACAAAGCCCCACTCTCATTTGCTCATCCTGCCCCAACAAGGTAGATCTCGCTATTTCAAATGCAGAGGGAGGCATGGGAAACATTTATGAGGGGAAAAAAAAACCTCCGGACCGTTCTGATACTGTGAGTATTGGAAAACTAAAACTGCTAGGAAAAGCAGAGTTAAAAGTAAGGAAGGCATGAAAGAATGCTTCTAATCTTGCACTTGGCTAGGCATTGGGTTTTTTTTTTGTATTGTCACCTTTGGATTCACGGCACCTTTTGCAAGATTGTAGACAGAAAAACACCAAAAATGAAACGTAATCAAGAAGAACAGGTTTTTTTAGTGTAAGCCTAGCAGTCGGCAGTGAGGCTGGAATTGCTTGGAATTGTTAATTGCATGGAATTGTGTATTGGAAAACATCAGCCAAGCAATGTAAATGTTTTATCAGTTGAAAAGTATGATCAATCTCATGTGGCTACAATTTTCAAATGGGGAAAAAAAACCCCTAAATTGGCTTTTAAATTCCTGGCTTAGTGCTTTCTGACCTCGTATTCAGCTTCTCCACGCTCCAGAACCCAGCACTGCATGTTTTGGATTGATGTATCTCTGGATTTTTCAGATGATACAAATGTGTTTATTGATAGTAGGAGGAGCTTTTATTTTTCACCAAAGGTCCCTATGGAGGGTTTAACTAAAATCAAATACTGACTTATGAATCTATTAAGGATACTATTGATGTAGGGAGTATAATGTAGGGAGTATATTTATAATGAATTAGCAAAAATAAAACCAATATCTGGCAAAGACACGTTGTATAAAGGGAAGTTCTGATCTGGGTGAGAGTGAAGGACCTACTGGGTTCTTTCCTATTTTGGTAACTGATTTTTTTGCCACACACTTGACCGAGGTTAGGTCTTTGCTCCTGCCCTAAATGTCCCAGTATTTTAGATAGGAGTGAAGGATGGGGTGGGAAAGGGAGGTCGGTCCTGCAGTTGAACAGTTGGCTCTGGGCAAGCAATCTGTTCTTCTTTCTCTCTAATTGCCAGTATGTTTGTAAGAATTTGGGGGGAGTGCCTACTTTTTCACTCCATTGATGGAAGACACTAGGTAGGTTAAATATTATGCACAAATACAAGATCAGAATAGAAAAGTTTGATATGGTCTTGAGGGAGCAGTGTCTGATAGTTTGACTGTATGGAAAGGAATTGAGTATATGAAGGTTTCTATTTCGAGCTTTGCCCTTGGTGAGCAGTGCTGCTTGGAGAACGAAAGCAGCCCTTCGAGCGTTGGTCTCCCATACCTTAAACCAGAGATAGAACTAGAACTGTAAAGACGAGTTAGTGTTACTACAACTTTGAGGTCCTTGCCTCTGAAGTGTTGTGAAAGTGCATCCTTGCCACTGCTTAAGTACTCCACAGATGGAAAGCGTATGTAAAGTACTGATGTTCTTTACCGAGTGCTGAATGTGAGGAGATGCTACTTGAGTAACTCAATAGGCATCCCAGTAATCCATGAGATTGCCTTCAACCTGTGTTTACTGATGGGGGGGGGGGGGGAAAAATCTTAACTGAGATTTTTTGGCTTCATCTGTGGTTCTCTTCAAAAGTAGCGTGATGTCTTGAGTTTTCATTCAGGCCCAAAATGCACTGGATTATCTTACATAAAGACTTGCATCTTTAATATAGCTTTGCGATCGCTGAGAGCAAAAAAAGGCCCAGATGTATATGTAAGGGTTTTCTAGCTTAAGATGAAAAGAGCGTGTTTTAAGATGATGCCTTAATTCATGTGCTTGAGGTGCTTCATTGTTTTTTTAATCATAGGTTGTTGGTACCAAATTAGCATTTGTAATAGTTTTAGCATTAGTATTCAGGAAAAGTCTGGGTAGGAGGGGGTTGTTTTTGTTTTTTTAAGTGTTTTCTGTTGTTGTTCTTTTTCTCTTGAAGCTGGAACATAGAGATGGTTTGATGTGTATGTTTACAGTAGCAGTACACAACTTTAAAGAGCAAAAATAGGTGCAGAAATGTAGCTGCTATAACCATTTCCTGACTGACGAGATGGTCTAGCTGGTGAACTAGACTCATGTTTCTGGTGTTGTGAATCTGATAATGCAGTTTGGATGTTAATTTGGAAGTAACCACAGAGGCTGTAGGCTGGGCAGACTTATTACCTCATTATCCATTGCTCAGGGTTAGCTGTAAGGTTTTGACCATCTGCGCGCACGCAGAGGAGGAGGGAGAAGGACAATACAGATTACATACTTCGAAGCGATATGGATCCTGATTAAGTTTGCAGTTCATTGCAGCAGGACGGATCTCTCTGGTTCTGTCTCATCTCTTCAGCTCAGAACAGCGACTGCAGCTATTGCTTGGTATAAACCCATGCCTTTTAAAAGGTATTTTATTAGGTTGCCAACTCAGTGCTTTCTGTTTTGAAAGTAAGCAGTGCTTTCACATCTCAGTTTTTCTGAAAAATTGGACTCCTGGCTCTCAAACAGTTTAATCATACTCTAGGTCAAAAATAACTAAATAAAAATACTATTATTGCATCCTCGTTTTTTTTTTTATATGATGCTAGACCTAAATAATTAATAAGAAACCACTTCAACAGTAGTCCCAGCACAAGCAAGCTATACCAGTGTTGTGGTTGTTGCAGTTACAACAGTCTGTGTAGTTTTACATTATTAGTAAAAACGCAGAAGCCATATGGTGGCGTACCGTAAGTTTTGCACTATACTGTTCACTGTTAACCCGTGGGAAATATTTTAATTTTTTTATTTAATATCTTGTCCACTGGCGGTCCTTTGAATTAAAGAAGATATTTGTTGAGCGAGTTGAGAGACACTGCATCTCTGAGGTGTTTCTCGTTTCAAGTGCTTTGCGGCGTGTTCTAGCGGCTCCTGGCCCACGGCTCTGGCGAGCGAAGCAGCAAAGCCCAGTCCCGGTGGCTGCCGCAGACCATCCAGCGCTGGGGGAGCTTCCTGCTCCAACGCCACCGCCAACAGTCATCAGGATGCTTCTCTGCCATGGAGGAGTGTCTCTCCTTTGGGTGTGAGCCGTATTTCCTGCCTCCCTGTGAATCAAGAACCATTTACTTTGGATCTCTGAGGGTTTCTTTTCCCCCTCCTTCTGTTTAAAGCCTCCCTCCCCCTCCTTCCTGTCCCCCCCCCCTCCATATTTCTCAGCGGGCAGGCTGTCTGTAATGAAATCCTATGTTGAAGAACAATGGCGTTTGCAAAAGTCACTTCCACAGTTTCAGTGCAGCTGGTAAAGATGTCTCGTGGTACTAACACCCAAATAAATGCAGCAGTATACCTCTCTCGGTTGGGTGGATGGAAGTAAGTTTGGGCTCTGCTGCTGTGCAAAGGGAGAGACTGAAGCGGCACATCAGTCCTCTCAGCATAATCCTTAGTTTGTGACCTGCTTGGGATGGAGATACAGCCTTTTGTCTCCCTGGAAATGCCCCTTGTGTGTTAGACAGCACTGGAAATAAGTGCAGATCAGGGTGTGTTTGAAGACAAGGCTATACAGAGGCCATTCTGGGCACTCTTGAGTTGGGGATGGGGGGGAAGAAGGTCAGAGAGTTAACTCCCCAATATGCATTTTTAGCCTCTGAGATAATTTAGTACACTGCCGTATTGGAGCATACGCGGTTTCCTGCATGAAACTCGTACCGTGTGTGGTGTGCCTGTCACATCCATTTGCAACTGCTTAGCATGAGCCTTAATACTAAGACACGTGCCGCTTAAACCAAGTGACTGTGTCTGGTGCCAAGAGCCTTAAATCCACTCACGGTTTGTGTCCTTTCCTGTGCACTTATCCCAGTCTAGTTGAGCTTGTTTACAAAGAGATAAGGCGATGGGTGCATTGCTAGGGCTGCAATGCCATAAGGAAACGAGCCATTGGATCTGTCTCTGTTCACCAAATCCATGCGGTCTTGCACAAAACTGTAAGGAAAGACTGGTGAATGGTGAGCCCTCAGTTTCACAGATGCCAGATGAGCAGAGACTTCTCCTTTGAAAACTACTCCTGGTCTGGGTGCATCCTTTCCTAAAGTTTGATTATTTTTTTTTTTTATTTTTTTTTTTAATTCTTAGCATTGCTGCTTCAGGAGCCCAACAGTCTCCCTCTCCTTTGTCTCCTTTGTTCTGCCAGCGATGCCAGTGCTGACACGCTGTCAGTTTTGAGTGCAGCTGTGCCACAAAACAAAGAGGAGCAGAGCATGTGCTTTTTACACGTGCGTGATCCTACTGGTCAACGTGTGGCCTGGACCAGCCAGAGGAAAGCCAGAACTATTCACATGTTAACAAGAAGCTGTAGTTGTGGTATTAGGCTACCGTGATTTATCCTGCCTTTAATATAGCTGGCATGGGCAAAGATTGCAATGAAGATGGAGTAGTTACATAGCCCGTTCCCAGGACTGACAGACATTCTGTGTGTCTGAGCGTTTCTGCGCTCTTCAAAAGCACATCCCAACGCTTGGGCTTCAGCAGGCCATTGCTGTCGTGCGAGCTTGATGGGTCCTCCGTATGCCTTTGGATTATCATCTGCTAGGGAGAGCATCTCTTCTTTCTATCTGTTTGGAAACACCCTTGCACAGTGGAGGAAATACTAAATATGCTGAAGAGAAAGAAAACACACCTGCCCTCAGGGACCAGGGTAAAGAGTTCCGGCAGGCAGAGGGTTTTTTCCATTCCTTCTAGCTGTAATGGAAGAAAGGTAAAAAGGCCACTGCCCAAGTGGTAGAGGAGGTGATGATGGGAGCGATGATTTCTGAAGCTTTTGTGCAACTATTTTTGATGAAGGCCAGCACAGGTAATGGGACTAGTATGTGCTCCCACAGGTGTTTTAAGTGGTCAAATCTGTTAAACCTTTCTGCTGTTTCCCGGCTCCTGCTGCTTTTAACTTTCCTGTATTATCAGAGTATGCAGGGCTTAGCCAAAGCCCGAGGGTCTCTTATGTTAGGTGCTGTACAAAAAGACAGTTGTGTTCCACACATGAAGAGAGACAACAGATGGATAGGGACAGAAAGCAAAGTGGCAGTGACAGGATATTGAACATCACCATAGCAATGGTCTCAGTACATTCTCCATCCCAATACTGGAGGAATTTGAGGATTTATGAGAGTTTATGGAGAGAGCCTGACAGGCACGAAGGAGAGCACATGAAAGAGCCTGAAGAGATTTGTTTGACAGTATAATGAGTGGAGGGGGGTCAGTGTCTGCCGCGGGCTGATTAGAGGTGAAAGTCTAAATGTGCGTTGGGAGGAGGAGAGAGGTTATGAAGAGCCTTCAATGGGAAGAGAAGTAGCTTCCTAGAGAAGGGAGCGCTGGAGAAGGGTGAACCTGATCTGTGATGCAGTGGGGAAAAAAAACAACCAACACCCAAACTACACTCAAAACCTAATACAACCCCTTTGGGACGGGTGTAGTGAGGCCAGGCTGTTTGTCAAAGCAGGAGAAAAGAACGTTGCACTTTTGTTGCCTTTCCCTGCTCCAGCTAGCCCAGGATGCTTTTTCCAGGCAAATACTTTTGTTTAAGGACCTAAGTACACTTCCATGAGCTTCTGGAAGCCTAACTTCAGGCACCCAGGTTTGAAAATTGCTGAATGAAATATTCTGTAGTAGGATATCAGTGCTGGAATTGTTCTTCTGTAATAAAAGCAAGTTGATGTACCACATATGGTTGATTTGGAAATTCTTAGAGATTTCTGTTTCCTAGGAAAAAATAATTTTCCTGAGTTGCCTTGAAACAGGGAACCAGATGATGAAAAGCAGGAGCATTCTCTGCTGAACTGTACATTTGAGGGAAACAAACAAACAAACAAAAGCAGCTTTGAAAAGGTGTACTTTGCGCTTGCTACTTCGCAGATTTGGTAGCCAAGTATTGTACATGCAAGCGAAAAATTACATTGAGCCTTTCCCAGGGCTTTACTTTACATCCTTAATTTTCTTTTAATGGAGTTTACAGTGTACAGTGTAGTGCTTCTGTGCTTATGGGATTTGGAGTTATTAAGGCATCTCTTCTTCATTTATGAGTATGCATTAACTATTGGGATTGAAGAAATGTTTCATCTACTACGTGTAGTAAGTATTGCTTGAGCTGAACACGTTGGCATGTAGCAGAGACTTGTGTTTAGTGCCTCCTTTGCCTCCACACCCTCTGTATGCTCCATAAGCATCAACATCTTCCACCTCCATCTAACCCTATTTCCGCAGAACTGGAATAATGTGTGAAAGAAGAGTTTAATTACGGAGATCAATATTCAAACTGTGTCTTCACTGCAGTGGAGGTCATGATACCTATATTCTGAGTTGCTAACTCCTCCAAGGGTGGCCTAGTTCTTGTCAGTGCTACCTTGTAAAATAGTATTTGTCAGTTGAAGTGTTGAGAGTAATAGCACTAAGTAGCTAAATCTTCATTGCACGTTCAGTCAGTGTTTGCAACACACACACTTTAGCCTGCAACTGTGGTTCAGATAGTTTGGCTAAAGACAACGCTTCAGCTCAAGCTGGAGTCCTACATCAATCGTATACAATCAAGCTGTATTAGTTACAGCTTGAGCTACACCACACTGAAGATGAGCTGTAAGGGTTTCGACAGTAGACAGTAGGTGTAGGAAGGGGGAAATGAACTGTAGATGTAGAAGAGCAGAAAATGGTGGTGGGCAATGTCAAGCAAAAGAAGCAGCTGATGAGCCACAAAATAAGAGACTGATGGCGGGGGGTAGGGGTGTAGATCCTGGAGAACAGGCCAAGTCTGAAATTGAAATGTAACCCAGCAGGTGCCAAGCACCCAAACTTCAGTTAAGTTCTGAGATTGGCAAGTGACGCTGCCTCTGGAAAGCTGGCTGATTGCTTACTGTCAAGATGTAAATTATAGTCAAGTTACTTCTGCCTGCTGTAGCAACTAATGATTACTGTTAATTAAATTGACTGACCAGTAGGAGGGAAACTGAAATGTATATGTTCTTAGCTGTTTCAGGTAATATATGCACATACATGCCCCAGAAGGAGCTCTACCTCTGATGCAACACTAAATCACAGTCCCAGAAGAGCAGTGTTTTGTCCTGGGTGGGTTAAAAAAACCATACAGTTATTTTTTGTGATTCTGCCTGTGCTTTTTTAATTACGGACTTCTAGATGACTATATGCAATATTAATCTGAGAGCTGGATTTTTCATAGTCTGACTCATTGTATTCGTTTGGGGATGTGGGGCAGGCAGAAAGGAAACTGGCTGTATTGTGCATCCTACTTCAAAGTGGTCCAGGATTTCAGTGGAGTTTGTCTTGCTTTTTATAGTTTAACATTCAAATAATTACTGCCACTCAGCCAAGGCCATAGTCTACCTCAGTTGGGAGGACCCGATATACAGCTGTCATAACCTAACCAGTCAAGCTATTGTTTTGTCTATTGTTCATGCTGTCTGATGTTCAGATAGCAGAATTCTCTGAGAATTCAGTACAAAGGGGTATTGTGCATGTGAAGATGGTGGTGATGGATACTAAAACAATGAATTAGGCTGACTTAGAGAAGATCTAGCATCCTTCTAGAAAAGTCCACGTGGAGAGTGTTCCATACCTGCTGGTACACGGAGGGTAGATGCTGTGTGTTCTTAAGGGAGCCGGCATCTCTGGGTAGGATGGGAGCATGTACATCCCTCAGTTCGTATGGTAAGGACACCGAAATGGGGAACAGCAGCAGGTTTTAGTCAAAGTTCCCTAAGACGTGACAGAGGCTACCACAAATGTGCACTAATTCAGCTGCTCTGCTGATAGTAAGCCAAGCCCTCCATGGCTGAGATTTTTTAGCTATCTGAGAGCTGGCTGGGCCAGTTGCTAAAGGTACTGTTATCTGGGTAAGCCTGGAGTGGAGCATTTGGGCAGAGTCATCTGAAGCCAACCTTAGTCTTTAGCTACCGTCGAGGCTGTCTTGCTGTGTTACTTTGAGAAGCAGTGGCAGTCAGTGAATTCATCCCAGATGATTCCAGCAGACTCTTCTTCTCCAGCTGTCATTCAGCTTGTCTTAAGAAATTCCCTCTGTGGAACTTCTTCTCCACCTGACGGGTTTGACACCTGGATCAGGGCACTGTTCCGTTTCTAAAAGTGCAGGGGAAATGCATACTTCGCAAATGCAGATTTTTTAGGTTTGGCAGAACCAGATTGGTAAATCGCGAAACAAAAGGCTGCGTTACATTTTGTAGGAGAATAAACCGTACTTTAATAGTATAGCATTGCAGGAGAACACAAGGTCTGCCAAGCCAATGTGAAGTGAAACCGAAGGATAGCACTCTCTGTGCAGCGGCTGTGTTCAGAGGCAGAACACCCGAGTCAGGAGTTATGTGGACTGTGGTAGTGGAAGTTTTTGTTCCAGAGACCCTGTTTCAAACCCTTATTTGCTGTCTGGCTTAGCATTTTTGTTCCTGGTGATAAATGGAAGGTTTCCAAATCACCATTGTGTTGTGACTCAGTGCAGGGGGAGGGGGGACAACTTATTCCCCATAAAAGTTTCTTTTGGCTTGGAGACAAAAGAGAAAAGAGCAGTTTGTTGGCTCAGTTTGGCAGATAGGGAGCCAGTAACTGATCAGCTTATTAATACAGAGGGTTTCAAATATACAGTCAGCCAAAAAAAAAAAAAGGCATTTGAAAATGCTTAAAAAGAAACAAAAGAAAGGGCAAATTACTTTTGTGTGGGCCTTCAATTAACCATAGCTCACGCTCTGGCTACTTACGTTTTAGAAACTACTTTGGCTTATTTATTTAAATATCCTTTCCTTTTTCTCCAAGGAGAAGAGGTCTTCATGGCAGGGGAAATAAACTCTGTGTGTGCAAGCTTTACATGCACATGCTTTTCTCAATTGGGAGCAGCAATCTAGGTGTGACAGCACATCTTGGTTTTCCATTGCTTTTCTTGTGGCTAGTTAAGAAGAAACAACGTGCAGCGTATTTTTGTTTTGGTTTGATTTTTACCTCTGATTTTCTTTGGTTAGCATGGAGCAAAACGCTTCTCAGATATGCTATGGATAGTTTATAGCCCTATGATTGCAGCTTATCAGTGACAAACCACCTTTCCTTAACACACTCTCAAGTAGGAGGCAGCATTTGTTCTGCACTCGCTGGCTATTTGTATCCCACTCCATTTGGGCAGTGGGTGGACAGTCTGAGTTGCCCACAGAATTTTTTTTAATTCTCTGGCTGGTGGGAAAACCCATGGAAATGCATCTTGTCAGCAAAAAAAAAACCTCTGATGGTTCTGTACATCTGATTCGTTTTGGCTGCAGAAATCAGAAGAAATCCTACTTTGGTTACAGAGGCCATGTTTCATTAGATGCAGCTAGAGCAGTTCTTCCCTCTCCTCAGGGGTGTCTGCTGCACCTCGTGTGGTGATGAGATGTCACAGAGCGGGCTGACAGATGGCAGCGGCGCTGACTTCTCTGTCAGCTAGGAAGACTGATCCCTGAGCTCCAAATACTATCAAGTACATGGATTGTTTTAAAGAGCTGAAACCCCTCTAAAACTGGGTGGTAAATTTCAGTTGGGATACTCTGCAAGCCGGCAGGCTTCAACCTTTAGGGAGGGGAATCCATTAAGTATTGATGAACTTACGCGATACTGTCTTAAGCTGCGCTGTCTAGGAAGCAAACCAACAGGTATGCGTAGCTGCAAGTGCTGTGTTTTTCACCTCTTCTCCGCCGAGCACGCAGTCAGCAGTTGCCCTCGGGATTTCCAGCTCAGTCTCATCCTAGACCCTCTCGCATCCACTCCCAGCTCTGTGCCATCAAGAAAGAGCACACCGCCAATGCCTATCATGACTGTTCCCTAGCCGAGAACCCTTGTTCCATCCTCGTTCCTCCTTGAGCAATCCAGTACCTTCAACCCACTCAAGTATGCTTTCCGTTCCCTGGTAGCCATTCCTTTGGCTCCCGTGACTCTGTCAGCTCCTTGTTCTTCTTCTCCCTGTGACTGCTTTTTTGAATTTGTGCTTTAGAGAAACCTCTTCATTCTGCTCAAGCTTTCTGTGCAGGTATCCTTCATCTCCTTCTGTCCCTTATATCAGGGCAATCACACGTGCAGGAAAAAAATCTGAACCACTGTCCATAGCACCTGACCTTCATGTCTGCTCCTTTGTGATACACCGCCTCCTTTTCTTCCAAGTTAAAATGTTGGCCTTTAGTGCTGGCATCTTTCATGGAAATGGCTTAGACACAGCCTGTAGTTCCCCTTCTAAGACAACTGAGCTGATACGCTTTCATCTTGCTGAAGTTTTGTTTCTGGACATCTCAACAAGCTCTTGTTGAGGCTCTCATAATGTCACTTCTAAATTACTGTGACGTACTCTTCCCTGCCTTTGCCTCTTCTCACACAGAATGCAGCAGCAGGGATCTCTCTCTCTCTCTCTCTCTCTCTCTCTCTCTCTCTCTCTCTCTCTCTCTCTTCTCCTCCCCCTCCCCCCCCCCCCCCCCCCCCCCCTCTTTTCTTTGAATGTGACCCATGTTGTTTGAATACCCTCACTGGGTGCTCCCTTTGCTATTTGCATCAGGCACAAAATAATTGCTTTTATGGCTAAAGTCCTTCTCAGCCTTGTCCTTCTTGGTGTGTTTTTTTCCTTAAAGATTGTCTCCTACATCTACTGGACCCATATTGCAGGCTCTGCTTCTCACCTGATACATTTTCAAGAAAGGACCTTTCATTGCCATCCTCTGAGGCGGATCTCTTTCCCAGCGGCAAAGCCAACCTGTCCCTCTCCTTTTTGGAGAGCACTTTCTGACTCTCTTGCCTGTATACCTCCAGTGTGGCTCTCGTACAGAGGGTGTGTGACACTGGCTGCTTCTGCTCTGCTTCTGTACAGCACTAAGCATCGTGGGCCTTAATGTGCAGCCAGTGATTGTGGGTGCTACAAAAGTACAAGTACCAAAAAATGATACAGCAAAGTACAGGAATGCTGCCTGTCATGCAGCTTTGCAGCGCAAATGAATTTTGAGTAGAAAATGCAAAACCCATCGTCGGGCGATGCATCAGAAGCAAAACTTCATAGAATCATAGAATGGTTTGGGTTGGAAGGGACCTTGAAGATCATCGAGTTCCAACCCCCCTGCCATGGGCAGGGACACCTCCCACCAGCCCAGGTTGCTCAGAGCCCCATCCAGCCTGGCCTGGAACACCTCCAGGGATGGGGCATCCACAACTTCCCTGGGAAACCTGTGCCGGTGCCTCACCGCCCGCAGAGTGAAATATTTCTTCCTAATGTCTAATCTAAATCTATCCTCTTCCAGTTTGAAGCCATTCCCCCTCGTCCTCTCACTACACGCCCTTGTAAAAAGCCCTTCCCCAGCTCTCCTGTAGGCCCCCTTTAGGTACTGGAAGGGGCTGTAGGGTCTCCCCGGAGCCTTCTCTTCTCCAGGCTGAACAGCCCCAACCCTCTCAGCCTCTCCTCATAGCAGAGGTGCTCCAGACCTCTGACCATCTTCATGGCCCTCCTCTGGACCCGCTCTAACAGACTGGCGGGGTTTGAACCCAGCATGCGTCTCTCGTACGTGAACTCCTGAAAACTTCCTCTGGGAGCTCTTGTGGGCTCTACGTTTTTCACTGGGGTCTCTTTCCAAGCCCCGGGCCCTGCCAGGGGTGGGCACAGCCCCGGTAGGACACCCCCCCCCCCCCCCCCCCCCCCGGGCCAGCGAAGCCTGCTGCCAGCAGGTCCCGTAACCCCCACCTCCCCATCAGGCTGCCATCAGGCTGGTTCCCCCCGCGATGTTTCCTGCGGCTGGTGCCTCTTGCCCTGGCTCCCGATGGCACACATTGAAATGCAAATGACAGCAGTAATTGGCGAGAGATAAACCGGGCTGCGAGGGAGCCGGGCGGCGGGGAGTGAAGTGCCTAAGTGACAATTACTGCTCGGCATCCTCCAGCATCCCGAGCGGCGGCGGCGGCGGCAGCAGCCCCCTTTGGTCTCCGCTTTAAAGGAGCTGTAACACGTTAATTGGAGTGCCTCGCTGTTAACACGTCTCACTTAGTTTCTTGTCTGATTCTGCTTTAGTGGGGAGGTGGGGGGAAGGCTTCTCTTTGTTGAGGTGGCTGTTTATTGTTGAAGCCTATTGAAATGTGTGTCATTTGTCATGTCGTCTCCTAAGATTGACTAGCTGCCTCCTTTTTTTTTTTTTTTTAAATTTTTTTGAAGGTAGGAGCTGTTAGGAGAGAGATAATACAAGGTAGTAACAGCTGCAAGTTAGAAATAGGTTTTAATATTCCCGATCTCGATGCTTACAAATAAAAATGTACACTTCACACTGACCAGTTTAAGGGGTGACGTATTTCCCTCACATCTGAAGAAAAAACTCTGGCAGCAATAACTCAAAGGGATAGACAATATACATGTTTGTTTTATCGAGAAGTTTATTTTCCAGTGTATATATAATTTATCCTTAATTTGGGAATTATTTTTTTACAGCTTGAGATTGAACACTAGTCATAGTGTGGAAGACTCTGACTGGGCTTCCTCAGTGTGTTTCCGTCCTCCCTTGCAGGATAAACACGTGAAAGTGGTTCGTTCGCTAATGTTCATAAGTGACAACCAAAACTTCTGTCTTTGTTAGATTTTAAAGACTGAGTCCGCGAGCAAGAGGCTCCGATGCTATCGCCGAACAGACTGGACTGGCACGTCTGAGTCACAGTGTGGGCGATGAATATCGTAATACTGGCACATAACAAACTCTATAGAAAACGCAGGTCGAGATTGTTTTTACCTGTGGAAAAGTAACGCATTGCATTAAAGATTCCAGGAGCTCCCTTGCAGGAGTGTTTCAGCGTGAAGGACTATAAAGTAGAGAAATGGCAGGGATAAAAATTCCAGGACAGACAGTAAAGCTGCAGCAGTAAGTAGTGTGCTGTCAGTCTCTGGATCAAAGCAGCGATAGCAAGTGCAGCATCTCAAGAAGAGTTTAAAGAGCTGGTAAAATCAGCCAGAAGGGCAATAAGGGCTCCATCTGCCTACTAACGTAAACAAGTTGTAAATGATACAGGACATAGCCTGTAGGAGTGGGTAAGGAATCTGTCAGGACCCCAAACAATAACATTTTGGAACAGGGTTGGTTTTACTTTCCTAAAGTATTCAAGAGAAAGGCTGTCTTGAGTCTTAATACAAGATTTCATTCTAGAAGTAAATATGGCTGGCCCATTTCGATGGCTTGTTTCGTGCCTTCCAGTAGCTATCTTCGGAAAAGGATGTGGTTATGTTGTACTGTGAAATGCTGTCTCATCTCATCTTTAAATTGTTAGGCTGGGCAGGTCACTGGTTGGTGGAGACGCTGGTATGACTAATTGCAGGGGGAGAGGGAAAAGCGGTAATTTTACTGAAAAACATGACACTCTTACAAAGCGTAACACTCGGGTACCTACAGCTTAAATGCCTTGAGTCCACGTTTCGGTGTTGTTGCAGCATTAACTGCATGATGAAGAATAAAGGAAAAGGATAGCTTACGTGGAATGTCTGTGTTTAAGAAAGGTACAGGATGGAGCAGAATAAAATTGCTCTTGCACGCTCCTGATCTTGGGCTAATCTGCAGCTTGAAGCAACTTCAACATTATTTATACAGCCTAGTGGTCTGACACCTAATGTAAGTCATATCTACTTATGATAACTGGCCAAGATATCACCCTGAGCTATTTGCTGCACTTCTGTACGGGTGGCAGAGCTGCTCACGGTAGCTTTTTGAATCTATGGTTTACAGCCTGATGTTTTAGGTATACTAGGTATCTGGTGTCTACCTACCTAAAAACGGGGTTATTGTTGCACGTCAGGATTGGCTACAAGACATGCAGCCATTCATGGAGCAAGATCAGCTGTCCTAAGGAAGCCACCATACGCTCATGAGTGAGTGTGTGCCCTGGGATCCTTTACATTGGCCACAGGACCACAGCACTGCTAGAAGGTCTGCGATCCTGTATGGTAGGGGCCCACCAAAATGTATTTCTTGGGATGCTTGTGTTGTATTGCAGCTTGAAAACTCCTCCAAGGAGGACCATGAAGTGATCTGTAGAGCTGGCTTCTACTGTTGCCACATGAGCTTTCATGCAGGAGAGCCTCCCTTCCCTTCTACCCTGGTACGCAAGCACTGGCATAAGAGCTGAAAACTTCACCTTGTGTGCTTTGGATGAAATGCTGACTCAAGAACTTGAAAAATGTTATGTGGCAGCTATCCCATGACACTTTTGCTAGAAAAAGGGCATTAATGGTAATGTCCAACCCAATTCCAGGTGCCATAATTCTATTTTGTTCACCTAACTTCTCACTCCGTTGCCAATTTGCGACTCCCATGCTATTGTGCACCCCGTTTCCGTGTGCTGATAAACAGCTGCTGTTCATGGATGAGTCACTTCGGTGAATGAAACTGTATAGAGTTTCCAAAGGTCTTTGGGATCTTTCTAGATAAAAGGTGCTATGTACCCTGAAGTTTATTAATGTTAATGTGATGCCTAGCATCAAGAAGGGTGTTTTTTCAGGAAAGAAATGGAAGAATATCAGGTTGCCATTACCAGAATTACCAGTAATTGAAAAGAGCCTGAAACAAGGTGGAGTAATCTGTTGACTTAATATGAGGAAGTCCAGCTTCTCTCCTAGTTTTTGGCTGCACTGAACAGCTCTGGTTTAGCCCATTTTGAGGATCTGGCCCAGAAAACAAAATTAAGAACCTAATTACTAACTCTGTGGAACTGATGGCTATAGGCTATGTCCGCATCCGTCAGTGTGGTACTACTGAATGTGATTAGGTGTTTATATGAATAAAAGCATCATGCAGAATGATGACATGAATCTGTATAGTGAAGTGGGAGAGAAAGGAGCAGAAGGAGAGAAAATGTAAAAAGATGCTTAAAGGCAAAGGGACAAATATTGATGCAGGCTAGAGAAATAGGTTGGTGAGGGGGAAATAAACAACAGAAGTCATGCAAGTAGAGCGAAGTATATGCTTTTCTAGGAAAGCTAGAGACCAAGGTGGATGAAAGGAAGTTAAAAGGACAAATATATTATAAAAAAAAAAAGTAATTTCTTCCAGAATTATATTAGAAAACCACTGGAGAGCTGATGAGCCTGAATAGCTCAGGAGGCTCAAGGGACAATTAAGGAGAGAAAATTAGAATGTAAAATACTTCTTACACTAGTCTTCTATAAAGAGGGATACCGCTTGAGCCTTAGCATTACTTTTGGTAAAGGTAAAGAGTTGGCAGGAGAGAGATATTTTTATTGTTAATAAGATCTCATTGAATCACATGATTTAGCAGATGGTGATACAAGTATGAGACTTGGACTCTGCTTGTAGCTTTGCCCCATAATGCCCTGGTCTATGCTTCATTTTCCTTGTCTTCAAAATGACGATAAAGATATTGGCTTTGTTTTTAAACCAGTTTGAGATTGCCTGATATGTCTATGTAAATGAAGAGAGCATTTAATATTTTTAATATTTGGACTACGTTAATCTATGAAGTCAGGAGTTAACTTCTCTAGTATTAGCTGGATTAGCTCCCAGGAAAAAACAACCCCAAAATAAATGTGATTTAATTTATCATTACAGCTATAATAAGAAGAATCTGGAAGATTGCCAATGTTCTTCTTATTGAGGTGGCAAAGATGATAAGGGTGATCCAGGGAATTATAAACTCATGACCCTCATTTAAGTACCTAAGAAAATTGGTGAGAAAGTCATTACAGATGTCATTATAAAGTACCTGAGGCACAAACCAGCATAGCTTTCTGTAAGTGTAAACTTTGTCTAATATATTAGAATTCCTTGAAAAAGTTAAAATAGTGCATAATGGGAGAAGTGTTAGATATATTGTAACTTATTTACACTCCTAAAACGTTGTTGTTAAAGTTTCTCAGAAGAGGCTATTAGGGAAAATTGGTAATCATGGGGTGAGTCTTATATTCATACTACAGGTTTAAAAACTATTTTAGATAGGAAGCAAAGAAATTGCAAATTCTTGCTGGGGAAAAGGCTGCTTTGTAATCCTGGGAAAATGTTAACAGCAGAGCACCTTGTGGGTCATACTACTGTACCGAATGATAACAGTACTAATGATCTGGAAGAGGGACTAAGCAGCCTGATTACCAGCCCTTAAAAGAGATACGACATTGGTTTTGTCAATCAGGCCTGTATAGAAGAACTGGGAAAACTTCCAAGAGGAGTTTCCAAAGCCCTTAGTCCGGCTGAACCCTCAGTGTGGGGGAAACATCCGCTGAAGTGTTAAGGACTTTGACAGTGCTGCCCAAAGATAAAGCAAAACCAGGCATACAATAAATATTTGACAGCACGTTCAAGTATTTGTGGCGTAGTCATGTGGAAAGCCTTTTCAAGAGGCTCAATGGTAAAGTAGTCATTTTTTTTTTGCATGAAAAAGTCAGCAGTGGTTATGTCTAGCTCTGATCCGTGCTTGGAAAACAGCGCCAGCTGGCTAACGCAGGTCTGCTGGCCTTGCTGCGTAGGGCACGACTACTTAAAATCCCTGTCTTCTGGGCTGCTTTTGTGCCAAGTTGTGTTTGGCCTTCTGATTTTTGGTAGCGGCTGATCCCAAGAGGTCAGAGAGTGATCCTCCCTATATCCTGCCTTATATCCTTCCAGTTCTGGTAATCGGTGGTCAAGGGGTTTCCTCAACCAAACACCTTCTTGTTTAGAAACAACTGATGGATATGCAGCCTATTAACTCATTTTAGTACCCAGGTTGAGCCCATTCCGAGTTTCGGTCTGTACCCACAATTGCCCAGTTTTGCACAGTAAGCAGCTTTTTTTTTTTTTTTTCCCCTGTTGGTTTCAAACCTTCTCCAAAAGGCTCGAAGATGGCTTGCTGAAAAACCTGGCAAGAAAAGAAATAAGTTGTTCTGCGTGTGACTTTCTCTCCCCACCATTTCCAGCTTCTCCTGGTCTTCTACTACCTTTTTGTCAATTGTTACGCCATCTCAGGAGACTTTTTTTTTTTAAGCTCCCTAAACCACTGGAAATCTGTGTAGCTTTCCTCCCCCCTCCCCAGCTTTCTACCCTTTTAACAAGTTAAAATGGCTCATTGGTAGGTGTGACAAGAACGAGTGCAACGCAGAGTTAGCTTTATGAGCGACGGCGGGGAGGAGTGAGAGACAGGAGATGGCAAGAGAAGGGTGGGCACTCCTCTCTTCAGTAGCTGATGAGCTGCTTGAGGGGTTTCATGCCCGAAGTGTGACTTTAAATCTCCTAAATATTCATCCATACTTCTCTGTGGTTGCACGTTCTCAACAGCTTGGGTGCAATTCACAAGAAAACGTGAGAGATGCTGAAAACCCGTAACAAGATTCTATCTGTTTGGAAGTTAAGGTGTGTTATTCTCCCTGGCTGTTACTGTGGGTTCCTCTGGGTACCTGCTCATCTGTGCTTTTTTTTTTTTTCTTTCGGGTAGAAGTGGAGACGTATAGGCTAATGCACAATTGAACCCGCGCCTCCAGATGTGAGAAGCTAATGCATTCAGAAACTGGTTTAGGGAACACTCTTGAATGTAAAGGAGACACATTGGGGGAGGGACACAGCAGGAATTCTTTATATTCTGCGGCTTCCCAGCCTGTTCCTTATGCTCACGCAGCAAACCTCATTGCACAGCTACTCTCAGGCTATTTTATTTATTTATTTACTTATTTTCCTATGGGAGCTGTGACTTCATTTTATCCCTTTGTTGCCATGGCTTCTGCCTTAACTTTACCGCCCCTCTAGATTTCTTAGGGTGGGCCTTCAAAGCAAAACTTCCCCTTTTGCAGAAAGGCGCCGGGCAGTAAACTAGGCAAAGGTTAGGGGGTGAAATGTAAACATGATAGACGGAGCGATAGTTTAAACAACTTTGGCCCTGGTCCAGAAGGGCCTTTGATGATGAGATGCCCTGTTTATTAAGGTGGGAAGGGCACACGCTGCCCGTGTCCGGGACTGCAGAATATAGTTTCTGTATTTTAGGCTTCTGTCTGGGTGGAATGGCAAATATAGGCTCTGTTTACCAGAGCAGTGATGAGATCTCATCTGCCAGAATTCGGCGTGTACTTCTACCGAGCAGAAGCATTGTGGACTTCATCCCCTTCGCCGCTCTCTGCCCCACTGTGGCACTGGAGGGGAGCGGGTTCCTCCCTGCCACCGCTGTGTGCGATAGCCCCGGCAGAAGTTTGCGTACGTGTGTGGCTTTATCCGCTTCAGCCCAAAAAGCCTAATGTGGCCTCGGAGCGAGGAGCCGCCTGTATGGATTGCAGCGGAGGGCAATCATTAGCCCAGTACATTTTTCTGTTTTTCGTGCAGTGGAAAGGAAAAAATACTGCATAGCACTGAAAAGAAACTTAAATGACTCAAAAAAAAATAAAAAATTCAGAAGTTTTTTTAATTTCATCATCGTACCTTAAAAAACTTAATAGCTGTTATCTTAAGTATTTCAAGTTTATTTGTTATCTGGCTGTACATCAGCCAGAACTTAAAAAAAACCCAAAACTTAAAAGTGGTGGTGGGGCATCTTTGGATTCTCAGTTGAACAGTTCTTTTGAAGGCTGTAAATATTTTTAATGAGTGGTTTTGACTTTTTTTGTGTGTGTTGTTTTGCTTTTGTTTGGTTGTTTTGGATTTGTTTGTTTTTGTTGGTGGGGTTTTTGTGTTTGTGTGTTTTTTTGTTTGTTTGTTTTTATACACATGCCTGTCAGTAGGATATCCTCACGCAACTGGGAAGAAAATTCAGTTGTGATGGTTAAAGCCTTTTAAAATTTTGGCAGTTCTGGTAACATAGTAAACTCCAGCTATGTAAGTGGTCATTATAGAAAATGTGAAGCTGGAGAACGTCAAATAAATAAGACAAAGGAGAAGACAAACAAGCTGACAGCCACGGTCTTTAGGACGACGTAGTTGACATGAAATCTTGTGAACTATATTTTGAAAAAGAAAGAGGTAATAATAAGTAGTAAAAGTTGTTTCGGAGAGAGCGCTTGCCCGAACTTGCCTGCCAGTTAGTGTTTTGTATCCACGGTGTCACTATGTTATAGCTGGCTGTTTCTGTGCAACGAGTCTGGAGTTATAGTAGAAGTTGACTGTAGTACCACCCTGAAGCTGGCAATCCACAAACAGCCAAAAAGGCATCCTGAAAAAGATTTTTTTTTTTTTTTTTTTTAAATCTCTAATGTATTTCTACTATAGTGCTTATAAATGTTAATTGTAAGCATAGCCAAGTGTGAAACAGGAAAAAAGAAACGGGTAATGTGGGTCTTAAAAAGGGAAGAAAAACTCTACCTCTAATTAGGTACAACTCATGTTGGGAGTTTTGCCTGATTAAAGCCAGAAAGATGAGATGCATTGTTTTTCAATTACTTAGCTCTGCTCTATCTCATTCTTCAGTTTCATAATTTATATTCAGATTTACCCGAGAAAGAAATTAAGCATGATTTTGAAGCACTCGGCTAAATTCATCCTGATATAATCAATCCAAGTGGAATTATGCTGAGGAAGAATTTGGCCCAGGCTTTCTAAACTTACTGAGAGAGAAATCACAATCTAACCTGGAAGGGAAGCAGGGAAAAATCTTCATCTGAAAGAGCACACCGTTACTAGCAGTCTTTCTAAAGCACTTTCATTTGTCTTCCCTTCCCATCATTTTATACTGATTACATTTGTGCTAATTACGTGTGTTCCTTTCTTCTTTCCTGCAAATTAACCATTGCAGGAGAAATGTATTTGCACACAAATATGCTTACAATATAAAAACTTTGATTATAGTACTGGTTAATGAAAAAGCTAAGTGTTGCTTACAACTACAGATATATACTACTTAATCAGATCTTTAGCATTTTTAAATTGAAAGAAAAAAATATTTGAATTACTAGATTTGCTTTCCAGATTAGGAAGAACTAAAATAATATAAATATTATGGGGGTTGTTTGGCTTTTTTATATGGAATGTGCATAGAACCGACAGTGTAGAGAGTTCAGATAATTTCTCGTGTCTTCTGTAAGAGACTCAGTATTCCTTACCTTCTCTCCACTGGCTTTTATAGGTTTGGGCATGTCATTTAGATTCTTGCTGCATCAGGTCTTATTGTCAATGGGATCTGTAGAATGAATATAAATTTATCTTCCTGGAGGGTGTTTTAAATATCTGGACCAAGTTGAAAGTCATCAGTACCAGTGTAAGTCCGTATCTGCAGGGGCCTGGTGTACAGCGATGCTCCAGAGTTTCTCTAGTGCAGCTGAGTGGAAAACCCATTCCACTGGGCTCCATCTAAGAACTGCTGGATTTGATGTCGGGTCAAGTAATAGCTGTATAAAACTGGGAGCTCCATGCCATCGAACACTGCTTATTGGTAGTGTGTACATTCACTTTGGCCTGGCCAACAAGCGCTGAGGTTAGCCGTCCCAGAACGGGGCTGTGGATGTCAGCTGCTGTCCTCGCACGGTGGTCCAAGCCCTGACCAAACGCAGCAACAACTGCATCCTCTTAGCAGCTCAAACTGCACTCGTGAGTGTGGGCAGTTCTTCAGCCAAAAAAAACCCTCCCACCACACGCGAAAAAAAAAAAACCCAGCAAAGTAAATCTGGACTTCTATGGTAAAATGTTACAGTAGTAAACTCTTTCTTTACCACTTCAAAAGGAAAAAAAAAAAAAATCCTACTTCATTAACTGTATGTAATAGAAATTAAATCTCTTAATAAGAATTTAGCCATGCAAGGAATTGATGGTCTCGGGGATGTCTCAGAAGCGTGACTTACGCTGTCACCCGGTTTAGCTAAGCTAAACCAAACTGGATCAAGATATTCTTGTTCCACGGGGGGAGATACCCACAGTTGCAGTTCTTCAGGATCAACAGTTGTGCTTTTGGTTTCACATCCTACCTTAATCTGAATTAACGTTCAAGTTCAGGCAAGTACTTCTGTTGGAGGAAACAGACTCTGTTAAAGCAGACAGAAAACCCAGCTATTTGCTGTATGTGATTAAACTCAAGTTAATTTCAACATAAATACACCCACACGCTGATCTTCCTGTTACACAAAGTTCACAAGACTTAACATTAGAAAGTGGAAACGTTGCTATCCCAGCCCTGCTTATTGAGGGACACGGCTTCATGTCTCAGCCTGATCCCGGCCCTACCCAAGCTTCTTCGTGACCACAGCCAAGCCTTGGCAGCAAACGCGGCTGCGGCGCGCGGCTTCGAGATGCGACAGAGATAAAACCCTGTCCTTCTTTCTGTAGCTGCCACCCCCCCCCCCTCTTCTGCTGCGGGCTCCACCAGGGTTTTGCGCCGTGTCGTGCCGTTGCGGAGGGTTGCAAGCGGTGGCCCCGCAGCAGCTGCTGCTTGCCTCCGTAGCCGAAACTCTCCCTCCCTCTCCCCCTCCGACATAGCGTCAGAGCAAGCTGCAACACTGCTCTGAACTTGTTCTATCCAGTTTGCGCAGCCAGCCTGTTCCTAGAGATGCATTCCTGTGGCTGCCTGGAGCTTCACGGGAGGAAAAACCTTCTTGAGCTCCCCCCCTCAGCCCTCCCAAGCTGTTTATAGGCAAAGGTCAGCTCATCTTCTGTTGCCTGTTTCCCCAGTCTCACACTATCTCTTGTGGCACAAGCTTGGGGGGGTAGGGGGAACCACCACCTTTTACTTAAGTGTATGTTTATAGGAGAAGCTGTGGAATGAGAAAGGGCAGAATTCCTCTTCCTGATTTAAAAAAAAAAAAAAGTTTTCTTTCCTCTCCCTACTCCCCCAATTAAACATTTTTACATGACAAAACCAAACAGTCACGGTAATGACAGGAGAGGCGAGCTGACAACTTTACAAATCTGTCCCTAACTTTATTTAAGAATGCAGAATTTCTTTGGCAGTTCCATGCTGTGGGGAACTTTGTTAACAGAGGTTGCTGATGAAAGGGAAAGTGTGTTTGTAGCACCCGATCCAGGATAAGCAGATGACGGCTCTGTTAACTAGCAGCAGAAATGGCCCGGGACACCATTAACCAACTGGGAATCATCTTCCCCATTAGCCCTGCTGGAGGAGAGCTGGTGGAAGCAGGAAGGCTGCCCAGATTTAGCCAGCGTGTTGCATGCAGGGTTGGGGGAAAGATGGTCTCGTCCTCAACTCCTCATTTGTTTTTAGCCATTCAGGTCATGATGATAAGGCAAAACCCCTCCTTCCTTCGCCTTAAGGTTATTCTTTTGGTCTGTGCTGCTGTGGGACTGCTTACGCTGGGCTCGCGGTGGGCTGTGAAAATTTATGCCTACCGAAAAGCGAAGTGACTCAGCGGGGCCTTACTCAGCGCACGTTATGGGGAAGATCGTGTATCGTGTCCCCAGCTCCGTGTGGATGAACGGGTAGAGAGGTATCCGTATCCCAGAATTAGGCTGCTGGGTGTTTCGAGTCAACCGCAGACAGGTAGCTGGAAATACTCGCTCGGGGAGATTGCGAAGGTCAGTCAGGGTTGATGAACGAGTGTTGTTAAAGTGGCGACAGCCATGTTCTCAAGGAAGAAGGCTGCTGTGAATCGTAATTGTGGAAATGATATACAGATGCGCAACGTTGGGGCATAATTCCGCTGCGAATCCTGCAGGAATTCACATTCCGCTCCCGGGCGTGCTCCTGCTGGTGGGTAATTTTCTCTGTAAGAAAGCATCTCATCGAGGGACCAAATCCTGTCCCCTCTCGCTAGCTGACCTGTCAGGATCGTTGCGATGAGGAAAGGTGGAGGGAAGGCCCTGGGAGTCGCTGTGCTGTGGGGAAGAACGGTTGGAAGTACGGGGGTGAGACGTGGTGTAGCTCAGCTGGCAGTTCACTCTCCCAGGCGTGGAAGAATTGGGGGCTCCAGGAGAGTGTTATTGGGGCTGGAACAGGCACGAGGAGAGGAGCCGTGTGAGCACCCCTGCACCTCTTTGTCCAGCTGTCCTGGGCATGCTTGGGTCTCTGGCGCTAGGCACTAGAGGGAGATGTCAAGATGTGATCTTGTGCGAGGCTGCTCCGGTAGTGAGCACGTTCCCAGGTACCCGATGCCTTTCCAAATCATCTGTAGGCGTTCCGGTACCACAGGAAGGGGTTATTTGGTAATTAATTGTAGACGCTTGCCCATTCAGACATAAGCTTGGCAGCACCTGGCTCAGAAACCTTCGTCGTGAAGTGTCTTTAACGTTTTGGCTGAAAGAGCGTAAATCTGGGAATGTAAGAAGCCTTCTCTTTCTGGGTGATGACCATCATGCTTTCTGGGTGTGGGTGTCCCCCCGTACAATAGAGAGGGCTCTCTGTTTGGTCGAAAAGGCGCCAATAATGCGTGTGGGCCACCAGCTCCTATCTCAGTGATATTTCAGTCCGTGTTTTGCTTAACAGCTCTTCCGAAACGCCTGCACCCCTGAGTAACAGCGAGCAGGCTACTGAAAAGCAAACCCGTGCCCCGCTAGCGGGGAAAGACAGACTGCCTGGCACCCAGGCTCCTCACGGTGAGGCGAGATGTGTCCTGCCAGCCCGCAGCCCCTGCTCTTTCGAGGAACGAAGCCAAGATGTTGAAGGGAGGTCCCCTCTCAGTATCACATACCTGGGGTCTCGCCTTTGTGGAGGCCTTGCAGTCGGCGGAGCGGCGTAAGGTACCGCTCGGGTTGTACCTTTGCCCTTTCGCCGCCTGCGTGCCGTCCCTCTGGGCGCAGGCGCAGCGCGAAACCGGGTCACGTCGGTCTGTCCCGAGGCTGAGGCGTACCAGTCCTGGGAGCCACTCAACCGCAATGACTAAAAGTTTTCCCCGGGAAATGGATTGGATCCTTAACAAGCAGGTGTTTTATGAGCTGATAAAAATGATCTCAAAGGCCGAGAATCAACCTCGCAAGCGGAGGGAACAGAAATGATCAGTGGCTGTTTCTCCCGCTGTTGCGAGTCAGAAATCAAACTGAGGGTTTAGTGCAAAGAGGGTTAAAACACTAGTAATTCAGTGCCTACCAGCTGGGAAGAATAATAAAGCCTGCATTTCTGTGTTGGTACGGGGTGAATGCTGCAGAAACAGGAATTTTATTACATAATTATGCCTCCTACATAAAGCTTTAGAAGGGGGGGGGGAGAAGCCAGCAGGGCTGTGCGTCATTAAAATGACACAGAACATGCCACCACACTCAGAGTCCTGTGTGTGCTTTAAGAGCGTACCATATGCACGTATTCTTCGTGGCCTTGCCGCGCTCCTGAATTTTGGTGCGCTGGGTTGGCAGCTGGGAGGGAGGCTGCCTAATCAAAACCTGTGCTGTCCTTTCTGTCACGAAAAGGGAAGATGGGGAGGGCCGGGGTGCGTGTGTGTGTTTTGTTGTTTGTTATTGTTTTACCAAAGATTTAATTAAATGATTGAGAGGAAAGGGAGGGAAAAATGCAATTCCTAACTCAAAAAATGCTGACTTGAGCACACTCCCTCTCAAGGGCAGCGAGGCTCGGGAGCGCTGCAGGGTCTGGGAAGCTCTTCTGGATCGTCTGCGGTTGCTTTGTGGTGTGGCCCCTTTGCCTTCTGTAGGAGTGCTGCTCACAGGCATTGGTGGAAGTTGCGCTCGGCTGTTGTTAGGAGGAGGTAGTCCACCCACAGTAGGAGGCCACGAACAACAATTGGAGACACAGGAAAAAAGAGGTTCTGGTAATTTTAGTATTGGCATGAAGAGGGTTCTTTATCTCAAAGCAGTGGGCAAGCAACAAATCATATTAATGTCTTTCGGGATGGATTGAGCAGCACTTTTTGTGTTGTACAAGTGAAGACTCTGACATTGAATTATTGTAATTCTGTTCCAGAAATGGCAGCTCCATGGATTTTCTCTGAGCATATGCTTAGTGGTCTGTCTGATGAGATTTGTAAGTGTTTTCTGTTGTCTGCTCCTTCTTTAACATCCAAAGCACAAAGTTGAGAGGAAGCGAGAAAGTATTTTCTTCTTTGTGTGTGCTGTCAGCGAGCAACCGATGCAGCCACGAAGAGCATTCTTCTATCTGATTTTTCAGTTCTGTGTAAGCCAAAAATGAAAGCATTCTTTCTGTCCTGAAGAGTTTGCAGTTAAAGGGTTTCATTCAGAAAAGTATTTAAACCATCTGTATTAATGACACCATTTAAGTAGGCATTTAAGTACTTGTTTGGATTGTATCCTAATAAGGATGCTTTGTTGAATGGGGCTGAAATAGTAAAACTGAAGGCAAGGTACGGAGTGTGTCAGTGTGACACCTGGCACGCATTTTGCTGCTTCCATTTCACTTCATCTGCTTTGTTTTAATTGACTCCGTCTTTATTGTTTAGTGGGTTGGACAGGGCTGGAGGGAGGCATGCGGACACAGCACCAGTGGCACAGGGAGGAGAGGGGCGGTAAAAGGGTGACAGAGGTGATGTACCAGGGCCATCCTACAGGGGAATGGCAGAGGTGTGAATGCAAATCAGCATTTCCTGGCTCATTTTTTTCACACACCAAGTAAAGATCACAACTGTGTTAGTTCCCATATAGATGGGAGACATGAAAAGCTGGGTCTCCTTTAATATTGGGTTCCTTTGGGTGTTCACTTGTCTGTTGGTACCCTGTGGGATAATCACGCGTGGCTTTTGGCAGCACTGGAAAAAGAAAGCCAACTCAGAAATACTGGGTTAAGTTCTGACCCTTAGCAGTCCAAGCAAAATTAACGGGCTTGCATTACTCTAATTAGGAATGCAAAGGTTTAGAGGTTGCTTAGTTACTGGGCCTACAGAGATTTCAGGCAGCGGGACATAACTCATATATCTCCCAGATATGTTTTTATCACCATAGTCACGATAACATGATATGTCATGCTGCCAGTCTGCCGCTGTAGATGAAGCATTTCAGCTGGTGGTCTGCGTGTTGCACTAGACACATCGCGTGCTTCTGTGTGGCCTCCCACTTCTTCCAGAGGATGTGGGAACGCCTCCTCCCATATTTGCTGTGTTGAAAGCCAACCTTTGACGTGCCATCTCTACCTTTAAGGATCTTTTTCTTCTCCTGTATGTGCGCGAGGCCCCGCAGAGGAGTACATCAGAACATCAGTGCAACATGCAAGGTTTCCAGACTGGAATACGGCTGCTCCCAAGGTGAAATCACCTAGTCGATTCCCTCTGTTTCAGCAGATCTTTTCTCAGCACATCCAGCAAGTCATAACTAGTCACTTCAATGGCACGACCAAGACTTTACTCCTATTAGCATTGCTGCGTTGGTGGAGCAGCAACGTTGGGTCTCTTTTGCCTGAACAAAATTGTCAGGTGGTTCCAGCACTGCAAAGTCCTTGGTAGTGGCTGTAATGGAAGAGGCAGAGAAAAGCAAACTTCGCAGTGGATCTGTGCTGAGCTGACAATAGCAGAGGTTGGAATCGATTGAAAATCATTGAGAGAGAACAGAAAGGCTGACTTAGTTTTAACCCCATTCTTCAAGTGCTCTCTCTGCCTGACTCAACATGCAAAATCCCACCAGCCTGACTAAGGTCAGGGAATGGGAGCGAATACAACTGTTGTCCTTGTCTGCAGAAAACATTTCATGCCTGACTGATTTGGGTGAGCTATGAACAAGTTATTCGATTATGAAGTGAACGTATTAGAAGCAGTGATGTTTTACAAATCTCCCTGTAAGTCTGCAGTTAACGTCGAACAAGAGGTCAGCAAAATTTCTTCCCAGCCGAACAGTTTGCACAGCCTGGCCGAGGAGAAGCCGCCTTCACAAAGTCTCTGCCTACACAAGGCAGGCACAGGAGGCCTGTTCCGTGTTCATAACATTCACTGAGCCTTTCCGACGTGGTGTTGAATATTGAAATTAGCTTGCAGTGGTCTAAAGCTGTAGTTAAAACTAGCACGGCTGGCGTGACTTGTCTGGAGGACAAGTCTTATGAGGAACGACTGAGGGAACTGGGGTTGTTTAGCCTGGAGAAGAGGAGGCTGAGGGGAGACCTTCTCGCTCTCTACAGCTACCTGAAAGGAGGGTGTAGAGGGGTGGGGGCTGACCTCGTCTCTCAGGTGACAAGTGATAGGATGAGAGGAAATGGGTTCGAGTTATGCCAGGCGAGGTTTAGATTGGATATTAGGAAAAAATTTTTCACTGAAAGGGTTATCAAACATTGGAACAGGCTGCCCAGGGAGGTGGTGGATTTGCCATCCCTGGAGGTGTTTAAAAAAAGGGCAGACGTGGTACTTGGGGACGTGGTTTAGAAGTGGTTTTGTCAGGTTAGGTTAATGGTTGGACTTGATGATCTTAAAGGTCCCTTCCAACCTCAACGATTGTATAATTCTATAATGTGAGCGCCTGGATAAAGCCAAGACCTCATGCGCGTCGGTGAGATTCTGGTGCCACTGAAGAAAGTGGCAGGCCTTGTGGTGACTGCGGTGAAATGCAGTTTCACCTGCAGTGTTTAGCAAGTTGAGAGTCAGGCCTGGACCTTTCATTGTTTCCCGTATCCCATCGCCTCCGTCGTGAGGAGACAGATGCAGCTTTATTTTTCTTGCAGTTACTGTGAGCCGAGAGGAACAACAGAGGGCTGAGGATACATGAAAAGAAGCCTTTAAATAGTCTGTGCAGTTACATACAGAAATATGATATAACATGCAAAATACCCGTGGCAGACACGATTTACACATTAAACCACAAGCTATGATGGGTTACCAGGTATTAGAAACTATATAACTGTGTATAACGCACATCTTGACTTACTCATTGCTAAAGCTTGTAAGGCAGAACACATGAATTTTCCCTGAAGACCCTTACAGATAAAAGTCGAGGGGGGGGGGGGGGGGGGAATGAAGATGAAGATGGAGCTGAATAAGCCACAAACTGCAATGCGTTTACACAGTTCCAGTCAAGCATACCTGTATTGCAGACAGACCGCGTCCTGTGCTCTGTGCGATACTGCCACGCTGGTACACACAACACAGCGCTCCTGGGTACAGCCCAGCAGCGTATGACCTGTTCTCAAGCAGTTCTTCCCTTTCAGCGAGTAATAAACTTTGAGTCACCAGTCTTTCAAGCGACTGACTTTCCCAATAGTGAATTTGCTCCCTTCCCCAGAATTATGAAATGAGAGCAAAATTTATGCCACAGATATTAAACGGTGGGGGGAGGCTGGGATGTTCTGTGTTTTGTAAGGCACTCTCTCAGCTCTGAGACAGCGTCCCAGTGTTTCCAGCAGTCACGGTAGAGTTCGGAGATCTTCACTCAGTGTGAGGCAAGGGAACTTTGAGCTCCGTGCCCGCTTTCTGTTGCTGTTTTGCTTGTATGAGAACACAAAGTGTGGAGGAGTCCGTTTCCATTCCTCCTCCTACAATTTCCCGATGGCCAGAATGCAGCCAAACTCCTGCAGTGCAATTGAGGGGATAGGTCAGGTAAGAAATCCCTGAGATAGGGTTATGTTGGATGAGTCAATTCTACTGGGCAGAAAAAGAGGATTCGAGTTCACAGTTTTTGTATCCCAGAGATGCCAGTTAAGTTGAAAAGCAGGTTCTGTTTTGTTTTATCGCCGCCCACTTTTTCCAAAGATGTTCTACTTTTCTCAGCGGCCTCCCTATTGCTGTAGCTATAAATAAGTATATATCTCTTTATGCGTGTGAGAGATTCAGGTTTAAACTCCTATTTAAGCTGCAAGGTTATATATAACAGGACCGTATTAAAGATGACAAAATCCTCATTGTTCTGTTTGTGTTTTATCTCAGTGTAACGTGAATGTTCATGGGTATGTGTGCATACAGACATAATATTAACATATGTATACAGGCATAGGACAAAAAAAGAATCCAGATTGTCTACTCCATTTCTGTAGCTGGGTGTTGGTGTAATTAACTTTCATGATGTAAAGGGAAGAATTCTGTTATAAGGCTGGAGCAACAGCATGGCAAAGCCCTGTTTGTTTGCACACAAACACTAAGATTTAGAGATGTACATGCTGTGGTAAAATATGTGATTATTAAGTTTGGTCATTCCTGATTCACTTCAAGAATCTCACTTTCTAGACCGTGCCAAAGCATTTCTGAAGCTGGTTGCCTCTTGGAAAGTAACCATGTTTTGTCCTTCCATCAAGCTTCACGGTGCTTTTTTACTAATGAGAAAACTTTGCTTTGATCATTGTATAGAGTGGCTGTGCTTTTTTTCTGGACATGGGAATGTTGGTCAAGTTTATATAGAACAAGGAATGCAGCTAGCCTTGAGGAGCAAGAGGGAGTTACTGGCATGGTAGCTGGCAAATATTTAGATAGCATGGATCACTTGCCAAAACGAGCATGAATCTGGGATGCCCATCCTTTGCTCGGAGGAGGCTCTTTGACAACTCGCCAGGGATGATCCTAATTTGCCAAGTGTGGAGCAGGTTAATGATTTAAGTCCACAGGATACTGCAGTACCTGTAGTTCGTTTTGCTGGTTATAAGGAGCTCAACACGCAGGTTCTGGAGTGCTGTTTCTTCGCTGGTCTTGTTGTCTGCAGACTGTCGAGGGAGCAAACTAAACCAGTTAGAAATTGGACATTCACCTCTGCGAAATTGTTGGGAGGTCATTCTTCCACCCTAGTGTTAACTCAATCTCTGTTCAAGGCTGCCCCAACCCAACTTGGCTGTCAAAGGTTCTGAGTGCTTCTGTTGGGTGGGACAGGGGGGATTCAAATGGCCGTAACAAAACTGGCTGGCATGGAGCTGTGCGGGCGGCCTTCGCTCCAACGCCACGCTGCACGGCGGTGGCTGCCAAGATGGGATTTTCACACAAAGGATGCTTTTGACTGCGAACGTGAGGTTCGTTATTAGTGCTCAGCTCGGGGGGTCCTGTGCCTGAGGGACATCCGTGGCTTTGCGAGCTACCCGCCCTCAGCCAAAAAGTTAAATGACTACGTGCGAGCTCTTAGAAAATACCAGGCACAATGTGTTAGTTTATACCTCAGTGGGAAAGTTGCAAGTCGATGAGCCTTTACCTCATATTTGCTATGATCTAGGAATGCACAAACAATTGCTTACTGAGTCCTGCTAATTTGTTATGCTTGTAAACTTTGCTACTTCTGTGAACTCACAGATGCTAGTGAAATCCACGGCCTGCCTTATTCTGTGTATTTAATTTTTTTTTTAATTTTAACTGGTTTGACACCTGTCTGTTAGTCAGATGTATGCTTTTAGGTTAGTCAGAAGACTTTACAGTGGGATCACCCTTTTTCAAAGAAAATTACTATTTTTCTTAGATGCTCATGGAACCCAGGGAAGGAGTCTGTTATTTCTCTTTTCTCTAAAGTTATAGGTAGCAAATGCTTTTTCTGCTGGGCATAAATAATAGCTGGTTTCACTACTGCTTATACGACAGAGTCCTGTTTTGTGGGGAGTATTGGCGTTTCTGGAGTCTGAATGGCGGAGAGAGAGGTCTTAGCGCCTGTGTTTTTGCACAACACTGGATTTCCAAGGGCGTTTCTTTTTGTTAGTGCTGTTTGCTTGTTTCTTTTCAAATGAACAAGAATGAAAGTATTAGCGGATGTAAACCCAGCACAGCATTCGCCGAGAGCCACTCGATAGCGTGAGGCAGAGGAGCGGTAAGGAGGTTTCCTCACAAGCGTGCCGGGGGGGATCAGCTGAAGGATGACAGGCTTTCAGTATTCTGCCCGAGTGTCAAGTCTGCAAATGGGATTACAAACCAGTGACAACTGTGATGGCTGGTATTATGTGGACACCTGTTCGCCCAATGCTGGGCGCAGGCGAGCGTCCACATAGGATGTTGAACAGTCACCAGATGGTAATGGCTTACAGTTACTATGCTTTTTTCTTTCTTTTTTTTTTTTCCCCTGGATTTGATCCAGCAATTTAGACAAGATGCTCTTTGCTAGCAAAACAGCACTAGAAGGGGCACGTAGCTCTCAAAGGGGTTCAAATAAAAAGGTTTGTTAATGAACCGCAAAACTCCCTGCGTGGAATGAGTTTAGATTATTGCCACTGAAGTTTAACCAAGAATCAGTGTCTAAAGCAGCCACTTAATAACAAACGGTTTTGCCATCCAGTCATTAAGGAGAGCTGCTGCGTCGTGCAGAAACTTATGTCAGTAAAGGTAGGACCAAAATGTTGCTAGTGCCTGAACAATTTACAATGGGTCAGTATGTCTGTTTCTGGTTGAAAGTCTCTGCCTGGATCATAGGATCATAGAATCTCATAGAATATATATATATAGTGGATAGAATAGAAGGTGTGCTGTGGGGGGGTGCCCCGCGTGTTGTGGAGCGTGTCTGGTCCGTTCTTTTGGTTAAATCGAGTAAGAGCATATGTCATTGTGTTACTGCTACTTTTGCTGGCGTGTTTTACAAGTTGTTTCTTTCAAGTCTAATGGGAATTATTTTTCTTGCCGGAAGCCCGCGTTTATTTCACTGGACAAAATTTGGACCCTGATGGGGACCCACCCAGGCAGGGAGGGTGAAGATCAGTTTGAATATCAAAAAAAAAAAAAAAAGAATCAGTTGACTTTCTTCTTCTAGTGAGTAGTCTGTCTGTATGTTGTCCTGCTGGGCGCTGAGCTGCTCAGTGTTCACGAGCTCCCAGGCTCCAAACCTGCAAACTAAGGGGGGGTGGTGGGGGCGGAGAGGGGAGGGAGCCCCTCAAGTGTCCTAGACTTAACAGAGCTCCTCCAAAGTCACTGGAGCGTGCCCTTTGCTGGCATAAACGGCTCTCGCTTCATCAGCATCATGCGCCGTTATCCTCAGAGATGTACATCAGCGTAGCTCCCTCTGGCCTTAAGAGTGTTTCAGATCACTGTGAAATCCGGAATGCTTTTTAAATGGCGAAGAGGTAGTGATTTATAATAGCCAAAACATACTCCCACTGATGTCTGTGCTGCCCATAAATCTCTGCTTCTTGGGTACGATGGTAACACTTCTGTTATGTCTCTCTGTTCTTTAAACTGTTCCATTTGGCACTCAGTTCACAATAATTCTCTTGAACGCATTACTGTTTCTTGTGACACCATAAATCTTCTTTTAATTTTGGCCGTTTATTGCCCCCTCAATCCCGTTTCAGGTTTTCTTTCAGATTTCTCATGGTTTGATCATAGATCTGCTACTGTGATGTCTCTGTTTCTTGGTGTCATGTGATTAGCACATTAAGTTGGATATCGTTGTGATTAGCTTCCAAACTGTCCTACGGATTTGTTACATGGTGAAACTTTTTATATTCCTTCTTTCAAACATCTTACAGGCTTTCTTCCATTTATTTTATGGGCTTCTTTTTTTTCCTCAATTACTGCATTATTTTCGTCATCTGGACTTCCTTGCATATAGATGACGTCTTAAACTCTTACATCACGTCATCTGCTTGATGCAGAAGGTTCTTGGGACCAGTCAAGCTTGATAAGAAAACGTTGGGCTGTTGGAATGTCACACACAAGATGCACGCTGCAGTTGTACTTACGCTTTATGTATCAGTGTGTTATCCCTGTTCTAGAGAAAGAGTTAACAGCTGTGCTTGTGTGGCTGAAGAGAATTACTGGTCTGGCTGCTAATTATCTTCTCTGGAGGGTCAGTCTTTCCAAGAATCAGGTTATTAAAATGAGAACTGACTGTCTCTGTCATCTCACTCTCTTCTCTCTCTTTCTCTCTTGGTTTTTTTTTCCCCCTAGAGAGAAATTGCACAGGGCATGAAAAAACAGGTATATTGTTTGAAGTAGAGGAATAGTTTTTTGAATTATAGGTAAGAAATATTCTGTGAATTTCTCTTTGGGGTTTATTAACAGAAATTTTTACTCGTATAGCTAAAATGGATATATAAAAGTGTTACCTGGATGGTTGTTCCTCTTGCTTCACTGTATTTCTGCTGGGGAAGTGAAGTCCTCCCCTCTTCACACCTGGGACAGTTTTCAGCTAATGATATATATACATGTGAAGTCTCTGAGCCCATCACTAGTTCCTGCATCTTTAGTCCATGTGGATTTCTTGTTTGTGCCTCTGTTATCTCCATTTGAAAGTAAATGGTGGAGAGGAAGTTTTTGTTTTCAGTGACTATGATATTGTTAGGTAGTGGGGGGCAGGGTGATTAAAGTTCAGTTCACTCTTTTTTATAGTGTAGAAAATGGCTGTTCCTGCATACTTTGCCATCTATCAGTTGTTTTAGGTTTTCCAGTTTCAATTACTGCGCAGTAACGTTAGACTTAGACTAGTGAAACATGTAATTGTAAATGCTGTTTGGCTGCCCTTGTCAGTTCTTGCCTTTCCAAAATTAAAAGGTCGACTACTGAATTGTTGCAGTTGTCACTTGAATCACATTTTGGGCTTGCAAGAAGATACCATGTTTGTCTCTGGATAAGACTTAATTTTTTTAGCAGTTGTTTGCAGATGTCTTTTTTGCTCCGTTTGAAGTTGATTTCAGGGGCACTCCTTTCATCTGCGTGCTGTGGGTGTCAGAACCCCAGGCAGGACCACCTTGGGTATCTGCATCTGAGGCCAGGTCTTCCCCCTTGGTTTCTCACCAGGGGGTAGGACCCTGGCAGCGAAGACCCACCTCAGGTGGGCAAAATGGTCTTTCAGGTAGTAGAGGACGTCACACTTGTCGAGCGCCACGATTTATTGTTTTGGTTCCCCTGCAGTACTTAGGCTGTGTCACATCCTGACTTTTATTATCTGAGGAATATTATCAGCAACAGATAATTTCCCTCAGTCATGGAGACAGATTTTAATTCATGCTTTCTTGAGTTTGAGACTGGGTTATTTGATTCTATCTGTTTCCACTCTTTAACTCCTGTAAGCAAAATCTAAAAGCTGCAGGAAGGCTGATGCCAAAAATCAGCTTTTCAGAACAGGGGAAGTCTTTAGTGTTCCCTGTTCAGTGGTGTGTCAGTTGTAAACTCTTCATGCTGATTTATAAAGCTTTGCATGGCCTTCGACTGTCTGATGAAACTGTCTTGATAACCACCTACTGCTGCTGCCTTCCTGACTGTCTGTGGGACTGGATTTCACTCTGCCAGTCACAGAGCGGTTCACCATTATTCTTCTGCCTTGCGAAATTCTCTTTCCATGATAAGAGCCATCATTCCACTGAGGCTTTGAAAAAGAAGTCTGGTTTTTGGTGGAACCACTTGACACCAGCAGCGAGATTCTCAGCTGGCGTTCTGTTACCAGTGATGCGAGTGACATAAAGCAGCAGTTTTACCAAATGGTTTGCTATTGCTTGTAAATGTATTCTTATGACAATTTTGTAAGACGCTATTTTTTTTTTTAAGAGGTAATTAATGATGTAATCAGAATAAGTTTAAGGCCAGGAGTTGACTAGTTGAGCTTTTCATTGTCATGCTGCTATTTACATATTACTGTCCAATTTAGCAGGGTTACGTCAGCTGCCTCAGTTCTCATCTGTAGGAGAAAAGGGATGTTCATGTCATGTTCATCACGGACAGAAAGACTGTATTGGCACCGTGTATGGGCATGAACAGCACTAGGGATTGGGTGAAGGGTGATACACCCCCACCATCCCAAAAATCAACCCTCCCAAAACACAACCGAAACTGAATCGCATGCAAAGAGAGCGAGGACATGTACTTCGGCTGTTGCTTTATCATGGGTGCCCTATTGGCCTGAGCTGTTCATCCGTGGCTGCTCAGCAAGGACAGAAGAGAGAGAGAAATCCAGGCCATTTCTAAAATGGTTTTATCCCGTAGGCTTTTTTCTTGTTCTCAGCATACATTTATGCTTTTCCTTCGATGCGTTGAAAGGAGCAGGTTTGTTTATGAAAATCTTGTCTGTAAGGAAAACCCCTTCCCTCCAGTGCGCTTAGTTTTTTATCAACAAAACAGAAACTAGACAAAAGGAAGGGATTTTTCATCTAAAGAAGTATATATTGCTTTCGTTAAGGCAAATCCCCTACTCTCCCTTACCAAATGAGAATCTTTAACTCCAAAGAGAAGAGTATTGATTTGTCTCCTACAGTGAAATTGCTGAAGCATATAGGAAATGTGATGTTTGTGTTGTTTTTTTTTAAAAAAAAAAAAAAAAAAAAAAAAATCAAAATCACTTAATGACTCCCTTCCCCCTGCTTATTCCAGTAACTTAAAGTACAGATTAAAAGATGGGCCATCAGCAGGCACAGTTCTTCCTTGGGTCATGCCAATTCAGAGCTGGGCACACGACTCAAACCTTTAAAGTGCGAGCTTTCAAACTCCGTGTGTGGAATGTGGAAGTCACGGGACAGCCCTGAGCCCGTGTGGACACCGTGGGATACGGTGGGTATCTCTGCAGCTTCCTTAGTGGGTGGGTGAGAGAGTGCCTGCTGCAGCCCTGCTTGGAGCCGGGCTGGCCATGGTGGTGCCGTCCCAAGGTCCAGCAAATAGGCCCTGCCTCTCCTCAGGGCTCGTCGTTTCTCTTCAGGCAGTTCAGAGAGGGGACAAAATCTGCAAGTTGGTCAGCCAGGCCGTCTCGGTGCGTTCAGGGGTATTGGAGTACAGGAGGGATTAGGGTCATGCTGCTCACGACGGGTACCAAAGGAATGAAACCACCACCATGAAACCAAGATGGATGAACATTGTAGTCCAGTTCTTCTGGCATTGCTTTGCCTGTGGGCACGAGGCTCTGTGCTAGGAAAAGTGACTCGAGGGGTAAAACAGAAGATACCTCAGTACATGGTGGTTCGCTTTGATCTACTAGGCCACACGCTTTTTTTTTTAATTTCAAAAATTGGAGCGCTGCCACTGTCAGGGGATGAGGAGGGGAGCTAGAGGCCAGTGAAAGAGAATGACCCGCTACGTTTGAAATACACTTGGTAGTGTAATTCCTGCAAGCGCTCTGCAGCAGGCTGCCTTGAGAGATGCTACGTCTTGCAAGGTGGGACACTACTCTTGGCTCCCACCTCTTCCCGAGTTCAGAGCTCCGTGACAAACAGGAGCTGATGCCTTCAGCAGAACCCAGTCCTTGCCTTCCGCAGGGCTGTTGCTGTTGACTCCCAGGACCTCAGCGCTCCACGTGAGGTGGGCACTGGGTCTCTGACAGAAGCGGTTACTTCCAGCTCCTTGCTGCAACAAAGTGATGGGAGATGAGGAAAAGGCCTCAGACGTCTGACAGGCATGAGGGTCCCAGTGCTGCTGAGCTTGGATCCCCAGAGTCACAGCCCTTTTTGTTGTCTTCTCTGCTTAAAGCACCCTGTGCAGACGGATGAAAATGGGATGTTGGAAGCCTGAACGTATTATTGGGTCTGGGCTTTTATCTCTGCTTACTGCATTGATATCGCAAGCAGACTGCACGTTCATGAGATGATAACAATGACCATGACTTCATTTAAAGTTAGGAATCCTCAAATCCGTCTAACAGCTAAGTTTACATTTTCAGTCAGTCCTTTAGGTACCAGTAGAAGACGACTGTGAGTTCAAATGCCTCGAGTAACTTCTCAACCAAAGAACGTCAAAAGGTACCTTCTAAAAAGTCTGACTCCCAGATAGACTTTTTGCAAATCCTTGCTCCTTTCCCTGGAGCTCATTGGCTTTGCCCTTGGTGCCACACACTTTTGCATTCCCAGAGCAGTTCTGCAGAGGGCAAGCCAGGCAAACCCCTGGGGAAATCACTGGCTGCTACAGTGATTGGCGAGACGATGGCAAGGCTGCAGCCCGAGTTGTAGGTGATGTTGCAGAACTGAGGCCCTGCAAGAGTTGGAGGAAATGGGATGCGCCTCTTGGCGTCCCTTGAGTGCAGGTGATCACATCCATGTGATGGCAGACCAACAGAACGCAAATTTTAGACACACAGAGCATCTTCTGGTTAATATCCAAACTACCTGCAACGCATTTTGTATTTTCCTGTATTTTAGCTGTGTCCAGGGTTAGCATTAGTGTGACTCACTTCTACATTATGCCTTTCATATTACTGGTGAAGAAGATCAGTATGTATTTTCCTCAAATTACAAAATCTGAACAATTAAGCAATTTTCGGTAAGTGAGCATTCACATTCCCACTGGGTTTGGTAAGAGTTTGACTGAGGCACAGGAAAGGTGACTACCCCAGGGCCTCACCTCTGTTAGGCTCTTTCAGTCATAAAGAGCTGTGAAAAGAAGGATTGATCTAATGTAAGCAAATGTGTAAATTTTAGGAACAACAGGAAGCAAAGTGAGAGAATCACTGATGTTAGCATCTTCAGGACAAATGTTCATAGCTCTTCCTATAGTGCCTTTGATTTATTCATGTATGTTAGCAATGATTCAAAAACTAATAAAGGTTAAAAGCCATCATTAGTGCAAGAATAAGATGCAGTGACGAAGCAAAAGAATGGCAGGAAAGAAGAAAACCCTAACGCAAAGCAGAAGCAGTGAGCAAAAATATATCTTAATTGAAAGAAGAGGTGAAAAGAGTTTAAACATAGGAATTTCCATCTAAATATGAGGAGGAAGTTCTTTCCTTTGAGGGTGGCAGAGCACTGGAACAGTCTGCCCAGAGAGCTGGTGGAGTCTCCCACTCTGGAGACATTCAAAACCCGCCTGGACGCCGTCCTGTGCAACTGCTGTAGGTGTCCCTGCTGTGGCAGGGGGGTTGGACTAGATGATCTCCAGGGGTCCCTTCCAACCCTGACCATTTGGTGATTCTGTAAAACTTAAAAAAAAAAAAAAAAAAGAAACAACAAAAACCCAAGCAGCTGGTGAATCCGATTTGAAATGCTTTAAAGCCTAAGGGGGTAACTGTGGAGCAGCCATGGGTGAGAGCCTAGGTGACCCATCAGGTCAGCCGGGTCCCTGCTTGCCCTGGTGCTGGATGATATGAAGGACTTTGGGGTGCTGGTGTCAGCCCTTGACTCGTCTTTTCTGCCAGACTGACAGAACGGAAACTGTGAATGGTGGCTGCAGAGGTTGCTCTGTGCAGGAACGGGTTATGCAGCAAGGGTAGGCAGCTTCCTCCCACGCAGCTTTGTTCCCCAGCTCAGACCCTTGTGGAGAAGTTAGGGAAGGTGGGAAGTTAGCGGGGTGGGAAGGCACCCATCCCTGCTGGGTGCTGAGCTGGCACCTTGGCTGCCAAAGGAGGCTCCACCTCAGAGATGACTTCTCAATTTTTTTAGCCAGAATGTCCTGAAAATTGACCGTTTTCCTGCTCCCTCGCATATTCAGGAGGTGCAGAAAGAAAAGTGGGTGTTTCCCAGGCCCTGCTGCCTTCATCGCTCTGCGGTGTGGGGAGCGGCAGCCGTGCCCCATGACGAGGGGTCTCCTCGGGGTGCCCAAGGAGGCTGTGCTCCCTGGTCCTGCTGCTGGCCCCTGGAGGTACTGCGGGTGCCTCATGCTTACTGATCATCTAGGGTGGAGGGTTGGGGCGACATCTTTCAGGTCGCATTCATAGACACTCATTTTCATTGGAGATCAGCTCTAATTTTTTTTTTTTTTTTCCCCATCTCTTGGACCAAATGACAGTTTTGGCATTGCATTGTGTAGCTGTGATTCCAACCTGTTGTTTGGATTTGTTTTCATCTTTGAGTTGTTGGCTTTTTACAGTGCTCTTTGGTCCTGCTCAGGCAGGTAAACCTCTCAGTCTGCCCCTCAACCCCCTGCCACCTTTTTTTCTTTTTCCTTTTTCTTTTTTTTTTTCTTTACCCCAGACTGGTTCTCATAGTACCAATGGGATACTCTCAATAGCTGACTTGTTGCACCTCTGCCCAGTTCCCGTAAGCTGTAGGTTTTGTTGGCAAGGTGGAGTCCTTCTATGGAGGAAATAGTAGGATAACTAAGTCTGCAACCCATGTTGGAGTTCTGTTCCTTGAAAAATATAGGTTCCTCTTTAACAATTACATATACATTTTGGATATATTGAATTTAAGGAAGTACTGTTTCCTTTCCTTTATTGCATATCCATTGTATTGTTGAATATAAGGAAAACATAATATAATTGTCACACAAAAGAGGTGAAAAGGATAAAACAACACACTTGGCTGCTTTTAAACCCACCATTCTAAATGGCAGGAGGATCCTGGTTGTTTTTTTTGACCCCATGTGTTTAGAGCTGTGAAGAACTGAAGTAGTTGTGCAGCTACTGTATTTCAGTGGGCTTTGGCAGTTTGCGAAGTGGGTTTGATTTGAGAGGTTAGGTGTTCAAAGTGGGAAGGATGAGCAGTGATATACTCCACGTGCAGAGGAAGTAGTTAACGTTCAGTTTTAAAATTAAAGTTGAACAGAAATGTAGAGCAGTTGAGAAGAAGGGTCAGTTATGTTTGCTCCACAATTAATTTGTTTGGGGATAGGGTGGGGAGGAGGGAGGCATGCCTTACGTATTAGAAAATGATGCTTTCACTGGTGTGTGCTCAGAGCTCTTCCCCAGCAATGGAGGGAAGCAAAATATCTGATGCCAGTCGCATGGGAGGGTTGCCGGCTGTACGTTCCCTGTGGAATGATCTGCGTGAAATCTCTTATGTCAGTCTGAATGGCAGCATGAAATAATCTCTCTGCTCAGTGATCTCTCAACACAAGTCTCTTGTGTTTCATAAAGGAACTAAGATCTGCAAAATATGTATTTCTCCTGTCTACACCTTCCTCTGCTATTTATTTCCCTTCTCAGTAAGAAACTGTTGTTTAGAAGTAGCTGGGGTACAAGCTCGTCCTTCTGGAGGCTGAATAACACTACAGACAGCATTTTACTGAAGTTTGTTAAGTTTTGATTTTATTTTTTTTGCCTTAGCAGACAGTGGGAGAAAAGGTGGATGAAAGTAAACAACTCATTTGTCCTTTCAGCAGAACCTTAGCTCTGGCTTCATTCCTTTCTCATCTTTTTCCTTCTAACACATCACATTTTACATCCTTATTGTTTCAGGCACAGGAGACACTCTTTATGACTTGCATTAAATACAGGCTTTATTGAGATTGTCTGGTTGTTGTTGTTAGTAGGCTCTAATTAAGCTCCTATATTAAAAAATGCAATATGCTGAGCACTCAAGCTGCTTTCTGTGGGTGGGAGCCGGTGGGATGCAGAGCCACCGGCACCTGTGGCTGCCATCCCTGGAGGTGCGTGGCACTGCCGTAGAGGGGACCCTCTGCAAGCAGCAGCCCAGTACATCGCCTAAACCGTTCTGTCTCTCTCTCTCTTTCTCTCCTCCTCCTCTCTCACATGGGCGCGCACACACGTAGCTAGATAGTTTTGCTGTCTGCTGCTTCTGCTTTCTGTTGCTAAGTGAACAGCTCTAGCTCACACGCAGAGCGGAGCCAATAGCATCCTGACCTCCAAAGGCTGGTAAAAGCTGAAGAAAGGGAATCCAACGGTGCCCGTCTTTTCTTTGCTCTCCTCCCACCCCCCTTCTTTCACAGGGAAGTGGGGAGGGGAGAAGGAGAACACAGGGTGGTGGAGATAATTCATAATAGCCATTCACGCGCTGGAGATAAATGCAGTAATACCTGGGGAAAGAAAGAGAATATGATGCTCCTTTGTATATATACGCGCGCACACAGGCAAAAATGTTTTTCCTTGTGCTGTGAGCTCCAAGCTGTGATTAGGAAATGAGTTAACACTGTGAAGTTATTTTGCTGTGGTCTTCATAGCTGTTAATCTTCTACTAATCACTGACACTGGAATATATTGTGAGGCTCATCTTTCCCTCAATCAGAGAAACGCTGAGTGGGGCTTCAGCCTTCCCCTTGCTAATTATGACACATTTATCACCTTTACAACTCTTGTTTCCCTGCTCTCCTTCATAAGTATTTGGGGAGGAAGCTCAGCACGCTGTGGGCACTTGTGTGATTGCTGCGGTTCCAACAAGAAAACAGCCCATGCGGTCAGTAGCTATAGGCATTGGCCATCTTGTAGTCATATTTTGTAAAAAGAAATAGCTTGTGGCTCACTTCTCACAAATAGCACGCAGGATTTTTGCGATTCAAGCGATAAGCTAAAGCGTGTGCTTGGTAGCTTAATGTTCAGTTTTAACCTACTGTGAAGTCTTCTTGTAGGTTATTTTTCTTGCATTTGAATATGTTTGCATCTTGATCAAAGTTTTCCGGGCGCAGCAAAGAAGTGAGTGAATTTTACCTGTAAACTGTCAGTGCCTGTGACAAAGTGCCACCATGAAGTACTCGTGTCTGCCCTACGGCTGGCTTGAGTCTGCTGTTGTATGTGGGGCATATAGCACTTGCCTTGTCTCTTGGCAGCAATGTGGATGATTGCAGTTGGGTCTGGGAGGAAGACATAACCTTCTTGTTAAGTGGAAACGAGAGGAGCATTTTCAGCAATTATCATTTGGGTGCCACAGCTACCAGGTTTCCCCAGCTGCAAATCTGGAGACGGATGGTGGGTAGATAAACGATATCTGCGGAGGGACAGTAGTTGGGTGACATGAAATCACCCCTCAGAACTGGTGGTTGGACTTGATGAGCGGAGTAAGCCTGTGAAACTCAAATATACCAGTAAAGAAATTAGGTTTTGGGGTTTTTTTACAAAGTTTGTACCCATAAATGACAATTGATCCACTTAAGCGACATCATGATCGTTAACAGACAGTTTATTGATAGCTCTGAGCAGTAGCAGTGAAGGGTTTCCTGATAATCTAAAAGGATCAGCATAGACCTCTCTTTTCTTCAGCTATCACCAGAAGACGATGAGCAGTGAAATCCACAGTATATCACAGTGCATAATGTAACCTACAGGTTGTGGGTAATGTAATAAACCACGTAGATTGGACGGAAGGAGAGTTGAGCTTTCCCAGGGGTGCCGGAGTGGCTCTGCTTCAGCATCTCTGCCTGCAGCGGGAAACTGGAAGGCAGGGTGGTGTTTGGTGAGGATGTCAATGTCAAGGCAAGGATTTTGGGGCAAAGACCGTTCTCCTGCCTGCTAAGGAAGAGAAGCCTGAAATTTTGAACGAATCCATGTGATGCAGTAGTTTAACATAGGGTCAGCAGTGCTTCGCTGGGCGTTCCTTTAAACCAAAGGTTGCTCTGCTTACAGTCAGGTACCATGTGAATCACTCATGTCTTTGGCTTTGACATGTCACAGCTGCTGCTGTGCCACAGAGCATGGACATGACACTGGCCCTTTCAAGCCAACAGAAACTGTCTGTTAGTAAGTATCTGGCAAATTTGTTTAGTGCTTTGCAGAACTAATACCGTGCTTGCCTCTTTAATCCTGCTGACTACTGTAAAAGAGTGATAAAACTTGGAAGAGCTTGCCACAGTCAATAATTTTGCATTGTACAATGAAATATAATGTTACAGCTGTCACCTTTAATTAACAGATGACACGTTGTCAATCCACAATTGTCAATCCAATTTTAATTTCCAGCTTTGAACAACTCCCTTTGCAATATTACCAGATTAACTGCCCTTACATAAAAAAAAAAAATAATAATTTACATAAAAGCACGGAAGTGTACTTGATTAAAAAAAAAAAGTTCTGATCCATAGGTTTCAAGAACACAAACAAAACAACTCGGGGTAAAGCTTTGTTTGTGTCTCTGCTCAAGGACTCTAAGAAGCGTCTTTCTTCCCTCATGCAAAGCCTCAGCAAATTGTGAAGGGTGTAACAGGTACCCAAGCCCGTAGCCAAGACTGGGGGAGTCTCGTACTGTGGAGGGGGTCTCTTTTCCTCATGCGCCTTGGCACCAAGGCCACAGGCGCTGAGCTCTTTGGGGACTGGGCTACCTGCAGCTTCATCCCTCCTCTGGCTGCTCCTGCCCATTGCTCGCTGCCGGTGCTGGGTGAGCTGGTGCAAAGCGGGTACCTGGCACCTATCGCCCTTCTGGGTGAAATTCGGTCGCTGTGCTGCCCCGAGCATCTTCGCTATTGTCCTGCCCCAGAGCGACCATCGTGATAGACGTAGGGTGCGCGCAGGAAAGTCCATGCACTTCAGAAAGGTTATTTTGGCTTGCTTTAAGTCATTGAGATCTCTCTATAATGCTGCACGAGAGTATTTCTTACTACTTTGGCTCATTCACTCACCCAAGGTGATGATATGCCTGCATGATAGGCCTGTTATGTTTTATTGCCTTTGTAAAATTCTCATGAAGACTGGTGGGGGTTTTTTTCCCCCCCTTTGGCGGATTTATTTTAATTCTCTTGTACAAAATTCACTGTGTGCAAACCCATTTGTCTATCTCAGCTGTCGTGTTGTGTGGTGTTCCCAATGTGCCTATCACCATGGTATCTAAGCACTTTTTAATACATTCCATGTGAAATTTGCCGCGCGTTTCAGGCTTAACAAAGCTTCAATAAGAGGAAGGACTAAGGAGGAAATAGCAGTTTGGAAGAGTAGTTAGAGAAGAAAATAGGTTCAGATCATCCTAGTGGTTATATCACTTCTTCCTCCTCCACAGAAGATTTATACAAATGAAATTTTGGTATGCAAACTAAGGCCGACTTTTGTCAGTTCAATTTACCCTCTGAACCTGGAGTTTATTGATTGCCCTGTCGCTTCCCATAACTGCACTGTTCGCTAATCTCTTCTGCCTTTCCCCTCGTTTTCTGCCCCAGCACAGCTCACTGGGGCTTTGTTTGTGTTAGGCAAGTGCGCAGTGTAAATAAATTGATGTATCAATAGCTGCCTCGTTGTCGACTTCTCTTACGAGCACCCTTCTGGCACAACGGGAAACTCAAATTGTTTAAGTTGGTTTGGCAATTAACTCCAATTAGGCTAATCTGGAATATAGCCTTGCAGCGTGCCAGTTTAAAGATTTTTTTTTTTTTTTCCTTTTTTCACTGGTGTAACTAAATCAATCCGGGTGCCGGTATAGGTTGTTTTTTTCCCCCTTTTCGTAGTGCAGATACGCTGTTGCACAATCTAGCAGTAGAGATGCGGGGTTCGAAACTCAGCATCGGGTTTTGATCCGTCAGCTCAGGGTGCTGGCATTTGGCGGTGTCCTCCCGGTGTTTTAAAGACACCTGCCAGGTCAGTGGTGCCTGCGGCTGGTGGTACGGTTGTAGGTGCGGTGGTCCTCGAATCCCCTCCTCGCCGGTGGCACGGTCCAGCTGAGGGTGCGCAGTTCCCCTTGCTTTGCCATTGAGATTAAGGACTTTGGGGTGCGATCCCGTGGAGATCAGAGCACGTTTGAATACACCTTTGCAGGTGTGCACGCGTGTTCACACAGAAAGTACTCTCTGTCCCAAAAAATCTTTCTGGGAAAAACCAATATTGACTTCCCTTTGCCTTGTGTGTCACACGGGTGGTTGTTTCTGGCCTGTCAACTTGGAAGTTAAGCCACTTTCTACAGAGTCAGAAGAATATACTTAAGGTGAAAGTGGACAAACAGGCTGACTTAGTTTTGCCCTCCTAGTGTTTGAACCCGCACTGTATAAAGAGAAATCTATCATTCTGTAACTGCTGCTCCCGATTACTTGAATTTATACAATTCCTCTTGTCTGGAGAACTCCAAATGCTTTAAAAACTACTCTGGGTGCAGCAGAGTTAATTTCAAGACACAAAATCAGTGTATGTATTAGAATGTAATATAAAATCATCTGTGGCTCTTAAAATATTTAACAGCATAAAGTGGATCATTCCTCCCCGATTTTACACAACTGTGTAGAATTCCTATAGTGTCATACACTCGCTATTAATCATACAGATAGAACTGTCATCTTTGTGAGCTCTGCTGGAATTGCTAAGGTGCCCTCTGCAGAAGATACTGTGGCTAATGTTCTCATTACCAACTAATTGGCTAAAGAGACTTCTCTCACATTGCATTTAGTCTGATTGATAGTTTTCTATCACCTGATGGGTGGAATGGACAGCCAAACCAATTATCACAGCAAAGAGTGCTATATACCCGAAGAGTTCAGGCAGAGACAAAAGACCCTTATAAGATTATGTCTAGTCAGTGCCAGCTGAGATTTTGTTAAACTATTAAATGGTTTGGGGTTTGGGTTTTTTTGGGTTTTTTTTGGTGTTTTTTTTAGTAAAAGCGCGATTTGGAACGCCTTGAAACTTCTGTAAGTCAGGCAAGCCCTGTACTGATTTTTGGGTTGTGGTATTAATAATGCTTTGACATTAAGTGACCTTAAGTGGGTGTGGAGGGTTAAAAACAAATGGAGGCATCATGAGGTGTTAACAGACAGTATTCGGGAGAGATTTATACCTGAATGAGCCTTGTGATTCATAAGTGCTGGGGTATGTGCTATTTAGATAGTAACCCTTAGACACGGGCATTATTCAAATTCTTTTTGTGCTTATTTTTCCTTTCATGTAGCTCTAACAGTTTTGAAGGAATGTTTGTGCAGTAATTGAGATGGAAAGGTGGTGGTTTTTTTTCTTTGTAGTTTTGAAATCTTTGCCTGAAATGAAAAAGGCAGTTTTCTGGAGAAAAGGAGAGCATGTTGTACAATTCTCTCACAGGCCTAGTTTCCAGCACTTTGGGAACGTTCGCTATTTTTCCAGCATCAGTGGCAAAGCTAAAATTCCTTTTCTCTTTGCCCGGGAAGCTCTGGAGCATGGGCTGTGCCCTGCAGCCCTTGGGGTGGCATGGTGGAGACCTGCTCTCCTCTTCCTCCAGCCCAGCAGAAGCCAGGCAGCACTCTCAGGCTTTCTGTGCCATTCCCGTGGTCTCCTGGAAGCAGAGATCTGCCTCCCTGGTACTGTGATCCCCATGGATTCTGTAAAAACGCACTCTTGGAGAGCTGGCTAGGAAGCTCACCTTTAGTAATGCATTGCTGCTTTTTTTTTTTTTTTAAAGTCAGCTCATTTGTAGCAGAATGATTTTAAATAAGCTTTCCTTGCTTCATTAAAACTATAATGAGAACCAGAAGAAAAGAAATTTCTCAAATAAGGGCAGGTGACACAGGAGGATGTGGATTCCTTTTCATATACAGAATGGAAAGCTCGCGCATGCTGTATTCCCTTTTTTTCCCCCCCTCTTAACTTTACTGTATATTCTTGCTCTTTCGTAGGCGGGACCGCAGAGGATGTCAGGTAGAGAGTTTGGGCTCCGTCCCAGGGAGTCTGTAATCTGAGTGGATGGAGAGAAAAGGGAAATGGGAGAAAAAGCAGACGAAAAGAAAGGAGAGGGTTACCGTGAGAAAATCACGTGGCTGTGTGCATGCAAGTGCGCGGATTGCGGTTTCTTTAAGTGTTTAGTTATTGAGAGCGTATAACCCAGTGCTCTTAAAGAGCACTCCAGGAGGGCTGAGAGGAGCTAAGGGAAAATGTGTTGGAGCGTTGAATCTTCTTTAAATCTCGTCATGTACTTTGGCTCTGCATGGCTGGCCCACAAATTATATCTTTGGGCCATTGCAGTAGCGAAGTAAAAGAAGCACTGGGCACTGCTGATCTTACAGCTATTTTCAGAAAGACAAGTTTTAAGCTAAGCATTTCTTTCATCCTCGGTTGTTATTGACTGACAAGGATGATGGAAGCTGGAAGCATTCTTGCCCCGTTTTTTGGGTAGCGGTAGCTTTGTAGAGCCTGCATCCTCCTACACACCAGGAAAAGCCAGAGAACATGTAACTCAACGTGACACGGGGCTTGTTTGTATTGCAGAATGTGTCCTCCTGCATTAGCATGTAGATTAATCGAGAGCCAGTCTAGGAAACATCACGAATGTGCATGCTAAGTATTGACGCTTCGTTCTTTACTGAATACACCGAATAAAGTGGACCAAAGTGGTAAGTGGAGTTAGTAGCCCCAAGAACAACAAAATACTGCTATATTACAGTGACAAACCCCTTAGAAATGCAGTAAGCCTCATCTCTTAATTCCTTATGCAGTTTGCTCCCTTGCATAGACAGGCTTTGTTTCTTGCTTCAGAGTTCATTTCAGTTCATTCTTGAATATAATGCAGCTCCTCATAGGCTCCTCAATAATAAATACATCAGAATAAAACTTTAATGAAAAAATAGACAGTGTTCTGATCGGAATTAGACCAAAGCATTTGCTTTCAAACTCAAATGGGGGAAATTCGGTGTTAAACTTTATTGTTCTATTAGCATTTTAATGAAAAGACTTCCCAGGCATTCCCTAAAGGTAAAGAAATGAGCTGTCTCTTAAAAGCTGTATTTTATTAAGAGATGCAACCCAAGATGCAATAATTGCACTCCTGGGTAAGGCAAAGGACGGTTTGGGCCAAGGCTGAAATTATAGTCAGCAAAGAAGTATACATTTGTTTCTTTCATCTGCTAATAACATGCGATTTTCCACATGCTAGCCATAGCCGGCTGAAGTGGGGCTTTAATTCAGTGCGAACAGCTGCTTCTCACTGTGTCTGTGCAAGCCATCCCATCTTTTTTCTTTATTTTTAATTTTATTTTCAAACTTTCATTGTAAGTTTCTGTCCAGCCCACCTTGATTCTAGCACATGGAGCCCTTCACTGTAGATGGGATTACGCTGCGTGTGAAGGAACTATTCGAGGTTTCACGACATAAATCTTCCGGGAGATCTTAAAAGTGCTAACTGCCCAAATGTCAGTGTGATGACAAAAACGGGGTGCCTCTTCAGTCCTGCTGCAGCGCTTGGAGCTGTGGCCTGTGAAGCGGCCCCAGATTGCTGCTGCTGCTGCAATGTCCCATCAAATGTCTCACCTGCCGGCCACGGAGAGAGCTGCTGCCTGGGAGTTACCAAGGTTGAGTTAGGAGAGATAATGCTGAGGCCGGGTTACCTCTCGCTACATATTCTCTGCTTGCCCTAATGCAAAGGTAATAGCTTTCACTTGTGTGCGTGTCTTGAAATTGTTAATTATAGAATCATAGAACCGTCTGGGTTGGAAGGGACCCTGAAGATCATCAAGTCCAACCATCAACCTAACACTGCCAAAACCGCCACTAAACCGTGTCCCGAAGTGCCACATCTACACATCTTTTAAATACCTCCAGGGATGGTGACTCCACCACTTCCCTGGGCAGCCTGTTCCAATGCTTAACAACCCTTTCTGTGAAGAACTTTTTCCTAACGTCCATCCTGAACCTACCCTGGCTCAACTTGAGGCCATTTCCTCTTATCCTGTCAGTTGTTACTAGTGAGAAGAGGTCAACCCCAATCTCTCTACAGCCTCCTTTCAGGTAGTTGTAGAGAGCGGTAAGGTCTTCCCTCAGCCTCCCTTTCTCCAGGCTGAACAACTCCAGTTCCCTCAGTGGCTCCTCTCAGGACTTGTTCTCCAGACCCCTCACCAGCTTCATTGCCCTTCTCTGTATTTTCTGTGTATTTTGTTTATCTCTGTGTAGTATGTGTATTTTCTGTCACAATTAATTAAAAATTGTAATTAGTGGAACAGATAACGATGTCCTCTTTGAAATATTTGGGCTCTGATTCAGACCTATGAACTCTGCCGTTTATTTTACTGCATCCAGTTTGTACTGCATCAAGTTTTGATTTTCACATGTTTGTCACGCCTTGATTTTTGATATAGTTACATAAACTGAATACCTTTACAACCTGCTAGTGCCATTGGATGGGCTTCTGTGCTTTCGGCACCTGTGCCATGTGCTGAACGTTCCTGGAATAATGGGAAAATGCCTGTCCTTGGGATGCACGGCTCAGATCTTCAGTAGTGTCAGAATAAGCAAATATTGTCCTTGATTATTTAATCAAATCAGGTGGAAAAAATACCTAGCAGAAGTAGGCAAGCTAGAATATACCATCACTGAAAAATTACTTTAAAATGTTTAAAATAATTCTCTTTTTCGAAGTATTTATGTAAGAATTAGTTTATCCTCCATTCACATTTGCAGTCAGACTTTTCTGTCCTCTTCTTCAGTACAAATTTCCAAGTGTCCTTAACTACAAGGCAAGTTCCTTGCGCTTTTGGCTGCAGTTGCTGTTTCACTTTCATCTAGTATGAATCTGCACTGCTGCCCATAGTGGAGGTCCCACTTTTGGATACTTGTTCCTGCTGCTTTCTGATGTCAGCACCAAATTTCCTACAGCTGCATAGTAAGCTAGTTGGTAGGGCTGATCCAGTAGAAAATAAGCTGATAAAAACAAAATCCAGACTCCTGCCGTACTAGTAATGACACGGTCTTATGATGGGTTAAAGTGGTTGTATAATGGCACCTGTACACTCTGAAAATGTAGATCAATATCTGTGTCCTAGTTTCTGCCTTGGAAAACTTAACAGTAATTCAAGGATTGGCATTGCGTTCTCAAAGTAAACCCCAGACTGCAAGTTCCCCTCCCCAGAAAGCTGGCGATCTGAATTACAAAGTGAGTCCAAAAGTGTGGGTGGGTGATTGGATATAGTCAAAGGCCATCAAATATGTAGATAACACTTGTGTAAACACAGGACATTCTTATTTTGCTTTCTAATTTTAATAATGCCTTGTTTTGAGTTGTAGTATGTATTTCCTTGTAGGCAAGAAGTGAGAAGAGAATGGATAGCTCTGGAAGACTAATCAAGAAAGCAGAGAGTATTAGCATGGCTTCAAAGGCAGGGAGAGGGTGACCAGGTATCTTAACTTGCAAAGACTTTTCCAGTCATAAGACACCAAGTGAAATGTTGTGCTGTCACGAATTGAAGAAGGACGTTTTATTGAACAGGCAGAAATGGCAGTAGGTAAATACGAAATGAGGACAGAGTTGTAGGACAAGCACCCCTCTAGCAATACAACCTGGTAGCTCAAAGTGAGTGCAAGAGGGGTGTTAAAAGTGTTTGTGGTTGCACTGGAATGAACCTTAGAATCCAGACAAGGTCCTGAAGGTCAGGTCAGGGTAAGAAGGATTTGAGCACAATCTTAGCAATAGGACAAAAAGCATCTTCAGAACTGTTTTTGAAGTAGAAGGCAGCAAGGGGTGGAGGTGGAGAGGAAGGTAGGACTTATGCTGTAACCAAATATACAACTTTGTAGGGTGGGAAGATAGAGCATTTATCAATTAATGGATTAAATTATAATTTTTCAGAAGACGACAACTCCTGTTCTGGGCAGATGTGGAAGGTTTCTCACTTCTGTGTTCAGATGTTTATTTTTCAATATGTAGCTACTCTACCTCAAATGTCGCCTGCATTTGGTTACCAGGGCGCATCCCTTCTAGAGGAATCCCAGGATCGGGAACTGGTTAATTCTCGGTTTAAGAGCGGCATTGAGAATGAAATACTGTTTGGTGATTGCTAAATGCGAGCTCAAATCCCCCCCCCATCCTCCCCCAGAGGGGGGATTTGAGCAGGAGGCTCCTGCCAGAAGTCTGGCTAGCGGAGGTCCCCAGCGGCTCTGAGGGAGGGCGAGAGAAGCAGGCGTGGGGGGGACGGCGCATCTCCTCTGAGCTTATTGAAAAGTGCCTGGGGCTCGCTGCGTTGGGCCGCTTTGTTCTTGTGACTCTTCCGAGAGAGTTGCGGGAAGCCGTGAGAGAGGAGACACCTTGAAGGCTGATCTTTGTTTTCCCGTCTCCAGATAGCGCATCTCCAGCGCCAGGCTGAGTAAGCTCTAACAGGCTGGCACTGGGCTGTGGGCTGCTAGGTTACTGGTCGGCTGTGGGCAGCGGTGAAAGCTTGCAGCGGCCTTACCATGGGATACTTACCCATTTTTCTGTGCTTTTCTGTGACTTACGCCAGTGCTGTGATGTTGAACGACAAGTGAATTACAGTGCCGTTGCAGCTCCCGTACAGATTTTTAATCTTTATTTTGGCTGATTGCAATTTCATCAACTTTTATAATTAGTTTTGATACAGTTTTTGGTAAAAAGTCATCATCCGATACAGGGATTTGTTGCTGCTCTTTGTGTGGAGAGTGATGAAAAAGAAGTGTTTGAAAGTGGGGAGCGTCTGTGGGGGCTTCTGCACAACCATTTCAAACAACTTCTGTTGCTGTAACACTTTAATTTTTTTGTGGGAAAAAAAAAAAAGCTGGTCCTAGAATAGATTATACTTTGCATGTGGCTTAACTTTGCATGTGGCTTAAATCTTTAAAAGCAGAGGCAAGGGAAATTACATGTGGTGAGAGAGAATATTTAAACCGTAGCTACATCTCTAGCAAACTAAAACATACAGTAGCAACTCAGCACCTCTAAGGCGGTGCATTAAGGGCTGCTCAGCGTGGTCTGGACGCTTTGGAAAACGTGTCTTGCCTCTTCGTGCCTCCATTTCCTTCTCCGTGAAGTCTGAAGACAAAGTCTGTGCAGGGTTTGTAAAGCTCCCTGGTGCTTTTGCGGGAACGGAAAAGTGTTTCTAGCAGTGATGAGAGAGAAAAGGTGGCCTGGAAAGAAATCTGGTCTTACCTGCAAGGCAGGGAAGGAATGAGCAGGACAGCAAATACCTGGGCGTAAGGGATGCGCAGATGGGAGGATAGGTGGGTTGTGAGAGTACAGTATGGGTGATCCCCAGACTATGGTACACACTGACTTGGGGGGAGCCCGTAAACACGTGGCACGGCCAGGTTCAGCTCCGGGGCTGGGGAGGTGCAGGGGCTGGCCAGCCTCCGTTCTGCTCTCTCCGAACGAAGGAAGCGCATCCCGGGGCTGCAAACACCACCTCCAGCGTTTCTCACAGCTAAGGAAGCAGGGGGCAAAGGGGGCGATGTGACAGAAAAGAGGGGAGTGGAGCAGATAACATTAAGGGGACTGTAAGAAAGGGCTTCACAAAAGGACAAATGGAAAAAAAAAAAGGGGGGGGGGGTAGAGCAGTAAAGAACACCACAGTCTTATCAAGCGAGTTAAACAAGGCTTTTTAATGTTGCTGCTCCCTCTGAGCATCCTTTGACTAAACAGAATGGGGGAGGGAGGAAAAGCTCTCTAAAAGAGGAGATAGAAGGGAAATGGATGCTTTCTGCGGCTCGTGCCGTTCAAAGGAAATAGGAATTCTGGGTTAAAAATCAAATCTATTGCAAAAGAGGTATTTAGATAGATTTATCTGTAATTTACAGAAAATAATAAATTGGTGGTTTGCTTATTGCATTTTGTGAAGAACGCGCACAACTGTTGGGCTAATGTAAAAATGGCATTTCAGTAATAATTATGGATATCTTGCTTCAGCCTCATTTAGAAACATGTAATTGAAGTGATAGATAGATAGATGTGGTGCTTATAAATAGTTTAGGTTTGCTAATGTAATAATGAGCAGTTCTCTCATTCTCTCTTTCTCTAGTTTTTCCTCTTTCCTACATGGTTTTCGCTTCTGAAGCTTTTTTTTTTTTCCCCCTCATTTACTCTTCCCTGCTGCTGGCCAAGAGCGTTCCCATGGCATGCTCTACTACACTTCTACGGTCCTGTGCCCTGGGAGCACGGTCCCTTGCTGCTGGGTGGGTGTCACGAGCGCGTAGAGGCTAAATGGAGCAGATGTACCAAAACAATAGAGAGTTGGAAGAGGCTGGGGAAGACGTGCGCGGACGTGCGCTGGTGGGAAGTGCAGCTGGGTGAGGGGCTCCTCACTGGTGGTCAGCTGGCGTGAGGGAATGAAAGCCATGGAGAAAGAGGGCTGGGGGAGGCAATGCACTGTGTCACGGATGAGTAAAATCAGTGTAGCGAATCTCGATAATGAAGAGAGTAGTGAGGAATGGTGCAAGAGATGAGGAACAAAAGGGTAACATGTGTCACGTACGCTTAAGCACTAACGAAGTCCAGGGAAGGAGGAGGAGAACTAGGAATTGGAAACGATGGCTACAGCAGTGCTGTAGTCCCCTGCAAACAAACCTCTTCAGACAGATGACTTTCCATGTATAAGTCCTGTCACTCAGACCTCCCTAGTCATTAGAAAACTCCCAGTTCACTAGTTTTTGCACTTGCAAAGTAAGGCTAGATGAATAGAGGCCTGCCAACTCTATATACCAAAAGAGTGCGTTGAGGCCAGCTGAAGGAAGGTGGTGTGATATGGGCTAGGGAGCTGCTGGAACAGACTGCTTCGTAGGCTGTCCGTGGCATCGCATAAAGGGTTGTCTGCGTCTGTAACATCTGAAGACTTTGTTAGTGTTTTCCTGGGGGTGTAGAGGTAGTTGATGGCTTCTTTTATATACTTTAAGATCTATCAAGGCAGCTCTTCCCTTCTCACTTCATGCTACTTTTAACATCTGTCAGGCAATGACCAGTGGTCAGGTAGCCATAACCTGTAGTATCTATACTGCATAAACATTCCTGAAAAATTTCTGGGGACTTCTGTGCAAAAACATGTTTCTTTGCTTTCATCAAATTCTGATGGAAGAGTGCATTGCCACTTAGTGATCTTTTATCTTATAAAAACTTTTCCCCCCTAGCATCCTTCATTTTGTTTTCTTGTGCACAGGCAGGTTAAGCTCTGAGTGGTTGTTAGGTGATTTTGTTTTAACTGAACAAATGTAAACAGCATCCAGATATTAAACTGAAGGACAGAATGGAGTTGCACAAACTTACGATGGCTGAAAACTAACGCTTGTCTTCGTCTATTAGTAGTGAAATGGTTGCAGGTGGAACCTGTGTGTGACAATGTGCTCTTTGTAGCAATGGCTTCCCCCATTATGTCTGTAAGGAGGATGGAAAATCTTCAGAAGTAGGGATGAAGTACAAGCAGCACCGCACTTTCATTTTTGACGTTGAAAGCATTTGTTAATGTGACTTTTGCTCTTCCCTGTCATTGGTGGGGAATGTTTTCAAATACTGGCAGTGTCTTAGATGCTTTGTTTTGAACTGCAAAACTAGTAACCTCTTGGACCTGCCAATGTCAAGCACTGGCTTAGAGGTCTGTTAGTGAAATATTGAACATGGACTAACACAGAGAGCGAGGCAGTCTCAGGGCAGCCAGTAAAAACAATGTTTCATCTGTAGTAGATCTTATGAGGGGGAAAAAAGGAAGTTCTAAAATATTTATTCTTCTTAATTACAAAATTGCTATGGAAAAACTTGGAGTCAATAGGATTTGTGTTGTTTTCTGTGATGTCTTGTCTTTTTTTTTTTTTTTTTTTTTTTTTTTTTTTTGGATTGGTTTCACCTACAGGCTTATTGCTTAGTAACTCTGGATTGTAGACAAGCCAGGATCAGGCCTCTGGTGCAGCCTCTTTCTACCCTCACTGAAGTAAAGGGCGAAGAAGGTTCCCACTGGCATCACTGAAAGTGCGATTGAACCTGAATTGCCTTTTGGAAAGCAGTGGCAAAAAAAGAGGCGGTGGAAAGAGAGGTCACTGTGGATTTTCGTAATGGGGAGATAGCTCATTTATGTGGAGTGGAACAAATAAAGTTGGGAGACAGGTCAGCTTTTGAGATCCAACTAATCAGGTACAGTAAGTGTGGTATACCTTTGTATGCCCCTGATGAAGCATGTATGCATGAAAATGATGGCTCCATGATGTATGTGTTTTGGGGTTTTTGGTTTGGTTTTGGTTGTGTTTTGTTTTGCTTTTTTAAACACCCAAGAAGGAGAATAGCTGTCCATCGCATCCCTCTTGCCTGGGTTACGTCCAAGCCCCTCTGTAACATAATGACAGACCTTTTATGTATAGTGTTATAGTTTCTTTCATTCTGTGAGCAGAGCTGGTTATTCAATTTCAGTGTCCACTAAGGCAATCTCCAAAAGCAGTTAAAATAAAACTCATTACAGTGTGTATGTGATACGGTATGTTTAGAATCCTGAGAATGTGCTGCAATAAACTTTCACTGGCTTTCCCTCTCCACAGCAGCAGATAACAAAATTTACATTTCCACTGCGTATAAGAAAACAAAAAGATGAATCCCTACAGACTAGAGCCTGAGGACTGTTGTTTCTTTGTCTACTGAGGAGGAGTTATTATTTATTTGTGAGAGAAATCCAGAAGTCACCTCCAAAGGTGGAATCTCCTGTATTTCTTGAAGATGGAAATAAGCATTCTGTGACTGACAAACAACTGAGTTTTCTACAAACACGGATTGTGTGTGTGTGTCCCTGCTTTATTTTACTGCTCAGTTCTTCTAAGCAGCATGAAAATACCTTTGGGCTCTTTTCCCTGTTCCTGGGATGTGTTATCCTTCCCAGAGGCTGGGCCGGTGTTTGTATAAAGCCACTTATGCAGGCAGATCTTGCCTAGTGACATGTGGCCGTGGCTGAGATAGCACAGGCCTCGTTAATACTTAACTTTGAGTAAACAAGACAGGTCGTATCCATTGTTATTACTCATGACCAAATGTAGTGCAGCATCCTTACCTGACAAAGGTCAGGTGAAAAACAGGTCTGCTCTCTGTGAGAGGGATTTTTTTTTTTTTCTTTTTCTCCTGTAAAAGATGCAGAAGCACTAGATTCCCAAACTCTTGAGGGATGGCCTTGTCTAAGCAGAGCGTACTGCCTAATAAGAGAGGCTATATGTACTAATTACCGTTTAACGTGAGAACCCCTGGTGCCACAGATCATTCTGGAGGCTAGCAACCACAGGTATTTGGAAGGGTTAGAAGGGGTAAGGGGATGGCCTGGATTCATTTGTTTGGAATCTTGTTTGGTTTATTTTTGCAGTGCAGTTGCTTCTTTCGGGGCCATCTATTTTTCCTGTGCATGATAATCTTCTCCTTTGTTTTGTTACCTCGTGGATAAGGTTGCTGCACTTTGACATCACTTGTCTCCTAGAAATGTCAGCTTTTGTTGTCACACTTGCAGAGTTTGTGACAGCTGTTTGAAAGAGAACTTTGCAGAATAAATTAACAGCCACAGGAACTTAAAGTGTCTGTAGTGAAGCACGTTGGATTCGGGGTTTTTTATTACTTGTTTCAGCACATTGAAAAACATACATCTCTGGTGCTGTCCGTATCTTGGCTTTCCATTAGAAATTCAGTCTTGCTCAGTAGAATCCATTAAAAATACAAAGCTGCTGTTCCCCATTCCATGCCTAACGATCCCAAAAGCAACCAAGGGCCAACCTCACAACCAGAGACTTTGATCCTGGCTACGGGGCAGACCAGCAAGATGAAAACTACAAGAGTCCCATCCCCAAGGCCCCTTACAGAAATTATTCCTCTGTTGTAAACCTCTACCTTCACAGACTAGAAGTTTGATGCATGCAAAAGTATGATGCTTGTGTTAGGGTGGCTCTCGGACCAGTTGGAGTTTATAAATTTAAAAAAGTGTAGTAACCTGAGGTCTGCTCTCAGGACCGTAGATCAGAAATACCAGAGACTCTGCTTGCGTACCCTTTCTGAGCTGCAAGACCTTGCAGTGTTTGCAGTCTTTGGCGGTAGTGTAGGACACATCTTGCTGAGTATGTTTCATTAATCTTAAAACGGACTGGAGATGGATTGTATTGATGATGTTGTATCCAAATGAAAGCTATATAGCCACCAGACATGAGTAGGAAAGTGTCCTTGTTGCTTATGTGTCAAAATAAGCCTCCAAAACAACTCAGATCCTCACTAGATTTTTTCAAGTCATAGACTTTACTAACAAATGGAGCAACGAGCAGGCTCCAGTTGGTCAGCTAACACAGGCTGCACGTAACTAGTCCTCTCAATCCCCTCCATCTAACGCAGAGTGGGCATCAGCCACCTCACTTTCACCAGGACTTAAGTTTTGCCCAGTGCTGAAACGTTGTCATCTGCTGACTTATGTATCAGAGGAGGAAAAAAATTCTTCATGCGCTTGCATGAAGGTTTAGGACCTTCCTTTGCAGGTATCTGGCTTCTCTCAACTTGTAGGCTCTATCAAAGGAGAGGGTGCCTGGTAATATGTGTGCAAGATCCAGCCTCAGTTGAGCACCCCTTCAGGATCCTTAGAGGTAACGGATGCTATGCGTGATTGTTATAAATTATTTGTTTGAGTTCTGCGTAAATGCAGCTAAATCAACAGTGTAATCAAGAGGTGATCTGGGCTGGCTTGCAGGTTTTCAGAGAGCTGTTCTCCATGCTTTCCAGCATCGTTTAAAAAGTGTTTTCTAGCTCTTGGTTATGAGCATAATCTTCCAAATGTGAACGGAATCTAAATTGGCGAAGAGCAACTTGTCAGAATCGGCACCCAGTCTGCAGCAGGAGCTCGGGGAGGGATGTGAACCGCCTTTGTTCTTTGCAGTGGGGGTGTTAATGCTGAAGTTTATGATAATGTACTTGCCAGCATTGTTAATTATTCCGCTGGAAGGAAGGAGCTGGAGACTCGGCACAATTTGCTATCAGTAAGGGTCTTGTTTCGGCGTTCCAGTTTGGCATCTCAAATAGGTGGTGTTTGGGAGAGTCCTGCTTTCTTGGGGACTATGTGGGGGTGCAGAGGGACTCTTTTCAGTCCCTGATTTGTGTCCTCCTCTTTCCTCTTTGATACAAATAGGATTCGTCTGGAAACCTAGATGAGCAAGCTCTCAATGCTTATGATGTTAAAGAAATGATTTTTTTTTCCAGTGGATCCTCACAATTGCGGAGCTCGTTAACCCGAATGGCTCAATTATCCAAATGCTAACCTGCTGCCAGTGCTGCTGCTACTGTCACTGTTGCCACTTCAAAAATGTTGTGTTTCACGCATCTGCTTTAAAATGTGCCACTTCTTCTGTTTATCTCTGGGGAGAGAGATCAGGCATATACATAAAAAATATAGATATATATCCTTGCAGTAGTAACTGAGATAATACTGAGTAGCACATGCCGTAATACGAACTGTCAATAGCTCGGACAACAATGTGTTCCTGAGGTATCTAGAGTAAGAACCTTTGACTGTAGGGTGAGCGGGTTACTGCAGTTAGCAGAATGACATTCACGTGCTTCTCTTTGTCGTGGCGTTAATGAACATTTCAGCTTTATTTGAATATTTTAAAGCGCGTCTTGAAATGGCCGTATAGAGCTCTGAATTAAAACTTGTTGGTTTCACTCGTTTTACCTGCGCGGTGTGTTCCCGTTCAGGCCCTCAGCTGAGATGTTACATCTCGTTTGCCTCGCGGTGCCCGTGCTCCGGGCAGTGGAGTTGCGTCTTGGTTCAGAGGAGCGGGCGGTGGTAAAGGAGAGCCCTGAGCTTGGGCACAGTGCATGACTCTGCAGGCTGATCGTGAGCATTATGCTTATGTGGGGTCTGATCAAAGTAGGGCTTTCTTTTATCCAGTTTCACAACATGATTTTAATTATGGGGGCTTGGCAATTATCATTGTTGGGTAACTGCCTGAAGCATTAATTTCTTTGGTTTATCCAGTGAAGCTGTAAAATGAGCTTATTCAGACAAACCAGCTTGTGTTTCAGGTTTCAGAAGACATGCTGTATAATTCGGGTGTTTGACATGTGATTTCTCCATACCTGACCAACAAGGCAGAATGCATATGGTTTGTTTGGATTAGCTTTTCCTCTCTTTTTTCTTAGAAGAATAAATAAAGCTTCCCCCTTTTTGTACCTCGGGACCGTTCTGTGTCACCAGCCTCTCTCCCAAGTGTTCCAGGATCTCTCTCAATGTAAGCTTTTGTTTTAGAAAGTAAGATAAAATCGGGAAAGAAAGTTTATATTCTTTTGGTTATGAAAATAAGAATACAAATGTCAGTTGCTACACTAACCGATTTTTCCCAAATACTCAGCATGTGCCTTCACAAGTAGTAGAAGTCATATTGTATACAACGCCGTACTGCATGAAATGAAGGTTTCTGAAGCCAGAGGAAGATGGCTTACTGTAAAAGTTGTTGCCTGTTTATGTTCATCTGCCTCTAGACATGGGGGTGGTGGATGAGTGTCTGCTTTTGCTTACCTCTACTCTGTTGAAGCTTTGCCAACTCTTCTGAAGCCTGACTCTGCTCCTGTTGTTTCCTGTGGGGAAAGACCGGGCATGACGGCATTTGATGTGGCCAACAAGCCTACTCTCATTCTTTCAGATAGGCGAAGCTGAGGATTTGAGAGACTTTCCCAAGGAGTGTACTGTCAGTTACACAGAATCACAGAATGGTTAGGGTTGGAACAGGGACACCTACAGCAGTTGCACAGGATGGTGTCCAGGCGGGTTTTGAACATCTCCAGTGTGGGAGACTCCACAACCTCTCTGGGCAGCCTGTGCCAGTGCTCTGCCACCCTCAAAGGAAAGAAGTTCCTCCTCATGTTAAGATGGAACTTCCTGTGCTCAAGTTTGTGCCCGTTACCTCTAGTCCTATCACTGGGCACAAGTGAAAAAAGACCGTTCCCACCCCCCTGGCACCCTCCCCTTTAAGTATTTATAAGTATTGATAAGATCCTCCCTCAGTTGTCTTTTTTTCTAGACTAAAAAGCCCCAAGTCCCTGAGCCTTTCCTAAGGAAGATGTTCCAATCCCCTAATCACCTTGGTAGCCCTTTGCTGGACTCTCTCCAGCAGTTCCCTCTCTTTCTTGAACCAGGGAGCCCAGAACTGGACACAGTTAGTTTGAGAAGTAATCAGAATTGAGGCATTCTTGCTCTGGGAAGTTGTACAGACACGGAAAAAGAAATTAAAAAAAACAAAACCAAGGTAGTAAGCGATGCTCTGTGCACGTGACAGAGCGAGCTTTTAGCCAGGTGGAAGCCCAAGAGAAGAAAGCCTTTGCCTTCCCATTGCCCTTTGCACTGGGGAGGATGGAGGGTGATACTGGTGACTGAACCTACTTCTGTCTCCTGTCCTCTGCATAGGCCAGCGAGGTGTGTCAAGTAATCCAGGGACTTTGAAAGGGAAAGAGAAAAGTCTTGCTCCTTGCCTGCGATGCCTGGCCCTGCTTGTGGTGGCAGAAGCAGCAGCCGTGTGTGCCCCGCAGCCGGGGACATCGGCCCAGAGCGAGAATCCAAAGGATGCGGTACTTGTCTTGATACCAGCTGAGTACGTAGGCAAACCCCGTGGGCTGGAAAGGTTTGTGTGTGTTAAACCTACTGCAGTATATGCCGTAGCAACGACGGGGCGCAGCCAGCCAGCCAGAAGTGTTACGTGGTACCAGCCACAAATGGAAGTCGGAGCTAAGTAGTGAGGGAAAGGCAAAGCCACCTTTGTCCTTTGGATTTCCAAGCCTGCAGTATCTGCACTGGTCTCTGTTGCAAGAAATATTTTTAAGTCGTCCCCCTCTCTCTTGACCTTATTCTCTTGATGTTGCTAACCGTTTAGTTGGCAGGTGGGCTTGGGGAAGCAACAGCACATTAGGAGTTAAGGCTTTCCATTCGTTTCTCACTCCAGCCGTGCCCCTGTGCAGAACAGTACCTGTGGAACAGCCTGTCGGCTGCTCATCTCCATTTGTTCTTTTTTACCAGGCATGTCATTTAAATTTACCTCCATCCCACACAAAGCAGGTCCTAGTATTATTGCTCTGCATTATCATTGAAAATTATTTGCATTAGCAACGCTTTATCTTAAACAAAGGGTAAAAAAGACCTCTGTGATGTGTCAAAGCATGGCACTTGATGTCAGCCTTCCTTGTCTACTTCTTTTACAGGGGATCTCTTACTTGGGCTCTTTATCGCCCGTGTAAAGGGCAGCAGCAGCGGGATGGACTCCTGTGTGCTCCACAGTGGCTCACACCTTTGTGCTAGCTGGTGCGGTCGCAGTGGCAAATAAGGATGGAGTGAAATTTGTTTCTGACTTGACTTTGTCCTGTGTTTTGTTTTTTCAGTCTCAAGTAACCTGTTTTGTGGGGCAGGATGGAATGTAACTGTTTAATTAGAGTGAAACTATTAATGTCACACTGCCTTACTTTCCCTTCAGCTCTGCTCGTAGTTGATACAGGTCTCACTTTTTTTTCCCCCCACGTTTATAAGTTGAAAGAAATGAGATGGGGATTTCTGGCTTACGTACTTATCTTGAGTTTGCTGGTTTGAAGTCCAGAGGACACGCTGACTTCTGAAACACTCCTTGTGTGTCGCACGTCCCCAGAGAACGGACGGACAAATCCAGAAGCACTTGGATGCAGCACGGCTCTCTGCGCGGGGTGTAGCTCCCGTTATCTGCTGGGACTGCTGGGAAAGGCCACTGGCTACTAGCTGGGATGCAAGGAGCCGCTCAGGGCAGGTAGTCCTCTCTCCCCCGGGGCAGCTCAGGGCTCCATGAAGACTGGCATTAGCTGAAATCTTGAAGAAGGTTGTCCGTGATGTTTTGCACAGAGTCCTGCCCTGCACCCGTCCCTTTTGTGGTGTGCTGCTTCTGAAAGGATCCCCCGTTCAGTGCCAGGGCTCTGCCCCATTCCTTGGGGATGCCCTCGGCACTGGGCACAGCTCAGGTCTTGCGGCGGGTTTCGGTGAAGAGAGCCGGGGTGCTGGTCACCCGCAGGATCACAGACTGAGCCAAACAGTGCATTTGTGTATGTTTTCCAGTGCGTCTCCGCTCATTCACGCCCCGCCTTTCCTTGTGCTTTATCTCGCCTCATCCTGGTAGAGTTATTTATCTAACCAGTTTAAAAACGTGTAGAGAAGGTGCAGTGCTTTGTATTTTCTGAACAAAGATGGAGAGAGATGTCTGTAGCAGAGCTCTGAATGTTGCATACAGCAAATGGCAAAGTAAAATAAAGGCAGGCAAATGTCCACCGCTCCCCTCAAACTTTAGATTATAAATTGAGCTAAAGAAAATGAGTTAATTCCCTGTCTGGTGGACGGCTCTGATTTGTTGTAAGGCTGTGCACAGAAACACCGTAGCTAAGAGCGTGCCAGGCTTTATTTGCTGGTTGGTTGGATATTTATGTCAGGTTGCCAGGCAAATTCATATACTGCTATGCTGCGGGCCAGGTCTTGGGGGTGGGGGAGACGGGTAAACACCTTAGAAAGATCTAAAGGTGTAGGACGAGGTTTGGAGGAAAAGGATGAGGAGCTGGGTTTGCAACTTGTAAAACTTGCATCTATTTTTGTCCCTCTTGTCGCTGCAGCAGCGGTATGCAGGGCTGAACCGTTCTGCAGCACCGCCAGGTTAGCATCTGTGCAGCTCTGCACCCTCATGCCGCGAGCAGGCAACGTTGAAAGGAGAACTTCACAAACTAGTCAGTCCCTGCGATGCTGCGCTTTGAGTTTGTGTCACTGCTTGGAGACTTGCGTGTTTATGGGGTCCCGCACGCTCAAAACCTATAATAATTTCAGTTAAAGTCTCTTCTGCCAGTGCAACCCACCAAAAGTAATTAAATAGGCAACAAATCTATCAGCACTCCATGCAACCGTTCCCTTTCTCACCCTCAGCTGCCTTCGTTCTGCAGCCTGTGTGTCACTCGTCAGGTTCAGACCTGCAGTTTATGATACAGGACGATTTTCTAATCACCATTTGAGTGCCTGGGAAAAGCTGGAGACTCCCTCTGTGTTTGTAAGCGCGTGCTGTGATTTACTGGAAGACAAAGTGTGTAAGCCAAAGCAGTAATGTTCTGAAACAAAAGTTAAATCAGGAAACAGAAATAAAGGCCAATATCAATCTTTTATATATTTAGTTACCAAACAGCATCTCCTTTGTCAGCAGCACATGTAACAACCACAAAATAGAGCTGTCCCTCGCTTTTAGTTACTGTATGTGACAGGGCATTCTGTTCTTGTATACACTCTCAGAAATAGCTGAAATGATTATAAATGTGTTTCAGCAAACAGCAGTGCTTTTTTTTTTTTGCTTTTTTTTTTTTTTTTAGCAAATGTAATTGCTAGATAAACTTGGGGGTTGCAAAGTGCTGAGGTTTAGCACTTCACTGGACAAGCTCTGCGCATTTTTGAGACAGCCAGCATCTGGGAGACTGTCAGCAAACCACTATCAAAGACATTTGTGACTCACAGGAATGGAGAGTTTTGAAAGGGAAATCGTCTTAGGCAATCACAGCCTTTAGCACATCAGGGAAAGCGTGTTTTTTTTCAGTCATTGCTCTTTTGTCCTTTCTCAGACATGGTTGGGAATGGGTTTGGTTTCATTCTCTTTTGATTAAGAAATTAGAAATTTGCATTTTCAATCTATCATTACTTTTATTTCTCTTCTGGAGAAAGGCAATAGAAGTTTATTTGAGAGGTGGGTTATGCAAGATTCGTGTTTCTCTAAGTATGTGAGAATCTTTCACATTTTGTTTGAAGTTGTGAAATGCAAGAAAGTTGGATCTCTGTAGCTACGGAACAGATCCTCACAGGCAGGTTGGGCGGTATATAGAGTTAGTTTGCTTTCAGCAGAAATAAAGAAGTTGTTTCTTGTGTGGGAAGATTAGAAGGGCAGGAATTTTTACTGAAACGAATTCTGGAAATAGCCAGCCCAGGAGAGAGGTAGCTCCCAGTTTATTTATGAAAGCTCATAATGAAATGGTAGATAACAAGCTAGCATGATGTACAATCTGGAGGGATGAACCTGTACTTGAGGTTTGACAACACTACTCTTAAAAAATATTTACTGCTGCAATTTAAGTAGAGAGTACCAAGAGAAGCAATGTTTTATTTCTGTCAGTTGGCCTTCACTATAACATAAAACCAAGTAATTTAAATAGTAAAGGTTCCAGTAACTATCATGCACATTAATATTCAACTTAGCGCACACCCAGACAGTGCCTAAGTGTTCTTCCTTTGCTTCGAGTGGGAGGCTGGGTACGCGCAGCCCCTGCGCTGCCATTGTATTTCCCTTTCCTGCGACCCCAAGCAGTAACCATGGTGCGCCCCATGGGTACCTGGGGAAGATGTCGCTGCTTATGTTCGTTAACAAACCAGGTAGGCTAGAAGCAGGATTGTTCTGTACCTGGACAAGATGTTTTCTGTTATCTTCATTCTGAAATATATGCAAATACCCAGATGTGTTTCTGAGAAGGACCAGTTACTGTCCTAGGGCAGTATCTGGATTGCCATTACTCAAATAACTGTTACATGCCTTTCTTCATGTGAAAGGCAAGGTTTATATATGCGTGAAAGACAGTATGAACAACATCTCTTACTCAGACTCTGGTACCTGGACCATCCATTGAGATCTGAAGGTCCTGATGCAATTCGTATCCAAGTGGTGTTCAGCTCAAAATTCCATCAGTGCAGTAACAGGTCTGCATGTTAAAGGGCAAAACTTGTCTTTGAAGGCCTTTTTTTTTTTCTTCTCCTTTTTCTTCTTTCTTCCTGTTGAAGATAGTTGTCATCATTGGAAATAGTATCTCCTTCATTTTAAGCTGCTGATAAAAAAAAAAAAGGTATTTTTCTTGTGACCTGGAAGTGGGCATCGGCAAAATTGTACGTACTAGTTGCTTTTAAAGAATCTTAACTCTCTGACGTTCTTTCTTTCCTTTTCCTCATTCTTCCTCATTACTAAGGGCTAAACAAAATATTCTGCTTTACTGACAGAGCTTCTGATCTTGCAGTTTTTCTTTTACAAGGAGACTTGCTTTGTAGCTGCTTGGCATTAGGGTTTCATTAGTTAATCACAAATAAGTTTGCTTCACTTGGATCCATTTGAGCCCAGAAGAGAACAAAAAGCAAGCAGTCAGTGCGGGCCAAAATCAAGAACAGGGGAGATCAAAAGGTGCCCCATTCCCCAGATCCAGGTAAAAGTGTGGTCAGAGACCAAGCAAAAGCACGAGGGAAGGTATTATTTGATGGTCTGTGCCAGGAAGCCAGGGATTCCACATGGGGAGGAGATAGTCGGGGACAGGCAATAAGGAAGGGTACCTGGAGTGCCACTGCAGCATGAACAAGGCGGTCCCTTCCCTTCGATGCCCAGCTGAGCCAGGCACTTGGGCACAGCATCTGCTGAGATGGTTTGTAAGCAGGTGGCTGCCAGCAACTCCATAGTCTGAGTGCAGGCTGGCAGAGGCTAAAAGAGTGAAAGTAAGCTTACTATAGTATTCTATAGTCTTAGATCCTACAGGTCTAAATGCAGAGTTTGGGGTTGCTTCCTAAAATTATCTGAGAATTAAAATTTTTTCTTTTTTACTAGTATTTTTTGAGATACCTTTCAGGAAGAGACATTAGAAACCAAGACCTGACTACTTAAATTTTAGACTATGAGGCTACATCTTTCCATGTGGTTTCCCAGCAGTGGTCCAGTAGCATACCAGGTCTAATTTCTAAGCTACTGCCTCAGTTTTGCCTGCTGAGATCAGTGCTCTCTCACCCTCCTGCTTCCCAGATCGGCAAAGGATTTATTAAAACTCTAGCTACCTCCTCGGCTTCTTCCAGTCTGTTCTTCTTGTCACAGTTCTGCTTAATATGTTGGCATTATTAAAAATCTAATCAGGCTTGCTACTCAGTGTGACTGCGGTTACCTCAGTCTGGTTTACAGCTTTTGCTGTCTGTCCTCTCTCACAAGTGTGAGCTTTGCAGTCATAAAGAACAAAACTCTCACAGGAGAGTGTACTGGAAAAAAGCCATCAGATGAAAATGCCTTTCATCAGTTTCAGCAAGGGGGTGACTCTGCAACTTCAGAAAAAAGGGACAAGGTGAACCGATCTCAATTTGTTTGTGGGCAGAAGACAAAAATCTTTTCTGGATACTCTTGTTTTTCAGATCAGTAAGACATTTTGTCAGGCTGCATCCCTTTGTTTCTACATACACAAGCAAAGAAATGCCTAGGAGTCTCCCTGAACGAAACACTGCATCATCTTCTGAAAGCACTGGTCTTGGAGAGGGATGCCTGGTATATATTTAATTAAAGTCGGGGTTGGAGGAAATTCCATTGTAGTTTAGGTGAAGGACAGATCCATCATATGTGGAAGAGGAAACCTAGCAGAACATTCCAAAACAAATAACCCTGCAGTTATGCTTAGTTTATGGGCCTTATTTTGGATCCCCTCTCCTAGTGCCTTCTAGCACAGTTTTCCAAGGATCGGAGATGGAAGGGTCTTCCCATCACAGTACTGAAGGGACTGCCAGGCAGCTGTGTGAAGTTACTTAAAATCCATTGCAGAAACAACTTTTTATTTAAAAAAAAATGCAATAAAGGCACGTGGCTTGTGTAATTTTACAGCTTGAGCATCAGGTTTACGTTCAGAGATCAGTGCAGGACAAGTGGAGACTATCTTGAGGGCAAAGCCACCTTTTAAGACAGATGTATCTAGGGAGTTATGTGAAAGGCCACGGTTAAGCCCGGAGTTCAAATTGTTTTTTGCAGATATTTTAAGCGATGGCGGAAGGTTAGGTGTGAATTCAGCCCTTCCTAGCATTAAGACAGGCAGATTTACTGCACGTTGAATTTGTCTCAATCCATCCCAGGCCTCCTGTGATGCCTGTTCCCTCCTCCTCGTCCTTTCTGGTGTCAGAGAGGTTGAGGAAATACTTGTTACTTTATCATTTATCCTGCCATGGAGTAAAGCTGGGGAACTTCTTGTTGGGAGTTGCTTGCTGTCAACGAATGCCATACTGCTCCTTGGGGTATCTGGCAAAGTCCTTGCAGGATGGAAAAGTGATTTTTAAGATGAACTGTTAGGAGTTAATTCCTCGAGCAAAGCTCTGTTACAGCAAATGGATGGAAAAATCGGCCACTCCTGGGTTGCTGGTTTTGTCACGTCTGTAGCTCTGAGAGATCTGGTCATCGTTCTTTCTGCTTTGACCGGTTTGGACTTTTCAGACGAGTAGCGAGTTGGGCAACGTTTGGGAGTGGGTGCTAAGGAAAGAGAGCGGCAGGGAACGATCCTGTGGGCTTTACGTAGCAATCGGCAGGTAGCGACAGGAATGCTGCCTGCGCTTGGCGCTTCCATTGGAAGTTTAAGGCACGTTTAACGGCCACCTTTTGCCACCCAGAGAAAGCCATGCACTAGATCTCTCTGATTTGCCTCGGTTGTTGTTGATAATTGAATTTAGTTAGAGCAACACTGCATCTCTGCTGCAAAGTTAAGCAACAGCTTCTGTTTTAATCCCTTGGTACCGGCGTTCGTCTCTCAGCCTTCATTGTTCCCTTGTGAGTACCGGGTGCTCTTTGTCTGCAGTTGCTTTCTTGTCTCGCAGGCCTACTATTTTCATTCACTTTCTAATTTCTTTCTCTCCCTTTCGTCTGTCTGTCTCCCTCCAAATCTGTGTTAGGTGATGCATATGTGCAGAAGGGGCTGTTTCTAATGAGCTCCTAGGCAGGGAGAAGGCGAGATAGATCACTTTTAAAATTGAAAGAGAAGGGTGGGGGTGGGAGTTTACGCTGAGGGGCACTGTATTTTTTAATAGATTCTTATTTAATTAAGAACACTTCTGGAGGGATGAGGGATGATGGTGTCTTTAGTAACACATTAGAGAACAGCAGAATAGTTGTTTAGATATTTTTTCCCAAAGCATTCTGGGATTTTTCTCTTTGAGAACTGCCTTTGTGCTTTTACTTTACGTGCTATGGTTAATAAAGAAAAGAACACAACCATAAACCCATTGTGAAGTACCTGTGTTGTCTGAAATGCATTGAAATGAGCTCTTTTTGACGCACATGTGAAGTCTGATGCCTGTCTGAGTAGGCACTAAAAATGGGGAGGAGGTTCCAGGCTTATACTGACCTTGATTGGAGCAGACTGACTCCCTTTAATAAAGAAAAAATATTTTTACTTAAAAAAATCACGAGTAGAAAAGAGGTATCACCTGAAATTAAGAAGAATTGTCACCATAATAGATGCAACCAAAATACCAGTTTGGCATAAGTCTTTTAGTACAGGTCATAATTTAAGAAAGAAAGAAACTGATCAAACTCAGGGGAAAACCCTGATCCCACCTAAGTTAATTGTGTGACTGGTTCGATGTCATTAGTGCCAAGAGTTCATCCTCAGTGTCTAGTGTGATTTTTGCAGGGTGGGTAGTTAGAAAAGGTCCTTTTATCTGTGTGCCACCCAGAAGTGAATGAGATGATGGGTACAGTGAAGTCTCACTTCTAGAAAACGGTCAAAATAGTGCTTGCAACTTCAGGTATGCTGCGTAGCCTTAGTGGTGGAGGCAAGGTGGTTGTAAGGGTACAGTACCAGCAAAGGACTGAAAATTAACTGCTTAAATTTCTAGAAGAAACAGCCAAACACTCAGAAAATTCTTGTCTTATGTCATAGTTGTGTGGTAGACTGAGATGGACCAAGCAGGCTGGTTTTTTACTATCTTCTAGTTCATACACACAGTTCTGGATGTGGCTAGCATGAATTTGGGAATGGTAAAGAGGAAGAGGGTTGTCTTATGGTTCATGTCATCTTTATCCACAATGTCCCATTCCCAAACGGTTTCCAATCCATGCAATAGCAGAATGACTTCTCCCTCCAGCCTTCGCAAATGCAAGAAGTTCTGAGCCATACTCAGAGCCAGCATATGCAAGCTCAAGGTAGGGGTACGATCATCAGAGGGTTGTAATGAGTTATGACGAGTTTATAACCCACAGCTCTTGCTTAACCCTTGCAGGAGATAAGTGCCCCTGCCAATCTGTGGTGGCACTGCTCATCTGAGTGCTCCTGTATCCACTTCAGCCAAAAACCAGCTGGCTTCTGTTAACCGAGTTAAGTGTTCGGTATTTACTGAGTACAAGTGGTTTTAACTGGAAAAGGTTAGAGAACTCTAAAGTGAGGGGTAGTTTGCAGATCCGGTGGTGCCAGAGGGGATGTCGTCCAGCTGGTACCTTGCTGAGCCCGGCCGTGCTCGGATGCAGGGTTTTGCAGGACTGAGCGATGAAGTTTGAGGTCGAAAGATTCTGTGGCATCACATCAGTTTGGAAGCTAGGCACAGTGGTTAAAACTATTTCTTTTTATCTGCCCTGCGTCCTTGCTATCAGTTGTGATTTCGCTATCTACGCTATCTTGTTTTCTCGTGTTAAAAATAAGAACAAAATCTCCCCACTCTCCGTCGCTGCTGTGTTAAATGTCAGCGTAAACCAAGAAAGAGCATTTGAGAGCAGCAGCGAGAATGCTTATTGCAAAATGCTGTCTGATCCCTTCCCACCATAGTAACACAAAACAGGCCGGTTACTGGTGATGTCGCCTCAGAACAGGATGGTTAAGCAGACGCAGTTCATGTAAAATATATGGGAGTTCCTCATAATCACTTTAGAAAAACAGGAGTTTGTTTATTTTTGAAGCAATGTTATTAGCTACAGGTCCCATTGTATCCTAGCAATTTAGCTGTGTCAAAGATATGATTAAGCTGCAGCTATGGGACTCAAGTAAAACTGCCAGATCACATTAGTAATATAATTTGTGTTTGTACAGCAGCCATTTCCAGTTTTTTCTACACAAGGGTCTGCTGCAGATTTGGTTTTCATTCCTCACTCCTTTTCATTGGAGGGACACAAGGGATTAGAAATTGGTAGTCAAAATTCGTGTTAGTTGGAATTAAGGACTTAAGAAGTAATTTTGACTCTTTGCATTAGTGTTTGGAGTACGGTTGATGGCAAACCTGAGTTGGGGCCAGATGTGTTCTGATTTCTTATGAGCCTCGGTTTTCAGGGCTTTGCCTGTGCATGCAACTGAATTGGCATACACAGTATCTGCACTCCATATAAACCCCATGCATGAAAAGCTGTCTTTTAAAGATATGGCCTCCATTGAATGTATATATGTGTAGTTCAAGGGAGGAGTTTTCAGAAACGTATGAAGCAGGAGAGACCTTCTTCCCTCCTCCTCCCCCCACCCCAGTGGAAGTGAGGTCCTAACCAGTGCGTATTCCCAGATCTCTCAAAAGTATCCTAGTCCTGTCTGGAACCAAAATGTTCTCTCTGTCTAGTATTTAAGCAGCTGCTTAATTTTTACTAATTTTGTTTAAAAAATGGCTATGGATTCTAGCTTGTTTAAATATACCAGTCCAGATCCACTGAGCACAGCAGAAACTAGATCCAAGGAGGAGAGCAGTCCATTCAGAGCATTTTTCTAGAACAGTTAATGTTTTCTCTTTAGCCATATCCCTTTAAGCCTCCCGGCCTTATGCTTGCTGCCTTTCCAAGAAGCTGGTTTTATGATTTGCATTTTTGATCGCAAAGAATTGTGTGATTTTTATTTAGCAGATTGAGAGATGTCATAAAGAAAAAAAAAATATGTGAGCAGGCATTACTTAGCCACATGTTTCATTTCCTTCAGTCCCACAAGTGCTGAATTCTGCTTTTAATTTCATTATTGAAATTACAGGACCTTGTAAAGATCTGGCTGCATCCCAAAACGGCCTCTTGAAAAATACTTCTTAAGTTGCCGGCGTGCCAAGTAACCTGCTGCAGACAAAAGGTCTCGAGGTATCACTTGTAGCAAACAGTAATTGCTCGTTCGCGAGGACAGCTTAGGATCTCTGTCTCTCTCTCTAATAGATTCCTTGGGAAATGCGGACAGGCATATGTGTGTGCTGTCTGCACTCTTTGCTAGACCTACTGCAGTGAGGTGGATGAAGCATCCAGTCAGACCTGTGACTTGGGCAACGCTTCAGAGGAACCAAGCCTGGAACTGGCTTGGATCTTGGCCGGTCCCATCTTAATAATGACACGTGTAGAGATTGCTTGATGAACTGGCCATTTTGGCCACCTGCACAGATTCAGGCAGCACAGGAGTTGCCCCAGTGTGTGCCTTAGCTGCCGTGGGGCTCCTGAGTCTTGGAGCAGCTAGAGACCAGCCTGAGCCTGAGCAGGGCAATGTGTGGTTCACGAACGCTCACTTTATCTAAAACACCCTTCAAAGCACTCCTGCCCAGGTGAGAAGAGAAATAGCTTCTTAATTTTGGTTTTTGATTGCTCTGGTGTTTCTGTTTGTTGGGAATGAGGGAAGGCTGTGTATTCTGGAAGGCTGTACATCACTGCAGGTCGCATACTTCTCCATTCGAGATGAACCTCAAAAAAGGCCGTAAATTTTAAATGTAGGAAGTTTTCATCTTCCGTTCAGAAGTGCCACCCAGTTATGCCAAGATGGCAGGCCCATTGCAAGCAGCAGCTCACAAATGTTCACACAAACACTTTTTACTCTTTGTACAAATATACAGTAAAATCACAATTAAAATGTAAGGTGGGGGCCTTGGAGATGGAAATGCTGCTGCCTGAGGATTTCCACTGATGGAATACTGCGAATAGCTGAGCCCTGTTTAGCCTGGGTTAAGAGTAAGCTGAAGAGGTGCGAGAGTCACGCTAAAATCGCGAATGGGCGCAAAAGGCAAATGCAGAAATGGCAGGAATCCTGGGCAGTCGGTGCAAACCAGAGAAGCGAGGCGGGTAATGAAGCTGTGAGACTTCGCCGTAGGCTGCGATAATGGGCGAGAGTCTAAATTGGATTGAAAGAAGTTGGGCAAATGCTTGGAAGGGAGGACCACGTTGAGCTATGATGGTCTGGATACCTTTTTCAGGCCCAAGGGTGCCTGAGCCACTGGCTGATTGTGGGAAGCTGGGCAGGGTGTACAAGCGGAAGGCATCCTCTGTATCTGCCTCGCTCCTTGCAGTCTTTAAGCACCCATTGCTGGGCACTGTCAAAGAAAGGATACCAGGCTAAGTGGATCTGTGATCTAGTGTAACGGAGCAGTTCTTGTAAAAAGCCTAAGAAAAGATATTTTGGGTCATTTTGTTTTATTCCTTTAAAAAAAAAAAAAAAAGTCGGTGAGGCAGCGTCTTGGGAGAGCACACAAGTGGAACGTAGTGCTGTCAGTCAGTGTGCAGTTCACAATGGCTCAGGTTTGATATGAGCATTGTATTTATCTTCATTGGAAAGGAGGCACTGGATAATTCTCAAGTGCCGTAGCCACTCGATCTTCTCTCTTGTGAAGATAAAATGTTGTAGCAAGGCTTAGCTACGCTGCGTTGCGTGCGTGCGTGTGCATACACACAGGGTTTGCTGGCTGCTCAGAGCTAACCTGCTCGTACTGATCTGTATAAACTCTGACCCAAAGTGCCCTCCTCCTTTTATGGATGTAAAATTTTTAAATAAATTGGCTTACGTTTTTACCAGACAGTGCTCACCTGGGCAGCACACCTATGTACAGCACGCTGCTTACCACTGCATTCCTTGACCGCCATCAGCTGGTGCCACCCAGCTGAAAGCCTGACACTAACCCATGAAGGTCAACGTGCTTTAGGTCTGGAGCATCAGTGAAGGAACTGCTTTGTAGGGTGCTCACCATCAAGCTGTGCTGTTTCTCTCAGATATTTGTAGTAGCCTGGGTTGAGAGGAACCATCTTCCTTTCTGTGAGAGCCCTTTTGAAGTTAAAACGTGATGCCGTCGTCGTTGCCTGGAAGCAGTTAGCTCCCCTGTGTCCCATTTGGGAGCCCAGAGCGGGCGAGTCTGAAGCCAAGGTGCTGCTCTGAAAGCTTCCTGACACCACTTCTCTGGCGGTGGGAATGTGTGAATTAACTGGCACAGCCGGCGAGGGGGAGGAGAGGGTTGGTCTGGGTCTGGGGCCTCCTGAAGGCGATCCCTGTCTCTCCACGGGGTAGGTGGAAGGAAGGGGAGAAGAGAAGGCCCTCTGCTGCATGTGCCCTTGCTGGCTCAGGGGCTGCTTGCTGTACCCGTTGGCACTCGTGGGGTCAATCTAGTTGCCTCTGCTTCTCCTTCTCAGCTAGTATGTCCTGCATTTAGCTTTGAAAAATGACCATCAGCTTCCAGAGTCAGATTGAGATGCCAACAAAAGCAGTCGCTACAGAAGCCCCAAACCATTACAGGATTCTGGTTTAAGTTTAACTTCCTTTAGTTTGTTCTTTTTATGCTTTGGAAAGTTTCTAGACATGAGTTACCTACAGAATCTGAAGAGAAAAAACAATCTCATTTTCAGAAATACTGAAGTCATATCACCGCTTCTTTCTAATTTGTTTTTCGAATGCATAATTCCCATGGTGACCAGGAGAAATGAAAAGGCAAGAAGGGATTGGGTGCTAGCGGTAAAGTGGACCTACCCAAAGCTACCGTGTATCAATTGTATTTTCAAAACTATCAATTGTAATTTTCAGATCCCTCAGACCACGTGAGTTATTTTTGACAGATTCTGCCGACCGCATCCTTTGACATCTGAGAATGAGGGCAGCCTGGCAGTAGCTTTTGAAAGAACATTTATCCTCATCAGGAAGATAAAGCTGTCAAAGGAACCCAGAGATATCCATGGAAATAAATAATGATTCAATATGCAAAACTAGTTTTCTAGTCCCAGAGAAAGGTAAGAGAGGCACGTGTCTGAGAGCATTCAGATGAATGAGGGAAGGGAGAATTGGAATGACACGGTGAATTAAATATTCCAGAGGACTTAAATGATAGGAATTATTTTATTTCTGAAATGTTTGCTCAAAATAGCAATTTATCAAGGATAATATCTCTGTGGCATTTCAAGTACTTATGTATGCATCTTAGGTATCTGATGCCTAATACTGTGGAGAAAACGCTGACGTTTCTCATATTGTATTTTAGCTGGGTATGTGGAGTAGCCAGGAGAATGAGTAGACTTGAGTGTGTTACAGGAAAGAATTAGTTTATTGCATTTTTTTGAGTTGAATTGTATAACGGAATGCAATAACAAGTTACTAGTAATTGCCTCAAAGCAGCCCTTAGATGGAACAGACGGTAAGAACAAGAATAATTTAATGCATGGCATTAGCAAGTTGCATTAAAGTAGCTACCTCTCTGGTGTGTTCTCAGGAGTTTGTGGCAAACAGGCTCGCTGGGAAATCATTCCAGCTTGCAGAATACAAACCTCGTTGGTTTAATGTCTGCTCACAAGGAGGATAGGATTTGCTTCCTGTTTTCTGCCTTTTAATGTCCTTTAATTGAGCAGAGGGTGATTGGGGCTCCCCCCCCCCCCCCCCCCCCCCCTTGAACGTGTGTGTTTGACAGCATATGTTTGGAGTGCATTCCATGCTAGTAAAAAGCACCCGACTAACATCCTTCAAGGTGGCAACAAGCTAGTGCTTGTTGTGGAGGTGCTTGTAAGCCCGAGCCACGTGTCAGGATCTGCCGTAATGGCTGAAGGTATCCACACCTGGGCAGCACGGATGCAGCAGGAAAAAGATACCCTTGTGCCTTCAGCACTCACAACTGAAATAATTAATTGAATATCGATAATGAGAGTGTCTGTTTCTCCATTCTTGCCTTCCAGTGTTTTTCTATTCTGCTGTATTCCAGGGCTAAACAGCAGGAGGGGAGAAGAGATTCCCAGAGTTATGTAGGTCCTTCTCCTAAAACTGGCATTGCGGAATAAGGATAATGTAGTTGAAGCTCTGGAGGCCATCCAGCCCAAACCCCTGCTCAAAGCAGGGTCAGCTGCATCAGGTCGCTGAGAACCATGTTCAGTTGGGCTTTGAATATCTCCGAGGATGGAGAACCCACAGCTTCTCTGGGCAGCCCGCTCCAGTCTGTGACCCCACTCACATCGAAAGCCTTTTCCCCGGTCTGTAGTTGCAGTTTCCGGTGTTGAAGTTTGTGTCCTGCCCCTCTACCTACCACTCTGTGGTCCCCTAAGAGACTGGCTACACCCTCCCATTCATTGAAGACAGCAAGAAAACCTGCCCGTTGTCTACCATTTTTAGGGCTTAACAAACCCAGTTTGCTGTGGTTATTGTAGGCAGTAATGGGGAGGGAGTAACAGTTTGAGTTGTAGGCACCTGTGTTGGAACCTCATACTGCCCAAGGTCATTTTGTGCTGACCAAGTTGTATTTGCCCCCAGCAGCCTCGCTTTATGTCATGAACTTGTCAGCCTCAGTCAGCACTTACTGGAATGCTGGAACATCTGGAGATAGGAGAAAGTGTTGTCTTCCTGGGGTATCTTCAGCCCTAGAACCGAGCTTTTGAAAACCAGCAGTTGTGAAGGATTCCTGTGGCACTTTCTGCGGGAACAAAGGAGGGAAGGAAGGGATTAACCATCATTGCTGGCATACTTAGAGCTAGCTCTTTCAGTAATGAATAATTACTAACTAAGCAGGGCTCTTAGTACAAGCTTCTTTCTTAACAGTTTAATGAATCCTCGCTGTGCATTGTGGTGAGGATTCTTCTTTTCGTGTTACACAATGAGCAAATTTTAGCTACAAATCCAAATAGTTACTGCATTCTGCCTGTTTGAAGCTCCCCCCTTCTGTTCAAGCAGGTACGGTGTACATCGCCTCATGTCCTAGGCTGATGCTTGCTGATGAGGTAACCCCAGAACAGATGAGCAGTAATTTTTGGCACACGGTTTGCAAAAGCGACTTGGTGGTACAGGTCTGCACTATGTTCATTTGCCAGTTTGTTATTATTATTTGAAAAGTAAGGCATTTTCTGCAGTTAATTTCCTGCATTCAGAGAAGGGTCTGCCAGGGAGCGTACAGTTATCTGCAGGACTAATTGTTACAAATTCTCCTCAGATAATCTTCTTTGGTAACTTCTCAAAATTTATTTTTCTGGTGGTGATTAAATGCAGTGTACTTGTAAAGACATTTCTGAGTATGTTCCATCTTGCCGACGGATCCCTGTGGTCCATCAAAGTGTTGCTATGGGACTGTCTGCTGTACAGCAGAAGGAAGGGTGATTCCCAAGGGATGAAAAGATGGTTTCGAGTGCCCAGAATCCCAGTTCTGGGAGCTGAGAGCAAAGAACCAGTCGGGACTTCAGGTCTGCTCTAACTTACTGCTTTTCTTACCAGTTAGAGAAGTAATTTCCTCTGTCAGTTAGAGTAATGCTTTTTTTAACCCCTTAAAGGAAGGGTATAATCCCCTAAAATGAAGGGTATAATCTCAGGTGTGCATAACACTGCCTTAGATCACTGTGCGATGCCTCCTTTTTCTGTATAGGAATAGGGAATAAATAACCTGTACAGTTAAAGCAGTAGAATTTTTTTGTGCATGAACAAGGCTTAAGTTATTTAAAAAAAATATATATATATACAAAAAACAAACCACCACCCCCGTCCCAACCATTAAAAGAGAGGGAGTTGTGGTTTAGGATGCCTGAGAGACAAACTAGGAAATATTTGCCCTGATCTTGCACTCTCTGAAACCAGTGGCAAATTTTTTTTGCTTTCCCTGGTTGTAAAAGCTGGAAAGAGATCAACATCTTGCGCTGATGATAATGACGAGGAAGCCAAATCACCCGGGATCATAGGTCAAGCCTAGGAAAGCCAGGTTAGGAGCCAGGCAGCCTGTTACGCAGACCTCTAGAAGCCAATACGTGTGGTGGTGATACACTTTGTTTCCTTAACAAGTCGTCCTTCAAGCAGTGGTGGGGTCCCTCCATGTGATCTGTTGGCCCCAACCTTTCACAGATGGCCGTGGCATCTCTAATTTAGACACATCTTATAGGAAAGATTGTGCTTACCCCTAAGCAAATTTTCTTTTTATCATTTCAGGCGGGCGGGGGGGGGGAGCAAAGAAGGAACAAGCTGTTTTTCTTGTTGACTTTGAGGATTTTGCTGGTACCAGCCTCTGATTTCATCTGGCCTGTGGGTAGCAGCTTGTGCATTTTCCAAGTGTCGGGATGGTAGCCCTCAAGCTGCTGAGTGCTAAGTGCATTTGATCAGTATCATTAGCAGCCCCGAGTAATTGATTATTGTCCATAGCTGAGTATTCAGAGCAAGCACGCAGCCAATGGCAGCCACTTAATCTGTCATGCCTGCATGTTCTTGTCCTCCTGAGATCTATCAGCTGTGTAGCATCTGACCCCATCAGGAAAATCGTTGATGGCTGCTTCGTATTTACCGTGTACCCATTATGTCACCTGTATTAACCACCTGAACTGGCTGCAGTGTACATGGGAGAAGGATGTATGGTGGGGATGGCAGAGTTTGTAGGTCTTATTTTAGTCTTGCTTTTCATGCAAATCTAAGCCTGGATTTTTGTAGGAAGAGGGGGTGGTCTTTAAATGTACACTGTTCAATTATTTTTCTGGTGTTAGTATTAATTGCAAGACTCAAAATAGGTTGATTAGAATAAGACCTCACAGAGGTGTTTATAATTCAGATTTTAGAGATGTGACTAATGAATAACAACCACAGCTAATCAGTTCTCAAAACTGATGGTAATGAGCAGAAAAGGGGGAGGAAGCCAACCTATATCTCTGCTAATGCATTTTTTTTCAGCACTGCAGTGGAGGGTGGCAAGATCTCTTAAACAAGTGTTTGACTGGGATGGAGTTCTTGATTTTTTTTTTTTTCATAGGAAAAGCCATTTTTGTTAAAGCAGTGCTTAAAGATTAATTTTAAATAACCAGCTGCCAATTACAGCCTTTAAAGTTAGGGTCGTATTTAATTGTTGGAACTGTTTCGCGACTCGAGGCTTGTTATGGCATCTTTGGGCTTTTTATTTTATAAGTCGGGTTTTTTCTGCATTCATAACAGCTACAAAAATGACAGCAGTGAACACTGGAGTCCTTTATTCACAGAACTGGCACCGCAGGGGCATTGGCAGTGCATTTTTTTTTTTCTCCGCGTTTCCAATATTTTTGACCTTGATCAAGGTCATTTCTTAAAGATGAGAGGATGTAGTAACTCTTTTGCTGTGTTGGGTCAGTCCTCTGCCTCTGTGCACTTGTTTGTTTAACCCTGTGGTGGATTTGCTGTCCTGAATGGGAAAGAACCTGAAACGTATCAGATGCTCCTCAACTGGCACCGCAGTCCAGAATGATTGTGATCCACACAGGAATCAGGGTAGTGTTACCCTTGGAAAATGCTTCTCAAATCACAGGCAGACATCTTCATGTCAATTCTGTCGTGTGCCAGAGCCTTGTAAGGAGAGACAGTGTTTCCTACCAGCCCTTCAGGTCACACATTTTAGTTTGGAGGGGTTTTTTTTTGACACCGAAGGACACATTTGTTATCCAAGTGTGTTCCCTGCAGTTGAACAAATAATTCCACTGGCACCAGTGAGACTGCTTGTGAAAGAAAGGCAAGAAAAGAAACTGGTCCTGGCTGGTGAGGAGCTTGTGCACATTTTGGTGCACTCAGGGAGGCTCTGCAGATGCCTACTGCCTATTTAAAAAAAAAAAAAATTAAAAATTCAGCCACCCAATTTTGTCAGTTGACATAAAGCTGAGCTGCTGGTTTGTACGTTTTGTCTTTAAATAATACCACAGAACGCAACTCGGTGTGGGCATGATGATGAGGTTCCTCTTTCAGCAGTGAGCAGTGTGGTTTCTAAATAAAGCTAATGGTGGAAATTAGTTGTGTTTAATACTTCATGTACTGGGGCAAAGAGTACCCGAAGGCCAAGGTTATTCCAGTCACTTATGTCTGGCATGAGGCTTTGGTCAAAAGAGACAGACGGCTCTACACGTCTCTTGCCCTTCGCTCCACGTTCCCACTGCTTATCATGTGCTGGCAGTGGCGTTTCATGAGAGCTGGCTGAGGAGCAGTTCAGCTGAAGACTTACCTGGTTTTTGGGAGAGAGCAAGCTTGAATCGCTTCAGAAGCGTTTCAATGAATAATTTCTGTTTTCTGCAGAAAGTCGAGCTTTTTGTTGAACAAGCAATACTGGGCAACTTTCTGTAAAGTGTCTCTCAAACGTTTCCCATGCAAAAGCATGCATATATTATCAGTCGACGTATAATAGAGATACAGAATATCAAGAGCAGTGTTTCAGAAGCCTACAGTTTTTCTATGGTTTCCTGAACTTTGTAAAAATTACAGCTTCTTTGGATGATGCTAGCCACGGCAACATCTCCGTTTTTGCCAAGTGTCAATGACTTGATGCGGCCATTGAGTCCCACAGGACACCTGATGGAAGTTGTGTCAGTCTTGTAGGACTTCTGAGTAACTTTTCCAGAGTTCTTGCAATTTTCTGCATTATTACACTTTACTAGGGTTCAGAGGCTCTAATACCGACTTGCTGCCTTGGTGCCAATTGCAGTTTAACTTCCTTGGGGTGGGACTGCATGTTCGTGGTCCTTCCATGGCCTCGGCTTTAGAGTTTGCCGCAGTGGGAGTATGACTACCTGAGCATAGATCCAGCAGCGCTGGCTTCCTCACTGCCTCAAATTTTTCATGACAAACAAGCTCATCGCTCAAAAGGCTGTTGTGGGTGCACGTTGCTGAAGTCCGTATCGGTTCCTGGGCCAGCGCTTGCTATGAAGATGTGTGTGTAACCTTTGTTAGTGGAATGTGAACATCACGTCTTGTGAATTGCAGAGAAAGGAAGGTAGATGTTGGGAGAGGGGAGGAAGAAGGGAGCCTTAAGCAGTTTCTCTTCCTTTGCTTCAGCTGCAGGGCTCTGAGGCAGAGAAGGCCTTTCTTCGTTCTTTCAACCTGTCTTTTAATTTATTTGCTGCCAGCCCTGGCAGAATAATCCTGCTGAACAGTTAAAAATCATATATTTTATATTGCAGCTGTGATCTTCACGAGAACAGAGATCAGAGGGACAGAGCAAACTAGTGCAGGGAGCACCTTTATAAATGCCGTGGGTTTTCATTTCTTTACAGCGGTGTGGATGCATGAACACTGTCTCAAAAGGGAGCGGCGCAGCCAGCATTACCCTGCATGCAGGGGGGGCAGGGAGGAGAGACGGAGATGCAGATCCATTACTCATTCATCTGCTCAGTGAGAGCGAGCGGCTTCTTCTGCCAGGGCAGGCAGTTAGTACTGGCCAGGGAAAAGCCCCAGAAACCCCATAATTAGTGGAAGCAATCCTGACAGGCCCACAGAGAGCTCTCCCACAGCCTTGCATACACGTGGCCATGGGGCTCCCAGGGTCTGCAGCCCTCTTCAGCCTCTCCAGCGTGCCCTGGCTCTCCTTCTGCCCCTTGTGCCTCCTCTTTCCTCCAGCCTCTTGGGTTGGGCGCCAGTGCTGGCTGCACCACTGAGGCGTGCTCATGTCCAGCCCGCGTGCTTCAGCCATGTCCGAGTGCTGCTGTAGCTTTGAAAGCCTTTTTACGATTGTGTTTTACTTGGGTTTTCCTTCCCAGAAGTAACGCCTGATCAGTTTGGCTTTATGACTGCTGAACTTTATTATTTTTTTTTCTCCTAAAGTTATCTGCTGTCATGTGGCTGGGTCCATGATGTAAACAAGGGGTCTTCCAAGAATAAAACAGTTTAATAATGGTAGAAAAGGTATTTGTTGACTTTGTCCAAAGTAGTTACAGTTAAAACTGTAGGAAATGAAAGCGATGCAGAGATTTGCATAGAAGATCTTGGCAAATTAATATAGTCTATCAGCATGTGTTTGAATCCTTGCAATCACCACCTTCTTTTAAACCAAGAGAAGATGGGACAGAAAAGAGAAGGACATTTTTAACATGTTTTTAACACACCTGCAGTTAAGCATTGAAATTTGTATCTTAGTACCCACGTAAGAGGCTGGATGTTTGTATGATACATGTAAATGAGCAATAAATGGTGACATTAAGGACAGTTTATGTGCCTACAAATAGCTTTCGGCTTGAGTCTAGTAACAAAATAGAGCTCCTTTCATCTCAGGCTCGTTCAAGGCCCGCATAGCAAAGCCATGTTGGCAACGGCGTGTCAGTCTGTAACATTTACTTGGCCTGCTAGTATTGTGTGAGAGGGGCTAAAATGCGTCTATATTGGCACTAAAGTGGGATAATCAATCGAGTTAAGGCAGTTCACTGGAAACAGCACTTTTTTTCCCCCTCGTCTGAACGGTCCCGGGGGAGTTTTTCTGAAGTTCAGTGTCTGACACTCCGCTCTCGAAATGGAGGCAGCACAATCCTGCCTTATTTTTTGCTTCTTTTCCAAGCAGGCAGTGAAAGTAGGTTAAATTTGGCCGTGCAGGCTGGCCAAGTGAACCGGCCGCAAATAAAGCCGGGGTGTGGAGGGCTTCCCAGCGGCCGGGGCCGTTTTCAGCGCTGGGGTGGAAGGTGGCACCAGGGCACCCGGCCGGGGGCACGGGCAGGTTCATGGCCGGTTGAAGGGGCAGCCTCGGGAGGGACACCGGGCCACACTCCCACCGGCGTGTCCCTTCGGTCCGGGGCGCTGCTCTGGGCGACGCTGTTAAAGCCGGAGCGTACTTGTAGTCGTGCCAGCCAGGAAGTCCTTTTCCGGGGTTTGCATCTTGGTTTGAGGAAACGCTCCATCAGCTGCACTTTTAAAATAGCCCTTGGCCGGTGCCTGCGCTAGCTCTGCTGGCAGCCGCTTCTGTGTGAGAGCGCAGAGCCGGTTATAGGGAATCTATTACACACCGCGTTTAGGCTGTAGCTTCGCTGCCTGAGCTCTCTTTTCCGTGCCACTAGCAACAGAGAGACTACGCTTGTTTGGTGCTCTAAATCCTCTTTATATCCTTTATTCTCTGAAGAAGCTGGATAAAACAATCTTCTGATGGAAGTTAACCACTGAAGCAGATTTTTTTTTTTTTTATTTTGTTTAATTCTGTTTAGGTAGCGGGGATAGGTGCTCGGATGACAGGAGCGTAGAAATCCCTAAATTGAACAGGTGGATTTTCTTTTTTAAATGAAAAACTGCATGTCAGATTCTAAAAGCATGTAGGCCTTTGGAATTTGACTACACCTGGGTTACAGTTGTGCATAACTGGGGGCAGAGGAAAGTCGCAGGTCTCTGAAGCAGTAATTTGCTGTGCTTCAGCTCTGAAAGAGTTTTATCTGTCTATAAACAGGAAGGCACAGAAAGCTGAGGAACCTTTCAGAAATGTTTTTGTTCTACAGCATGACCAGGAAAGAAATTTCATCGTTAGGACAGATTTTGCTGGAAACAACAAACTCATTGATGTAAATCGTGAGCTTACCTTTTAAAGTACTTGTTGAACTACAGTGATCCCCACGAATTCCAAATGCACCCAGAAAATAGAGAAGCGTGAACACAGCCTCTTGTTTGTCTTTGATAGTGGTTCCCTTTTTCTTTTTTCGTTCTGTTTCCAGCGGAAGAGCAGATAAAATCAGGGAGTACTAAGAAACGTTAATGGGCCGACTGATACTATCCCATTCCGTGTCCTTGGAATAAGCTTGCTTTTCCTGGATAGGAAACATCAGTAGATTTAGTTGGGATTTACACCAGTATGGCTGAGACAAAAACTTGGACTTTCATTGTTATGCAGAAAGGTGATTCTATATGAATATAAACAAATACATTTAAATAGCTGTTACATATTTCTGGCATTCAGAGCGCCAAAACTACTATGGAAGGTAATACCACTGCGGGAAGATTTATTTGTCAGCCTTTTAGTAGGACACTTACAATGAAAAATCTATTTATTTCGCTTGTCCGTCAAAATATGACTTGCCTTGAGTGGATGAGTAAAATTTTGCAACTCTGCATTAAAGTAATGTGATTCCCAACACAGCCCCGGCATCAGTCAGCTCCTGTCTCGATGTCACTTGTGCTGGGGGAGGTGTCTCGTTTATGCTTTGCTTTATCGCTTTTAGCTGGTGTGAGTAGCAAAAAAAAAAAAAAAAAAAAAAAAAAAAAAAAAAAAAAAAAAGACGGCCTGCAATATCGTGATTTACGCGGCATTGCTGCTGTTAATCCCATCACTTTGCTGGATATTTTTCCATGCATCTTTTCATCTCCCACCTCTCGAACGGCAACTTTCTGTGCTGTGAGTCACGCTGGCGTCTGGCGTAAGGGGCAGGTGTGGCTGGCGGCGCAGATGTGCGCCCCGAGCTTGGTGCAGCCGCCCGGGATAAATGTGAAGGAGGGGAGGGGATGGCTGATCCGTGTGTGCATACGCAAGCCAGAGAGAGATACGGTGGGAAGGAGGGAAAGAGAGGGCGCACATGGTTTGCTTGGGTTTTTTTTCCAGCGTGTAAATCCCTAAGAACAATGAGCACGATGGTCTGCTCTCGCTCCTGGCACAAAGGGGAGAAAAATACGGTGACCGCAGTCACGCAGGGCAGGATATTGTCAGGCTGAAGGAGGGGGAGCTTGTGCTTCATGCCACCACCTGTGCCCGGAGTCACAGAAGCTGCTGTCCCCGCAGCCGCTGTCTTGGGTTTCAAAGAATATTTGGGATGTGCTGGTTGGCAGCGTCAATCACCCCTCCTCAGATAACCTGCACAAATCCTTTCACGCTTCCCTCGTGGACTATAGTAATAGCGTTGCTCACTGCGTGCTTCTGAAACGACCGTAGCGTGCGTGGGGAGGGCTGCGCTGCGGGCAGCTTTGGGTGCTCGTGAGCAGGCAAATGTCACACAGAAGGGACAGGAGATGAGTTTTCCTTCCTCGTACATGCTCAGGCACCGAAAGCAGAGAGCGCCCAAGTCTTGGAGTCCTTTTTTTACAGGGCCAGTTGCCTTTCTGCCCGCAGGGGAGGATAAGTTGGCTTCTTTCCACAGAGATTTGCATTTTTGACTGCCATCTTTCTGGAATCCTTTATGAAATGAAAGGGGGGTGTGGGGTGCGTGCGTGTGTTGGTTGGCTGTAAAACACGAGCTTAGGAGGGCAGGCCCGCAATGCGCTCGGCCGTAGCAGCCCTGACCGCTGGCGAATGGTCGCTGTGAACCCCGGATTGTGGCTGTGCTGGGCACTTTGCAGGGTGAGACCCTCCTGCGTTACTGCGGTCCACTGCCGAAGCACGGCAGAGGGGAACCGGTGAACTATGGCAATGAGTAACCGGGCGAAAGGATAGGAAGGATTTGTGGTGGGAAGCGATCAGTAACATTAAAAGCAAACAAACAAGCAAGTATCGTGGTGTTTTGGGTTGCTCTGTATTATGAGAAATTCCTTAGGCCAAGCAGCTCCATTTATACATTCGCGTCGTAATTGCACAAACCACGAGACTGTAATTTAAAAAACAAAAACAAAACAAAAAGCCAGCGGGGGGTTCCTTTACTTCTCTGGAAAGAGGAGTCAATTCTAAACTTTTGTTCCTTTGCAACAATACGTAGGGGCTTTGCAGCGCCGAGCTGCCTCGCCTGAATGTTAAATTATGGCACTTGTTTTGCTCTTTATTTCTGTGTCTTGCGTGATGCAGTTTGTACCAGCAACATCTGAATGCTTTGGCTTCCTTTGAAAGACTAGGAGAGTTAAGGGTCTTTCATGGAATAAAAGAAAATCCCCAAAATAGCCTTCTGTAATTTCTGAATTGTATTCTTGGTGGCATTAGCATATAGCTGGAGTTAATTCATTTGCATTAGTGAAAAAGTCAAAGTGAGAGCAGAACTAGGCCTGTTTGAAAATCAAGCCAGAATCATATCTGATGCAACTCAATCTCAGCGTTGAATGGGAAGCCTGTCACGTTGCTCGTGAACCCGGAGACACGGATATTTCAGACTCATCCCAAACAGTAGCTGTGCGACATGCCGCAGGAGGGGGTTGTCCTCAGCGTTGGACTGGGGCCCCTGGTTTTCCAGCCAAGCCAGCCATGGCCAGAACCCAGGGCACAGGATTTGCCGAGGTGATCCAGCCAAGTCTGCGCTGTACAGTGGCTCGGGGCAGGGACACATTCCCCTGCCTGGCCACCACACTGCACAGAGGCACCGGCCCCACGGGTCCTGCCAGCCAGTGTCACCGTCTGTAGAGCCCACGCTGATCTGGGCTCTCCTTCTAGAGCTAGTCTGGTCCCCCCAGGCTCAGGTGTTGCTTGCCTCTTGCCCCGCACAGGCATAGATAGCTTTAGATGTTTGAAGACATAGGTTTGAGTCTTTGGGGGATGAAGCGGGGGTGGTCAACAGCATGCTGGGATCCAGGCACCTAGGTCCCATGGATTTCAGAAGGAGCCGAGTGCTCAGCTTGCATAGCTGCTTTGGAAGTGCTGAGAGATGATATAGGGAGGTCTCCAAGGAGGAATTTTTTCCCCTACCCTGGTTATCGCAGTTATCTTTTGGCTGAAGCAGGAGGACTGATAACCCATAGAAACTCGTAGGAAAACTACAAATCTCTTTAGCTATGAACATGTCTTATTTTTTTGAAATCTTTGAGACCTTTGTCTCAACAAGGCGTTGAGCGTTATTTTTAAACACACTGCCCCTAAAATGTTTTTTTTCCATTAAATGACAGGGTCCTCATTTTCTTTTGCATAAGAAAAAGGGAGATAAAAACGTTTCTGGGACCTTCCTTAAAGCATGTATTATCTGACATACTTTTTATCATGTTAGTCCTGACCTGAGTTCTTTCTAAACTTAATAGTTATAATCTTTTAAATCCTTCCTCGGATGGGAACTTCTCCATGGCTGTAATAAGTTTTGTTCTCCTGTATCCTTTTTGAAATGAGGTAGCAAGTACTTGAGCTTGAGTGTGCATGAAGGCTTTACACATGGCTTTACTTTGTTTTTTTCCTTTCCCCGTATTAACACATTCTCCCACCCTGTTGTCTTGTTTCTTGCCACTTCTTTGTCCTTCTGTGCAGAGCAGGTGTTTTCACTCAACTGCCTACAGCGATGCCTAAGAATTTTCCAGAGCAGTTGGAGTTAAGATAGCATCCATCAGTGTGTACGAGGAAACTGCTGCTTTTTATGTGCATTACCTTGCACTTGTCTACACTAAATTTCAGCTGATCAGGGAATATTTCCTCAACATCTTTGGAAATTATATAGTCATTGACTGAGGGGGAGAGAGAGGATAGAAATTAAATGGTCACAACATTTGCTGAATATTTACTAGCAGAGAGGGAGGGCTCCTTTGAAACAAGACCAGTTTCTCACAATCTCATTTCTCTGTGCTGTTCTCTCTCTCTCTCTCTCTCTCTCTCTCTCTCTCTCTCTCTCTCTCTCTCCATATCAAGCGACAGGATTAGGGAAGGCATGAAAGAAATTTCCTTTAGTTTCTTTTCATTTTGGGAAGACAGGGCAGTGTGAAGTTGGTGTTGCAGGAGCTGTGTGCGGGGACCGTTTCAGGGCTTCCATTTGCTCAGGGAAGGGAAGGTGGGTCGGGGCACCTGGTCAGGGATGGGGTGGGGAAAGGCGCGGGGAGCCGGTGGCACCACACTTACCCCAGCAGTTGAGACCTGTAAGGGCAGAGCTCACAGCAGGCTTTCCAGCGTGCAAGAAAGCTTCCAAGGTTAGGAAGCTCTCTTGCGTTTCTCATGCTTATGGATTGATTTCTCACGGAGACAAGATTTTTGGGAAAAACTTTTCTTCCTTGAAAGAAAAGCAGATAAAAATAATACACAGGTTCTTAGTTCTAATGCAGAAAAGACAGATTATTCCCTTCTGCAGACATGTGTTTGCCTTATGTTAGGAGCGGAGAATGCTGTATTGCTTGATATTAAACTGGTTAGTGCAGGGGCACCCATCCAGGGCAAAGGCTGCATTTGCTACCACTGTGGACTTTTTGAATCACGTTAAATAAAGCAGAAGGGGAACTGTAACACCCCCCCTCCTCCCCCCATTGGGATTAGTTGTCTCTAGTTGTGAACACCCAATTTTGAAAGTCTTAACCTGATTTTTACAAACGGAAAAGCACTACCCAGAAAGTTCAATTCTATTTTTAATTGCTCTAGCCAAAATTCAGATCTGTTTTCCTTCCCAAGCACCAGGAGCTTTGCAGTTCTCACTACTGTTTCCTCTCTATATCATGGTACATCTTGTTGAAATATTGACGAGGAAACTCAATGGCACATGAAAAGTTCATTTTCTAAGAAGATTTATACATAGCCTTGGTGAAACTTCATTGATATTGTGGATTGATATAAGTAAGTACATATGTATTTAGGATATGTGTCTGTAAACTTTCTAGGCAGCCTGTGGCAAATGAAAACAGAATGTTTCAAATGTGTTTCTATCTTTAAAGACCAAACACACCAGCTGAGCCGTCTACAGCTCCTGTTGCTGTCCAAGCCCCGAACTCTGCATGCTAAAGTAGTCAGGGTGAACTGGTTTTGAGCACCACCTTTAGCTGAAGATTTGGCATATGAAGTATAATTTATGTGGTGTGGGCTACTTTTAAGCAAAACTCTAAGCGTTCTTCAAAGTAAGTTTCTCTTATTTCATACCGGCTGTTCTCGTGTTTGATATGACACCAGAAGGTAGTAACGCACACTTTTAAAAGCATCTTTCTTTCTTGAATGTGTGGTTTTGTTCGTGCTCGTGCTTCTCCCTGCACACCCATCTGCTTTGGGGCTCGTAGATGGCACACATCACTTCGCAGGCAAGTGTCAACTGTGGAAGGGTGCCCGTGGCTGCTGGCAAGATCAGAACTACTCAAGCAGAGAGGAAGGTGGAGCTTGGCCTCTCTCTGTGGAGAAGACCAGCTTGTTAGAGACCCATGGACTTCGGCTGTGGCCTTGACTCTTGACACTGAGCTTCCGAGGCTTTGGGGGGAAACTTAAGCACCTTTAATATCTTTGTGTTTGTTTGCCAGAGCACCTGCTACCTCAGCATTTCACCGTGGCATATACTGGGCTGAGTGAGCTTTGGAAAGCAGAGCAGTGATGGAAATGGTGCACTGTAATGTTTTCATTAAGTACCTTGTCTGCTTTTCCTTTTTTCCTTCTGATTTAAGATTTGTCCCCTTTACCCCCCTTTTCTTCTTCAAAAGCACACAACTCCCCGCCCCCCATGAGGGGCTACTGTGTTGTCTCGTTATCTTTCTAAAATGCTCGCTGAGCATATATGTCCGGGGACCTCTCTGCATGGCATTAAAATTGTTGGCTGCTTATAAAGTTATACCATCAAAGTTCCTGCCTATGGCCTGTTACAAAATGGTTATTCAGAATGCAGTATCTTTTCATCAGGGAAAGATGAAACACGTTCGTTGCTAGATTACTATTTAAAGAGAAATCACTCAGGTGCTATAATTGGAATACCCAAATCGTGGGCTGAGTTCCTCCTCCTGGGGTCCTGTTGCAACTTTGATATACAGACTTTGTCAAAAGGTTTTGAAGGCAGAAAGCCTGCCAGGAGGAACAGTAGCAGAAAGGGGGGAAGATCAAGATATCAAAGGGGATGGTACTGGCGGAGGAGAAGTCTGCAGCAATGAGGCTCCCATGGATCTTTTCCTTTCTCCTTCCTGGGATTCAAGAGCTCTCTCCCCCCTAGTGGAAACGCAAAGGGGAAGAAGCAGCGGGCATTAGTACTTTCTGCTCATCGAGATGCGAGCAGCCCCCCAGAGCCCAGGGAGGAGGGAAGAGAGAGGGAGGTGTAATTTACTTCTTTTCTTGCTGGCTTCAGTGAACTTGGCTCACCATGGGTCCCTCTCTTGCTCCTGTAAAAATACAGCTGAATTCGGTAGGATCATAAACGTGATGAATTTCTGGTCTGTGTTGAAGGGCACAGAGTGGGGCTGTCTTGCTCTTGGGCTTGCTCAGATATACGTTTCATGTATCACTTACCTACCACGCAGGGTGGTTATGAGGATTAATTAGTTAATGTTTGTACAGCACTTTGAAGATGTAATGCACTATTAGGCTCTAGTCTCTGCTTGATGCATGAGTAGAACACCCATTAATGCTAATGGAGGTTGCACGCATTTCTCAAGCAGGGAATACATAAATGCTAAATATAATTGTAATTATTATTGTATTTCACAATATTACTTGATCAGGCTTTTGTAATTTAGCTTAATTTTTTTAATATATAACTTGCAGAAATAAAAAATGTTCTTAATTTTGAATCTTGCTTTCAAGAACAAACTCCTTCAGCCTGAAATAAGCAATCATCCTTCATTCCTCATGTTTCATTGTTTTCTTCTCCTCTTTGTATCTTGTGTGTCGTCTGACCAGAGGTAGATTTCTGTGTTCTGCAATTGGCAGAAGTATCTTGCTAGCTAAGGAAGCAAACTCACAACACCTAGCACAAATAGTATTTGATTACTGCTAATTACAGTGCTGTCACATAGACAGGGGGAAAGAACGACGGCTGGCTTTGTCAAATAGCAATGAAATAACCTGCTGTCTGTCTACTGACTTAATGGCTTTAATTGCCAGCGCATAATCAAGATCTGGTGAATTTGTTTGAACATATCAGCAGGCACCAAATATTTCAATTAAGATCAAGTTGTATAACTAGTGTTGCTCTAGCTAGAGCAGAATTCTGGTAAATTCAGATTTTTGAGGCTCACGAAAGGCTACCCGTTGGCAAGAGCCAGCAAGCAAGCTAACAGCTGGTTGGGTTTGGGGTTTGGTTTTGTTTTTTGGGGTTTTTTTTAGACTTTGAGTAACCTTCTCAAAGGTTGAGAAAGGCTGAGAGAGAGTTGGGGCTGTTCAGCCCGGAGAAGCAAGGGCTCCAGGGAGACCTTATTGCGGCCTTCCAGTACCTAAAGGGGGCCTACAGGAGAGCTGGGGAGGGACTTTTTACAAGGGCATGTAGTGATAGGACGAGGGGGAATGGCTTCAAACTGGAATAGGGCAGGTTTAGATTAGACATTAGGAAGAAATTTTTCACTTTGAGGGTGGTGAGGCACTGGCACAGATTGCCCACAGAAGTTGTTGAGGCCCCGTCCCTGGAGGTGTTCAAGGCCAGGCTGGATGGGGCTTTGAGCAGACTGGTCTGGTGGGAGGTGACCCTGCTTATGGCAGGGGGGTTGCAAATAGGTGATCTTCAAGGTCCCTTCCAACCTAAACCATTCTATAATTCTATGATTCTCCTCCTCTGATGCTACTGGACCCTTGTAGGTGGCTCCCTTTTATTTTCTTTCAGTCTGGTTTCTTTCTCAGGATGTTGTCCTCCAGCAGAGTCCATGCACTGTAGGCTTTCTACTGTGAACCCTGCCCCTCAGTCCACCCCAGGCAGAAGGTGTGAGTGAGGCCTGGGCTGTAGTGTGCCACTGAGACAACTGCGTTGTCCCAGAGGAACATCTGTCCCAAGCGCTAGAAGGAGGCTCACTGCAGCAGCATCAATACCAGGTAGTCTAATTGTCCTTGCAGAAATGCTGTGGCCTAGCACACCAAAGGTGGTCTTTTTCTTCCATGTAAATGATAGAGGTTTTTTTTTTTTCTTCTGTCCCTCATCCTCTTGCCAGAACAGTCTTTTTCAAGAAATCAGTCCCTTTCTACAGTCGGTGGATGTTACAAGAGTTTGGGATGAATGCTTGAATTATGTTCGGCTTTGACAGCTGAATTTGTCCCAAGCTATCTGAAGCCACTTTATTTACATCAAAGCCTCAATCAAAGATTTTTGCTCTATCTTTGAAGGATCCTTCCTTCAGGGATTCACGCCCATTCAACCAGATCATTAGCAGCTTCTTAGGCACAGAAGAACAGGTCCTTGTGATAAAATCTGCAAGGCCACGACCTGGACTTGCCTTTGCTCTTTCATTAACCGCTGAAAATGGGAATCTTGCACTTCTCTGAGGCTGCTTTGAGCACTGGATCCTGTAGACTACCCTTCTCTGTCCTTTTCATATTTAATCATGACATTTGAAAAGACCCACCTGTACCACGTTATGCATCAGTTTTCGTTTACCTACTATCTGAAATTTCTGTTTTGATTGTGTGGTTCCTATGGCTTGTTACATGACAGGCATTAGTCTGGTGAATGGATGTTTGTGGCGCTAAGGACTCTATGTCACTTAAATTGATCTTCTCAGCTTTGGTGGTTATAATTCTTGCCTTGACACTAGGAGAAGTGACCTATGCTTGTCTGTATGTTGGTATCTCATCTGTGATCCTCTTTTAGCTTCATCCACATACTGTTTAGTGCAGCTTTGCTTGACCCCAAGACGTTACGATGACCTATCTTCTCCCTGCCCTCACGAGCCCTGTAATTTTAGGGATCATGCTGAGCAGGCATGAGCTCGAAAGCTGGCATGCAGAAAATCGCAAGTTCTTTCTGTTTGTTCTGAAGGACCTTTAGAAAGTTGTACCCGCCCCCTGCTTAGCTCTGGCAAAGCTGGAGTCATTCGTGCGTGTGTTTAGTGGGAGCTGTCAGCGCTCTGCAACTCTCTAGATCAGACCTGGAGTCTGAGAGCTAAAAACAACCCCAAAATGCAGAGATGATGTGTGATAGACAGATTAACATTTGCAGAAAGGCAGAAAATTAAGCCAGAGTTTTCTTCCTCCAATGTTTTTTTTTAAGTCGAAGAGGAGAAACCTAGACCACTAAACACTCTGGTGTTTTGCTTCTTTTGGATGTGTGTGTGTGTACATGTTTCAATGAGTATTCAGTCTTTTAATGGATTCTATATATGGCTATTTTAAAGATACGGAAAAGCTGATATTGTAATAATAGGGTAAGGCAGAGATGCTGGGCAAGGTCAGCGGGCTTACATATTGATGAAGCCAAAGAGTGGGAGGAATGGGGAGGGCTTATAAGAGTGCATTCTTTGTGTTTGCTACCCCTGAATCTAAATGTAGTTGAATCACAAAGGAACCTGCACCTTTTTTTTTTTTTTTTTAAAACAGATTTTCCTTAAATAATTTCTCTCCCCCCGTCCCCCCTCTACTCCATTTTATTGTCCAGCTGAACTAACTTAGGTATCATTCACACAGTTGTGTTACTGTCAGTGATATCACAGAGAACTAAATTGCATACTGTGGTTACGGATTTTCCATCCTTATCAACGCAGAAGATACTGGGACAGCAGCTGCCAAACCATTACACGTAAAAGCCACCACTTTGGACAGGGAACAGTCAGTGTTCCCTATTTCTTAATGGGGAAAAATAACAGAAGAAAACAGAGGTTTTACACTGTGTTCTTTTGCTAGTGTGCTTTTCAATTTCTGTGTCTTACTAGTTCTGTCACGTATAGCTAGCCTGATAAGAACTTCCATGTTATGAAGTTCATCTCCATTCTCTGCTAGATAAATACCCTTTGGAAGATGCTGTTTCTGTTGGTTCTCCATTTCACTGGTTGACTGGAGGCGTGGGTGTTCTTAAAAGTACAGGCCAGATGCTTGGAAAGGGTAAATCAGCATAGCAAAGCAGCTGCTTCCACTTACGCCACCTGAGGACCCCTTTTATATCTTTCTTTATCTACCCTTTGTGCATTTTGTAGCTCCGAGCAAACTTTGCTAATATCATTATTGGCAATTAAATCTTCATTAGTTTCTGCCTTGCCTATCATTTTTCCAGCATTCCCGTCTTGTTTACTTCTGCTCAAGAGCTGTGAGCTTTGGTACTTTTCCAAGTTGACATCTCACTCTTCCAAAATCACCAGATTTCTTTCATTTGGAAGAGTACAGTCTTTGAAGTGTCTTGTACTTCCTGGCAAGGAGGTCACATCGAGCCTTTTTAAAAAGCTTAGCACTCCCATTTCCTCCTAACTATTTTCCCCAGTCAGAATTAGTGCAAGGTGTGTGTCTTCAGGAGCTCTGCTAGTTAGAGGTGTAGTTAAAAGTTCTGCTCTCAGTCTGTGTCTTCTTTAATATTAATGAAGTGCAGGGATTGCTTGGATAGCAGATGTGTGAGATCCTGAAGGTTTTTACATTGCCTTTTAAATTCAGTCAAAGATAGTACTCCTGAAATGCTCCTACCATAAAGAATTGTTGGAGATGCACGTGCGTCAGTGGTGAGAGAGGTCGCAGCGAGCTTGCAACAAGTGATGTGGAACAGAGCCGTGATAGGCGCTACTGAGGTCAGATTCTTCGCTGTTCACTGGAGTGTTTTGATTATTTTTGTAATTCTCATTTTATTTTTGCTGATAAAATTTCTTGTTGGATGCCCTTCCATAGAAAACTTAGTAATTTTCCTACATAGTTAATATTCAGATATAAAAAAAAAAATTATTACAGTTTAAACGATGAATAGATGCTAATTTATACGTATATACTTATACTCAGAATGCCTAATTAATGATCTTCTGTGTCAGTCACGGATATGCAAATGATTATATTTTGCGACTCTTACCATAATTGCGTTGCCCCGTCTGGCTTCAGTTTGGGGGGATGTTTTTGCTGCAGTTTAGGAAGGGATGTGAAAGAGACTGAGCAACAAAACAACCCACAGTTACTTAATCTCACCGCTGCAGCTGATGTGGCATTTAGATTGTGCTTTTAGTTCTAAAGTTGAGATGGGAATGGCAGCAATAAAGAATGTAACTGCTTTCTAGCTTTGCTGATCAATCAAAACCAGGTAGATCCTGGTTGTTTTTACGTGTGCCACTGGCAGGCGTGCAAAGGAAAACACCTTACCTCCCCATGATCTGTAGTGAAAGGACCTCAGGTTTAGCATTGTGAGCCACTTTCGACAGACTAGATAAAAATGTCCACCTGATTGCAGGTGTGTGATGTGCTTTGTACGTGCCGTATTGGCCTTCACTGGCAGGTGCTGGGGCCTCTGTCGAGCAAGTGCAGGTTGCCCCTGTTCCCGTGCTAGAGCTTTACAAGCTGCTGAGAAGAACGTGGGGGTGGGTACTGGTGGATGAAAAGCTGGATGTGAGCCGACAACGTGTGCTCACAGCCCAGAAAGCCAACCGTAACCTGGGCTGCATCAAAAGCAGCGTGAACAACAGGTCCAGGGAGGTGATTCTGCCCCTCTACTCTGCTCTCATGAGACTCCACCTGGAGTACTGCGTCCAGCTCTGGAGCCCTCAGCACAGGAAAGACATGGACCTGTTGGAGCAGGTCCAGAGGGGGCCACAAAATGATCCGAGGGCTGGAGCACCTCTCCTATGAAGACAGGCTGAGAGAGTTGGGGTTGTTCAGCCTGGAGAAGAGGGAGCTCTGGGGAGACCTTATTTGTGGCCTTTCAGTACTTAAAGGGGGCCTACAGGAAAGATGGGGACAAACTTTTTAGCAGGGCCTGTTGCAATGGGACAAGGGGTAAATGCTTTAAACTAAAAAAACGGACAATTTAGACTAGATATAAGGAAGGAATTGTTTACAATGAGGGCGGCGAAACACTGGAACAGGTTGTCCAGAGAGGTGGTAGGTGCCCCATCCCTGGAAACATTCAAGGTCAGGTTGGACGGGGCTGTGAGCAACCTGTTCCTAGTGGAAGAAGTCCCTGCTCATTGCAGGAGGCATTGGACTAGATGACCTTGAAAGGTCCCTTCCAACCCAACTTATTCTATGGTGGCTGAACTTAGTTGCTATGAAGACAGCTGGCGTAAGCCTCTTCTGTTGGGCAGAGGCAAACTTCAGATTCTGTAAAGAAAGGTGGATATTTGCACTGCGTCTGAGGGGTCAAAGGTAAGAGGAGCAGTTCCTCCAGAGGCACGTTTGGAGCAGGAACTGAGGTAGAGGATCTGAGTAGCTCTCTGGAGAGCTCGCCTATCCCTGTCTGCTAGACAGGGACCTATATTCACTGCACCTTGCCGCACCAGTGCCTAAAGTTAAGTGGTGTTGGGAGCTCATCGTGAAGCCATAAATTTCTCGTCTTTCTTTCTCTTTAAAAGATGTCTGCATCCATGGCAAAGTAAAAGATTCACAATGTATTTTATTATGGCTTGTGGGTACATTTTGCTACATAAATAATTCTACCTTCCATAATTACAGAGAACATTAATAAAAATTATGATTTTCAGCTGTGATATGTACTTGCATTGAAGCTGGTCCAAATTTGCAATTCTTGGGAATTGGACAAAGGAAAATAGACAGGGTCAGTTATTTTTATGGCTGTCTCTCTGGTGTCTTGGACTGAAAACAGCTGTGAGGGGGAAAAAAAATAATTCTAAACCTAATGACAAATTTCATGTAATTACTGGCCTTGGAAAAACATATTTTAATGAATTAATTATTGGAAGCTTGCTTCCAACCCTCCAGCACCTATATCGGGGTGCTGCATGGGCCGAGGGTTTCCTGGGGCGGGGGGCAGCGGGGGTCCCCGTGGGGGTCTGTCAGGGCAAGGCCAGGTAGCTGGGCCCATCCCAGCCAGGAACGTGGCAGCCCCGAGTATCGGGCACCTCCCTGGGGGACGGGCTGGGAGATGGGCCCACGGGTGGCCAGGCAGGGCTGTGGGAGCTGGAGAGCCGGGCTTGGATGCTCCAGTTCAGTCTCCATGGGGTGGCCACGCTTGCCTTGTTTCACCCTGAGTCTGGCATGTGTAAGCAGATGGTGGTGGTTGCGCACAGTCCAGGAAAAGACTTGGGCTGAATATCACTCCGGGAAACTCAGATCTTGCCTCCAGCCAGGAGAGTTCACGGCTCTGCTCTTAGCACAGCTCTTAAATCACCGCTGGGATTTGCAAGGAGTTCACAGCAGCATAACTATCAAATCATGCCTCCGAATTGATCCTGTGGGCTGAGACGTCGGACCCTGGCCGGGAAAGCTATTGATTCTCGACAAACAGCCTCGCAGGATGGAGAGGCGGTTGTGATCTATACTGTTGTGCTCTTTCCTCGCTCGTACGAGTTACGACCATCACGACACGGGCATCCAGCAGCTCCGTGACATCGAGTGCTTCATCGTAGCTGGATGTGTCATTCAGCGCTCTGCAGAGGGGGGGGCACATGTGGTGGTGAACTCTGGATGAAGAGAACCCAGTCAGTAAACAGAGGCGAGATGAGACCGAGTGCGCTCTGCGAAAGCAGCAGTGTAGAGAGGAACGCGCTTCCCTTGTCGTCCTCTTCCTTACTCTCTTCTCTTCTCCAAAGGGCTGGATCTCCCTTGGAAAAATGCTGATGCTTAAGCCCTCGTTGCCATTATTTATAGATTAAATCTGTAATTGGTTGCAGCTCTTTAGAGACACATTCAGGTGCCAGTGCTTTTTCAGTGCTTGTTATTTGGATGCTGTGTGGTATGTACATTAATCTTAGATATTGTGACCCCAGGACCCTTTGTTCTAATGTATATATGCCTATCAGCATTGGAAATACTACCCAAACAATGAAAATTGGGGAAGTTTGTTTAATTCCGAGCAAGGTTTCAAAGTATAATCAACAGCTTGTTTCTTAGGATTTCTTTGAATTTGTGGTACTTAGCATCTGTCCACTGAAATGTAAAAATGCAGAAATATTGAACTTCAGGAGAAATGGAAACTTCTGCTACATGGGCAGCTTTTCATGTGTATTGTTACAAGTTACTATAGTAAAGCTCTTCCACAGAGATGGGCTTTTTCCAGTGGAGTGGTAAGAAAATCTTCGTTTGGTTCTTTCCATTTTCTAAAAAATGGCTCTGCATCAGCTTGGGAGTTGCAGGAAACAACGGCCCGTGTGGCTTTGTTCTGCTTGTTCCGGCTGCTTATTCTAGACAGAAAGGCAACCCAGAGAGGAGGGCTTGACAAGTTTTGCTGGTAAAACTAAGAGCGTGTTGTTATTACTCAGGTTAAGAGGTGCTGTTTATGCCTGTCGTGGTTCATTAATATTTTTTGCTTTTGCACAGTGTGTTTTAAAATTCAGGTGTAGATATTTAAAATCTGCACGTATTAGTTTACATTCCTGTACCTTAAAGGCATGGCAGGCTCGGGACCTAAACTTTGCGGTGATGTTTCTAAAGTCTCTATTAATCATTCCCAGGATGTTTTCAGGCACTGCATTGTTCATCTAGCTTTCAACTGCTGCTCAGAAATAGGCAAACACAAACCAAAAATTGCTCTTGGAGTTAAACTGCGGAGGAGAAGTCCGTGAAGCTGCTGGAAAAACAGCCCAGCCATCCTGAATAAGCCAACAGCAGGGAAAGAAATATAACACTTGTAGTGTGAAAGGCGCTCTCCTTCGCTCTTTGCATGCGTCAGCCACAAAAATAGCAACATCGGGAACAAAGCTCTATTGGTTAATGAAAGAGGAGGAAAAAGGTGAGGCTGCTCCAAGTTGTGCTAATCACGTTCTTTCCCGTGATAGCCGGGTTACCTTGGTAGTTATTGCTGCAGGAGGGCAAAGTTTGAGTCTGCGCCTCCTGACATTTCTACTTCTGTTTCTTCTCTTTGCCTGCTTGCATTGGCTTTGTGGTCACTTTTAGCCCTGTCAGCACGTTGAGAATTGCTGACAGTAAACACCGAAGGCATGCATGCATGCTACTGAAAAAAAAAAAACAAAAAACCCACAAGGAAAACAGCCTTGGGTAAATGGGGGATTTGCTCACTGTTACATGTTCACAGCTTCCAGGCACAGTCTGGAGCCTCTTACAAAATACAGGGCGTGGAATTTTGTTTTTAAAGGGAATTGATACAGGCTGCGACATTGCTCACTTTTCCGTGTGAGTTTTGGCATGTGCAGGAGGAGAGAGGTTTCTTGTGCATCATACTGTGTGGAACAGGAGAAATACTAAGACTTCCAAGCCGAGCAGCAGCCATAGGCGTGCAGGATCCTGGGGTTCAAGACAGATAATTCGGCCATCCCTGAGACAGCCTGGACATCAGGGGGACTCACAGGTCTGATGTCCCGTGTCATCATTGCCATGCCCACCTTCAGGAAGGTGAATGATGTAGAAATTCCCCTGTGTGCTGATCAGTATTAAATGCTGTGCGCTGCAGCAGGCTTGCATTTTACACGGGTTAAACGCTGGTCAGGAGAGGGCAGGAAAAGGTGCAGCGTTGGGCTCGGCTGGGGAACAAGGCTGCTCTTCGAAGTACCCGAGTGTGCCGGGGCTCGCCAGTATCGGCAGGGTATCCCCACGTTCCTACCGCTTTCCTGCGGGTTCGGGGTGCCCTGGTTCGCCAGCAGGCGTGGAGCTGAGGAGCTGGATTCTGCTTCCACCAAACTTTCCTAGGTGCTGCACCCGTCAGTGAAATCGGATGCGACCTCCGGAGCCCGGCTTTGAGCTGTGGGTTGGCAGCGGCCGGGCTCAGTGCGCAGAGGGCAGGAAAAAAAGGGGGGTAGGCTGGACTCAATCAAAAATGGATTTTGGTGCGCACCCATTGCTATTTTTATAGGAGTTTACCCAGCTGCTTTGGAGCCATTGCAGCTGTCTGGAGCAGTTGTATTGCACACCATGTTGAAAATACTCGTCCTGCCTGTTGTCGTGCTACCTGGGAGCCACGTCCATCTCTCCAGAGGCTCTCACCAGGAGCCAGGCCACTTGCCCAGCCAGGAGAAGCTCCTGCAACATGAGCACTGCAGGGGAGGGTCACCCAGGGGCTTCTTTCCTTTCCGCTGCAGAGGTGGTGCAGGATGGAGATGGGTCCTGCAACCTGAAGCAGAAACGCAAACATAAGACACAGGCCAGGATCTCATGTCTCTGGAGTTACAGGGAGAGTTCCTTTAGGGAAGTTATTAATTATTCTGCCTTCAGCTGATGTGGTTAGGATCAGGATTTGGACGGACCTGATCTATTTTAAGAATACGGACCTGTTGGAGCGGGTCCAGAGGTGGGCCACGAGGATGATCCAAGGGCTGGAGCACCTCTCCTGTGAGGAGAGGCTGAGAGAGTTGGGGCTGTTCAGCCTGGAGAAGAGAAGGCTCCAGGGAGACCTTATTGCGGCCTTCCAGTACCTAAAGGGGGCCTACAGGAGAGCTGGGGAAGGGCTTTTTACAAGGGTGTGTAGTGATAGGACGAGGGGGAATGGCTTCAAACTGGAAGAGGGCAGGTTCAGATTAAACATTAGGAAGAAATTTTTCAGTCTGAGTGTGGTGAGGCACTGGCACATGTTGCCCGGAGAAGCTGTGGATGCCCCATCCCTGGAGGTGTTCAAGGCCAGGCTGGATGGGGCTCTGAGCAACCTGGGCTGGTGGGAGGTGTCCCTGCCCATGGCAGGGGGGTTGGAACTACGTGATCTTTAAGATCCCTTCCCACCTAAATGATTCTATGAATATCTACTTAAGAACACGGTTTCTAAACTCAGTTTAAGCTTGGTGTGGTCTCATTCATGCCAGCCAGCCAGGCTGCGTTTTAGTATGAGCTAGCCTGAGCTGGCTTCAGTCTCTGCTTTAGACTGAATTAAACACAGACAACCCAAAGCTGATGGAGTCCTTACTGCCTTGCCAGCTGAAGGTAAAATGCCATGACAAACAGGTGCTGAAAGCTGGGGAAAAGAGATGGATGTTAGGAGAAAAGTCACGGGGTTTGTCTACCTGTGGTGTTCTGTATGTGCTGCTGCCTGCTCGAGCCTGGCAGAGGCTGCGTCTTCCTGCCGGTGGGTAGTGCCTGCCCTACTCCAAGCGCTGCGTCGGCAATAAGTAAATAAACCAAAATTATTTGCTTCTTGATGCTAGAGATTACGCCGAATCCCTGCTGTAAAGCTCCCTGCATTAGAACCCGAAATATTTTTTAAAGAATTCCTAGGAGGGTGTTGGCATATAATGACTAATTTTGTAAATCTTGCATTAAAAAGGGGGGTTGTACATTGGAAGAGGCTTCTGCTATATTTAGAATAAAACTTCATGCTCCCGCTGTCAGGATGTGAGCTTAATTACAGCATGCTGCAAACTTTGCTTTTGTGAAGGATATTTTTCTGCACTGCTTGCTTCAAAAAGCACAGTTTTGCTGCTATTTTTATGATGCTTTTGTAACAGCAGCAGGAGTTGAAATGGGTTTGGTGAAACTTGAGAAGGATTCTCTGACAAAACCAGTGATAGTAGTCCTGCCGTTCCCAGCTCGTAACTTCTCACCAGCTGAAATGAATCAATGTCAGGAGGAAGGCGTAGCCAGTTGCTGTTCCTTTTTTTTTTTAACTTTTTCCTTCTTCCCTCCCCCTCCCCCCTGTAACTTGCAATTCACTTTTCTATTATACCCCAAATTATCTGGTAAGATTTTAATATGGATCTGCTTTTGCGGCTGCGTTTATGATTGGGTTACCTGCTAGAGGATTGCGATAGAAAAATAAAACTGGTAAGTTAGCAAGTTTTACGTCCAAAACCAATGAAAAAGTACACGTGATTCAGCCTCCATGCCTTAAGAGATAACTGCTAGCTCCTTGCAATAATTGCCAAGGTGTAAGGAGACTTTTGTCCTTATCGTGGAATCAGGACGTGGTTTGCGGAGGCTGGCACGCGCTGCTCCAGAGAATAGCAGAGCTGATGCACCTGAGGTGTGGTGGCAGAGAGTTTGTGGGGTGTGTGTGTTGTACCTGAACAGCAAAGGATCTTAAGGCTGCAGAGCAAAACATTTAGAAATCAGGAAACATGGAAGATTTGGGGGGAGTGAGGGCAGGGTGGTGTGTGTGTGTTTTTTTCTTGAGGCCTCTTTCCCTCCTTCAGCAGAGTTGTTGTCTGTCTCCTTGTGCTGTGTGTGCATACAAGGTAACTTGTGGTGGGAGTCACGTGTAGGGAAAGAGTTTTAGTTTAAGCAGTGTAAAAAAAACCCCAAAACCTTCACCTGTCCCCAAACTGTGCTATGTGGAGGGATACATGTTTCTTATTCAGGTGGCGCAACTGGGATATCCTGAATGTTGCTGAGGGTGAGGATTACAGCCTAAATTACATCCGTAGCTGTGAAGGACAGCCGGCAGCTTTCACGAAGTTCTCAGATGTAGCGCAGGACTGAGTTCCCATTAAAGTTATTCTGAGAAGACTGCGTTGCTGTAAACACACTGCAGCAGCAGGAGAGGGTTTCAGTGTTTTGCACCAGCCAGATGTTGGGTTCTTCTCTTGGTCACCAAGTCCTGAAGACCTGAACTCTTGGTTACCTGTGTGTAGTTAGCTCTCGGTGAAGTCTTCAAGCCTAGGGCACCTACAGAGGTACACAAGATGGAAGTGTTACCTCCTGAAAGCATCTCACCTGATTTCAAGGGTCGTTTCATACCGAAGCAGCGAGACACGCAGAAGCTAAGCACATGAACCTCCTAGAAGCACAGGTGTGAAGAGGCACGTGGCCATGCCTGGAAGGTTGGATTTCAGAGGGATTTCTTTGAAACTACAGAAGAGAAGCGCGCACGTTTCTCCTGCTAAGCTCACTGGGGGGTGGCATTTGGGGCGGTAAGAGGGAAATTCCCAGGCAGTACTGCGGAGCGTCCCGTGCCAGAGGGTGCTGGGTGGGCAGGCAGCAAGGAGCGTTCCGCTGCACAAAGGTGCGGTTGGATGGGGAACAGGGAGACGATCTGTGCTGGGGGGAAGTAAAGCAGAGCCAAGGTGTGCTTTGCTGTCCGGTCAAACAAAGGAGTTTGAAAGTCCAGATTTGGTCTGCACCTAGGAAAAGATTCCTTAAAGAAACAAAGTAATTCAAAGTGAGCACTATCTGCCCTCTTTTTTTTTTTTTTTTTTTTTTAATATCGATTGGAGTTGTTATAAAGTGGGAAAAAACCCACACTTTTTTTTTTTTAATGGTAGTGGAGAAGTTTTCTGCAAAATAATTTGTCAACATGTTACACTAAAAAGTAAATTTGACATTACTTGCTGGAAGAAACATTATTTTCACTTTCACAAATAGTAATGTAAATGTTAAATTTGCCTTTATCCCCCCCCCCTTGGTTTTTAAATGGAAAATAAAATAATTGGCCAGATGTCTTTGAGATTTGATGATAGATTACGCAGTACGGAAGCTTGACACCTGGTAGAAATTCTCCTTTCTGCAAAGCTTTTATAATGTAACAATATAAATTCATGTATCTAAGGTAAACTGTTTTCCTACCCCCGTGGGACTCAGACAAATTTCTCCTATTAGCATGGTGCAAGGATTCTATTGAGACTGCTCACCTGATGAGCAGAAATCTACACAAGTGGCATTTGCAAAATCCCAACAGAGAGAGACTCTAGTTGGAAATAATAATAATTGAAAACATTTTTAATTTAGACAGGGCCGTGCTCAAAGACATTCCGGCATCTTACTAGAAAATTACTGCTACAATAATAAACAACCCTGATGGCTGGGGGTGGGTAAAATAATTCAAGATCATGAGGTGGTATTTTGCCTATGTGCTGTGTTTCTTGGCTTTGTTTTAACAGTATCATGGCAGCCCTCCCCTGAGAAGGGTGCTCGTTTCCTATATAAAGGATGAAAAGCTCCCTCGTTTTCTGAAACACTGCAGGTCCCTCTGTTTCCAGAAACTTGCCAGAGTAGCACTGCTATCTGAGAGACGAACAAATAAACCTCGCTTGTCCCTGCTTTCCCTGGGATTTTGGACTGTTGGCTCAAACAATACTTCTCACAGTTGAAGGAATTTGAGCTGAATTTATTAATTATGGGCCAAATATTGACGTTCCAATTCTGTGCTTACCTGTTCGAAGACAATGTGAAAACAGAGCTAAGACCTTTATAATTCTGTTTTTGCTTTATTGACAGTGTGCCAGAATAAAAGTGGCATAATCTGGGAAAGTATAATGAATATTTTGCCTAGAACAACTTTGATGTGTTTATGTTTCTTTAAACATAATCTAAGACATTAAAAAAAAAACTTTCTGTCAGTGAGATCTAAGCATTAGTCTCTAGACAATTCTTACTGCAATTAAGAATTACCTAACAATCTGATTGTTATGAGTCAAAATAACAAACTAGTAAGGATTAATAGAATATTTGGCTAGGAGAAAAGGAGACTGAATGTCTTGTCTTTCTGTGGGCTGTGTAGAGAAAAGCTCTTCCACAGAGGACCAAAGCTTTTGGAAGAGAAGGGACTGAAATAGATGATTTAATAAATGTTCATAGAACAAATGTTTTGACTAATACCTTGCCCAGGACATTAAGTAAATGGCAAAGCAGAGAATTTCTTTGCTAAACACTGTTCTATTTGCATAAAGGTACTTTATGAATTGGGCTGGTTGATGCTGAGAAATATTGACTTACTGAGGCAGACTGGGCAGAGGGTTTTATAAACAGGACATTTTTACCTTCTGGTGGTCTTTCTCCATCCCTTCTCTGCTCTTTAAAGGTTTTCTGCATAAGAGGCAGTTTTAAGTGAGAATGCTGTGATTATTTTTTTTCCCTGAAATAAGTAAAATCTCCTTATTCCTAGTCCTAGTATCAGTATGCTGCTTCAAGGAGAGCTGTATTAATACTATTAATTGTCTCTTTAATGTATTGATTCTTCATTGCAAGTTTACTACTGGCACCTCAGAGCCTGATCTGGCGGGGATGGCCAAGTGAAAAACAGGCACCTTGAGACCTTCTGTCCTCCAGCTCCCTGGAGAAGTATAGGTGGGTGGAAAAGAGGAGCAGGGAAGCATGGGAGAGAATGATGGTCCATCTGCCTCCTTCCTCCTTAGATGGTCCATCTGCCTCCTTCCTCCTTAGATGGTCCATCTGCCTCCTTCCTCCTATAAGCGGTAGTGCTGGAAACTTCAGTCTGGTTAGGGTGTAAGTCTTTCTGTCAGAGACCAAAATGGTAACAGGTCTGAGTTGTAAGTCACTTCCGTCACCTTCTCTCCCCAGACCCTAATGCAGTAACAGCAAGGCTCTGGTTTCACAGCACACCCAGGATGGACCTCAGGTAGCAGAGAGGCACGAAAGGGTCAAAAGTCGCCTGTTACTATAATAGGTTTATCAGACCCAAAGTTTGATTGGGCAACTTAGATCAGGTAAATACTTAGCAGGCGCAGGCTGTCCGGCCTATAAACATCAAGGAGTGTATGGTATATGACGGGGTAAACCACCAATAGCTGGCCAAAGGCCCAGCGAACGCAAGCACAACAGTGCAGGGCATTCAGTCCTCTGAGCCAGGGCACGGCCCCCTTTGGCAGAGCCCCAGCTGCGGGAGAGCCAGTGTGCAAGGGGGCGGACAGGCTGGGCAGGGGGCTGGCCTTGCAAACTGAACCAGGGGAGAGAAGAAAAAGGACGTTCTCCTTTCCCTCCCTTCTTAAAATCAGCGCTGGGTGATGTTTCTGTTAGTTCTGACGTTTTTCAGAAGTAAATATCAATAGGAGCTAGAGAAGCAGAGCTAGCACCAGCACAGTCTTTGTGTACTTTTGCTCCACGGGGTTTCCTCTTCCCTCCTGTCACTTATTCTTCTGAGGAGACTTTTCTGACTAAGACAATAGCAGGCTCCTTTGCTACTGGCTCTCTTTGTGTCAGCCCACCAGCAGGGGATGCTTTGTAAGCCAGAATGAAGATAAAGTCCCGGAAGAACAAGTAATCAAAAGGAGGTGGGAAGGGGGGGGGCTACCCACAAAGTACGCCTCAAGTTTTCTCTAATTTTGTGGCATTCACAGCTGGGTTGTGGTCACGGCTGACACAAGACAACTGGTTCCTGGTGGATCCGAGCCTTCACCACTGCGTGTTACTTGCAAAATCTGCCAACTTCCTGAGGTCATTCTGGCCAGCAAGGAGTGGGTAGGCAGGAGCTGCTGTAGGAATTAGTTGCCAAAATCAGGCAGCCCAAAAGGCCGCCTGCTTGGCACACCCATGATGTCTGTCTTGGTTTTGATTTGCAGCTGTTACCCAGGTAGGGGATTTATGCGAAGTGTAGATCAGAATCTAGAATTATATTCAGCACAGGAATATTTCAATTCTGGGAGTTCTGGTTCAGAGCGATCACTTGTTCAAATTGAGAAAAAAAAAATAAAAAAATCCCTCAACTTTTATTGGAAGGGCTTCCAGGGAAGGCCTTGAACAGATTTATACTGTTTCTTTCAATCTGTGCAACACTGCTGCTGCTGCAGTCTGCGTGCTTGCTGCCAAAGGAAAACGGCAGACAACACAACACGTACATACAATGCAAAACTTGTCACTTCCATAGGCAGAACTATGAACCTGGCTACTAATACAGGAGGGCAAAGAGGAGCATTATATTCGTCTGGATTTTTTTTTTCTATTCTTTTCTTCAAGCTTTCTCCAATATCTCCTTCTGCAGAACAGATGCAAGGCAAAAGTACAGCTGAACAGATGCAAATCAGGTAACTAGCAGAGATCTGAAATGTGTAGTGAACTTTGTCACACATCCATATGCTTCACTGTACACTGTGAGAGAGGGAGGAGGCTGTTGTGAGCAAAGAGGTATATGATGGTGTTTCCTATACAAAAAGAGCATCCCGGCAGCATGTCTGAGGAAGCATAAGCTGCAGTTCTCTGGGCCGCTGTGGGGGCTGAGTGACTTGGAATGGGTTGGGTACCTGTATCAAAGCTGGGTGAGGTCTTCTGTGAGCGTCTGTTAGTTTGTGAATAGCACAGCCTCTGAAAAATGGTTCCATTTTGGCATCTGAGTTTTGATGCCTAAGAAGGGATCCAGAAGCTACTGGAATTGCATTACTCCGAGCAGTTCAGCACTAGTGATACGATGCCCAACATTAATAACCATTTCTCTGATTGTCTAAACCTGCAATAGCGAAAAGAGAAAGTATGTGCTACTAGTTGACCTTAAATACACTTTGTGGGATTGATAAACCCTGGTGGCTTAGGCCAAAGAGGACAGTTGTTCCATTTAGTTGGTTGAAAAATGCCTGGTGCCCTGATCAACCACAATCCTTTTCGTAACTGTCAATCCTTTCAATCAGCTGTCAGCGCTCAGTACTCCAGGAGGATGCTGAAAATACCACACACCTAGTAATTTGTTTGCCCTGCTGATGTGGGCACCAAGAAAAGCCACCTTGCGGGCCAGATCCAGTTTTTAGCATCACTGCGAGTGAAACATTTTGGCTGTGTCACCCACACTTTATTTGGGGAAGTACCAGAATCCGTTTTAGACATGAGGCTGAGGCCTGTGCCAGAGAAGCAAAGGCCTCTTGGTTTGAAATGGCTGACAGCTGTCCCAGAGGCACCTCATAGCCCTGTAGGGTCAGGCCCTGAACTACCTTCAGAAAGATTTCAGTGGGGCATTTTAAGGTAAACCTAGCACAGTTTTCAGTTTGTTTTAAATCCTGCACTGGGAGATGGCTGAGGTGCAGCACCAAAGGTTCCAGTGTGGGACACAGCAAATGACCAAAAGTGGGGATGTTTTCAGCTGTTTGAAACCAAACTAGCCTCCCTTGTGTGTCAGTGTCCCGAAGCCCCTCATTCCCTTGTGTGCTTTCCAAATCCTGTCCTCTAGGCCGCTGTTGGGGTCTTCTTCAAAGTGCTCTCTGATATGAACAGCATCCAGTTTGCCTCCATTCTTCGGGCTTCTTAAAGAGCCCAACTGAAAACAAATGTAGTCAGCAGCTTCTGATGTAAGTTTATTAACGTTTGGGCATATAATAACATTCCCATTAGATACCTTCTTTGAAATGAAGTGGAATGGATGACTGTTTTGCCATTTTTGTGCACTGTTACATGGTAGATTTGTGTGGTTAGTGGTGGTAAATGCCAGTCTAACATTGCCAATTTCAAGGCAGTGACTATTGATGTGAACTAGCGGGAACAGAAAACATTTCCAAAAATGTCTTTCAATTTTGGGGTACCTGTATGTGCAAAGATCTGATACTTAATAGTTTTCAAAACCTGACTCCTTTATATGTGTAGTTGAGGTGCTCTTCGTATTTGAACTGTTCTGGAAATGAACAGATAGGTCGTTGGTTTTTGTTTTTGTTTCTCTTGTTTCTATAACTGACAACCTGAAATTCCACCTCCCCTGGGCCCTAACCTTGTCTTCTCTAGTGGAGCCTGTACTTGCCCTAATGAGGGCCGAGAAACCAAAATTGAAGGTGACAACCACCACTCCTTACTCTTCACATCACCAGTTTCTCTTGCTCCTCTTCCACTTTTTGCCGCTCCTTCAGGGAGGCAGAGCTAACCCACTGCCGCTTGTAGCGGGGTACTTCCCTTGGAGCCCTGGAACTGCAAACAAAACATTTAGTCTACATGTGGTTGTTTGGATTTCTAATCTGATGAAACCTTGCTCCAGATCCTCCCTGGAGGAAATGAAGCAGGAAATGGCATTTTCTCCATTTCCTTTACCTCAGCGTCACCCTGTGCATCATCTGATGCGATGATACTATGCTTGAGAAACACTTAAGCGATCCCCCCCCACACCCCCCCAGGTTTTTCTCCTGACAAATGTAGGCTCTGTCAATCCTTCCATTTATTTCCCTTGAAAGTGTGAATTATAAGAACGTACAGGTTTTTTATCTAAGCAGATTGCAGACATTGGATGTACAGGCATCAATTTATTACACTTTTCCACAATATTGATTAATAGGAAACTGTATCCATTGTGTAGGCCTAAGTTCTGGAAAAGGCTATTTTATTCTCAGGAATGATCCACTCAAACTGTAAATGTGTAGCTATGCTATCGTGGTGTGTTTTATTCAAAGGGGATGGGAAGGAGGAAATTCTTGCTGCTTTAAACCTTTCTGTGCTTTTTGTGTATCTTCTTGAGTCAGATCTCAAAGATAAAAACCAATCAGTCCTTTCAGAGGCACCATTTTAAATCAAATAGTGAAATATGTTTTAAACAAGTAGCAAGTGTGCAATGTATGCCTTCAAGTAACTGAATCTTAAAAATTAGTAATAATTTCACCCTGAAATGAAAATCTCCCTGAGAGTTCATCTTTAGTGGCCCTGCCTACACATCCGTTTTGTCACTTGTGCTGGTCCATGTCAGAACACATGCGTGGTGAGGTCCTGGGCCGGCTTGGTGCCCAAGAAGATTCTGGTCTGAAGGGAACAAGCAAAACCTGGAAGTCACTGAAGTGGGAGGAGAGCTGGGGGGAAGCAGACCTTGAAGTAGCTGAAGGGACCACTGGGTCCCTTCCTTGAGTCCCAAAATACCTCCTTAGTGGTTCACCAGCAAGAGATGGAAAGACAGTGGGTGGCAGATCCTCTAGTCCCTGTGCCAGAGTTAAGAGGGTGAAAATAACATCTAGGACACTTTGCATTGTTTAAAAGCCTAGCCTGTCTTTCACAATATGGCTCCCCATGCATCTCAAAGCTGTGAGTGTGGCTTGTGTCAGGACTTGGAGCTTAAGGCCTGTTGACAGTGTTCAGGGATAAGCAGTATATCGGGATGTAAAAGAAGAAAGAAAAGAGCCTCATCCCATGTATAGGTGATTGCAAGAGTGCGAAGCCCTCCTGACTGGAGGGAATGCTGATACTCCTTGTGGGATGCTGTGGCTGTTCCCTCCCACAGGACTCCCTCTGCAACTTCCTCTCACTGCGGAATGCAAGCAAGAGGGAAATCTACCTCTCCTGTCAATCAGAGCTTCCCCAAGTAACAGCAGAAGGACAAAATTGGCAGGATTCTTGTCAGTTTTGCTGCTGCCCATAGGGTACTGATTATCATTAATGAGTCTTATTGATTTCACTGTGCAGCTTCTTGGGAACAACAGGAGAAGCCTGTCTGCAGACTCAAAAACACAGCACGGCAGTGGGTCATATTTGGAAAGTTATCTGTGCAATCACAAGGGCTGGATTTTTTTTTTTCCTGTTGTTGTTTTGTTCAAATGAAAGGCTAGATTCTGCAGCAGCCGATGATTTCAAGAGCCACATCCTTCCCCAGTCTCATCAGGAAATCATTCCACTTACCACTGGTGAGTAGGTGAGTGGGTTTCTCAAGCCCTCACAGAAGCCGTATTCTCAGCTTCAAGAGGGGGAAGGAGTTGTAATGCGACAAGAGTCTCTCCGGGATCTCTGGGTCTGATGCTTTCAAGACAGCCTGGTTTTTGTTAGTTTTGGTGTTGGTTAGCTCTGGCTGCTGCATTGCTCCACCCACGAGGACAGTGCTCTTTGGTCTGTCGTCTTAGTGTAGGGATCCTTGTTGTCAGGTGTGGAAATTAAATCTCCAGATTCCAAGCCCTAACTGAAGGGCAGTATGTGGAAGGATTCCCCCTTTACCTAGACAGTATGTCTCCAGCTCATCCTGCCCCCACCGCTCAGCCCTGGCAAGCAACGCCAGCAAAAACAAGTGCTGTTTGTTTGTTTGTATTTTGCTATAAAACTGAAAATAGGAAAGTTACTGTGCTTTTTTTTTTTTTTTTTTTTTTTAACAAAACAGATGTTTCTCAACAGTTTTTCCCTCTTGGTTGAAAGCCCCTAATTTCTGTCAAAACACCCATCGGGCAAGTCCCTCTTTAACTAGATGTGCTCGGGCCACCAATGCCATCCTGTTGCCTGCACTGGAGTTTTGAGTCCACAGGGGGTTTGCAGCTCCCAGGGTAACTCCCGGAGCACAGAAGGTGACATCTCAGGATTAACTCCATCCTCTCCCCACAAGTTGTTCTCTTGATTATGTCCTTATTTGTTTTTTTTTTTTTTTTACAATTTTTCCCTCGCAGATAGGCCTTTTTAATACTTGTCAGTGCTTCCTTTCCCTGCTCTCCTCATTTCAGCATTGCGAGTGGCAGTGTCCCCAGGCAGGAATGACGGCAGCCGGGTGTCATTTATCCTTCGGTAATCAGTTAATTGGCGCAACCCTCTACCTTTCAGCCGGCACTTCTTAGGATCACACCAGATTTCTGACCTGTGAGAACTTTGCTGTGAAGGGACAGCTTGATCCTTAAGCCCGTTAGCCAGATGGTAGCCCTGGCTGGGGTGATGGCGGGTAGCTCTGGGCACGGCCAGGTGCCCGGTGTGGACTGCTGGCCACGTCCTTCCATGGCACAAACCTGGCCCACAGGACTGGGGACTCGGCTCTGGGGAGGGCAGGTTCCCCCTCAAAGATATCTCCCCTGGTTCCCAGCCGTATGCACAATCCCTTCCCTGCAGCCTGGGAGGGAGAGGAGGGTTTCGGCCCCCTCAGCAGCCGGAGGTGTGGGACACAGCTGGGGGCACGATGCCAAGCCTCATCTGGCGTGGCAAATCCCCTTTTCCAAGGTTCCTGAGGGTAGCTGTGGCCATGGCAAGTGCTTGGAGAACTTTCCACATCTTTTGCAAAGCTGCCCTCCGAGTGAGGCCATCTTATAGAGTCTATTTAAAATTTGGGGGGAAAAAAAAAAAGAGTATAAAATGGAAACATTCCCTCGCTCCCCCATCTCCTTATCTCTCACTTAAAAGTAAAGGAAGTAGAACATTTTAAAGCAGCTTTGTTTCTATGGATTAAATGAATTGAAATACAGCTTCTTCCTCCCTTGATTTTTCTGCCCTCGGCCAGGTAAAGAGCTGGTCCATTGAAATATTGACCATCATTAGTCTGAGATTTGGATTTATATTTTTTTTTTCATCTTTCGATGAAGCACAGATCTTTTTTTGGTTACCATCAACCCTCTATCATAGCTGTTCCCGTGTAACACTTTCCCCTTTGATATGACAATGACTTTGTACAGGGGAAGGACCTTTACCAGAAGAAGAATTGTTTCAAGAATTGATGAAGGGTGGAAAGAAATTGGCAGCATATCATTAAAAAAAAAGGGGGGGGGGAGGGCGGGAAAGGAAAGACAGCACACCTTGGCGTACAGACGAAGAGGGAGGGAGGCGGCTGTGTGAAGGCAGCAGAGAGCATCACTAACAGGCCAGCTTAAAGCCCTCTTAACAATGTGCAGTTGCTCTCCCCGGCTCGTCCATTGATTTCCTCCTGCCCTCCATAGGCCTGGCTGCCGTTAAACCTTGTGTCCTCCACGTGATGCTGAACCGAATCAGATTTTGCTTTTAGTTGTTCGATCAAATTTTCCTTCCTTGAGCTTAGAAGGCACGCTTGGGACTTTATAGTAATTGCCTCCCCACGCTGAACTGCTGATACCTTTATTGGATTGGCGTAGGGTTTCAGAGGACTGTGTTTAACATGCAGTGAGCCGCAGCAATGCAAACAGCTCCAGTGTTTAAACAAGCATCCATTAGGCCAGGAAACAAGACAGTGCCAGCCCATTTGGTGCTCTTTAGAGCTGGCAGCTTAAGGGGGACGGTGCAGCAGGGCTTGCTTTGGGGGTGTGTGTGGGGGCAGGATGGGGGGAGACACAAATGCAGTGTCAGGAAAACAAGCAGAGCATCTCTGTAGGTTTGTGAGAAATGAGCCCGGGGAGGGCGGGGGGGGGGAACATGACTTGCGACTGGGGACATGTGCAAAGCTCATTAATATCTCATTATGTTCGAATTGCAGTCTCCCAGCAGATTGGCATTAACATGTGATGTGCTGGAGGAAGGGGCTACAGGAGAGCAGCAGGGATATTTTAAGCAAGCTATTTTTTTTTCTTTCCTTTTTTTTTTTTTCCTTTTTTTTCCTTTACATTGAAGAAGCGGAAAAAATAGTGTGCACAGGGCAAGGTGCCAGCAAACCACAATGTTTTGTGCATCAGCCCAATACAGTACACTTCATCAAACAAGAACAGTGCTCAGTTGGGCTTATCATGGTACCCACTAGCATCTTTCAGTATTTCTAATAAACCTCCTTTATTTTCAGGAGTGCTTAACTCAGCTGTAAAATTTGGCTCAGTGTGAAACTTCCAACATCCAGGATCTCAGCCCAGGATTAATTCTCCCCACCCCCAACGGGACGGATTGGGGAGTGCGGGGGGTACTTCGACATTTTGCTCCCTTCTCTAAGTTTGTAGATAGAATGATGCCTGAAATACGTTTTCTCATGCTCCTATACTGGAATACTTTTGTTTTATCCTTAACTGGAGCATTGCAGTCATTAGCTTATCAGCTGATAAGCTGCAGTCATTAGCTTATCAGCTGACATCAGTGCCCCTACTGGCTTCTGCGGGACCACATACATTTTTCTGATAAAATCTTGGCTGCCATGTTACTGGGAAAATACCCATTAGTTTTAGGGCCAGTTATTCCTTGACTTTCTATACCTGAACATATAAATCCTCTTAGAAAATAAAAGGCAACTCCCAACAATGGCTTATCCAAAAAAGAGCAAACAGTCAAGGACTTTATGTAGCAGGTTCTCCTCCCTGCGCTCCCAGTTGCTGAGTTGCACGATTTATCTGGGTAAACTTTCCTTGAGAAGACTGGAGTCAGGAGAGGGACAGGGAACGTACTTCTTCTGTACTCTGCAGCACTGGGCTTTCGTGCAGAAGTGTTTTACTGACATGTACCAGTGAAACCTATGGGTTTTGCTTTTCTGCAGACACCTAGTCATTCTACTATTGCATACAAAAATCATTTTAATAGGTGCTGTATTTGAGGAGATGTTTATAGCCAAACCATAAGAAAAATCATTCTTCAACTCCTTTTGTGCTACAAGAGCAAAACAACGGTTAAATTAGCTCTGGCTCTTATGAAATGCTTGCAAGCCCATAGATCTTGGTTCAGACTGCGTATTATGTTTGAACTTTATTGCCCAGGCCGTTTGTTATGTGTTTATCCTTCTTAGTAAACTTTCTTTTGCTTTTATGGAACAATATTGGAGCCCTCCAGTGGCCAAACTAATCATTCTGAGGAATGGAGTTCAAGTTCTACCACGGAGGTTGATTTTCTTTTCCTTCCCTATTAAAAAATTAATTGGGCAATCAGTTTTATATTCAGAACTTATGTGGAGTTTGAGTCACAGCATCATATATGAAAAGTTAGGAAAGCTAGGAGAAAGAATAAATAGGCTCTTTGCATATATAGGTTCTCCATATAGTTATTCTTTTGTATTTTCAAGAATTTAATGAGTTGATTGTTTAGATCAATTCAATTAGTTAACATTATCTGAGAGGATCCCATTACATGTACGAAGGAGAGAAAACACATTTCGAGTATCATGACAATTCACATTTCCTTAAGTGACTCTGTCAGTGCTATGACTTTTTAATCTATGATGTGGCTGGTCTATTCTCTAGCAAAGCCTAATTTTTGTACACGACATTGTCATTCGTAGCAGGGGCCTCGGCAGGTTGAAGATTTCGGCTTCGAGGCTTCCTTGTCTGCTGCTCCCACTGGCGTCTTTCACTTTCCATGGCCTTTCACTGTGATACCCGCTCTGTGCATGAAATTATATCTTTTATTTATATTCTATGCCCTGGATATTAGTAAGAAGAGTTCCCTTCATGAAGGATGTTGCGATAGTCTAGAAAAACTAACAGCGAAAATCGCTTACTTATGCCTCCTCATGTTTGGTGTGACGGTTATCACAGTTCTTCCTTTTAGATGCCAAGCTGCAATAATAGCATTTAGGAACCCAAAATCAGATAGGTGGGTCACGGTTGTGTTGGAGTTGGGAGTTTTGGGAGGAGGTGGGGGATGACCCAGGGGAAGAGGAGAAAGTACGGTCATTTGTTTATCTTTTAATAGGATGACCGCAGTCGGGCATTCAGTCTGTGTTCAAAAAACAGTTAAGCAAGTGCTTAAGGTTGTTATTCCTGCCCCGACTCCTCTTTATTTAGGGGTCACTGGAAATGAGTTTGTACCACTTTGCGTTGTATAGCCGCAGCTTTATAAAATCGTGAATTATCAAAATGCTTCGGAGCTACAACCTTCAAAACCTGGTAGAGGGAGAGTTGGGTTTGTTTTATTTTGGTAAAAAGCTTCTAAGTAGCTTTTCTTCTGCAGGCACCGTGAGTATAAGAACAATTGTACTGGGTCATCTGAAAGGTGCGTTTAGCTCAGTGTCCTCTCGGCAACAGAAGTCCGTAAGCAGAGTGTAAGAAACAGAGCAGGCACAGAGTCAGCCTTCCCTGGCATATCTTCCCATCTTCCAGCCATCACAGGTGTAAGAACCACTTGCTGAGCCCATCTGTAAGCAGTTTGCTTTTGCGGCCCCCTGCATACGTGAAGAAGGTTCCTTCTTGTTCTTGCAGGGTGGGGTGAAAACGAGGAAAGCCAAGAAACAGTTGCAGCAGAAACTTGTCGCTCGCGCTGCAGATGGGGGCAAGTTATGCAAATTCCTCTCATCGGCAGTAGCTGGAATTCCTGGAGCAATCCTAGGCATCGTTTCCTTTCATGTTTTTTTGTGTGAGTTTGAGAATTGCTGGAGGAGATGGGCGCCCGGTTCCAACTGACTTGTTGAGGAAACTGCTAATGAGGTCAGTTTTTCTCATGGCTTTTTCCAAGACCCAGCAGAGCTGGGAAGAAAGCGGTCAGATAGATGGGGAGGGGCTGATCGCAGAATATGAATGTGCACTGAGGGTGGGAGCAAGAAGAGGCCTTGTAGTTGTCAGAAGGAAGGCTAATGCTCTAGAGCCACTTTGTCCTTCAGCAGCCACCTAAGTTACGTGCAAGGCTGTGAGATCTGAACTGTGAAAATAAGGGAACCAGTGATGGGAGAGGAAAAAAGATGGGACCGTGCAAGGAGGGAGCAAATGTTCCCCACCTGCCTGCTGCACATTTCATGCAACGAAGCTGGTGAGGGGTCTGGAGGACAAGTCTTATGAGGAATGAGTGAGGGAACTGGGGTTGTTTAGCCTGGAGAAGAGGAGGCTGAGGGGAGACCTTCTAGCTCTCTACAACTACCTGAAAAGGAGGTTGCAGAGAGCTGGGGGCTGACCTCTTCTCCCGGGTGACAAGTGTTAGGACAAGAGAAAATGGGTTCAAGTTATGCCAGGGGAGGTTTAGACTGGATATTAGGAAACATTTTTTCACGGAAAGGGTTATCAAACATTGGAATAGGCTGCCGAGGGGGGTGGTGGATTCTCCATCCCTGGAGGTGTTTAAAAAAAGGGCAGACGTGGTACTTGGGGACGTGGTTTAGAAGTGGTTTTGTCAGGTTAGGTAAATGGTTGGACTTGATGATCTTAAAGGTCCCTTCCAACCTCAACGATTCAATGATTCTATGCCCAGCTCCCCAAAGCCTCCCATCACCGCATAGAGCTGCTGTCGCTGTTGCTAGCTTGCCATTTGTTTGTTGTAGCCTTCTCTGAGGGCTGCTGCCACCCAGATGAGAGCTTCAGGGGTCTGGCAGAGCTACGGGAAAGCGGAGGAGGCAGGGACCCGTTGTAGCCCTTAGCCCCTCACAGGGCAGCAGCAGGAGAGCAGCTTTAGCCCCAGGGACTCCTGCCTTTACGAAGAGGCCCTGGAGTGCAAGCCGGGAATGCCAGCGGGCACAGGCTGTCTGCAGCCCTGCTGTGCTGGGACCGAGAGGCGCATCTGGATGGTTCTGTGGTTTAGGCTGAGTCCTTGTGGTTTGAACCTCTGCTAGACAGTGGCTGTGTGGAGAGACGGCGTTCCCAAGAAGGGCACTGTGCCCTGCTGTGTTCCCCCCGCAGCTCCTTAGGGAGCCTTTCACCCCGTACCCATTTAGTAGCTCGCCGTCTGGTAACAATTCCAGGCCCTGTACAGAGAGAACATCCTTGGGTAGTTTATGCTACTGTACGGAGGCACAGGGAACACTTGAGGGGATAAAATATCTGCTCTACTTTCAGGCATTGCAGCCCTTTCTCATTAGCAGGGGGAGGAGAAGGCTGGCGCTACTTTACTGATGAGTCAGGAAAATCCTCTACGTTTGCAGTGTCAAATGCTTCTAATAGGATTATTGCGGGCCTGAATTTGGAGTTTGGCAATGCCAGACAGCTTTGGTTTTGGCAAAAAGGAAAAAAGAATAGGAGTGACTTACGTCCCCAGCCATACTGAGACCACGGTCTCCTGCAAATCCTACAGCCACCAGGACCCACAAATATTCAAGGTTGGTTCTTGGCCTTGTGTCTTCCACCTGGCATTGAAAAAAGTCAGTCTCGGGCAGCTGTGCATTTTAAAGCTGGGCCCTTAATGTAATTCTGAAATATGCTAATTGCCAGGCTTTTGTTTTCATTTGACAGTTTTGAAAAGCTTAGAAGAAAGGAGGAAAAATAAAAGAGTATTGTAAATAGCCCTAGGAAAAACCACAACCTGCTGCCCATGTAATTTCCTTTAAAAACAAACTTTCATACTGTGGGAAGCTTTATCACACAGCAGATTTGCGCACAGTCCTATGTGCCTGATATCTACATGATTTTCCATCATTTCTTAAGCATGCTTGCTCATTGTTGAAGTTGTTGCTAAGGTTACCACAACTGTTATTTAAGAAGGAAGAAGTGCTTGCTTACCCCAAACCTTGTCTATATTTCCCTGTTATCTGTGTGTCTAATTAAAAATACTTCCCCCCCCCCCACCGACTTTGCTTAGATCATCATGGTTATAACAGTACTATTTATCTGGCACTTAAATTTACAGCCCCTCTTGCTACCTCTCCCCGTATCCTTGCCTCTTTTAAATAATCCAGAAGTGATTAAGCATGTAAGTAACTAAGCAAGAACTTGGAGCTGCACAATCTTCTTTCCCTTGGCGCTACGAGAAAGTAAGACTCTTTCCAAGAGCAAATGTAATATAATTATAGGCCAAACTATGAAGATTTCATGCTGCCTTTTTTTTTTTTCCCTTAGACTTTAGTGGGACAAAACTGAAGCCTCTGGAAATGAAACTGGGGGAAGGACCTGACCCATGCAGACAGAAATCTTTATTAAACGCAGATGTCAACAGCAGTAGCGTGTAATTAGTGCTCTAATTGTGACTGGGCAAATAATGTTGGTGGCTTGGGGAGGGTCCAGATGCAGGCATCTGTGGATGTCTGTCTTTGAGCTAGTTGCCAAGGCTCCCTTTAAGGTCAGTGAAAAGAAAAAGACACTTCTAGAGCATGATTTATCTCATTCCTATCTCAGTCTGGTGTCGAGGATATGAATCGCATCCTTAAGACTGGAATGGATCGACTTGTTCTTGCCTGCAACTTTCTTATGGTGCCGACAGGAGTTCCCAGGCTCTTTCTGTCCTGTTCTTCGCCATCCCCCACCCCCCATTTTCCTGAATAAGAAAAGAAAAAGAAACAAAAGCACCTATCGATCTGAGACGATATAAGGTATTTAATATTCCCATTGGCTGGGCACAGGATTTGGGAGATTTGAGTCCAATTCTAACCCTGCCACTGACTTCATATACAGCTTTAGGCAAGCTTTCTCCTCTGTTTTCTTAAGTGAAATGCAGAGGTTTAATATGTTTGCATCTGAATGACAAACACAATTTAAGTGCTGAGTGATGGTTTGGTTTTGTTGTTTTGTTTTTTTTTTTACACACAAATAGTTTTTTGGGTTTTTTTTTCTTTTTAGATTCAGCCCACCTCTGTTTTTCTCTGAGACCAAAACCCACATAATTCTGGTAGTAGCCCAAGAGTACTTTATCTCTAGACTAACAAATTAAAAGTGCCTTAGTACTAGGTGGCTCATCACTCCTAGAACAAGAAAAAAGGGTGGGAATGAGAGGTCTTTTAAGAAAAATAAGATTAGTGGAAGCCCATGATATGAATGCACAGCTGGCTTATGATGCCTTTCTATGGCTTATCTAACAGCAAACTATAATGCTTTGTGCTTCATGTCTCCAAGGGGTTTAGGAAAGAATTGTAGTGTTCTCAGTGACTCAAGTCTTACCTGCAGCATCTAACAATAGCAAATGCTCTTTTGTCCTCATGTGTTTATTTGACACTTTTAAAGGCACAAACTCTCGGTGAACGGGACTTGAAGTCTAAATTTAATTTGGATTAGCAGCTAATATATGTTTACTGTGTATAGATTGCTGAGATGAAAACCTGTATGAGTATCATGGGCAGCAACTACATGCACATGTGTGTACATGTGTGAAAAATGCAGGGATTTTTTTTTTTTTTTTGTGAGCAAAAGGAAAAAGTAAAAAAACTGTGTTGTCCAGAATGGGTGTGCACAGGCATATGTAGCATTATGAGTTGCAGTTCCTCCCTTTGGAAGGCTGTTTTCAAAATACATAAATAGATAAAAGTGGCTGATAGTATTGTGGTGCACAGACACATTGGGAATGTAACCTGTTTAGCAGAGTGCTGACCACCTTTCTCCTGGTCATCTTTTTGGTTTGTCTGGAGACATAGAATCACAGAATGGTTTACCTCAGAAGGGACCTTGAAGATCAAGTTCCAACCCCCCTACCATGGGCAGGGACACTTCCCACTAGACCAGGTTGCTCAAAGCCTCATCCAGCCTGGCCTTGAACACCTCCAGGGATGGGGCACCCACAACTTCTCTGGGCAACCTGTTCCGGTGTCTCACCACCCTCAGAGTGAAACATTTCTTGCCAATGTTTAATCTAAACCTGCCCTCTTCCAGTTTAAAACCATTCCACCTTGTCCTACCTACATGCCCTAGTAAAAAGTCCTTCCCCAGCTCTCCTGTAGGCCCCTTTTAGGTACTGGAAGGCTGCGATAAGGTCTCCCCGGAGCCTTCTCTTCTCCAGGCTGAACAGCCCCAACTCTCTCAGCCTTTCCTCACAGGAGAGGTGCTCCAGCCCTTGGATCATCTTTGTGGCCCTCCTCTGGATCTGCTCCAACAGGTCCATGTCTTTCCTGTGCTGAGGGCTCCAGAGCTGGATGCAGTACTCCAGGTGGGGTCTCACCAGGGTAGAGCAGAGGGGCAGAATCACCTCCCTCGCCCTGCTGGCCACACTTCTTCTGATGCAGCGCAGGATACGGTTGGCCTTCTGGGCTGTGATTGCACATTGCTGGCTCATGTTGAGCTTCTCATCAATCAGCACCCCTGACAAGACATCTCAAAGGCTTACACACCCTTGGGATTTTGGCAAACTTTTCCTGCCATTGCCTCAATGAGTTCAACCCTTCAACAGCTGGCGGCTTGGGGAATTTGCTTGCAGACAGGCTGTTGCTGCTGTACACTGTGTTGCTTTAGACAAGCTCTGAGTAGACCTGAGCACCTTTACACATAGATGGCTTAAGAAAGTAGAAATGTGGTTTCCCCCTAACAGTAGCCAACACTTTTTCAAAAGCATTCAATGATAGATGCTCTTGGTGATAAGGTATCTGCAAACTTCACATAAGAGCTTTAGAAGGAGGGCAGAGCAGGTGAGCATGGGACGTCTGTTCACAAGATTGGTTACTGCTGAGGTGGGCCTTTCCCTGCTTGTCAGTGTAGTTCGTTTAGATTGAGCACAGGCACCTTTTTTCTTGATGTCATTCAGACATCAAAAGATGGGAGGGCTCTAGGCCAGGTGCTTTTATAGGTACTGCTGGCATTTGCTCCTGGCAACCATCTTTTCTAGGTGCCTCGTAGCCCATTCCTCAATGCTGGCATTGGTACCCATGTTGGGCATCATGTGACAAGCAAATGTGCATTCACACTGTTGAGGGAAGGTACTGGGGACACTGGGAGAAGTGGTCCACGCTGCCCGCTGGAAGGGCATGAAAGCCAGGAGCAAACAGCATGAATCGCTTGGGCAGGTTTCCCATGGCTGCTGTATTTCCCAGGTGCTCCAGGTATGTACCAGGAGTGAAGAGATTCACTAGATTGCAACAAAGTGCATCCTTTTTAGGATCTGTCCTTTGGGGAAGTATGAAGCCAGTGCACATATGCAAATCAACTGCGCTGTGTATGCATATTCGGACAGGCGATGGGGGAGAGGAAGAGGTTTATCCTGAGTTGGAGGCGGCTGCTGTAGATGAAATAAGGAAGGTAAAAACCTGAGCGAAGTTCTTCGTCTGATGTTCTTGTTCATTGCATAAACTGTTCTTTGTATTTTAGGTTGCTTAGGGTACTCAAGGTGAAGCATGTGCTTAAATATTGTGCTGAATCAGGGCCTCGATTTGCTTAAAATCTCTTTTCTTCTTCTTTACACTTCATCAGTAGACTTAAATAGCACATTTGCAGTTCACCCCACACAGCAGGTCCAGCCTTGGGACTCTGTGACTCTGATAATTGCTGGGATCTGGGAGACCAGACATGTACTTTTCCATTAGTTGTTGCGTGCCTTTGTGGGACCTAAGGTCAGGTTGAGGTGAAGGCACTGAGGCAACAAAGAAGTAAAGTTTGTATGGTTTGCTTGGCCATATTTAGGGCAAAACTGCTATTCAGTGCTGTCTGGCCTTTAGCCCGTGGCAAATAGCTCTCAAACTGTGCTCAGAATAATTCAGAACATGTCTGGGGCATCCTGTGCAGTCCTTTGACTCCTTGAGCCTTTACAGATCTGCAGTGATCCTGCTTTTTTGCCTTTTTTTTTTATTTTTTTCCCCAGTGCTAGCTATAACTTGTATTGAAAGCAAAAAAGTAAGGTAAATAAGAGTTGTTCCATCAGACTTAGTGTCCATCTCTGAAGAACTTTTGGTGCAGAAGAAGTGATCTGGTCAATGGACCCCCACCTCTTAATGAATTTAACAGGAGCTGAGGGCTTCAGCACCTCTCATGATTGAGCTGTGGGTTTCGTACAGGAGCCTTACAAAACTGCTGCTGTATGCATTCTTTTAAATAGATATGCAAAGGCAAGGCAAACAAGCAGTTCTAGCATTGCTCTTCTTTCCTAGAGATGGTTGAAGCTGATTGTGCTGATCAGGGAACAGTTTGGGTGAAGGAAAAAGCCACATCCATTTTGGATGTTTCTGACATCTTTTCTATTTTAGAATTTTCCGTTAGTTGTGGGTTTTTTTATGGTCTATAGCCTAGCACAATTCTACTTCCAAGCTCATCTGTCCCACGTTTATTTTTTTTTCCTTTGCCCAAAAGGCATGGCTCAGAGGCATAAACAGAAGTAGGACTTTGAAGAAATATAAGTATTAATTCATTTGTATGCAAAAGATTAATTTCCCTCCCCCTTCTCCCCATGCATGGGTCTCCTTTGCAATTCCTACTGCACTGTGAGTCGTTTAACTTGTACTTAGATAACCTACACCCCTTTAAATGTATTTGTCCTTGCAAAGAAATCTTCCGGTCACCTACGTCCTCAGACAAGCTGCACAGCCAGACACAGGGGACAGCTGGGGAAAAGGAGGCAGGCTTATGGAGACAAGCTCTGGGATAAATTCAGCATTTTGTTTGCAGCACAGTTTAACTTGTCCTGGTGTTGATTCATGTGATTTTTCTTTTTTTTTTTTGGTGTTAGTTGTGGAAATCTGTTAATTCTGATCTTTAAATTGTTTTCAAATGGAAGTTTCATTTATGATGATGTTACCCCAAGAGGGTGACTGAAGTGTGTGGTCTTGAACAGGTACAGTGTATAGACTAAATTGGCTCTCGTTTCCTTCCTTTTCTGATTGTATGAAACACTTAGTTGGGTGAAAGAATCCCTGAAATTACTTATCCCACATTGATTTGAGGAACTGGAAGATGCTACTTCATGCAACTGTGGAATAAGTTGCCATGTTGACATGAGGTGGTGTTTGTTGGGAGTTAACCCCGGTGAAATGAACGGGAGACAACTATACCCATTCTGAGTTCAACCTTCTGACGGCTTGCTATTGGTCTTCTAGAGATCATAGACTGTACAGGCTTTGGTAATAAAAGGGGTTGAATAGAAGCTCATAGTCCATGGAAACCAGCAGTGTTATTGGGGGAGTACCATCATGTCTCCACCAGCCCTTCTCTCTTCCGGCTCCTCCTTCAGAGTTTCTCCAAGAATATTCTGCAGCGTTATATTATGCATGTAGATTGTGCCATACCAGTACTTTGCATGCAACTGGAAGGTAATTTGCTTGCTCTAAGGGCTTTTCCCTTACAGCAGTTAGACAAGATTTTAGTCTGTCTGTTCTCAAGTCATAAACAGAGCTCGTATCCTACCGGTGCCTTAATGATGAGGGAAAGCAGAGGCTGCGTCAGAAAGCTGCTGCTCCTTTGTAGAGCACAAGGATGCTTTCCCATCCCAAACGCCCCTTCAGTAGCCAGGCAGGGTGCCACCAGCGCACTGCACCAGCTTGCTATGACTTGCACCCATCCAAGGATGAATCGGGGCAAGATTTTCCACAGGAGACTGTTTCTAGTGTCACATATGTGATTTAAAGATCTAGTGAGTAGTGAATGAGTAGCTATGGTGCGTGTGCAACAACACTGGATGTGTTGCTTTGCTGCTTCTTACTTTAAAACACAAGAGGTTCCTGCATTTCTTTTCTACCCTGATTTGTAGGAGTTCTTCAGGAGGTACAGCTTTAATAATCTGCAGTGTCTGCTTTTTATCATTAGCTTCTCTCCTGTCCAGATACAAAGCAGATTGGGAATGTTTTCAAAGGGTGAAGATTTATCAGCGCAACTCCCAGACAAGTCAATTAGAGGCTGCCTGACTAAATTCTCATAACACTCTTTGAAAACGTAGCTCCTGCCGTCTGCGAGGGACAGTTGCAGGGAGAGTGTAGCTCAGCTGTTCGGGTGTGAGAGACAGGAGTAGGCAGTGCCAGCTAAGTAGTTCAGCTCTCAGGCTCTTAGCACCTTCGTTAAGACTTTTGCGCAAACAGAGGAATGCTGGCGCTCCCTAAGTGATGAGGTTACGGCTTTGCCAGTGTTTACCCTATTGGGCTAAAGTGGGATTAAATTGGATGGACCTGAAGAGGAGGAAGCCATGTAGATCATACACTCGGGCAGGAAGGCTGTTTGACAGTGATGACAGCATTTCATCCATGAAATAATTTGTGCTCTGAAGTCCAGTTGAACTTGCCAATAATTTTGTGTTGAGAAAATTAATTGCATCCATTGCCTGTGTTTTACTCAACAGCTTCCCCACGGACCCTGCGTGCCAAATCTCCACAGAAGCGTGTCGTTTAGTGTCTTTGCATTAAAATTTAAGCTGGAGTTGTGTGGAAGGAGAGACAGAAATTATGAGAGAAAAATATTTGAAAGGCAAACTGGAACTGATATATGATATATGCGCTTATGCTTCAGAAGGATCACGCTTTTTTCCCCAGCCTGTTCTAGACACATACAATTTGAACAGGATAGTTGGTACTTTTTTTAAAAATATATTTCTCTGCTAATTTTTGTACAGATTTCTTCATTTCTGCATCCCTCACTAGCCAGGTATTCTCCACAGTGTTCATTTCTACAGCAGAAAATGTCTTTCTGGCAGCAATGCAATGGAGTCATTTAAAAGACTGCAACAAACATCAGTAAAGATATACGTGCTTATCTCTGTTATTTTGATGAAATTACGACACGCAGAGCTGGAAGTTCTCTTACCACACGACCTGAGCAACGGAAATACAAAACTTCTACAGCCTGCAATGAAAATACATCTACACCGTGATCAGGCAGAGCCCAGCCATGGGAGAAGCTACCTCTCTTTCTCTCCCCGTCTCTACAGGAGCGCATCTCCTTCCTCGCTCTTGCTCATCCCTCTCTCAGAGCTCTGAAGAAAGCTCATGCTAGTTCTTGTTTTTCTGGAGCTGTTTCGGCACACGTCAGCATCCTTACCTGGCTGACTGAGGGCAGGCAGAGTGACAGCGTTTGCCTGGTTTGACATCGCCAGTGCTGTCGCTCTTTTGCTCTCATCCAGTGCCTTCTTCCCTGTCCTCCACTTGACCTCCCGGCGTGATCGAGTTCCTGCTGGTGGCTGGGAGCCTGACAGCTGGCCGGGGCCCTGCGGTGTCTGCTTAGCATCCAGGGAGCTGGTACCCTCGCTGCTCGAGAGAGCGACCGACCCTTCCTGCCCAACCAGCCTGCATAAAACGTGGGGAAGCGGATCCTTTTCCTTGCTGTTAGCTCTTTCAGGTTTCACTGGTGCCCTGAGCATCTTTCACTTCTTAGGGTTAACGGGAGCCGGTTTGTTCTTCTGATGCCTGTTTGTGAAAAGAAGGGCGATGGTGAAGCCCTTCGCAGCATCCTGGGTGACAGGCAGAGGTTTGACCTCCTTGGTGAGGCAGGGGTTACTCTGTGAGCCTGCAGGGTTGAACAGCTTACTTGGCTAGGTTGGCAGATCAAGATTTAACCAACTTCAAACAGATTTCACAATGTGAATTTCCTGCGTTTTTGAAACGTTGCCCTGGCCGACGAGAACCGGGCAGGCAGGCCCAGCGTGGAAGAGCACAGCATGTGCTTTAAGTGAGCAATTGCGATCCAAAATCAATTTGCTACGTCAGGCTTCATCCTGCGAGTTAGCAGGCGTCGGTGCAGTGCTTTCAGCAGCGTGAAGAAATTTGAGTGGTAGAGGAGTGGTTTGATGCATGGAACGCTTTCATTTGTTGGAAGAAGTGGTACGTAACCCACCTCCGCTTTGCTTGGCCACTTCTCCGAGTTCAGCTCCCACTCAGCTTTTGAAAGTCCGTCCTGCGCTCCCCACCATCGCTGCATGGCACCTGCAGCAAGTGTCGGTAAGAGGCCACTGTGGAGCTGATGGACTTCAGCTACTGGTCACAAGATGCGGTTGTACCTCAGGCACTGTTGAATTTTTAATGGCAGTCTCGGAAGCGGTACAGCAAGGAAGGATGCGCAAGAAACGAGGAATCCTTTCAAACGTTGAAGCGGAATTGCTGACACGCAAATGGCAATCCTGATTACTCCTTATTGATCTCAGATGAGGTGGTTATGGCCATTACGTCTTTGCTTAGGAGAGCTGTCACATCCAGTCAAATTGCTTAGTGTCACTTCACAGCAGCCCCTGGGACACTTGCTGAGTTGTTGATAGGAGTTGAGCGCAGCACAAGAAGTTAAGGAGCGAACTTGACTCAGTCGTCAGGGTGCAGGCTGGAGATGGCTGTGTTGGAGTGGTGGTTGGCAGAGCTCGTGGTGAGCACTCCCTGTCAGAGGCAGGGGGTATGTGTCAAGATCTATCTGGAGAAGTTCTGGGAGAAGAAGGGAGAAGAAAGGTGGGGCAAGCTCAGGAGCACCTGGAAGAAGAGGTGCTAAGGCAGGCAGACTGATGGGAGGGAGAGTAGAAGTCCTACAGGAAGGGCCAAGGCTGAGTCATTGCAGCAGAAGGGAGTTGAGGCCCATTTGAACACAGATGGCTGGTGGGCCAGGCCGTGATTGGATGTGAGGAATGGAAAAGATAAATTTTTATTTTTAACAGAAAGAGTCACAGAAGAGCAGTGTGGAGAATATGATAGCCCTTGTTTTGTGTAAACGTGCATCTTCTCTAAGGAAGATGGACTTTGGGCTTGGCTGGTCTCTCTGCTTTCCCACGGAGAGCGAAGATAGCTACGGAGCAAGGCACGTCTCAGCACAGCTGGGGAAACGAGCGTGCCGGTCCTCTCAGTTGTTACCCTTGCCTCGTATTGAAGTGGCTGGAGATGCCTTAACAAGAGAGAAGTCAGGGACAACATGTCCGCTATGTAGCTGATGCATGAAAGCACCTGTAAAAACGACTCCAGCCTCCTTCTCTGTGGGCTCACAGATCATCCGGCCACCGAGTGGAAGTGGACCCGTGTTAGACACTGCGAACGGTGCTCAGCCTCTGCAGGCAGAAAGACAATTTAGCCTCTTGGCTTTTTTTCACTGCCTCCCCCCCCCCCTTTTTTTTTTTTTTTTTTGTTGAGAGCAGGGAGAGGACTCTGCGGCCGCCGCCACAGCCCTGGTTGCTCCCCGTGGGTGCCTGGAACAGCCGCCCACCGCGCGACGGTGGAGGATGGGCCAGCGAGCGGCTCGGCTGTTGCTATAACAACAGCACCTCCGTCTCATTTCTTTTGAAAAATGAATTGCTGCTGATGGGATGAAGCGGAGCAGCTTCTCCCCGCAGATGAAAGCCCTGCCGCCAGCCTCAACGCTCTCTTGTTTATGTGTTGGGTCTGTCGTGGCATGTCCGAGCAGCTCTGCCGAAAATTTCAGGACGGGTTGGATTATGCCATTCGGGTCCGCCTGTGTTTGCGCGCACAGCCTCTGTCCCCTCAGCCTCTCCCCCAATCAAGATTCATTTAAAAAGTCAACCTGCCAAAGTTTGACCTTTTCTTGCTCTGCAACTAGAGTTTCTCCAAAGGCATATAAAGAATAGCGCGTCCTGCTTTGCCCTCTTCTGCTTTGGGGTAGAAACTTGCTGTGAAATGCAGGTCCATCGGCCAAATATTTTGTGTGAACAAAGCTAAGGGCCTATGAAACTGACAAGGGTTTTGGTTTATTTTAATATTTTCCTTTTATTTTATGCATCAGGAATCTTCTGCTCCTAGATGTGTATCTCTAAGCTGCTGCTAATACCTTCATGATGCATACTGTAAATCACATGCACAAGCTATATACTACTGCTCAGAAGGAAAGGGAAGACACTGTACAGGAGAATATTTTACTTCAGACATAGTTTTTACAGAGGGAAGGGGAAGTGCTGGGATTTTAGTCTTAAGACACTGTGGGGTCCGGGTGGTGGTAAACTGCTATTATAAGGTCAGTGTATGGTATTCAAGCCATCCAATAGTTGACATGGTGATTGGGAATGAAATCAAGATATGAAAATGAATGCTTGCATTTGAAATAATTTGATAAGAATATTTCTGTGTTGTACTCCAAAAAGAAGAAATGCATTTATTGCTATGGCTCTCAACCCCTTCAAAATGCCAGAGCCAAGGTGCTTCCCCACCTGGAAAGATTGTATGCAGCATGTTGCCTTCAAATAAACCTTTCGTGTTACGTTTCTGTCTACCTAATGAGCAAACAAAGAAAATAAAATGATTAGGTTTCTTCTGGTGCCTGATAACCCCCCCAAACCTCTGAAGGGGAATAATGTGGAGCTACAAACTTAGAATAGACTTCATTTTGTTTTCATTTGCAACAAGGCACGATTTCTGTACGTTTGATATTTGATGGAAAAGAGTTTCCACGTTAAAGCTTTTTGTTGTAATGCACGATAAATGCGTTTATTAATATTTATATACTGGGCCTGCTTTTACTTTCACTAAAGTCAGTGTATATTTGTACAGGGGGACATCCAAGTTTCAGCACATGATGAAATCTTTAGGAACTGGTATTTTTAGGGCTGGTTATTTGCCACTAGATGGTTTCGATTCTTTTGGTAAACATTCATGTACAAATAAGGTGATGGATTCAGGAGAAATTAGTAAACGATGTGAAACCTGAAAGTGTGAAACGATGCGAGAGTGTATCACTCTTACCGTAAGGGATACCTTCAAACTGTTGTGAAATACATGGAGTCGGTTCTTTTGTATTTCTCCGGAGATAATCGCTCTCACTAATCCCTGCCTTGTCACTAAGACAAATTAAGTTTTTTCCTATCTCTTCCTTATATGAACTTTTCTGCACGACTAGAAGCCTGTCACCAGGTCCTTTGGTATGACTGTTCTTATTTTAGCCTAGCATTTGGCCAATATGAACTCGGGGCAAAGGGCCATCACAAGTTTTTGATGGTTCTTCGAACCCTGTGCATGTGCATGTGCGTGCCCGTTGAACTTGGTCTTGAGTCACTTGCTGTTTGGTGACTGTTCTTCTGATGTGGAAGGCAAAGAGGGATAGTGACTTTGTAGTGAGTTGACTTAGGAGCTTAAATGGGTCATTTCAGCTGTTAATTGTGTGAGTAGCCCATTAAGGTCACCATTTAAATACGCTATTTTAAGCCATTATATCAACTGTGTTACTGACCACCTCTACTTGAGGCCAGATTGCGCTCTTTCTTTTCTTGCTCTGAAGAAAGGAAACTTGGAAGCAACTGTGCTGCCGTACTTGTGACGCGGTGCCATTACCACATCCGTATCGTCCTTTCCTCGTCTCCGGGGTCTGAACCAGGGATATATAAAGATCAGTGAAATAAGCTCAGTGGCTTGGCTGTAGTCTTCCGCCACACGCCAGTTACACCGGTCAAAAAGCAGCAGGGAGCTGTAATGCCATACGGTGATATTCAGTTTAACATAGGTTTTTAGGGGAGGGAAGCAGCGGAGGTGAGAGCCGTATCATAAGCCTCCTCGTGGGACCTGATTTTTCTCCTTCACACTAGTCCTGGGTGTTGACTTACCTTCCACATCACTGTTAACTGGCACAGACGAGGCAATTACCACCCCTGGGCAAGCGCCTCTTGCTGGAGCTTGCTGCTGCCATGGCAGGGAGAGATGAAAAGGTGATGCCTCTGCTGTGGGGCTCCGCGCTCTGCAGCCTGGTGTGCTCCTGCAGACCACGGCTGATTAACGTGACTGTGCTGGCCTTTAATCGAGAGAGTGCTGGCGTGGTGTGTGCTCCTGCCTGCATCTGCCGCCATGTGCAGGACCCCATCCCCAGGCATCTGTGGAGCTCACGGCGGCAAGAGCTGCTGCAGCGAGGAGAGGAGTGGGAGCCCAGTGATGGGGACTCCACATACCCAGTGGATTCCCCATCGCAGCCTGCGGCATGGGGAAAGGAGCTTCTCAGTGCAAACCATTGGCCTTGCTGTTCCCTGACCTCCAGACACCAGGGTCGGGGAAAGACTCAGGGTAAGGACAGCTCCTGTGAAGCTGCACAGGCATCTTGCGCTGGAGGAGGAGCCCGGCTGAGCAGCAGTCCGCATGGCAGAGGCTGCAGTCGCAGAGCTTCTGTGCGGCACCACAGAAGCCAAGAGGAGAAGGAATTTAAGCCTGTGGGAGGCTTGGCGCGTGCTGGCTTTGTGCAGGGGGAACAGGCAGCAAAGTCTCGGGCACGTATGCCAACTGGGACTCACTGGTGATCCTTAGCCATGTGTTAGTAGTTTTCCCGCATAAAAAAAAAGCTCTTCTGCTCCAATACAAAGCAAGGAGTTGATAGTCTGCTTAAGGACTCGGAGCCTTTCTGCTATGTTATAAAGGTCACATCTCTGCAGAGGACCATCACGGAGCTTAGTGTCCCACGCATGTTTGGCTGGGACTGCAGCAACGTGTGCATCAGCCATGTCCTTTTGCGTTCTTCAAGCTGAAGAGGCCACGCAGGGCTGAAGGGTGAGAGAAGGGTGCAGCCTTCTCAGAACCACTCACTCTGAAGCGGGGATGAAATATGGATTTGCTTGCCTGTCTCACACACAGGATGAAAGGGGAACTAGCCCTCTGGGATGGGAGAAATAAATGGGATCTGGATTGTGGGAAGAAAGAAGGTTGAGGACCTCTCGGTTAGGGAAGGGGTGGGAGCTGAGTGTCTGGGATTTTCATACCCGTAAAAATACTTCAAAAATTGATAAAATCTTTCAGTATTTTGTCTTCTATTGTTCTAGTATCAAGGATGCAAGTGTGTCCTGAAGGCGTTTGCTAGAGCTGTGACCTCTTTGCTTCCTCCCCTCCCCACTATTGTTTTTTGCTTTAGCTAAAGAGGGATGCTTTTTTTAGCCTGGTACATAAGTGGAGGACTTAATGTTTGGTGTGATAGGAAAGGACTGTAGGTTGTTACAGTGCATTACTATGCTTCTTTTAGCCTGAATTAAAGCCTATATTAATACACTATTTTTTTATAACATTCTTACATTCTAATTTAATTGCTTTCCTGGAGACTCGTCTTGCTATAATTTCTGTTAGTTATTTATCTTTTACGTTAGCTCCTAGCACACAGGTTATTTCCTTTTTTTCGTTATTTGATTAACATCATGCAAAGTGCTTCTATTTTTCAGGGTAGATATATTATTTTCCTGTCCTAAAACTGATTCTCAATATGTTTTGTAGCCAAGAACAGAGGGCTAATCAAATGAAACTATGTTAATGAATTTTCTCAAAAAATTTCAGTGTCAACAACACATGTTTCAATACAAGTAGTCAAACAATTGCATTGCAGGTATTTTTCAAGAAGCTTCTAGAAACTTCCAGCAAAAAGATTTTCAGAGTAAATAGTAAATTTTAGTGATTCCATTTTTTTAGTCCAATTTAAGACTCCTCACTGTGTTAGGCACCAAAAAGTTGAATTAGTCAACTTGCTCCGTAAAATTCTGGTAGCTTGGAGAGCACAGACATATTTTACAGTTCTGCTCTCCTATTCAGGGGCAGGTTTGGTTTTGGGTTTTTTGGGTTGTGTTTTTTTTGGTGGTGTTGTTTTAGACCATCTTCTCAAATTATCAAGACATTAGAATGAAATCAAAGAAACTTCCTAATCAGAGGTTTTAAAACTTAAGGTCACTACTAGGCTCGATGAGGAGTATCTGTCACAAGGCAACAGCACTTTTTTTTTTTTTGTCTCTCCAACTGGTTAATCTTTTTTTTCCTCTTGTTTTTCTTTAAGCTTCAAGAGACAGTCAAAAGGAAGTTGGAAGGCGCACGTTCACCTCTCAATGGAGAACAGCAGAATGGAGTTTGTGATGGGAGCTTTTCTCCGACCAGCAAGCGGATACGGAAGGATGTACCGGGCATTGAGGCAATCAACAGCTTGCCCAATAATTTGCCTTTGCCTGCTGTTTCTCCTCTTCACCAGCTTGACATGAAAGCTCCCCTGCCCCTGCAGAACAGTGGAACTCATGGTAGTGGTCTAGAAGACTTAGGTAAAAACGGTGGGCTTTCTGAGATAAAGCTCCCTGTTAATGGTTGCAATGAGCTAGACAATAGTTTTAACATCCTGCAGAACAAGGAGCTAAAGCAAGAGCCTTTGGATGACCCCAGCTGCATAGACACTTCTGAAACATCTCTTTCAAATCAGAACAAGCTCTTTTCAGATATTAACCTGAATGATCAAGAGTGGCAGGAGCTAATAGACGAACTAGCAAACACTGTTCCAGAAGATGATATACAAGACTTGTTCAACGAAGACTTTGAAGAGAAGAAGGAGCCGGAATTTCCCAGGCCTGCCACAGAGATTCAAGAGAGTGCAAGCGTGAAAAGCGATCCATCTCATTCTCCATTTGCTCATGTCCCGTTAGGCTCTCCCCAGGTGAGACCTTCTTCTTCCGGTCCTCCATTTTCAAACGTCTCCACAGCTTCTAGCATAGCTTCTGTGTCCAGTGCCCCAGCAGCCCCGATCTCTGCCGGCTCACCAGCAAACTGTGTTGTTCAGTCACCTCAAACTCCCAGCCAGGCCCACACTCCAGGCCAGACGCAGACGCGGTCTGGAAATGGCTATCTTATGAATCCAGCAGCAGCAACTGTGGCAGGGTCAGGGCCTGGGCCTGTGAATATGCCAAGCGCTGACTTGTCTCCAGCTGAACAGCTCAAGCAAATGGCAGCCCAGCAGCAGCAGAGAGCTAAGCTCATGCAGCAGAAGCAGCAGCAGCAGCAGCATCCAAATCAAGCCTCAAGCTGGTCACCTGTGGGCCCTCCATCTAGTCCATACGGAGGACCTTTCAGTGCAGACAAACCAAATAGTCCAATGATGTATCCCCAAGCCTTTAACAACCAAAACCCAATAGTGCCTCCTATGGCAAACAATCCACAGAAGACCACAATTAATAACTACCTCCCTCAAAATCACATGAATATGATCAGTCAGCAGCCAAATAACCTGGGCACAAACTCCTTAAGCAAACAGCCCAATATGCTTTCTTACGGCAACACCAAACCTCTGACCCACTTCAATGCTGAGCTGAGTCAGAGAATGACCCCACCAATGGCAAATCCCAGCAAGAACCCCATGATGCCATACATCCAGCAGCAGCAGTCCCAGCAGCCGCAGATGCAAGCTCAGATGGCGCACCTGAGCGAGGAGCAGAAACGCATGCTCATCATGAAGCAGAAAGGAATGATGAATCAGCCCATGGCATATGCAACGCTTCCTTCCCTTGGTCAGGTAAGCACAAGTGCGCGATATGTGGGCAACCATAACGAGTCTGATACAAAGGCTTAGTAACTCTTTGTATGGTCTCCTCCTCCTCTTTCTCCTGGGAAGTATGGAACGTCGTTGCAGATGCTTCTTGGATGTTTCATGTGGTATTGGAGCTTGATCGTTTTAAGAAATGACTGAAACGATGTTGTGTTATGCTTCAGAAATGTTGTTAAATGGCTGTTTTTCTGAACTAGGGCTCTTTCCCTGTGTTTCTACTGATGAGTGCTTAGACCACCCTGGGAAGTTTTGGGTTGGAAGTTATTCCTCCTTGGAGGGTTTCTTTCCTTTTTTTCATGATGTAAAACTGATGCTTTTGGATCCCAAACCACTGCATGGTTTAGTTTCCACAGTGTACTTAGCATTGTAACAAAAATATGGAGTGGTTGGCCCCTTCTTCTTGGGGCAGGGGTCCAGCCAGCTTGAAACAGCGTATTTGGCATTTTGGCTCAGGGAACAAAGGAAGGACATTTTGGGTACTGAGTGCCTTTGGTTTCCACTGGAAGAAGTAAGCATAACTGAATGCTTTTAGTGGTGCTTGAACCATGTGTGAAACGAGATGGTTTATTCCAGGACTTTCAAGCAGTCTTTAGCAACGTCAAGTATTCCATTGTTATGAATCTGTAGAGTCTTTCAGTAAAAGGCTAAAGCCATGTTGGCTTGAGTGACTTGGCATCAGTCTCGCATGTATTCCATGCTAACCTCTGGAGTGGCAGCTGCTAGGCTTGGGGAATGCTTTGCAATGAATTAATAACTGATTTAAATAATAGTTACTGTAATGCCCTGTTGCCTTCTAGGTCAGCTGGGTATTCTTAGTTGCACAGCCCCTGTGAAGATCTGCATACTGGTGTCACATAAAGGCTTGAGAATAAGTTTTCTGAATGCTGTTTTAAGGGTTTTAAAAAGAATTAAAGTTAGTAACCAGTTCACAAAGTAGCTGATGCCTTCACAGAAGTTATGTGCCACCAAAACATGTCAGGAATTCTGATACAATGGTATGCTAATAGAATTGTTGGTTGATAGATTTAGCGTAACAGCTTTTTACCAAATTAGCTGTTTTCACACCACCTACAAGGAGTACTTCCTTCTGAGCATGGTTTAACTGTGACTCACACTGTAACGCATATAGAAATACAGCAAAATTTGTCATTTCTTCAGCCTGTGGAGTTTGGGGATCTACCAATAGGAGGAGTAGGAGCTTTACTAGGTCAGAGCCCATCACATTATTTTAAATTAATTGCAAAACAAAAAGAAATGTTCATCTGCCTCCTGTTTTTGGTTCAGGATGTATGGTGACAGCTCAAAGGTTCGTATCTCTATTTTAATTCTGCTTGCCTATTGCACTGGAAATAGCTGGTCTAAAGCCTCTTCTTTTTGTGAAGACTTATCTAGAGAAATACTGCGATAATGACATAAAACGCAGACTGTAATCTGAGCTACAGAATTTGTCAGGTTGTAACTGAGAGGCAGAGGATGTTTGGTCAGGCTGTCTAATGCTTTATCGTTTCTTTTCTTTGTTTTTGTTAAATCTGTTGAACTCAAAGACCATCAAACAGTTGAGAGGACGAACTGCATATGTGAAAGAGTTAATGTCATCTCCTCCATGACATGACAAATTGAGAAATTCATGTTAGTATCTCACTGCAGTTGTCCAGTGTGAACAGGAAGCCAAGATTTCATACATCTAATCTCATTGAGTTCCTTTTTTTAATGTAGGGAAAACTCTAGATATTTGGATACAGCTAGACGTTCTTCCAAAACCAAGTCCAGATATTGTCATTTCTAGATCTTATAATGAAGGAACTTAAGGTAAAGCTGTACTTTGTTATATATGTGCAATTCACATTTATTTACCCAGTCAGGATGAGGGACTTCTTGGTTGTGTGTAGATGTAGAAAGGTCCCTTCACTAATTGTGAAGCCTTTTGCCTACACCAAAGGGATTTTGTCTGGTGAGGAAGGTTGAAATAATAGATTTCTAGCTGTAATGTATTTCTTCATTCCTTCCCTTCCTGCTTCCCTGAAAAGCATTTTTCTGTGGAAAATTGGAAAACTTATTATTGTGAGATGTGCTTGGTGGAAACAGATTGTTTTTGCAAAGGTGGTAAGAATGATATGTTGATATTCTTGAGTTAAACCCAGACTGATGCAGATTATCTGATTCTGCTACTTACTGCAGATGCGGATGGTCAGACTTGCCAGATCACATGTGGAAAATAAGGAGATTGCACTCTTCAGTTTGAAACACTCTTCTGAATGTAAAGGAAATGTATTTTTCAGTCAGTTTGTAGTTTCTGCTTTCATTGTAGTTTTGGTCTTCGATACAGAATTGTAAAGGTGTGTGTGTTAAATAACCTTGAGGATTTAACAAATGGCTTTTAAGGGGAAAAAAATTCTAGCTATTGCCTCTCGTGATTAGTACTGACCATATATTTCTGTCAGGTGACTATTACAAGGGCATATTTGAGAACCAAAAGATGATTTAGGGAATGCCAGGCAATTACAAAAACGCCCAGTCTTATTTTCTGTGTACTGCTGTAAAATTCAAGTATGGCTAGTTGTGTGCATACATGCACTACGTACACTAATTACACCTATGTCCATTTGGGCTCAAGGTACTTCTGTTGTTAATAAGCAGAATTTTTACATGCACTCATTGCTTCTGTCATCGAGCGTACTTCAGATCAACGCACCATTTTCTCGGTCCAGCTGGGACCTTGCAGATGCTCTGTGGAGGGCAGTTGCCCGTGACTGTCCTGCTAACATGTCCGTGCTGGTGCTCTGGGCTTGCGTCCTGGCCTTGCTGAGCATCACTGCACACTCTTGTAAAGAGAGGTGAGCAGTGCGAGAGGAAGCCGTGCAGCTCAATATCCGTGTGAGTGGTTGGACAGGCAGAGTGCTAAATTAGCAGCTTAGCTAGCAAAACCTAGTATCCAACAAAAGCAGGATTTCTATAAAGGCTTTCTGCGCTGTCGGTGTTAAAACTCTTCCTGTCAGATGTGTTAGTCCTTTGCTTTGCTGTGCAGATCCAGAGCTGGTACTGGCACTGTGGTTGTAACCCCCGTCACGCTAATGCGGAACGACCCACACGCCCTGAACCACGATGCCCTCTGTTTTATACTGTAGCTTGTTCTCTTCACAGATGCATTGGATGAGGTATTTGTTTTTCCACAAAGCAGATACTGGTTTGGATTTTTGAGTCTGGGATTTTTCCAGGGTTAACCTGAAGGTAATTCAGACTGCTTTTTGTGGAAATGACTGTTAAAACTCTGCTCAGATCCCGACCCATATATATTCAGCAAAAACCATGGCTGGATCCTGACCCATCTATCTTCAGCCAGGCTCTGTCCTGCTGCTCATGTTCCCTCGTGCCTGACTGTTCTCTGCTTGGCCAGGCTTGTATTTAGAAATCCCTGCTCTTTGCCTTGCCCCCACGTACCCTGATCTGCCCTGAAACCAGTTGTTAGTTTGTGAATACGTGGCAGGTATTGTGCTTTAGCCTATTGCTGCTCCTGGGTGGTTCTTTCCTTCTTGCTTATCTGCAGCTGTAGGCTAAGACAGCAAGTACAGATATTCACTGCGGCTGGTATTTGAGAGCTAGAGGTCCTCTGCTATTCTGGTTCCCATGTGATAATAAAAGAAATTGGTTTCACACCAAGATGCAACAGGGGCTTTGTTTAGGCTTTTTATGTGATTTAAGAAATAAAAGCAAGGAAGCCTAAACCAACCTCCTCCCTCAAAAATTAGAGCTTTCTTTAACCTAAAGTGTTCCATTTTGTTTTTGAGGTGTATGTAAGGTTTTATAGGAGGCACTTTTTAAAAAATTTTCTTTAAACCAAAAAGTAATTTCAAATGGGGGAAAAGTGAAAACACTTTCTTTGGAAAATTTCAGAATCATTAATTGTGCCTTTTCTTGGTTCCAGCTGTTCAATATGTATGCGTAATGGTAAGAGAAAAAAAGCAGCCCAACGGAATAGATGTTGAATGGCTGAGACAGAATTTGATGTTTGGAGCCAAGTAAGTGAGGGAGAGTAATGAGAGGTCGAAACAAAACAGAATTCTCCGTGGGTGTAAGAAAAATAAAACTAGACTGCAGCTCTTTGCCTGCATGGGACTGTGAGGATGCTGCAATTATAGTTCCTATTGAAACCACTAGTTATATTGTTTGAAATTGGAGGGATGTGAATACAGAGAAGAAATGACACCATACTGGAAGAATATCTTCAAATTCTCTTTTCTGTCTTTTGTTTTTATCTTGTAAATTCAAGATCACAGAATTGCACAGTCACAGAATAGTAGGGGTTGGAGGGGACCTCTGGAGATCATCTAGTCCAACCTCCCTGCTAAAGCAGGTTCACCTAGAGCAGGTTGGACAGGAACGCATCCAGGTGGGTTTTATCTGTCTCCTGAGGAGGAGACCACAACCTCTCTGGGCAGCCTGTTCCAGTGCTCTGTCAAAGATGCATCATCTGCTCAGTCTGGTTTTGCATGTGAAGGATAAAGGGGGAGATGTGTCCAGGGGACATTTCCAAAACGTAATTGTCTTTGTCCTTTCTAAGTGAAAAGGTGCATTTCTCGTTGGAATTGTGAAAGAGATTTTACACTTTTTTTGAAGGTTATCTTTGGGATAGTGAGAAAAAGAGATTGTTGACATTCTGGGATTTGGCCTTTTTTAAAAGCGTACCTGAAAGTAAAGACTAAATTCTATAGGTTTGTATTCACTGCATGAAAGTGTGGCAGAAACACAACTCTCTTACCAGATTTTAGAGGAGACAAACTGGAATGGAAATAATGACTAAGACTGTGAGGATTCCTTGCTGAACAGCCTAACAGAGATGCAGTGGATGCCTGTCTATGCTATGTTTGACTCGTAGCCACTGTTTTCCACAAAAGGTTTGCCCTGGAGTTCAGATGCAGTGCCTGCCTTTTACAAATGCTGAAATTTGCTCCCCAGAAATCAGTCTTCTATAGACTCTTAAGGACAGACGGGTAATCGAAATGTGCTTGGATGGATTCCGACTGTCTGACCGTTCCTGCTGTCTTCTGCCCATTCTGTTGGGTCATGTTAGCATAAATCACTAGAAACAAGTGTTGGACAGCACTTGGCTAAGGTCAGATCTCCATGGCATAATTCTAAAAACCAAATTTTGGCTTGTTGGTATTTCCTCATTTTGTGACCTAATACATACTTGGTTCCATGTGGTAAATGTTCTTCTAAAATACTAAGTTTTTTCTGTAGCCTAAGCCTTGCAAAATTGAAGTATAAGAGCACTGCTCCCATGCCTCAACTGAACCAATCATCCTATCACAAGAAAACCATAGATGTCTTTGGTGAAACCTACTTTCCTGAAACCATGCTGGACCGGTATTCCTGTTTTATCCTCTGATTCATTGCTGGTGGAGAACTGAGACCAATTGTTCCATTGTTTTGCTAGAGAGTGTGTCACAATAACCGATCTTTTCCTCTTTTTAAATATCACAGTTGTAGTGGTAAATCCTTGGTTCTTGGAAACTTCTCTACTTGCCCGAGATTTGTTAAAATACATTGTGCAATTTGCTTTTTGTCTAATCTCTTGAAGACTCAAAGTGTGAGTTATTCTCATCTGTCAAGAAATTGTCCCATGTTACTTTTAGAAACAGAAAATTTGTATTACTGACTGCAGAAAGTGTATACTAAGTGTCCCCTATTTTGAAGTCATCATGATAGTGTACTTTTTCTTCCTACAGGATCTAGATTGCCACATAAAGAGCAGTTTGTCCTGTTACTTAGCAAGGCCTGTTAGTCTGGTGATATAACATGTGCCAACCAACTCTCTTTTAGTTTTATTAGTTATGACTGCAATTGCAAAGCACTGTGATTTTGAAATGTCTATAGCCAGTAGCAGCATATTTTTACATAAAATGCTACCCTTTCCTGGGTTTTTTTTGCCATTTTCTACTTTAAAGTGCAAGTTATCATCATCAATTTTAGTTTTCCAGTCTCATGACCACCTGCTTTCAGCAATACCAGCCATAATCCATTTCTTATTGTCCATGAGCCTCTCTAACTCTTCTTGTTTATTGTATATTCTCTTAATGTTAGTATACAGATGGTGTAAAACTGTGTTCCTTCCGCCTGCTTTTATGGTTGGATCTGTCATAAGCTGGCAACACAACACTGCTGAACACACTGGGATATTAATATCATGCTCTCCCCAGTACTGTGCTCTCCCACAGGCTAGTTTGCTGCCCTCTGAGCATCAGCATAACTAATTTAGCATGAAAAGGCCATTGCTTTCAGTGCTAGGTGGTGACTGAAAGATCCACGTAGTCTTTTCTTCATATAACAGTGTTCTAGTGTTCTCTGCAAAATCAAAAGCCCTCCTTCCTGCCCTGCTTCCTCCACCTGGCCAGTCGCCTCCAAGAGTCAGCATATTCGTGGCGGGAGAGCTACAGAGGTAAACCCTGTCATCCACTGGCACCTTTATTCTTTGTGGATCAGGAAAAGTGTTTATTGCAAAATGGTACCTGTCGTGTTTTGATGTAAACAGTGGGTTCACTCAGGAATTGGGTTCTGTTTTTCTCCATTTGTATTTTGAAAGAAGACTTAACCCAAAGACTAAGACTAAGGTTCCCATCCTTGACAGGGCACTTGGTCTGTTTACCGTTCGGTGCCTCACAGCTGGCTGCCAGAGCTTGCAGAGCGCTGCTTTGAGCATTTTGCATGACTTGGTCTGATCCCTTTCTCTCCAGTCTGTGATCCTGCATGGGCCCACCAGGATGCAGATTTGATCACAGCTTGCCCTTAGACAATATTTTTGAGTTTTGAATTTGTCCTTCTGTCATTTCCCTAAGACCAAGACTGCCCTTAACTTAAGCTTTTTCTGGAGTCTAGACATTTAAGAGTACTTCTTGCCCCTGTGTTATCATTTTCCTTCCATAATTTCCAAGTTTGCAGGTTTGCTTCTCAACATCTCAGAAATATTAATTAGACGTTAATTTTAGAGGAATCTATATTCTGATATTTAAATTCATGAATATATAAGTCTGAATGTCTCAAAAAAGTCAACTCGTACCCCATAACACTGGTGGTCGTAAATATTCAGAAATTCTAAAAATGCTTTAAAATCATGAGCTCATAAAAATAATACATATTGGGGATGGTGGTGGTAGTTGCCTTCCTGTTTTCCAAATCACGAGGATTCTTGTTTTCCAGTTTTCTTTATCCATCTGGGACAGAAGTTCACTTTTTAAAGTGAAGCTTTGATTCTCCCTTACCCCTTTGACTCTAGAATAAGAAAGTGCAAGGAAAATATGTCAAATTATAAATCTTACAATAGCATTTCAAGATAGTGTAATACTGGGGATTTTCCTTACCCCCATTTCGGTGTCATCTGTTCTCGTGTTACCCAGCTGGACGACTAAGGTTATGGTGCAAACCTCTTTCTTGGAAGCTTATCTTTGGTTGTGTTTGTATTTCTAATGTGTGATAGGATCATAGAATGGTTTAGGTTGGAAGGGACCTTAAAGATCACCTAGTTCCACCCCCAATGTCATAGGCAGGGACACCTCCCACCAGACCAGGTTGCTCAAAGCCCCATCTGACCTGGCCTTGAACACCTCCAAGGATGGGGCATCCGCAGCTTCCCTGGGCAACTTGTTCCAGTGCCTCATAGTGAAAATTTTCTTCCTAATATCTAATCTAAATCTACCCTCTTCCAGTTTGAAGCTCTTACCACCTCTTCCTATCACTACATGTCCTTGTAAAAAGTCCCTCTCCAGCTTTCTTGTAGGCCCCCTTCAGATACTGGAAGGCTGCTATAAGGTCTCCCCAGAGCCTTCTCTTCTCCAGGCTGAATAACCCCAACTCTCTCAGCCTTTCCTCATAGGAGAGGTGCTCCAGCCCTCTGATAATCTTTGTGGCCCTCCTCTGGACCTGTCACGTAGTCCTTTTAGAAAAGACACCTCACAGAAACAAATGACATTGTTTCCAAGTCACTGTCTGTACTTGAGGACGTGGGTGAAGCAATTGCTTAGTGTGTACCAGAATTGCTTCACTTGCTATCAGCAAGGAGGCTGCAAGTGCATTTTCTGCATGGAGTGGATTTACTAGACCTTGCAGCTCACAGTAGTAATAAAATCAGCAGCAGCTCCTGAGCAGATTTAACAGTACAGATCCAGGGCTAGGGAGGCTTCTATTTCATCTCTGTTTCAGAAGCACAAAGAAGATCTTTTCTTCCTTCTCCTCCTGACCTAGGTCTCACGCTAACTCGCATCAAGGTCGGTGGTCAGCTTTCCCGTGCCATTAAAGGGAGTCAAGCAAGCCTTGTAACTAATTTTGGGAGAGAAGAGGCTTTGCTGGAAAGGCCAGGGAAGGCTCTGCAGCTGTCCACCCATTTCCTGCGCTGCGGGCAGTCCTGCAGGGGACACCTTCCAAGTCAGTCGACCGTAAGGAAGAGCGGACATGTGTTGTACAGTGCGTGCCTCTGCTGTGAGCAGGGGCGGGCATTTCACGGTGGCCTTCCGCTAGCGCTCACTGCTGTGTTTTGGATCTGAAGATACTCAGACCTACCATGTTTCCACAGAAGAACCATTTAAAGTGTCTTTTTTTCCTCCCGTTTTAAAAGATCCCTTTATAAATAAATAAGGGATTAGTCTTCATCAGGCACATAACAATGTGCTTTAGGTTAATGAGAGCTGGACCCTCACTGCTTGCTGTACTGATTGTAAGAGATGAACCAGACTGTCTCCTTTCAGTCTGCATTTCCACCCTTACCAGCGCTACTAAGCATGACTGTCGTTTTGTGTATCTCTGCCGACATTAGATTTAAAATTTCCTTTTGACTAGTCTGTTCTGCAGGGCGCAAACTGTTAGCAAAATCCTTTTTCTAGGAAAGACTCTTCCAGGTAGTCTGGGAGTTTATTCTTCAAGTATATTCTCATTATCTTTCCCAACCTTTGTAAAGAAAACTGGAAACTGGATTAAAAATTAACACTTTCCATCTCCCTCACATAGTAGGGACTTATACAAAATGAGATTTTATTCCAAGCAAACTTGTAAATTTTTTTATTAGCATTTGGAGAAAAGATTCATTTTTAGATACAGAAATATTCTTGCAACAAGAATTACTCTTGAATAAGCAGTACCCTTCCCCGTGCAACCTTTACTGCAGAAAGGATGCAACGACTCTGCTACTTAATTCGGTTAAGTACCTTTCATGCAGTTTTTGCTCCCACCACAGGCTTACGGTGATCACCCAGCCTGCTCTGTTAAGGACCCTCTTTCCTTTCCTGCGTTCTCTCTCTGCTCTGATTTCTGTCTATGAAGGAGCTTGCAGCAAGCTAAAACTGCTTATCAAATAATCAATCGATAAGGGTAAAGGTTATAGGGTATCCTATAATTAAAAACCCTATTTTGAACTATTAATAGATTGCGGTTACTTTAAAAGCAGGCTCCGTTGTGTTCTTCTCTTTTTTTCACCTCAGTCGTCTCTCTTCCCCCCCCCCCCCTCCCCCGGTGGCTTCTTCCCTGCCCATAGCTCTACACTCAGGTAAACAGAAGAAGAGCAATCCCAAGCACAAATACATACATACATACACAAACACAAATACAGGGAATGGCTGGAGAGCAGCCCTGAGGAGAAGGACCTGGGTGTGCTGATTAACAAGAAACTCAACATGAGACAGCAATGTGCAATCGCAGCCCAGAAAGCCAACCGTATCCTGGGCTGCATCAAAAGAAGCATGGCCAGCAGGTCAAGGGAGGTGATTCTGCCCCTCTACTCCACTCTTGTGAGACCCCACCTGGAGTACTGCATCCAGCTCTGGAGTCCCCAACAATAAGAAGGACATGGACCTGTTGGAGCGCGTCCAGAGGAGAGCCACAAGGGTGATCAGAGGGCTGGAGCACCTCTCCTATGAGGAGAGGCTGAGAGAGTTGGGGCTGTTCAGCCTGGAGAAGAGAAGGCTCCGGGGAGACCTTATAGCGGCCTTCCAGTACCTAAAGGGGGCCTACAGGAGAGCTGGGGAGGGACTTTTTACTAGGGCATGTAGTGACAGGATGAGGGGGAATGGTTTTAAACTGGAAGAGGGCAGATTTAGATTAAACATGGGGAGAAATTTTTCACTTTGAGGATGGTGAGGCACTGGCACAGGTTGCCCAGAGAAGTTGTGGGTGCCCCATCCCTGGAGGTGTTCAAGGCCAGGCTGGACGTGGCCTTGGGCAACCTGGTCTAGTGGGAGGTGTCCCTGCCTGTGGCGGGGGGGTTGGAACTTGATGATCTTCAAGATCCCTTCCAACCTAAACCATTCTATGATTCTATAAAAAAAAAAAAAAAAAAAAAAAAAAAAGAGAGACGTGGTTGGGAAGGTAAATTATGGAAAGTCGGCATGGGGCATGGGGTCTGCCTTCCCCATGCTGTATGCATCCTCCTTTGCTGTCTCCTGCACCGGTTCCTCTTTCCTGTTTTCAGGCTAACTGGGAAAGGCACTGGCTTTTGGGGGGGCCAGGCCAGAAGGGCTGCCACATTTCTTAGGCTGAGCTTTGGTACACGTAGAGAGCCAGCCTGGGGAGCAGGGCAAACCGCCGGGTTCCTCTCCCACTGTACGCATCACCAGAGTTATCAGTGTAATGGGGCAATGGCTTCTTTTGCAAGTGGGAGGGGAGGTGGGGGAATAAGTGGTAGTCCTTTCCAACCACTCCTAAAGGTAGTCATATCTGTCTGATCAAGATGACCAAAAAAATGTTGTGAGGGAAGAAAATCTTAGTATTTCTGCCGTGGTGGTGCTCAGTCTGGGCCTTTGTGTGAGGTATGGGAGCCATGTGTCAGAAGAGGTAGTGCCCACTTCAGAGATCTTGTAGCTAATTAAAGATTACACATGGAGACAGCTTCATTTTGGGTAGCATTGTGAAGAGCTCAAAAAATCAGAAATGCCACAATTGAAGTCGTCCACAACTATCTGTGCTACTCTGCAAAGTGCAAGAAATGGCAGAAAAGGAAGAAGGACACAGGGAGAGGAACTAAAGCGTACAAATATCTTATGGGAGGCTGAGCACTGACAGAAAGAGAAAAACCCCTGCCCTGTTGTAATCCCCCTGTTCCTTAAACGTCTGCCCCAACTCAGCAGCATTTCAGTGACACTGAAAGAGGCTGGTTCGTTATCCCAAGAGCATGAATAGAGCTCAGCTCCTTTGCTCAAGGAGAACATCAGTAAGTACTGATTAATGTTCCAACTAGGAACTTAGGACCAAGTAAGACTCCTATTTTCAGAGGAAAAGTAATAGTCCTATCTTTGGTGGCTCATTTTAACTCACCTTGGTTTACTGCTGTTTATGGCTTGTAGCTCAGGAGCGTTCCGAACTTGTCAGCAAACAATGTCACTGTGTTTTGTGGAGTTACACATGGAGCCCAACAGCTCTTCCTAAATTTGCGTGTACATACTCCTTTGTGGCTAACATACCTTCTTGGATTTATATTCCCAGGAGCTTTTCCGTCCCTTCTCTAAAGCGGTGTGACTTACAGTCTCCTCCTGAGCCATCAGCGCAGGGCTTGGCCACCCAATCCTGGAGCAGTGCAGCACTGGTGTCAGTGTGCCTTCAAAGCCTCCAGCTCAACTTCTGCTCTCCGTGTCTCTGTCTAATCTGTATCTGTGTGAAGGAGTGCTCTTTGATGAGCAGTCTAGGCTACCCAGCTGGCTATGATGTTCCAGCTCAACAGTGAAGTGTTCCTTGCGCTTCTGAATTCCTATTTTGTCTTTTATTTTGTCTATGTGGATCCCTATTCTGGTGCTTTCTGTAGCATTTTGGGATATTGAAGCCCACGTGCTACCTAGAAGCGTTATGCTATTGCCATGTGTGTTCCCTCCAGAAAGATTTCCTAATGTCTGTGATGTGCATGTGTCCATAGTAGGAACACTTAATACCTCTTGAAAGATTGTCCCAGTAAGTGGTTAAGTGCAGATTTGTAGTCCTGCATTCAGGAGGTTCTGCCAAATCCCAGCTGATGCATCTAATTTGCTAAAGAATGTGGCTTCTGCTCTCTCAGCAAAGATTTCATTCCTCATGGGCAGTGGGAAACTTGCCCTTTTTATGTTATTGTTCAGCAGCTTAGCATTGAGACAGCCAACGTTGTTACTAAGGAGAGAAACAAGTCTGTTGGTCCCTGCATTCTTCATTCTCATGTAGTGCGCACATACTTGGATTCTTGAGTCCTCCCACCCTCGTTTAGCCCTTTTGTGTGTGTGTGAGGAATGTTCTGCAGGCATTAGCCCGCAAGGGTATCTTACACATGGTGAGGAAACCACCCATTCTGTGTCAACACATCTTCCAAACAGGTGGCTTCCTCATTTACGCCCGGTGGGAGCTTGTTAGCAGTTCTTGCTCTACAGTAAGAGTGGGATCTGTCTAGAGAGGGTCAAGTATCTCATAAGAAAGTAAGCCCAAGTCCAGCAGCACTGTCACAAAATCATGTTTTAATGTTTTCTCTGTCTCTTTTTTGCTTCTGTTTCTGCCAAGAAGATGACTCCTTTTCTGACGTGATGTTCCTTACAAGCTTGAGAGTTAATATCCTCAAAAGAATCTGCATTTTAAATTATTTTTTGTGTATAGAATTGCCTAGAGAAAGCAAAATTCCTGAGATTACCCAACATGCACTTTCCAGGGAATTATTTTTCCAGTGTGTACTTCTTTCCCCCTGAGTCCAGCAGGTTAGGTTTTTTACTTTTTTTAAGCCTGTCCTATATTATTTGTCTGTTCTTTTTTTTTCTCCCCTGCTACTCTGTGAGCCATTTTTCTTTCTCTTCCTCTAAGCTTCCCTTCTCAAGTTTACCCTCTGTTTCCCCTCATCCAGCTTTTATTTCTCTGCCTCCCCTTCTTATCCATTTAATAGTACAGGACTGTTTTTTGGTATTGTCACAGTGTGCAGGAAATCACTGTAGACACCATGGCTTTCTGTGGTCTGTATACCTCCAGCAAATGGAAATAGTATGAAATATTTGTTGTCATATTAAATGTTTTTTTAACTAGTCATGGGACAGATGAAGGACTAGGGGATCTTAGCTATAATCTCACTAATGTGGTGGCACCATCCATGTGATAAATTTGGCTGCTCCACCTTCAGTCTGCCCACTAATCCGTCTCAACCAGGACTTTAATGTTCTGAACTATGGAGCAGCTTCACTGGATCAACATTGTTTGTAGTGTACTCTTATGACAGATGGCTAACTAAAAAAGTAGGAATTTTCTATTGTTAAATTGCCAGTGACATGTAGTTTCCCACACCTTGAGGATTTGTCTCTGGCAGTAGAAGGCAGTAAATTAGTCTAACAAGCCCTTGCATTCTTACAGATGAAAAAGCAATTTTAAGTGATTTTTTTGGGTGACTTTTAAGCTGTATTAATGATACCTTCTCTTGCCCTTCATGTTGTGTGAAACCGGTCTCATCATTTGAAGACAGCTTCACTGTTCCCGCAGAGAGATGCGTAGAACAAAAATGTTTAAAGCGTTTTAAGACATTTCTGGGATAGTTACTACGTAGGTCACAAACTACTCAATGCACATGGGTGTATAGTGAAATTTAATGTATGTGGTTGCTCTGAGGCCGTATTTACCTCATTCATCTTACCACATGGGGGTGGGGTTGCTAGTCCAGGATTGAGAAGAAAAATTTCTCTGCTTCTAGGAGGTAGCAGTGGCTTCACCAAGTACCTGCTCACGTCCACCAACCTTACTCTGTGCAGTAAAAGAGAGCGCAGTGGGGAAAATGTATGAGACAGTACCAAAAAAGCTTGTGCATCTGAAGCAGATGAAGCTCTGAGTTTTGGTTGGAGATGTCTGGCGTTTCGCACCATGACACAAGAAAAGTCACCGGCCGCGCTGCAGCAGAAGTTTCCGTTTGCACTCGCCCGGTTCCTGCACCTGGTTTGCAGACAGCACAGGGATTACATCCTCGGTCCTGCCCAGGCCACAGATAAGAGCGAAAACCGCTACCAAAAAAAATAATCCTTGACTCCGGTTACATAAAGGGTGGGCTGTTTTCCAAGGGCCCTGCTGAAAGGGACACAGGTGTCACCTGCAGGCGCACTCACAGCTTGAGGGAGGCTGTTTTGGCTAGGGATGGCCTGCATGCCAGGTGCACTGCCAGCCCATGATTCTGATGCTAATGAAGCAGTGGAAAAGGCTCCAGTTAGTCACAATACAGCGGTGGCAATGACTGGGGGGTCTGGGAGGGGTAAAACCAAGGATACCAGTGCAGCCCTTCAGGAGAAAGGAGGTTGTGGAAAGAGAAGGGCCTTTAAGCTCTGCTGCCGTAGAGTAAATGCCTCTTTCCTCTGTGCCTGTCGCTGCGCGCCTGTGGCCATGCACACGTGTGTACGCATTGCTCTGAGAGGGGTGTTTCCCACTGCCGCTGGGCGGGGGAATCGTAGAATGGATAGAGTTGGAAAGGGCCTTAAAGATCATCTAGTTCCAACCATGGGCAGGGGCACCTCCCACTAGACCAGGTTGCTCAAAGCCCCATCCAGCCTGGCCTTGCGCTTTGGTCTTGCGCAACGTAGGTCGAAGCTGAGTGGAAATGTCAGGGCTGTAACCTCAGCAGAGCTCCCAGCGTTGTGACCGCTATAGCGAACAGCAGCTGTAGGGTGGCCAGCACAGACCGGGGGTTCCCCTGGGTGCACTCTGTCATTGCTGCTTTCACCAAAGGCAGTTGAGGTGTCTGCTTTCCTCTGCTTCTGCTCAGGTCCTCTGCTCTAGGTACAGTGTACTCTGCAAAAACCCCCAAAACATTAATGTAGGTAAATAAGGTGTTTTACTCATGCTCCCGAGAAGCACGTTCCTCTGGAAAAAGCATGGACTTTTGGAAAATCATCACGAGTAAGTCCAAAATCCATGTACGGCTGAAGACACTGAATGGCAGGGGCGCTGTTTTGTTTTTAAGGTGGTCTTTTATCACCTTTCAGATTTTTCAAAGAAAAAAAAACGTGGGTTATTGTGGTTGATTTTCAATTAATTGAGAATCACGTGGTCTCTCTCTTCTCCATTTTCCTTACCTATTCCACCACTTTTATTTTCCCATTAATAGACTGTGCTTTGCCTTTTCAACTTGGCGAGTACTTTCTCACCTACACAGCCCTAGTCAATGGGAGCGCTTACATAAGGATTGCACAGTGTGCCCCCTGTGCGTCTTAATGAAATTGGAGAAATGTTGGGTTTTTTTTTTCCTGCGTTCTTTAGGATTAGATTCTTCTTTCTCAAAGGCTTTTTTCGGGCCTCACAAAATTAGATCACCACTAGGCAAAAAACAACCCACTGTGATCACAGCTTAACTGCACAATGCCTGCGCTTTCTTGAATGTTGTTCCCATCTCTTCAAGATTAAGTAAGATCCAGTGGGTTGGACCTTTGATCTGCATAATAAAGGACAAGGAGGCATTCTGTAAATCCTTCCTTTCCATCTTTATTCTTTGCAGTTTGGGACCTGAAGGCTTGAAATAATTTTTGCTTGCTAAGAGGAAACTTTATGTAATAAATGTGGAGATGCCATTATGCTAATTAGTGTTGTTAGGAAAAATCAATGTATGTATGTCATCCAACGGCAAGCAATGATCTTCTCACAATCAGCAATTTATCATGCATTGCCAATGCAGTAGGGCTAGGACTATTTTATTCAGATAAATTTCTCATTCATTTAGTCAGTAAATCATGGTGCACTTCATGATAGTCATTTTTAATGTGATTGCATTTTGTTAAGTTTTAATCACGCATAATGGATTTTATCTAGCAATGAGGTCAACCTGTAGTCTCTTCCTCTGTCATTTGTACCTTACTGTCCCAGCATGGACAAGCTCTCAGCCATACCCGGATGCCCCAGACTGGGAGGGGATAGGGAAATACAGGAGGCACAGGAAGACGAGTTGATAAGATTGGTTTCAAGCATCTGATGCTTAGATGAAGATTACCCTAGGTGGGATTATACTTTGCCTCCGAGTGTAACTGAATTTGCTTGAAAACCGTGTTTGCATGCTCTCCAATGACTCTTTTGAGCGGACCAGTTTGAGTCAGGGCTGTGGGAGCACCTTTATTCCGCTGGATACCCTGGTAGGGGTGCATCTGGTGCTGCTCTATTATCTGCAGGCCGTGGTGAACTTTCTCATTGGCAAAGCAGTGGAAGATGAGGTGTGGAGTGAGGCAGGGAACTGTGGTGGTTTTCAATGAGAGACGGGCTCTTTTCTTTGGTGTCTTTGTCTTGAGTCTAAACTCTGCTGTGACTTGCTCATTCTTAAGCTGGTAGGAAAAGTCCTGTTGTCTTCATTTACAACAGAAATCTGCTCTGGATCTCCCTTGCAACTTCAATAGAATTCTGCTGTTCTTGCTTATGTTTCTGAATGGCTGTGGAGTGTTTCCATGTGCTTCTTATACATGTGGTTCGACCTGGTGTTCTTCCCCTCTGAAACAAGCCATAACTGTCTTTTCTCTTTCCTTTTCTTGTGGCTTCCCTATGTTTTTGTCATCTCCTTCCTCCCCGCACCCCTTCACAAGCTTTGTCCGTTCTCCTTTCACTCTCGCCTTCATGGTTTTTTCCTTTCTTCCTTCTTGTCAACCAAAAATACTCTTTTTTGTTCATTCACCTCTCCCGATGAAGCATAGTAAGCTCTCTCAGCATTACGTCCACTGAAAGGGGAAATGGGAATACAGGGAGGAGTGTTACAGAGCACTGGAGATGCTGTTCTGCTTCAGATTCTTGCACTGTGCCATTGACACGGGGGTTGAGCAGCCTCTGATGACCTGCGTGGGTTGGATTGCTTGTCCAGGCATGGGGAGGAACATGTCCTTACTGACTGCTTCAGCAGTCCCCCATGACAGAGAAGATGTCACATCTCTATCCTCCAGGGATTCGAGTCTGTGGTTAGACAGTCGGGCCCAGGCTTGTTAAACCCCTGGGCCAGAGACCCAAATCTCCTGTAGGTGCTCTTCTGCGCTCCCTGCAGCACTGTGCCTGCCCCTTGCTGTCACACTGTCACCTGTATGGACATGGCTTTCTCTGCTTCCTTTCAGTGGATGTAGTCCTCACGCAAGATCAGTATATCATTTAGAAAGGTGAGTTCCTTTGGGATGAAAGGTACTATATGAGTATAAAATCCTCTTAATGTCCCAGAAGGCTAGCCATCGATCTTGGAACAGCCATTTCAATTCTCCCTCCAGATTCCCTGATTTCTTTCTTCTGTTGTTCTACTGAGAGTGTGACAATCTGGAGACTGATGATCCTTTCTCTTATCACAGTACCGGAGGAGGGGAGAGGGAGAATTAATTGACTCTGAATTTTGCGGGAGGTTTCTCCTGCTGTGTCAAACGATCAGGGTACCTTGTGTGTATTGATGCCGTGACTCCCCACCCTGCTATGACTTCCACCCAGAGCCTGACCAGCTCTTTCTAGGTTGGACTCCCTCTAGTTACGCTGGTGCGAGTCAGGAATATTCACTGAAGTTAACGAAGTTACGCAGAAGCCATTTTGGAAAAGAACCGGGTCTTTTGTTTGCTAAATGGAAATTGAGTAAACCTTCTCTGTTTTTTTGTTAATATTTAAGAGAAGAGCACCCTGAAGACATTTTGTATCTTAACAGGTTTTTAGTATCTCTCTCTCTGTCTTTCTCTGTCTCTCTAATGCAACTTTGCCTACAGCCTCATGCATTAGCAATGCAAAGCAGATTTTGAAAGCCAAGGGAATCCAGGCTCTTCCAGATGAACACTGTGATTTAAAAAAAATAAAAATCTAGAAAGAATAAAGGTTGTCCAAGTGGCATATGGCATGACAGTGACCCTGCTGTAAGGACAGACGTACAGAGCTGATGGTAATCCTATACTGGAGCCAGATAACATCCTGAGGTTAGGAAATCAAAGCCCCATGCTTTGGCTTAGCAGAGAATTAGCGTGTGGAGCTTGCGTTAGCTCTGGAAACGGGGCGGTTCAGTTCTTAGTCATGTTGCATTTGGGGCTTGCAGCAAGATCCTACCTCATCCTGTGAAGGAAAATCAGACTCACGTAGTTTGACCAGGAAACAGAGTATGTTTAGTAAAGCTTCAGTGTTTAGATGGATTTGTGGGGAAGTTGTACACTGTTTCTGATAATTAGTTCAGAGAATTTAATGTCTGTTATGGCAGAAACAGGTCATAAGCTGCTTGGTCATATGCTGCTTAAAAGCTGTGCGGAGTTGGGGAATAAGCGCCGATACTCAGAGCAGAGTACAGTAAATGACTGGGGCAGAGGTTGCGGCACTTGATACCCAAGGGACGTTTTCAGGGCTTTTTTACGTGGGGACCCCAGGAAATAACCTACAGCAGACTGAGCCTCAGGCCTGTACAAGAGCCACCTCCACACATGGGACTTTAACGTCCTGTAATGACACACCCGAGTCCCAACGCTTGTTAGTGGAGCCCCAGTAACTGCGAGCCCCAGCGCGGGCGATGCTCCGGCCAGCGGAGCCGGTGCCCTGAGCTGCGCTCCGGGCACTTGGGCTAGCACCTCTCCGGTGAGGAGTTTTGTGGGGCGATTTCAGGTGGTCAGGCCCTGCGCAAAGGCACGTTTTTCTTCCAGAGAGAAGGGGGAGTACACGTGATGTAATTATTTCACTTCCCAGTAGTACACAGGCATGGCTTGGCATCGAATGAGTGAATCCCTTGTTAGATAAATGCTGTGCCCTTGTTAAAAAAAAGTTGCCGCCAGACAGTAATGAAAACCAAGAATTTTTGCATTCTCTAGCAAACTGCTGCTACCTCATCCAAGCCCACCTCTCTCTGCCCTACTGCTTGTGATTTCCCCCTCTTTCCTCTGGTTTTTAAATATATTTAGCAATGACATCTTCCTTATGGATATTTTCTGAAAGAAAGTAGGTCACATCTTCCAATACACAATATCAATAGCAATTCTTGGAAAACAGAAACAGATCTTAATAGGGTAGGACCATCATTTTTTGGTGCAGTTTTGGATATCTTAGCAGCATTCAGTTGGGCTTGATTTTTAAAATGCCAAAATGATCCCTGTTATAACCAGTGTCAACAAAAAGGATGATCAGCACTAAGACATTTTGACCATACTCATCACATTTCATTTTAAATCTACTTTTATTTTCCCCACAAAGGAAGAATTTGGGTACAGGGGAAAAGCACAAATCTTGATCTAAAAGTAGCATATGATTTAAAAAAAAAAAGTGTTTTCAGGCTTATTTTGGAAGGAAATCTCCTGGCTCAGTTGCAGAAGGTAGACATGGATTTAAAGAATTTGTCATTTTTGTTCTCAAAAGCGTATGCATGTGTTTTGTATTGGATCATTATTGATCAGGAATGGGGATCTGTCTTTTTTTTTTTCCTGTTTCATATCAAATGATTTCTAATGAGCTTGTCATCATAGTATCTGGATCCAAGTACAAAATTAAGGTAATGACACAGTTGAAGTATCTCAGCCACTCCAACGTTGAACTACTTTATCTATTTAAAAGGCACACATCAGATTATTTTTTTTAATACAAGCTTTTTGAAGGAATTTTGGGCTTATTCCTTCCTATAGAAACAAGCTTAGGTATTTATTGTTGTTTGTCTTTGCATTTTGTATTCAAATGGTGGTGTTATTAATTTTTTTTTTAATTGGCCTCTGTGCATATCTGTCTCTGCTTTCCTGTCGCATCATCTGCTGCTTTTTTTCCTCCCTGCAAGTAGAGTTACATTCTCTTGGTTAGAATAATGCGTGATGGGGGAAAAGATGAAACTCATTAAAATACTTAACCAGGAAATAGCCCACTTATACAATCCCCTCTTGTTTTTGACGGTGTCCCTGGAAGACGGGGAGCAGAGTTAGTCACACAGGCAAACAGCCACTGTGAATATTTAAAATCCAGTCTGTTAACAGAGTAGCTACGTTGTTTTTTTGTTGCAAGTGATGGATCACGAATAGTTTAAAACTCAGAGATTGGGAACTTCTTTTGTGAATTGAAGAGGATTATTTCATGCTGTTGAGCATCCCTGTCAGAATAGAGAAGTCTATTAGCAGAGATGGGATTGCACACCCAGGGGTTGCTTGCAATATGTAATTTACTAAACACACACATGTAGCAAAAATCGGACCCGACAGCCAAGATTTTAGCTCTGTGCTGCTACTTTCGGATCAAGCACTATGAACAGAAAACACTACTTAATACTGGCCTTGGAACTGTGGTCTCTGATCAGGTGTTTGCCTTGTGAAATATGGTTTGGCTCAGCACCCGATGAAGTTGTTTGTAGCATGAATGTCTTGCTCAGTAAGGGCACTGTGACAACCCTTTTAATTATTGTATGTAATTGTTTATCCATTTTCATGTCACAGAAGGTCTTTCCTGAACTTCGTGGTATTTCTGCTTGGAGTGCTAAAAATGAATTTAATAGAATCGGTAGAATTGAGTCAGTACATCTTTCTTGTCCCATAGTCTTGACTGCAGATGCAGTATCTCAGTTCACACGACTGTGTTCTGCATGTACAAAGAGAAGTTTTCAAAAGGGCAGTGATGCCCCCATATCCCACAGAAAGTGAATGCAGGTTGGATCTCTAATCCTTGTTTCTTCTTTTAAAAATTTCTCTCTGCATCTTTATTATTTTGCTCTGACTGGACAAGAATGCCCACGCATCTTGCCAGAGTTGGTCAATCCCGTAAGAAACACTGACAGATAAAATCCCTGATACCTTTCCCGTAGTCCAGGTTTCATAGACATTGGCCGTTAATCCCTAAGATTATCCAACCCAAATTCAGAATATGAAAAGAGAACTTAACAAGTCTTTCATTTCACCTGTTTTTCACCTTGTTTCTATCAGAGTTGTGCTAAAGGGGCTTTTGTTCCCCACACCACCTCTCCATAGTCTGCGTCAGGACTTGATGTAGCACTGGCATATTGGGAAATCCCTGTAGTTCTGGGGACTTAAAGATTGGGCGTAGGGATGGTAGCACTTTTGCTTGAATAGGTGATCTTACTGAAGAAACCTAGATACTTTTGGAAATGAGGATGCAATTTTTTAGAGAAAGATGGGCAGCCAGCTTCAGGACACGTTTTTTTCCCCTAGAACAGATGAGCACTTATTGGTCATAGGAGTAGAGAAAGAACACTCCTGAGTGGCAATGCTGTCTTGGCAAATGCGTTGTCCGTCGCAGAGCAGAACTGCTCGGGATCCCTCCAAAATAGGTCAAGTGTTTGTCAGCAGCTCAGTCTTTGACATACTCAAATCTTGTCATACTTTTGTGTGTCTGCACTCGTATTTCTTTAAACATCCCACTGTTTCTTTGAAACCTTGAAAAGGTGGAGGAACCTACTGCTGAATGTTACTTTCTGCAGAATTATGCCCTTGAGCGTCTTGTGAGAGAGAGAGTACGCGCGAGCGTTTCTCAGGCATATCGTCTTTCCAGTTTGGAAGGCCCTTTTTGTCCCTGTTAGGTTAGTCAGGGAGGTAGGAATGTCCTTGGACCTCTTGCCTGTCAGCCCAGGATAAGCCTTTGCTCTGTTCCTCTGACAAAAGCACGGTGAATGGAGGGGAGACTGAGGCATTCACAGCTGATGTAGAAACCTTATGAAATGTTGAAGCTTCCTTGCATATGGAGTTACTGGATTCTCCACAGTTGTCACACTGATGAAGAGTCAGAGCCAGTTCCCCTTTTTTGAGCAGATAGATGATTACCGAGAGGTGTGCCTTGCTACAGTTTCTCTTGTGTTCTTCAGCCCTCACTCTCAATACAGCTGCTTTGGACCATTCTTAAACCATAGAAAGATTCCTCCCCCCTGCCCACTAAGTAATTTTTGCAAAGAATTAAACAAAGATGAGACAGATAAATGAGCTGAGGGCCAGACATCATCATCTTCCAAGGTGGCCAATATTGTGCTCATCAAACCCCAGCTGAGAAAGAAGATGCTTTTTCCATCTTCATCTGTGGATGTCCAAGGCCTGATGCCTGCAGTCTCCTTGACCTCACCTATGATGATTGCACATCTTTTTCGTTTCCAGAATAGTCTCGCTTTCGGAAAGAGGAGATTTGGTCCTGATGAGCTGGGAGAGTGGCACATAGCAGAGAGCATATAAGGGGAACTACTTCTAAGCTTTCTTGCTTGTGAGCTAGAATAATGTGTAGCATTATTTACAACTTCATATCAAAATGTATTAAAATACAGTTTCCTATTTGGATTGCATTGATCCACACACTTCCAGAAACTAGCTACCCACAAAGAAAGCACCAACAGCTTCAGCTGGATGCTTTTAAACTTAGGAAAAAGCATTTGAGAAAACTTCCAGAAGAGTGTGCGTTTCTCCTGGACAAATGGATTCAATTTTTCTGTGTAAGGAGAAGAGGCTGCTCTGTGCAGCCTTGAACAGGAGAGTGGAGCAGCAACAGGAATTGGAGTGAATTTTCCCCCATCAGTGGAGAGGTCGCTTTAGAGTTCCACCTTGCTAAATGACTGGCTGAAGTTGTGCATGATTAATGGACAAAATGAAAATTAGATTATGTGTCTTTACTCTTCCTGTGACTTCTACTTTATCCCGTATCAATTGCAAGCAGTCAGGGGGGGGGGGGGGAGTCGGAAATAATTAAAAATCCTGTATAAATACCCTGAAGAGAAGGGGAAAGGAGAGGAAAGGTGCAGAGCCTCGCAGTAAATTGTGTGCTATCCCCAGAACTCGTGGCTTCCGAGCTCTGAATCCCACAGTACTGAAGTTTGAGGAATTAAAATGTGGAACAAATACCAAAGTTTCAGGCTGCCTGTCAATAGTCACAGCGTATGTCAATCACCCATGTGGAACTGCTTCCTATGGGGAATTTGGTTTCCCTGCTGCAGCTGCACACAGGAGATGACCTGTGGCTCAGACACAGCCAAGCTTTTGGAACAAATGTTTTCCTCCTCCCGGAGGGAGGTGTTGGTGTGTTGCCCATCTTTGGACTCCTGTTTAGGCGATAAATTTGAAGGTACGAGTCTTAAAGGCAGCGGGAAGTCACTTCTTGCCTGCAGGCATGGGATTCTTCAGCAGTTTTGACGTCCTTCAGTGCTGCCTTGTGATCAGAGTGTGGATCTCTGCACGCACTCAGGGGCACCTGCATGTGTGGAGGCACCAAGAGCTTGTCCTCCTTTCAGCCTGCAACAGGCTTCAGCCTGTAATATCAGAAACCAAAGGTTTTCCGTTCCCGTTACAGACCAGTTTGACAGAACAAAATGTGTCTTGCTGTGCCTTCTACATCTCCGTTCTTGGAGGGAAAAATGCACATAACATACAAATCCTATATTCACTAAAGATAACTGAAAATCAACATGTTATGTGAATTGCTACCCCAATAACCTTAACAGAAAAGGCAGTTGCTACCAACACAGTAAAATTAAGAGCAGGTGTATAATACCAGACTGTATGAAATAGCTAATTACCCCCTGTTTTTTCTGTGTGTGGCCATTGGCCTTAGGAACTCAGGCAATGTGGTTTCGTTTGAAAAGACCAAGGTGCAAAACCCCCATATGGCTTCTGCCTATTCCTGAGGCTCAGAAGGGTTGATGAGTGAGCACCGTGCTTTGAGCTACACGGGACAATCCATGTTGGATGGATTGGCCAGGTTGGATGGGGATTTGGGTCTAAGCGGAAGGTGTCCCTGCCCATGGCAGGGGGTTGGAACTAGATGATCTTTAAGGTCCCTTCCAACACAAAACCATTCTATGATTCTATGTTTTCCAGCTCACATTTTAGCATGGAGCTGATATCTGGTGTCTTCTTTGGAAGGCGTCAGATCCTGGAGCCCCAGCTTATGCGAGAGTCTTAGCTTTTGTGTTTTGAAAAAAGGAAAGGAAAGCTTGAACCTGATACCTGCAACAATGGGCAAATGGAGAAAACCACAAAACTTAATGATACTAAGAAGAAATATAAAGGCCAGTGCAATGATTTTAGGGATTTGCTTCCTGATTTTTAAACATTCAGGGTTGGCTGCTCTGCGATCGTCTTTTAGTCTCTCTAGTACAAGAGTAAGAAAAATGCTAGAAGAGACCTCAGGGTTTCCCATGGGAAACGATAACTAGGTCATGGGTGTGCTTGCTGTGGAGGTACATATAGTTTCCTTTAAAGTGCTCTGAAAATCAGAGGCATAAAGGAAGAGGAGATGGTTCTGAGCAGAAGCTCTTTTTCAGGATTGGTATGTTTTTCGTTCCATTAATCAAGTTGTTTGTCCGCTCTGAAGAGAAATGAACCATTTGTGCCAATTCTGTTCCTTTTTTGTTGTCACTCGGCACTAACCCAAAGTTGGGCAGTACAAAATCAAGGTGGGTAATGATACCCTTAATGAGGACCTCACATGACCTTCTTACGCCTAACATTACACAACTCTCAACAGGTTTGTTTGGCCACCTTCTGCCTAGTTAATAAGTACAAGACCTGCTGCAGCACAGCTCAGCCGTCGCTCCCAAGGCTTCCGCTTCGCTCATGTAAGCCACGGCGGGAGGTCTCCTCTCCGTGGCACTGCGCTGCAGGGCTGCAGGGGCACACCGAGGGACCGAGGGCATGATGCACCCTTGTTCTTTGTCTCGTTCATGCGGGTTTTTTTTTTCCTTGACATCCATGTCAGAGTTTTCTGTGTGTATCTTGTCATCTTCTAATGGTTCCTTTGTAAGGGGGGAGGGCAGGGGGGAGCCCTCTGAGAGTATGTCGTCTCTTCTTGGGCTGTCTGTTTCTACAGCGAGGGATGTAACTGAAGTGACCCACCTCTGGAAAATCATAGTGGGAGACCAAGCGCTGTAGCTTTTATCTTGACGTTGCTCGTCAAGGTCAGCCTGGTTACTGAGAAAACTACCTGTCTCCTGTTTCTGCTACAGCTTTACAGTGAGCTTGCAATCTGTAGTTCAGTTTGCTCTCTGTAAAAATAACATTCTCTTGTTTAGAGGGGGAAGGCGGAGCCTTAGAGAACTGCAGAAAACAGCGGCCCACAACTTACATGAGGTCTTTTGGAGCCCCTTTGTAAAGGCTACCATTTTCTTATGAAACGCATTGACTCGAATGCTTTAAATGGCAAGTTAACGATCGTGTTCTTTGTAGAGGTGTAGGTGGTCTTGATACATGAGAGTTGAATACACATATAATTGGGCATACATTTTTACACAGGTATTTTGACCAGACAGTCAGCTAATAGCTCCAAATAAGATGCTCTGCCCTCTTTCATCAGTTCATCTGCCACTCAGACATGCTTAGCAAGATATACGCTGCTTTTTATGCATATAACTCTTGTTAACGCTAAGGATCGTTATGAGTGTGTGTGGAGAGGTGTCCTTGCTACATCCTTTCAGGATATTGTCTCTGAGGAGAAGGAGTTGCTGTTCATACGACATGGCTGGCCAGAAATGCTTGCAAATCAAATGCTTTCATTTGCTTTTTATGCAGGGGGGAAGGAGGAGGAGGGGGACTGCACACCTTAAAAAATTCTCTCACCCAGCATCTCGCTTTAAAGAACAAAGTCCTTTTAGGTTTGCAGGAGCTCAAAAAGGCATTCAATCACATCCATTTTGAATAATTTGGTATGAACCTGTCTTGTCAGTTAGATATCTGTCTGCAAAGTCTATTTTAAAAAAAAATTAGTTTTGGTTTGACGCTATCTCCTGTCTAAAAAGGGAGGGGGTGTCAGGAAACCCTAAGTTTGTTTCCAGCCTCTAACACAGCTGGCCACATGACATACAGTGAGTCACTAAACTTCTCTCTTTTCGTCTTCTCTTACTGGTAGAACAGTTTCCGAGTGTATCTTGTCTTTTATGTTGCCCATCTGTTCAGTTCTGTGCTTTTTTGGACAAGGATTTCCATTATTCCTCCAGCAAGGCATGTAGTCAGGGCGTAAGGCGTAGCAAGTGGTGATTGCCTGTTCAACGTATAGCAAATGTGAGTGAAGAAAAGCAGAGCTTTATTTACACAACAGTTTCAGTCTGTGCCATGGCACTACATTAAATGCGCAGGAGGCTAGCAGCGACGCGGCTACACATGTTCTGTAATATGCGTACTCCATGTGTTGTTTTTCAGCCTCCTGGGAGAGCTTGCCTGCTAAAGTTCTGCAATCTGGATCTGCTGTGTATTCAGTGTTATTTTGGTACCAGCTGATAGCATAAAGGCTGAATAAATTTGCTTCATGTTAGACGTGGCCCTCTGCAAATAAACGTGCATGTTAAGAAACCCCTCCATGACATAATTAGTTGTCTGTAAGCCACGGTGTCATTGTGCGGAGTAATTAGTTCTGTTTATTTAAAGGAGCCCCGGAAAGCTATTAGCAGTTGCCAGTGGACCAACAACGAGAAAAAGAAAAGATAAAAACCCATGTGTGGTGGTTATTAGTCTCTTCATCATACTAATGGACAGCTTGTAAGAAATTGGACTTGCTGTCAGTGGCACCGAGTAACAGCAATCGTGCGGGGGCATTGTTTCTTCTCGCTGGCGATAAGGGCGACTTGTGGCGGGCTTTGATAGGATGCTCATTTTTATCTGCTAAGTGCACGATGCTTGTAAAAACAGCAGTGGCCTTGTTACCACTTGACATGACGCTGGTTTTAGCTGTTTACATTGACACACCACTACACTCTCTTAAAGCTTCAGCCTGGGGTCAGATTCATTAGAGTACTTCAGAAATGATACCGATACAGCATCTGGCCTGATTTCTTTATGCTCCCTGCTCCAAGCAAGGCGGAGAGAGTCAGCGTAACCCAGTGGACAGTCTTCACTTGCTTGTCAGATTTACCTTTTCTGATCAAGTATTCCAAGGCTTTTGGAAAAGCATAGGAGGTACTTCGTTTGTCTGTAGGTGTGCTTACACGAGGAGAGGGAAGGGAACCCTGCCTGTAACCCCTGAGGGAGGAGAAGGAAACAGGCTCCAGCATGGGTTGTGTGAGCTGGCCGGTGGCCCTAGCTCGCAGCAGGGACTTTTCCGAGGGAAGAGCTGCAGTGGTGGCTAGGGTCGAATAGATCTTGTGTAAGTGTAGGCCTGCTGAACCCGAGAGGGTTAAAAAGAGTGGCAACTACAGCATTTACTTCTGAAACCTCTGGCATTTAATATATTGGAGTCTTTCCTACAAGATTTCTAAACCACCTCATATAGGCTATTAGTGAATTATTTCCCTATTCTGTAATTCTCTAACTTGGCTTATAAATTTTACAGAGAGGTTATTAGCTATAAAGGGTTGTGACAAATGACCTGGGAGAAGGAGGGAGGGAAACTTAGTTAAACTTTTCTTCCCTGCCCCCAGCCTTAGATTTAGTAGCTGGGCTAAGTCTGGGTGTGCTCTCGGTCTTTGTAAAGATGGGTACCTGTGAGGAGGTCAGTGAGTGGTCCCAGACTCCACAGAAAGGGTCTCTCCTGCGAGGGGGAGAAAATCTTCTGGAGTTCCCCACTGAGACTGTGTTGTCTTATGCGAAGAGCTGCCCCAGTCAGCTGAAATAGTGACTATAGGCCATGGTAGGAGCCCTGGCCTGAGCCCCTGTGCTGAGAACGTGTCCATTTGCTACCGCAAGTCCACACGCACATTGGAATGGGTTTGATGGAAGCAAAGCTGCATCTCCCAAACCCCCATCAGCTTTTGCAAGAGGACGTTGCTGCCTGCAAAAAGGGACAGTCTTTAGAAAGTGTCAGGAAACCTCTGGCACTGGTGCATGACTACAATCCATCTAATATCTGTCAGGGCTCCTTTGTCTGAGCTTCTGCAGAAGCTCATTTTCAGATCTCTGCTCTACAAGGTGTCCTGGGTAATTTCTGTGTATAAACCAACCCATTAAATAAATAAGTAAATCTCGTCTTCTCGGTACCCTCAGATTTAGGTAATCGGTCACGTTATGTATTAGGGGCTGTCCCTTAGATTTTTCTTTTACTTCTGGATGCTGTCGCTTCTACATATCATGTGATATAAATAATGCTGCTAGGAATCTGAAAGCTGCAGCTTTTTATGGCCAAATCGCTATGTTATCCTCTGAATTCATGCTGCTGATTTCGCTGCTTGTGGCTCGCATCCTGCCCACCTTTACATGTGGCCGTCCTGTCCTGTTCCACAATCAGCCCTGCTCTCGGATTGCCGCCTGTGTAATGCATCTGTAATCATTCAACCTGAAGGTGTGGGGGAAGGTAGCCAGCAAAACATATGAGTAAGATTTTTGCGAGCGTATTTGAGTCATTTGTCGTGAGTTGCTTGTTTCCATGGGAATTAGCGAGTGAGAGAAGACATAAGTGAATCTTATTCCTCGCTTTAGCCTCTTCTTGCCTCGAGTCTGGCTGCATCAGCCTGCAGGACCTGTAATTTAGACCCAGGGGCAACTGAGAGAGTTCGTTTTCCTTCTTAATTATTATTGCAGTGAATAGATGGTGACCTATCAAGGGAGGAGAGGAATTGCGTGCCTACTTGCTAGAATAGCCCAACACTGTACAGCCCAAACTTCCTCGCGTGGCTGTAAATATGCCAGGCCTGCCTTTGTGGTGAACCACAAATGCTCTCAGACTTTTGAGGAGCCTGGGGAGATGATTCCAGATCCTAAGGAAGAACAATTCATCTCTTTCCCCATCCCCCTATACACACATACACCATCCCCTTGTCTCTTTTTAGGTCATTTATAATCAGCAGTCATGGAGCACTGGCCTCATTAGCGATATAGCCATTCCTTCAGTGCTTCAGAAATAATCATTTAGAAAAAATGCGCGGTTTTCTTCCCTTGAGAGCCCGTGAGTGATGAATTTATTTCAGTCTGGCTGTCTTGGCTGTCTTGCTCAGCCTTATTTCCATATTTATTTCAACAAATAATGTACTATGGGAACAACAAAACACACTCTGCGAAGCAGACAGGATAGACCGGGCAGGGAGGGGTTAACCAGAGAGATGGCATTCGAAAGCTGGGGCTCGGGGGGAGAAGTTTTTATTCCGAATCATTTTTTAATGTATATACTTTCGGAGTGTTTGTGTTTGTAGAGGTTTAGAAGCCCTGGGATTTGGACATTGATTTATTCATAGGGCACCATTTAGCGAACACACATTGTCCCCGGCGTAGTCCCAGCCACCGACCTTTCTCCTGAAGGGACCATCCCTTTTGTAATGGCGGACAGGTGATTAACTTTCGATGCCGCCTAATGACTCGGGTCTCTCGCAAGCAAGCGCCGCTAATTGTGACCGGCCGGGAGGGCTGGTGTACTGGGACCAATGTACTCACCGAACGAGAGGCGGTGAGCAGCCCCGGCACGCTCAGGGTCCAGCTGCGTGTTTGCTCCATCTCCAGGAACCGGTGCTCGCAGCTACTGTCAACCAGCCTCACGGAGGGACTCAAACTCATGATTTTTATTCTGCCAGCGACCGTTTCTGTAATTGAGTGTTACGCTCTGGAAGCCTAAGCGCCAAGGTCAGTGGCCAAGGACTGGGAAGCAGAACTCCTGTCTCTTTCTCCCTGTGCTTCTTCAGCCGTCCCGGGCAGCCTAACTGTGGCACCGCTTCCCAGAGTGCGCATCAGAAATAGTCCCGGCCCGTTCCTCCAAGCCACCACAGGCGCACTAGGTTTATTTGACTAACGCTAAACATTCTGAATTCCTTGAAATATGCTTGACCTTCCCAATGGGTAAGCTCATCCCCTTAGACTGCTTAGCGCCCCTGCTCTGCCCTGCCGCTGGCCAAATAAATCTAAGTACATGGCATCGCTCCGTGCCACGTGGTTGCAGGCACAAGTCAGATATGTGTGCCGTGTGTTATATCTGCAGTTTGTTTTTATGGGTGCTTATGGAAGGGAAGGCTGAGCCTGTCCTCCTCCCAAAATATAGCCCCTCTACTTCTCTCTCCCCTCTGCTCAGGGGACACGGGCTCACGTGTGAAGTGGTGTTTCTGCTATGCCTTGTGTCTGCGTTTTGTTTCCTGGGATGGCTTTTCTGAAGCATCTGGAACTTGTCACTTTTGCATGCATCTGTAAAGTACGTGTAATTTGCCTTGCTCGACATTTTCAAAAGCAGCTCCTACTCAGATTTGCTTACAGGTAGCATTTGTGCACAGAAGACCTCACATTTGATTGCAGACATCCAAGCAATTATGCATGTAGCAGCCCTGTATGTTTTGTGTATGTGCACACATATTCTTAATGCCTCTTCCAGGTTTTTCCTTAGTTAGCACGGCATTCATTTACCTAAACCTCTTCCCTTGTTGGCTTGTTAATTAATAGATATTCCCAAAGTTTTGTTTTGTTTTCTTCTCTGTCCCTTTTTCTACTGAACTTTCAAAGGCCCAAGCTAACCAGTTCTCTACCAGTGTAAATCTGATAGGTGAGGGACTAATATTTTAAAGATAGTTCAAATGCTGCTTGTGTCAACCTTCAAATTCAGAGACAAATACCACCCCCCCCCCACCCCCCCCAAGTCTTTTCCTTTAAGGCAAAATGATTATTTCCTTCTTTTCACCTGGTTGCCTAACGCACTGCTCTCTAATCACCTTGGTAGCAAGACTGTAACCAGGTAATGGGGGAATAAGTAGCAGTTGGCTTGCTGTCTTCTCCCCTAAGAAAAATCAGTGCGTGCATCTGCCCTACTTTAGGGATAAGCGTCATCAGCTCAGGAAATCTGGGAGGGGGGTATAACCAGGAAGGCTCGTAACGGTGGCATCTCTCTGTGAACAGGGAAGGTTCTCAGGGGAGGAATTTAGCACTTTGCTCTCTTTCCAGCTGCTAGTTGGGAATGCTTTCAGCTTTTGCAAAGTCATACCTCCCTTGCCTTTGAAGAATTTACCGAAGAGGCAGCATAGAGCCATATCTTTGAAACCCTGTGCTGGTCACCTTTATTTTACAGTTGGGGAAAATGGCTTAAAAAGGCTTTCACATCAGGCAACAGTAGGGGGAGAAGGGACGGATTCTGAAAGAGAGCAGGCAGATTTCACTTTGCCTTGTATAGGCCTCAAGGATATCTCTGCTTTCTGACAGAGAAACTCCTGAAAGTCTCAAAGACATTTTTTTCATCTTTATTGAAGAGCTGGAAGCTTTGCATTTACAGAACAGATGTCCTTTGTTACAAATTTTTCATTCCTTATTGAAATAGATGTGAGCAGGAATTCACACCACACAAACTCAGGGGGAAGCAGCATTTTAAATGGAATGATTAAAAACCCTGCCTTCTCCCATTGCTTCATTTTTCACTTTTGACTCCTGTGATGTCACCCATTTGCTCTTCTCCAGTTGTCATAGCTTTTGCTGGAGAAGAGAGGAGAAACTCACCTTGGGTGTCCGTATACAATATGAAAGGCAAGTGCAAAATAAAATAGAGGAGGGGGAATATATCTTTTAATCTTTTCAGATCAGAATGAACTCGGGATCAACCCTGGGCCTGCATCTGATATCCTTTCTTGATTCTCATTAAGTTGAACTTGTGATAACCTACTGTAAAACATTTAGGCTTCAGACACAAGAGCAGGCTAAGATGCTGTGCAGATCATCACGCCCAGGTGAATGATCAGAAGTCATGGGTCAGTACGTACAACAAAAACATGGCTGAAACTAAGTTCATCATTAAGGCAGTGTGGGGAGGAGGTGCCTCCGGACAGGCAGGGAATGAAGAGCATAATTGAGGTTGCTGGATCTTACACCTGACGCGGTAGCCAACTAAATCACAGTTTACACCAAAAGGTTGTGAGCTTCTGTGAACTATAAGGTTGCTGGTGATATTAATTTACTACAAATCCATCCTGTAAGCTCTTTGTAGAGTTACACACTGTGAGCTTCTTTTTCTGTTAATCTTTTCTTTTGTGAGGCTGAGTTTAGTGCTGGTGAGGAAAGGCAGCCTGATGTCCACGGAAAATGAAATCCTGTATTTATCCATAGACTAAGCACCAGCTGTTCCAGCAGAGGAACCCACTGCAAGATTGAATTCAGCTCACTCAGCCCTCTCCTTCCCCTTGGTTTGCCTTCTCCGATTGCCTGTTGTGCACTGAAATTGGTGAAATGGATGTATCATCCATTCTGAGTTAGACTGACGCACCATTCAGTTGCCCAGATGCCTTTCTATAGCTTTTCAGGTTTTGTCAAGTACAGTGATACTGAGCCCCTTCCTTTAAATCTGTCAGTCAAAACAGATGCTTCGGAAGAGCTGTGCTTTTACCTCTGAGTTTCGCAAACTACGGTGTATGCCAAACACTAGCAGAGCTCAAAGGTGTAGGGGGTTTTGCATCTACCCATGGAGAAACCCTTCAAAACCCTGGCTGGTCACCCTGTCCATTACAAAGACACCTCTCTACTCCACACAGAGCTAAGGTGCTGCTGCTGCTGCCCTCACGCAGGAGAGGTAGGTTGGCCTGGAGACACCGCTCCTCCAGCATCCTTATGGCCCAGCAGAGGCCCGCAGCTGGAGCTGCCCCAGGCAGAGCACAGGGCTCTCTGCAAGGCTGCGCTGGAGGATCCCTGCTTGACCACAACCAGACGTTACAAGCTTCGTGCATAGGTTACTGCCAGAGCGTCTGTGACCCGCGTTTCACAAGCGAGGTGAATGTAAATATTCATTTTGGCCTTAAGAAGTGTTGAAGCCTTTGTCAGGAAAGGAGGATTAAAACAGAAACCACAGAATGCAGACCAAAAGTTGGAGGAAGTGGTGAATGTTTTAATGAAAAATCCATTAAATTTTCCAGTTACTTTTACTCCCAACCTGGCGGGAACACTGGGTCCCGATTCTTTTTTCCCCCTGTTATATCGGTTTGCCAACAGCTACAGAGGCCAGTTTTAAAGTTGGAGCAAAACCATCACACTCGCACTACTTTTCCTGATGTTTCAGCCTCAGGTGGTTTTTTTTTAAGCCGTGAGCACAAACCAGCTGCCTACAGTGCTTCCCGTTTTCTGCATCTGTTTATGTATCATGTAAGTGAACGTAGATTAATTGTATTTTTCTTCCCCTCTAGATCTGACCATCTTGAATGGCTGTAACACCTGCAGGATATGGTACAGTCAGGGATTCAGATGGATTAATATGTCCCATATGCCCAATGCAAGAAGAATTCCCATCCTAAAGCATCCTAGCTTTCTTTAGTTTGGCTGTTGCAATACTGTTTTCAGACCTCATCAGATTTCTACAGATTTCTTTGCCTTGTAAATGATAGGAGCGATCCTCCTTACCCTCCTTCCTTGTACACTTAGTTTTGCTTATATTGGGGAGTAAACACTGAGCAAATTCTGCCCAAATCCACGAGTTGTGATTGCATTAACGGAAAAGTGATGCTCTCAGCCAGAAATCCTGCAACAAAAGCAGTGCCCCTGGTTACAGAGCCGGTCGGTTGGCATTGAGCAGCCAGTCTTTGTTTCCAGTCTGTCCCCTCCTCTTAACTACATAGCCATTTTTTCTAATTGCCACCTTTACAGTTTGACCGGCCGCTTACCCCACGCCAGTGCTCTGTTCACCAGAGCCACCAAAACGTGAAATTTTGCAGAAGTCTGTGCCACGGGCATTGTGGCTGGACATGGGATCAGAAGTCACCAGCCGATAGCTGCTGGTAGAGCCGCTGCCGTGAGAACTCTGCGCCAGCATCAAGCAAAGCCACTATTCCCCTGACAAAAGTTACTTTCAAACCTTTGCAGCCTTTGGCTCATTTGATGCTTAACCCAGCTTTACTGAAAGGTTTGCAGGATTTTTTTTGACAGACCTGCTAGGATCGGGATTTAACCCTTGTTAGCTGGTACGGTGCTGAATGCCATAGCTTGGCTTATATACTCTAGGGCTGGAAATATGATTTGCCTTGCGTTATCTGACTCAGTGGCTTGCAGTCACGCTTGAATGCGAGTCCCATTTTGTTATGTAGAAAAGTTGAGAGGAGATTCATTTTCTTGCAGCTTCCTTCAGATGTCTAAAAATCTGTGGGAGGTGGTGGGAGATGAGAAGTCCTTGGTTTTAATTCATGGAAGTCTAAAATTAAATTGGTGTATAGGAGAATAGCCTCTAACAAAGCTGTAAGACTAGCAGGCAAGGAAGATATAAACAGCAATGGCAGAAAGGCTGTAGAAACCTGCGAGTAGAGTGCTCGGATGAAGGTCTGGTGTAATTCCTGCTGCTGGCACCGTCTCGCTCCCCCTGCGCAGGCAAAGATGGGGGAGTGAGGAGCTTCGGGTTAGAGCAGGCGTTGCAGCCCTGCGTCAAAATGGCAGTGCTTTGTTAGGGCCCTTCTTGCAGAGTGGCTGGCTTTCTCTTGCCCTTTCCCGACGGACACCGAACCGGTAGGAGAGTCACGGTCCATTTTCCTGGTGCTTCGCCTGTGCCGTTCTCCCATTCTCCCCTCTCCATCCTCCCCCCTCTCCCACTCCCCTGCACTCCTCTTACTCCCCGCTGCCCACATCGAACATGTACAGATTTTACGGTTCACTGGAGAATAAGTGGCTGTCATTTCACAGACGGGCCAGGATGTAATTAGCCACAATGCATCGAAGTAATGGAACAGATGTCTCTTTGTAAACTGAGTTTGCTGTTGCACACTCTGTGTGTGTGACCTGCCGACTGCTCCGGGCGATTCCTCCCAGCCCCCTCGGCCCCCTCCCCTCTCTCTGTTGCCGAGCCAAGGGCTTAGCTCACATCAAGTGTTTGTGTGTTTGCGGGTTTGTTTTTTCTCTCTCATGCGCTCGTCTCTCCTGCTTGTAAGGCCACTGATTATGTGACGGAGTGTTAGCAAGCGGAACCTGCATTTATCGATGGAGTCATTCAAAATAGAAAAGGTGATACCCCTCTTATGAGATAATTGGCAGTTTCAACTTGCTCTTATTACCCGATGATAATACACCAGTAAAATCATAAATTACTGTTATGATGCCAGGCCTCCTCCTCTCTCTCTGTCTTTTTTTTTTTTTTAAACTGAAAATAAAATAGCTGTGTTCTCCCTGAGCCCTCAAATTAGTATTTACATTTTAGATAAGAGATGGGCTATTGGACTGATTACAGTGTGATAATGCACACAAAGCTAACAACAAACGCAGCACTCAGAAAGATGTCCGTCTGACTCAGCTAGGAGCTGCAATCCAATCACCAATCCAAACTTGAAAGGGGTAAAAACAGGACCTGTCTTCTGGACTCTTATTTTGTAGAGCAAGCTTGTCTCTGTCGGGTACAGAAACTGGATAACTCTCCAATTCATGGAATTTTCCCCCCTTAATACTCCTGAGACATGTTTTCAGGCTGTATCCAGGCAGGTTTTCCATTCCTGTAGTTCATCGCGTCCAGGCAGCTCCTGAACCCTGTACATCTTATGGCTTGCAGCTCTCCAGCTGTGCTGCTTTAGCTGCTCCTGCTGAGGGTTCCTGCCAGTGCCCCGTACCGTACCACGGGTGGGAGCAGAGGGAGCCACCGGCTCTTGGCCTCCGACGCTCCGCTCACAGCTCAGCTGGGCCATGGAGGAGCTAAACACCACGACCAGGCACCAGCTTCTAGTGGCAGGAACCTAATGGTGGCACAAACAGGGAGGGTATTTAAAGAAAAGACACGCACGTGTTCTCGGTGCCTCTGGGTGTTTTCATTGCACAAATAAGTTTGTGTGTCAGGGCGCTCACAGTCCAATTGTGTACGCAGTCCCTCTGTGTGCCTGTGTTTGTATGCTTGTATGCATTTACGGTTCATTGTCACACAAATTTCCTGAAGAGCTGCATTGTTTCCCCAGGGTAGTTTTGATGACAAGGTTCCCATTAGTTCCCCTGGTTTTGACCTAGCAAGCTTAACTTCAGATTGCACGTCTTCTGAGTGTTTACAGTGGTGCGATGCATTCAATAATGATGGTAAAAAGCAGATCTTTAGTGTGGGGAGGAGTAAGTTTTTACCTCGAGCTAAAACAATAAGAGGCTAAGCAGCATGATAATGGAGAGCGGAGTGTAAATACGCTGGATATGTTAAACCTCAGAGAACAGTATCGTAACTCAGAATAATCCTCTGCAATGTTTAACACTGTGGACAAGGCATTAGCTTGGTGCCATCTTCAGCTCTTCTCTTCAGCCCATGGAGTGGTTGATTAAAGATTTCAAAGGCATTTGAGGTTGGTCTGCAGCTTCACATATACTTCACAGAAAGAAGAGCCATAGTGAAACATGAGAGAGAAATAGCAATGCAGTTGGTGCCAACCCGCAGAAGCAAATCCCTCCTGCAGTGGGTTTCTCTACCCTACCATGTGCTCGTAAAGCTCTTTTCGCTTGCGTGGACACGTGCACCGAGCAACTCCCACGCTGGTTTGAAAGTCAGGAAGCACAGAACCTACCAGCCCTGCAAGCACCCATCATATGGAGGGCACCAGGGCCTTTTTGGTAGTCTTTACATTCAGGTCAGATGGGTATGTGGCGCAGGATTGACAGTGTTGGAAAAGTCTTCTGAGGCACATCAGACTGGCAGCAAATTTTACAAACATGGTACTGCGTGGCTTCCTTTGTGTCAAAGACCACATTGTGAAGCACGAGAAGTAGCCTGTAGGGTAAGAATATCTGTGCATTTCCGAGGGGAAAAAAAAATATAAAGCAAATTTTGTTATGTAGTTGAGAGCGTGGCTTTTCATTTCCTCTGACTGTTTAAGCAGTAGGTATTTTGTGAGACAAGGAATATGGGATTTTGACACTGTTTGTAGCCTTCATCTCTCAATTGAAATGGTGATTGAAAGCAGCATCAGAAAGAAACATGGTAGGTGAGAAACCCTTCACTAAACACAGGTCCTCCATGGAAGAGGCCCAATGATTCCCAGGGCTTCCCCAGCACATACAATGCAGTGTATTTTGTCATCTGTAGTGATATTGTAAAGTTCCACAAAACCATTTAATGTGTTTCTGTATGGGGGGCAAGAATGGCTCTGGGCAGCTAAACTGCAAGCCAATGCTTGCTCTCCTGTCTGGCTCTGGGATCCCAGCAAACCTGGGGGGTCCAGCAGGAGACTACACCTACGCTTGGCCAGGGGCTCTCGGCAGGATGCCAGTCCCAGCCGGGACTAGTTCTGGGGTTTTTTGGATGAAACAAGACCAAAATAAGGCATTGGCTTCAGTTTCACTTGTGGCACAACCCACATTCGAACAGGTCTCCTGCGGAGAAAGATTTGTGCAGTTACCACGGGTGACTTGCTGTCTGACGCCACGTTGATTTTGTTGTGCTGCTATTCTTGGCCACCGCTTATTTCTGCGTAGCAAATAGACAGTCGGGAGAGGAAGGCACGAGAGTGCAGCCCAGGCCTGCGACCTCGCTAAACCGACTGACCCGAAGATCTGCAAGCAGGATTGAGCGTGCGGGTGTCACTCGCCGGCAGAGCTGTTGACGTCCGCAGGCAGATTTCCATTGAGTGGTGTCAGGGCTGGTTCCCTGCAAACCTCATGTCCGCTAGGGAGGACTTCCCTCAGCCATCTGCTTCGCGCTTCTTTTTTGGGGGATTGGGTTTTCTTTTGCTCTGACACTCAAACCCGCATGTTGATCTCACCTGCCTTGATGGAAATGACTATTAACCTACATTAATGGCAGAGAAATATTTGTCATTGGTTACCATTTTTCAAACTTGTTTAAAAAAGATCCTGTGTGTTCCTTGGGTTTTAGTCAACATTGTAGTCTGCATGGTTGATCTGTGATGAGGTTGATATGTGCATAGTATTTTTGGAAGGTTTCATCTGGTCACTGTCTTTCAAGAGACAAAACTTGGGGTTTGTTAAAGTCTTTCCAATATGGTAAGATTTCAAAGCAGGTACAACAGGTCAGTTGAGCTTTTCCTTTGCCTCGGCTCAGAAGAACCAAGCTTAGTGCTGCAAATGCGGGACGGTCTAGAGTTAGGGAGCAAGAGGGGGTTTCTGTTTGGGTCTAAATGAAGGCAGTCTCTGGCAGCCTAAACTCAATGTAGTCCCTGAGCAGCAGGCAATTGTACAATGTACAATACTTGGGAAGATACTGTACAGCAACAAGTGCTTACGACAATGAGGTATCCCTAGTAAACCCTTTTTTAAAATATATATCCAGTTTATTTGACAAGAATATTTTTTTTTACTTTGTAAACAATAGCTTTCTTGCTCCTGAAGTCCTTTCTCAGGCAAAGCTCCTGCTGACCCAGCAGAATGAAGACCGAGTTTAAACGGTGACAACAGCTATGACTCATAGCACGTAGTATTTAAGCGTATGTTACTCGATTTAAAACGAACAGCAGGTTACCACCAATATGCATGGATGTCTTTGTGAACCCCCGTGCCTCCGTGCACACACCAACCCAAGATGGTAGTTTTGCTGTATATGCTGCTGATGTGCCATTTATGTACAGGGGTAAACTGAGGCAGGGGGCAACTAAGGACCTAATTCTGCCCCCAGCACGTACCAGTGAGGGTCACAAAGTGTGATTCTGTGGTTCTGAATGGTAGGATGTGCGTTAAATGCGGAGGATTGTGGCTTGTCGCTGATATTTAATACTTGGGTTGTGGTAGTGGGAAGAGCTTGTCTGCACATCCCCGTGCTGCCAGGTTGGCAGCGTGTGTGTTTATATCCAGGGACCCTCTAGCTTGGTAGTTAGTGATGGGGTCGCTGCCACGGTGGTGTCAGGGACTGCTGCTGCAAACCAGCACAGGTACTGCGAGCAAAACCGCTTACCCTTGACAAGAGGAGCGCAACCTTACTTTGGTGCGAGGGTGACCCAGGAGAAAACGTGCTCAAGTGCTCTTGGTTAGGTTGGTGCTCAAGTGCCACCGAAGGCTGGGGCGACTCGGGCTCCTGTGTAGCTTTGACACATTTAAAAGTGTGCCCCGAGGGCAGCTTGATGTCCCTTTCCTCAGCCTTTAGGACAGTGGAGTGGCCTGGCTAAGATGGGGTCAACGTGAAGCTGAACTCTGAAGGCTTTATGCCAAAGCAAAGGTCCTGTTTGCTGTGCTGCGCTGCGCTGGCAGCAAGGAGAAGGGCTTGGGTTTGGGTGCCAGCAGGAGGCAGCCCAGGAACCAGCGGAGCGCAGGAGGATGGCCTGTGTCAGCCGGGCGGGTGGATGGATGCTGGGCACGGGATAATGGTCCATCAGGACAATCATTCAAGAACATGCATTTCTCTCTCTCTTTCTTCACATCTGACTGGTTATCTATTGCTCCTCTTTGCTGCAGTCTGCTTGTAGGGCTTCATAGCTTTTGAAGGTATAAGAATAGGGCTCTTTTTTCCTCCTCCTTTTTTTTTTTTTTTTTTTTCACTTGCCTTGAAGTAATCATCTATATTTAGGTCAGTGACATGATGAAAGATGTTTATGTGTTTTTACCTAAAGCTAGAAATTGCCTTTCCGGATATCACTGAATGGAAAAAAAGCTAATGGAGCCTTGTTGTGCTTTCATTGCTTTTGCAGTGGTGTTCTTGTTTTAGGACTATAGCATGCGGAGCATCCTTCCCCACCACACAGCTCTCGGCTTTCAGCTCCCTCTGCATCCTCCACCGGCTCCCCTGCATGGAGGGGACTCGGAGAAGGGCAAGGGGAAGGTCACAAGGAGTTGTTTTATTCTCTGGCTACCTGGAGCAGGCATTGCCAGCTCTGCCCTATGAAGTAGAAAATGTGGCACTGATAAATCCTGTCCGCTAAGGAGCCGAGCCTTTTTAATATGCAAGTGCTCAGTCAAAGAAAGTAAACAGACATCTCCTTCTGCAGGGAATTACTAGACAAACTGTCTCCCTCCCCTTACCCTCCTTCCTTCCTCCTCCCTTCCATTTAAGTGTAGGAAATTCTGCTTGCTTTATTTGATAAAGAGGAGGAGGGGAAAGGACATGTACTGAATCATGGTTAAGCTGCTGTCTTCTACCCCAAGACCTTTCAGTCTAGATGTGCTTCATTAGTTTGATAAGCAGACACCAAAAAGGGGGAGGGGTGTGGGGTTTGCATGAGGGGATCTGCCTAGGGGCTGCCCGGAGGTTTAAGAAGATGAACTGCTAATGATGTTGAAGCTGTACCTTTTTGGGACCTTGGCTCCTGGAGGGAAAAATGGGCCCTTTTCACTAATTGTGTTGTGCTCAGTGGTGTGATGGAAAGGGACTCACAGGGGAGTGAAACGGAATGAATATCGGCTGGGCTGTTCCCCTGAGCAGCCCCCCTCTCCACTCCTCCCCCAGCCCAACTCTCGGCTCTTTAGCAAGGTATCTGGCATGAAGTCATCCTAAATATTGGGAGATAACATTAGGGAAAGGGATTAATTCAGTGGGTCGTTTATTCGGACAGTCTGGCACGAGCCTTGCAAACTAAACGTAGATTTTTAACGCGCGTTGTCCAAATTGGCAACGCAAATGTTTTGATGAATAGCTACCAGAAAGACTGTGAACCTTGGATCTGGCCCCGTGCATGTGCAAACACAGGATCTAAGGACTTTCAAACTTCTCTTGCTCTAATCCTGTGCCAGCCCTTTTCCTCTCTGGCAGGTTCGTGTCTCAGAAGCGGATAACTGCATCCCCACCGCGCAGCGGGGTGTGCAGTTTTTCACTCGAGGTGCTATCACGTGTTTCCAGGTATACTAATTTTCCTTTCAGCAGCCCCCTTTCACTCAGACGCCACCCCGGTTGAGAAGGTAAAGCGCAATTCCCGGGTGCGCTCGCGGAGCACCCAAGCTCGCAGTAGGTCGGCATTTCCTTTTTTCCTGCCCCAGCATCCAGCCCAGCTCAGCTAAGTGGTGTTAAACTGCCAGCATTTCGGCTTGTAAAGCCTGGCCTGCTCTGCATGTGTTTTCGGGGGTGCGGGGGGGTGGGTGGGTGGTCGGTGATGGACACGCTGCACCGCACTAGGCACAGGAGCCCCTTTCCAGACTGCTACCAAATGCCACCCCAATGAAGCCTATGTCAGCTGGGCACTGCCTCCCCTGGGCCAAGGGAGCCAAAGACAGCTGAAGGTGCTGCTTGGCACTTCGCTTTCTCAAACACCGGTGGGCACAGTGAGCCCGAACCATGCAAATTAATGGGCCTCTGGCTCAAAACAGACCATTTTAACCTAAGTGTAGCATCGCCTTAAAATTGTATATCCCTGCCACAATCGATGGCTAGCTAGTCAGCTACGGACAGGCAGAAATCACTTAGAAAGCCATTCAGCAAGGGGATACAGCAGCCCAGAAGGCCAACCTTATCCTGGGCTGCATCAGAAGTGTGGCCAGCAGGTCAAGGGAGGTGATTCTGCCCCTCTACTCTGCTCTGGTGAGACCCCACCTGGAGTACCGCATCCAGCTCTGGGGCTCCCAACTTAGGAAAGACATGGACCTGTTGGAGATAGTCCAGAGGAGGGCCACAAAGACGATCCAAGAGCTGGAGCACCTCTCCTGTGAGGACAGGCTGAGACAGTTGGGGTTGTTCAGCCTGGAGAAGGCTCAGGGGAGACCTTATAGCGGCCTTCCAGTACCTAAAGGGGGCCTACAGGAGAGCTGGGGAGGGACTTTTTACGAGGGCATATAGTGACAGGATGAGGGGGAATGGCTTCAAGCTGGAAGAAGGTAGATTTAGGTTAGATATTAGGAATAAATTCTTTACTGTGAGGGTGGTGAGGCACTGGCCCAGGCTGCCCAGAGAAGCTGTGGCTGCCCCATCCCTGGAGGTGTTCAAGGCCAGGCTGGATGGGGCTTTGAGCAACCTGGTCTGGTGGGAGGTGTCCCTGCCTGTGGCAGGGGGGTTGGAACTCGATGATCTTTAAGGTCCCTTCCAACCTAAACCATTCTATGATACAGGGTGGAACTTCAGGAGGCAGCCGGGCACCCAGGGAACTGCCCCAAATGTGAGGTCTCCCTGTTGTCAAAGAAAAAGAGCCACAAGATTTGTGGTGTCTGTGGAGCACTTCGGCAGCACAGGAGTGGGCAGCAGGTTTAAAGCAGAAGGATGTTTTGGTTTGGTTTTGTTTTGCTGTCTGCACAACATCTACTTAATGTGCAGAATTCCCTGCTGCACGCTGTTCCAAAGGCTGCGTGTAAAAGGAATTGGATAAATGCACGAAGGAGAGGTTTGCACTTGAGTTACAAGAGTGTGGTAGATCGACGCAGTCTCTAGCACATGATGCTCCTAATCCTCTGATTGCTGCAAGCTGGGAGGGATCCCAGGGGAAGGCTGGCTGTGTATTCGTCCTTGTTCCTTTTACACTTTCCCTAAGCATTCGTGGCTGGCTACTCTCAGAAACGGGATCCTGGGCTAAGAAAACATTTATGTGTAAGACCATTATGTTATGCTGACAGGACAAGGGTGGGGTGAACGCCTGTGTCGGGATGTGGTGGGATAACCTGGGCAGCCCCGGCTGCAGAGCAGAGCTTTATGGAACTGCTGCTGGCCGTAAGCAGTGCCATACGTGACTTCCTCAGCATCCCTTTGATGGGGATGGTCAAAGGAGGAGCGCTGGTGGACAGTGCAATAAACGCTGATGTGTTGTAAACCACTTCACAGAGAGAGGTGAATGTTTCCCAGGGTGTGGTGTGGCGAGGCCGAGAGGCAGACCGTTTGAAGTTGTGACCAGCTGCTTCTCTGCCTTTCTTTTCGGAGACGGCCTTACGTAGTGGGCGACACAGACAACCACAACAGTAATTTCTTAGCCCAAAGGTTATTCGAGAGTTTTTACCACCCCTTCCACCCTGCTGTCTCCTGCCTCAGCCCCGTGCCTGTCCTCTGCCACTCGGAGCCGCAGAGAGGGACCGATGGGGCCAGCTGGTGGCTGCTGCCACCCAACCACAGGGCCCTCCCATGGAAACCTCTCGTCCCACAGTGCTGCTGGGCCTCCCCCTCACTCGGCACATGTTGCGGTTGCGCCTCTGCCTTGACCAAAATCCCTGCTCTGTCAGGTCCCAGCAGGCTACGATCACCCCGGCTCACGGGGGGGGCGCAGGGCAGTCTGTTCCTGTAGAGAACGCAGCATCGCACGGGGTGGTGGAGAGGGGACTGCGCCTTGCTCCCTGTAATTATACCCATCTGTTACTTCCCTGTCTCCGCCGCAACCGAAGCAGCACACAAAGCATCACAAGTGTGATTTAAGCCCCTGGAGAATACAATGGCTTCATTTGAACCAGCCGAGCCGGCCTCTGATGCCCCGCTTTTACTGCCCCGCTGCTGCACGCTGGGCTGTTGAGGGCCGCTCTTTTACAGAGCCATTCGCTGCTCGGTCATTATTAACTCTGGGCCTTTTTGTTGTTCCTGCTGCTGTTGTCAGACTCTCGCTGAGGGGACAATGTTGTAGCTGTTCCTCCTTTCCCTATCAAAGCGACCGGTTTGGGAGTTTAGTGCCTTCCACATTAAAGGGACTGGTAAACTGGGTTTGCATTGCAGTCGCTCTTGTTTTCTGTGCCCTCTTGTCATTGCTGTTGACTCATCAGGCTGAAGTGTCTGAGCTTAATTGAAGCAGTAACAATGCAATCAACATTTCTCTCTATTTTTATCTGCATCTCCCCCTCCCATCTGGTTTTTCTGCTGCCTGACATGCTATTTCTGGGGCTGAGAGCTTGGCAGCCTTGCAAAGGGTTGCACTGGGAGGGGACTGAGCCACAACTGGAGCAAAGCCCACCAAAGGTAACCGGGGTTCGTTCTTTCTCTCGGCAGTGCTGGACTCCCCGCATTATAATCTTCATCCTCGCTGTGCTGCCCTTGTCACCTCCCCCTGTCATCCTTCCCGCGGCGTGGAGAAGGCCCAGGCAGAGGGAAGTAATTCTACAGCAGGGCCTTATGGATGCACCTAATTAGCATAAAATTAACATAACCCTCTTTGTTTAACAGAGTGTATCCAGCTCTCCTCCTTTATCCAAGTGATGTGTCCAGAGGCAGGGAGGAGTGACTGGTCTTGGTGAGATCTTCCAGAGGTTGGTGGTAGAGATGCTAGCTTGGTCTTTGAATGCTAAAGCGTTCGCCCCTGGCTTCAAGAGGAGAACAGAGTGTCCCTGCCAGCTGCACACTTAGGTGGCAACTGTTCTGCAGCAGATGATTGATACTCACGTTTTCAAACACCGGTCTCCAGCGTTAGATGGCTGTGTATATACAAGTAGCCTGATTTGTCAGGGGTGCAAGGCTGGGAGCAGCAATATCTTTATCAGAGATGCTAAGAGCTCGGAAAAATCCACCACTTTTCCTCAGGTGCTTAATTACAGGCTCCGAGACGTGACTGCTCTTGAGCTTTGAGAGCAGGGCTAGGATTTGGACGCCACTGCTGAGTATGCCTCTTTGACCGGTGCTCCCAGCATCTCGCACAGCCAAGCAAAGAGCCTGGTGTGGCAAATATATTTACTGAGGGTGCGATAAGGGACAGATCCACAGCAGTCAACTTCCGCTGGCTTCTTACATTGATTTTATTTTCCTCTTGCCTCTACGAGTGCAAAGAACGTCCTGCCTGTGTCAGCCTTTATCTTCCCCCAGCAACAGCCGAAGAAGATGCATCTGCACGTCACCCAGCGTAGTATACAGCTGTAGCTGCACCGTTCGTTGCCGTACCATTGGGAAGCTAGAGAAGCCAGCGCAGCTGAGTCAGGGGCTTGACAAAGGCGTCTTGTCACTTTGCAGAGAGGCTGTACTCTCTGTTGCTTTCTCGGTCCTTTTTCCATACCGCTCCTCCAGCGCCAGGTTTGCCCGGGAACAAGCAGAGAAAGCCTGGGAGAGTGAAGCCACGGCACGGGAGCTGGAAGCTCTTAAGCTTCTGTAAACGTGGCCACTTGGAGGAAAAGTAGTGATGGGAGGCAGGAAGGAGTAAGTCAGAAAATGTGGCCATTTTTTAATACATGAAGTAGCAGGGCAAAGTGCAGCTTTGTTGGATTCACCGTTAAGTGCCGTGATTCATCCTGGGCCCACCATGGAGAATTTCTGATCCACAGCCACTTTCTTTGCACGTGAGAGCATTCGCGGGGGCTTTAACGTGCTTTGCTGTATGAGCATTGAAATACAAAATTAGTTTTGCCCGGGTGTTCCTCAGCGTCCCTAAATAGGCAGGCGCCCAGGCAAGTAGCTGCAGTGAGACAGTTTGCGTTGCAGTATGTGGCTATAGCAGTCTGGTCATCTCTGGTAGAAGCTGAAGAGCAAAAAAGGTCTCTGAAAGAAAGGATGGTCTTGGACCAGTCTGGCCCCATCTAACTGGGCCACGCTTCTGATGCCTGTGCCCAGAGGGTGCGCAGCAGTTTGGGTGGGTGGAGTAGCAAGAAACAAATGGATCCTAAAGGTTTTGCATCTCGGAGGGATGCCAACTGGCTTTAAAGTGTCTTTTCTTCTGAAATCATTGTGGGTTACTGTTGTTGATGGCAAAACCTAAGGTGCCGAGAGGAGAAAGTCTGAGGGAAACTGGCGGTTTTTTTCTTTTTCCCCTGTCTAATGTTTTGCTGCACTTAGCAGCACACGCGTGTAGTTGGTGTCTTGTGTTTTTTCTATGTAGCTGCTTCGTTCCCCCAAATGCATGTTTAGCTCTTCCGTGAAGCAAGGGCAGGCAGAGAATTAGCTGAAAGTATGAAAATGCCAGTAGTAAAAGAAAAAAAAACCAGAAGCTAGAACAGGCATCTGGGTAGGTGAATTTGTTGAAAATACTTTAAACTTGTGCCTGGGAAATGCCTGGATTGCAAGTTGACAGAGTCCTTTGCAGTGAGACACGCCTCTCCTTTGTGTGAACTATACCGCCCTGCATCCTCTTGCTGTCACCTTTTTAGTGTTGTTATTGGACTGTTCATCTCTATTTTGTAGTCTTTTTTTTATACAAAATTAACGTACTCTTCTCCTGCCCCCTCCCACCCTGCGGTGCAGATAAAGACTGCTGCTTCGCATCAAAACGAGAAATGCTTTTAAGACAGTACACGCAGATCTGGACCTCTCAGCACTGATGCTGTAATCTCTGCTGGCATTTTCAATGATTTTATGTCCTCACGTTAGACTTTGCCTCACAAATATATATACAAAGCCCAAATCGTGTTATCTTGAGAACAAATGCTTTCAAATATGTTGGAAGGGTGTGCAAGGACCCGCCGCTAAGCGAAGGAAGGCGGGAGGCAGCTTTGTTAAATGCTCGTTGATACCTCTTGCTGTTGGCAGAGCCCAAAGTTTTAATCAGCTCTGTCTGTCTGTCTGTCTCTGCCTTCTGCGTGTGCATTTACTTGTGTCGGCACGTTTTTGTGCCGTGCGATTTTGCCTGTTGGCGTGTCTCTCGCGTGCGCGCCTCGCTTCGGCTTGTGTTTGCCCGCGTGCTCCGTACGGGCTCTGCTCCGGTGTGTCCCAAGCATGTCTGCCTGTGCCTTTGCTGGCCGCGCCGGGTCTCTGGGAGTCAGCCGTCGTGCCGGCATCTTCCTCCCTGCGCGGTCCTGACTTTCAATGTGTGCATCTCCCAGCGCATCTGCCTGCGCGCATCCCTCTCCCTGTGCCTCCGGTGTGTTTGCATGCCCGGCCGCAGGACGGTACACCGCGGGCTGTGTGCGTGGCGGGGCTGGCAGCGTTTTAAACGGAATTGGGTGACTGTGTTCATGTTGAGATGGAGACTCCATCGTTTCCTTCTGTCAGCCTAACGGGCGCTTGCACCGGGGAGGAAAAGCTGTTGCCTTGGTGGCTTCGGTGAAGTGAAATAAAATGCCGTTTCGAGTTGGTGGGAGTGGGGATCATTCTCAGATGTCAGCTCCTTAAAAACAGCCTCACTTAAAATGTACGGGGAGAGAAGAAAATGGATTTTTCTCTTACAGGAGGGGCTTGTACTCTTTGCGTGGTATTGGATTCCGCCGCCCCCCCCCCCAAGATCCAGGCGGAATGCCGCGCTCCGAAGGGAAGGTCTTTAAAAACAAAACAAAAGGCAGCTGTCAATTTAATCCACGCTCCCTGATAAAATTCCAGCAGAGTTCCTTTTTTTCAGAGATGAAATAAGAACCCTGGCAGGCCCTCTTGACTGGCCACATAAATCATTCGTGGTAATTGCTCTGAGAAAGACGAGTGCCTCTTTAGGTGCAGGGAAAGGGGGGATGGCGCCCGCTGCCACCGCGCAGCACCCCAGGTACCCCAGCTGGCGGGGAGCATCCCCCCCTCCCTGGGCCGGGGGGGGCACCTACCTGCAGCAGGGGTGGGTGCTGCGAGCCCAAGGGGAGGATGTGCTGCAGAGGATAAATAATAGGGTTTGCTGTCGCCTTCCCTTTGTTGTTGGTCCTGCTTTAATCGCCCTGGAGGGATTAAGAGTCAGACGAGGGGAGGGGGGATTTTGGGGAAAGGGCGGGGAGGGGGGGGCTGAGAAGGAGGAGAGGGGGGAGGGAAGGATGGAGGCGCGGGGAAGGTGGAGAGAATGAGATGGAGGTGAGAGGAAGAAGCGAGAGATTGATTTAAGTGGCTAGCGTTTAGTGCGCTGGCGGCACAGTTTCAATTAGCTAATATCTCCCTGGGTCGGTGCGTGACTCTGCACGCTCCTTGTCGCTCCGATTAGAAGTGGAACGGCCATAAAAAGGCACAGCGCTGGGGTCTGGTGTCAGCTCGCCGGCTGCAGCGGTGCAGGAGGACAGCTGCTCCGGGAAGCCGCAAAGCTGCGATTGCTCTTTCCCTGGGCGGTCATAAAGCCGGTGATAATAAAATAACAGGGCTCCAAAGCAGCGCCACAGGAGCAGCCACCAGCCGCAAACCTGAACGAAGAGGGCGCTGCTTAACTCGCCCCTTCGCTTTCACGGTAGAAGCAGTGGGGTGTAGCTGGTGTTGTATTTAATACGTAGCTGTAACTGCTGCCATCAAAACGATCTTTTCTTAAACCGTTCGTTGAACCCCAGTGGGTCTGAGTGGTTTTGGGGGCGTAGCTGCAATTAAGAATAAATATGTAAATTGTATATAAGGTAAAATCGGTACATACGAACAAGGAGGGTAAAGGGAAAGGGCACGGAGGACCAGAGTGGGAGCCTGGAGGGTCTGGCTTGCGTTCCTGCTCCGCCACTGGGCCACGGTGGCCCAAGCTCCCCTCTCCTGAGCCCACCATCCCTCGGAGCGTGGCCGGAGCAGCCTCTACAAGCCGGGCTGTGCGCGGGGGGGATACGTGAGCAGGGCAGCAGAGCTGCACGGTGGCATGGGAGCCAGAGCGGTGGGACCCGGCAGCACGCTGGCTCTCAGCATCTCATGGGGTGCTGCTGGCTCCCCAGACAAGCCTGTGCCTGCTGTCTTGCTGGCGAGTCATGTATTGCTGTTAAGGGCTGTTCAGTAGTGATGCCTGTCAGTTTTGAAATGCAACCCCCCAGCCTTTGATTCTGCGGCACCCACTTTATTTCGCTGGGCTCCACAGGGGAAGCCCACTTCCATTTCCAGCGCGGCACCAGAGCTGACATTGCCTCTTTTCCTTGCCGCAAACCAGCTGCCCTGCCAGTATTTCAGACGTCTCCTTCCCTTCTTTCTTTGTGGGCATGGAGCCCAGCTGCTGAGCACACGCTTCAGCCTCCCTCTGTGCGGGGCCCGAAGAGAAAGACTGAGAAACAAAGGAGTGCAGCCAGCGTGGCTGACTGGCAGCTGGAGGCTCCCGGACAAGTTGCTTGCACCCTTTCCAGCAGAGTCTCCAGGCTGAGAAGAAGGGATAAACATGTGCCCACTGGGGGCTCTCCTCCTGCTGCTGGCTCCCAGGTGCCAAAATGCCGGTCCCTGGGCATGGCACTGGGAGCCAGCAGCATCCTTCCCTCTTTGGATTGCCCTTTCCACGCTCTGCAGGCGCTCCTCCCTCTCTCTCGGAAGTTGTGGTGAATGCACAAGCGTTTGCAATGGTGAGGGAAAAAATAATTTACGGGCTACGAGCCTTGCACATGGGCGGGAAAGGGCTAAGGTGTATGGCAGCAAAACCGCAAAGAGATGGCATACAGCCACACACACGTATGTGCCACACACATGTGTGTACCTGGCGGGGTCCGTATTAAAACACACCGTGACCCGTGGAGCCCCTCGGTGACCTTCCTTCTCAGAGCCCTGGCCCGCAGGTGTTTGGGAGTTAACGTGCGGCAGTGGAGGAGGTCGCTGTGCCCAGCTGTCATCCTGCTCCCGCTCCCGAAGCAGCTCCCCGTGCAGCGAGAGCAGCTTAATCATTTTCGAATCAGCTCCGGAGCTGCCATAGCTCACAGCCCAGCACATTAAGGTGAACTGGCACAGATTGCAGTCTGCCTTAATGGACTGCAGCCGTGCAAGAGAGGCTTTTCCAGCAGCAAAGCTCTCCCTACCGCACAGGTAGCCCTCTGTGGCAGTGCGGTGGGATGGACGCAGCCCCCAGCTCCATCCATCAGCGCGTGCGAGCTAGCTGTCAAACTGAAGATGAGTGAGTTTGCATGCTGCAGGGGAGCGCGAGGATTTCAGCCTGCTCCCTACGCAGTGGGGCCAAGCGCGGGGAGCCCTCCTGGCCCAGGTCCCCCCGCCGCCGCCAGCGGTGATGGGGCTTGTCCTCCTAATGATGAGGAAGGAAACGGTTGAGATTTCCGTTTTTAGGAAAACTGGAGCACAAAGATGTAAAGGGCCAAGGGTGAGGAAGAAGGGATGCAAAGTGCTGGGGATAAAGGCCTTTGCGTTAGCAATGGCATCCTGCTCTCTCCAGTCCCGTACTTCTTGCTTTCTTAAACCCTTTGGTTCATGGTAATCAGCTCTGCATGAAAAGTACACACTGTTTTGCAGATACAACATCCAGCTTCCTGTTCCATTTATTCTGCCGGTTGCCTATATTTTTCCCTTTCTGTTCTTACCACTTTTGAAAAACATATTAAACTACATTTCCCGCTGTTTGAAAATGAACCAGAGTTTAAAAGCACCTTGCCTTTGAGGTGAAGATGTTAAGAATCATAAAACGGAATTAAAATATCTGCATCCGCGCCCTATTTCACGGCGGGTCTCAGCTCTAAGGAAACTGCTGACTTGGTGGAAAAAAATGGCAGTTCCCGTGTGGAGTGATAGCGGAGGGATGATCTCCTGCACGGAAGCACTCGCCAGAGGAGGTGATGAAGCCCTTGCGTCGTTCAGTGAGGGCTGTCATCTCAAGAGCTGCACTCCCACACTGCAAAGTGGTTCATTGATCTTGTGGGCGCTGCAAGGAGGGGAAGGTGAGCTGTCCCCGCTCCCTGATGCAGCCCCTCAAATAACCTCGCTTAGTACCATATTGTGCCATTTAGTGACTGGCGTCCCTCACTGGCTCTGACTGACGGTTCTGATTTCACTGGAGGGAAAAGCCCAGGGGGTGAGGGACCACGGGAGTCCCCAGTCGGAGGGGGAAGGATGATGGCCTGGAGAAAGGGCCCAGTTCCTCCTCCTGGCAGTTCCAAGCGGCAACCTCAGCTGCCGGGTATTCCTTTTCTCATTTGTTACATCTGGTCCTTCATAGGATGGCCGTCCAGAAAATTTGACCCGATTTCCGCTTGAGACCCTGGTTGCTCAAGTCAGTGTTCGTGGTACCTCCCAGAGAGCTAAACCAGTAGTCCTTTGTGAACGTGGCTCTGGGAAACCTCGGCTGAAAGTATAGAAGAATCTGCATCTTTTTTGCAGTCAAATGTGTGGTTATCTCTCCGTTAACTTTCTAGCCCCTTGAAGTGCTTCTGAATCATGGTAAAGTTGTTTCATTAATTGCTTGATTTTAAAGTAATCTTCTTCCTATCTTCCTGGAGAATTTACTAAGGGATCTGGTTTGCTCATCAACACTTCTGCGAGGGATGCACTAGGAAATGTACGGGTAGAGAGATTTCAACAAAATGTTAATAGATAGCAGCGTTGTAGGTGTGATAGATGGGTGGCACCGAAGAGGTTAATGTAACGTTGTACACACGTCACTTATGATGGATAGTCTTGTGTGAGCAGTGCCATTTCTGAGGTGCCAGAAATAATTCCCCTGCTGCTTTTGTTTCTTTTGGATAGGAGAAGCAGGGATTGATCACTTCCAGGGAGCACATGTAGTCAAGGGCTAGCCTCGCGGGTTTTCCAGTACTGCTCGTGCCTGAGAAATAACTCAGAAAAGAAGGCAGTGGTGGTTTCTCTTCTTTGTCAAAGATGCTCCAGACTATTGGAAATATGCAAATTTTTCTCATTTCCACTCCTCTCATTCTACCCAAGATCTAAAATTAAGTTAAGCTGTCTTTCTTACACGTCAATAGCGAGACATCAAGGTTCAGATGGTTCGGTCTAGCTGAATCTTGCTGCTTTGGGGAAGGGTGCAGGTATGAGCTCAGTTTGCCAGTGACTATGCTGCGGTTACTGGAAGAGTTCATTGCTCCTCTCCTCAGTTGTGTTGGTGTCACTGCTCTTGTTGAATATTCCCTAACCTGCTTTAGCTAAAAGGAGCAGGTTAGGAAAGCCTTGCTGTTTATACTATTTAACCCTTTTCATTTGGATGGCAGTGGAGTAAAAAGCGCTTAAATCATCCATTGCAGAAACTTGTCTGAGTGAGTTGTCAGTTTTCATTAGAAGGTGATGGAAAACAGAGTAGGGACCATGTGGGCGAGAGGGAGATTTTCAGCTGGATTTGGAGGAAGGTGCCTGCTTGCGGGCAGAGAGGGCAGGATGTGTGCCCCGCGCTCAGAAGTGAGCAAAACCTGCACTGGTTACGGTTGCATTCCAGGAGCTCCTTGCCCGTTTCTAGGGCCAGATCAGAAACGGGCACATCTCTCTAAGCCCCACGGGAAGCTGTGTCTTCAGTACATTAAGAATAGCTTCCCTTATCCATTATCCACTAAGAGGTCTGTTACCAGTCAGCTGTTGATGTTGCAGGCCTTTTGGGATGGCCCAGCTGGAGCTTGTTTGAGAAACGCATTTGTTGCACCTCAAGTTGCACCAGGGGAGGTTTAGATCGGATCTTAGGAAACATTTCTTCACAGAAAGGGTTGTCAAGCATTGGAACAGGCTTCCCATGGAAGTGGTTGAGTCGCTGTCCCTGGAGGTATTTAAAAGACATGTAGATGTGGTGCTTAGGGACATGGTTTAGTGGTGGAATTGTCAGTGCTAGGTTGACTCGATGATCTTGAAGGTCTTTTCCAACCTAAATGATTCTTTGTTTCTTCTTAGCTAGCTGAAATGTCTACCTGACTGCTATCTTTTCAGGTGAAACATATATAGATGCTTTCTATTCCTGAGCCCTAGAGGTTGAGATTTGCAAGGGCTGGTAGGATCCCATGGGGCGCTTAGATACCCGTGTGGACATTAAGAGCAGTTGTCAACATGCGAGCTAATGTAGTGATAAAAAGGTGAGCTAGCATATGCTCCCAGGCAGAAGCTGGAAGCTGCCCACAGAGAATAGGATAGGATTTTTGACAGTAAAAGCTGACTCCTTTTGGATCTACAAGCTGTGCAGGTGAGTCCCAGTTGCAGTGGGGGCCCTCCCTTGTTTTTCCTGGACAGCACAGAAGGTGGGACTAAGAGGAAGCATTACTAAAGGCAACATTATACGTGCTCGGGGTCAGACAGAAGCGTTGTACTGGCATTAACCCAAACCCCAGTCTCGTTTTTAACCTCTGCTGTGTGAAATGCATAATCCAGGGTTATCTTTTACTTAAATGTAAGCAATTGCTAAGCTAAGTTTCCAGCTGTGAATACAGCTTACCCTGTGACTGCAGCGCTTGGATGCTGACAGATGTGTGTGTTGCCAGCTGACACTTGGAGAGCCGGATTGATTGGCTCAAATAGGAATTCAGAGATTTATTTGAAGGGTCGTGTAGGTTCTTCAGAGCATCTCCTCCGTTCAGGCTGTCAGTTCTGCCTTATGAGCACATCTGAAAGGTGGCTGTACAGGTACTGTTTAGACGCAACATGGCAGAATTACAGTTTGTCTCTAATTTTTTTACAGTTATATTTAAATAGAATTTAAGGTTTGTTGCGGTTAATTATATAAGGTCATCTGTAAGCTACAGATCTGGGAACAGCTTGGTTAGTTCAGGGTGATATACTGGCACTTCTAGCCCCTCCTCTGAGGCAGTGAGAGGTATTAAAGCAGAAAGCCTCAGAATCTAAATGGTATTTTAGCACAATATATTTCATTCTGTTTTCACTGGAATGTCTTTTTAATGGCAGTACAGAAATCTCTGTAAGGTATACTTCCACCCGTATCTCCATACTCGGGTCTCATACATTTGTACTCATGAGGTACATCCACTTTGTTCTTCCTAGCTTAGATCAAGCAGATTTTATTTGAGCACATCTCTGGCTGTGTTATGCCTTAGACCTGAATAATCATGAACTGAATTCCCAATTAGCTTGCCTTTTGCAACTGAAATCCTGTTGATTTCAACAGTATAGTCTGGTTTAAAATACACATTGAAACTGCTCTCCCAGTACATCCCAGGGGGACCTTGTAATCTTATTAGATGCACCTGCTGCCATTTTATTTTAACCTCTCAGTTTTTCCCTGCAGTATAATGAATTCAATATTCCTCTGCCACAGAAAGCCATCCCGAATGAGCTTTACCATCGCTGTTCGGAGGAACAGCCCTGCCTCCCAAGGAGCTGCTGGCAGCATCTCCATCCTCCGCTGCCTGCAGCAGCCGGGGATCACCTCCACCTCCTGCAGCTGCCAGCAGACCCTTGTTGGACCCTGTGCACGCAGGTGCTGGCACCAGCATCCCCGGCGTCTGCCCCAGCCCGGGACACCGGTGACAAAGGTCCCCTTGGCCGGGGTCGGGCAGCTGGCGCTGCAGGTGGTTACGCCGAGTGGCGCGGCCCTCGCAAGCTGGGGAAACTTGGCTCTAAATCTTTTTTCCTGTGGCTGTTAAATCAGTAATGAAGCAGGGTATAAAGTGCTTTTGCCGCTTCTGGGATATCAGGCCTCTTCACTGCCGGCTTCACAGCTGTTACTTCTAATCAGCTGGGCAGGCACCATAGAAATGTCAATTTTAATAAACAGGCTTTCATTTCAAATTTGGTTTAGGTTTTACTGGTGGAGAAGTGTGTGTGTGTGGGGGGGAGCTGCTGACCTTGTGATCTCCTGTGTCAGGGCTGCTCATGGAACCATGTAACTTCCTCCCTTGCCACCCTCCCTCCCATGCGCGCGTGCCCTGCTGGAAATGGAAGGGGGACATTAAGGTGTGATGGTGACCAACCTTAGCCATGGACCCGGTGGTCCCGTCCCAGGCAGCGGGTGTGAGTGGGTGGGCAGGAGAGAGCTGTGGAGTTTTCCCCCCAAGAGATCTCAGAGCTTTCAGCAGTCTGCGGCTCAGGGACTTCCAGAACCACCGGTCATGTCTCTGTGTTTAATTAGAGGTGTTTAATTAGCAGTGGCTCTGTTTGGGTCACACTCTGCTCTGAGCCCGGGCCGTGCCAAACTTGATAAGGCTTAGTACTGTAGTGCAGCCGCTTTCAAGCCTGGGAATTAAATAAATGTAGAAGTCAGCGTCTTGGCTTGAATCCCTGCTAGGAGCCTGACGTGGTGGGACTGAGGTGGGCTGAGGCCTGGGGCCTTGCCTTCAGGGCTCAGGAACCTCTCTGCAGCTCCAGGTCTGTGCTGGGCCATGAGCTTTCAAAGGAGGGCACCTGCCCCTGGTACTGCTCTCCTGCCCACCTCCCACTTTTCTCCTGCCGCCTCAGGCACTGATATCCACCAGCCTCACCATCTCCAGCCAGGTCCCCCCACCATTGCTCTGTTAGCAAGAAAATCATAGGCATCCCTGTAATATTTCTATTGCTCTTTGCTGGTCTTGCTAGATCCAGGAGAAGTCCCAGGTGTTACCCAAGGCTTGGGCAGAGTAGCTTCTTGCAGGTGCCATTTTTTGTTAAAGCTGTGTGGGTTAAGGGAAGAAAAAGAAGAGGAAGAATACTGATTTTTCTTTTACATTCTTCAGTCACTGCTGTGGAGTTACAGGCATGGGCATGAATCCATTCCCAGGAAGCCACCAGCAGAATTTGTTAAAGGGCAGGAGATGAAGTATTTGCAGCAAGTGGAAGTAAATCACGCTGGGAAGGAGACAGGGAGAGAGGGAAGGCCCCCCTGAGCCTCATTGCAGATGCTGCCTGCTCAGCCCGGGAGCGGCCAGCAGCATCCCGGAGCGGACGCTGATGTGGTTCGCCTCGTGGCTGCGGGGGATCCGGGCACCGTGCCTCCAAACACCCGTTTAGACGCAGGAAAAGCACGCCCCTCTCAATGCACCGTCAGAAGCGGTTGTGTGAGAGACCGCGGGTGCCTGCGTGCGCGTTCGTGCGTGCACACCTCCGCACGGAGGGAGAGCAGGGAGCGTTTCATGCTGATCCTGGGGAATTTGGCTTCCTTTTAACCGAGGATCTCTGCTCGAACACATTTTTTTTCCCCCTAGCAATCCCTCATTGTCAGGACTTCAATATTTTCTGGAAACGTGTAATATGTCTGGCCATTTCTGTCTGTTGAGGAGAATCGACGTGTGGGTTGTAATATATATTAATTCCCCAGAGGGACATTGAACTGTTTCCTCTGCCCAGGTGGAAAGGGATAAACACAGCCACTGACATGCTGTTTAGTCTGAAAATAGCCCACTGAATGCATAATGAAGAGCCTCCTGAGGAGTTACTCTGCATGTTAAAATGGTGTTCAGCAGCCTGTGCTGTCACACAACATAATTTGAAGATGAATGTGCATCCAATCAGCCTACCAATAGCTGACTGTCACCGTCTGGCCATTAGTATTACCTGTCTGTTCAATGGCAGCCGCGTCTCTAGGAAGCAAGAAGTTTGTCGGTCCCAAAATACGTCTTATGTGTGAACGAGACAAATGAGGAACTCTATGTCTTGGCTTTGTGCTCAGCGCCCATTTCACGCTGAACAGCCACTTGGCTTTAGCTGGCGAGGACAAAAGAAAATGAACATTTTTCTTCAGTGGGAGGATTTCTGAATGTTCAGGGGAAAGAGCACCCCGCGTCCTTTGTAAGCCTAATGGAGGCAGAGCGGCTGAGGGTCCTTCAGTGATAGATGCTGCGTCTTCTGGCCCACGCGGTCCCTGCCTGCACTGAAATAAAAATTGCCAACCTTGATCCTTTAAAATGCGAGCCAGCGTTTGAGCAAAACGGCTCACGTCGGAGTCAATTGACAAGTGGCTTCTGCTGTTTAATTCACACCCTGATAACAACACTCGCATGAATGATATGTAGACACCACTTTTGTCTCCGAACGTTTGACAGCAATTAGGGCTTCACTCCAGGGGCAGAACATCATAGTAACAACTGGAGTGCTGTAGGAGGAGGTTAGGGTAAAGAAATTAGCCATCTGTCTGGTGGAGACTGTATCCTCCAGGAGGCAGTTAGATGTCAACAACGGGCAAAATGTTTCCATTCTCATTGTCCCGCACTTCGGTTGTACACAATGGCCTGAAAGGCGCACAGAAGCCCCATTCACTTCCAGTTACATAGAGATCTGCCACCAGCCACCCTGACAAACACTCCCTGGCTATTGTAGCTAGTGGCAGCTGAGAGCTGCTCCCCTCTGCGCCGCTTGCAGCGATGCCTGTCAATTTTGGATGTCCCCATCCTGTAAAGCCGGGAGGCAGGGACGTAGGTGTTTAGCAGTAGAAAGCAGAGCCTGACTGCAAATGAGGAGGCAAAGTGATTTTTACAGCCCTTCGCTTCAGGCGGGAGGAAGCCGGCGCCGGTACGGGCTTAGGCTCTGCAGGGTGTTCCTGGGCTGTGAACCTCGAACGCGACACCGCGTCCTGAGAGGGAGAGGAGCGGGTAGATCTAATCAGCGCCGCGTGGCTGTTTATCAGCTCGCCCAGCGTGGCCATGCTCCACACCGCTTAGAGCCAGGCATCCATCAAGTTGCTGCTTGGAACTTTGATTTAAGAAACTTCCCATCACCAGGGACGGTTACTGCTAGGTTAGTCCGGGCGAGGGTTTAGGGGAGCGCGTGTTGACATTTGGTCGTGTCAGTCACACTGAGCTACACAGCCAGAGAGAACTGCCAGGTCTCTCACTGTCTGCTCTGAAGGACTGTCTTTATAATTTCTACTGCACAGCCATGTTACTTTTTTTTTTTTTTTTAATAATAATTTATTTATTTAAATAAAACCCAAACAGCTAGAGCATTTTCCTGTCAGGAATCTAGATCTGATAAACAGAGTGCGCTTGGACAAGTCCCCTAGCTCGATGATTAAAAATTTCAAATTTAGGAGCATTTTTGTTGCTTTATGTGCACACACATGTGTGCGTCAATAGAGAAGAGCGCTTGTGGGAGAGCAAGGGGCAGTGTAACCTGTGTTTTCATTGTCTGCATTCATTGGATTCAAAAGGTAAATTATCAATACTGTAACTTGGTTCAAGACTACTGTCATTGTAAAAAATACAGTTCACAAATAATGTATCTAGAAAAGCAACCACCTCTATGAGCCTTCCTAATGTGCAAAGCCAACCACACGTGATGGCAAAGGTAGGACTCTGGTCCCCTGATGTTCCCCAGAAGGCAGCTGGTGTCTCCCTTCCTCCAGGTCCTTCAAACTAATTCTGTACGTTTATTAAGTGGCATGAAATTCAACCCTTTGAAGCTTCCAAATCTCAAGTGAGACTTGACACAGCGACAGAGCTATTAACTCTTCTGTTCCTTCCGTGGACTCTCATGAGTCTGTCTTTCAAGGCTTGAGTATCAAGCCTTTATCTTTCCCAAGACTCATGTCTGACACCCTCCTACTCTTACACTAGGCTGTACGTTACATACTGTCTTGTGGTCAGCTGGATGGGGCTGAGTTTGGACAAACCTGGTTCTTCCTTATAGGAACACACGGCCAGTGGCAAAGTAAGTTTTCTTTATTTTAACAGCAGGGAGACACCCTATGGATAAAACTTATTTTAAATTAGTGGCACATGTGTATCTGCCTGCCCAGCAGATGGTTCCTTAGGTAGGCTTTTCAGGACATCCCAGCAGATGACCTTCCATGTCGTCTTCCCCCAGCAAGTCATTTTCTCTTTTGTATAGTCCCTTTCTGAACTTCCTTAGTTTTTGTTCTTCTCACCCGATTTGTGGGGAGTCCTTTCCAAGCTGTTTGTTAGCTGGCTAGCAGCAGGCGGTAGGATCTTCAGTGCTAATAGTGCAAATTTTGTCTCTCAGCAGACCCATGATTACTAACAGATGGCTTGTCAGGACTACTCGTTTCCTTCCTAGTTGGTTTGGTGGGGGTTTTTTTTGTAGCCTTTAATGAAATGAAATAGTAAGCATTACAATAACCAGGTCAACTTATAGTATTCATAAATTGTTACAGAACAGATCCACTTCTGTTGCAAAATGAATCCATTTTTGCACAGACGCTGTACCTTCTAGAATCGGCCAGCACATGCTGTTTAGTTTGCACTGGGGTATTTTGTTTGGTTGGTTTTGCATACAGTGATCTACCAGGTTAAATGCTGAGCCATCAACAAAACTCTCCATCTGACTCTGGTCAGAAGGTTGCGTTTAAGGGAGTGTCACCGGACACAGTGTCCCTTGGCTGCTGGATAAGAGTGTAGTTTTTTTCTTCTGTAGAAAGTAGTGACCAAGTTAAATGCTGAGCTGTCAACAAAGCCGTCCATCTGACGCTGGTCAGAAGGTTGCCTTTAAGGGAGTGTCACTGGACACAAGTGGCCCTTGGCGTTGAGTACTGCTGGATAAGAGTGTAGGTTTTGTCTTCTGTAGAAAGTAGTGACTCTTCTTGAAAAATATAAAAGTGTTTTGCTGGAAATTGGAAGATTTGCCTGAAGTGTTCTGTTTTCTAAGCGCTTTTTTTCCCCAGCATTTGGCAAAACTTATTAATTTTTCCTCTGAAAACAGGAACCCGTTGTGATGAATGTTATGCAGTTGAAATGGTAATTTTCCAGGGGAAAGAAGTCTCAAAAGAAACTTTTTACCCAGTCCCAGTATTTAAGTAAAACTCTGTGTTCAAGTTCTGCCCATCTGTGAAAGCACTTTGTGAGGCCACGGTTTAGAAATAATGTCGCTGTTTTCCCAGCCAACAAGATTGCGCGTTGCCTTTTTAGTGCCACAAGTGGTGTCCATTTAGTGGTCAGAGGTGGTCAGAGTGAATCATTTCCCATTTTCCTCCCAAGACGCGAGCTTTGTAGCGCTCCTTGCCGTGGCTGTTTTAGGGAACAAAGATCCGGTAATCAGCCTGGCGTACAGATCACACAGGACTGTTCCTGCATCTTGTATGAAAGTCACAGATTTAGTATTTCAGTCACTAAAAGCCCCCGCTGAGCCATTCTCTTGAAACATACTTTTTAAGTCAAATTTGGAGAGGGGAGCAAGCAGATAGATGGCTGTTTTTCAGGGCTGGAGCAGCCTCTGATCACAGGCAGATAGATCTTTCTTACGCTTTACTTTGCTCTTTTACCAGCGTTTTCAGACCTATTAAGGATTTTATCTTGCCTCCACAGGCTGTAATTCTCTCTCAGAGCTCTAACGTGCATGTACACGGAGTTTTTTATTAGCTTGGTAGGAGCCGTTTGGTCCTATCGTGGTGTGAGGGGTAAGTCAGCCAGAAGAGACCACAATGCAACCTTGGTGGTTTCCTGCGTGACTTGCCAAGGAAAAGCGACTTGTCAGCAGACCAGGCGCTTTGGAGAACAGACCCAGTGCTGGTGGGAGGAGGAATCCGGTGGCATCGTGTGTGTTCATCCTTCAGGCAGTGTTTTACTCGTGCTTTCCAGTTCAGCAGCGTTGGAGGTGACAGAGGGAAGAATAATAAACTAAATTGGTGTCCGGTGGGGTAGGTATGCTGACTAACGTTTATCTGAATAGACATTTATCATCCCTATCCACGATGAGCCCAAAAGGCATAAGATCTACGGAAAAGTAAGAGCAAAGGTTGGTAGGGGCACCTTCTTCTCAGCCAGTTGTTAGGATTTAATTATGTATTCCAGTAACAGTCAGTACCTAAAATAAGCAGAGGGCTGATGTGAAATCCTCTGACCTCTTAGAGACCTCCACACTCCTTGGTAGAAAGAAGCAGGGGAAGCAAAAGATAAAGTGGACAATAACGACAGCAGAATCCATGGTAAAAAATGGGAAAAGAAATTAAAGGAGAAGGAGAGAAATAGATATGACTTGTTGCCTTTTGTAGTATGGATTGGTTTGGATGTCTCTCTGCAGCTGCCGCTATTGCTGCTGCTGCCACCGTTATTTATTATTCATTATTTTAGCACAGTGAAGGAGCAGTAGTTGAAATAAGCTCAAGAGCATGACATTTGGTAACAAATGATTTTGAAGACTGTCCCCCAAAATAAAGTTACAGATTCATATTTCAAAGGCTATATAGATGGAAGATCCCACTGCGGGCGAAAATAAAATCAAACCGGTGGGTATGTGGATCTGTAAATAAATGCTGGCGCTTGTTTTTCATAACCACTCTTGCTGCTGAACCTTTCAGTAACCTCGGCCTGACCACAGTGCTGCACAGGTCTGTCTTCTGACACGTGTACTTATTTAAAGGCCTTAACACTGTACCCAGTGATTAAGGATGTGCACAAACATGAATAATGAGGGAGACTTTTATTTCAAAACGGGCAGGTCAGAGACCCCAGCAGTGCAACGGGACTTTGAGCTGTCCTATCCCGTCCCTCCCGGCACCCCAAATTCTGAAACGGTCTCTTCTGGGAAACCACATTTTCTATAGTAAAATGGTAGAAATGGTGGAAGTCAAGACTTTTTGGTGACAGCAATAGTTGTGTGTTATTGGGTCATTTGCCATCTTCACTCTGGTAGAGATCTCCGGTGTCTAAAATTAGTGGCTTTTGTCTGGACTGGTTTGTACAGGACAGATTTCATTTGGGTCGGTGGACAAGATGCCAGTTCAGAGCTGGTGTGAAGGAGAGGGCCACGTGCGTGCCTGCATGTGAAGTCTCTGAAAACAGATGTTTCTGTTGAAAAAAGGAACGTGTTGCAGCTGAGAATCCTGGAGCGCTTTATGTGGGAAGTAGGAGAGGGCAAGGATGGGCCATGCCGTACAACAGGGAGCTGTTGAGAGGGGTGGAAAGCAGTCAGCATAAAGAAGCATCTTGTAGAAGATTTGAACAGAAGGGTTACTGTGGCTTTGCTGCCCCAGAAGGTATAAATTTGTTCTTCCCTCCTCCCTCAGCCGCCTGCCCCTTCCCTTTCTTTGCATTGGAAGAGGAGACAGCGGTAAAATTCCTCACAAGCACCATTTCTTCACGGAGGCTTACTGCTTACTGCTGTGTCCCCTAGGGTCCTCCACCGGCCTGAGAAGTCTGGGATTTGCTTCATGAAACGAGGTAGCCCGGTGAACCTCAGAAGTAAAGATGTATATGGACAGCAATTAAAGCTATGCTATGTGTACCATAGCCTAGAGGAGAGGCAGATCACTTAACAATGCGAAACACGAGAAAAAGAAATAAAACCTTCCTCCCAGAGCTTGGTGCGGTCCCTCCCTGCTTTCCCAAATGAATCCTCTTAAGTTTGCACAGAGCATGTGTGTGGTTGAGGGAAACACTCGTAATTTGTTGTTTTGCAGAAGGGTGGTTCCCTGTGCCCTTGGAAAGAGGCCTTTGCTGCAAACCAAACAACAACAAAAAGTTTCCCTTCAGGAAGCCAAAGCCTGTTTTTTGAAAGTGTACGTGCACGTCCATTGCTTTGGCATGGTCTTTGTGCAAGCGTCCAAGAACTAATTTTGCTCTGAAAGTGATGAAATGTATGTGGAAGAAGCAATAGTACTTTGCACATGTGTCTCAGCACACTGGAAAGCGTTATCCCCATTGTATAGATGTGTTCAGATCCGATAGCGGATTCTGGGCAAGTGAAGGGCTACATCTTGGATTTCTTGACTTCTAGAGGCCCAGATAAGTACTTAAAAATTGGGGGGAAAAAAGTCTTAAGAAATGGCATTAAACAAATAGCAAAACCTATCTTCCCTTTTCTAAACATAACTAAATGCCATCATAACATTTAGTTATGTTGGCAACACTAGAAATAAATTTAATGGCTTTCTACATCATTTTGCTTTAAGTTTCTGCCTTCCCAGACTTCTTCACAGAAAACTGTCTCTTCTGTTTATGCGTTGCTGAACCTGGCCATGTATAAGCAGAGCGGTAACGTTGTCACACCTTGGGATTTTATCCATCGATTTTTGTCCCAAGACTTTGGTTCCTGGAGCCAGGTGATTTAATGTCTCCCTTCAGCTCTTGTGTTTTTTAAGCAAGTTTCTGTACTCTACGGATGCAAAGTTTTAAGCCTGGAGCAGAGCCGACCGTAGGTGTATTATTTTATCTCCTTAACTCTGTCTGGTGGAGGAAGGAGAGACCAGCTCCTGGTTTTGAAACGAAGGAGAGGTGCAGCACTGAGATTTGCAGCACCGCAGAAAGCAGGAGCATCCTGTCCTTTCAAGAGTTTCTCGCAGAAGCAGTGATGGCCACGGTGCCGTATCTTCCAGTGGTACCTATAGCTTGGTGTTAGCTGGTTTGTTACAAGTTATTAGAAGGCTGACTGCTTTCTTAGCCTCTTCAATGGTGTGAGAAGGGCATTTCACTCCCAGGCTGCCGAAGCTTTCAGACCACTTCCTTACGTATCTTTCGCCTTCCCGTTGAGAAATGTTTGCCGTGCCTCAACAGCGCTTCAGAGCGGAGCGAAACTCAGAGGCACCTCGTGCCTGTGAGTGCGCACCTTTGGTTAAAGGTAAGCTCCCAGTTCCCCTCTCTTAGTGCCAAGTTGCGTCTTCAGGGAGCGCGTCAAGGGAGGGTGGTGTAAAGCAGCACCTCACTGCACGTGCAGGGATGTGATTTCAAGGGTGGTGACACCGCCGGGTCAGTCTGTACCCACAGGCGTGTGTTGTCCTTAGGCGTGGAGCTGGCAGGCTTGTGGGTGGCATGGTGACGGCTCTGCTGGAAACTCGCTTGGGAAACTTCTGATGGAGCCCATCAGGAGGAGGCTTGTGGGGAAGGCGCTGTTCCCCCTTCCTCAAATGGCAAAGCAGTTTTACCCCAGAGAGCCTTCGAGTAGGCTCCTCTCGCAGCAGCCACGCGAATGAAAGACCACAAGTAAAGGCTACTGTGAAAAACACCCACCACATTTTTCCTTTGTAACTACTTTGACTTACTTCTTTCAGATGTGAAAGAAAGAGCTGACAGAGAATGCCTTCCCTTCTCATAAATGAGATTTCAATACCCAAAGAAGCTGACAGTGTCCCCCTCTATCTTATATTCTGACACTGTGGAAGGCTTCAACTTAACCCTGGTCATTAAGCTGTAATTGTCTGAACTGAGCCAGGGGGAACGTGGTGAAAAGTGACACACGTGTGGGTTTTTTTTTTCTTTTTCTTTTTTTTAAATGTCACTCATCCAATTGGCTTTTAACAAGAACACTCTCCAGGCCGTCTCTAGAAGGACCTGTCTGCTAACGGGCATATATCACAAAGTTCTTGATCACCTCCTCTTGCCAGGCTTTTCATTGTTTGTTAAGGAGCATTGATGTGCTGTGAGATTCTCTCATTACAGTTAATTCCTGTGTGTTGGACTAAAAAGTCCTCATGGGAGCAACCCTGTACAGGCTGAGAGACGGGCTGGGTGATCTTCTCCATCTCTGCCTTCTGTGATCCTGTCGTTCGTACATGACACTTCTCTAAACAGTGCCCTGAGAGAGCACTCCTGGTGGTAAAGCTCTAAAACGCTGGGATTATCCAAGGAGAGCCTTTTTAGCTCAAAGTACATCGCATAATAGAAAGTGTAGGCAGCTTAACCGAAGCAGTGGTTTTGCAGTCTAAGCATCTGGTGCGCGTACTCAGGGGACTGTGGCTTGACTCCCATCATCTGCCAGTCAAGTCACGACTCGGCACGGCAAGTTTTTGGGATGGCGGCGCGTTGCTCTGCGGAGCTGTCACCATCCTGACGAGCCGCCCCGGGGAGAGCGGGTCGCTGAGCATCCTTTCGCCCTAGCGCTGGGCTCAGGCGGCTGGACCAGCGCCTCGGCGCCGAAGGGCTCCACACCTTCTCGAGCTCTTCCACTGGTGGGAAATCGGCCAGCTTTCTCCCTGCTGAGGGGTCTCCTGTTTACTGCTGAACTTTGCTTCCTTTAGTGGATTCAGCAATAAGCTCGTGCTGGCGGTGCAACGCGCCGGCACAGCCCGCGAGGCACCGCACCTCCTCTGGCAAGCAGGGTTGCCGAAAGTGGCCAGCCCTGGCCCCCATCTTGGCATCATCCCTTAAATCTTCCAACGGTGACCGAGCCTTGCCCTGGCACCGCCAAGGCGCCTGTAATGAGGGGCCAAATGTGTGCCTGGTGGTGTGTCACACTCACATTACACTTGGCAAAGAGTAAGCAGCTCACTGGAGGGCTGTCAGCTCCTGACAGCCATGGCAGGTTCACGGGGCTCTGCCGCTCTGTCTCACCCGGCTCTGGAGATAAGGAGAGGCCTGTCTCAGGACCCAGCAAAGCCAACGCTGTCTGGGCCACAGCAAATAAAGGAACGTAGGAAGTTCCATCTAAAGAGGGTGGTGTTTGAGGGCGGCAGAGCACTGGCACAGGCTGCCCAGGGAGGTGGGGGAGTCTCCCACTCTGGAGACATTCAAAACCCGCCTGGACGCCATCCTGTGCAACTGCTGTAGGTGTCCCTGCTGCGGCAGGGGGGGCTGGACTAGGTGATCTCCAGAGGTCCCTTCCAACCATTCTGTGATTCTGTGAAATCCCTTGTTTTTAGCCAAGAAACCTGCTGTCCTCCTCCTGCCTGCTCCTTAGCCTATGTTTTTGGTCACATTGCTCAAAGGAAACGGGAGCCAAATAGGATAGAGAAATTCCTTTTCTTCCTTGTTCTGTTCTGTGTAAGATTTTTGACTGTTGGTTTGTTCAGGTGCGTGCAGACAAAAGGAATACTCTTCTGGGCTGTTTTGAAGAAAACATATTCTCTGAGGATGTAACCAGAGCACGCTGGCGCTGTGGCTCCCTGGGTCCCGGCTGCCTCGCTGGACTCGGGGCAGCCCGGTAAAATGGGAGGAACCGCCGTCGTTCTGGCAGTACCGGTGGGGACACTGAGGCGTGAGGCTGGGGACTCATCTGTCCAAAGTCTGCACTGTGAATGCATCAGGCTGCCGAACCCCAGCCTTACAGCTAAGCCTTCTCCCGTGTTGGGTTAACGAAAACAAATTCTGCACGCTTCCCGAGACTACATCCACCTCCCTACCCGCTCTCCACCAGTTAATGACCTGTTTGGAGGCAAAGAAATTAGTCTGTTCTTGCGAGACCAGTCAGCTGTAGGCAGGGTGGCACCTGCAGCTTTTTGCTTGGAAGAAAACAGGTTAAACTTATTTAGATTAACAAAGTTGCGCTTTTTTTTTTTTTTTTTTGGTATCAACGGCATGCAAGGCTGTCAGGCCGCGGTACTTCCTTACGCAGCTATTGACAGAACACTGTGTATCCCGAGGAGCTCTTCAAAGAGGGACGGCTTGTTTACATTTACTCCTTTTTGATTTTGCTTCATAAACATACATGGCTGTCCTGTCGCTGAGCAAAGAGAGGTGTGCTCCGGCTTACTCGGATTACTTGGACCGTACAAAGCATTCCCAAAGCTGAGATGAAATGCAAACAGTCAGCTAGCCATCACTCGAGAGAAAATGATAAGATAGAGAAAGAAAGCGCTTATTAACAGAAAACAAGAGCTGTCTTTGCATCCTGCCTTTTCATTATCTCAGTAGAGGCCGGTCCCGGGTCACGTTCATGCCTTAACTGTGGTGGAGTAGAAGGGCCCAATCCTTCAGCGTGCTGCAGAGCTTCGCTGAGTTACTGCGGTCCAGTGCTTTACAAAATGCCGCATGAAGCTTGTACGATCGGGCCGTGCAAACAAAGACGATGCAGAACAGCTCCCCACGAGTCACGGTTTGCTCCAAGGCCTTGTCTTCCCTGGGCTTCTGTGGTGGCGTTGCTCTTCTCCACCTGCTGGATGACTGAACCAAGCGAGGCGGTGTGACTTGTTCTCACAGCACCACAAGCTCCTTCGGATGCTCGCCCGGTGTGCTGCTGATGCTGCGGACCATCCACCAGGATATCACCACCGGCTTTGTGAGAGAGACCTTAGAGGTGTGGGTTTCCATTTACAGGTTCATTTTTAACCCTTTCAACTTTTAGCACAAAAGTGAATTCTTCCCGAGTAACGTATTTCTCTGAGGCTGAGGCATTAGGTGAGGCTGCAGCCGGGGTGCCCTGTGCTCGCCCAGCACTGGAGAGGTGTGCTCAGGAGCCGTGAGAGCATCAGGCAAAACGGTGCTTAGAAACATCGAGGACAGGCAAGACTGAAAGAAGAGGGTTCCCTCTTGCCCTGGAATTGGTGCCACAACCCATGTCTAGATTTTTTTAATGGAAAAGAAAACCTGTGTTGGATGCATGTTCTCTTCTATGATTTATCTTTTTTTGAAATGGATCTGACAACTGTTAAAACATCTGAAAGCTTCAGAGGAGGAGGAGATCCCTGTGCTCCTTTGGCAACCCTTCACGTGCATGCGGTCCCCGGCTCTCCCTCCTCCGATTTCTCCCCCTCCCCCTTACTCGCGAGCACAAGCTTGGGAATGGGAATGGGATGTATCAATTCAGTATTCCCCCAGGGAGAGAAGAGCCTCCTCTATTGCTATTTTAAGCTCGGCGGGTGCACCCTGCCTGCCATGAACTCAGTACAGTGAAGTGTTTAATTCAGCCTCCTCGCTCATTTAAGAAAGAAGGCTGTTGAGCGCTCCGACCACCACAGCTCCACTTTTACAGCTGGCCGTAAATTTCCGAGCGTGCAGCGATATCTTTAGCTTTGACTCCAGAGATTTCCTGTTGAGCTGCAAGATGCAATCCTGCAAGCGCGCTAAAGCTAAATATACCCTCTCGGGCTGACACGCAGCCAAACAAACAAGGGCAGTGTCAACACGAGTTTTTTCCAGTGCTGAGCGGGTCGAGTTATGCTGGAGGAGGTGGGGCCTAGTTCAATTAATTAGGCAATTAAGTTTGGTTTTTTGGCGTTTAAATAATCTTTGGACCTCTTTCTGCACTAGTCCTGTTTGTGTTCCCGTAGAAAAGACCACAGGACCTCCGTTGCACCACTGCGCTCTGCACTCAGCTTTGACTACGGAGTCTGTTGTGGATGAAAGTTTTCATCCTGTGGACAATGACTTTGGCTTCAGAAAAACGTTGTAGCTTTTCGTTTGTACTAGTCAGCATGGCCACAGCCTTTAAGAAAGGAGAGAAAATTAATTTTGAAGCTGCCTTAGGATTAGTGAGGGAAAATAACAGTAAAAGCATATAAATGAGACAACACTGGCTCGTTTCTGTTCCTAGTGCCGGTGCCAAACTGGTGCCACACACTCGGGGTGATTCTTCTTGGGAACGGGAATATCTTTGCTTCCTGAATTTTTAGAGGTGATTTTATTATGGTGTGGCTGTTAACAGCCAACGCGCTCCTCTTCATTTCATGTAAGATATAGGATGCATTTTTAGGCCATAAGAAAATGTTTTGATGGGAGGGAAAACGCTAATTAGTCTTTCAGGTTGCGTACCTTGCTTTTGCCATTGTAAGTCTGAAGTCATTTCCTCTTGTGAGCAGACGTGTCCATGCCCAGCACCTGCTGAAGATGCAGCAGGCTTTCCTCTTCTGCAGCTGCACTTTGGCTGCGGACCGGCATGAGCTTGCTGTTTTGGTTTTTGGAAGGGAGGTTGCTGCCAGGTGAGCCCAAACTAAGGCTGTCGCTGCAATTAATGGTCCCTGTGGAGAGCTACGGGACAGAGGTTCCTGCTCTGCTGTGAGGAGGAACAGCAGGAAGGCAGGGACACTCCGGGAGCTCCCCGTACCGCTTCTCCCAGCAGCTTTTGAAGGCTCGGGGCTCTGCCTTGCCTCCTGTCTTTACTGGTTTTAGTGGCTAGCCAAAGGAGCTGGAGTTTGCTGCAGGATTGTTTCTGACAAGTCAGGGAGAGGAAGAATGGGTTTTATTTACAGTTGTCTTTTTGCTGGGCATCGTCGCTCCGCCATTCTTCAGGTGGTGGTGGTGGTGTGTTTATGCTTTTTCAGAGAGAAATGTCTCATCGTAAGCAGTGAGAACACATACTACTACCTCAGCTCAGAGTAACACGATTTTGGAAGGAAGCCAGCAAAGAAAACATGCCACTTACAGTTAAATAAAGATAATAATGCTAATTGATGAGTATAGGGCAACAATGCACATTGCTGATGTGTTGTGCTTGTTAAGGAGCTGATTTTTTTGGCAGTAACAAACTGAATGCTGAAATCTGCCGATTCCGTTACAATTTGGAGTTGTCTGACAAAGTTAGGCACCTATCACCGTGCTGGCTAAGGATCACAAAGCTTTTTATAAAGCTGAAGCGTTTTACCAGGGTGCGCAGTTATTCAGGTAACAGTACGTGGAGGTGTGAGCGGTGCAGTTAAGTTGCCGGAGATGTCCGTGAGGTGTAAGCAGCACAGCCCTTGGGACCCCTGACGCTTCTGCCCGTGGTGTGGCCTGCCCGCCCTGCCGCTGGGTTTCTCGCGGAGGAAATTCCCCGCGTCACGCCCTGACCATTGGCCATCTCTAGCAGCCCCTAAGCTGCCTTGGAGAAAGAGGTCTGACAACTTTGGAAGGAACTGGAGTCAGCCCACTGGAAGCACCGTAACTCCGTGAATATTAGCTTGGCGTTTTTCTAAAGGCAAACCCCCCCACACACACTGCGTTTCATTCATCGACAAATGGCCGTCGGAACCTGAGTAAAGTCAGTCTGTCTCTGTGCCTATCTGCGATAACATTTCCTTATCAGCATCTCCTGCTACCTGTTTCCCAGAACTTGTTAGTAGCTGGTCTCTTTTGGTGAAGCCCGGGGAGATGCCAGCACTGGGGAGGGACAGTGAATCTGGTGGACACCACAGTTGCCATTCTATCTTGTAGATGATAATCTCAGTGTTACGTGTGTGTTTTCATGCATAATATCTAGAAAATCAGGTTTGGGGTCGTTAGGTTGCAGTCCAGTGAAAATTCAACAAAATGTTTCCATACAAAGGATACAGCTCAGCGTTTTCAGTGGGCTGCTGTGGAGGTGCCTGAATGCTTTGATTTTTGGACTCTGAGAAGCAGACGCGGGTCTGCCGAGACTCACAAAAATTGTGACACTCCTAGAAGCCGTGAATGCGTCTTTTATTTGAAACATTATGAACCTAGCTTACCAGCTGGAACAGGGCAGGAGAATCTCACCTCACCTGGTTTTTAGGGGAATATTTGATTACCGAGTTTGCTAACTAAGCAACAGTGCTGCTGAAAACAGTGACCCAGACCTGTTAAACCTGTCTTAAGTAAGAATCATGATTCATTTAGGTGCTTCCTAGCATGTTCCCAGCTTATTGCAGTGTTGTAGGTAGTTTTGGAGGAAAAGATTTTTAAGATGCTAATGACAGAGTTACAGCTACAACCTAAGGGGAGGGGGAGCGAAACAAAAGAAGGATTCATTAGAGAACAAAAGAAACACTGGAGGCTTTGAACCTAGGAGTCTCCCACACATTAACTAGGTGTACTGCCAATGTGCTACAGATGTGCATTACATGAACACATAAGGTAATGATATGTCTACAAAGGGCTGAATGCATCTGTTTGATGTTTTGTAGTGAATTATATTTAAGCAGGTGGGAAGCTGCAAACTCCCCAGTCCCTCCATATGTCAGAAATAAGATATTAAGAGGTCCAAAGATGTCTTCTGCAGTTTTTGTAGAGTCACAGCTGACGGCCACACCATGTGTTGGTAAATTGGAGCCCCGCTCTACTGTTGGGAAGTAGAGCCTGTGGTTTCACAGAGGGCACCGTTTGCCTTTCTTTGTGAAGGGTTTGAGGTATCAGCTTTCTGGACAAAGCCTTTTAATACAGGCAAAGGATAATGTAGCTGGAAGGAAGGAGGCAACACATATCACTGAGGCTCTCTTTTTTCCTGCCTCACCCGGCAAATACTGGAGGGATGCTTGGAGAGAGGGGCCAGGAGAGGAGAACTGGGCTGGGCTGAAGTTCCCTCTGGAGCAGCCCTGCAAAGGCGGTGCCGGGTGCCCTGTGTTTGGGACGGGTCACACACCGAGCTGCCGGACGGCCCCTGCTTCCCTGAACACCACAGATTCAGCCTGGGGAGCAGGGGGTGGACGTGGCACCAATTTCCAAGAAGGCTGTGCAGTCATACTCAAGATAATGGGGCCTGCAAATCAGGATTGAGTCACTGAAACGTGACTGCTGTGTCTATAAGCCAGGGTGTGGCAGAAGGAAGCCCAGGCTGAGTTATTTACACCACAATGATGTATTACAGGAGTTTGGCCCAACAGTCTGGTTTGTGCTTTGCTGCAGAAAATGAAATGACAACTGTGTCCAGGATTCAGACCCACTCGCGGTCAGGATTGGGAGTTACACTAGCTTAACTCTAGTTTCTCGTGTTCTTTCTGAGGGGAGCACAGCTGGGAGCCGTGGATAAGATGTGGCTTTTGCTAGTGACTTCTACAACAGCGAGGTTGGACCCTTAGTAGGACGGGGCCGAGGAGATCTCAAGGGGAGCAAGAAAGGGGATGGGATTCTTGCAGCTGCAGAAAGAAAGATTCAGGGTTAGAATGAAAGTACGTTACAGATACTTATTCATCTGTAGAGATGCAACCAAAATACTCCATTAACAATCAAGATATTGCGATTTAGGTTTATTTAGATCTAGGTGCATCTGTATGGTTTCTCTGGTGCTGTTCCGTCCTTCGCTACTGTGCATTGCTTTCTCATTGAGCATTTGAATATAAAAGGTATCAAGGCTGGCTAGGAAGATCTCTAATTGTAGGTTGTTCCCTTTTTCACTGTACATTATGAAAAAAAAATGTAGTAAGGAAATGTGAACGCTGGGCTAGAGGAGGTCACCAATAATCTATGCACCTGCCAATCCCATTAGCTCCTTTGGATTTTGCACTGTAGGGGCCTAAAGGAAATATGGCCTAAAAATAGCGGTCCAACTTATGAAAAGGAGTCAGCCAAACCTTCCTTCAGCTGAGCCGCAGCTGCCTGAGCCGCGGTAATAGAAAGCTGCAGTATGGAAGCTCTTTCCTTATCTCAGGAGACTCGATTTTACAAAGGATAAAGAATGATGGATGAGAGATCTGCCCTGTTTTCAGTTAAATAACTTCTAATACCACCTAAGAGGAAGCAGAGAGCCTCTGTCATCCCATCAGCATTTTAGATCCGTGCAGAGCACAGCCTTGGCTTGGTGGCTGGGGTTCTCAGTGGCACCAGTACTCTGCCACTTACTATTATTTTTTCAGATCAACGTGTAGCTTTGCATTGGCACTCTGGGACACGGTCAAACTCACAGTGATGGTAGGGCTAACGGTTATATTAATGAAGGGCGTCATTCTTTGCAAACAGGGTTGGTTGTTTGTTTTTTTTTCTTAACAACTTCAACAGGACTTTTCTGAGCTTTGCATTTTTCTGCTCCAGGTCCTTTTTAAGTTACTGAGATAATGATATTATAAGGATGAAAGTGGGGGCAGGGGGAATCCAGCTCAAAGCCTGCAAAATAATTGCTGCATTTTTTAAAAAAAAAAAAAAAGTCTGTAGTCTTCATTCACGTTAGTGATAGCTCAAACAAGGCACCGCAGTTGAGTGGCAACTGCACCAATTAGCAGCACTGCTGTTGGTTTGTGAATTGCATGCGAAATGTAGAATTTGTCCAGAAGTGCTAATGCAAATTGCTCAACAAAAATGTGCCCTCTGTGTCAAGTCTTTTCACTTGTTCTGACACACTGATGTCTTCCCAGATTTCTCTGATCGGCAGATCCCTCCCTCAGTTGACAGCTACCAGAGCTCATAATGTAATGGAAATATTTCTTGTTGCCATTAGCTGTGTTTCTGCAAAGAGGGCTACAAGCTACTGCTGGGACCGGCTACTTGCTATACAACATAATTTTGACTTTTATTTATAGGGTGTTGGACTTCAGATTTCTAGAAATAAATGCTAAAAGCCCAGTAAATGTCTAAGATTTTACCTGCAGATAACCAGGTCTTTGAACTTCTGTGCCATGACAGTAATTCGGTCACTTTGCATGTGTTCAGCATCCTCTGTTTTTGCATATGGTGATAACCTTTGTCCCTTACCATGTGAAGCTGAGTTACAATTGTCGTGGGAAACGTAACTTAGCATTTCCTGACTCGTTCGGCATACAATATCTCATCCTAATATTGCATCCTTTAAAAGAAGAAGTGGAGCAAGGGCATGTTGAAATGTTAGTGTTCTCGCATCTACAGAATATAAAACGGCGTAGTTAGCTGTACGCAGATTTAAGTTGTATTTGTAACTGCTTGTGCTATGGTGGGTAGCGCCTCTGAGTCGTAGTCACAGTTTAGGAGTCCCATTGTGCCAGGCTCCCTGCAGATGCAGGATGTAAATACATTTCCTTTCCCCCAAATACTTCCAACCTAAGTGTAAGATAACACAGGGAAACAAACACACCGGGGAGTACAAGGAAACAGAATAGACTGCTGGACATCATGGAGACATCAATTCCCACAAAATTCTACAAATGTGACTATACCGGGGACAGAGTTCAGGGTCAGATTTGTATGATTTTGAGAATCTCCTCCCCAAAATGAAATCCAGCAGGAAGGAAAGCATGAAGGCACTTCTAGCTAAGATGTAACATGCAGAAAAGAGTGGGTCATGATGGGGTGATGGAAAGTCTCAGCAGTTAATGAGGGGTGGTGCGTGAGGTGGCGTATGCTGCAGCTGGATTTGAGAGCAAGGGAAGGGGGCTGAAACCCAAAAGAAAGGGAAGCCGGGAGAGGGTTTGCAAAGAGAGCAATGGCACAGCCAAGGTAACAGGCAAAGAAAATGCCCTGGGCGGCAGCACTCTGGCTGTCTGCAGGCTGGGTAAGATTGCGACCGTCAGGGTGCGAGGCGATGGGAGCCTGGCTGTGGGACTCCGCAGGGAGGGCTGAGGCAAAGATGACAACCAGGTTGTGGGCTGAGTGACAGGCAAGTGATGGTGTCATCCACGGGGACTGAAGAGGCAGGAAGGAGAAGGAGACCTAGGGAGTAGGATGAGAGCCTACTTCGAGCTTAAGCTGACAGATATCCACAAGATGATCCCAGAGGCAGGGTATGAATTTAGTCGGAACAGACGGGAACTGGCTGGGGACAGAGAGGTAGGTCGGTGAGCTGCTGGTGTAGAGAAGGTCCTTGAACGCGTACGGAGAGTGAACTTTCTCAGAGATACGAGTGAGAGGGAAAGGAGATGAGGGACGAGGACGCAGACCCACAGAATGGGGGCAGGTGGGAGGGTGAGTAGTGATGAACTAGTCTGAGTGACACTGAGCAAGCAACGGAAGGTGTTGGAGTCAAGTAGGAGCGCTGGGAAAGGAGTTCCAGATTTCCAGCGGCGTGTGGTCAGCAGCGCCGGAAGGAGCTGTCAGGCTGTGGCAGCGAGCCTGGCGTAACAGCGCAGAGCTACAGCCAGACAAAGGATCTTAGAGACTCTGTGACACTGGGTTCTGTGACAGGCGAGAAGTGAAAGCCTGTTTGGAAAAGAATCTGTGTTAGAGATGGAGACTAAATTCAGCCTAAATCATATAAATCATAGGCAGCACACTCGATAAGCTTAGAGATGACAGTAAGAAGAGAGATAGGGTGAGAGCTGGAGAGTCACTTGGAGTCAAGGGTTGTTTGGATTTCATTTTATATTTTTTAAAGCATGAAGATAAAGCTTGCTTGTGCTGCAAGGGGAAGGAGCAAGAGGAGGGCAAGATATAAAGAAGAAGGAGGCAGATGAGAGCAAGAGAGATGAGAAGACGGGACACGGCGAGGTCACCAGGACAAGCAGAAGGGCTGGAGACCACTGATGAGGCCACCACCCCTGTGGCCAGGAGGGGAGAGCTGGGCGGGACGCGAAGGAAAGCAAGCGGGGGGAGAGAGGGACATGATGTCTTGCTTTGTTAATTCTCCCACGGGAGAGATCAACACAATCCTGTGCAAAGACCCGTCTCCAGTGAAGGCAGGAGAAGGCAGGGCTTGAGAAGTCAGTCAAAGGCTGCAGAACAGCAGCCGGGATTGCAGCTGCAAGGGCTAGTGAAGCTGCTGAACATGCGTATGCCTTAGGAAGATGGCAGGACAGAAGGAGGCAAAAAAGCATTCGTAGGGGGAAGTAAAGGGGGGAAAGAAGCTTAAAGCATGAGAGAGAAGTAATTGTGTCAGAAGAGGTATCAAGGATATCCAGGAAGCCTCAGACGGTGTGAATAAGGGTTTGATCAGCAAAGGAAGATATGCCTTAGAGACCTGGAAGTCTAGGGATAATGTCAGTACTGCCAAAAGCCGAGCTGAGTTTGGCCTTGCAAAAGAAATTAATTTGATAGTGGAGTTTTCCTTAGCCATATGAGTAAAGGAGACCTCAGAGAGAAGGGAGGAACCATGCAGTGAAGACCATGTCGAGGTTAAAGGCAACCTAGGCATAGCCCAAATCAGAATACCTTGTCTCATTTTTCACGAGGGCTAATAAGATTGAATGTCAAAACAAAGGCCAGGTGGCTCATGGAAACACAAAGACCACGTCCAAGGTGGAAGAAAAATCTAAAGAGTTTCGAGTACTGGATGTAGGTGATCTGAGTAGCCTGGATTCAAGGATGTTAAAAGAACTATCTTGTGAAATCAGACCTGGTGTGCCACCCCAGCCACCTCAGCTTATCAGCAGCTAGTTAGTCAAAACCACGGCAAAGATAATGTGGTTTTGCTGGGCAGCTGCAGTGGCAGACCCCTTCCCTTGGTCTTGCCGGCTACCTTTTGGAAACATTTGGCTCTCAATTGTAGACTGAAATACCACCTGCAGGGAGGCTGCACGGGCAAGCGCCTGCAACCAAAGACAAGAGAGTTATTCCAACTCTTTGAAGTCAGTGTCACACAGGGGTAGATCATGGAATTTATGCACGAATTTGTACAGATGACCATTCCTCATAAGCACCATGCGTCTGTGTTGGTGCTCTTATCAGTCACGCTCATCATCTGCCAGAGCCCACCAGAAAACTGAGGAACTGCGTGTACGCGGCACTGTGTTTCTTATGGGCATGGAGCAAGAGAGGAGCCCTCACTTCACCCGAGTCCTTCTGGTGGGCGATCTTCCTCCCGTGCAGGTGCGATGCGAATGAGCTAGAAAAGAGGAGTATTAAAGGAAAAGTAGTGCTCTGCCGATCGTTCCCTTGCAAAGCAAGTTGTGCCAGGAAATACCGAGCAAGACAACGCAGCTTTGCCGTGAGCACCAGGGACGTGGCATATGCCCTCCCTGACCCCTCACTGCATTTCTGCCAGGCCAGAAGCCAGCGACACTCAGTGACAGTGCATGGGAGGTCCCTGGAGGCATGCAGAAAGAGGGCTGCTTTGTGGAGAGCCCCAAACTTTTGCTCTAAATTGTTCCTGTGGATTTAAAATATTTTTTTTTTTTTTTTCCTTGGCAGAAGCAACGACATGGGGCAATTGCAGCCTCTTCCCAATTTTTGAGGTAAGGTGCCTTCTGCATATGGGAAGGAGAGCATATGGCCCACTGTGTTTATTTCTCAGCCAGGATTCTTTCAGGCTTGGCAAATTACATGCTGCTTGCTGAGGAGCAACGCGAGTGCCAAGTTTGAATCTCTAAAAATGAAAGGGATTTCATTTATCACGGCGCGGAGAAAAGGATCTGAAAAAACACCCTTAAGTGTGAAAAATACCTTTTGTTTGTGTTCAAACAAAACAACCAAGGGGAAATTTAACAAAATTGCACCTAGAGTAAAACAAACCAAACTCTGCAATTGTCCACAAGAGACTGCGGGCAGCTTCTGCCAGGCGTGAGCTGGAGCCAGGCTCCATGAAATACCTCAACAACCGGCAAACTCCATGGGGTACGAGGTGATAATGTGGTACAGGCTCGGGCCATTAGAAGGAAAGGGGCTGCCTGGTAATGGGTTAGTGTTTTGCTGCTAGAGAGCTCCATTTAGAGCATCTTTTCCTCATACTTTTGCTTTTTCCAGGCCCCACGCTCTTTCCTCTGTGTGCTAGAAGCTTTCCTTTCTCTTACAGCGTTTATTTTTATTGTGTCATTTTCCCTCTGTTCCCCTTTTTCATTGGCCCTGTGCAACTGTTTGTTTAAACCATTTGCCTGCTTTCATCTTCCATTTTTCTTCTCTTCCCCCTTCCCGGGAGCTCTCTAGCCGTGATTATCCTTACACTTCACATTAGCTTTCCTCCCTCCTGCTCCAGGATGGGCTCGAATGGGGCGTTGATTAAAGCTAAAAACCTTTAAGCAGGAGAATTTCTATCAGGCACCGGCTTCGGGGTCCAGCCGCCTTTGTGAGCTCCTGCTCTTGCTCCGCTCTGTCTCCAGACCACCTTCCGAAGCTCCGGGGAATCCGATGAGACGGGGCCAAGCTGGCACGGAGAGGGCAGTCGCAGCTCCTTCGGAGCGGCCTCGTTTGTACCTTTGGAAGCCCTCAGCTGTGCCTGTGGTAGGAGGCAGCAGGGACAGGGTGTGGAAAAGCTATTTATTGCATGGGCTGCCTTTTCGGCTCTCTCCTCCCGCCTTTTGCTCCCTGAAGGCTGCCGCCGGCTTTCGGAGCGGCTGGAGTGCGCTGTGGAACGCCATGATGGCACCGGCTTCACGCAGCCGTCTTTGAGGGGAGTAATTACAGCCTTCGTAATACGCGTAAAATACAAGGTTGGGCGCTTGGTGTTTCTTCAAATCCTCGCCCTCCTTCCCTGCCTGCCGCCAGCCCTGCGCAGGGGCCGTAGCTCGGCCGCGGGTGCTGTGGCTGCGGGCAGGCGCTGGAGAGCACGGCTGCAGAGACACGGTGCCAAGAGGCCGCTTGGGGGCTGGCTTTGTGGCAGCAAGCCCCCTCAGACCTCTTGCCCCGAGATACTGATGCCCGGCGGCTGCTCCTCAGGGAAAGGAGGGCTTCTCCATGCTCCCGCGGGATGGGAGCCCTGCGTGGGAGTCACCTGTGAGTAACTCATGCTCTGTGAAACCACACCTGAGTTTGCCTCGCAGGAACTTGTCTGTGCAGCCCTTCCCTCTGCCGGTCAAATTAATGGCTTGATTAAAAACCCATTAGTTCACTCCTGCAAGAAAATTACGTGAAATACTGTTTCAGTGGAGCATGAACACCGGCGCAAGCAGCTCAAGAGCAGGCGAGGCTGCAGAGCAGGAGGACGCGTTCCTGGTGCAGGGGCTGGGTGGGAGCATCAGCATTGGCCCCGGCTGCCTCTCAGACCTGCCAGAGGATTCTGCGCCTGCTCAGGTCTCAGCGCCTCCGGGCTGGCTGGTAGCACAGTCACTAGCCCTTGCCACACACAGCGTGTATGGGCATACATCTTTGTCGGCGACATGGACGGTGGGATCAAGTGCACCCTCAGCAAGTTTAGCAATGATACCAAGCTGTTTGGCGAGATAGACATGCTGGAGGGGAGGGATGCAATCCAGAGAGACCTGGAGAGGTGGGCCCATGCCAATCTCATGGAGTTCAGCAAGGCCAAGTACAAGGTCCTACATCTGGGTCGGGGCAATCCCAAGCACAAATACAGGCTCGGCGCGGAATGGCTGGAGGGAAGCCCAGAGGAGAAGGACCTGGGGGTGCTGATTGACGAGAAGCTCGACATGAGCCAGCAATGTGCAATTGCAGCCCAGAAGGCCAACCGTATCCTGGGCTGCATCAGAAGTGTGGCCAGCAGGTCAAGGGAGGTGATTCTGCCCCTCTACTCCACTCTCGTGAGACCCCACCTGGAGTACTGCATTCAGCTCTGGAGTCCCCAACATAAGAAGGACATGGACCTGCTGGACCGTGTCCAGAGGAGAGCCACGAGGATGATCCGAGGGCTGGATATGGATATCCGAGCTCCTCTGCTATGAGGAGAGGCTGAGAGAGTTGGGGCTGTTCAGCCTGGAGAAGAGAAGGCTCCGGGGAGATCTTATTGCGGCCTTCCAGTACCTAAAGAGGGCCTACAGGAGAGCTGGGGAGGGACTTTTTACAAGGGCGTGTAGTGATAGGACGAGGGGGAATGGCTTCAAACTGGAAGAGGGGAGATTTAGATTAAATATTAGGAAGAAATTTTTCACTTTGAGGGTGGTGAGGCACTGGCCCAGGTTGCCCAGAGAAGCTGTGGCTGCCCCATCCCTGGAGGTGTTCAAGGCCAGGGTGGATGGGGCTTTGAGCAACCTGGGCTGGTGGGAGGTGTCCCTGCCCATGGCAGGGGGGTTGGAACTCAATGATCTTTAAGATCCCTTCCAACCTAAACCATTCTATGATTCTATATCCATGCGGGCTTGCCCAGGAGTGCGAGGTTCATGTCCCATAGGTGACCGAGCAGGTGGTAGGTGATAACCGTAGTCTTGCCAAGAGGCTCTGCTTGAGCCAGGACTTGTAGCTCACTAAAAGCAAATAAGAGGAGCTTATCTTAATTTTACACTTCACAAATATTTTTGTATTTGTATACTTGTTTCTCCCCTTTTTTAGGAGACATATGTAAGAGGCTATTTCGGGTTTAATTTGGGCTGATCCACTTTTTTCTCCTAAAAATAATAAGACCCATAAAAAAATTGCAATTACAAGGAAACTAGTTATCTGAGATAAACGAACAGTTCTTCCACAGTGCACAAACCCAACTGTTATACCGTGACGCTCCATACCTTGGAACTAGTTGGTGAAACTTGGGGATAAACAAAACCAAAAAGCAGGAGCGATTTCCCCTGCAAAAGGTTTCTTTCTTGGGGGAAGGCAGAAAGTTGTTACTTGTAAAAGAGGAAATGAGCTGCTTTAATTGGGCTGGTTGAAGTTCAAGACCATTCTGTTGAAACGCTGCATTTCTGAATCCCACCGGCACTGCTCGGGATTTGTGGAATCAAACCACTGTGCTGAAGCAGAAGTGGGCGCTCAGGGTGGTGGGGCTTCTGGTGCCACCCGGTAAAAAAAACGCGACCTCTTCTGCCTCGTGGTCTTTGAGATGAACTTCGGACGGTCTTTAGCTCTTAAATGGCATTAGGAAAACAGTTGCTCATTTTAGAACCCTTTGTTATCTACTCGGTCACCAGAAATGAAGAAATTAGTCCCTCTGATTAACAAACAAAAATACTCTTAGAAGTCATAGTCTGACAGAGCCTGTTTGTTCTGTGGAAAGAATAAACTGTATCAAAAACACAGGGAGGAGAAATGCAGGCGAAGGGAGGTGAAAGGAAAACAAATTGGCTGCATGCAGAGGTCTGCTGTCAAACGTCAGAGGGATCTTGTTGGCTCAGATACTCTATGAAAGACCATGGCAACCGGGGGCCCGGGGAGAGCGGAGAGGTTTGTAGCCCCTCCCTGAGACTGAATGACAGAGGAAATAGGTGAAGCGATCCGCGCTGCAGAGTGTAAACCGGCATATTCGGCCCCTTCGTCCTGTATGCTGGCTCTTTCAAGGTAAAAAAACAAAAAAAACATGAAAAACCCAAGAGTCTGAAATGAATGGATTTGTAATTCCCTTAGTGTGTCAGATGGTACCATTCTGCGAAAGGTGGCTTTGCTTTGGGTAGCCTGATTTAGAGAGGGGGATTAAGATCCCTGCCAGACACAATAAGTAACAACATTACCAGGAATTTAATAGAAATATTTGGGGGGGGGAATATAGGAACGTGCTTTCAGGCTGCTCTGAAAACATTGGGTAGAGAATGATGTTTTACTGTGACGTAGTATATGGAAACTGACTAATACTTATGGTCCCAGTAGTAGGTTGGAGACCCCCTTTTTTAACATATACACTTTTTTAACATAATAGGCATGCACACAGTACCCAAGAGCTCCACGATAAAGGCGTAGTACCTGTCAGGCTAGCACCAGCTCTGGTGCCAGAGGGCCAGTTGCCCCTGCGGGTACGCAGGAGCGTGCAGGGCTAAGGGCAGGCAGTGCTGTTCCATCTTGTGCATCGCGGGCCGTTCAGTCGCACCACTAAGTTGTGTTTACCCAGAAAGGCTGTCATCCTTGAAGACATCAAAACGTGGAGATCTGCCATTTCTGACGAGTAATGAAATCATAGTGTAAAAGTCTGATTCTTCTTTCTGATTTGAATCTGTCTTCGGCTTCCAGCCCTCGTATCTGGTTTTGCGTTCTTCACCGGATAAAAGAACTCTTTAAAGGATTTTTTCCCTCGTGAAGGTATTTTTATACGCCATGGTCAAAGCATCTCTCAGTTTTCTTTGTGGTAAGCTAAAGGGATTGAGCTCTTTAAGTCACTCACTGGCAGACACTTTCTCCATCAAATCACTTTTGTGTCTTTTTCTGCTTTGACTCTAAAATGTAGACATCTGATTGTATACATTTTTCTAGTATCGTTCTTCTAATGCAGTATGCAGGATAAGCCACCTCCTGGCTTCTATTTGCTCTTCCGCTCTTTGTATATTCAAGGATTGCATTAGTTCACATCCCGCAGAACAGCACAGCCAGCTCATGTCTGATTGTCCGTTTTGCACGTTAGGACCCTGCTTTCAAGTCTCTGCTTCCCTCAGCTTTCTGGGGAATGTCTTGTTCCCAGATGTGGAGTACCCATCCTCTGTCCATTTCTGCCAGCAGTTGCCAGGATCAGACCCCTTGTCCCTGGGGTCCCGCTCTGCCCGCCCTGGTTTTCAGCAGGAGCAGAGCCGGCTCACCGTGTCCAAGGGCTCTGGTCATCGGGCCATGCGTGGAGGGCTGATGAGTAGGTTTGGCCGGTCCCTGCCTGGGCTTACCGGCACCCAGCTGCCCGGCTCTCGGGGCATCAGCTGGTGGTTGTTCCGCTTGTTCTGAAAGCAAATTCTGTGATTGCTTTTAGCTGTGGTTGGGAGACTGAATGACATACAGAAGGGATAAATCACTGCATGATAAGAGGCATGTAAGATTTGAGACAAAGAGGGAAATACCTTTTCCGCTCCAATTCGTTCTCTTTTTTAAAGTCGCTTATGTTTACTGTGCATAACTGTACATATATGCACACACATCGCCCCTGAACTCCTGCAGAGGATCTCCTCACTCCAGTAGTTCCCTGGAAATACACTGGGAGGACAAGGGATTTATCCTCCTGTGGCTTAACCAAGGATCAGATTATCAACAGAGGGCAACTCCCACGTAGGCGTTAACTAAGCAGCCGGATCCCTACAAAAGTTCAGTTGCTCTGCAATTATACAAACCTGTCCAGACGTGTTATGCTGACCGTTTGGAAATTGTGGCTCCTTTTTTGGCTCCGCGAACGGCAGCTCGGCTTTTTCAATGCCTGGGTTTGTTCCCAGGGGCCAAGCACTCGATTCTGTCCCTGGTCGGCTTTAAAAGCGGGTGGCTGAGGCTGCAGAGGCAGCAGGGGTCCCGGCAGGGTCCCTGGGAGGCTCAGCCGGGGCCAACGCGTGTGTTTGAACTCGCTCTGTGGCACGGCTGAGTCAGGGGAAGGGGCTTTGGCACCGTCCCCCATGGCGTAACCGTCCTCTTGGCTTCGCCTGCCCCTCGGTGAGGACGTCATGGTGGGGCCGCAGCTTCCCCGTTCCCAACTGGAGTGCGCGTAATTGTGCACGAGCCATCGTTATCAGGAGAGAGCTGTTTGCAGCCTGCGAGTAGCACACAGCGGCTTTGAGTGCCGGTGAAAATAGCCAGAGTGAAAAATCAGAAGTCACGCTGGTACCATCTTCCCAGATGTAACAGGCTGGTAAGAGACAGGATGTGTTTCCCGTTCTAGGACACCTCGTCACCCTTTTCAGGGACTACGTGCCTACCCCCATACAGGGCACCCAAATATGCACGTGCCCACACATGGAGCTGGGGTGTCCCCTTGCTGCTGTGCATCCCCGGGGATCCCTCCGGAGCGGTGGCAGCCTGAGTCACCCACCGGGTGAGTCAGGCTGTGGGCATGGGCCGCTGGGTACCAGCGCCGCCAGCTGCGGAGGTGATGTGCAGCCAGGAGGGTGGCTGGAGCGTGCAGAGGCAGCAGTGGAGAAAGGAAAACTGGCAGAGGCAGGGCAGAGGGAATAGGAAGAACCGGACGGCAGGGAATGAGGAGGAGGAGGAGCAGGAGGTGCAGGGGCAGGAAGGCTCAGGGTGCGGTAGGAGGGTGAGGCAGCTGGCAGGCAGCGCGGGAGCAAAAAGCGAAGTCAGAAGCTTGGGTTAGTTTGGTTTTGAAGCTCTGTAACTGTGTAAGTGCTGCACTTAGCCCGAATCGCTCGACTCCATGCTCAGCTCCTGTGGCGATGCTGCACCTGGGCTTGGAGCGGGCATGGTTTGTCAGAGGCAGCCGCGTAGAGCCCGGCGTTTCATCACCACGTCCCAGCCGCACGCACGTACCCCCCAGCCCACTTCCAGGTTTCACCTCCATGCCGGACCTCCAGTGTGTGCACACCCGTGGCTGAGTAGCGGAAGCCATCCAGAAGCCCACATGGCGCCGCACCGCTGCCGGGAGCAGGCAGGGCCGTACAACCCCCCTTGCAGGTTACTAGCAGCAGTGCCGGGCTGCAGAGGTGCTCTTGGTAGAGAGCTCTGCTCCCAGGCACCAGGGAAGATTTTCTCGCCTGCGGAGACCTTTTGCCTGGGCTGTGCTCCTGTTTGTGGGACACGTAACCCAGGGCTGCTCCCGCTAATGTCAGCAGGGCCTTTCATCGTTGGTTGGGATGAGCTTTGGCCAAAAAAAATGGAAAGGAGAAGAAATATTCCGGGCGGGAGGGTGGTGTTCCAGCTTGATGAAGAAGGCCTGGCTTTAAACCTGTTATTAGAACTGGAAGCAGGAAGTTTTCACTATGAGTAGGTAAACTCTTGTACCTCGAAATGAGGAATGGAAGTAACACCTTTGTGCTAATCTTTGTATTTCCTCCAGCTGCTGCAGAGCGCACGGGGCTCATGTCAGCTGGTGGGGCTCCTTCCAAAGCTTTCTTCCTTTTTAAACTCTGGAATTAACTTATAACCCAATATGACACGGAGTAGAGTGCCTTCTGCGGCGTTACCGTGGGGGGAGCGTGTCCCCCCACCGTACCCGTGCGCGCGTGAGAGCCAGGACGGTAGTTCTGTAACAGGGCTGTTTTGAAGGCGATTCAGCGAGGACTTGGGCTGCAGCCCCAAAGGCGGCTGTGCGTGGAGGCTCGGCGCAGGAAGCTCCGAGTGATGTCACTTCACAGCATGCCCTCTGGCTCACGGGTTTGGGTTCCCCCCCCCCTTTTTTCTTTTTCCTTGTAGTGGCTGCAGCAAAGGCTCCATTATTTGGCAGCGTGGCATTGCTTTTGTCTATAAATGGAAGCAGTTGGCCCGTCTCCCAGTATAACACAAGATAGTCCTGTGCATCGGTTATGCAATCTGTAGCTTGATGACTTCATCAGAAGTAGGGGGAGGGCCAGGGGGGGTGGTAGGAAAAAGCCTTCACCCTCAGCTCTGCTGGAGGTGGCTGAGGTCTGTGTCCCCCCCCGAAGCAATGGGGTGGGTGAAAAGGGCTTGGGCGCAAGAGCAGCTTGAGGGGTGGTTAGCGGGTGCGTTTCCCTCACCCTGGCTCGGGGAAGCCCCAGCATCTGCCGCAACCCTCGCCCTGACCGTGCTGCGGGGAGGGACCACGCTTGACCAGGCTGTAAAGTGCAGCATGAGACGGGGACCAGGGGAGAGGTGGAAAGAGGAGCGGGGAGGGAACTTTCAAACCAGGGCAGATGTTAAAAAGAGAGAGAAGCTAAATATCGGAGAGCTGCCTTGCAGCAGAGAGCCCTTCAGGGAATATCTGTGCAAAGTAGAGATGCGGACAAATTGTATTTTCTTGTTATTTCCTCAGAAGGGTCCTTGAAAACCTGACCTTCATGCAGAAAGGCTGATCCTAATTTCCCAACTTACACTCAAGCATTGGTTTTAACCCTTTCATTGACTGCGTTGGGGTGGGTGTCATAAGATTACTTTTCTATACGTTCCCAATCACCCAGTAATCGGCATACCTCAAACCATCAATGAAGCAGATGAATCTAAACCTCACCCTGGAATGCTTTGCACAAAGGATCATAAAGTGATATAGGTCCTTTCCATCGAGTCAGTGTTTTTGAATGAGTACCCGTCTCTCTAAAACAGTTAAAGAGGTTCCAACCAGCAAATGTTAAGGCCGGTCCTGCCAAGCAAGCAGCACTCTGCAGTGCTCACTCCGGCTTGCTTAGCCCCGCAGAGGTGAAGAGCGCTGGTCCCACCACAAGCCGGTAGGTGCTAATGGCTTTCCCAATACCTGACAGAAGGTGGTCCTGCCCTGCGGAGCAACTCTCGCACAGGTTTTTGTCTTACGGGAAGCCAGCCTTGAGCGATCCACAGCATTACTCCTCTCTCCCTCGCCAGGGAGTCCCCGTGCATCCCAGGCCGCGGTGCAGAGAGCTGGGTGCGGGACGGTGAGGGCAGGCTGCCCGGCGGCGGGGGTAAGGGGTGCCCAGGCGGGGCAGAGCGTGCAGAGCCAGCCCCACGGCGATGGGTGCCGGCTCTTGGGGCTCAGGGTCGGCCACGCTGGCTGTGAGAGTGGCCCAGGGCAAGTCCCTGCTGCGGTTGCTCCTCTGGGACATGGAGCAGTGCTGCCCCATCGCAGGGGTGACATGGGGGGGGTTGCGAGGTGCTCGGGTGTGATCAAGTGGAAGGTAGGTGAGAGAGAAGAGAAAATCCTTAAGCTCTTTTATACCAGGGAGTACCTGGAATAAAGACTGGGGAAACAGTGCTATACCTGCTGCTTTGTAATCAAACTCCCAAATTCTCTGGAGCCCCCCAACACAGGAAAGACATGGACCTGTTGGAGTGGGTCCAGAGGAGGGCCAGAAAGACGATCCGAGGGCTGGAGCCCCTCTCCTGTGAGGAGAGGCTGAGAGAGTTGGGGCTGTTCAGCCTGGAGAAGAGAAGGCTCCGGGGAGACCTTATTGCGGCCTTCCAGTACCTAAAGGGGGCCTACAGGAGAGCTGGGGAAGGACTTTTTCCTAGGGCATGTAGTGATAGGACGAGGGGGAATGGCTTTAAGCTGGAAGAGGGCAGGTTTAGATTAAACATTAGGAAGAAAATTTTCACTTTAAGGGTGGTGAGGCACTGGCCCAGGTTGCCCAGAGAAGCTGTGGCTGCCCCATCCCTGGAGGTGTTCAAGGCCAGGCTGGATGGGGCTCTGAGCAACCTGGGCTGGTGGGAGGTGTCCCTGCCCATGGCAGGGGGGTTGGAACTCGATGGTCTTTAAGGTCCCTTCCAACATAAACCATTCTATGATTCTATGAATCGGGTTTTTTTGGTTGTTTGTTTGTTTGTTTTTTTAATTTGGCCCTAGCTGGTGCTTGGGGACACGGCTTAGTGGTGGTTTTGGCAGTGTTAGGTTGATGGTTGGGACTCGATGATCTTAAAAGATCCCTTCCACCTTAGACGACTCTATGATGTTTCTGAGCACGCTGGTGCCGCGGGGAGGCACCGGGTTGTTCGCAGCTTCGTTTTCCCCTGGCGGCGGGAGAGCCTCACGCTGCCGCGCTGCTGAGCGCTCCCGGGGGGGTCCCAGGGACACCCCCCCCCCCCGGCTCCGGGGCAGCTCTGGGTACCGCCGCAGACACCCCCCCACGCACCCCCCGCGAACTCTCCCCGCCGTCCCACGCCCGCTCCCCTCCTGCCCGCAGCAGCAGGGGGGTCCCGCCGCTCCCCGGTCCCCCTCGCCCGCAGCGGGGAGCGGTCGGTCCCGCTCCGCCGGGCCGGGCCGCGCCGTGCCGGTCCCCCGCCGGGCGGCGGGCGGGCAGCGACACCTGCCGGTGGCCGTGGCCTCCCCGGGCAGGGCCGGCGGAGCCGGGGTCGGGGGAACGCGGGGCTGGGGTGAAACCCCAAACCCCGGAGAGCGGTGGGATGCTCGGAGCGCTCCCCGACCCCCTCGCAGCCCCCCGGGCTGGTGGGGAGCCGGCGGAGAGAGGAGGGGGTGAGATTTACCCCCCGGTCTTCTATCGCTTCGTTTTCCCAGTACTAAAAGGCAGCAAATTGGATTAGAAACGTAAAGAGAAAGCAGGGTGGGTTTAGCAGAAGGTGTCTGTGGCATCACGCGCCCCGCATCCTTCCAGCTACACGCGTCTGGTCCTATGAGGAGAGGCTGAGAGAGTTGGGGCTGTTCAGCCTGGAGAAGAGAAGGCTCCGGGGAGACCCTACAGCCCCTTCCAGTACCTAAAGGGGGCCTACAGGAGAGCTGGGGAGGGACTTCTTACAAGGGCATGTAGTGAGAGGACGAGGGGGAATGGCTTCAAGCTGGAAGAGGGCAGGTTTAGATTAATCATTAGGAAGAAGTTTTTCACTTTAAGGGTGGTGAGGCACTGGCACAGGTTGCCCAGAGAAGCTGTGGCTGCCCCATCCCTGGAGGTGTACAAGGCCAGGCTGGATGTGGCCTTGGGCAACCTGGGCTGGTGGGAGGTGTCCCTGCCCATGGCAGGGGGGTTGGAACTCGATGACCTTCAAGGTCCCTTCCAACTCTAACCATTCCATGATTCATTGCTGCGGGATGGAAATATTACACAAACATGTTATGTGGTTAAATCCTGAGATTCTGGTGCAATATAGGGGGAATGAATGCTGCCAGCTCCCGCTATTTGTTGTATGTACCTAAAACCTTGGCTCCTCAGTCCAGAGAACTGTGTGAAACTGCTGTTACGGAGAAAGGGAAGTGGAAAGAAAATATATTTCTTGTCTCCGTGGTGAGGGAGGAAAAGTTTGGAAAAACATGACTCTGAAGTTACATATGCTGAATGAAAACAAACCTGGTACACAGCTTTGTTATTTTATTATTAATGAATTGTGAAGTGCTCTTGCTTTATCTGAGGAGGCTTTGAACTCCAGGAGAGAAGGGGAACCTGCCACCTGCTGCCTGTGGGGAACAGCCCGTGGCTTGCTCAGAAGTCACAAGCATCTTTCCAAGGAGTATTACTTTCTTCAAGCTCTGGTCTTCACCCACAGACTCGATGTTTCTTGTTAAGGAGCCATAATTTCCCTTGCCCATGGAGCACCCTGAGCAACGAGGCTTTCTCTTTGTCTTTGCACAGGAGCAGCATCAAGTGGGATTGTCTCGGACCACAGGGCCTATGCAGCCTTCTGTCCCACCGGGCTCCGGCAGCGTGGTCACAGGCACGAGCTCCGGGGGTCCCTTCCTGGGAAACCAACCTCAAGCGGCCATCATGAAGCAGATGCTGATTGAGCAGAGAGCCCAGCTCCACGTGATAGAGCAGCAGAAACAACAGTTTCTAAGAGAGCAAAGGCAGCAGCAGCAGCAGCAGCAGCAGATCCTAGCGGAGCAGGTACGGTATCCGTTTGTCTCGGGCGCTGCAGTGTGTGCTGCTGTGAGAGCACAAGCGCTGGAGACAGTGCAACACCAGCCCTTCCTTCTATAGTTGGTAATTCACTCTTTGTCGCTTGTATTATGGTATTTCAGCAATGGCTATCAAAGAAGAGGCCTCTGTCTCAATTCTGCCGTTAGCTTGGCAAATATTACCCCCGTTCCCAGCGGTGGGCTTGACAGTCGCATGGGATTACGGACATCGGAACAGTTAGCTCTTAACCGGGTATCTCATGGTGCATTTACTGTGGCAGAAGCAGACTCTGCTACGGTTACAGTTGCTGGTCCTCTCCCGTACCTCTGACTGTAGTTTTGCGCTGGCAAAAGCTACGTACGGACGTGCAGTGATCTGGGACAAAGAATTGACATAGGTTAAAAGTAACGTAGCACAGAAAAAAGTTAGTATTTACCCAGCTCAGTTCCTTAATCTGGTTTATCATGTAGTGGTACGAGCAGCTATGTTAGCACAAGGGAGAGGCAGCGTCAAGGGAGGAACCAGAAGCTGAAGTGGGAGAAGGGTAAAACCGCCTCTCGCAGTGGTGGTGTGGAACTGCTGCAGTGGAGCCTGGAGCCGGGCTTCTGGAGCTCTCCGGCTTTGCAATACGGGTGTTAAATTACCCGCTCTGAATGGTCATGTTTTATGCATGTTTAACTCAGCTGTCGTTTAAAAGCAACCCAGGAGAAGGTCAGTGGAAAGTCACACTGCTGTTCAGTTCCTGTAAGCTCATGCCCAAGTTTAAACCTGCAGTCCCCTAACGCTATCTCAAAAATTGTTCTGGTAGGTCAGTAGTTGGTTTAAGCTTGGCTTCACCTCTCTTGCTGGGAAAATACAGTTTAAGACTTGGAGCGCACTTTAATTTGAGTTAGAACTTGCGTGTGTTGTATAAATGCAGAAATACTGATAGCCTTCCCCTCTTCTCACCGTCCTCTTGAGAGGCAGAAAAATTCACCCCCAACGAACAGGAAGGATGCTCCTAGAAATATTCAGGGTAAAGATGTGTGAATTGGTTGAGAGGTGAACAAGTGCAGAGGAGTGAGGATGCAGTAATGTTCCCCCATCGTGGATTAGGCCAAATCAAGCGCGTAAACCCAAGGGCCAGTCACTGGCCTGGCTGCTGAAGGCAAGCCTGAAAGCCTTGAAAACCCACAAGGCTGTGGCTGTCAAGTGTGCTGGCACAGATGTAAAGTGACGAAGTCACAGTCCTCAGGCTCCTAGCTTCTGGGTGTTGTGTGCCTGACGAGGTTCCCTTTATCTTTTTGATAGTTTGTAGCACATATGTATGAACACAGGGATTAGTACTTGCTTCTTTCCCGTCTTTGCTGTTTTCTTACCTTTGTTACACGTCCTTAGTTTTGGACACAGCGTTTGTACAGCTGCAGACGAAGCAACTAGATATGTCCTTTCCGTAATGGCTTAGTCAAGCATACCCTAGGCTTTGAGAGATCTGGTAAACAGGGCTACAGAGGTGATGAGGGGACTGGAGCATCTGTCTTATGAGGAAAGGCTGAGGGACTTGGGGCTTTTTAGTCAGCAGAAAAGAAGACTGAGGGGAGATCTTATCAATACTTACAAATACTTAAAGGAAGGGTGCCAGGTAGATGGGAACAGTCTTTTTTCAGTGGTGCCCAGTGATAGGACAAGAGGTAACGGGCACAAACTTGAACATAGGAAGTTCCATCTTAACGTGAGGAGGAACTTCTTTCCTTTGAGGGTGGCAGAGCGCTGGCACAGGCTGCCCAGAGAGGCGGTGGAGTCTCCCACACTGGAGACATTCAAAACCCGCCTGGACACTGTCCTGTGCAACTGCTGTAGGTGTCCCTGCTGTGGCAGGGGGTTGGACTAGATGATCTCCAGAGGTCCCTTCCAACCCCAACCGTTCTGTGAAACACACTGTCTGTTTTTATTATCAGCCCTTGATTCTGTTTTAGATGCGTGAGTATTCACAGAAAATAACCCCAGAGGAGCTGGGCTGGTGGGCTGGATCAAGGGAGGGAGGCGTTTTGCAGTCACCTGCTCCTCAAATGTCATTCGCTGAAGCACAAGAGGAAACGTGCCTTAGTAGCTGTTGTGTTTTGGCTAGAGAATGGTCCCAGGCCCCAGTGTTGCGGTGAGGATGCAGTATTCCTCGCAGCCCCGTGCTTTGAGTGCAGAGGTGGAGGGAAGTCTTGTGCCAGGCACACAAACCTCTAGACCTTGGCAGGGCTGCGGGTTGGCTGCAGTTGCCCTCAGACCTAGGTGAGCCAAGTTGTCTCGTATCCCTCCCTCTCCTTTCAGCCTGAAGACGGTTAAGTTTGCACTGTAGAGGTCGAGATGAAGTGGTTGTGAGTAAGGAGAGATGATGTTAGCCTCGGTGCTTATTCGTTTTTGAACCGAGAGGAGTCCATGTGCTGAGTGCTCTCAGAAGGACTCTTCAAATGACTCTGCTTGTCTCTCCAGAGCAGCTTGCTAGATAAGAAACGCTGCAGTTCTGCTGCAGTACTTTTGCCACCAGCCCCTTTCTCAGCTCACTGATTAATTAATCATCTTCTTCTCTTCTGCTTTCTTTCCCTCATTCATTTTCAGCAGTTGCAGCAGCAGTCACATTTGCCTCGGCAGCATCTGCAGCAGCAGCGGAGCCCGTATCCGGTGCAACAGGTCAATCAGTTCCAAGGTAAAAGTCACATTCTTTTTCCTATATCGAGTCAGCGTACGCCCCTGCAGTGGGCACATGAAAGTTCATGCGTTTTGTGAAGACCAGGGTTTAAGCAGCGTGCCGGAATAGGAAGTCGGGCAGTTGCACACACCGCGTGTCTTACCAAAGGGGAATGCCCAGGTTTGTGTATTTAGTTAAGTTTCTAATTTCCTTTCTGCTCCCCTCAGCAAAAGCTGCATTTTTTATTTGACATGTGGTTTGCCTCTTTGACATCTGGATTCTATGGATATATCTTGTTTGCCTCCACTGTCATTATCCCTTTTTTTTTCAGCTACTGTCTCTCACTCTATCTTGGTTTTACTCCTCTTCATTACCTGCTTTGTCTAATTTGACGAGCAGGGAATTTCAGAGAGGTCATCTTCGTCTGAAGGAAGTGTCTGATAAATGTCAGATGTGGGAAACACAGTGAAATATCTGAGATGAAAATGGATATTTTTTAATGTTCTCAAAAAAAGCAAGTGTTATTTCAATGCGCTCGCAGGTAACTGAAGAATGTAAGGACAGTCATTTTGGCTTAGGAAAAGAAGTTAATTCTTAGCTTTTTAGGTGCAAAGCATCAGCTGAATGTCTTCACTAACCATGGATTCTAAATAGACATGAAACAAACGCACACTTGTCCTGTATATTCATGATAGTGTCGTGTAGCTGCAACAGAAAACCAGGGAGGCAAGCATATTGCAGGTCTCGTACACAGGGAGGGAACAGGCAGCCAAATCTTCTGCTGGTATGTATCAGGGTGGCTCCTTCTATAATCGCCTGCTCATTCTTATCTTTGGCAGCATAAATTCTATATGAACTGAATTTTTTCCCAATAATTCATTTGCAAAAATCAAAACGTGTGTGTACGCCGCCATGAGACGCACATGTAAAATCTTTCTACATTACTGCTTTTTTGAAACCTTGCCTTCATATGTGTTATTTAAAAGAAATGCAGAAGAGAGTTTAGGCTAATCTGACAGAGCAAGGAATTAATTTTCATAAATGAGCTAATTTAAATATAAGTATTTCACCATTTTTCCTATTTAGTCACAAGAATGTAATCAAGTGCAGTAGGTTATGTGTAAGGGAGACCAGAAGGTGGCCCAAAATCTTAAAATCTGTTGAATCTCTCTTTTAACTACTTCTTGTCTGAACTCTTGCCTCTTAATGCCGAGCACGGTAGTTCACGAAAGTAATATATGAGACACTTGCTGGTAGTGACTCCTTTGGAGGTTTTCAACTGCCGTTTTCAAATAAAAAAAAGCTAAAGATGCATTAAGTTTTATCGTTACGCTTAAGTACTTGCCAGAATCATAGCAAAAAGAGATGGCTTCTAATCATGGAAGAAGGAGGTGATGTAAATTAAGAAAATTCAAGGAGACCCCAGTGCCAATCATTAAGAAAACAGTTTAATTGATAGCATAGATAAAGTAGAAGCTGCCGCTACATTTGCCCTGTGCAAGTGAGATCCAGATGGTCTCTCTTCATGCTGCAAAATGTTTCATTTATCTACTTGTTGGAGAGTTGAGCTAAAAGCATCCTCCAGAAGCTTATCCTGCTGCAGCAAAACGGAGACGTAGCCATCCCCTGCATCATGTGTGCGAAACGACAGGGATGGCACTTGCTTTATTCGTACCTGTCACGGAAACCAAGCCAACGTAAATAACAGGGCCCAGTATTCTTTAGTCTCTGCGGATGTTCAGGTGTGTTGTCTGCCACCGAGGGACAACACGTAGGGGCTGATTTAAGAACATTCAGATTTTGTTGTACAGTTTATGACTCTTAAAGCAACCATTTTATATTTATGTCTTGCACTTAATAATGTTTGAGCTGGGAGTAACTGCGTGCCTCAAACTTGCGGAGCTTCACCTGCAGAGTATTTTATTTAGTTCGCTATGGTAGTGACTCAAAACCACGATGAACCCATGGCATAACCAGAGCTACGGTAATTGTTTTTAAATAAAGGTAGTAAATACAGAAGCATATTGGCTTCCCAGAAATCGATAGCTCCCCCCCACCCTCCGCCCCTGAAAGGAAGACAGAAGCATGGTTCAGTTATCTGCCACGGTGTGGAATTTAACAAGGTTAGGATTTTCTGGTTTCCCATCACTGGCCCAAGGTGGAGTAAAATGTGCTTATAATATTGATTCACTAATACACTCTCCCTGCTTTAAATGTCCACAAAAAACAATTTTTCTTCTTTCCATAGACTTAACCAGTAACAATGATATAGAAAATCCATTCATTTATGCCTCCTGAGCTATTAAAAAATTGATTGGCCTTCTGAGCCTGACATTTCCATTTTCAAGGCTTACTTTTGAAAGACAATGGAGATATTTAAAAGAGAGCTTCGAATGGTAAACTGAAGCTCAGCTGCTTTGCTGCCATTGAAGAAGGCCAGCGGAAGCTTTCTTGTTTGCTTGCTAGAGGATGAATTAGGCTTCTCTGAAGAAAATAAGTGCTACTGAATCACAGTGCATATGCAACTTTGAAGTCTTAGGGACTAATTTTTTTCATGGAGAGGGTGCCCATTGTCACTGATCCCGGGGGGGGGGGGGGGGGGGGGGGAAGTACACACAAAAAGAAAGACTCACGTTTACTTTTGAAAGGGGATTTTGACTCCCAGGTCGCTTCTTAAAAATTTCATTCCTGGTCCGCAGCGAAGTAAGAGAAAGGTAGGCCTATTTCAGCCCTGCCGGTCCCATGGCTGTATAGCTTAGCTGCCTCAGTAGGTTATTATCAGGGAGGCGACCGTGGCTGTAATCACACATCACGCATGCAACGGTGTTGCCTCGGTTCTTCAAGAACCTAAAGCCATGAATTCCTTTGGGTACACATCCCAAAATTGTCATAATTGAGAATTACTTTGTGAGTAAATCATTGGCCTTTTAACCTTGCCAACCTCATTTTAGGCCTTAAGGGAAATTAGGCTGCTCGTCTGCATCAATGGTATTCTCTGCTGAACGGCATCCCGCTTCACCAATTGAATACATAACGCCATCAGCGATTCCCGTTTAGGGTAACGCTCGAGCTGTATTGACTCTCACCTTCAGGGAGAGGGGGCTTGGCAGGTCAGGACAGAGGTTGCAGCCAGAGTGAGGTGGGGAACAGATTATCTCTGAAACGCGGCTAACATTAGGCAGCAAGCACCTCTGCCAAGGGTGGGTAACCTTCTGGCTCTCGGCTGACCTTTGTGTGAAACAATAATTTATTCGCTCAGAAAGCATGGCAATCTGAAATCCTACCGTGATGCAGAAGGCTCCTACAGATTCTCTCTTATGCAAAGACGTGTTAATTAAGATTTACAGAGTTGTGGGGTTTTTTTCTTACCTTCTTCCCTTTTTGGTGTAGGTTCTCCCCAGGATATAGCAGCCGTGAGAAACCAAGCAGCACTCCAGAGCATGAGGACATCCCGAATGATGGCCCAGAGCGCGAGTATGATGGCAATGGGTCCTTCTCAGAACCCCAGCACACTGCCCACGACCGCAGGCCAGTCAGACATGGGCATGGCTCCTTACAGCAACGCCTCTTCCAGCCAGCCGGGAATGTACAGTATGAGCACAGGGATGAGCCAAATGTTGCAGCACCCAAACCAAAGTGGCATGAACATGGCACATAACGCAGGCCAGGGAACGAGGCAGCCTGCCTCTGGACAAGCGGTGGGAATGGTCGGCAATTTTGGTCAGAACATGCTGGTAAACTCTGCTCTTTCCCAGCATCAGCAGCAGATGAAAGGACCTGTGGGCCAGGTCTTACCCCGGCCACAAGCACCACGACTTCAAAACTTGATGGGGACTGTCCCTCAAGGAACACAAAACTGGCAGCAGCGAGGCTTACAAGGTATCCCTGGAAGGACTAGCGGTGAAATGGGGCCCTTCAATAATGGCACAACGTACCCGATGCAGTCTGGGCAGCCACGGCTGTCCAAGCAACATTTCCCACAGGGGCTTAATCAGACAGTTGTGGACACGAGCGGAACCGTAAGAGCCCTGAACCCAGCCATGGGAAGACAGTTGCTGCAACCACTACCTGGGCAACAAGGAGCCAGCCAGGCCAGGGCGATGGTAATGCCTGCAATAAGCCAAGGGGTCCCCACGATGTCTGGCTTCAGCCAGCCTCCCACGCAGCAAATGCCAGGTGGTAACTTTGCTCAGAGCAGCCAAGGCCAGGCCTACGAGCGGAATCCCACTCAGGACATGTCTTACAACTACAGTAGTGAAGGAGCAGGGGGGTCGTTCTCCAGTTTAGCAGAGGGCGCGGACCTTGTGGACTCCATCATTAAGAGCGGACCAGGGGATGAGTGGATACAAGAACTTGATGAGTTGTTTGGAAACCCCCAGTGAATGGGCTTGTATAGTCTGGAGCTTTGGTTGTTACGTTTGAGAAAAAGAAAAGAGAGAGTTGGATGTTGTCCCCATCCTTGGATTGTTGGTTCTTTTGTTTGAATTGGTTTGGATTGGGGTTATTTTGTTTCCTTTTGTTTTTGATCGTACAAAACTGAGCTGATCTGTAGCCAACTTTGGAAGATTCAGGGGACGATGAAAACATCGGCATCCCAAGACTTCCACCAAGCAATCTCCGTCGCGTGGCAGCACCCGCCATGTGCGTGGAGGGGGGCAGGATGGGGAAACTGGAAAAGCCAGGTGATGCCTCTGGTTGGGAAAGTTTGGTCTTTCCCTACTGAAACGAGGCTTCATTGCACAGTGGTGTGGGGTGGTCCCGATATCTCCCACCTCATGTAACTGTAAACGCTGCAACTTTCAGGGGAGCAGATGAAAACAGCCAGGAGCAAAGCCCAAAGATGTCTGCGGGCGATTGCACAGGCCCCGGTCGGAAACGGGCTTAACCCTGGGGGTCAGCAGGTCTCAGTGAGCCACGGCCAGGCCCCCAGGGCCAGCTCTGGGCTGTGACACGGGAACGTGCAGCACACACGTGACAAACCTAAACAGTCACAGGGAGGTCACCGTTTTCACTGCAGAGTGATAAAAATCCAATAAAAGTGTAGGAGACCATAAATTTGGCAGTGCGGTGAGGACAGTTTGATTATGGGACTGCTGCTGGAGATGGCTTAGGTGGGTGGGTTAACTTAATGAGCTATTTAGTCCCCTTGGGACTGGCAATAGCGCTTCCCTGTCAGAGCACTTTGGCATGGATCTGCTGCCTGGGGGTGCAGAACAGCAGCTCCGTATGGCGTTGAAGGGCTAAGAGGTACCAAGAGACGTCAGCGCACGTCCTAAGCGGGTCCTTCTCTCTCCTTCCTCCCCAGTATGTTTTCAGTTCGCTCCCTTCCCCTCCTGTCCTTCAGCGTAAAGCGAGGTGAGCTGGCTGCACTTTTTGACTGCCAGAAAGGGGCAGGCAGGGGAGGGGAAAACGGGCATGAGAAAGATGTACAGGGAGGGTTTGGCGCACAGAGGGAGTTTCTCCTCTCCTCTTGAAAAGCGCAAGGTTGGCAGATTACCCCGGAGCGTCTGGGCTCTCGACGTGGTGTTACGTACAACCTGATCTTCAGTTTTAAACAGATGTTGGGTCTAATCTCTCTGGTTTGCTGGGATAAAACCCACTGCAGTATTTGAAGAGCAGGAACCAGTGAAGGATTGCTGCAAAGATCATTCACGAATGGGTAAAATAATTGATGTAGTTATTACAAAGGTGGGGTCTGCCCAAGCAAGCTTTTAGGAAATAGCGACGTATCACTGTCTCTGCTGTGTGGACCGTTCCTGAGCCGCACTGTAATGGAAGTTGTGATACGTCTTGTGCGATATTTAGGTGCCAGCCATTCTGAAGGTCTGAGGCAGTGGTTCCCAAGCTGCAGTCTGAGGCTGAGGTAAGCTGTCCTCTGAAACCTATCACCTTTTTAGCACTTTCAGCCGAGAGCTGCTTATCAGGGTATATAGTGGTGCATAAAACATGTTAACGTGATCCACGGTCCAGAAAGTTTGGGAACCTCTGACCTAATGCTGGCCTTCTGTGCGCCATGAGATGTGCTCTGGAGAGAAAGCGTCTCTATAGCGTAGAACCACCAGTACCAACTACTCAGCTACCAATTACCTCCTTGTGCGCTGCTCTCCTTGTGCCCGGCGATGCGAGGGGCTCAGCCGCTGGAATCCACGGGAGCTGAGGGCCTTGGCACCTTGCATTTCTAACTCCTGCCTTTCCCTACGGAGCATCACAGGTATGCGTCACGTTCAGGAGTGGGAGCAAAATGGGCCTGGAACCATCTCAGTGCCCCGTTACGGTTCCCTTGCAGGGCGTACCTAGACGAGGAGAAGTACGTGGTTTAAAATGCTGTAACGTAGGCAGGACAAGCTGCATTTTTAACGTGGATTAGCTGGTCAAGGTGAGCTATCAATCCAGCTTGCCCTGACTGCTACATTTTTTAAAAAATGCTTTAGTTACACCTCTTTTAGCTAACCCCTTTTTAAAATACAGCGCAAGGACTTATTCCAATTCCTACTGAAGACGACAGGGGTTTCCATGTCCGCTGCTTCCCGATAGGGTTGGGCCCTAATTCAGTGAAAGAGAGCACCAGCCAAAGTTCTCGGTCCGTCTTGTGGGGTCAGTGGCTGTCTTGGTCGGATGAGCCTGAACAGAAGGGATGGACAAAGAGTGAGAAACGGTGCCCTGAAGGGACGAGGGTGTCATGCGTGTGTGTCTGCGTGAGCGTGTGGGTGAGGGAGCGACGGGCTGGTGTAGCACGTAACCTGTCCTGCCCCGTAGGAGAGAGGAGGCAGCGAGCCTGCGGCGCTGGGGACAGCGCTTGGGACAGCGCTGGGGACGGCACAGCGTCCTTTTCTCGGGGTTCGCCTGCCAGCACGGGGCTGGGAAAGGAGGTTTAGAAATCCACAACCACCACGCGGCGGCCAAGTGCAAATCCGTGTGTGTGAGGGAGATACAGGCTTTGGCGAATAAATGGTGATGAAGACTGAGTCTCTGTTGTCTTTGTAAAGCTTCCTCCAAATACTCCGTACTGGGACCAAGTACTAGAGAGGTAGATTTTAATAGATTTGGGGTTGGTTTGGTTTTTTTTTTTTTTTTTCTTTCTTACTATGGTGCTGATGTATATGTAATGTTAAAAAAAAAAAAGTTATTTGTAAATATGTTTTTACAATTCTACAGATATCACTGGGTCTACTATCTGTAAAATATATACATATAAAAATATATATATATACTGTTTGTTTAAAATAGAGTATTTTTATTTCATTCCTTAACTCATCCTTACTGCAGTGGTATTGCACTTCAGATGACGTCTATTTACTAATTTGTACTGTATCCCTGACAGCAACTTCCTCCATTTTATTCAGATTTTTCTAGTTTTCTGTTTTTACTTTGTACATTAAGCATTGCTTATTTCCTTCTAAGACCTGTACAGAGCTCTGAAAATGTAGAAAAAGACCTGATGTTAACATACCACTTTTAAAGAAAAAAAAACAAAAACAAAACAAAACAGAACAAAACCACCAACAACAACAAAAAATAAAAGATGGTTATCTGAGTCATACACAAGGCTGGTTTATAGGATCGTCTCTCGCCTCGCTCCTGCGCCTCGGTGGGTGATCTTCCAGGGGGAGGAGGGAAGCTGGCTTCAGGAGAGCCTGGGTTTGGCCCCGGGGTTTCTGCATGGATGATGCCTCACTGCAGCCTGCGGAGCTGCCCTCGCCCGGCCGGACTCGGGGCGTTACAGGCAGGTATAGTCGGTACCAGGCCAACCCTCTCGCCCCGGGCTTGTTCAGCATCCCTGGCATCCCGGTTAGCCCCGCCGGGCACGCCTGAGCTGTTCCCCCCATGGCAGATTGCCGCGATGGTGGGAAGTGCTTCATCGGGTGTCTGCCTTGCTTTGGAGTCATGGTGCCCCTTTCTCAGAGCAAGGTGAGCTAGCAAAACTGCGCGTCCTCTGAGGTGGGGTCTGCGCTCAGGCAGTTGCTACGAGGAAGCTGGTCCATAATTGGGCCTGTTAACTGCAAAAAAGCTGCAAACTTTTGCGTTTATTCCGTGTAGGGAGCAAAAGCAGGGAGCGGGGAAGTGCTTTCAGGAGAGGATACAAGATGGAGAGCACAGGGTGTAGAAGTCCTGTGGCTGAGGTCTGGGGAGGTGAGGTGGGGTGGAGGAAGGGAGATGCAGGGTTGGATGTAGAAGAGCTGGGGGAGCGTGAAGACACATGCTTAGAGTCGTTCCCTATCACCTACTACCACTACAGTGTGAAAATTGTGTTGTCAGAAGCCTTCAAGACTCAACACCGATTTCTGCGTGTCTCCAGCCTACCGGGCAGTGGTGGGGGATCAGACACTGGACCTCTGTTTGCACAGCTTGCTCTTCGGGATGTCAGCGTGGCTTGGCTCCACGTACAGCCGTTAAGGTGAGGTTCCCTTTCCCTCCTTAATGTCAGTCCTTTGCCATTCTAAATGCGGATGATGGGGCACAAAGGAGGAGACTGGCCCGGATCAGAGCAGCTGGCCGGAGTGACTCCTCAGCGTGCGCTGGCAGAGGGCTTGCTGAGAAAAGATGCTTTCAGCAAGAGGCCCCTAGGTACTGACTGGCTTTGAGGGTGCAGCAGGGGCCATCATCGTTTCTGACCATGACCAAGAGATTTTGTTTTTAATTATAGACGAGTCAGTCTTTAACACTTTTCGATCATAGACATTCTGTCCAGGCTTACTGGAGAAAAAGCAGTGACTCAGAAGACAGGTGGCATCCTCAACTCTAGGCCTACCTCTGCCCTCCTGTTAGCTGGTGCAGCTCCTCAAACGTAAGGTTCCTGTTTATCCCCTAGCACGCTGGCTTTCTGCTGCTGGATGACGCTTTGCAGCCTCACACCTGCATTTTTTGGCAGGTGAAATTGTCCCTGTGTGACAGCAGTTTATTCCTTTCGAGAGGAGAGAAGAGAAGAGGAGAAGGAGAAAAGAGAAGAGGAAGGAGAAAAGAGAGAAGGAGAAGAGAGAAGAGGAAGCAATGTATAAACGTGCCAGACCACTACAACAGGTAAGATTGGAATGAAATAATATCACAGGCAAAGGCCTATTTGAACACAGTTAGCGACCCTTTGGGCCTCTTCTAGCGTGTATTTCGAGCCTGTTACGTAGTTTGGACTTTTGTCTTGGTTTTGATTCTGGCGACAGCACTTCCTGCTGCCCCCAGCTGTCTGAAGGCATCACTGGCAGGGGGGTATATGGATGTTCTGTCTTTCAGCCCACAGAAGGCAAGTGAGTGGAAGAATTCCCAGTGATTTCTGTGGTTGTTAAATCTGGCCCCATTGTACTTCCTCCCTGGAGGCAAGTGCCGGAGAGTTGCCCTTTCCGCAGCTGTGTCAGCTTCACCGACTTCACCATCCCGATCTGCCCTTTTCCCCTCGGCAGCCGTTATTGGGCCCAAGTCTCACACCTTTGCACTTAATTTTATCGTTCCAAATGCCATTTCAGCCTTTGCCGCTCGCAGGCACTAAGTTGTGCCTTTTAATCACAAGCTAACTTCTGCACGTGTCCACCTTTTTCTTATGAAAGGTTATTATGAACCTGATCCAACACTCAATTATTTTGTGGTCAGGTTATCAACCCCAATACACTTTTAAGACAACCGTAAGCATGTTCGTTATATAAACATTGCAGTATTTTTGGCTAAATCATGTCTTCAGAGGCATGACGGAAAATTTCTGCCTGCTGGCTCTAGTATGAGTGTATTTATAAATAATTTGAATTATCACGAGCTACCAAAATAGTCAGGCATGGCCTTGCTTCTCTGTTCTTCTCCATAGTTTAAACTGACCACCAGCACACTTTGAGCTGATGGAACTAACTTTTCCCCCCTTTTAGCAGAAAACTGTTTTCATAGTTTGCTTTTCATTGTCGTTTTATGATTCCCGGAGCTGTGGCTGTGCTGGGAGGTTTGTGTAGTCTTTCCCACACCCCAGCCATCTGTGCCTTGGTGGGAGACAATGCGGTAGACCCAATTGTTAGACGAGCATCTGTGCCTTCTTTTTGTCTGGGCTGGCTCTCCCTCTCACGAGTGCCATGCTGTGGGTGCAGCCTGGCTTCAAGAGGCTTTGTTTGAGGACTGGGATCTGCCTCCAGGAGGGCCCCACCTCTACGAGAAGAGTATTTGAGCGTGTGTTGAACTGTAAACGTGTGTATAAAATCTTCACGGAAACGTAGGGTCAAGTGCAGCTTGAAGTGTTTTCCTGAAGAAAGCAGTGGTTCCATACATGCTTACACAGCCTCCTGCAGTGGGATTGGATATACTTGGAAAATCGGGACCTCGCAGCAGCAAATTGCATCGAAGCGTGCTTTTATGTTTGTGCACAATGGATGGCGCTGCTGGGGGAAATGAAGAGGGGTGAAGGAAGACTACAGAGGCATTGGCAAAGCTAGAGGACGTTGGGTAAGATGGGCTGATGCTTGCAGTGCCGGTTGCAACTAAATTACTTAGTGAATTAATGGTTCTAGTTTTATGTAATTTGTTTAGGGCTTACAATACTGCACAGGAAAACTGAACGTTTAATTGCAAATGCAGATGTGACATGGCATTCTGTCTTACTGACTCTTTTTCAAGACTGTAGGGAACGCAGAAAGCATAAACAGCTCAGGAAAAACATGCATTTTACATTGGAATGGGCTGCTAGTAAAGAGCTCTGATGCTTTATTCACATGCAGCTTATCATCTTTTTGGTGTTCAGGGAAAGCATCCACCTTATTTATTTTTAAAACAAAAAAAACCCAGTCTTCACAACAGTTTACGTAGTTTCTTCATAATGCTGAAATCCAGGTATTCATCCAGAAAGCTGTTAACAATCCCAGCTGCACCCAGGGTTATCAAGCAAATTAGAATTATCAAATTCAAATAAAAACCTGTTAACCTAGAAGTGGAAAGCAGAAAAATACTGTTACAAGCTGTACATGGTGTGTTTACAGTGAAACTGCTTGTCCACACCAGTTAAGAAGAGGTGTGTAGAGTCAGAAAAGATCACTGCTGCAACATTATCTTGGGGGGTTTTGGTAATAAACCATTCCCGCACGTGAATTTTGCTGGGGAGAAGAGAGATTCCCAATATCGTCTCTATGGGAGAGCTCTCCCCCAGTGTTTCTAAATATTCATGTGGAAGTTAGGAACTTGCTCCAGGATAAAGCTACCTCTTTCCATGACATGAAGACCCGTAGGTAAAGCCACAGACAAGCCTGAGCACCTCACTGCAACTCTTGGCATTAAGGAGTGTGCGAGAGAAGCCGTAGGGACTGAGAGAGAGGTGTGCATGTCTCTTACATCCACATCTGTTGGTCAGGTACTCTACACTGAGCTGAGAGGTCTGCTACTGGTTATCACTTTGAGTTGGAGATGGATTTTTGGACCAGAAAGGAAGAGTGTTGATCCTAAAAAATCAGCAATAAGGGTACTGTCCCGGTTTCAGACGAGATAGGGTTAATTTTCTTTCTAGTGGTTGCTGTGTTTTCAGATTTGGTATGAAAGGAATGTTGATATTGCATATTGTTTTAGTTGTTGCTAAGTGATGTTTATACTAGTCAAGGACCTTTTTTCAGCTTCCCACAGAAGCTGGGAAGGAGCATAGACAGAGCGATAGAATGGCCAATGGAGTATTCCATACCATGGATGTCATGCTGGGTATACAAACGTGGGTTGGCTGGGGTGGTGGGAAGAGGCGATCGCTGCTTCGGTTGGGCTGGGTAACCAATTCACCGGGCGGTGAGAATGAGTTGTGTCTTATATATTCTTTTACCATAATTATTATTAATATTGTTGTTTTCCTTTTCTGTTATCCTATTAAACTGTCTTTATGTCATGAGGTGGGTTTTTTTCCCTTTCCCTTCCTTTTCTCCCTCTTCTCCCTACCCTTCTTGGGGATAAGGGGAGGTGGGGGAGAGGCTGCGTGGTCCTAGTTGCTGGCTGGGGTTAAACCACAGCAGGTGCTTGCTGGGGACGGGAGAGGATCAGGTTATTTTGTTTGCACAAAATGGAAAGGTGCCACAGAAGAGGCTGGGAGAGCCCTTCAGCGCTGAAACACAGAGCTTGCTTTTTGGGCACATGTGAGCAGGGACCTTCCCCTCCACGCGCGCTCTCGTGGGGCTGTTCTCAGTCACCTTGGTGCAGGCTCTGGTCTGGTAGGTGTATTCTGGGAGCTGCTGCTGGGTTGGCCTCTGCCAGCAAAGCAAGCAATGAAAGGTCTCTTAGGAGAATCCTATCACGTTAGCATTGGAGAGGGGTCTGAGGGGCTTGTCAGCCTTCGATTTGTAGCTAGCTATCCCCATACCCCCAGAGGTTGAAGAGGTTAGGTGCTCGGGCACCGCTGGGGGTGTGGGGAGCCTCAGAATCTCACTGCTGCCTAAAGACTTGATATAAGTAGCCTTTCTGGGCATGCCACGTCTACACGTGGCTTTGAAAATGGTGAAGTATGAGATTTTTCTCAGTTTCAGGAGAGCATGAAAAAAGTCTTTAGCTCAGTCCTTTACGTATCCGTCAGAGCCAGCTGGAGGGGAGGGTAGAGGATACAGCTCGCTTGCAAAGGCCTCTCCGGCACAGAAACTGAGTCAAAGGCACATGTTCCTGTTGTGTTCTTAAAAAATCCAGTCTTGGCAAATCTGAACTGCAATTCCTGTAGTCAAGTGCCCACCAGCATGTGTCGTAACCAGCTCCCTGAGCACGCGGACCGGGTTTGTCTTTATAACTAGCGCAGCTGTCATCAGTGATGACGGTTGAGGCTCAGCGGGAAGACGAATTACCTTCTCGCGACTAGGGCCGCTGGTGGCTCGTTGTATGTGTCGGGGCCGGGTTCTGCATGCCTGACTTGTGCTGACCCGTTGCCAGCTGAAGCGGCCGCTGGAGGTTAGCACCAGAGGCAGACCGCCCGAGCAAAGCCATCTTCTAGGGCTGCCAGGCTGACTCTCGGCACCCTCTGTTCAACGCAAAGAAATTCGAGTCTTGCCAGGGTGTAAAGCTCTGCTAACAGTGAGGCCAGCCGCCGTTCTCGGGCTTCCTCGAGAGACCGAATCTGTTGGTCGAAGGGTACTGATGGAAAGCATGGGTAAGACTTCTCGAAGAAAGGACTTTTTAGTTTGTTGATTAAAGAAAAGTCCGTTATGCTCTATTTGTTCATTTATTGACACGGTGTTGCTCCCCAAACTTCCTTAATAGTTGCTAGCCTTCTGGTTGGCGTTCAATGCATCATTTGAATTATTGCATCACTTTCTGGGTGGGAGATATAAAATTATCTCCATATATTTGCTCTGGAATTTGCTCTAGCCTCTCCCTTCTCTTAAGCAACAGCTCTTCTAAAAAGGATAAAGGATTGGTGGAGGCTGTAGTGAAGGAGAACGGTAATATTGGTACACAAGCTATGGGAAATAGCCCTGAAATACAGTCTTTCACTGCTGCAGGATTATTCACTACAAAACAGTCTGATTGCTTTGTATCTTCCTCTAGAAACATACATTCCAAATGTTTTAATTTTATGACAAGCATATACTGTGCTATTTTCTTTTTATGACTGGTACGCATGCTGGAAGAGGAGCCTCAGGTCAGGACACAGAACATAGTGCAGTGGCTTCAGTGAAACAAGAAAAAAAACCCTGTGTTTGAGTGTTTATAGTGGAGGGTGTTTCGCCCGTGTGCGTGTTTGTTGAAGCAGAATTCATATTATGAGGTGGTGTGCACTTAACATTCATTAACGTATGCTTATCTGAAGCTGTGTTCTCTTATCTGTTTGGTGAAAGTTCACCCGCCTACAAGGCCAGCTTTGCTTGCTTCCTTCAGTGCGTTTCGTATGGCTGGTGTAAAGGTCTTAATGTGACAAACTGAGGGAAAAATGAAAATAGCAGGCAGGCAGGCGCCGTGCGAGCCTTGCCTGAGCAGCCTCCCGTCCCACAGCAGTCCTGAGCTGCGCAACCCCGCTTCTGCTTTCAGAGCTCTCCCCGTCCGGGTTGCCAAATACGCTCAGTACAAAGCAGGCACCCACAAGGTGAGCATCAACCCTTTTCTCTCTCGTGACCGCCTTAACCCAGGCTTCTGCTGCAATAGCCAGCCCTCTTCCCTGAGGGCTTCCGCGCCGGACCTCGTGCTGACACTTTACACGTGTTGGATTCAATTATACAGTCACTTTTCGCTGCCAGCCCTTGGCTCTCATCCCAGCTTCAGACCACAGCCTGGAGCTTTTAACCTGCGTGCAGTTGGTAACTCCTTACCTTCCTTTCACAGAGTGTACGTAACCATGGAAGTACTTGTAGCGGGCAAACACATACAACACACCCAGAAAGGAAGCTAATTCTATGAAAGAAAAGATTAATAGGGGGGAAAAAGAAGGTTAAAAAACTAAAAAATAAGAATCGCAGGCAGTTAGAAACTTTAGTTATGTTTTCTAGTTGTGTAGCTCTGGGGTTTTTCATAGCTAACCATACCCTGCGGAGTTACCTTGGGAAAGAATCATTCAAAAGATATATATGTATTCTTAAACACTCACTACAGGAGGCTCTTGACGTGGGTTTACAGATGGGGGCGGCCATAGGACTGTCCAAAATAAAAATTGAAAAGCATTCCCTGAAAAGGAGATCTCAAGAACCGACAGGAATCTGTGCCTCCCCCGGGCCCCAGTTTGGTGGATATCCCAGCGACGGGATAGTGGGTTGGAGCACTGTGGCTTGACCCGGCCCTGTCATTTGGTATTGTTATGGCAGTTCATGCTAAAGGGGAGTGTTTGTTTTGTTAAGAGAATCTTATTTATGTTGTTAATAACCTGCTTTGCATTTATATAGCGGCTTTTATCCAAGGACATGAGAGAAAGCTGTAGTGAAGTTAGCTTTCTGACCTCCCTGGGGGAAGAGTATAAAGTCACCTCCGTTTGATAGATGGAGCTGGGTGCGTAGGTCAGTCGTATTATCCAGGCCTAAGCTGGATAATTTTGTGTTCTTTCAAACCGTGTGAGTGAGTATTAGCGAGGACAGCTTTTACTGCGTTCTGGATTAACTCGTGTAAACACACCTATGGGAGATGCTCAGCTGAAAACATGACTTGAAGAGGAGGTTAACATAATCCTTCGTTGCTTACATGTGACAGCAGAGGTCTGTGTTGCCAGTTAGCAACTGTGATTTTCCTCGATTCAAGTGTCCATCTATGAGCACATGTACTATCTCCTATCCAATTTGTTGACTTAAGTGGTGCTACTTTGGATTTACATTGCATTTGCAGTGGAGGTGGGACTCTGAGTATAAGGCAACCCCGAAACAAAATTCCTGGTTTGGATCAAACACAGAAAATAGAGAAGAAAGCTATTCGTTCAGGAAGGAGAGCTATGGTGGGCATGAGCTAGTCATCCTTTCTCCAGCCTTCTCAAACATGCTTCATGCTTCTAAAACATCAGCTGGGGAAGGGTTAATAAAGCGGAATGCAAAGGTTAGGCTCTATCACAAGTTCTAGCTGTCATAGAGCTCACCCCATCACTGTTAGGAGATGTCACAGACCCACCTTGGAACGTCCAACAGAGTGAGAGGTATGAAAGCTCTGTGGCGTCTGAGTTCAGAACATTTGGCCAAAAAGTGCCCCCCTGGTAGGTGCCAGAGAAAACGTAATAGGTTTTCAGGAGCCCCCGCTGCACAGCCGAAGTACAGTATCTATGGCTGGCGATGCCGCTGTTACGACTGCGCTTCGGCGCTCGGTGCTATGTCCCAGAACAAACAAATGAGTCATAGCCCAGTGGCGATGTCACTCATCTGGGATGTGAAAACCCCAAGGTTTGCTGGCTTGAGCTCCGTCTCCATCAGCCAGGGGTCCAGCCACAGGCACGAGTGCTCTGACCTGAGTCTTTTCAGGCTGCCTCCTCCCCGGGGGCGATAGCTATGCTTGATGTCCTGTGAGAATTGTCCCGTAATGTGCAAATAATTGTTAGTGGGAAGCATCTGGGAGCTGCTTTTCTGAATGATTCACCCTGCAGATCCACTGAATGTATGATAAATGTGCTGCGCACCGGCTCCGTGGTTTGCAGAGAGAAGTGAAAGCTGGCGGGGCTATGTGAAATGCCGTGACTAAGTGGGGATTTCAGTGTCACTGAGCATTCTTCTAGGAAGGCTACGCTAAGGTAATGCAATTAAAAGGAGAGGAAAAAGATGTATACAGATAAAAACAAAAAGTGTTCATACCTTCATTAAAAAACCATCCTGCAGTCCAGAGGACAGTCAGGAATATTGGGTAAAACTCCACACAGTTTTGTCTGCGGAATAAATTTGAAACAACATTAGTCTGGAAAGGAAAAGAACTACGGGTGGGATTTTCAAGGAGAATTGGCTTTGGCCTCATTTAGTTGCCACTAAAGTTAATGGTATCGAATCCAGTGGGAGCACAGTCAAGCCAGCATTAGGTGTTCTTAAAAATTCACCTCTTTGTCCTCTCAAATACAAACTATTTCAGATATTTGCCTGGTATTTAAACTTAGACAAGGGTCTGGATCCCAACTACATGGAAATAAGTAGGACAAATAATCCTAAATCGAGTGCCTGTGCAGCAGAGAGAGACAGGAATTCCAGCACGTGGATGTGATGTTAATCACTTATCTCCATACTCGGCGTGCAAATTTTGTGGGTCAGCATTCCCGGGACTGCAAAAGGACGCATAGAGCTGTGCGAAGGCAGCTTGGATTGCTCTGCTGAGGCCAACTGCCTTTATGAAGTGCTATCAGACACAGACAGCACACGATAGATCTTCTTATGGTGAGGACCATAACATCTTTATTTGTGGACGTCATCAGTTTTCCCACCAATATTTTGTTGCGATATCATTTCTTGGTTGTTCTGAATGAATTTCTTTTTAATGAATTAGGCAACCTTCTATATATAACACATTCTGTTATCTAATATGTTGTCTAATGTATTCTATGTCTCGTTATTGTTATCCACTGCAACTACAGTTACAGCAGATGGGATTGTTTGAAATAAATATAAATACGTTTGCATAGGGTCATTAGCTAATCACAAACTGAAGCCCTTTAGGAAAACGCTGTCTGCTTCGGCTATTCCACCGTTATCCACTGTGAAGACCAAGGTTTTCTGTGCTCTTGTCTTCCATGTGTTTGGTGTTAGCCACAGTTCAAGAACTGACAGCACAGCTTGCTAGATCCGGAACATCTGAATTCTCTAAGTTGCAGTCAATTAGCACTCAGCCCCTGCTTAGGTTTGGGTAATCTGATTGCCTAGTTTGATCAGCATTTCAGCAGTGACTTTTAAATGAGCTGAACTTACCCCGTTACCATTAAAATAAATAGCTGAACCATTTGAAAAGCTATCTGTTCACTGTTTGGGGTTTTTTTTTGAGCAAAGGACGCAAAGAAAATGTAACATTTTAAGATAATTTTTTTGCTTCTCTTCTGGGCTGAATTGTTATTCATTGCCACCATCTTAATGATCTCAGACTTACTGTGCACGAAATGTTCTGTCAAATTCTGGAGCTCCGGTGACAGCGGGGGGCATGACCTTGTGCTTCATTCTCGATTTCCCCACCAGCCGAGCAAAATGACCTGTAAGCAAAAATAAGGGCTCACGAATTACACAGTTCCTTGGCTCAGTTGCGTCCCTAACACGTCAGTAATTTTTTAAAGAGAGATCACTGTTTTTCAGCAATTTCCACTGCGTTTGACAGAAAGCGACCAAACAACCTTTTCCCTACAAAAGTTTAGGTCTTATCTTCAAGAGTGACACTGGTGAGGAAGGGGGAAAATTGCTATTTCAGAAGTATATTTTTATTCTCTTTTGGCATTTGCTACACTAGCTGTGACGTGAATATCCGTCCACCTCATCTGAATCCTAGAAACCGCACGGCCTCGGAGCAGGCGAGTTGCACCGCGGTGGCAGCGTGCCGCCTTAGCACTGCCTCAGTAACCAAATCGCGGTGATGGAGGTCGCTTCCCTACTTGCTTGAATAGCATACGGTCCTTTCGTTTAAGTGATGCGAAGAGCTGTGGTGCTTTGAAGTAGGGGGCAGCGTTACAATCTTTGGAAACAAAAATCTGGTGGCCACCTTCTTAAAGTTATTTACCCCTATCTTATAGTGCACGCTTTCCCATCTGTTGCTGTCGTGTCTCAAAATTCAGTACGCTGGGAAGAGCAGAGGGTCGCAACTGGGGAGGCTGTAGCCTTTCCCTGCTCTCCACCTCACCTGCTGGAGAGCTCTGAGAGCTGTCTGTTGGAGGACCTGTGCCGTTTCTACCCCGCTGACTGGAGCGGAGAGTACTTACCTGTCTTGTAAAAAGCATTTTTTACAACTGATGCAGTGCCGTGAAGAAGATGAATGACTTACTGCGCAGTGACTAAATATCAATTACTTACCAAAAAAACCCAAACCAACCAAACCCTATCTCTGCATTGCTGACCTGTTTTTCTAGGGTTACCTCTGATGTATAATGTATACCTCGTTTTACTGATGTCCTCGTCGCAGAAGTCTCCCCTTAAAAGTTGAACGAAAGGACAAAAGGCAATGCACAGGCAGAAATTTTCTGTATGCAGCAGAGCTATTGGGCATCACCCTGCTTGACTTTAAAACTCTCAGTGTACCTGGAGTTATTTTTCTGGCTGTGTCATAGCCACCCTGTACGGGAAGCTTGCTATCTGCTTTGTACCTAAACTTTACCTGGATCCAGAAACCAGGCATCCGCCTGAGTTCACTCAAAAGACTTGTCTAAGGGGCAAGGCTCGAGCATACCTTCTCTCCTCCCTCCTGGGAGCAGTGGCATTAAAATAAAGCTAGAGATATTAGCGGTGCTGCCCTGTGCACTTCTTACATCTTAGCCTTGTGGCCAAAGCCTTTTCCCAAAAAAGCATTTTCCCATCTGTCTGCTCCCCATATAAGAAATTACGGGCTGTGTTCAAGTGACCTCTTAACCTTTCTCTCCAGAGACTAGTCAGAGCATCTCCGATATCTCTCTGTACGGCAGGTTTACAGGACCTTTCATTGTATTTGCATCCAGCAAGACCTCCTCCACTCCCGCCCACGCACCTCGTGTCACGCCTGGTGATTCATCCGTTATTTGCCACCTTGCAGCCCTTTCAGAAGAGAAGAATGGTAGCGGGGAGGGTTTAGGGAACATGCTTCAGGGAGACTGAAACTCGTGGAAGCACAAGAATTACGTCCGAGAAATATTTTCCCAGAAATTGCAACTGAAAAGTTGCTTTTTAACTTCTGTCACCTTCAAAATGATTATTTTTTTTTATGACAAATGCGACATGCTGGCAAATCCTGCCTGGCTTATGAGTCAAAGTGGTAGGTAAGCCATAGTGTTTTGTGCAATGGCATTTTTAGGCAGCAACGAGTTCCTCATTTTCTGGCCGCACTGAGCCATTTAATGCTCACAACCGATCTGGGACCCGTTTTTGTCTGCTGAGGAACTAATGCAAACCAAGGTGGCTCATGCATCCAAATCAGTGGGGGGGGGGGGGGGGGGGGGGGGAAGCCTTGAACGGATGCTGGACAAAATAAACTCACTGGGGGAAATAAGAAGATTAAGGCCCTGTAGGGGCCAAATCGTTCTTGTTTGTTCAGTACAATTAAGCAAAGCAAATCGTCGAGGCCATGGTGTAACCCTGGCCTCAGCTGTAATGCGATTTGCCCTTGGCATTGCTTGGCCAGCAAGGCTCTAGTTTGAGGAGCAGAGATTTGCACATGGGAGACTCTTGGCTAACCATATGCAGAAACAGGTTGTGATAGTACGATAGTGCGGCCGACCATCATAAAATCCACTTCTTTCGTGGCTTCCACTGTGACTGATGGGCACTTTGCTTCAATTAGGGATGAGTGGGCTTTTATACACCGATGAAAACCAAGCTGTGGCATTGCGTAACAGGAGAACTAGAGTCATGACTGTCACCTTAAAAGAAAAGGTGAGCCCGGTGTGCAGAACAAGACAGGTACCAACCGGGGACTCGAAAAGAGCTCAGGAGGGGAATAATTACTGTATTTTTTGCTGACTGCATAGGACTCGCCTTTTAGTTCTGGTGAATGGAAAGTAGCGATGTAACTCCAAATTTGGAGCTTTGTGATTATGGTTTAACCAAGGGCTAAAGTAAATAATGAAGCCATGGGAGAGCTCTTCTGCCCCACCCACTGGAGGTGCTGTCGTGAGGACTCCAGAAAGCATTGCAGCAGGAGTAAGGAAAGATTTTCATAGCCTTTTCTTCCCCCCCGTATCAAGTTGTGCAGTTCTAGCAGGCTAAATTACATGACTGAGGTAGTTACAAAGTGCGCTTGACTTGCCTTTGTTTGCCTTTTTTTTCCTTTCATCTTCAAGTGGCATTTATGGTTACTGAGTTAATGTCTTTACGCTGTAAATATGGGACAAAGCAGGCTTTCAAGGAACGTTACTCTCAAACATTTTATACGTGTTACAAAGCCTGTAGAGAAGCTGCTACCTGTATTGCAGTCTGTGATAGCGCATGTTAATTTGCATGGCCTGGCCTAACAACCTTTAAAAAAAAAAAATCAAATGCTTTTTAATAATGTCTTGCTGGGTCCTGGAATTACTAAGAGTGATTTTAAAAGGTTCCAGTTCAGAGAGATGCTTCAATATAGAGGAGGTGGTGGGACTTCTGTCCTCCCTCTTCTCTCCTATATCAATGACTGGGATTCATTCTGTCCTTTCCTTGGATTCCCTTGTTTTCCCATCAGTCTGCAAAGCGCTAATCTCTCAAGCGAATCTCAGCTGCTTAAAACCGGATTCATGACTGGAAACCACTTCTTGCATTGTTTCTGCTCTTTCTTTCTACCCTAGAGCATTTCTTGCACAGCTTAATCTTCTACTGACCTGATTCTTCGAGTACCTCATGGTCCTGAGACGCTAAATCTTGTACCTCTGATGATTGCTAAGTGAAATCTGACTTCCAGCACTGCTTCAGGGAGGTCGTATTGCCCACCAGCACCTCCCTAACTCAGGACTGGAGGCTCAGCAGAATAAACACAAGAGCAAACAGAGCACCCGGTGCTGTGTATGTTGTACTTTGTTCACAGCAAGCGGTCACACGCTGGGCTACTCCCCTTGCATGGACGGTGCCGGTTTCACAACGTTCGTTTGAACTCCCATAAATTAATCTGTGTTGGTTAACCCATGCTAGAAAGCACGCTGAAAGTAAGCCAAGCCATCGTGATTTAAATCAGATCAGCAGATCACATTCTTCCACGGGTTTCTCTTTGGGCTTGATGTCAGGCTGCCAGTGTAAATTAAACCCCAGGTTATCTTGTCTCTTCTGTCATTTTAACTAGGATTAACTAATATGGATTAACCATCGCAAGGAAGAACATAGGTATTTTCCCCCCTCCCTTCGCAGTTTCAGTAACTATATGATTCTGTGAGTTTTCAAACTGCAGTACTTTTCCAGATAAAGTTTGTTTGTTTGTTTGTTTTTAATCTTTCACGCTTTTATGACAAAAATCAAGGCAGGCAAGTTGAACTTTGACAGAAGTTGACGGGAAATATCGCTAGGAATGTTCTGTGAAGCCCACGAGGGTATGTTGTAGCTGGTCTGATGACAGAAAAGGAGAATGTAAATTTTAGGTGCTTTTTATTTGCCTTCTGCTGTGTTGGGCTCTTTTTAACCTGGAAGGGTCACATTCTCAAGCCTTTTTTCTGTCGGGTACGTACAAATGTTATTTCAGTAGTTGAGGCTTTGAGAACAAATAAACAAAGAAGCCACACAGATAGGTTGCTAGATAAGTTGGCAGTGCTATAGATATTTGGAAAAAAAAAAGGCACAGTAATTCTTTTTAACTTGCTCTTAGTCTTATACTAGTGTAGCACAAATGCCTTCAAAATGTATCTGGTTTCCTGGTGTAAACACAGCTATAGGAATTAACATATTTCAAAGAAAATAGTGACAAGCATTAAAAATGCTACTGCAGTTTTAGACTGATACACAGCAAAAAGAGCGTCTCAGACTTGCCTACTTCTTTCCCTAGTCCTTGATTCGCGCAGGCATATCAGCAGGGGAGAAAATAAATCCATTTAGATCTTAAAGAAACGTAATGACGAGGACATAACATGGAATATTTCCTGTTATTGCTGCCTGGTGTAAAGGTTTGCTCTCTTCTTTCATTTCAGATACTTAGTACATATCTTTATTTCACCAAACGTTTTTTTCAGCGCTTTCAGTCCAGCATTAGCGTGTTTGATTTCACAAATTTACTCTCACTTTTGAGGTTTTCAATTCTATAGGTGCCTAAATAAGAATTGAAACCAAGACACAATGTGGCTTTGGGGTAACTTTACAGCTAGTTACAAGCTCTCACAGTAGTACAATTCCAAGAAGTCGGCAAACAAAATAGAATTGAAAACAAATTAGTTTCTCCCACAGGGAAAAGTAATCTGTCCCACTGAGCCAACCCCCTCTCAGACTACCGAGAGGGTAAACAATGTTCCGGCGAGAAAAATCTTAGGAGTTCGCAGAAATTAAAGTTACAGAGCAGCCAGTTTATCGTAAAATAATTCCCAGTACTTCAGAACTGTGGTGGAAACCTCCCCGAGCCCCAGCCACACAACCCCACAGATCTTACATTGCTGGAAGGCGGAAAGAAGCGAGACGGCCGCAAGCAAGGTTAGATCACCAGCCATGTTCCCAGCAGCTTCCGCGCGCGAGCAGGGTGTGTGTAGAGGGGAGAGAGCTTGAGCGAGCAATAAGGAAAAACACCAGGTGGGAGAATTAGAGCGCTTTTCAGTGTTGCAACAAAGGTCTGCCCTGGCAATAAAACAGCCCAACTTTTTAAAACAAGGGGTTGCAAAATTACGGCCGTTTTTCATTCCTGAAAAAGTTCAAGTACAGTCAGCCAGCCCTGCCCGCCTCTCGCCTGCGTGAAAGCGCGCAGAGAACAAAACCAGCCTTTCCTGCCCCTGTGGATTCAGCTGTTCTTTTATGGCTCAGATTTCAGTTGCGATCTCTTTGGGGGCAAAAAGACTTTTTGTTCTGCGTTTCTGTGTTTGTACAGGGTCTCGCGCGGCGAGGTCCGCGTCCATCACTAGCAGTGCCACTCCGAAAGCAGCAGGTGCAGGAGATGCGAGGGGGGAACGGAGCTTTGTACTGTCCCTGCACTTGATTTACGGGTTTTGCCGAACGTGTACAACTTAGGCTCTGACAGGTAACATGACAGCCGCTTTACAAGTAGTCAGCATGCAGAAAGGAATTGTTCAGGATAGTTCAAAGGGTAAAACAACTGAGAAAGAAAGAAATATCTCCCCTCATTTTACTGCCTGGAGTACACTTCCTATAGCTTACGCCTAGTCCTAAAATGGGGAGAGATTCACTCAAGGAACGTTTTTTCATCAGCTAGCCCTAACAGAAAGCTTAACGTTGTTAACATTTATAACCCTATATGACCACTGGAACAAGACCCATGTAATGTTTGTTCTGACTCCAGGGTTATCTATCCACTTTACCTCCAGCTGATGTTAAAGCGGGATATTTCATTGACTTTAGTCCAATTTGCTAATTTTAAAGGCTAACGTAAAAAAGACTTTAAATCGGTCATTTTACCTTGCCAAATTTTAAAAGGTTATTTCTCGGGTATATATTTCTCAGGTTTCTCGGGTATTTTTCAGTTCAGTATATTGTTCTTTCTAAAGATTGGAAGAGTAGATATACTGCAATAACACTAGCTGGATGTTTGTGCTTAGTAACTCTTCAATTGCCGATTTCCACACTTTAATTGTGGTTCTTGTTGTAGTATGGGCTGGCTTTCTGACCACACAGTGTCTCTCACGTTTTTAGGGGCTGGCTCAGAAGCATTCAAAGCACCGTCGCCCTCCTGATATAGGGAAGTGAAGGAAAACTGACAGAGCAGGTCATTTAAAAAGTTAAAACCACAAGGGCTAAACATTTTAAGGCCAGCTGACATTGAAGTTACAGGTTTTTTTCTGACTTTATTCAAAGTGAATTTCAAATGTGAATTTCAAAACGGCAACGGACATGCAAAATCCAGCAAAGATTGACTTAAAAATAGGCAGGGATACAACTTAGGGCAGGAGGTTAAATCCACAGAAATATTCTAAGTTCCATGTCCATCATGGCTGAGCTAGAGTCTGCTTAAAACTCCGTTCACTTTCCACTGGTAGCAGAGAGTTTGTAGTTGCCTACAGATTTATAATGCTTTTAGTCATACGTAGGCCACAGCCAATGTTACGTTTCCTGCCTCTGTAACCCAGAATAGAAAGTCGGATCATATACAAAACAAGGCTGGGTTTATTTATGAATGTGGAAATACAGTAGTACCTCAGACGCCCGGAGTTTTATGATGTGTATAAGCCCCAACATGTAAGTAGACGCCAGGACCAACCAAGAGATTTCTCCATTTATGTCTGGACATTTTGACAGCTTTTCTGTGGCTGATTTCTCAGCTTGCTCCTGATGAATGTAATTTGATTTTGCATTTCCTTCACTTGCATGTATTTCATATGCGCTTTGCTTATCTCTGCTGTGGTAAACGCATGTGTTTTCTGCAGCTGTCCACAGCTGTCTGCAAAGCAAGAGCGGAGGCTCTGAGCAGCAAAACGTAACGTGAAGTCGGAGGTACTGGTGGCGTCTTACCAGACTTGGGTCTTTCCCATTTGGAAACAGTGGTATTTTATTGCTGCACCGTACTTTGTATGTGTGCTCTACAGGGAAAACGAGTTTCTCTAACGGTGATTTACAGCAGCGGAAACCGAGGCATCGGGCCTTGCTAGTGTCACGCAGCAGCTTGTGTCAGAGCTGGGCGTCCGCGTAGCCCCAGGACTTAAGGCGTATTAGTGGTCCTGCCTCTTGCCGACCTGCATGTCCCTGGCAGACCTTGCCAAAGAGGCTGGCTCTTCTCTCCGTAGAGGAGCTCCTGGTGACCAGCAGCGAAGGCAAATCCCAGCAGGGTGGCAGAACTGCTGCCACGAGAGAACAGATGGTTGGGGTAGTGAGACCAAAAGCATTTTAAGCGTGAAACCGGACGGACCAAATAAGCTCTTTTAATGGAGTTACACTGCTAAAGCTGCTCAGTTTTTGTCTTTGGAAGAGCTGAAAAGAGCTTTGCAAAGGGCAGCGTTCAGTCTATGCCGGGGTGTAACTTCTTAAAGGCCAGTCACAAGTGGCAGTGCAGCATCTTGTATTTTTAAACACCTCCTAGAAGACAGGCTCTGAAGAACAGAGGTGCTTCTCTGGCTGGAAGGGAAAACATACCTGAACTCTCATATATTTCACTGGAAACGTTTACAGGGTAAATCAAGGCTATTACAATGTATGAGGCTAGCTCATGTATCAAAAGCAGTTTAGCTACAGCAGTAACAGCAGTGAACTCCACGGTTTATTAATTTACTTCACTTTTCAACAATATATTATAAAAGAACATGGGCCTGTGTGGCACTGGGTCATACTCAGGCTTTAAATTTATCAGAACTACGAAACAGGTGAAGGAGGAAGAAAATACCTTTATTCCTTCAAATGTTCCTATTTCTACCTCCTAAATGCCAGTTGTAACCCATGTCTGCTGTTGTTTCAGATATATACTTTGCATGGGGCCTCAGAGGAAGGATGAAAAGTCCATTTTATTCAGTTCATTTTAAGGTCTGGTTGTTCAGAGTCCCCTGCATTGTGGCAGCATTACCAAATGATAAAACAGATCCTCATTTTCTATCCCCATCCATCCTCTGGACACTGGTGGCATGAGATCAGACTATTTTTGATGGTGGTGGCAGAGCAGATTTAAAAGGATTAAATAGAGTAGTAGCCAGAGGTTCGGATTCTTCCCCGATCTGCACCTTCTGCAGCCTTATGTCACCTCCATCAATATTGGATATAAGTCAGGAAAGAATTGGTTCATGGTGCTCTCATCTGTCCGTACAAAAGATTGATGTGCCTTAACTCCCATCAGCGTTAATGCCAGTTGCTATATGCACATAAATTCCCGCATGCCCACAGGCCTCTTGGATTTCCTTATGGCCTTTGGGTATCATTATATTTTTTTACTTTGGACATTGCAGGAACACATCTGGGATGCAATTCTGGATTGCAATAGAGAATAATACATTTTTACATATGTTTATAAAACGTAAACTGTGCCAATCTTGCATAATAGCCCATTGTAATCACAGCAGGCTTTCAAAGTAGCAACAAAAAGAGGAGTCTAGATCATTATAAGAAGTACCTACATGTAATTACGGTGTGGGGTTGTTTTTTGTTAAAACAGTGCTTTTCTGTTAAAAAACATGGGATTTTTTCTTAAAATATCTTCACCTGCTCTCAGCTCTGAGGAGCTCAGAAGCGCAATGGCTTGGGAGAGATTATCAGAACCCGTTCAGGAAAACGGTGCACACACAAGCACCTCTGCACTGCCGTGTAAAAACGCTGTGTGTATATGGTGATCGGAGAATATCCGGAATGTACAAGTGGGTAGAGGCCGAATATTCCTCACCTCCCATGTCTCAGACCTCCTCTTCCTCCTCCTCCTCCTAACCTGAGCGTTTCTGGAACAAGCGGTAAATCTTCAGAGAAGAGGTAGAGCCTGACACAAGAAGGGAATTCTGCAAACCCTGAGACGGGATGCAGTGGGCCTTGCAGTCACATAATGCCTGAGGAGAGAGTTAGGCAAAGTCACGTTTCTTTTGTCAGTGCACGTGATTAGATGCCCGAAGATGAGAAGCAACTCTCCCACGTTCTTCACCCTATGGAAATCAGCGTGGCTTACGCTCCGCGCCTCACTCACAGGCTAGAGCTGCCGCGGACCTATACGATCATCCTGCCTGACTGCCTGTATAATACAAATTGGCAGCATTTCAGCAACGGATAACAACTCATTAATAAGTGATGGGAGCTGGGAGGCAGCGGTGCTCCCAGACGTTAGAATCCTTCCTGCACGGCGTGGTCCCGCTGGCTCCGCGTACGGTATCTCCGGGTTGCAGCCGGCAGTCTTGGGATAACCGAGGGCTGGCCTGCGAGATGCAGATCCTGCATGACTTGTGTCTGGATCAAAAGGAGGTTTAAAGATTTTCCTGTTGCTATTGACCAACTGGAAGCAGATCCCCAGGCCAGCGTGACTGCTCTGATATCTGGAATGCAGGGGATTAACGGAGATTCAGCAAGAGATTTGAAGACGTGTTGGTTGTACATCTCTTGTCTCCCTTCGCAACACCTTGTAGGTTTGTGACAAAGTAGCACTTGCTATTTTTTAACTTGCTAACCTTGGACAAAGAGCTATTCTAATTAGCGAGCCACTTCAGCTCGAGGGAGTCCTTTCATCCATACAGAAGGAAGTTTAATTTCGTCTTTGCAGAAATCAGCTGTGCTTAGGAAGCAGGAGGTAAATTGTGCTCGTGTTCAGCCTTATCCGATGCCTTAGGCGATAAGGCAGATCTTAGCATCGGCGCGGGCAGCTGAGGAGCCAGGCCCTCCAGCCTGCCCACCTCCTCCACGCGGCTCGCCTCACAGACAGTCGCAACCCTCTGCCGTTATTTATTGCCTGCACCTTCAGCTTTTCCGAGACGCTGTTGGTAAATGTTGGCTGTCGGTGTCAGAGCGATGCTTGCTTGACCCCGGCTGCCAGGGGAACGCAGCAGCCCCAGTCATTGTCATAACTAGAAGGCTGACAGTTTTCCCAGGTGCCTGCTCTACTTATGCATTCAGCTGCTCCCAAATTTCTATCAGGTGGGATGCCCGACTCCCTGAGATTCACTTGAAAGTCCTGTGTGATTTGGCTGTGCTAACAGAGGAGGCTAACGGCAGAGGCAGGAACCAGAGCGGGTACATGGCTGCCGCCCTTGAGCTTTGAATTCCAGACTCTGCACCCTCCTCCCACCTGGCCGGCCGCAGAGCGCGCAGGGACCTAGACGCCAGCTCCCTTGAGAAAAATAATGTAGGCACCTGGCATTGTGAGTGCTATATTTACATGGGCATGTTTTGAAAAGGAAAAAATACCCAGAGAGTATCTGCCTTTTACCGTGCTCCTCCATCTCCCTCTCCAGCCGGGGCAGCCCCCGTCACGTCCAGCCCTTCCACGCTGGAGCGGGGTTTGATCCAAGCGCTGTCGGATCAGCCACGCTCCCAGGTCGGCCGCTCCGTCCTGGCTTGGCTTCTGCCTATCCCCTCAGCTCCTCTCTGTATCCCTGACCGGCGCGATTGCCATTTCTCCTCTGGGTCTCTGCAGCATCTCCTCGCCCATGAGAGGCTCTCCGCTCATCCCTTCTCCTGCTCCCGCACTCTGCCCATCTCCACTCTCCCCTGACGGATGCCGGCTTAGCTTTCGGAGCGGTTGTACGTTAAAAGCCGGGAGGGTCGGGAAGCTTTGTCTGCTCCTGGGCAGGGGAGGTGGTCCCCCGCCGGGGTCTCGTGTTGCTTGGCAACATATTTCTCTCTCCTCCAACAGTCATCTCCCCTCGCAGCGCCTGCCGATGCACGCACAACAAATGAAAGCAATATTACAGCAGCAGTTGCTCCTGTCGCTGCTTACTTGTTATTTATGGTTATTGCTGTGAAGGGATTTGTAAACATTTCTTCACATCCTTCCTTGGTCAAGAGAGATATTCTTACAGGCTTTTGTGGCACGCCTGCATAATTAATGGCTGGTCACTGCATTTCAGGGCACGTGACATACCACCTTATTGGCGTTTTCTAAAGTGGCTGCTGGTTCTGGACGTTTCTATTTTTCAGCCCCAGATTGAGACATCCAAGGTTTTATACTCAGAAGTGCAAAAATCCAACGTAAGACAGTCTGGCTTAACTGCCGCAAATTGTGGCTCTCGTTTTCAGGTACGTGTACATTTAACAAATTCTGCTCTGCATTGCTTTCTGTCCCTTTCAAAAGGATTAAGGCTAACATTAGGATTTCAAAATGAAAACGTTGCCACGAACAGAGATAAAGCAGCCCGGGGTTTTTCCTGATGTCTGAGCTTCCCCCTTATCTGTTTGCCCTTTCCTCCTCCGCACTAACCACTTCCAGCGTAGCCTTTCCGGTGTGCATTTGTGGACGCGCCAAAGAAGAAATAGAGCTTCACTTATCTGTTTTCTCTAAAAGAGCACGGCAAGAAAGCCAGACCACGTGTGTTTTCTGGTCTTACAATGCAAACCCTGCTGAGGCCTTGCCTTACTTGATAGACTTTTGTCACTCGGGACAGACTGGGAAAGCTTTGTTCGTGCTGCTGGCCAGTTATGTGCTGGCGGATCTTTTACAGGACGTCGATTCAGCTCTAGGTAGGTTTTATCCCATTTGTTAGCAGGGACTGACTCCCTAGCTTGTGACAAGATCTGACACAGAGAACTTTGTTGTGTACTGTAGGGGTGCTCTGCAGTGACAGATGCATATGTACATCTGCCATTGCCCTCTGCTGGGGTATGCCAGAACTACTGGTGGGTGCCCTCTGCTATCTCAGCCGCAGGAACCCTTTCAATTTCCCGAGCAGAAGCCTCTCCTTTGCTTTAAGAAATTACCTCTTTGGGAACTAAGGCTGCCTGCATGTAGCTGGCTGGCAAACAGGACAGGAGGTTTTGTTCAGCAGGTGATGGTCACGCAGCGTCAGCGCAAAAAGCAGCGCAGGAGCTAGCCCAGAACAGGAATGTCCGCCTCACCGGGGACCAAGACGCAGAGGAGGATAAAAATCCATCTCCGATGTACAGCAGAGTTAAAAAAGATGGGGTTGCAATTTTTTTTCTCATTCAGCTCTTCTTCTGACTGACCGACTGAGCTGACTTTACAGTGGATGCGTACATACAGGGTGGGTTTGCTGGTTTGCCACTACACTCTATAGGTTGTATATTTAGTTATCGTTTGTACATTTGTGATCTGTTGGAACTGAACGCAGAGATGGTTTCTGGCCGCAGGTCTAAGGCACGCTGCCTGCTCTACATCCGCTCACTTATCTTCGTGCTGAGTCTCAGTGTAAAAGCTCTTAGATGGAGACTCTGAATCCACTTTAAAACCTAGTTTTCCCACAGCGGGGGTTATTAAGGACAGCGTTTTTGAAAGAGCTTTATAGAATGACGACCTTTAAGACAGGAAGGCCCAGTGCTAAGGCACTACAACAGAGAGGTATACCTGCAAGGAAGAGGCAGCTTGTGTCTCTATGGGATTGCACCACTAGCCCAGCTGTTCCCGAGAGAAAGAAAACAAGCCCCAAATTAGGCTCACTTAGCCTAGATGGGCTGGTTGCTTAGGAGGGAGTTCTCTGCAATCAAACCAGGACAGAAGTGATCTGCAGTAATGACCCACCGTCAGCCATTTCTTTCCTGAATCTACAGTGACTAGGAGAAAAGGTATATTCTATATGGGTTTTGAGCTTGGTTTTGGTTGTTTGGGGTTTTTTCCCCCCCACCACCCTTTCTAAGCATTGACTGCTCCATGGTCAAACTGATCAATCTGAGAGAGTTTCCCAGCTCCACCTACTCAGCAGTGGCTCTGCACCCCAGCTGGGTGCAATAGCTTACCAATCAGGAGTTTTGTGAAACTCTGCAAAGTCGTTTGCAGAGTGCTTTGAAATTCTTGAATAAGCATAGCCCAGGAGGGGGTAGTTTCCAGTTGTCTTCAGCTTGAAAACCCCTCTGTTTTTTTCTAGTGGAGCTCAAAGCATGACCTGGTAGTGTTCATACGAAGGCTAGCAGGAGTTAAACCAAGTAACGTGGGAGTGCAATTAATGCGTACTTTCATCGGTCACCTTACCCTGGTCACTGTCTGGATCAGCTAACATCCTTGTGCTGACTGAATTGCCTTCCTCAACTCAGTGAGAGATGATATTGCAGAGTGCAGAACACTGCTGATAAATTAGCAGAGTTTGAGAGGAAAAGCCATTCCAATTCCAGAATGGCCTTATTACTCTTTGAACAACCTAAATGTTTCTCGATATAGTTCATTTAACCAGCTCTGAAACAGGGAATGTAGAAATAGGTGGCATTGACTTGGGACGTTTATTTTTAGGTAACGCTTTTTGTTCCCTTTCTCAGCATAAGAACTACTTTCATCTTCTTCAGAGGCAAAGTTATAAATATCTTCCATTGAGATCCGGGGCCTCTGAGACGAGTGTGTAGCACTCCTCCCTGCTGCGCATGGCAATCATATTTCCTTCCATTCCACAGCACTCTCGCACCCCTCTGACAGAAAAAGCCTCCTCAGCTCCTGAAATCCATTAGTTATTTTCCTGAGGAGGAAGGGGATGCCTGTGGGAAACTGCACGTTATGTGTTGTATTGATACGAAATACAACATGTCCCGTTTCTGCCTATTCCTAATGAGTGTTACACACCTCACTTCCTTGGGTTTTGGTGGCCTGGTTCTTCTTTGTGTAATCAGTAGCATGTGCGAACTGCTCCTGTCCTTGCTCTCCTTTGCTTACTGGCGCCTTACGCCATGCAGTCCTTGCCCTTCGCGCAGGCACCCTGACAATTTCTGAGTGATACCACTTTATTTGTCAACATGCATTATAGAAAGCACCGAGCAAGAAAGGATCGAAAGTCTATCAATGGCAAATTTACTTCCCGCTCTCAAAATCTGGCCCAAACCCCAGCCAGACTTGTAACTCCCTAGCCTCTTTGGTAACGTTCTCCTCTACGATCCTGGCTGCCCCACTTGCCAGCAAAATGGTATCTCCTGTGAGGACTAGTGGGAGCTACACACACGTGCCTCATGCATTAGCCACTGTTTCTGACCAGGAACAGCTCAACTGGTCAAACCGCGTAGTGTAACCCATCTCACAAGACTGGTTTTCTGCTTCCACAAATTATTGAAGTGACCACGGAGACAACGGAAGCGCACAGAGTTTTTCCTTGCTGCTTGCAAGGAAAATGATCGGATTTCCCTCACCTGCATCTCCAAATGAGATGGGAGCAAAAAGGAGATGAGAGGCTGAGGGTCCTTTGCTGTGGAAAAGCAGCGGCGCACAGGAGTTGGTGCAGATGTATTTTGTAAGCACCGAGGAGTTGAGAGAAGCAGGAGGAGTTGCCCTTAGAGGAGGACCAAAAGGCAAGATTTTGTCCATTTTTTCTGGCCGGTACGGTTCCTTTAAGAAGCTTCGCTCGGGTAATCTAAAAGAAAAATTACTGGAGAAAATAAATAGAGCAGTAAATAAAATGGTAGGGGAATGCCTACCTGCCAAAATCTGGAGTTGCAGGTAGGGAAGTAGCATTTCCGCTATCTTGACTTTCAAGTGCATCAACATATAAATTGTGCTGAGTTTCCCTGGTGGATAGAGCTATGTGCGCATTACCATACGTGGGCATGATGGTATAAGCAGTGTTCTCTTATAAAATACTTATACGTAAGTATAGCACGACCACGGGCAGAGAATATTGGAATATACTTCAGGTTGTGTTGTTTCAGTATCATTCATGATTTATGCTAATTCAAAAGTAAACAAAAGCATTTTAGGTCATTTTGGAAATGTATCCATTTTTAATTTCCTATGGGCATTATTGTGGTTTTATTTCATAGTCAAACTTCCATTTCTGGCAATTGCTGACTTAATATTATTTTAAGATTTGGGTTCTGTTTTTACCTGTCGCTTTAAATCCCACATTTCATGAAAGGGGAGTGGAAGGAGGTCAACTCTTTAATGGGAAAAAAAGATTAATATTCCAAGGATTTTTCTATTTTGAAATTAAAACACTACTTCTACTTGGAGAATAAATTTGTTTTGAATTGGTTTAAAATGCAAAAATTAAGTTCCAATAAAAATTAAAATTTGGCCTTTTTTGAAATAGTTTTCCTGCTAAAAGCACGCTAGCGAGTGTTCGGATCAGTGCAAAAAAACAGGTATCCCAACAGATACATTGCTTTGTTTAATCCCTTTGCGTAATTTTGAGTCTGTCGTATTGATTATGTAAAAAATTTAAGGATGTAGCACTTGTGAGAAATTGTCTCTTTCCAGATGATAAGCTTTGAGAAGGATAAGGCGATTTACACAGGATAGAGAATGGGATACATTTTGTTTTGAGGCGTGTCCCCATATCAACACGAGTCATGAGCTCATGTCAGATCCTCTTTATTTTAAACTTCATGGACAACTTGGAAGCATCCTCTAGAAGGGCTTTAAGGCAGTTCCCTTTCTTTCCCGTGATCCACAACAATGTCAACGTGGCAACTTCCAGTACTCAGTTTTTGGAAACCACCTGGCTTTTAAAGAGAAATGAATGAGTTAGCATTTTTGGCAATGTATGCACGCTACCTTTGGAATATGTGATGAGCTGGAAAGGTACATACATTGATTATTGTATTTTGTATAGTTGACAAAGCTTTGCATCTAAAACAGAAAAATTAATACACCCCAGTGCTTTCCCTCTTTCACTTGACTGTTGTAGTTGCCTAGCACATTGCAAGAATGAAGCGAAGCGAGAACTGGAACAAAAATATACCTGTCTAAAGGAAAAAAAACAAGGTAGTAGAACACGATCCAAATTAAACCATTGCCTGATATAATGTGGAACATTATTATTAGGGTGTTGAGCTGACCCTGCTTGAAAAGCAGAAGAACCCCTGCCTTAGACTTAAAGGCCTTTGACTGCTACACAGCAGTATTCACTCTCTAATTGAAGTCAATGATCTCATAGCCTTGGGGATCTGACATGGGGCATAAATTTGCCACAGTTGTAGTTTATAAATGAGCATCGCTATATTACGGTGATAAGAGACCAGGGCCACCTGGCCTACTCCCTCCCATTTAAAAGCAAAGTGTTTGTAGCGCATAGAAAGCCTCGTAGTTTGATTCTAATGGACGATATCTCCTTCTGCTAACTGAAACATATTTGCCATTTTGGCACCAGACAAAGCGAGTACTTTTCACGCTGTTTCCAGCCTCGGATTGGTTTTATTCCCTTGCTAATCTGAAGAGGTACCCTTCAGGCAAGTGAGGCAGTCTAAGAAAATCCTCTCCTGCTGTAAACCTCTGAGCCTGTATTTAACATAGAAATGAATTTTGTGAATCAGACCAGGAATTAGAAGGAAACTGCTGGAGCGTAGAAGAGCCTCGTAGTCTCCATGTCTGCTGTAGGTGTGTTACGAGACAGCTGGGCCGGGGAGCCATGGACTGATAGTTCAACTTTGTCCCCCAGCCCCTTGCTCAGCTCCGTCCAGAAGGAAGGTCACTGGGCGCTTTGTTTGCCACTCTGGCTTCTGAAATAACCCACTGTGCCCCACTTGGGGACCCAAGAGGCTGATGGCTGAGTATGGGCATTTTTTTGTCGGTGAGTGGTTGGTACCCCAAGAGCCGTCCCAAGACACGTGTGACTTGGCCGTGTGGCAATCTCTTGGCTGCGTGGCGATCTCTTGGCTGTGTGGCAATCTCCAAAGCACCATTTAGTTCCCGATTTGTGCTCCAGCTTGTCCTCAGACGCGTGCACAGCTGCAGGGGGACAAGCGAGGAGGTGCCCCTTAGCCCCCAGCTCTGCGTGGGGTAAACCCAGGGCCCCGCTCCCTGTCTGCTTGTGCCAGAGTCGCTCGTTTTGCACCAACAAGAGGGAGGTCTCAGGCTTGCTGGCTTCTTTAATATTCACTGGTTTAACTGAAGGGATAGGGCCCGTGCTTTCTAAAAATCAGCTTGTCCTCCAATGCCCTCTGGTGACGGGAACTAATTAGATGTCACTGCTCTTATTGAATCCAGTTGCAAAACACTGATGTTATTTTATTCCTATTAAATATTTTAAGGAAATACTGAGATTTAGCACAAACGGAAGTCTGTGTTCTCTAATTTGAATACAAAACTCTCTCTGTAATTGCTACAGCGTTTCCTAGGAGTGGAAAACCAGGCCTGTTCTAGAGACACCATAACTTAGGGAATCTCCAAAGCTTATTAGGTTGATCCTTTAAATACTTTAGTCCTGATCCTTACTGCAGAGAAGTACACTTGTGTGTGCGCACGCACGCGTGTGTGTGCCTGCACGGCTGCAGAAATGCCTTGTGTCACCTTCCACGCTTAATCTCTCAGGATGGAAAAGCGGTGGCCCCAAATGACTGTTAGGGAAACAGGTTGCTGAAACAGTCACAACCGCTTGTATATGCTGGTGCCGAACTTCTGCCCTCTGCCTGGCAGGGCTCAGTGTGAGTGAAGGCACAAATCAGTCAGGCAATACAATAATTTATATATTATATTTATATAATACTTTACTTGGTATTTGAAAGTCAGTCTGCCTGATAAATGTGGAGACACTTTTCAAAACTAGACTCGATAGAAACAGCAACCGGTGACAGCTTATCCACTACCTCTTTTTGTCTCAGTCTGACTTTGCTGTCAGACTATCGTGATAATAGGGAAGCAGGTAGTAACACTGAAATACACAGCGAATGGTGAATGATAAAGAATATTTTTAAATTAAAAATGCAAAAATGCTGAAGTAACTTTCATAAAGCAGGTCACATTTCCATTTTATGAGCCTAATGAGCTTCTGAGTGTATCATGTTTTTTTTTTTTTAATTGTTTCTCTTACTATTTGCAATCTCTGTTCTTAAAAAAAAAGAAAAACAAACCTAGAAATAACAAAATGCTCCAAGATTTTGCTGCCACAGTGTGCTGCCATAGACTGAGTGCTTACAGCTTAGTTATTAACCCGTGATAAAGAGAGCTGGTAATTGGAACTGCCAGCAGAGCCTTGATTACTGAGGGGGATGTAGACCCAAATATAATTTGATAAGCTGCTTGGGCATGCAGATCTGCAGCCATTAGTAACCACCTCCAGTGGCTCCGAACACCCGTGCAGTACATCTACAGCCTCTCTGCGCCTGTAGCCAGCGCTGGTTGCTCCTTGCTCCTGCCCTTTCCCCTGCAGAAAACCAGCTGTGAATGCCATGTAGGATTGCAAAAGCACGCCAAGAGTTGTCCTCCAGCCTCTGTGGGACACTGCAGGAGAGACGGCAGTGAGTATGCGAATGCGTGGTAGCTGCTGGCTTTCAGCACCTGAATTAGGAGATCAGGAGCTTCAGAAGTTACGCCAACATTCCTGGTTTATATTAGCAGAAGGTCCCATCCAAGATGGGTGCATCAAAGAACATTTGTCCTTATGTGTATCAAGACAGAGCTCAGGAGGACGGATGGCCAGAACAAGCTAGGGTGTGCATTAATTTATCATTCCTGCACGGTCAGGGTTTGCAATTCTCCCATATTTGTGCAGCAGCCTTTCTGATGGTACACAAGACTCTTACCTCCACCTCCCAGAAGAGTTTCCTTCCTTGCCAAGAGAGCCCTCTCCCTGCTCTGAGGGCTATCAAGCCTGTTGCTTTGCATTTTATACCTGAAATAACCTTTTTGCTGTAGCCATGCATCTGTCTAACAAAACCACTGGGGCTTTAGAAATAAAGACAAGAGCTAGGTATTTTATGAGCTTTTCTGAGGAAGGAGATCCATCTTAAAATTGAGCTGGGCATAAGCAGGGAGCCTGATATAAACCTGCACAGATTACCTCACCCCCATGCAGTGGAAGTTAATCTTTTGGAAAAGATGGGTGCCTGTTCATTACAAGCAATTACCATCGGTCATAATCCTTCTAGGAAGTACATGGAGAATGACTCAGTTCATTTGATGAGTTATACTGCCAGTTTTCTCTGAAGCACTGGCCAGCAGAATTACCAAGGCTGGCCCGAAGCTTTCTGAATGGTAGGGTATATATCAGTGCAGCACTTGGCTTAGCTCGCGGCAACGGGCAACTAATGGAACGGGACTGACCAAGATAAAAGAGGCAGCGGGGGAAAGCTCCGCAGAGGTATGCATCTCCCAGAGCGTGCATCTGCCCGCCCCATCTTTCTGCACTCTTTCGATAGGTCTGCAGCCAAAGCAGCTTTGAGCTACTAGCAATGTTTCAGATGTATATAACTGAGGATCTTGATGCTTTACAAACGTTAAATTAGCTGCTAAACAGGCAAGTGGATGGGATCCTACATCTTCACATCTATGGCATGTGTGAGGTATGGAGAGTGAGGGAGAGTGGCTTTACACTCAGTGAGAAGCGTGTCAAGCCCAAGGCTTCAGCCAGGCTTGCAGGAGGGTTAAGCGCAGAGTTTTCAGAAGTACCTAGAAGTGCTTTACTCCTGCCCAAGCAGAAGTCAATGACAGTAAGTAGACCTGAGCCAGGGCAAAATGTTATGGAAAGCGTTGCCTGGAATGACTTGTAGCAGGCTTTCTAGGGGGTCTGTCACACAGCCAAGAATAGATCCTTCATCAAAGGAGCATTTTGTCTGCCCCCAGGTCCAGTGATATTGCCAACCTGGCATTTCAGAGGAAGAAGGAGATTCAACATCTACATTTTTAATTGAGGGTTAACCCAAATTCTGAGTTATTTGGAGTGCTGTCTCTGTGTGGGTGGATGTGCGGATGTCCTTGCTAAGAAGGTATGGGCACTCTGAGCAGAGGGCTTCTTTTGATGGCGTCACTGACAGAATTGCATGCCTCCCTGTGCAAACGGATCAGAATGCAGCCCTTCTGTCAGCGCTAGATGGGTGGGTTAAACTTTCGCTCCTACATTGGCAGCATACATTTGGAAGCATCACTGTTAAGGAATAAGTAGCAAGTGCTCTCAGCAATGTTTGAGAGCGAGTAGTGTGCACAGCTGTTCCGCAGCAGCGGCTTTCATTCTCTGCATAGCTGATCTAACATTAACTGTGGGTTTGCACAATGTCAGAACAGCCCTGAGAATTTCACAAGGCTTGTATATATTGAAGGAAAAAAAAAAGCTGCCAGGGAAAACTCTGCCCAAGACCGGTTGGTGTGAAGTCGTCAGCTCGAAGACCTTGCCCACCTCGGAGCGTGAGCGATAGGAGGGCAACACCAGTCCCCACTAACATATGATGCCAAATAAGTTGTTGAGGCATGTTTTCAGCCTGGAGAACAGCATGGAAAGTTTGAGTTACCACAAAGCGGTATCCCACACGATTGGCCTGCTGGTGAGTAGAACAAATCCAGCTTCTCACATGGACTGCGCACACAGCTGCAGCTGAGGACTGTGCGGGCTCACGGCTGCACTTTGCCAGCTCACCTACCACAGTACTTCTGTATACATTAGACTTTCTTGAGCATTTAAATGTAGATTTGTAGACCAAAGATTAAATAAAAACATACAGGTTCTTAGTTTCTTCTGGCAACACCATTCTAAACGCTAGCCGTGCCTCTAGAAATATCTGGAATAAATTATTTTTGCTTTGTTGAGGTCTGCGTAGCCTCTGTATAAATGAACTGAAAGGATGTGATTAGCAAGGGAGTGTTGCACTATAACCTTGCCTTTCTTTCTCTTCTGTTAGCAACTCAGACTAGTTTCTGGAAAGAGTGGCCCTGCTGAAAATCAGCAAAAAGTGAGGGACATATGTAGAGATAGAAAGCTCAAGACTGCACACCTGCATTCTGTGAAACTTCGACAGAATTTTATCATTAGCTGTCTGAAAAGATGGGGTTATAAAAATCTGATTTGCTGTAGGAATAGATGTTTGGGATGTTTCATGCACGCACTTAACGGCATGTTACTTTTATCAATAGAAAATGCAAGCGCTAAGCATCCCCATCTGCTTCTCAACGGAGGCAGATTATCAAAAATCACTGTGGTAGAGATAAGAGCTTAAAAGTGTAGTATCCAGGTGCATGTGCACACGTACACGTGAACCATGTCAGTACACGTACACATTAACCATGTCAGTTATTCATCCTGTGTGACATTCTGTTGCTTGCCGCATTATCTGTTGACAGCTAGGATTCCTTACACGTCAGAGGCCGAGGTCCCGCTCCGCGGCCATGCGCACACACAGCAGTTGTTTGTATACCGTGGTCTTGCTGTGCGACCCAAACTGTCAACGGGCTCTCAAGGGGGCACGTGCTATTTGGTGAATGTGTTAACACAACGTAGTCAGACAAGATTTTGTCCTACCCCATCAGATCTTTACTGAGTTTGCCTTTATACATTATATATGCATCCTTTTTTTCCCTCTCCCTTCCCCCACTGCCCTCTTAAACACCTGTGCATCGCCTTGTTAATTTTTACAGCTGGTCCGTGCAGAGACAGGCCAAGGAAGAGCCTGCTCACTGCACCTACAGACTTGTGGTCTCTGCATCGTGAGACAGAGCTTACCAGAACCAGCAAGGACATCCAGTGCAAGAAGAGTTTCAGTTTGTCGGCGCTGTGAGCTAAAGACTCGGCAGCTGGAGTCGCATGTGCTGGCGCCGTCAAAGGAGCATCAGAGTCCTGATCACTGGCTGGTCCCAGAAGCACATACGGTTCCCAGAAAGGATGATTGGTACCAGTTACTGAGTCGCGTTTGAAAGGAAAGCTACATGTTAACCCCGCGCATCCCGCAGAGAGAACACATTGCAAAATTGGAAGCAGACGGGAACCCATCCTGTTGTTAACAAGTGTCAAAAAGTTTCCGATTAGCGTTTAGTCGTGCTTTTTGCAGTATACAAGTCCAGCATTATTTGTGTGGATCAGCTTGGCTTCCTCTCCGGCTGACACAGACGCTTACGCAACTGAAATCAAAGCCTCTGGGTAACACGGGGGGTTCATAGCTTAACGAAGTGATACAAAATCACACAGCTGTGCGCAGCACACACACTTACAAGGGCTTTACAGTAAAACATCTCGTTCAACACAACTTCTTGAAATGAGATACTTTTAGCAGACTTGTCATAGCTTTAAAAATCCTCACTTGGTGATGAAAATTAATCCTCACTTTCAGATGGGCAAATAAATGTCGGCAAGGGCTTTGAAGAACCGAACAAACAGCAAGATCCGAGAGTCCCTTTGGCCTTTTTCCTTTGCCAGAGGATTCTTCTGAAGCTCCGGGATTCAACTCTAGCAAACTGTATATGGAGATGTGCTGCAGCCCCGTCAGTAACTCAGGCTTTGGCTGAGCAACAGGCAGCTGCTGCGCAGAACAAGGGTCACCTGCAAAGCTGGAAGCTGGGAATAAAAATGGGCATGTGCCTTTTCCTTCTTCTTTTAGTCCTCTGCCTTAAAAATGGCCCATTTTTTTAAAGACAAGTTGCATGAGGGGATAGGTAGGTTGGCCTCTGAAAGATGTTTCACAGGAGTATCTTTGGCATTGTAGCAGCCGAGAAGGCCAGGTAAATGGCTACACCTCATCAGCACGTATGCTCTCTTTGACACAGAGAAAAGCGTGATATAATCAGTCATGTTTGTAGGACCGAAGGAGCACGAGGGATACGATTTTATGTCACTGCTAAATAGCTGAGAGTTGAGGAAAATAAGACAGCTTCAGCAGAAAAGAGTTTTTTAAAAGTTTTTGTGAGATTTTTCCTACCAGGAAGAAGGCTCCAGAGGGGGGATATGAAGTAAAACTTCTGACTGGCAGAGCACTTTTCCATAACCATGTGTCAAAAACTTGTCTGCCACAAGACCTCTACGCCAAGGTTGCGGGATGTGCATGGCTATTTCGTAAATGCCAGACACTGACTTGGGTTGGTATAATATTTCCATACATTTAGCACTCTGCTATTTTTCTGTAAGAAATCTCAGTGCACCTTTGAGGTAATAGAGGGCAAACTCACCCACTGATATGCTATCCCCATGTCTGCAGACACCTGATATCACACTCTGTGATGTGCACGGGAACACAACCATCTTCCTAATGCCTAATCTCTCCAGCCACAAGTGGGACTAGCAGTGGCCAGAAGGACTCCAGCCAGCTTTCACTGTTCTGCTGTTCAGAGGCTTGCGAAGGCTGCAAGACCCATCAGGTTTGCAAATGGCACCTCACTGGGAAAAAAATGCCATGCTATTTTGGGAGAGAAAATACCAAAACCCAAACCCCCACTCAGTGGAATTACATGAGAAACCACTATGTGGAGCCAGCCACTAATTATTTGGCTGATGAGGAATCTGGATTCAAACAAGCTTGTTATCAAAATTTCAGGTGCGTGTGCTCCCCCATTGCCTTTCGCTTTGGCTGTCCCAAAAGACAAGGCATGGGACAATTTGCTGCAACGTAAATCAGGTGCATAAACCCATCGGTGAACTTAGTAAAGTGATGCTGTGGAGACAGAAAGACACATCCCTTCCCTGTCTTTGGGAGAGAACCTTCACCAGGTTTCCCCAGTCTGTGTGTGTAGCTTCTTCCTGCGCTTCCATCTACCTTGTTCCTTGTTTTGCTCCCGTCTAGTCTAAACTCTTGTGGCCTGTGAAGTACTACAAGTTTCCCAGCCTAAACAAGAGAACAGAGTATAGCTTGAATGTCATTACTGATAACACGCTGTGGTTTGTGTACCTCATCTGGTGGATGCAGAGCCTCCTCAGCCACTTGATTAGGATGGAATTTGATTTAGAAAACCAAATAGCTTCTAGATAATGCATATATTCAACAGGCTGGGAAATATGATAAACTTCTCCAATCTTAGGCCTTCAAATGTTAGGGAAAAGGATAGTAAGTAATGCACACATTAAGGAAACCTTATCTGTTACACAAGACTTCCTCTACCGATGAGCCATAATGAGAATCTATGGACTAAAAGTTCAAAATCAGCTTTGCACTGGAAACTTTCCTCACCGTTTACTCCATTACTTAATGTGAACACTTGTCTGCGTTCCCAACACCGAGTTTAGAAGGTTTTTTACAGGCAGGCAAACAACTGTGATATAGCAAGATGTAAGCATTTTTTGTTGTGAAGAAACTCAAGGAAAGAATCTCAAGAGTAACTCAGGGTTTTTGTAGTAATGTGACATTTATCTGCCTTATTCCTCTACTATCTCCAAGGAAAGAGAGAACTGAAATACAGAAGAAAAAAATTCTGATACCCTCAGTAACCATTTCAGATGAATTTATTATTTGATGCATGCAGCAAGAAACCACAGAGAAAAGATGCATGTTGTTGGTACAAGGAGCCATAGGCCATCTGCTCCGGAGTGTCACTTAAACACAGTAATCTTTTGTAGAGTGCTCAATTGCAGGGGGACGTCTTCTCTCCACACCGATGAGCAGCTAGGAAAAAGGGTATTTGGCTCTATAAGCAGCATGAGGCACAGAGTCTGTACCCTGCAGGATATTCATCTATACAGTCCGAGCCTTGAGCATAGCTTGTGCTATTATGCTATTATGTTATTATTATGCTATATATGCTATTATGATGAAAGAATTTGAGAACGTATATATATTTCTTCCCCTAGCATCCACTCTCTGGATTTCTCCATTGATGGGAAGCAATACAACATATTGCCAGGGAATTGCCCGCATATATTCTTCAAGCTAGTGAGCTCAGGCTGCTCATAGAATTCGCACCTGCAAATGGCATTTACTGAGCCCGGTAAACTACCTAAAGTAGCCAGTAAGGCACGTGGGAGGCAAGAGTTGTAAATTATCCCCAGAGAGTCTCAGTTTTAATGAATAAACAGCCCAACTGCCATTAACTTAGCTGTAAAGAAGTGTCTTGAAAACTGGGCATTCGGGACGATGCTTTGTTAGTCTCTCCTACGAACTGAAACATTCCCAAGGAAATAACTCAATATTCATGCAGGATGAACAACTTGGACACAAACCTGTCTCTTCCATATCTGAGCGTGTCTCAATATTGCCAGGCTGCAGAGCTGAGCTTCTTTTCCTTAGGCTCAGTGATTCTTTCCCCCCTCCCTTGAATACAAAAGGCAAGTCTTGGGAGTAGGAACTGAAAGAAACCCACTTGCAAGTCCACTGTGCCTTGACGATGAGGCTGGACGTGATGCTGGGCTGTACCCGTGCTTTTCGCTGCCCAGCTTCGCAGTCAGTGGGCAGAGTCCACAGCTTGCAGTTTGAACCAGTCAGTCTTCCCTACATCAGCAAGGCCTGGCTTGAGCTAGGCAAAAAAAAATCAGGTGTACTTTCAGCCCAGTGGGAGCCCTGGGTCTCCCTGGGTTTGATAAGATACTTCCTGCCCTATCCAGGCTCTAGGGTTTTAAAGCTCAGGTTTTGTGGCCTTATTTGACCCTCCCACTGGCAGACACACTGGAGAAAACCTCCCTATCATCCAGTAAAATCCATCGTTCCAAGGTGTTCGCACCCAGCCAGCCCCGAGGACCTGTCCATCCACAGCAGCCCCGAATTTGGGAGCCACCTGCCAAAACTGGACACAAACGGCTGCCCCTACCTGTGCTGACTTTGCAACTTCAGCAGCTTCATAATGCTAGAGCCCCTCAGCAGACACCTGAGCTGCTACAGCCCTGGCCAGAAATATCAACCACAGCTGCTTCGTCTCATCTGACAAAGGAGCAGCGATAAACAACTTCAGCAGTAAGAATAGAATGAGAGTGTTTCGAACATAAATTGGATTAAGAAATTATATTGCTGCTTTGTTACAGAGATGCAGAAGTTTTCATGTGTCATTGAGACCTTTCTGTGTCACAAACGTCTGAAGGAACATTGTTCACAGTTCAGGAATCACCGAAGAACAACCCACTGTGCCTTGATTTAAGCCTTCAAGTACTGACCTTCAAACAACAGAGTATTTCGTAAACGTATGGCACTGTAGATTAAATAAGCAACAGCCTGGAGTGTTGAAAGGCTTATTTTTTATTTTAGCATTTCAAGTAGTTTTAGGCAGTGGCCATTCCCTTTTCGGTCTTAATAAAGCTTGTCCTACCAAGCGATGAGGAACCCCATTTGTTAGGAGGTGGGAGGCTGCAGCCGAGCTCTGCCTAGGTTGCCTGAGGCAGAAGGGGCAGCCCAGCAGGGCACGCAGGCGGGCTGGGCGAGACCCGGCAGGGAGAAGAAAAAGCCGGGGGGAAAGCTGTAAGGAAGGTGCAGGAAGAACAACTGTAGGGGATGAGCAGAGGTTTTACATCAACAAAACCCACCTCCTTCTAAAATCTCCTTAGAGAGACCCACTCTCGGGATTCCTCTGGCTGTTCTCAGCAAGCAGCTCCCAAGGGCCCTTTGCAAACCAATCACTCCCCCTCGCCCTGCCACCTCCTCCCCACGGGTGACAACGTCCTGATGCTCCCGGCTCCTGCCTTGATTCCGTGACCTTAGGAGCATAGCTAGGAGTCGCTGTGATACTTCTTGTTGTTTTAATTGGGAGTCTTACAAACTTATATTAAAGAAGAATGTTACTGCTCTTCCAAACTGAAATGAAAAGAAAGTAAAGGAACAGAGATTGCGTGTCCAACCTCATTTTTCTGTGTGTTTTGCAGCTCTCTTTGACTATGTTGACGCGCTTGTTTCCAAAGGATCCTTACCGCAGTCAGAGTAGTGCAGAGAGATTTAGGCTTTTTTTTTTTTTCCTCCCAGAGGTTAGCATTAAATAACAGGTAAGGCAAGGGATTGCATAAACAATAATAAGATTAGACCGTTGGATGCAGAGTTGACATTTTAGGCGGGCAAGGCAGCAACAGGCCCCTGCTTAGAAGAAAATAAAAGAGGCAGCCGGCTCCTAGCAGCTGGAACAAACTTGAGCAATGCTTAACGATGTGAAGACATCCTGTGAGTCCCAACACATCTGTTTAGACAGTTAAGGAAGCTGAACCCCAGCCCAGAGGTGCCTCTGCAGTCTGACACTACAAGTGAAGAAGTCCCAACTGATGAGGCAGCTCCCCCCCCAAACACTGCAGCCTACTCCGCCTTTGCTGGGGATTGCTCCTGTGGTGGGCACGTTGGCTGAACCAAAATGTTTGCAGCAGATCACCGCTCGTTTTCTGCTCCACGAGGGACACTTGGGAATAGCCCAGCAGACGGCTGAGCTCTCGTGCAGCAGCCTGGCTGCGGGTAATGGTGTGCGTTGAGTTTTCTTCTAGTTTGATGTTAAGTTTTTCCCCACTTCTTAATATCCACCATGAAATGCCAGAACCATCATTTTCATTTAGCGTTGCTATGCTGTTCTTACAGCTGTATTTAAAGTTGATGGAAATTATGCTTTGAACACGTGAAATGCTGTGTAATGCTAAGAACTCTTGACAACAATCCGGTACTTGATATTTACCAGACACTTTAATAGTTTTAGCCTGTCTCTTAGTTCTTCTACTGTAAAAATGATAACATGTGTAGTGCCATTGCTGTGCTGCAAAAATAAGTTAATTAATGTGCGAGGAAGCCGGGTACCGAGGAAGGAGAAGAGCAGAAGCTCTCATAATTGTTAGCCTTGTATGCAGGAGAGGATCGTAAATAGAATAAGCGAGGCCTGAGGCTGTATGTGGAATGAATGGGGCAAAAAGCAGCACTGTAATCATACAGCAGGGCACGGGTGCTCTGGAAAAAGAGGATGTGGTTATGCAGTTAAAGGCAGGAGAAAAGCTCCTATATAGAGCAGGACACGATGCAGCTGGAGGGGTATTTGTTATATTTTAACTTATCTTATTTTAACTTTATCTTATAACTTGCAACCTTAGCATTTTTACTGTGTGATGCTTTTTGGCAAAAGGTGCTTTCAGCGCGAATGCTGCTATCCCACATCCTGATGAGGCTCTGCAGGTGAGCACCCACCGCACTACCACGTTTAAAGGCCCTGTTGATCTGCACTTTCTTATTTGTGCGTGCAGGTCACAGCAGCGCCCGTTTCCTTGCTTTCTGTTGTACTTGCTGAACACCCGTTATCTCTTAGCGAAAAGGGTACCTACCGCGTGTTCCAGCCCCCAGCCCATAGCCTCGCCTCCTTTCTGCTCACCAGATACGTTAATAGCTTAAGCGCATCACCTTTGATAACTCCAACACTATGTATGCGCTGAGTATCAATTAATCTCTTCAGAGACTCACAGTGAAACCAAGCACGGTGTATAGGGATTCCTGTTGTGCTAAAGCACAACGTTACTGTGCTTAAGCACAGTAAACCTGCACATCCAAGGAAAACAATGACTATGCCTTGTTCTCATGCCTCAGTTTCCTTTTTGGTGGGTTGGGATCAGAATTCTTTTAGGTATATGGGCTTTAGACCACAAATCCTCTCTCCTAAATAGCAAAACTGACTGTCCTTTAGTTAAATTAACCACCTATGACACTGAAGCAAGCCCTTCTCTTCTGCTCGAGCTTTCTGTACATCTCAATCCTCTCCAAAGCTCTTGAGATTAATCTTTTGTAAGTTCTCATGTCAATTAGGTCATATACTGACCTGATTATTTTCCCGTTTAAAGATTTCCTAACCCTCTTTCCGCAGACATAGCTAACTATTTTGTTTTGCTTAAGCTGTAGCTGTGCCGTTTTCCTGGTGTGATGTGGTCCCGGACTTCAGCAGCACTGCCAGGCAGCACATGCCTGACTCAGCGCAGACTCACCGAGTCCTTCAGGTGGGAAGGGATCCCAGGAGGTCCCTACTCCGACCTGCTGCTCACTGGCAGGGTCAGCTCTGAGGCTGGATCAGGCTGCTCGGGGCTTTATCTGGTCGGTCTTTAAACCCCGCCAAGGATGGACAGCCTGCTGTGCTGCTCACCTATCCTCACGGGGAGTGAGCTTCTCCTTATGGCACGCCTGAACCTCGCTTTGTTTTCAGTAACGCCCGTTGCCTCTCGTCCTCCCACCGCTGTGAAGAGCCTGTTTCCTCAGTAGTGCTGCTCTAAGCGCTGGTGGGCTGCTGCTGGGTGTCCCCAAAGCCATCTCCTCTCCATGCTGAACAAGTCCTGTTCTCTCAGTCTCACCTTGCAGAGCACACTGCTCCAGTCCCCGGCTGTCTGGGTCATCTCCGGTGGGGTGAAGGAGATACCTCCTGCACTCCCAAGACACCCGGCTGGAAGACCTAGAAACACTCTGACTTTCTTTTAAGGTGATCCCTGCGTATTGTCGAGCTGTGGTGGAGTGTGAGGTCCCTGCAGTACACCCAGGCGTGCAGTGATAGCGCACCGTCCTCACATCCCCTGGGTGAGAGCTCACAAATTCCGCCCACTGCTTGGGGTTGTCACCCCTCCTGCAAAACTGAAATCCAAGAGCCCGCGTGTTTCGGCAGAGTCCTGGTTTGAGCGACACAGGGCTAATTTATCTACTTGGGGAAAACTGCCCTTTTAGAAGACTCTAGTGCCTGAGTTTGTGAAAATATTTACTTTATACCCAGCTATGGTGTGTGGGTTTCAAGGTCTCGGTGTTTTCGAGCCAGCCAGGTGCAGGGACGAGGAGGAGCAAGACCCGGGCACTTGACCCACGCTGGCCAACAGCGTTATTTCATACCATGAATGTCACATTCAGTGTAAATCAGAAAGTTTGCTGAGGAGTTCCCTCTCTCCCTTGATGGCTGCCATCCTGAGAACTCCCTGCCCCGGTGCCGCAGCCCTGAGCCCTTCCCTTCCTCCCGAAGCCGCAGCGCTGGCAGTGCCGCACACGCGCTGTCACTGCTGGGAGCGCACGGCTGCCTACGGGGAGAAGGGGCTGAGCATAACCCTCTGTATTTTAGATTGGTGTCGGGATCAATATTGGCTCCTGAGTATTAATGTTAATTATTTAGTCTTACTCTATTAAATCTGTTTATATTCCAACCCTTGGTTTTCCTTTTTTTTTTTTTTTTCCCCTCCCCGGGTGGGGAGGGGGGGGTCATCGGGCGACAGAATAATTGCCTGAACGGCAACAAGTTGCTGCGGGTTGCTCAGACCGCGACAGGCGGCTCAGCCCCGCGGGGGTAAGAGCGGTGCTCGGGGCGGGGCGGGGGCGGGAGGCGTGCCGCCTCCCTGCTCGTTAGGGCTCCCTCAGTATTCGTCCCCCGCCGCCTATCTGCAACGTTCCGCGGGCAGGAACTTAACGGTCATCCTCGCGCCTCCGCCTCAGCGCCCTGCGCCTGGCAAGACCCCCGCGCCCGCCCGCCGCCATCTTGCTGCGGGGCGCGGGCGTCCCCGCCCTGAACCCGCGCGCCTCGGCCCCGCCCACGCCCCGCCCCTCCCGCCGAGAATAGGGGCGGGGCTACGGGGGAAGCCCCTCCCTCGAGGGGGCGGGGCGGCGCGCGCGCGCCCGCCCGCCCGGGTTACCGCGGCTGCGCCCCGCCCGCTGCCGCCGCCGCCGCCGCCATGGACAGCGACGAGGAGACGCTGGAGGAGACCGTGGAAGGTACCCGCCCCGGCGGGGGCGCGGGGAGCCGCCGGCACCGGCGAGCGGGCGGAGGAGTGTGTGTGTGTGGGGGGGAAAGGGTTCCCCGCGGATGGCGGAGAGAGTTTGGGGGGGGGGGGGGGCGCGGGCGCGGGGCGGCGGCCCGGGAGGGGCGCGCGGGGCCGGCGGCGGCGCATGACATCAGCGGGCTTATGCAACGGCCGCGCTGCCGCCGCCGCGCACGTGGCGGTGTGTGACCGGCGGCGATGGGGAGGGGTCGGGGGGGGGGGGGGTTACCGGGGAGGGATTGCGGGGGGGGGTGGGGGGGGGGGCAGCGGCGGGTGGTGGTGCCGGGCCCGGCGGCGGCGGTGGGGGTGCGCGGGCGGGTCTGGCCGGTCCCCGGCCCCGGGCTGGTGGCGTACCGCGGCTACGGGGCCGCCCACCCCGGGAAGCCGTGTCCTTTGGGGCGGCGGCGAGGCGTGTGGAAGCGGGGACGCGTAGTCGCGGAGCCGCGCTAGCCCCCCTCGGGGGACGGGTCTCCGGGGGTGCCTGTCCTCGGGCGGCGGGGGGGGGGCAGCCCCTCGGGGAGGGTACGGTCGCCCGGGTGCGGGTGGCGAAGGGAGGAGGAGGAGGGCAACCGGAGGAGGTGACACATCCAGAACTGGAGTCGCCCTGTGCGGGAGCGGGAATGGCCGTCTCCTGGGCAGTGCGCGCCCCCTTCTCCGCCCGCCTGTCGGGACTGGCCCCGCGGGGGTTGGTGCGACCGGGGCGCGGGCCTGCGGCAGGCATGGCCGAGGGGAGGCTGGGCCCGCAGCCGCCCGGCCCCCGCCGCACGCCGGCCGCCCTCCTGTCGGGAGGCACCTGGCAGCGCGGTCGCGCTTCGCCTGCCGTGGCGGTGGGCTCTGGGGCAAAGGCGGTGGGTGAAATCGCCGATTCCGGGCAGGGCTCGGTTCCGCCGGGAAGGGCGATCCCGGGCTTTTCGGCTGCTGGGGCACGGAGCTGCCCCCGGCCCGGCGGTGGGCTGTGGCAGGCCGGGCGGGTGAGGCCTCACAGCACCGCTCTCCGCAGGAGAGGCCGAGCGCGGCAGCTTAGCCCGGCAGCAGGTGCGAGCGGCGCGGCTGCCGCCGGGGTCCGTCTATTGCCCGGGTGCGGGGTCACGGGGGCCACAGAGAAGCTGTGTTGTGTGGAAGGCGGTTGTGAGGGGAGCGGGGTTCCTGGGAGGCAGGGTGCTGCGGGTGGGGGGCGCCCCGCGCCCGGAGAGACGCCTCTCTTCCCCCTCCCTCCCCTCCCCGCGCCCCCAAATGTAGGGGTTACGGTTGTGTCTCGGGCAGAGAGTCGTGGTTTTGATGCGAGTGGAGCGTCCTGCTGGGTGGTGGATTTGCTGAGCGCTTCCGTGGGCCAAGGAAAGGAGTTTTTTTTTATTTAAAGCGTATGTTATTCAGCGGCGTATATGAAATACGTCTTTTTCTGAGCAGCGCAGAAGCAGGGCGCTGTTTGGGGGTGAATAGGATGGCTGGGGTTTGTTTTTTACCCAAAGCAAGTTAGAAATATGACAGAAATGAACACAATATTTTTTTTTTTTTTTTTTGTAGGGGAGGGGAGAAGTTGGTTTCTTGTTGTTATTCCTAAAACCCCCATCTGGCATCTCTGTGACCAGACTCTTTTATTGATGATGCACGCTGTAGGTCTTCTGTTAAGTAATAGTAATACTGACAGTAAAGGGCTTTTATCTTTGGTTTGCACACATCAGTGGTTTTGGTAAGTGCTGCGTTGTGAACTAGCCCCTATTAGTGTAATTCCTTTTCTTGGAAGGTTCATTGTCTGAGCTTAAGAGGGTACCTGGAGAGAACCTTAAAGAAGTAACAAAAGTGCGGTTTTACAAGAATTTAAAAATATGTTTAGACATTGTGGGTTTGTTTTCACAAATGGAGGGGAGAGGCGAGAAAGGGAAGCGGAGCACTCTGCTTTGCTCCTGCTGAAATAATGAGGATTTTTTTCTATTGACTTCATCAGGAACAGAATTAGAGCCTAAGGCCTCAGCCATATAGGAAAAGTTGCATCTATGTAATTAAACTTGAAACTATCTTTTTTCCCCCATTGGCTAAGAGAGACTGAATGTCTCTTGTTTTGTTGGGGGATGTATTTATTTTTTTTTTTCAATAGGGGAAAATCTCTAGCATATTAGAAGAATTGGATTCTTTGTACCATGGTTGAGATTAAGACCTTGTATAGAGGCCGTTGGATCAAAGCTGACCATTTAAATCTCTGGGATAGCCTGTATCCTAGCGTGCAAAAGTCCTGACATGCGTGCTCTGTGTGTGTAAGCATGGCAGCTTTTGTGCTGGGCTTTGCATTCCAGCAAAATCTTGACAAAACTGGATAGTCACAGAGAACAAAGTCGCAAGTTTGTTTGTTTGTTTTAATAGTGTAATGCATTAATACTGTCAGTGTGTATTTTTTTTAAATCCAAGTGTTTTATAAAAGTTTTGCTCCTATAGTGAGGGGAAAACTGGTACTGTATTGTTTAGGGTTTGTTAACTTACACCAGTATACCCTTCCCATATTGATAAAACTGAAGCCTTTATAGTTGTTTTTGTTCCAAAAGAGGTGTCCGCATCAGACATTTTGCTGACCTTTTAGTTAAATTGACGTAACTGCTAAAAGTTTTCGCTTCTACAAAAAGGAGTGTCCTGACTGAATGAGAGGGGAAAAAAGCCTTTTTTCTGTTAGGAGAGAGCAGCACGCTGCCATTTCTGTTTTAAAGGGTTCCTCTTCAAAGGTACTGAAAGCCTTTAGTGATGTAGGTTTTTTTCTCCCGTGCTTTTGCTCTCTCTTTTTACTCATTTACTTCTCTTTGCTCGGGCAGTAAGCAGTCTCTGATTGGTTTTATTAACTTCTTAAGCTTTTAGCTGTTTTCAATCTAGCTTGGATTGGGAATTTAAGAGCATGGTGGTGTTTTGTGAGGTGGCTGAACTGGAAGAAGCAAGGTGGGTTGCCACCTCCAAGCGGGGCAGGTCGGCTCCCAGCCGCCCAGCTCTGCTGTGGTGGTGGCGTGGGGGGGTCAGCCTCCCGAACCAGTAACAAAACGATGAAGGCAAGAATTTTCTGCCAATTTAGGGACTTGCGCTACTCGCAGAGGGTACGAGGCAAGTGCCAGAGCAGGTGCGAGAGAAACTTCGGGGAGCACGTGTGGGAAGGGTGGAGGAGGGAATCTTGGCTCTGGGGGGAGTTCAGGTATCTCGCTGTTCTTTTCTCCTGTACATATTCTGTCTAGGTGCATTTCCCTACTTAATGTAACAAGTGCAGGAGATGGGTAATAAACCTGTGCAGCCTTACTCAGCTACTTTGAGGAACATTCGCTTAGCTCTTCTTTTTTCTTCCTCTTTGTGTCTCTCTCTTTCTCTCTCTCTCTTTTTTGTTTTGTTTTTTGTTTGTTTGTTTGTTTTGTTTTTGTTTATGAAATTTTGCTTTGAGATAGGCAAAAGTTTGGAAATATATCCTGACAAAGTATCCTGTGCTGTATGGCGTTCTTCTGTCAATCCTTCTGGTATTAAAAGGCTAGGGCAGGTCATGCGCTTCATAGGAGAGGACTTCGTAACCAGATGCTGCCCCACATCCTTACTGTGCCCTGTCTGATGTCCCTGAGGGGCTGTGAAGCATCCTAAGGAAGCAGTAGCTTATGGTGATGTGAGAAGAACACATGGGCGTGCGTGTACCCTCTGGCTCCCCTTGTCCCCGCAGAACCCCTGTGGACCTGTTGCACTAGGGGCATGAATAGTTGGACTTCTGAAGCCACATGGGTGGCTGGCTTTTCCTGCTGCTGTCTGCACAGCTTGTTTTCTCGCTGGGCATAGGACTCGAGGTTTGGTAATACTGAAGTGCCTCTTGCTGCCTGCATCAGCCTGGGCTGTAATCGCTCCCCCTTACACTGGAGTCTGTTTGTGCCTTTCCATATGTATGTTGAACCTTTTCAGTTTAGGGCAAATTTGGTCAGGGAAGAGCTTGATCCAAAGCCCGCAGAAGTGGATGCATGTGCTCTTATCTCTACTAGGCTTTGTATGCCTCACCAAGAGACTCGGGGGATCAGAGGTCAGGTTTTATTTAGAAATTTGGAAGAACATAAATACACGCTAGCTTTTATTTATTCGTCAGTTTTCATGCAAAAATTATACCTGCTAAAATGTCATGATGGGAGCTTGTTACACCCGCACCTGGTGTATCGCTGTGCTGAAAGCAGCCCTGCTGAGCTTGAGCATCTTCATTCTGCAATCGGAGCAATGTTCTGCCAACGCAGTGCTAAGGACTCCGAGTTCACACAGGTAAACTAGACAATAAAAAGTGTTTAAAACACTCTTCTTCCATTTTCTTTTGGCTTTGAAGAGGCAGACAGAGATGCAATAGGAGCCTTATTATGCTTTAACTTAATCAGAGTTGGTCAGTTGCATTCTGTAAAACACAGACCCACGCCTTTGAGGAGGATACAAGTGTGTTGCCCCTCCACTTTCCCTGTGTGCAACAGCTGTAATGGGGAAAACTGACACGGCTAGGAGGGGTAACAGGGTGGGGGGATGTAATGTGAACGCATCAGAAAGGCGCTGGAGAGCAGCATCTAAAATATGAAATAGGAACTTGACTGACATACTGCAAGGGCATAGTATTATAGATGTTACATGCTTTTATTTCTTTAAATTCCTGTGGATGTAGCTATGTGGTGGCACACCCACATCATTGTAAGGCATGCATTTGTCAAAAGAAAAAAACCAAACCTTTCCTTACTTAGTGCATTGAAGTCTAAATCTATTCTGTTCTCACCAGGACATACGTATTTTAGATAAAGAATTATATTTTTGAAGATGTGTATTAGCACAAGTTAGAATAGTAGGAACCTTGTTTCTTTAAGAAACATGTCTTTTTGCTTATTCTTCTCTTCTCTCTCCTGTCTCTCATCCCTTTTCTTTTATCCTGACCCTTTTTATTTTTTTATTTTAAGCGAAGTGTGTTACACAAGTACAGAGTTCGGTTGTACTGAGTCTCTGATCATGGTTCCTAACAGAAATGTCATGATGCACATTACTGTTTTGCACTGGGGAGCTACTGCATTTCACGCGTCTATCTAATCAGAACAGGTTTGCAATTTTATATAACGTTAATGCGCTCTTTTCCTCTGGATTTTGTTTCAGGGCATCTAGACGATGATGGGTTGCCGCATGGATTTTGTACAGTCACCTACTCATCGACAGACAGATTTGAGGGAAACTTTGTGCATGGAGAAAAGAATGGCCGTGGCAAGTTCTTCTTTTTTGATGGAAGGTAGACACTGACTCTTCAATTTTTCTTACATATTCTGCCTCCTGCTTGCAGTGATACCAAACTAATCTACATTGATTGTATGCTGCTGAGTTTCTGGATATGCTTTCTCATTAAAAACTGTAGCTGGAAAGTTTTCTTGACTGCCGCTGTAGCCATACCTTTGTGGGCTTGGGGGCTTTGTATGTAACGTGGTGTCTGGAGTTGTTTCCTGGTGGGAGAATGCAGCCACGTGAGCTCTTTTAGCACTGTAAAGTTACGAACTAATTAGAGACCATCAGAACTGGGAGGTGGTCAGAGCTATTGGAAACCATGCTGACGATGGCTTGGACTATGAAATTCAAGTCCATAACTGCAGGTGGAATTCTTTGTTTGTCTTATAGCCCTATACGGAGACTGCAGCTGGACTGGGAGCTCCCTGTGCCAGACCTCCCGCACAGACGTAGGATCTTGACAGAGAGGTTTACCCTCTGCTTGGTCTTGGAAATTGTTCAGTGGTTAACGGTCTGAGTTAAATATGGTTTTGTTCCCAGCTCTACCTAATCCTCTACAAGTTGCTTGTGGCCTGATTTATTTTCAGAAAAGCCCCTGTAATTTCTGCTCTCTTCACTGGGAGTTGTGATGGTGAATTTGGGCTGGTCTGTTCCTATGCATGTGTTTTCTCAGGTCTTCGTTATGAACACCTTGTACATCTTCCCCCAACTGCAGCATTTCTCTCTGCAGTTGCTCAGAACTTCCTCCAAAGGAGCAGCAGATGTATAAAATGACACGATTCTTCATGGTTTTGCAGCTGTTGGTGGCACTATGAATAGCAGCTGTTAAACTGACAGTCGTGCCGGGTCTACTCTCCTCCTGCTCAGCGAACTTCTGAGCAGGAGCGGAGGTATTGTGCTGTCTCAGTGAGTCAGCTCCTTGTCTGTACTTGCCTGTGCAGTTGCTTCATACTGGGGATTGTGGGTTTTTTTCATGAGAAAGATAATATATTTATTCAGTTACGCAGAAACTGATCAGGCCCCTAAGCTTGGATGAAGAAAAATCCCCACTGTTGTTAGTAATGGGCTTATTAAATCTTCTGTGAGTAACTGAAAATCAGTACTGCCCAGCAGCTGACCTCTCTAAAACAGCCTTTTTTTTTAAGTTGGCAGACAGCGTCTCTATGGACACACGTACATAATGCTTCTGTGCTTGATGATCTCAGCAGAGCAGTTGCTGATTGTACAGTCAGAGAAGCTGACCCGCTATTTTGTTTGTAGGGCTGCTCCTCCAAGTAATCCAGTGTACAGGCAGCGCTCTGTGGGAAAACTCACATTGCTGCTGAGCCTTTTCTGTACTGCTTCAGTGTTGCCAACTCTTTTCTTTTTCCTTTTTCTTTTTTTAATTTTTCATAACCCTTAAAAAAAAATGGAGCTGTTGGCTACTGCATGACTTCAGGAACTAGCAGAATGAAAATACACAAAAATAGTCTGTAATGTGGTTTTTGGAAAATGGGATATTTTTGTAAACTGCCCTAAGCTTATTTTAATTTAGCTAAAGGAGTCTTAACCAAGCAGTGACTCTAGCTACTAGTTGCAATTTGCCTAGCTATGTCCAGCTAGCAAGAGTAAGTTGCTCTCTGAAGTGGATGGTTCAGGTGTTGTGATGTCTTGCAGGAAGAATGACCTGGCATAAAACAGGACGTGCTGTTTCCATTAACTGTGCCACGGGCAAGGCTGAGTGTTTATCAGTAAGACAAACGAATCCCCAAAATTTCTCAAAGCACCTCTCCCCTTACAGTATTGTATGCTTCAGTGCAGTGAGTTAGCTGGCTTCGGCATTCCTGGATCCGTTTCCCTGGCAGGCTGCTGGTAAAGGCTGACGGCTGAACTGCTGTAGCTCTGTTGTTGGGGAGTAGTTGAGCCCTGTCAGACACTGGACTGGCAGCGGCATAAGCGTTCTCATTTTTTTGAGTGTTGGGAAATAGGATTGGCTGCCTTGTTGGCCTCAGTGAAAAATCTTCCCTTTATTGGAATAGCTGTCCCTTTCCTGTTGATTGTTTAAGGGAGTAGAAACCTGGAATTGAGATATCAGTTGTTTTTTCCTCCCCCTTCAAAAATGCAACAAACCCCAACGTATTCTTTCAGAGAGAGGAGTTTCACCTCTGGCATACTGCCTGTTTTGGATCGTGTGCTTGAGCTTTCATTGGTGCTGAGGCTTGCTGGAGTGCGCTTCACAAAACGCTTTGCGCAATAACTGCGAGCACGAGCGCCGTGTTTGGCACAGAGCTGCAGCTGCTGTTCTCCCTTAACTGGAAACTCTTGTAAACTGACATCTCCCAGAACACGGTAGAGAATGGTATCATTTTTAAGAAAAAGTTTTCAATGTTCCTCTATAGAGGCAAAGGCTGGAAGATCAGGGAGCGAGGAATGAATGGATCAGGGTTTGTCGATGTAACTTAATACCTGGAAGCACACTGCAGTAAATATTGCCCCCTCTCCCCAACTCTTTATCACTGGTTTATTTTCTAGGCAGTGGGTACCCTAAATCCCCTCTAGGCCTGGTAGATAATGGGAAGACAGTACATCTGATAAATCTTGACTTTAGTGAAACCTTACATTATCCCCAATATGATAATCTGAGAAGCAAACAGGAAAAGTATGGGCTAGCTCAGGGTTTGTATTAACAAGATTTTGTTTATGCAAGACACAGGAGCTCTTTATTCCTCTTCGTGCTGATCAGGTCTTGTCTGACTGCAGACACCATACTTTGAGACCTTTATAAAAAAAGAAATAGAGAGAGAAGGGGAAAAAAAATAGAACTCCAAAAACTGTGAGAAGTATAGAAGTTTTAGAGAACCTGACTTTTTAGGCAAGGTTGAAAGACATGGAATTCTTTCTTTAGGTATCTTTCTGTTGATTTCCTTAGGTGATATGAGACTAGAAAGAGATGGATCTTTGGGACACTGTTTGGAGCTTAATACAAAGAAATCCTAGAAATTTGAGTTACAGTCAAAGAAAAGATATTTTTTCCAGTGCGGAAGCACTGTTGTAATTTAGCAACTTGTTAACCTCAATTAATACCAAACAAGTTTTTTTGGTCTGTTTTATTACATAAACTGCGGGTATCTGCTTCTTTTAAAGAGTAATCCTACATGTGGACTTGGTATGTGGTGCTAGCTACAATGAAATTCAAATCTGGTGATCTGTGATAAACTAGAGGAGAAAGTGGTGGGATTTATAGTTGTGTAAGTGCACAGATTTCTGGTGGTTCCCTCATCTGCTCCTTCCCTGTGCTGTGGTGCCATAGCTGTCTGTGCAGCTCTGTAGCAACCTGGATCAAGAAATTGTTCCGACTGAAAAGTAAAACAGCTTTCCTGCCCCTTCCTGCTCTGCATCTGGTTTGCACTGAGGCTGTGTGAGCATTGCTGTGGGATAATTCACGGCATGAGGAAAGGAGCTGTTTGCTATGAAGGCAGCTGTGAAAAAACCAAAGCTGAAGTCTTGTTTCTAAACACACTATCTGTCATGGGTAATGTACCTTCTCTTACTGTAGTGTATTTTCCCATGGAGACTTCAGCCAGCTTGCCAAAGTTATGTAAAAACAGAGTGTGACGCTCTAGAAACCAGAAAGTTAATTCTGAGAAAACATTCCTTCTGCAACTCTTGAAAATACATTTTGTAAAGTTTTGTGAAACGTGTAGACTCATGTGCTCCCAGACACTGCTTGGGCTTATACCTTAGAAGTCTGCATCAGAAAAAGAATTACACAGTGAAAGTATGTGTACTGCAGCTGGTTGTTAGCTAAATATGCTGGGGTAAAAGCTAAACAGTTTGTATTTCCTTATGCTCGTTCTAACCTGAGAAAGAAAGAACTGAGTAGATCCTCTCTTACGGTTACTCTTCGTTCTTTATAGTTTCTCTCAGCAGCCTTTTTTTGTAAGAAAGGAAGCGAAGCAGATTGCAAGATATTGCGCCCCTTCTAAAGGGTTTTGCGAGACAAAACTGAAGTGAAATGTTTCTTTGTTCAAATCCAAGCGCAGCGCTAGTTCTGTTTGACAGGCTGTGTTCCATTTTAATAGAAATACATGAAAAATGCCAGTGCTTTTGGCAAATCCGGTACAGATTGCTGCTAAGTGTATCGCTAGGGAGCTAACACTGCACTGGCAGCAGGCTGCAGTTTGTGCCCTTTTGCGGTCCACCTGTACAGCAGTTGAATTTTACCTCACCAGAGAGATGTCAGTAAAAATCTAAACGTAGGAGGTAGAAAATCCTAATGCGAGAGTAGCCTGCTTGAGCAATAATTTCTTCTTTGACCATGAGCATCTATTCGCTGCTGTAATTTGCTACTGCAGCTTGTAAACAAAGCTCAGCAATGTAATTTAGATGAATAATGCTGTGCCCATGCAGCGCACCCTGGTGAAAGGACAGCGTAAGTTGTTTGCTGCCTTTGGAGGGCTGTAGAAAAAAAGTTTGTTTTTCATCTTGGCTTCCCAGAGAAGTCAGGTTTAACTTCCTACTCCCCTTCCTCTTGTCCCCCTCAAATTTGGTTGAAACTAGCAAACACATCAGAGTTTCAGACATGGGGGATAGTGATGCCTGGCAGGGGATGGAGGAGAGATGCTGGAAACAGTGTCCCAGTGAGGGACTGTCCGAGCTGCTGCTGAGCCTTTCAGCATACCTTCCTGTCTGCCGCGTGTGGCTCTGCCCCGCAACAGCCTGGGCTCTCGGAGAGGCCACTGAGAAAATGAAGAAAAGCTGTGATTGTTGCAGTGGTGGCGTGCTTTTTGGGGTAGGGTACCCAGCAATAGCAAACCAGGCGTCAACAGTTACCTCCTCCTAGGACCTGGCTTTCTTGAAGGTTTCCCCTCAGCCTCTCCGTACCAGTAGTATGTAGAACGACGAGCAGAGGAACAGGGTTGTGCTATGCCTTGTGTCGAGGCTTTGGGTTACCTCTTAGAGAGGTGGATAGTCTTCCACTGCTGTTTTGTTTCTCTCTTTACCAGCACCCTGGAAGGGTACTATGTTGATGATGCCCTGCAAGGCCAGGGAATCTACACCTATGAGGATGGAGTGGTCCTTCATGGTACATACGTGGATGGAGAGCTGAATGGACCAGCCCAGGAGTATGACAGTGACGGGCGGCTGATATTCAAAGGGCAGTATAAAGACAACATTCGTCATGGAGTTTGTTGGATTTATTACCCGGTAAGCCTGACCACCTGCTGGCTTTATTGCAGAATAGTACCATTATTCTTTTCTCCCCAGCTGAAACAAATATCCACCGTGACCCAGCTATCCGAAAGTCAACACACAAAAATCTGGGTAGAAGATCTGTGCATCCTCATTTTGGATAATCCAGCATACAGTTTAACCTTTTCAGCGTTGAACGTTTGCCCAGTAGACAGGATTCAGCAAGGCTGCGAGATGGCCTCCACTATTTTCATCTTCCGGGGAACTCAGCCCCTTGGAAGTGTGTTTATGTGTGCCTCCTTGGGAAGGCTGGGCTGGTCATTTTGCCACTTTGTAGTGCTGGCTGCAGGTGAGGAGCATGGGAGCCGTGCAAGCTCTTGCAACCTGCAGTTCTTATTTAGCTGGGAGGGGAGACTCTGTCCGTTTCTGCAGGGTATGTTGTGAAGTCTGGCTTCCCCCAGCAAATCAGATGTAACTTTTTTTTTGTAATTCCTATTCAGCCTTACACAACACTGTAGACTTGAACCTTTTAATCTTTACCTTGTGCTGAGGAGGGGGAAACATCTGCATGTAATTAAGCTGCTGGTCAAAACCCAGTCTATTTCTGTGCTACATATTGCGCATACTTTAGTTGCAGATTCATTTCAAATGCTCACCATTGGCTGTTCATTTTATTTACTGGTTTTCACTATTGCCATTGAGCATGTGTGTTAGAATCAACAAATGCTTGGTGTACCCTGCTGAACAAGTAACAGTTTTCCAATATTAGTGTATAAGATACACACAGCTGACCCTTCAGGTCATATGTCTCCTGTTTCATCTTCCAGCTGACGAAGTGTTGCTGTACACCTTCTGGAAATGTGGGTATTTAGAGGTTGTTTATCATTATCATCTTGCCAGACTAAAGGATACAAGGTGTTTCAAAAAAACCTTTGCCGTTTATTTATGCATGGTTCTGTGCATGATGCTATGTGCACAAATTTTTGCCCAAACTTAAGGTTCACTGTTCTTTACTACGGTATGATTGAAGCTCTTTCATCCTTGGACTTGAACAAAATGGTGCCACTCTTAAATAGAGTCTGTGCGCAGCGATTGTCGTCTAAATCAGTCTGTTTCCACATCACACCTGCTGTTTTTGCTCCAGGGCATTATTTGAAGATGTTTCCTTGTCCTGTTTGAAATGAACACCTGAAGTCGTTAGACCTGTGCTAATCTGCATCTCATTCTGCAATTCTGTAAATCGACTTAACTGGAGTTGCAGACAAATCACAGATGGCAAAGCCCAGGGCTAAAATGTGTAAACCTTAGAGAGGAAGACTGTTGCTGATGATGGCTTTCAGCAAACAGTTGTTCTTGTGGAGTACCACCTGACATCATGGGGGGATGCTGGGGACAGAGGAACTCTCCAGTCGTCCAGCAGATCTTTCTTTTTTTTTTTTAAATAGACTCAAGTCTTTTGATGTATCATGAATTAGCAGTGAGCAAGGCAGTGTTTTAATTTTTTTTTCTTTCCTCCAGCACAGTATCATACTAAAAAAACTCAGACAATGTTTGTGTGTGGCTTTGGGCCTTGGTTTGCAGACTGTTCACGTGGAAATTTTGCCAATTGAAACTCAGTATTTGTGTCTCATGGAAGGAAAGACCTTGGGTTTTGCCTATTTCAAATAAAGTCAAAAACCCCGTTCATGTCTTTTATCAGTTTTATCCTGACTGGAATGACTTCACCCACCTTCTTCACGTGTCTGTTTCTCACTCATTTTCATGATCTCACACCTGAACTTACAGTAGCTTAGACTGCTTCTTTAAAAAGTTGGGGAAAATCTTTTTCATTTTCTGAAGATAGTAAAGTATAACTAAATGCTTTGCATTTTCTTTCTTGCCCGTGCTTTCAGGATGGAGGCAGCCTTGTGGGAGAAGTGAATGAAGAAGGGGAGATGACTGGAGAGAAAATAGCCTATGTGTACCCTGATGGAAAGACTGCATATTCTGGAAGGTTCATAGATGGAGAAATGATAGAAGCAAAACTGGCGACTCTGACATCTCTGGAGGATGGGAAACCTCAGTTTGAAGTAGTACCGGGCAGTAAGTTCAGCTAACACAGAAACTTGTATTCTCACTACGGGCTCTTCGCTGCAAACAGCTTGGTTTCTATAACATTCCCCATTAGAGACTTTAAAGGCTGGCTGCGATGAGATAATAAGTCTGTTAGTGAGAAGCCCTTTTTCGCAATGACGAAGTTGGAGAGGAAGGCACGTGGAGCGATCCCTTTCCTCTGGGAACAAAGGGGAAGCGACCCAGGCAGTGGTGCTGCTGAACTGCATTCATAACCCTTCTCTCGCGTGCTCGTGGGCGCAGTCCTGCTCCTCGCACACACCGTTGCCATCGGTGCCAGCATGAACCTGCTTAACCGTGTTAATGCTGGCACAGTTACCGGCTTTGTCTTGTTAGTAAAATAGAGGGGAGGGATGCCTAAAAGCAGGGAGGGAGGCCACGGTTTGGTTGTAGCTCTGTCAGTTGGCTGTGTGCGAGTGAACATTAGCACTGAATATGCTGGCATCTGCGTTACGGGACTGAAAGGACACAGGGGCTGGAATTAGTGAAGTAGATTCAGCTGTTGTGTGACAGTCTGATTCACCAGCACCCTTCAGTCTGGCTAGTCCTGCTGATAGAAAGTGGCTATGAAATGGTTGGGGTCAGGGTGGTGCCTTCGACCCATGTGCTCCTTCCAGGGCAGCGGTGCCTTGGGCCAGTAGATCTGGAGTAGTTTTGCTGCTCTGAGGTGTATGTGATGTTTTGGAGGTGAGTGGGTTAAAGTGCAGGCAGAGCCACGAGTAATAAACGCAGACTATGCTAATGCATTTATTTAACTTTTGCCAGCAAAGGTTGTCTCGTTCAATATGAAATAAGAACATAAAACTCATTGAAAAGGCATTGAGAAGCAAATGCATGTGACTTTTTTTTTTTAAAACCTCTCAGTTGTAATAGCAAATCAAAATGTAACTTAAAAGGTAGCTTCTGAGAGGGTACAGTTGTGCTTTGTAAACAGGATTGAATTACACTCTGGAGGAAGTTGCCTTTGGCCAGAACAGTTCTTGGACACCAGGAACAATGGCCTTTTATCAAACTTTGTAATATTGTGTTTTGGGTTTTTTTTTCCCCATCTTATTTCCACCTGCATCTTAACCTATCTCCCGGATGGTCCTCTGGCAGTTGATTGGAGAGGGTTGTAAGGATATAATTAGATCCGTACCACTGAGTTGCTTATTAATGGCAGGAAATAAACTGTAGCAAGTGTACTTTGTGATTACTGAACATTATCTTCTGGCTGAAGTATCTTCAGGATTTGGACTAGAAAACATTTCATATTTGAAATAGTCCAAGATTTTTTATAATTAATGTGTTACTGAATATATCCTTTTAAAATTTGCTTTGGTTTTTAGTTTTAATTAGAGACTCTGGGAGGGTCAGTTTTGAAAGACTGTCCAGTTCTCCTTTAAAAGTGAGTAGTTTGAAGAGCATATATGCCACCTTCTTGTGCTACTCTAGTATGCTGAGGGGAAAAAATAACCGAGAAACCTTTACAGGTGCAGTTCTATTGAATACCATTTTTTGGAAGCATGACATTTATTTCTTGCAGTCATTAAAATTTAATTCTTGAATGCCTGGATTAAGTTAAGGGTTGCATGCTTTCAGTACTGCCAATTAGTTTATTTCCTTTGTTGATTTCTGGTTTGGTTTTTTTTAGGCCCAGTATACAGTTTTGACAAATCTACTTCATCCTGCATTTCTACAAATGCGCTTCTTCCTGATCCTTATGAGTCAGAGAGGTAGGCTTCTTTTCTTCTCCCCTCTTTCAATATTGGCTGTTTTTCTTTGCTGTTACATATTTGGGGCCTAATTTTGCAAACCTTTTCTCATTTAAAATGTAAAACAAAAAAGCGTGTAAGGGTTTGTGAAATGAATCCCATTACTGCACATCAGTCAGCGTTTGACTTGATTGAATTTCTTTGATTCGCACAATAAAATTGCACTCTAGTGTATGGAACACAGCAATGCTTTTTAGAGATTAAACTAGGATAATTTCTTAGCATTTCAAAGACATGTTCAGTCAAGTCCTGGGTTCCACTGATAGCCCACATCTACAATATTCTGCGCAAAAAAAGTAGGCTGTTCCCTGTTTTCTAGAGGTGTAATTAGCTTCAGGTTGCAGTGTGCTGCATTCAGTGTGTCTCACGGAATGGCATGCATCGTACAAAGTTTTCTACCTTCCCTACAGATGTAGCAAAGCGGCAAGAGTAAATCATCAAGCTGGAGAAAAGCGAGATACTGCTTGTGACAACCCTGTAATGTCAAAACATGTTCCTCAGCAATTGTCTCAGCGTAGTCAGTCAGTGATACCTCTTCCATGGCTATTCCACAATTACTCTTTTTACTTAGACTTGTAAGAGGCCTTGCTCTGCAGATACCTCAATTGTAGTCCTTTTCTGATACTCTGAAATATCCAAATAAGTGATTAGTAAAATGCTGGCATTAATTTGCATCAAGTGCTTAAAGATCTACAGCTTCACTTTGAAAACTCTTGCTCATCTGTGCATGTGCACATCAGCAACCTCAGTTTAGTGGGGACCTCTGGGATTCGGCTGTGTTATTGAGGGTGTTGTTGAGTTGAAGCCATCATTGAGGACGAACAGTAGATTGGCACTTAAAAAAAAATCATTTCAAACTAATAGATAAAATAAGCCCCCGCTTCCCACCAAATCTCTATTTTGCCAAAATAGAATGTGTGGAGGAGAGGAAGGAGAAGTTGCATTTGGAGGTTTTGAATTATTATTAGTTTTATTGTTATATTGAAGTATTAGTCTTTATGCCAGTAGTGTTGTGATAATACTTCTTGAAAGTGAAAACTGTAGCCAATCACTAATTCCATGTTGTTTTCTCCTTGTAGGGTGTATGTTGATGTCTCTCTAATTTCCAGTGCTGGAGAAGGATTATTTTCGAAAATAGCAGCAGAAGCCAGTACAGTTATGTCCTTCTACAACGGAGTGCGAATTACACACCAGGAGGTAAAGGAGAGAAAAAAGTCAGTTTGAATTTTCATTGCTCCTTCTGAAATCTTATAGTAGAGTTTTACACCACACACCCCCCCGCCCACCCTTAGGATTTAATGTGATGGAGTTTATTGAAAGAAAGTGCATGCTTGCCTATGTATAAATAAAAAAGGGGTCATTGGGTTTTTTTTTTTTAAATGACATACATACAGGAAAAGCTTTACTTGCATATATCTGAATGTTTGCTTTCAAACTGCTGACAAAGTTGACCCCTCCCCACACACACTGGATTTTTGCCTTGCAAACTAGGTAGACAGCAGAGACTGGGCCCTCAATGGAAATACAATATCCCTGGATGACGAGACGGTCATAGACGTGCCAGAGCCCTACAACCACGCCGCCAAGTACTGTGCCTCGCTGGGGCATAAGGCCAACCATTCTTTCACTCCTAACTGCATCTATGACCCGTAAGTAAAGCCCTGTGTTTTGGAGAAGAAGCTGTAGCCTGGTGGGCTGGGCTCACGTGTTTCTGGGCAGCCGAATGGGGCTGGGAGTACCGGGTCCAGGCACTGGGAGGAGTTCCTGCTCACCTGGGCCGAGTTGGAAACCGGCTGGCATTGCAGGTGATTGATGTCTCTTGGGACTTACACCGTGGAATATCTTGGAAGTTTGCAACTGTGTTAATTTTGCTTTGAATTTTAGGAGCTGCCTCTTGATTCTAAAATGCGTAAGCACAGCTCTGCAAATCCTAGCTTGGCTAGGACTGCACCGTGTTTGCTGAACTACTTGACCAGCACTATCAAATATGCTGTCATTTCTGAAACGCAAAAAATAAGCATCTTGCTGTTGGTGCAGAGCGCTAGGAAATTTTTGATGTATACATATGCTCAAGGGTATAGATATTTTCATACCAATGTATAAACTAGCACACCTGTGGAGATATATATGTAGAAAATAGTTTTCCTGCGTTAAATAAGCCAGTTCCCTTTACTGTGGGACCCTGGGAGAAGGTGTACAGAAGTCTATTATGATTGTTCGGTAGGAAACCTGTACGGAGGAAATTAAGACGGGCAATTTTCCATGCTCTCCAGTGTCTTATAATCTATACTCTTTTCCTGTGGTGCAGATGTTTACCTCTGCAAGCCCAAGGCACGTGGCAGTGATTAACTTGACTTAGTACAAACAAGCAATGTGCCAGGACTGTTGAAAACTTTCAAGTAATAGAGCTACCCAAAGCTGTTCTAATACGTGTTGTTCTGCCCTTATTACTGAAGTCTTTGTAAGATTGATTCAAAGTGATCTCATCTGATAACTGATTATGATTATGTCATATTATTCTGAACTGTGAGTGACTTCTGAAACTGTGAACGGGGCTAACAGAGTCTGTGAATTGCCAGCTAAGCCTAGCAAAGGTGTTTATTCTCTGCCTAGGTTCGTTCATCCTCGTTTTGGGCCTATCAAGTGTATCCGTACCATCAGGGCCGTGGAGAAGGATGAAGAATTAACAGTGGCTTACGGATACGATCACAACCCCGTTGGGCAAAACGGGCCGGAAGCACCGGAGTGGTACCAGCTGGAACTGAAAGCTTTCCAGGCTGCCCAGCAAAAGTGAAACGGGAGCTCCTTCTCCGTTCAGCAAACTGAAATAGAAACTTGGATCTATGCACTACCTTTATACTGAAAACTGGACAACCAGGGATTGTTCATGTTGTTGCATCATAACTTTGCATTCTGTGTTAAGAGATAAGTTTCTTGCATACTAACTAGGTTTGACTGTGTTACTCATAGCAGATTTAAAATTAGCTAGCGTTGCACCAGTCTTATCTGGAGAAATTATTTAATATTCTATACGAGACGTGATATTCTTTGGTAGCTTCTGCTTTTGCACCATATGCAAAGATGCCAAAAGACTAGACAGGAAACTAAAATGGGTATATCGTTCACTTTTAGTCGGCAGACTTAGTGTTGCTCTCTATCTGCCTAGGCATTATTGTGCAACTGCATTTTGCATATATGCCACTTGTGATGATAACAGTAATATTTTGATATTCTCTAATAGTAGCATAATTTTGCCTTTTTAAACCTTTGATCTGAATCTTGCAATAGAGCAGTTTATTTATTAGCATATAGGAGGCTGGGTTTTAACTCCCCTTTCCTCTTGTCTGAATGTTGTTCTTTCTAAAAATCCTCTTTTGCAGGAGAAAATCCTTTCTAACTAGTGGAAAGGCTTGTGTGTGTATGTGAGAGTGCTGTGTGTTGGTCTCTGTGGCTCTCTAAATAGTATAGCAACATGTCCGGACCTAATATTTATCTAGCCTTTACGGCTGGCTTATTTTATTTAATTTATGATTATGACACGCAAATGAAGCTGTTCTTTGCATGAAGATTTTCGGAAAGGAGAAAACGGATTCGCTTTTTGAAGGACTTTTCAGAAGTACGCGTTCGGGAAGGCAAGCACATTACTTGCATTAGTGTCTATGAGTTGGTTTGTGTATTTCACTTGTTAAAGTGGTCAGTTCTCAAGGCAAAAATTCTTGCAATGAGGTGCTTGCATCTCGCGTGAATTCTCTTAAAGGAGGTGTACGTATTTGAGGGCGGGCTGTAGTACTTGGTTAAGGAGAGCTGTAGCTTTTGTACGTGTTCAGTTGACAAAGAATATAGCCTTGTAGCCGTCGTTTAGTAGTACTGATTTAAGACACAGTAAATAAATATAGTATGAGATATCAAAATAAGATTAAAAAAAAGAGATTTGAAAAGATTGTTTTTGAAAGACAAACAATGAATGTAAAAACATCACACTCTGCTCATATTTAGAAACAGCAGTCAATCCATAGCTTTGTTGCAGCCAACAGTGGGGGCTTGTGAAAATTCATCCGCAGGGCTGTGTTCTGGGGTTTTTTCAGGGGTAGGGAAATTGTGCATTTTTTCAGATACTGTACTGGTCTTGCCTAATGCTGTATGAGAGAAATAATTTATCATCTCGATCTGGATACGGGAGCCAATGCTCGGACTCCGATGCTCTCTTTTGGGTTGAGCAGCTTGGGGAAAAAAAACTCAAATGCATTTGCAACACTTTCTTTAAATGTTTGTAGTTTAAAAAAAAAAAGTTTGTATATATGTAACATAAGTGATTTGGGAATCAGACCTACCTTTCTATTGCAACACATTTTAGTTGGTTGCTTGAACGGTTGGAGGTGTCTGGCTGTTTGGGGACCTAGACATGGAGAATGTGTTGGGTTGGTACCTTCAAGTGGAAGGATGAGGTTGCTGTTTTGTGCAGTCTGAGAATCCTTGCTTTGGTACCTGTACAAAGTTAGGAATTATTAATAAGGACCCCTCTAATTTGGGGCTCTGTTTAGTCTCCGCGACTGATCACAAACCTTTTCCAGCACCTCACCATTTAAGCTTGCACAAAAGCTACTCTGTGCTTGTGCTGGGGGACACACACACACACAAGTAGGCTCAGGGCTTTTTGACACTCTTCCAGCAGCGATCTGAATGTGAGCTTTGACGCCACCCATCTCCTCGCGCTGGAGGCTCAGGCCACAGCTCCTCTCCTCATCCGAGGCAGGTGGCTGGCAGAGGTGACAGCTCAGGGACAGAACTGAGCCTCGCAGGCTGAGGGAGAGTTGTCAAAGGCTGATTGGCAGCACGGCTTCGGCAAATCAACCTCAAAAAGAAATACGCATGTTTTGATCTTCCCCTGCCTGCCCACAGGTCGTTATTTTAGATCATTGCTGTTTCAGCCGTTCGCAGGAAAGCGTGCCTCTCCGGTAGTAAGCTGTTGTGTGTATCTTGTGGAGTACTTTGCCAGGACCATGAAATTCGTGAAGTTGAGGCTTATGTTTAAGTGCGGGGAAGAGGAGGGGGAAGATACCTGACTGAACCCTTCTGTGAATGGATGGTGAGGCCTTCCATAGTCTTGATAAGCTGCTTTGGACTGCTGGCGTCTCTGTGCCCGCTAGGGAATTGTGCTTAAAAAGTTCTGATCTCTAGAGCTCCTTTGGCTTCATTCCTGACCAGTTTCCCATTCCTCTGCTATCTCTTCTTCGTGTGGAGTTGCTTATGTTTTAATGGATTTGTCAGTCTTCATATTGGCTGATTTTTGAGATAAATACAGATAGGTGCTCGTTGCACATCAGGTTTGAAGGGTGCATCCTAAAATAGGGAAATGCTAGAGGAAAAAAAAGGCACTGAGGTGTCCTCTGCGTGTTCTCAAAAGCTGTTAACTTGGTGACAGTCAAGCAGATTCTCTTGCTCGTGCGTATGCTTGTAGCCTGGTAGTATGCCACAGCTGTGGCTCTTGTCTCTTAGCTCTACTGTCCTTTTTCTCTCTGGTCTGTTAAAATCTATTGGTCCTCCTATAGAGCCCTTCTTCAGTGACCAACCTTCTATAAAAGTTGTGATTATAAAGCTGCTTCGGCTTGATTCAGGACCAAGCCTTTTAATTCTTCTTTAATTCTTCTGTTTGCTTTTTATTTGTGATCTGTTAGAGTGGAGATGGTGGGGATGGTTTTTACCGCTGGGTAGCAAAAGGGCTCAGGGTTCAGTGTGTCCTTCAGAGGTTTTTGAGAAGTATGCGTTGGCGACCACAGGTTCAAACACAGCTTAGTTACAGAACTCCAAATAATGCCTTAACTTGGTCAACGTATTGCAGCTCAGCTTCTGGGGCTCACTCGATAGCGAGACCAGCTTAGCAAAACTATTTATCAGTAGTAACACAAGGCCCACACCAAAACATGGTTTTAATTCGGAGCAGAGGAAGCAGTGGTTTTTGCAAAGCAATCCATTTGAGTTTGTTGAATGCAGCTGACTATTGATGAAGGTGCAGTGAGTAAAGAAGCTCCACTTCTCAGAGTCTGGCCAAAGACCTGTCCTGTCAGCACAGAAACTGGAAGAAGAGCTACGCCTGTCAGCTGAGCCGGGGTGGCTCTCGGAATACCCGTTGTGACTAAAGAATGGGGTGAGAGAATCTGGAATTGCTGCTTTTTTCAGGTACGGATCAGTTCCCAACATCTGCCTTTGGTCCGCAGTGCTGCACGTGGCTCCTCTGTGATGCGGGAGGGTTGTTTAACCTGAGCTCCTTTATGAGAAGGAGCCTATATCAGCCTGTGTTAGAGGCTGCTCATTATTTCTTTAAAAAAAAAAAAAAACAAACAAAAAACCAAAACCTTAAATGGATTTTCCTGCTGCGGCAGCACTGTGTTTTGTCACCAAGAAGCTTAGTTTTCTGCAGAGGCGGTTAATCTTGGAGACAAAGAGAGCATGAGAAGTTACAGCTGAGAGCTACCTGCTGCTGGGTCACCCCTTTGGATAAGAGGGGAAAAAGGTGGTCTCAAGTTGAGTCTCATGCTGTAATTTTACATTTTGGGATCTGCTAAAATACCTGATTTTCCTTCACAAATCTGAAAAGGCTTTTTTTCCTTTTTTTTTTTTTTTTGGTAGTAATTAAAGAAACCTTAACCTACATATATACATACAAGACTTAACTGTTGAAAAAGTCAAAGGAAAGACGTGGGTATGGCTCTTCAGCGATCAGAGCGAGAGCTGTGATGGCTTTTTGACTTTTGGCGCAGTTGCAACAATAGCCGCTAGGTTGGCTCTTGCTTTTGCCCAGGTGCAGTTCCTGGGCGACTCCGTGCAGGTTTCGAGACCTTTGGGGGGGCCGGTTGCTCGGCCTTGTGAAGCAGCGTGTTTCGGGAGCGCCCAGGTTGCCTTCTCCTCGGTGCAGCCTTTTCGGATGCGGAGGGAGCTTTCGGTGTTGCACACACAGTTGGCGGTGGCTGTGGTTTCTTTCCCGGGGCTGTTGTAGCACGCTGCTGGTGTGGAAGCGAGAGCGCCATCGGGGATTTCTCACCCCCCCGCCAGGCACCGGAGGAGCAGAGTAGCCAACGTATCCCGTTGTCTTGACACGAGAAACCGAGAAGTGGTGGAAATCACCACTTCTCTGTTTCCTTCCCGGTTGGGTGCCCCTGTCCTTTGGTCAAAACCGGTGCTCACCACTTCGGTTGCACCAGGAACTGTATGGTGTCGCTTCTGTCTCAGATCTCTGTGGTTTCTATCCTTTCACTCAATTTGATAGTCTTTGCGGAGAACGCTGCCGTTGCGATGAGGTAACGAGTTGTACAGAGCCGGTTATCTGCTGCTTTGTTTTCCTCTGGCACAGCAGAATTGCTGGAGCTGTGGGTGCCTGAGGAATTCACCTCCAAGCACTTAAAAACAAACAAACAACCCAATCGCTTTGAAAACAATATTGCTGAAGTGTCTCCTTATATGCTGGGGTGCTGCATTAAATGCCTCTTCCTCACTTCCACCGCGCTGTCGGATGCTGAGAGCAGTTGGGCGAGGAACGCAGGCGTGGGAGCAGCTTTGCCCGTGGGTGTGAGTGGGCTTCACGCTCACCTGCACCCCGGGCAGAACTTGTTGCTTTTGCTTTGTGTACTGGAAACATGAGAACTATATTTTTGGACAAAGCATTTCTAAGCAGTCTTATAAGGGAATATTTTTTCGTTTCTTTTTTTTTTAAAAAAAAAAAAAAAGGTGCAAGATTGAGTGCATGTTTACTTGCCCCAGATCAAAGGTTTTGAACACTAAGGTCACTATCTGTTGAATGGACCCTCCTCTTGGCGCTCTTCTGTCTTCAGGCAATTGAAGCTCCTGCCCTCTTTCTCTACCAGTTTTACTGTAACTATTTTTTTTTCCAGAAGAAATATATATATACAAAAAATCTAAGCAATTAAATGTTCAAGCCATAAAATCATGAGTGTGGGAAGACCCTCTTCACAAGTTTTAACATATTTGTATGTAAAACGATGTTTGTATGAAATATTTTCATGGTAGAATGAATATTTAAAAAAAAAAGTTCCAGTAAGATCTAAACCAAATTTAAAAGAATGTCTTTTTGTAAGATGCAAGTGTAATTGATTACCAATAAGTAGATTTTTTTTTTTTTAAAGGGAGATGCAACAAATGATCTTTACAATTACAAATGGTCGCTTCTGCTATTTGGGAAAGTATTTATGCAGCATTACACACGGCTGTCATAAATAATTGCAATAGCAAGGCCAGTCACATCTTCAGGACATACCTCTCAGCTTGTCCCTCCGTGATACTGTACAAACGGACCCATCCCTCCTTTCTGCAGACTTCCTCCCAGAAAACCTTTCCTACTGTAGCTGTACTGAATTTAACTCTTGAGCTAAGATCCAGACTAAAATGGTGTATTACCTAACAGTTTCTGCTGGGCCTTCTGCTATTTTAATACTCTTTAGCCCATAATTACTGGGTGTCTCTGTTCTGAAGAACTAAGTGCTAAAGAATAATCCTTGGGGTAAGCTTACACGTGTGTTAACAGTTAACCCCGGAGTACTTAACTTGTATACAGTACTTGATAGGTGTTTTATGACATTTGTACTCGAACTATGAGCCTTACTGAACATCTGTAGGTTTATTCATGACTTTTAAAAAATGGATAACTCTAAGAAAGATGTTTACATGAATGATGATTGCCCTTCCTTTGATGTTATGAATGAGGTTTTTATAGTGTGTTTGGGTGTATGTGCAAGGAAGTAAGAAAAATGTTTCTGGGGAAAAATAGACTTGACAAACATTTGTAATAAGTGAATTTTAAAGATTGCTTTAATTGCGCTACGAAGGCAATGCAGATATTAAAATATTCAACAGAACTGTCGTCTCTCCTTGTTATTCGGGTGTCACGGTTTTGGGTGTCCTCTGACCTCTCCCCCTTGCTTGTCTGCTGTGTGGTTGCTTTGCAGCCACGGCTATTGCTGATGCACAGGCGCACAGTTAACACGCTTTTAGGCCACGTATATTCATAGGGAACGAACAGCACAACGCTCCTGACACCACTGCCTTGGAGTTTGTTGTTTTTTTTCTGGCACCTCTGCTGCTTTTGTTATTCGCTTCTCTCTTAGTGCGCGTGACATGGGCTGTAGCTGTGGTGTGGTGTGGAAGAACACGCTGCCTGTGTGTGCAAAGTGTCTTTAGCGGTTGCATTTTCAAGCACGGGCACATGCACCGGTATATTTTTCTCTTGCCGTTGCTGACTGAGGCAGTAGGAAGGCATGGCAGCGAGCAGCAGCGGTGCCGTCCAGGCAGGTAACCTACTGCTCTGTCTCCTAATTTGCTGCACACACCCTGCTGTGTGAGTGGTGAGGAAAGGGGCAGCACTCCGGTGCCTGCCCTGCCTTCCTCAGCTGTACTGGGTTTGCGTGGCAAGGTTTTGGTAGTGGGAAGGCTACGGGGATGACTTCTGTGAGAAGCTGCTAGAAGCTTCCCCCATGTACAGAAGAGCCAATGCCAGCCGGCTCCAAGATGGACCCGCAGCTGGCCAAGGCCGAGCCCATCAGCGATGGGATAACATATTTAAGAAGGGGAAGAAAAAAAAACCTGTGGAACAGCAACCAGGAGAGAGGAGTGAGGGCAACAACTCTGCAGATGCCAACGTCGGTGAAGGAGGAGGGGAGGAGGTGCTCCAGGTGCCGGAGCAGAGATTCCCGTGAAGACCATGGTGTGGCAGGTTGTCCCCCTGCAGCCTGCAGAGGAGCCCGTGCCCGAGCAGGTGGGTGTCCCTGCGGGAAGCCCATGCTGCCACAGCAGGGACACCTACAGCAGTTGCACAGGACGGCGTCCAGGCGGGTTTTGAATGTCTCCAGTGTGGGAGACTCCACCACATCTCCGGGCAGCCTGCGCCAGTGCTCCGCCACCCTCACAGTAAAGAAGTTCCTCCTCATGTTAAGATGGAGCTTCCTATGTTAGAGTTTATTGCCATTATGTCTTGTCCTGTCACTGGGCACCACTGAAAAAAGACCGTTCCCATCCCCCTGGCACCCTCCCTTTAAGTATTTGTAAGTATTGATAAGATCCCCCCTCAGTCTTCTCTTCTCCAGACCAAAAAGCCCCAAGTCCCTGAGCCTTTCCTCACAAGAAGGATGCTCCAATCCCCTCATCACCCTTGTAGCCCTTTGCTGGACCCTCTCCAGCAGTTCCCTGTCCTTCCCCATACCTTAAGAACGTTTGCGGGGGGCAGAATTTGGCTGGAGGCGCTGGGCTGGGCTCTTACGCTTTACCTTCCAAGGCCCAGAGTGCCCCTCCTGCCGGCGGGGGCCCCGGGGGCTGTGCCGGGGCGGGCGGAGCAGCCGCGTCCCCTGCGCGGTGGGTAGGGTACCCTTCCCCCCGCCCCTTCGCTGGCTTTTCGCACCCGCTCGGAACTTCCTCCGCCTTTCCATCACCGCCACCGGGAGGAGGAGCCGGAGCTTTGCCCGTACCTGCCCCGCTCCCCCGGGGCGGGGCGCCCGCAGCCGCCGCCGCGCAGCGCCGGTAAGTGCCGCCCGGGCCGGGCCGGGTGCCGGTTGGAGCAGCCGGGGGCGGGGGAGAACAGGGACCCCCCCTCGGTCGGCCCCGGGCCGGTCCCCTCGGTGCCCCCGGGGAGGGCGGGTTCGGCCCGGTGGGTCGTAGCAGCCGCCGGGGCTGCTGCGGCGTTTGGTACCCGGGGGGGGGGGGGGGGGGGGGGGCGGCGGTGGGACCCGCAGCCCCGTTACAGCCGTCCCCGCCGGCCGCATCCCGGCTCTGCCCGGCGGGGTACGGCGTTCCCCGGGCAGCAAAGCCCGGGCAAACCCGCCCTGCCTCGCCGGGGGGCAGAAAGCCCGGAGGAGGAAAGGTGAGGGGCTCGGGGATGGGGGGGGGCTGAGGCGAAGATGGCACTGCTCTGCTGCGGAAACATCGCGGGGGGGGGGGATTTCTCCAAAGACGGGGTCACCTTTGGTCGCTTCCAGTGCCGCCGCTCGGGAGGAGGTGAACTCTGTACTCCCGGTGAACGTGTGGTCCTGCCCTACCGCCGGCGGAGTGCGGATGCTCCCCGGCGCTTTCCTTCTCCTGCCCAGGAAAAGCTCTTCGCCCCTTCGCCGGAGGGCCGCAACGCCGCTTTCCGCTCTCTTCCACCTCGCGGGATTTATGCGTGGACCAAAGCAGGATGGATCGCTACCGGTACTTCATCTTTAACCAGAGGAACATGGTCGTGCTGGGGCTGTTCCAGCTAGCCTTCAGCACGCTGTGCGTCGTCAGCGGCTTCGTAGACGGTGTGTTCAGAACGGAGTCTCAGCTGGGCAAAACCAGAGCTCCAGTGTGGGCCGGGATGGTAAAGTTGCACTATTTTTTTCCTGTGCTTTGTTTTGTGGGGCTTTTTCCCCCTGCGCCGCTACCCCCTAGTACCCAGCCTGGGGGTGGGGAGGGACGCCAGGACTTCTTGCCAGCTCTTCCCTGCTTTGAACCCAGATATTATAACTTTTATTAAAAGTTTCCTTATCGTGGCCTAGGCAGGAGAGAGCCAGCAGGCTTCCCTCTGAAGGAGCTCAATAAAATACGATACAAAACAGGTAACGTAGAAAACGGGACAGAGCGGCGATTTGACAGGGCCTTTTGCAGAAGCACAGTGACCCCAGAGAGGCCACCGAAGATTGGGAGGGGGACGCTTCATCCTCGCGTCAGGTAGACGAACATCTGGGCGATGATCTGTGTCCCACAGCCCAGTGCCGCTAATTCTCCGTACTGCAAGGAGGAGCGGGCGGCGGGCATCCGCGCTCCCTGCCCGTCCGTACCCTGATGTTACTGCTCGTACCCCGGTCAGCCGCGCCGCGAGGGAGTCCTTCCGAAGCGCTCTCTTCCGTCCGGAGGCTGCCCGTCTCCTCGCAGCAATGACTTCCTTCCGTCTACAAGATGCATAAGGACTTGGGAAAGCAGCAGGCATTTTTAGCGCTTTCATCGGATGTATTTAATCAGTTTTATTATTTGGCTGGCGTCGTAAAGCTAGTCGGAGGATCACTGCCATGGGGGTAGCAAGTGGGCAAGATGCGTTTCACATGGTGTCCTGCTCCCAGGAGATGCTTCAGAGGAAAACAGAGGGATTTGGCAGTTCTCTTTCCAGTCCTGACCTTAGTTACTCTGATCCAAGCCTTGAGGGCTTTTCATCTGCACTGTAGTAGTTTATCTTCTGAACCCGATACTTGGTCTCCCAGTTACCAACTCCTTTTGTGCTCTGCAGGTGATGGGAGTCCCCGGCGTCCTGGCTTTGTTTTCCTCTCAGAGGAAGAATCCAGTTCTTGTAAGCCTGGAGGGGGGGGGGGAGGGATTATGTGTGTATGGGGAGGAGGGCAAAATGTTGTTGGGGCAATCAAAAACAGTTTTGGTAGGGAATGAGCTGGCTGGTCCTTGTGCCGCATTGAAAGCTTATTATCTCCTTGAGTTCTCTTCACAAAAGCTGCTACATTCCTAAGCAAAAGGAGGCTGCAGCGTTACCTCGCTCTCTGCTGCAGCCTTTTGGCTTTAATAAGTAGCAGAAGTCTGTAAAACCGCTTGCTTTTGAATGCATTTCTTTTGTTTTCCTTCCTGTGGTTAAGAATTGTGTATGCTAAAATGGCAAACAATTTAATTGACTTGCATTTCCTAGGCAGGTCTCTCCAGCCGTGTAAACTCTAAAGTGGCGGGGGGGGGGGGGGGGGGAGGTGTTGTTTATAAGTAAGAGATCGCTAAAAACAAAGTCTTTGTGTCCAGCCGGCCCCCGTGGTTAAGATTTGGCACTCCTTTGTAGCTCAGAAATTCGGTATCATGGAAACCTTTACTGCACCGTGTTTGGCTTCCAAGCGGCTGTTGCTACCGGGTACTTTTTAGCGTTAGGGGAGGTCAAAGGCTCGTACCTACAATGCTGCTTAGTACATTTTGTCTGTACCAGTTGCACCGATTTGTCAGAGGATAGTTTTAATTCCTGCTCCCCTTCTTTTTCTCCTTTAACTTCTCTGCCTAGGTGAACGTGCTTATAGTTGCGTCCATAATCTCTTGTGTTGCCATCCTCATCGTAATAGTCTATAGCTCCCTCACACTGAGCTACGGGGAAGAGGAGGAGCTGAGTTCATTCCCGGTCCATGTTATCCATACAGTAAGTATCGATACCATGCTTATTACCGGGGAACGTGACTGTCTTAATCTGCAAACATTACCACTAGGCTTGACTTGGAAATAGAACGAGACCTCCAGGATGCCTAAGTTAGAGTTTGAAGCGGTGTCTGCAGCAGGGCAGCAAGTTTAAAAAAAAAAAAAAATCATCAAATTGAGTAAGTCTACAGTTAAGTATCGAGTTCGTACTGAACACCACAAAACCCACGCAGGGCTCGGTGGACGTTTTCTAGCTAGCTCCTGCCGTCCGCTGCCGCTGGAGCACGGCTAGTGGCGGTGGCTGTGGGCACTAGCGCCCGGCTTGCCTGGATGCTCCTCTGAGAAGCAGCTGCTTGAGGGCAGCAGCTCATCCCCGGAGACACTAGGTACGCGCCTGAACACACTACAGCCCCGTTTGCTGCTGCTGAGTGCAAAAGGGTCTGGGGTTGTGCCAGGAAAAAAGTCACGGTGCTGCCCACGGAAGAGGGGTCGGTGCTGGCCGTACCCCTGGCCTGGGCTGAGACAGCAATTGCGTGGCTCGAATCCTTTCCAGCATGCACCTCAGGTGAAAAAGTTACGGGTCAGCTGGTTAAAACTGGGTGTTATTCAAGTGTATCCTCCCCGGTGGAGCTGAAAAGAAGGGATGAGTTAGCCCTTTTCGTACCTCGAACCTGGTACAAGCAATGGCTCCCTGGGGGAGGTTGAAGATGCTCCAGGTGGACGAAGCTCTCCGTTAGTTTATTGCGGGACACGTGGAAATGTCAGGCTGCTAAGGTGCGGTATAGCAAGAGGAGGTTTCTCATATCCAGCGTGAAGAGGAGCAGCCGTTCCTTGGGCTTCTGCTCGTTGTTAAAGCTATTTCACACTGACGCTGTTGCATAGCATCTTACATTTAACGAGCAGCCTTATTTTACTGTTTGCTCTTTTCCTGTTTGAGGGTCACGCTTGGCTTGTTCTTCCGAGCACAGGAAGAAAAGCCTTAACTAACACTGACTCTGAATCAATCATCTCCCACGATGCAATCACAGCGCCATTAGACTATTTTTTGGTGGAGGGCTTCACGTTTTGAATAGGGCTTTAACGTTTTTTTCTTTGTCTGCTTGCAGAGGTTCGTACTTAATAAAGTAGTCAAGGGTGCGAACGTAACCATGCTAGCTGCATCGATCGGCAGCGCTTTTGTTGTGCTGGTGATGGCTTACTTGGGATGCCGGAGTCTTCCGCGCTGCTCCTGCTACGACAGCGAAACTGGGATGGTGAGTGAGGAGCCTGGAGCACCCATGTAATTGTACTGAGTGTGGGTAGGAGGGGGAGAAACCGGGGAGAAGTTGTGCGTTTCTGCTCTAAACCGAACCTCAGCTCCACCTCAGTCATCCGGGGCTAATTCTAAGAAATTAAGTAGATTCTGTACTTTCAAAAGTTTTAAAAGTTTTAAGACTTTAAGGGTTTTGTACTTTTTTTTTTTGTATTTTTCCTTTTACTACTTCCCTCTTTGTCGTGGTTTGGGCTGGGCTGGCCACTGAAAGGAGCGCCACTCGTATTTGCAGTCTTGTGTAAGACCTCGCAGAAGTTATCTCCGCTTTCCAACCCATTAGTGCTCAAGCTGCTGTGGTCCCATTTCCTACGAGGTCCTGCTCTCCTCAAAAACTGCTTCTTCGTCTCTCCCCCTTAAACCAACGACTGCTCCTGGTGCAGCATTTCAAAGACTTACGGGTACCTGCGCACCAAGATGCCTCAGCCCTAGCACTGCAAATTCAGTAACAAAAATATCCCCTGTACCACGAGTGAAGTGTGTGTGAGGGGATACAGATGCCACACCACGTTTTGCTGGTAATTTATGAGGACTCTACCCCAAGTGATGGGGCACACGCCGCGTGTCTCTGCTGAGTGAGCTTAGTAAATACTCCACTCGAGTAATTCTGACGCTGCATTGAACACGTGCATCCGACCATCTCCTTTGGGAAGGAATCAATGGGCGCAGGTTACAAGGCAGCTGCTCTTGGCTAAAGATACCAAGTGTGCAACGTGAGGCTGCTTTAAACTTTCAAACTAAAACTTGTTAGGAGGAGTGGACTACATAGACTTTTTAAATGAGTTCCAGTATATCTTCTGGAACAAACTCATGGATGAGTTTTGGTTTTGGTTTTTTTTTTGATGGCATTGTTTCATTCATAGGAATGGTTGCAACCTAGTGAGGACCAAAATCAGGCTGTGGAAATGGTTTGCGCTGTACAAAGTGAGTAACTCCTTCCCTCCCTGTATTTGGATATTCACCAGGGACAGGGAAGGAACATCCTGCGTAAGCTTTACATCCCAGGCCAAAATCCTGATAACCAAAATACTCCAGGCCAAAAGGAACTCAGGATTTTGTGCGTGCGTCTACTCTAGGTTTAATGGTTTCCCCTTTCCTTCCCCACACAGGTCCCGGGGACAGAATTTTTAACTTCCCAGACCGGTTTCCATCCCAGGACTTGGATGCCGAGGAAGACACATCCAAACCTCCACCATATGTCAGGATGGCTTGAAAAAGTGGTCGAACGTTCTAAAGCCACTAGCCTAAAAATGTGGCAAGACAGATGTAAGGAGTTGTTCATCTTTAAAGATGGTTAAGCACTTTTCCTTGGCCTTTCGAAAAACAGACACAGAAATAGAGAACTATGGAATGCCCACCATGCAGCAAAGACGACAGTGCAAAGGGGAAGATCTGCAGATGATTTTGGACATTCCGACCTTGTACAGTTAAAATACCTCATTGCCTCTGGAAAGCGTGAGCGTTTTTTCCTCCATCTTTTGTACTTAAATCGTGTTTTATTCCACTGGAATTCATCATGCAATTTGTCTAGCAGTGCTAGCCTTAGGCATTCAGATATTAAATACAATTAATTTTTAAAGAAACTGGTTCTGGAGTATTTCCCCCCCCACCAACGGCTATCATCTCGATTTTTCCCCTCACCCATTGAATTGTCTGGATGATATGGTAACGGGTGAAGGCTAATGAGGGACCCACTTCGTTTCTGAGCTTCAGAGTGCTTTCACTCTTCCTCTTGGGAGGGATGGGGGCAGGTGAAGTTTATGATACAAAGCCTTGCCAATGCCATTCAGGTACCTCTTGTCAAAATGTGGATTCTGTGGGGTGTGCGTGTGTGGGTGCAATTAATTTTAGTGCTGAAGCGTAATGCCGGAGTGAGTAGGAACTGGAGTTGCAGTAGCTCCTCTTACAGAGTAACTCAGATGCTCTGAATTCAGTTCGGGTTTTTCTATTTCAACTTTGGAGACTGAAAGTTTTTTTAAAAAAAATGCTCATTCTGGGGCCCGTTCTGCTAACATTTTTTACAGATCTAGACCAAGGTCCTCTGTTGGAGGTTCTCTGGAGAACCTCTTGGTCCTCTCAACTAAGGACCTACAGCTTCCAGTCAGCTTCCATCGTCTCCTGAGGTGCATATAATACTTAATGATTGTCTTTCAGGTAGGTTTAGAGACGTCTGTGGAGTGATTATCTTGCCTGCAGGCCTTGAGCGAGGTAGAGATTAGGTAGAGGGTGGTAGATTGCTTATCCCACGATGCAGATGAACACAGCACGTTCATTTGAACAGGGCTTGGAGAGGAAGTTCCCATCTGGAGAAAGTGCTGTGAGCAGTAGGATAAATCAATGCCCACCATGAGACGTGTAACACCAGGAATGCCTTATCTTATTGCAGCATGTAAGGTGCCTTTCCCATTCCCAAAGGAAGAGGGAATTGTTCTTGATTATTTATTTTTTTTCTAGAGACAAGTCTTTTTCGTAACACTAGGTAAGGGACTCCGACACCTAAATGGAGACCTTCCCCTGATAAAAGCGCTGTACAGACAAAATGCCCATCAGCCCTCTGAGGCTGTGCTTGTCACGCAGGCACTTAAAATGCCCTTGGGTCTGAAAGAGCTTCCCACGGCTACATCAGCAAAAATTAGCATTGCAGCGTGGCGTTAATCCTGGCAGACGCAAGTTGGCAAATCTTGCTCGGCTTCGTAGTCTCTTGGGGTTGGCGAGGTGCAGAGATGGACAGTTAGTTTCTATGAAATTACTTGTAAAATTCCTGGGCCTAAACACCTGTAAATTTTGAAGAGTTTATATTTGAAGACGTTTTACACCTTTTTTAATCTCGAATGGTAAAAAATACCCTAAGCTGCATATTGAGGCAGTCCTGGTTGTACCCCTTTGTACGGAAGGCGCTTACCAAGTGTCTCCGTTATTGACTTTAACCATTATTAATGGCTGGGATTACAAAGAAGAGAGCAGCCCTAATCACTGGGCTCCCTCCGCAGCCCTTCGCTGGTCACGCATCGCTTCCTCTGCTGCCTGCCTTCTGCTGGGCATCTGCCCCCCATCCCTCGGTGCTCCGACCAGCAGCTTAACTGGGGGGCTCCAGGTCCTGTTCTGGCAACTGGAAGGTTGACCACACGCCGCAGTAGCGAAATTCTTTCTGGCTTTGGCTCCAAATAACCTTTGTGTGTCTGCCTGTGCCAAGCAAAACACAGCTGGTGTCATTGCGAGTGCTCCTCTGAAGGTATCGATGTTGGAATTGCCGTATTAAAGCAATTCTAAATGCGATGCTGTGCCTTTTTCTCTGGTACAGCGCCTGTCAGCCAGCAGCCAAGCACCGAGCGTGACTGCTTTCCCCATCCTCAGGTGCTTCCGGCGTAACTCCATGCAGTCTGCGATGGAAAGTTGGGGGTTTTTTTTTTCTCCTTGATTAACGTAAACTGCTGTTCTACGTTAAAAGAAAGTAAGACTCCCTGAGAGGTTATGATGACTGCTAACAGCTAAAAGCAGCGTGGCTTTGCTTCTTCTTTAGCCTAAACCAGATTTTGCCCTCTTCAGAAGGAGCCGCTTGCTGGAAGTAGTTTGTTGCTGGAAGTAGTTTGTCGCTGAAATGCACTGCTCAGCCACCGCCTCGGTGCTGGGTGGGCGTTACGGTCCCATCCAGAAACACCTTTCCGTAACTAGTCATTCCGCAGGAGGTGGCACGTACACTGGGCGTAATTCGACAGCGTTCGGCCGCTGGTTGGACGGAGCCGTTCGTTAGCTTTTATCGCAAGCGGGCAGAGAACGCCCATCACCAGCCCTTGCTGGAACGCAGCCCCGTTTCCATCGGCTCTGAGGCACCAGCCGAATACTCAGCCCCTTCCTCCCGGCCACGCTTCGGCAGCGGTCGGTCAGTGGCATTTAGGGACAAGCAGACCGCTGCTGGTGTCACAGCATTTGGCTGTGAAATAACTTTGACAGCAGATAGTGAGCGCGTAAAAGAGATGTACGCTCTATGCTACTTCTGAATAAAAACGAAGGTCATTGATTCCGCAGCAGCTATGAAGGCCTCGATGGCCGTATTTCTTGTTGCAGTCCTTCCAGCGGTGCCATCGCAGCATCACCATCGCAGTGCCAGCACCGAAGAGCACTTACAGACGCACAATTTCACCAGTTCTTTCTGCAAAAGGGGAGTATCTAGAAAAGAAACAGCCGCAGGGTGGAAACTGGTGGAAACCGAATTACCAATTTAATGTCACTCCCTCTAATTGGTTGGCATTGCAGAAAATATATTCCCGATTGCAGCTTCCAGTGCTGCTATATTTAGCAGCCCGTTCCACATGCTTGTGACGGTGCTTTCCCAGAGCTTGCCCGTATCTCCAGGGACTTTCCATGGTCTGCGTCACACCCAGCGTCCGCTGACGGCAGGCAGATGGAGATTTTATTTTTTTCCAATTTGTTTATTGTGCAAACACACATCCGTAGCACCTCCAGTAGAAATGGCCCCGTCATTTGTTCCCCACAGGCTTTTTCCCTCATTGGCAACATCCCAGGAACCGAGCCGACTTCCCTGTTCCTCCCTGGCACCGCCAGGTTGCCCCGTCAGGGTGGGCAGGGGCCCGTGGAGGCTGCTGGAGGGAGGTACGGCGTAGCAGCAGGGACACCGCCTGCAGAATAATGCCAGCAAAGCCTAGGGAGGAAGAAAAAAAAATAAATAGACATTTCAGGTTCCACCTGGGCCCAGAGCTTGTTCTGCACCCAAACGCACGGCACCCAGGGATGCTGCACCTTCGTCACCCATATCTTGTGCTTCACCACTAAGAAATGGAAATAACTTGGCATTTTTGAAGGGGAACGATGGATGTAAAAGAAGTGCCCCAGGTCTCCTTGAGGCCAACCGGCCAGCTTTTCTCTTGGGTGCGTTAGAAATTGCCGCTGGACCCCGAGCAGCCGGCGGGCAGGGACGGCAGCATCTCGCTTTCGCCACGGGTTCCCGACCGCCGGTTATGTGGTCCCGCACCGCAAAATTAATGCGGACACCGAGCGCTTCGTGCTCAACCCTGCGTCAGCGAGGTTTGCGTTACGTCAAAAGACTTAGGCGTTTACATCCAAAAGCATTCTGCTGTCATCGCGAAGAAGCTTAGCCGAACCTCACCCTGCTCCCTGCCCCGCGCACACCAAAGCGCACAAAATCCCCGGGCTGTAAGAGCGAAGGCCGTCAGCCTCGCCATTAGCAGCGGCCGGCGCTAATCACAGGGCGTGATCAGAAGGCTGGTCGCGGGGAAGCCGGTTCCGTGAGTTAACGTTCAACTAAGGGCAAAGTATTTGCTGAAGCCGTGGCTGGAAGGTGCTGGGAGAGGAGGGCACGAGGTGGGGGGGGGTCTTCATCAGAATGAGGAGCGTTTCAGTTTTTTTTTTTGGTAACTTCACTTCCAGTTTTGTCATCCCACACACACATTGTGCCCTCGGACAGGAACATTTTGCTTTTTTCCTTTCTCGGCCTCGTTGAGTAACAGGAATGGTTTCGGACTGGGGTGGGACAGATGCCGGGCGCTGTTTGCTACCACCGTGCGGGTTCAGTCTCACCGCCCCCTCACCCTGAAGGCGGTTTTGGAGCTCCGGATCTGTACGGTTGGTGCGGTTCCTCCCCTGTGCTGCTGGTGCTCGGGGTCGGGGCAGTGGAAAGCCGTCAGCTTTGCTGGGCACAAATTTCTTCCCCCCCCCCGCCCCCCGCTTTGCTGGCAAAAGCCAGGGGATTAAATAAGTAAATATATAAATAAAAGTCACAGCGCTGTGTGCTCGGTAGCCCTGCCTGTTCTAGCATGAAGTACTGAAAAATTTAAGCCAAATTTCACTCTAGGCAGATGAACTGCTCTAAAATATTTTGCGTGGGGGTGGGCGGCCCCAGGGATACACAGGTCTTGCTCGTTAAAGAAAGCACATAAGCCATTTACTACACAGGGTTACTAGTGCATAGCAGAAGAATTATCTGGCTCACTAAATCAAGAGGTTCTCCCCTAAAGCCTTTGCTCGGTCTCGGTGGCCCTGGAGGGGGCGGTTTCTTGCACGTGCCACCCTGGCTGGAAGAGCCGCTGGCTTTTCATCCGGCAACCTGCGGTGCGCGCGGCCGCGCTGCTGGGTAAAAGCAGAGAGAGCTGGGAAAGGCCGGGCAGGAGCAGAAGTAATCGATCAAAATACAGGCACCTTCTGGAAACAGAAAGGGGCATTGGCCCGCAGCTGAAACGAGGAAGGTTTTCTTTTCTTTTCTTTTTTTTTTTTCCCAATAGTCAGCAGAAACCCCACCAAATATAACCGGAGCACGGCATGCACTTTTTTTTTGAGCCAGTTTGTCTGATTTCTTGATCCTTATGGGTCCCTTCCTACCTGAGATTTTTCTGTGATGATTCTGCAGCACCAACAGTCTACAGTATGGGGAAAAGTCCTCCGCCTTAACTCTAACTCGGAGAGGGAAAGCTCAGCAAAGCAAACAGCATTCCCCAGCCTTCCCTCGCAGCGTCTCTGGGATTATATAGCAACTGCTGCGTCCTGCACCTCTTTGGGTCACTCTTACCAAAACACGCCACAAAACTACATAGGTTCACTCGCACTTTCTGAGTTGTTGCCGTAATGTCGTCGTCTTTTTTTTTTTGTAGTTACAGCTCCAGTACTGCCAGAAACACGTGCATTCTCTTCAATTGGCATGACATATGTTGTCTTAATTTAAAAAAAAAAAATTACTTTGGCTTGTATCTCATGTTTCATCTTCTGACTGCTGTCCATTACATGTTTTTTAATATGCTTATCACATTATTTTTTTATTTAATCAGTATTAGTTGCTGGACTGAAACAGTACATGCAAATATTGTTAAGCCCGTGTCGTTGTCCCCCCATGTACCCACCCACCAACCATGAGACTGATTTAGGATGACGGCTGGTGCTCTCATTTGCCGGGTTCTTTGCCTTAACCGTAGCTCAGAGGCGTCACTGCTGTGGCTCTCGTTTTGCCCTGTGCGAGCAGACCCCCAACCCCGACTGACCCAAGGCTTTGGCACGCCAAACAGCCCCTTCACCAGCGAAGCCTGAGAGCTGGAGCGCTAAAGCAGATGCCGGCGCTGCCCCTCGCGGCACTCCTGCGAGTGTCATGTGCCACACGGTCACCTCACTGCCATAACAAAAAGGTTGTAGCTGTGTACAACCCCTCTTTCCCCACAAAGCGTTGCATTACATCGCCAAAGTAGGCATGCTTATGATGCCAAAAAAATAGACATGTGAATAGACATCTTCTTTGGTCACCATTTTATCTATACATACATAAAAACATATAAATCTTAAATATATTGATATATCATCACCTATCACCGTGCAGAAAAATGAAATCTAGCTATTTAATGAAAGCTGAAACTTTTGAAATGACTGACTTGTTTCACTTCAGAGGCAGTTTGAGGCAAACACAACTCCTGCAAGCCAATCACACGGGCTGCCAACGTTGTGCTTTTTAACAGCAGCAGCATCACCGTGACTCAGATATTTGCTTGGTGTTGAAGTCAGTACTTCGTGGTAGTGATGAGGGTAAATAATCACATACAGGAACTTGAAAACCCCCTCTGATTAACAAATGTTTTGTTATCTGCAGCTGAATCTTTAGTTGCTGAAGCCCTTCATTGCGCCTCTGATTTATGAGTGGGTTAAAAATATCTTGAAGTAAATGGAAAAGCTGTTGCATGTGGTTTTGGGGTCAGTTTAATCTTTTTTCTCATTGCATGCCCTTCCTGGACCAAACAAAGCACCGGGGGACGGAGGACTACAAAGGACGAGAAGAGCAGCAGCACCTCAGCACCCCTGAGCCGTTGGTGTTTTCCTGCACAGGAGGGATGGGGGTGTCCAGGCTTTTACTTAAGAGCAGTCAAAAACATCAACCCGTACCTCCGCCTTTCCCAAAAGCCCCAAAAGCCGAGCCTGCCTGTCCCAGCCCGGCAGAGGCAGCGCTGAGGGCTGTCCCCCTGGGCAGGCGGGGGCTGGAGAGAGGGGCTTCACTGGCCAAAAGCCAAAAAAAAACCCAACAACCCCCAAAAACCCCACCCAAAAATGTAGGACCTTAGTATAAGTGCAGGGTCAGCACATAACACACGTTCCCCAACTCCACCACCAACTGCCCGTAGCTTGGCACCACCCTCTCACTCTGAGAATATTCGTGGGCAAAAAAAAGAAATTCTCTTCCATTAACGTGCATAGTTGTTTTTTTTGTAAACCTTCTGAAAATCTTCGCCGTGCCACCATTCCCACTTTAACTGCGGTGCGGAAAAGACGACCTCATTTTGCTTGAACTTATCGTCTGCCGGCTTCACTCAGTATCACTAAGCTTTGCTTGATTTTTTAATTTTTTTTTCTTCTTTTTTGTCCCCTTTACGAAGACTGAAGATGGGGATTTACAGCGCCTTCCGCAGGCTCCCGACATCGCGCTGCGAGCCTGCTGCCACACAGCGCGGGGGGCAAAGAAGAGAAATCAGCCTCTCCAGCCCCGGGGGTCTGCGCTCCGGGTGACAACCGGGATTCGGATAGGCTACGGGAGAGGAAAAAAAAAAATTGGTCTTCCAACACGGCCTCTGCTTTACAAGGCGTGATTTAGATGCACAGCTTGATGTTTTTATGAGTAAATAACTAAAAATATTCGTTAAGCGGGAGTTTACACTATTGCCTCACAACAGAGCTCTTTTTCTGCCTGAAACCTTCTCCAAGGGGCAATGTAAACAGCAAAAAAAAAAAAAAAAAAAAAAAAAAAAAAAAAAAAAAAAATTAAAATAAAAATAAAAAAAGGAAGTAGTGAGCTAAGATCATGGTCTTATGACTCTTACTTTTCATATGCTCACATGCACACTAGTTGCCTCTTCCCTTTTATTTAATACCTCTGTGTGTGTATGAAGAATACAGGCTGTAATCGCACAGGCTCTGCGGGCTCCGCATTATTGTGATTTTTAGCGTTGTGATTTTTGCGTGCTTATAGCTAAATCCACGCAACGCTCCTCTTTTTTCAGGGGTTTGACCGCACCTGGAACAGTAAGGCTGTTTAAAAAGGAACTCAGGAGCTGTTAGAAAGCCAATGCTTATCCTTCTTTTAAATTCGACACTGAAAAATGTTAGTATTAGGAGAAAGGAGGAAAAAAAAACAACCCCCACCCCACCATTATGCTCCAAAACGAAGCTCTGACTATCATCTAACTTTTAGGCTCGAACCCAGAGGCAGGGCTGCTGCTTTCAGCATGCGCTGCCAGCTCTTGGCGGTGCCGTACGGAGTGACGTGTTTTAAACCCGGACGCAACATGGATTGACCGTACCGAGAGATGGGTTATGATGAGAAGGCAAAGGAAGAGAGAGGCCCTTGAGCGCGTCGGTGTTGTCAAATATAGGTGATTTTCCTTCGTTCTCTGGGAGCAAATAACTACCTGACGATTCTGACGGGGGTTTTGTTGTTGCTGTTGTTAAACGCGCAAGCACAGCCTGGTTTTGAACGCTGTCTCTCAGTGGAAACACAGACCGTGAGCCCCAAGTGCACCCCACAGGTTTCAAGATAAGGTGCAAGCAGACAGGAATCCAAAACACTCACTCCCCCCCCCACCACCACCATTTTTTTTCTTTTAAGATGACCCATTTATATCAAAGCCAATCTTGAAATTAATTTTGGGGAAGAGAGATCAGGCTACCGCTCTCTGAACGTTTGCTGCTGGCACTACCAACTCTCACACACACCTGGTGGCAAAATGAGCCGCAAGTTCTGCTACCCCCCCCCCCCAAAAATAACAAAACAAAACAACAAAAAAAGGTGGGGGGTGGGTGGGAAGAGGGGAGTGCAGCGCATTTGTTAAATGTTCAATAGGTGTCAGCCTCCGTGACGCTGATTTTTGCAGCTGGGAGGCTGTGCAGGGCCCAGCCAGTCCCAGGGTGTCACTGGAAACCAGCAGCAATTCTTTCCCTCGCCGTGTCGCTTCGCAGCCCTCGCTGACGGCCGCGGGCTGGATGGATGATCGGGAGGCCTCCTCCGGGCGGCCAGGGTCAACAGAGGGGAAAATACCCCAACCCTCACGCTCAAAACAGCATTTCTTTGTGAGGCCTAGACTAACGCCAGTTTCTGGTGTCATCTACAGCTTTAAATGTAAGGTTACATGTCAGATTTCTGCTGATTTGCGCATAAAACCAGGCTGCCATTTAAAAAGTAACATTACTATTACTTTCAAACGACATGTGGCTCTATTTTCTTATCTGGCAATCGAGATGTTATGAAACATCAATAGCCTTGAAAGCAGGACTCCGAAAACAGAAGACCGTTAGAATTACATAGTCTGGCGGGGGTGAAAATATTCACCGAGAGGCGACAAGGACTCTTGACTTCCACTACATTTATAAAAGCAGCAAGTTGGTGACCAGTGCAGGGTTACAACCTAAAGACGACCGTTGTGCTGTGTCGTAACAGGACGGATCAGGTAACCAGCGTCCCCGACCAGCCGCAGAACAGAGGAGCTGCCCGCCCAGCGCATCATCAAATGTTGCGGGAGACAACACCAAACCCTGCAATTTTTGGTCCAAGAGCGATCAAAGCAAGTGATGATCAAGCATTGCACTGATCGGGTTTGTCTTTATGCAAATCTGCGGTGTTTGAGGGAAAACAGTTGTTGATGGTTTTTTCCTGCTGTCCAGTTTTGCTGGTTTCAGGTGGGAAAGGCCCCGGGAGTCACAGATGACAGTGACAAAGGTTAAAGACAGAGTAGGAGGCTGGACTGCCTTCCAACAAAGTCACAGCTCAACTAATTTCTAGATCATTAAGCCATATTTTAGAGATGAAATCAGATTAGAGTGAGAGATACTACTTTCATTAGAGGTCCTCATCTACTCTCACTACATCTGGAAAGCTGTCTTTTAAAATTATTTGTTTATAAAGTTGGAAAAAATTACAAGGGTGGAGCTATTTCATCTTTCAAATTCTTTAATGCATAGGTACTTCAGACTCTTTATCAGATGAGTAATTTGCTGCTTTGGGGAGATTACAGAACACATAAAAATCCCATGTATTTTGATGCTTCCTAGCTATAGTGTCATGATGAAGACATGAAACGAGACAGAAAAACCCCAAGAAAACCCTAATACTAGGACACATCTAGCATTCATATGTTGGCCTCCTGCCTTCCTTAAGTGGAAAGTCGCTTCCTTCCTAAGGAGTTTGATGAAATAGCTAGTGTCCATGGGGGACAAGGGCTCACAACGGCGTCATGCTGTTGGTAGTCTACCCAGGTCCCCTCTGGTCATTCCCAGGCTCCAAAAGCACAAGGTACACACATTCAATAAACGCATTCTTTTAATCACATCCAGTGGAATTAACAGTCTGCGTGAGCAGTGATGACTGCAATCATATTTAAAGGTGTAAATCATCTCTAAAAGGTGCTTTACCTTTTTAATACACTTTTAAGTGTGCAACTAGAAGAGGAGCATAAATAGGACAATAGTGAAACACACATGATTTGAGACTTCCTTTGTGGGGAAAGGGCTGTGATATTTACCAAAAAGCCAGGTTAATTGGAATTGAAGGCTTGCTCTGTGTAACAAAGAAGTCCCACCTACGTGTGAAGTTAAAAGAGTTTTTATTTCTGAACGTGAGGTGAGACTAAGAGAAAAGCAATGGAGAACACTCCTTTAGGGTCTTGACATGCATTCAATGGTCAGTGATTCCTACTTTTATAACTGTTGTATCACTTCCTATTCTTCTGGAATCTGAAGTAAAACCCGAAGATGCCTCTGAATCACCAGGTGGGTGCTTCAGATGCTTCAAAACAACTCAGCCATCGCAAGAAAGCACTGACAGTAGTCCAAGTATCGTTGACAGTCTTTCACAAAATTGTCACCCACACATACAGAAACGAGAAACTCTTTTTCCTCCCTTCAAGTTTTTTTTATGGATTTTACCATAAGAAAGGGTATCATAATTCTTAGCATAATTATTGAAAACAAGTGGCAAAGTCTGTGGCAAAGCCAGTTTATTAGGTTTCTGGGATTGTGTGTTGCCCTCCCCCCAACACAGACAAAATAACCCAACTTTACAATTTGGTAAAGTGAAAATACACATACAAAGTATTCAGTACTTTTGACATCAATTCTGTGGGCAGAACATTACCACTGAAGCATACTGAATCCTGCGTTAATGATCACATTACCTTCATGGCAGAACCATTAAAACATGCTTTGTGCTGAAGACGAAATTACATACTAAACATTGTTTCCACACAATTCTAATGACATGAGGACCCTTATTTACAGGTTGCGATTAACTCAAATACAGCTTAACAGATTTGTAGATGTTTGACATCAAATTTAACAGTAACATTGTAGCTACATATTTTCCTTACCTCAACCCCCAACCCGACTGACTGACTTTGGAATGCTTCATTCTGTTTTTATTTAAAAAAAAAAAAAAAAAAAAAAAAAAAAAGAACATTTGTTGACATACTTATTATACAAATAGTTAAGAGGAAAGGATTAAGGACATGAGTGAAAAACAAATTGTCCAAGAGGACTGTAAACCATATTTATTTACAATAGTATACACATAAATTTAAGATCAATCCTTTTCTAAAAAAATCATTAAGGACACTAGTGTTAAAAAGCTGATTGTTTCTGAAAGGACTGTAAACCAAATTCTAGTCGTGTAAGGTTCAGAGTGAATACAAAAGTTCCCTTTTACAAATGTTTCCTAAACAAAATTACTGTCACAGTTGTAGCAGCTTTATACAGGAAAAAAATATCACCTTTTGTTTAGATTCTTTTTAAACACCTTAATCATATTAGACCAAATTGAATGCTCTTTCTAAATCTAGAAAAAAAGTTGATGCATTTTTCTTTTGTCAGTAAAACTTGCAATAGAATTGCATCTTATTAACCGTAATAGTTTAAATAATATTAGTTATCCCGTTTCAATAATTTGTTTCTAATGTGATCACTAGGGTGGCAGCTTCTGAACTGGCCCTGCTGTTAATTTCCAGTCAGCATCACACACTACACATTGCAAATCAAAAATCTTCATTTTTACTTCAATTCCTTTAAAAACTAAGTCACAAAACATTGCTTGACGTGGCATATGAATGAAGTCATAGATTGCATTCTATGGCTTACATTTCACTTCGTGTAATTACGTGCAACCTAGCACCATTTTTATTATGAAACCTGACCTTCAGACAGACCTGAAACAGAATGGTTGCAATGACGAGAACACAGAAGAAGATGGTTCTGGAGGAGTAATTTCCCTCACCTGACCCAACATGTTACTAACTCACATTAGTAATCCCAAGGATGCCCAACATACAGCCATGACATTACACAAGCAGGTTTTAGCTCAAAAATCTGTAACAGATGATGTATTTTGCAGATTTTCACCATAGTTCATGATCTAATTTATTTTGTATTCAGAAGCATTTTAAGCACGTCCCATATTCCTAGTATTTTCCTTCCCTATATATCCTTCCCTAAATACCCTTCCCTAATATATGTTATCAAGCTGATTCTAAAAAGCTTTTTCAAGATATTTCGAGAAGCATTCACTATGACTAAAATCCTCTGAAACCCCTGTCTTTGAAAACCAGTATGCTTTTGCCAACTTCACTCAATCTTTTATTTACTTAAGTGCTTTTACTTATGCTGGGACACTCAGCTCAAATACAGCATCATTAGAAATAAGTCCTCATTGAAGTTTTAGTAAGGTCAGAGAAGTTGTGGGCAGTTAATAGTCCCAAATTTACCCCAAATCCTGTGCTACAGTACTTTCCATAAAATGCATAGTTTAGATTAACATGCTAATTATGAAAAATTAATGAAGTTTTAAGTAGCAAATAATTGTCTAGAGGTAGGGACAAGCTCGTCAATTCTCTTACCATTGCCAAGAAGAAACAGACAAAGTTTACAGTGGAATGACAGCCCAAAAGCTAGCAGTTTGCACCTACACTGACAGCCCAAGCTTTATCTGACAGTCCTGGTTTTTGTTTTTAAAATAAAAAGGTACCTGCTTAACAATTCGCTAGCATTCACCAAACATTCCTTCATATACCAAAAACCTCCACACTCTCTGACCCAAAAATCAAGCTATCTGGCTGTCACATAACACTTTTTCTCCTACATTATTGCAATGCAAGTAGCAACCAAAAATGTTAGTAAACTGGCTTACTATTATAACCTTACCACAAGTGATGAAAACAATCTCAGGCAGCAAAAGCTCAAGTAGAATTGCTTTGCCAAAACTTCACTTGAAAGTTTACTTCCCCATATATTTATAGTGAAACTTCAGTAATTCACAACCACCAAAAAAAAAAAAAAAACAACAAACCCCACCTACATTAAAGTGCCAAAGAGATTCGCTATAATTGCTACCAAAACCTGGAACTTTGCCAAGATCCTAATTTTGAAGCACTTGCAAACAAGGCAAGGTGATAGCTGATTTAACACCAGCAGGTCCTGACATGTTTTGGCTCAAGCTTTATACGTATTTCATCGCGCTCTGGGGGTTGAATAAGCATTAACGACTTGTGATTTTTAAGCTTGTGAGCCAGTGTCATAAATATGGCCTCCACATGGTCATTGTCATCGGGGTTTTTGGCAGAGGTTTCAAATAATGGCATACTGTGAGTATCGGCAAACTTCTGGGCCAAGTCCGTAGGTACCTGAATAGCACTTCTCAGGTCACATTTATTTCCGACGAGAATCCGTGGTATATCATTGGCAAGAAGGTGTTGTTTGCATTCCTCTATCCATGACGGCAGACTGTGAAAACTGGCAATGTTTGTCATATCATATACAAACACAACAGCATGTACATTCCTGTAATAGTGCTGCACCATGCTCTTTCTGAACCGCTCCTGGCCTGCCGTATCCCATAGTTGGATCTGAAAAGCGAAAGACAACGAGAGAAAAAAACGTTTTATTACTCATGTTGGAAAATAATACAAATCACCTGTAGCTAGGGGGAGTCACACCATCACAGAAATCCACTCCTCTGAATTAATCGCACTGAAAAGACTGCGCTGAAGAAAACTGTTGCTTTTACACAATTTCAGAAACTTTTGCTTTCAAAGCTGCCCACAACTGAAGTCAGGAAGAAATGATGATGCAACTTGATCACAAATACAAACTTCTGAAACTTTCTTGGAGCATGTATTTTGTAATATTTTTACAAAAACAAATCCTGAAGTCTTGGCAGTAGCACTTTTATTTGAAAAAAACCAACATGTATTCCATAGCACAACTCTCTTATAGCACAACATGATTTTTTTTATCGCCAAAAATAACGTCATCTTCCTCAAAGTTTTATTCTTAGCATGAAGTTAACTGCCTATTGTTGTACTATATAAAAGTAGGAAGAAATCAAACTATGCCTGAATAAAACACCACCACCACCAAAAACAGGACATAGAAATCTTTCTCTGCAGTGTATCTACTGGAATCAAATCTTCCTGTGATGAACCTCTAACTTAAGTTTATTTAACGCTTAAACTAGGACCATACTGTGGTTTGTAGTATCAAAGCATGCATAAAAGGAAAAAAAAAAAAAATTAAAAAAAATGCATAAACCTCCTGTTAGCCTAACACGCTACTATTGTTTCCAGGTACGCATCATTTTATCCCAAATAGACTGAACATACTTCTTTGAAGCCTAGTCAGTGTGATGGACAAAAAAAAATTTCAGAAGAACTGAAATACTTTCAAATTTCTCGAGTTCAGATTAAAGCAAAACAAAACAAGCCTTGAAACACAAGCATTTTAAATGCATCAGTCATCCTCGTATAACAGAAGCTTGGAGCCCTTAGATGCGTCGAGTATGGTACAGAGTCGTGCATTTATTGGACACAGTGATATTTTAACAAACTTGCTCTCCAGGAGACATGGGACTGCAATACGCAGCATTCAGAGCAAATTCACCTACAACGCTAGAGTAACCATGCACTGTAAGAAATAAACCAGCGTGTGGCTCTATCGCACACGCCTTAGTGATGGTGTTAAGACTGAAAGACAATACTCAATTTTTTGGGTCAAAGCTGAATCCTAGCTTCCTCTCTGTCCTGTACAGCTGGTCACTGACAGCTGAGGCAGTTTGACTAGTACATCAGCTTTTAACTTCTGAGCAGGAAATATCAGAAGGAAATGCTTCCTCCCTGGGAATGAAAGGAGACAGTTTCTTTTCAGATTCAGAATTCAAAGAATATTAAATGTTCTGTAAATGATGAAGGTAAATTTAAAATTCAGTCTGTTCCCATGAAAGGTACAGCCGATATCTTCCCTTGATGAAACTGTTCTCCCACTAACATAGTTCTGCATTCTTTGGATCCAGATGTTTCAGTAAAACTTACCTAAAATCCCAAAAGTGTCTTGAAAGTTGCCTTATTTGCCATTTTTACCAGTGATTTTGATATTAAAAAAAGGAAACCACAGTACCAGGGAAATTTGCTAATGGCAAGAAGCTAAGACGCATCACTGATAGGGAGGAGGATTACAGTATCACGTAATTTTTTTTTGAAAGTTGGAACAGTAGAAATAAGGTGAAACTGAATAGAAGCTAATGCAAAGTCTTGATAACAGTGACAGAAGGCTTCTCCTATGATTGCAGGATTCATCAGTTTGGAAATTATTAAAACGGATGACAATCCAGATATCCAAGCCAATCACAGGACATTATGAATCACTAGTGTGACAGAGTGAAGGCAAAAAAAAGAGTAAGTGATGTTTCAGGATGGTGTGACTTTTTCTGCAATATTATGTTCAACACTGGTCACCCATCCTCGAGTAAAACTCAGACTGGAGCAGATGGAAATGGCAGTCACTGGTTTGATCAGGGGAACTGAAAATTTACATGAGAGCATCAGAACAGCTTGGATTCTGTAGCCTAGTCCAGTTATCTGCAGCTTCTGATCCACAGACTTATAAAGATCCATGTACTGCTTCTGAAACGGTCATTAAGATTATTAAGAAAAGCAAGGCAAGTCACCCTAGCCTCTGATCGCACAAAACAGTAGTCAGTTGCCAATGGTATTACACTCTAAACACAACTGACCGCATCTCCATGGTCTGTTAAGGGCGTCTAGACAACATGAAATACAGGCACCTAAGTTTGGGTAAGATTTATTCACCTACCCAAGTGAGAGATACTTCTAGTTCTATGCACTTATAAAACATTATAAAGTCAGGAGACTCACGGAAACTGCTCATTAATTTGGAATTTGACAAATTAAAGAGGGACAAAAGAAGCACAGACAGAGATAATCCTTATGTTCCAACAACATAATGTTAAGGAATCACTACATATCATCTTGGAAAATGCTGTATCAAATTAATTTAAAGAGGGAGCTCATTTTCACAGGCAGCTGTGAGTTTAACACTTCTCTCCCCACCTCACTCAGAAAACAGAAATCACTCATGCTTAAGTCAAGCACGGATCTGCAAGTGTATTGCCAGCCTCGGGTACAGAAGGGGAAATTAAAGATTTACATATCTTCTAAATTAAGCTTAAACTACAGTTCCTTATAAATTTTCTTTACATGCAGCTTTCAAGCTTGAAGGCTATTATCTCAAATTAAAAATGTTAATATTATGGGCATGGAATCATTTGCATTGAGAGACAAATCCTTCCCTAAGACTGAAAATTTCACACTTCAGAAGTTTTTTCTTTCCCCCCCCTCTTACCAGTTGAACTTGAGCAGACTGTTCCATTTCCGCCCCCCCCCAATATTTGCTCTACTGAAAAACAGCACTAAAAATGTTCACATTAACAGATGTGCATTGATGAATTAACATTAAGATTACTGTTTCATTATTAGTTCAATGTCATCCATCTTCAAGGAAGCACATTTTTTATAATAGCTTTTTAAAATGTGCGATTTGAAAATCTGGTTTAACAGCATAATTCAGCTAATAAAACTGTGGACAGAATCACTTTGTCACACTCCCTAGGAAAGACAAATGGTTCTTAAACATATCCACTCAGCTATCACCTCCCACCTTCTGACTTCTTTTTGTGGATCCAGAAAGACTGTTTTCTAAACAAGGACTCCCTTAGCATGCATGGTTTGTAACACGCTGGTAAAAACATAACTGGCCTTTAACAGAGATAAAATGGTAAGCTATATCTTCTGTTATAAAATGGGGGGAAAAAAGTCAATGAGCTCAAAGGTATGTAACGTGATGTTTGGACTTTCTTCTCTGAATTTCATTTGCATCTTTTGCTCTTTTAATGTAGGTCAGTAAAGAGTGACATCATTGTGTTCTTCGATTTTCAATGCTTGGATCAATTTAGGAAGAGCAAAATTTAGAATGCAAAAAATTTGTTTGTCATCACATCTAGGCATCGGTGTTTCATACGAAGCTGTTAGCCTACTGTACAAGCTACAAAAGAATACACTCGTCCCTATGTCTTGGAATCCTACACAATTCCTGTGTGGAAGACCCCCGGCGAGAAGAACTGTGCTTGTGTTCCTGCCAATGACACAGCATTTTTCCAGCTGTGAGGGAAACGCTCAGTACTGTAGCAGCACAAGAATGACCATCCAGCTGGCTGGGGGAAGGGAGAAGACAGAAAGAGAAAACGCTATTTTATAATCTCCTCCAATGCAAGAGGGAAAATTCCTCTGCTCAGCAAGCCCTTGAGGGCACAGCAAGAACCATGATAATTCAGTTCATCTGAGCGTCTCTCTTTCCTGGCTCAACAGGCACTGCTGGAGCTCACTGCTACAAGGAAGAACAGTAAAGATGAGCGAGAGGAGGTGGCAAACCCCAAAACTTGGTGCATACTCGATGGCATACAGCATCCCCCTAAGAACTATAGTCCTGGCCACAATGATAAAGTTTACCCCTTTTAAAGCTGAAACAGAACTCCTTGGAAAATGACGTGTCTCTAAAGAGCCTCCTTCAGTTCTCTGCCTCCCTCAACCTGGACTGCTATATTCAACAGGTAATATTCTCAAAAACACAGCAAAACAACCTACCGCAACACATCATAGAACGGCACAATAACCTACGTGAAGCATCTCAGAACTGTGGATTAGCCTACATAAATTCCATCTTAACATGAGGAGGAACTTCTTTCCTTTGAGGGTGGCAGAGCACTGGCACAGGCTGCCCAGAGAGGTGGTAGAGTCTCCCACACTGGAGACATTCCAAACCCGCCTGGACGCCGTCCTGTGCAACTGCTGTAGGTGTCCCTGCTGTGGCAGGGGGGTTGGACTAGATGATCTCCAGAGGTCACTTGCAACCCTGACGATACTGTGGTATTCTTCTTCACTTCCCTCCAACAAAGGGTGGGCATAATCCAGAGGTGGTGAAAATGCCAGTCAATAAAATGGTACTGACAAGAAGATATCCCTCAGGAGGTTCTCTCCTGCATCATGGAAAGCAACAGACTAGGGAGTACAGAATCTCAGCTATCAGCCAAAGAATTGCTATTCAGTGGTTTCATAAACAAAATTTAGTAACAAAGACTCTTACTCTTTTTTTTTTTTTTTTTTTTTGTTTAAGTTAAAAGAAGGATACGACATGAAAAAAAACACAAGAGAAGGAAAGCAAAGGGACTTACATGCCCTCCACAATTTCTTTAATCGGTAAGTAAGCAAGTAAAAACTACAGCTTTTGGCTACATGACTGCAAGCCATAATTAAACAGCCTGGTGATAATAAATGCAAAAGTACAATTCCAAGACTGCTGTTACTCTACACATTATTAAACTTTGCTCAGAGAAACAAACTGTAATACAGAAGCAGAAGGAGATTCACTTTAAAACCATATTACTCCTAGTAAACAAACTGCATTTGTAAGCAGTTAGTAATGTAATCTGCAAATGACTAGCATTTATGTATCTACCAGGCAGACTAGATATATTTCATATACTTTTAAAATTTGCATTACAGTGCAAAGAAGGCAAAGGACCATTTCTCCCTCCCATCCAATTTTTCACTAGATTTAGTTTTGTAAGACTAAGCTTTAGCTAAACCTACAATCAGAACAAAAACCAACAGTTAAATGTGTGCTAGGTATCCAACCTGTCACTGTTCAGTTGTGTACCACATCTGTCTAAACATGCAGCGATCTTAACAGAATCCTAAAAAAAAAATAAATTAAAAGTTGTAACACATTGCTAACACTAATGCAGCAGCTCACTCCTGAACAATGTTCAATTTCTTAACGGGACATTTTCAAAGCAAAACACTCTTAACAGTGGCATCTGCACAGCTTTGTGGACTTGAAGGTTAAGCCAATTAAGTGTGATTCTTGATAAACACTGAAGCAGAATCTCTGGGAGGCAACAAGCTGCCGAAACCAGGCACAGGCAACACTAAAATACTGGTAGAAGATCTACCTAGCAGTCCCTTTGAAGGAGAAATTATTGATTAACACCTGCCAAAAGCTGCGCAAAGCTTTGGCCTATGGCAGAAACTTTTCATTATCACAGAAATTACATAGTAATTACATTCCCAATAGGAGTAAGGCAAAATCATTTTAAACAAAGTTGCCGAGCAGATACAGCCGAGGCCACTGGCTACATGACACAAGTGTGTTGGATTTCTAGGGTACAGAGGTATGACATGAAAGCCCACAAACCCCACCGTGCAGTACCACATCTGCCAGCGGCATGGCAGCAGAGAAGGCTGGGATGGCCAGTCCTCATGCCAACCGCACACAGCCCCGCCAGCTGCCCGGGCCTTTGGCGGTAACTGGCACAGACTGCCCAGGGAAGCTGTGGCTGCCCGATCCCTGGAGGTGTCCAAGGCCAGGCTGGATGGGGCTCTGAGCAACCTGGGCTGGTGGGAGGTGTCCCTGCCCATGGCAGGGGGGTTGGAACTCGATGATATTTAAGGTCCCTTCCCGCCTAAACCACCCTACGATTCAGGGGCCGGCAGAGGCTCCTCGGCCCCAGCCTGTCAGCATCCCACTACCGCCTACAGCGATGCTGGAGCCCGGTACCAGCCGCCGGCTGCTCCCTCCTGTCAGCAGCTGGGTCGGGGCCCGGCAAGGCCCACAGCGGGGCCAGCACCAGGCCGCGGCGGGCAGCGCTCCCGAGGCCGGCGGCCTCGCAGGGCCGCGCAGGGGGCCGGACGGGGCGGGGGGTGCCGGTGGTAGCCCGGTGCCGGCGGTACCTTGATGCGCTCGCCGTCGATGGTGACGGCGCGCTCGCGGAAATCCACGCCGATGGTGGCCTCGGTGCGCTGGGGGAAGCGGCCGGCGCAGAAGCGGTAGGTGAGGCACGTCTTGCCCACGTTGGAGTCCCCGATGACGATGATCTTGAAGATGCGGGAGCGCGCGGGGGGCAGCGCGGCGGGGAGCGCCCCGCTGCCCGTCAGGCTCAGCTCCAGCGAGGACTCCAGGTCGGCCGCCGCCGCCATCATCGCTCCGGGGGCCCGGCCGGACCGCCTCCGGCGGACGGAGACGGGGACGCGACCGCCCCGCTCTCCTCCTCCTCCTCCTCCTCCTCCGGTCCGTTAACGGCCGACGGCGGGGAGTAACGGCTGCCCCACGGCGCGCGCCGCCGCTCGCGCCGCGCCGCGACACGTCACGGGCGGCCGGGCCGGGCCCAGCGGCAGGGCGGGGAGATCTCGCGAGAGCGCGCGGGGCTGCCCGCGGCGCCCCTCCGCCAATCGCCGGGCGCGGCGGCGGCGGCGGCGTGCGTGCGTGCGTGCGTGCGTGCGCGCGCGAGCGAGCGGGGGCGGCCGGCGGGGGGAGCCGCTGGGCCGCAGCCGGGCCCTGAGGCGGGAGGGCGGCCGCGTCCCTGCTGGTGTGGCGGTAACTGGGACCCCCTCCCTCACCTCACAGCTCCCCGGGCCCCGTAGGTCGCTGTGGGGCAGCCGGTGCGGCCTGGCAGGCCGTCTGCTGAGGCGGCGTGGGTGCTGCGGGGCAGCAAGGGGGAAGCGGGGCTTGGCCAGCCCTTTGCTGCGCTCCAGCCTGACACACACACACACACACACACCCCGCACCTCAAATACTGCGTTCGGTTTTGGGCCCCTCACTACAAGAAAGGCATTGAGATTCTGGAGCGTGTCCAGAGAAGGGCAGCGAAGCTGGTGAGGGGTTTGGAGAACAAGTCCTATGAGGAGCGGCTGAGGGAACTGGGGTTGTTCAGCCTGGAGAAGAGGAGGCTGAGGGGAGACCTTATCACTCTCTACAACTACCTGAAGGGAGGGTGTAGCGAGGCGGGGGTGGATCTCTTCTCCCAAGTAACAAGTGATAGAACAAGAGGAAATGTCCTCAGGTTGCACCAGAGGAGGTTTAGGATAGATAATTTCTTCACCGAAAGGGTTATCAAACATTGGAACAGGCTGCCCAGGGGAGTGGTGGAGTCGCCATCCCTGGAGGTATTTAACAGTCGGGTAGACGTGGTGCTGAGGGACATGGATTATAGTGGTGGTGTTGGCAGTGTAAGGTTAATGGTTGGACTTGCTGAACCTGAAGCTCCCTTCCAGCCTAGAGAATTCTATGATGTCCTGTTGTCAATAATGAGATGGCAGCAACTTTGTCTGTGACAGACACTGGGACTGAAAGCGATGGACGTATCTCACATTAAGAGGGGAACTATGGCGTTGCTGTAAGAATCTGTTAATAAACTCACCAAGGGCATCAGCCTAGGAGAGAGGTAGGATGTAGACATCAAGTTGAAGCAATGTCCACCAGCAAAAATTTTTTCGAGAGTTTAACCCCTACTGTCCTGGTTTGAGCGACACAGGATTAATTTCTCTTTCAATAATTTTACTTTTCAGTAAGGTCTCTTCTAATGCTTGGGAAAACTGCACTTTTAGAAGACTCTAGTGCCTGAGTTTGTGAAAATATTTACTTTATACCCAGCTATGGTGTGTGGGTTTCAAGGTCTCGGTGTTTTCGAGCCAGCCAGGTGCAGGGACGAGGAGGAGTGAGACCCGGGCACTTGACCCACGCTGGCCAACAGCATTATTTCGTACCATGAATGTCACATTCAGTGTAAATCAGAAAGTTTGCTGAGGAGTTCCCTCTCTCCCTTGATGGCTGCCATCCTGAGAACTCCCTGCCCCGGTGCCGCAGCCCTGAGCCCTTCCCTTCCTCCCGAAGCCGCAGCGCTGGCAGTGCCGCACACGCGCTGTCACTGCTGGGAGCGCACGGCTGCCTACGGGGAGAAGGGGCTGAGCATAACCCTCTGTATTTTAGATTGGTGTCGGGATCAATATTGGTTCTTTAGTATTATTAATATTAATTATTTAGTCTTATTCTATTAAATCTGTTTGTATTCCAGCCCTCGTGTTTCCTTGTTTTTTCCTCGATTCCCCTTCCCGGGTGGGAAGGGGTCATCAGGTGATAGAATAATTGTCTAAACGGCAATAAATTGTTGTGGGTTCTTCAAACTGTAACACCTACACTGTCAAGGAAACGTAGATTGCAGTAACTGAGAGAACAACTACCCTAACGGTGGCTCTCTGGCCTGCAAACTGATAGCTGAGCCAGGATTCCTGAGGGTTGGATCAGATACCTAATAATAGCCACTGGGAGACCTCCTCTCCATCCTGTTAATACACGCTTCCGACCACTCGGGGCTTCTGCCTGCAGAAATAAGAAATGATCCTTGGGTCATTGCTCCCTATGGAGCGACTGTCATGTGGTTCAAGGGCAGTGCTTTCAGCAGCCTGCCGTTGCACATATGGCAACTTTAGTTACAGTGCTCATCTCAGTGTAATGTAAAAAAAAAAAAGCGAGACTGTATGGAAACCTTGTACCTGGAGAAAGGAGTTGCTTAGCGCAGTCAACTTCAGCACTCCAGAGAACTTTTGTATCTTAGTTGTTGTTATTCCCCTTTCCCCCTCCCTGGGACCAACCTAATGGAAGATTGTAGAGAAGTGCCTCCACCCCGTAGTCCTCTTCTGGGATAAGGTGCCTTCATTTATGCTGTCAAATAATTTATTCGATCAAAAAGGAGGAGTAATTTTGTTCCAGTGTGAAGGTAAGATTAAAGGAAGGCGAGGAGCTTGTGCCACCCTTGCGTTCTTACTGTCCCTTCTACCGGATTGCTCCTCTTTGCAGCCAGAACGTACAATGTGTTTGGCGGAGGAGAGGGAGCATGAGGAAGCATATCGCTGTAGCCTAACGGTTAAAGTGGAGAAATCCTACTTCCAGTGGGGGTTGCTCCGGTTTGGGCTTTGGCTAGCACGCCAAAAAGAGAGTTTAACAGCTGTTTGGCAGGGTCTGCCAGCAGCTCGTTTAACTGAGTGTGATCTCGGTTATGCCGAGAGGGCCAAAGTGAGTTATAATTAGATCTGAGCTCTTCAACGGCTCAAAACATCTTTTATTTCGACAACTAAGGCTCTTGAGATGGCAGAATCTTTACACCATCTAGTGGCCGAAGGCATTCTTAGTCATTAGATTTTTATACTCTGCTAATTTTACACTGAGACTCCCAACACCTTGCCCGTGAATTTGCCTCTCCGTACTGTCAACAGCCCCCCCGGCGCCTGTTTCGTTAGCCGTGAGACAGGCGGAACCGCCTTCACGGGGGTGCTCTGGAACACAGCTGGCCCCTGAAAGAACGGACTTGAAGTAAATACCTTGTGAGAGTTCAAACATTGTCCCAGATGCGGACAATATGTGAAGATTTTCCTCAGGGTTTCTGGGTACAGAAAGTAAAGTACTCTTTACTTAAAGAGTAAAGTACGCTTTAGTTAAAAAAAAATGCACAGTTTTACCAGGGGTCAAAATAAAATCCCGAGTGCAGCTAATGAAGCTCCTCATTTGTGTAAGGTTTCTTGGTGGTACTCAGTATTTGCCCGCTCTGGTTGCAGCGGCTTGACTTAGCTTGAGCGAGTAAAAGCGCACGTGGGAGGTTTAATTGTCCTTTCTGAACTTCCCTGTGGCTCCAGTCAGGAGACTGCCTGATCAGCCCTAACACGTCAGTAAGAAATCGGCGATTTGGCGCGAGGCGACTTCACCCATCCCACCCACTCCGCCTTTCTGCAGTAAAGCTGTCCCTCCAAAGCAGGAGTTTTGGGGGAAGGTGGCTTCCCACCGAGAGGACAGCAGTCGTTTACCTCTGCTCTGCGCCTGGCAGCCAGACGCCACTGCTGTGTAAGATGGAGAGGGAAAGGCCAGCCCATGTATATAGGTAGACATGTGCGAACGTCATAGTTTCAACCAGAATTCTGAAGCTGTGTAGAGATTGCTTAAATCTCTAAATTGTGTACATACCAAAATTTCAGTTTGTCAAAATGGATTTCTTTTTTTTTGTGGGATTGTATATGCAGTGACTAAAATTTTCCCAGGAGAGCGTTCTGTGATTTGAAACGTCATGTCTGGTCACACCTAGAGCAGGAAAGTAGGACTAGGCAACGGCATTTTAGCTGGAATTTAGCATCAGATCCGGAAAATCTAACTTCAGTCCCACCACAGGGACGTGCTGCAGGGTCTCACATAGTGGGTAAATGCCCCGAGGACAGGGCGGCTGGCAGTTAGGGCAGACCTCCCTCTGTCTCCTCATGGAACTGCTCTGAGGCCAAGCTGGACGTGGCCTTGGGCAACCTGGGCTGGTGGGAGGTGTCCCTGCCTGTGGTAGGGGGGTTGGAACTCAATGATCTTCAAGGTCCCTTCCAACCCAAACCATTCTATGATTCTATGATTCCACAGATGCTGCCAGCTGAACCAGAAGTCCCAAGATCCTGCAGAACAGCAGGTGGAACATGCGCCGTTTTCAAATCCAGTTGAGGCCGAGAGATCCCTGTCCTACAGCGAACAACAGTGAATTGCTAGCTGCACATTTCAGCTGAACGGTAACAGAACATTCGTGTGTGCTGGGTATGTGACTCATCCCGTAATGGTAAAGCTCAAAACTCTCCATTCTCCAGCCCAACGGCCTTCAGTAGGCGCCATTTAGTCCACCTGGCAGTAGCTCACCAGGAGGACAACCTATGTTTCTGTCAGGTGTAGCCTTAGCAGCGTGAAATGACATCACATATTAAGAGATTCGTGTAAACAACTGCTTTAAGTTTGCGGCCTGCTGAATTTTGGGTACCTAAACCCACGCAAAACTGATGCAGTGTTGTTTTGGTATGACAATTATAACCGTTCAGCTTGGCTGGAGCAAAAAATCCGGCTAGTCTGCTCTCCTGCCTGCTGTGGGAAGAGGAAGCGTGAGGGAAGACTACAAGAACAAGGGGAGGAGAGAGCCTGTTTTTACACCCTCACGACTGCTGCTGATCCGCGGTGAGGAATTTCACAAACAGAAAGCTCATCGAAACCGTTCCATTGAAAGTCTGCCTTTGTAATACGAACAAATATTCCTGTACACTTCACCTGTAAATTAAAAATTATATTAAAACTTAAAGTTGATCCTCTAACTGATTTAAAGTGCTCTACCGGCAGCTGAAAAGTAGAAAAAAACCTATTTCTTTTTAAAGCACATTTTGAACTTAAAGTATATCGCAGCATTATAGAGATCTCTTTTTTGAATTATTATTATTATTTTGCGGTGCCTATGTTAGGGCGGCTTACAAATACACTTAATAGCTTGAAGGATTTTTAGATCAATCCATGCAGGTCTTACACAGAAATTCTCACTATGGCTAAGTCAGAAGTACACTGAGCTAGGTCACTCTTGCTTTTTAAGTGTGAAAAAAAAATTAACCTGTGTGACATTGAACTCCGAAGAGAAGTGAAAAGTCAATAAAGAGTGAAAGTTATTGGTACCTGATAAAATTTCTTTCCAGCTTGCTTTGTAGGGACCATTCACACTAGTATTTGAATAGGAATCATGCGTCTTCTGTTACGGGTTCTTCTCCCTGTGAAAGTCCTTTTCTTGGTGCAACAAGTGTACAGGAGTTATTCTAAAGTAAAAAAAAAAAAAAATATCATCAGTAAGGCCCAGTTGTTTAGTTCTACAGGAAGGTGAAGTGTCCAAATTTCTGTCCCGTGACCGATGCCTCCGCAGCTCTGATCCATAGTGACTGCGGTATTCTGTTTGCACAGTGGTTTTTGACCTCAGGATATTTTATGCCACTTAGGTGCCCTGAGGTTGCCCTTTTTTCAGTGGAGAAAGACAGTCCTGAATAAAATATGCTCAGTTACGATGTTTTTCCAAATATGAGCCAGAACAGCGCTTTCCAAAATTTTGAGAGATGTTTTCAATACTATAGGAAAAAGGTCAGTTAACACAGAATCATAGAATGGTTTAGGTTGGAAGGGATCTTAAAGACCATCGAGTTCCCACCCCCCTGCCATGGGCAGGGACACCTCCCACCAGCCCAGGTTGCTCAGAGCCCCATCCAGCCTGGCCTTGGACACCTCCAGGGATGGAGTCTCAACAACCTCTCTGGGCAGCCTGTTCCAGTGCCTCACCACCCTCACAGTAAAGAATTTATTCCTAATATCTAACCTAAATCTACCTTCTTCCAGTTTGAAGCCATTCCCCCTCATCCTGTCACTACATGCCCTTGTAAAAAAGTGCCTCCCCAGCTCTCCTGTAGGCCCCCTTTAGGTATTGGAAGGCCGCAATAAGGTCTCCCCCAGCCGCCTCTTCTCCAGGCTGGACAACCCCAACTCTCTCAGCCTCTCCTCACAGCAGAGTTGCTCCAGACCTCGGATCATCTTTGTGGCCCTCCTCTGGCCCCGCTCCAACAGGTCCGTGTCCTTCTTATGTTGAGGGCTCCAGAGCTGGATGTGGTACTCCAGGTGGGGTCTCATGAGAGTGGAGTAGAGGGGCAGAATCCCCTCCCTCGCCCTGCTGGCCACACTTCTGATGCAGCCCAGGATGCGGTTGGCTTTCTGGGCTGCGAGCGCATATTGCCGGCTCATGTCGAGCTTCTCACCAACCAACACCCCTAAGTCCTTCTCCTCAGGGCTGCTCTCCATCCATTCTCCGCCCAGCCTGTGTTTGTGTGTGGGATTCTTCCCAACCGCTCTCCCATTTGCCCCTGGCTAGGGACATGGCAAGGGGTGCAGCCACCCGGTTAGTGCCGCGGTGGGTGGAAAGCCCCACAAACCAAAGTGCTCCTCACTCTGGCAAATACAGGCATGTGGCCAAAGAAAGTTGGAGGCACAGTATTTCTTTGCAAATTCTCTATAAAGAGCAGGAGGATGATACAATTCCTTGGAGATCCTCAGCCGGGAAGCGGTAGGCTACAAGGCCAGATCTTCTTAATTAGGCATGGGTTAAAAAACGATGGCTAATGCAGTAACTCCCATGCAGGGCGATCTCAGGAGAATCTTGTGGATTTAAGTCACTTCTATATGAGCTATTTGAGTGTAGTACTGGAAATTTCATCACTTCTGATATATATGTAGGGATAAAGGTGTTGATTAGATCATTACATTTCACCCAGCACAGGCTATTTCTGGATGTTCCTTTCTAATATATTTGGAGACTAGCAAATCCAGTTGAATTTATTTATAGTAACAGAAGAAATTAAAAATGCTTCTTGCTATATAAGCGTTTGAAAAAGCCTTCGTTTTTCTTCTTTTGCAAGGACGAGTACTTTTAACATGCTGTTCGGATGTGTTCAGTGAATGAATGTACAAGAGCCTAAGTTCACAGTTATTTTTGTTTAGCAGATGTAGGAGTTTCTGAGGAAGGGGATTCTGAAAATAGTCACAAGTCTCTGGACTTGCTCAGCGTTTCAAGAATAGTTATTTCTGTCTTCCCTTGAAGACCTATTTTAACTTGTCAGTCCCAGGAAAGTGCAAACCATTCAACATCTGAAAACTGTCTACTGGGTTTTAAGTTAAGAAACAAATTAGGAGAACAGTGTAAGTCTAAGACTGTCTCACGTTGCTTGTTATTCTCTGAAGGGATCAGAAAGTTTCCAAGTGTGTCCTTTCGATCCTGGTAGTTTACTGCCAGGCAGTTTAAAAATGCTCTTCATGTTCCTGCAGAGATACTGTACCTCTGACTTCTGAATTCCTCCGGGGGCTTTGTCCTTTCGTGTGAGGTCTCGCGTCCTCCGTTCTTGCAGGGAAAAGTCCTGTGGTTTTGCAAGGAGAAGTCCTGCCGTTGCAAGACCTGACTCTGCAAGTGTAAGAAGAGTTTGACCTCCCATTAACATCTTCCTTTATGATAAAATACAGATGGCAGAAATCTTGCAGCAACAAGGGACAGCCTTTTAGGAGACCTGTATGTCAGGTTCTTAAAGCAGGCTGGAAAAGCAAGTATTAACATACCCCATTGAAATCACAAAGCCAAATGCCTCATCTATCTTTGCACTGAAATAAAGTCTCGACACAGCTGCTTTTACTGCCAGTTCCTAGAATGTGACCTTCTCATTCACTTCTGTGCCCTCGGTCTTGGCCAAACTACAAAACTAAAAGCTTTAAGGAAATTGAAAGAAAGAAAAGTTTTTCCGTTTCTGGCTTGTGCTTGGATTTTATCCTCACTGCGTGCCTGGTGAGAGGTTGGGGCTTTAACGTTCAGATCAGCGTACGCTTTAGGTTCTCTGGATGATAATAATAGACCTCATCCACCGCACATAACATCCCCTGCTGTGAGAATCCCCTGCCAAACACCGGCAGAGAAAAAAACGGACCTTTAGTGCTAAAAACAGCATCTGCAGCTTTAGGAGTGGTCGTTTAACAGGAGCACCTGCTTGACATTCCTGCTTATGGGAACCAGAACGGCTGCGGGATTGCGTCTTCGGTGCTTGGCACACTGCTTTGGCCATTTGGGTCTGTAGGGGAACGGGACGTCGTGCAGCTCTTGGATGACGGCGCCTGAAATAATGAACTATTCGGCCTATCGAGGTAGTTGAGGTGATAACTGAATCGCTTGCGCTCTCCGCACGTCCCAAACCTGTACCGATGCTGCCTCTGCATCCCCGCTCCGGTGCCGGCCGTGCCCGCTGCCTCCTTGGGCCGACTCACCCGGGGGGGAGCAGAAAACCTAAGGGAAAACCGCATCTTGACAGCGGGGGCACAGACAGCGCCAGCAGCCAGCAAAGCTGTTCTGAAGCATTTTGATCCACCCAGTGTGTGTTAAACCGAAAGCCGCGTCCCCGCTTTCTCTCTCCCTGCGATTGTACACGCTGTGCTCAAGGGCTTTCCGTGCGTCCCACAGCAGCGCTGCAGAAAGGTTCATCAAGTGTCACGAAGCTTCTATATTTACCTGTCTGCACCGTGGCCTCCCATAAATCATTCCCGGGCAGCAAACAAATCCGCTTGTACTTTGCACTGTGCTCCGCCAACCATTTGCCCGCATGTGTGAGCTCCAGGTTGAAGCCCTTGAGCCCCAGGACTATGTTTGACGTGAGGATAGATCGCACGCTTTATTTTCTGGCCACAGGTTTTTCTTCAAATAGTAGGATAGCAGAGTGTGGTTTTGTTACTTATTTCCGCAAGAACAAGCTTGCCTCCTTCTTCTCCCAGGCTCTCATTTGTTGCCAAGGGTATAGCCCCGCTCCCGTTTTAACTGAAACGTTGAATAAAAAACCCCACCTATGAACAAAACTGGGAACCGTCCCCAGTTCCATCCCTTTTGGTAAAATCCCGCTTACATCAGCGACATCGGCTTTGTTTTCAGCAAGAATAAGACTGGGGTCTCCAATAAAACCAACGTTACCTTTATAAATAGCAAACCCTTTCTCTGCTCCCCTCCTGCCCCCCAAAACCCCCAAAACTTTGCAACTGGCGTCGCTCGTTGGTTTCTGTGCAGAGGCTGGGAAGACCCAAGGGGCTGTGGTGACTAACCTGGCTCTTTACCAGCACCGTGGTTCCAGAGCTGCGCTGAAGTGCTGCTCCAAGGACATCTCTGAAGGAACAGCAGTCTTCAAGGTGCCAGCCACACAGGTCTGCTTTTTAAGAGGGCCACGTATGAAAGGATATTAGAAAGTGAATACTTTAATGTATTTGTGCTATTAAAAATGCTATGATCTCACCAGGAAGAATAATTTATAATGTATATAGAAAAAGCAAAAAAAACCCACCCAAACAGACGGAGCCCATGCATCTGATAACATTGTTAACACTGAATGAGGCAAAAGCTGTATTTTCCCAATGGTTTGCTAAGATGTCCCTTCTGCCATCAGATTTTTAAGTTTCTTACTTTGTCCAGAGTTCCTACTTGCATTTCTTCCAGTGGCATCAGTCTTTCCTTTGCATTTTGCGTACCTGTCAATAACTTACACAAGGCAGAATGGCTTCACTCCCGGTTGTCCTTCCCAATGCAACCAAGCAAGAAGATTTGGTAACGCTCTCAAGTTGTTCAACAGGCCGCCCAGGGAAGCGGTGGAGTCGCCATCCCTGGAGGCATCTAGAAGATGGGCAGACGTGGTGCTGAGGGACATGGTTTAGTGGCGGTTTTGGCAGTGTTAGGTTGATGGTTGGACTTGATGACCTTAAAGGTCCCTTCCAACCCAGACGGTTCTATGATTCTATGGTATTTTTGTCTGTGCCTTGCGTCCTTTTGTGGTCTCTGCTGGTGGAGGTTCTCCCTTACCCACACATACTGCCTGGTGGGGCGATTCCAGCTGGCCTCTGCCAAGGACATCACCTCTTGGGAGGCACATCTCCAGCAACCCCAGCAGCAGAGGCCGGACAGAGGGAGCTGGAGGGGTAAGAGATCGGCTGCCCAGTTGTCCCCGTCTCCTCCGGCCTGCGTGGCGTTCCCGGCTCCCACTCCCTCTCCCTCCCTGGCTATGATTGCAGTGGAAAACACAGAATAAAACCGTGAGAAAAGACACTGATAATCGGAGAGGTCCCCGGGATTCGCGCTAGCCTAACCAGCCGGCGTGGGCTTTCGAGACACGGCCACGCATCGGGGCTGGCAAAAAAGCCCGCAGGATACACGGGGAGGGGTTTACCCAGTTTGAAAGTGCTTCGGGGGCTCACCAGGTCAGGGGGAAAAAGCTCAGCAAAGTGACTGTGTGCAACAGGAAATTTGTTAGCCTGAGAGCGACAGGAGCTAAAAAAATCGTGTTTTCTTTGTCTGCTTTCTGTATTTTCGTTCGGAGCCTCAGGGAATTTGGGGAAGAGGCAACTGGGGAGAGATCAGGCCCACTGCATTTGAGCTGTTGCAAGGGGAGGGTTTCAGGTAGGCGAGGTGGCTCAGAGGACGTCCCGTGATGCCACTCTGTCTGACGTACCGGCAGTATAAAGACATCTCGGCCCAGTTTTGCTCAACAATTTAAAAACGTAATTGAAGGGAGTAACCGTCCTGCAGCACCAGGGTCCTGCAAAATCAAACAGAAGGTAAAGGACACGCGGCGGAAAGATGCTCACCAGGGGGGCAAAACAGGAATTCAAAAGCACAAACAAGTTTACTCTGCAATAAAGCAATGATTGCCTTCCCAACTCAAACGCATACAAAATATTTTGCAGTTACATTTCATTAAGACATTTATTAAGAGTGCAAGTGAAGTGAGATGCAGAATTATGAACGTTTGGTGATTCCTCTCAGAAAAAAAAAAATGCTCTAAACGCATCATGTAAACAGCCAGAAGCCAACATTTTCCAAAAAGTTTATAAAAATGCTTCTAGATGAAAAAGACAATGGCAAGAAAAATTGGCAGATAATTAATAAAAGCATTTTAATACATTATGAGGAGTGTCTGGTTTTAAGTTTTACATTTTTGCGCTAAAATCATACAAAGCATGTGCAGTGAAACGGAGCTGTTCCTGCTCTCAGGGGCTGATCTTTGCGGGGCGATGAACGGAGCTCTTACTTTTGGGAAGTTCGGGAGAAAATGCCAAACACCGCAAGGTCCTGACAAAGCCCTCACAAACCCCCGACTTCCCCTTACTTACCATGGAAGCGCCAGTCCTGCTGCACGCACCACTCAGCAGCCCCGTCTTCACTCGCCCTTCACTTTCCCCTAAATAAAGGGCATTTACGTGTCCCTCCAGCCGTGTGAAGGTGAGATGGGAAGAAAGGTGCAACCGGGTTCAGTTTTGGAGTCCCGCTTCATCTCCAGCACAGCTGAGTCGTAGACCAAGCAGGATTCCTCCTTCCTCTGCTTCACAACAGTTTAGGCGGTGCAGAAGCCATGCAATCCAAATAAGAGTTATCACTTTCATATGTATTATTTAAAAAGAAAGGAAAACACTAAAATAAAGAGCGCAGAACCCTGACATTGCTTTGCCAAGTCTACAACGAGTTGACCAGTTGTTTTTTTGTTTGGTTTTAGAACCAGATTCACCTCTGGTAGCATCTGGTGAGGTTTGATAGCTGCAGGCAGGGGACTCGCTAGGGAATTAGCATGCGTCCCAGCAGTGTTTTGAGGGACAGAGTGACCGCAGAGAGCTGTTGTTCTGCTGCTCCTGCACGTGGGACCTTCAGAACAGTTTCCAGAAGCATAATGACCAGGTAGGAAGATCCTTCATACCTGATGGAACGGAGAGGTGCTGATGCAAAGGCAGCCCTGACAGATTTATGCAGATAAGACAACGTATGAACTGCCAGACTTCCTTGGCTCCTCATAAATCTTCTGCGCTTTAAGTCCTCTTGCAGGCAATCACGAGGTGCTGTTCCCAAAATTGGAAGGGTGAAGTTATAAAGTAGTAAAAGTTCAAGGCAGGCAGTTACCCAGCGTGACCTCCCCTCCCCTCTCACAAAAGAGAAATGAAGTTACTGAGGCCGTTGATAAGGAAGGGATGCTACTTTTTAGGGGATGCTATTCTTCTGTAGGGTACGATCTGTGCAAAGCAACCCGTACTGCAACGAGCTCCCCTTTCCCAGCCACGGGGGTGAACGTGAGGATATTGCTGTAATCACTTCAGTATCTGCCACTCCCCCTCCCCCCCGGCATTTATAACAAAATACAGACCCTGCAAGTTTCTGGAGCCCTTTGTGCTCACTGTAGCCAGCGTTAATCAGAACCGTTACTCATTTCATTACACACGGTACTTAACAAATTTTTCCAGGTAATCTTAACCGTCAAGTTCACAACGCACCACCGGTTATTATTCTGCTGGCTCAGCTGCTGGCTGGTTCCTTTTGCTCCAGTTTGTCAGCGTCACCATATTATTTAGCCTGCTGACCGATTAAAACCACAAGACACGCGGGGACGCGGGTCAGGAGAGCTTTGTGGGCGTATGGGTGGGGAAGAGGAGGCTGCTGAGGTTTATTATTCTCCCCCACCCAAACCAGATCTGAGGAAAATAGCAAACGCTGCTTCATCCAGCTTGCCTTCTCAACGCCCTTTTATTCAATCCTTCAGTAAGAACACTTCCCAAATCCCCACATTGGGTCTTTGAAGGCTGAAAGAGCAAAGGATCTTTTTTATCTGTACGCACAATTAGCTTGTAGAGTAGGAAAGGTGGCTCCCTGCCCAAGGTGGTTCTTTTCCAGCCCGCACCCCAATTTACCACCCGTCAGCGTGGAAGGAGACAACTGGGAATTAAGGGATTTTTTTTATTATTATTATTATTACAAAGCTAAGGAGGACGCTGAACCCTGCAAGGAAACACTAGCACTCATTTACAAACAGAACTCAGCATTTTTATTCATTGATTGACTTCCTGCCAGTTTTGATATTTGCTACCACCAGAGAAGAGCGTAAAAACACAGTACAACATTGTTAACCAGTTAGGAAGGCTGGAAGGGAAAGCAAATCCCAGTACAATTGCAAGTAACTTGGTGGAGTTTATAATTAAGATTTTTTTTAATTTTTTTTTTGACCGGATCAGCAATGAAGCAATAAATATGCTGCTGCACTGAACCAACAGGACTTTCACTAAGTTTGTGGTTTATTGCATTACAGTTTAAAACTAAACGTTATCCATCATCATACATTTGTTCACCAACCAGGTAAATGACACTTTTTTTCCTATGTTATATGCTAAATGGCTAAAATTACGCAGTAGCTGAACTAGACTAGGACTAGTAGAGGTAGATATTGAATGGGCAGTGCCAGGCAGAAGTATTTAGTAAAAGTACTTTTCGTCTTTTGTTACGAACAGTTAGCAGATGTAACATTTTCAATTAAAACAACAAACATCTTAGGAAAGCTATTCTAAGATGCTTTGGATTTTCTAGTAATATTTCTCTCGCGATATTCTTACAAACCCTTTGATATGGTCCCTTGTAAACTGGACAATCTTTGTCCTCCGAGTTTTCTGCCACAATTTACTTGAAGACCAACATACAAAGCTAGAATCTTTGTGAACATACTACTATTTGCTTGTACCACTCTAAAAGTAATACACGTTTACAGCTTCCTTGGCATGGGAAGACTGCATTTATAGTATTTACAGCTTCGGTAATCTTTCTAGTAATAAAAAAAAAAAAGCTATTTTATACTTAATCTAAAGTGGAATTTCTATTATGCCACCTCCTCACAACTCACTTCAGTCTCCCTTTGCTGAGCTGCTCTATCCGTTGCTCCTTGCCATCCCCCCTGCTGGCTGTATGCTCTTGGGAAGAAGAGCCTCCGCCCCAAACAGGCATTAAAACCGGTGTTTGTAGACCGCAGCTCTGATTTCCAGAAAATATACTCATGACGACACGACCATGAGTTTTGTAAAAGCGTATATGCCCTTTGCTCCTTACAACATCCGAGAACAGTTCACAACTGGAACGCTGCTGGAAGCAAAGAGTCTTTCCCCCAAGCTCAGCAACCATTTTCCTCCATCCGGAACTTTAACTTCCATTAATGAGCTTATAGACCACTCGGTCCCTTACTGATATGACTGTCTAATTATACTACATTTGCATCGTTTTCCTCCACAGAATCCCAAAGCAGTATGTTATCGGAGAAGCGTTAACTCTTCCTTCCACTTAGTTCGAGCTATTTTACATTACCACTTAGGTACAAACTGCCTTTTTAGAGCAAACTTTCTTAGGGGGAACAGAGAGGAGAAAGATTTCAAAGCTAGCTAGCTACCCGGTACGGAACGCTTACAAAAACACTTAAAGCACTCATGGAAAGGGAAAAGTAAAATCATGTTAATTCAGCTGGATTATTCTATCAAGGGGTTTTGTCAGCATTAGTGGCACACGTTCAAAGCGCAACTGTGGCGCAGGGGATGCTAGCGCTGCAGGAACGATGGCACCGTTGCTCGAACCCTCAAAGGCATCACACGTTAGACAAAGATCTTAAGTTTTCTTACTTGAACTTGCTCACGCGATACTGAAATGGGATTTGCACCTCTGGTTTCTCAGGCCCGATCTCACCCTACTCTCATCAGTGTTTTCCTTCTACGACGACAATGACAATTCGATCTGGCTGAAGGGGAAGGTGCTACACCAACTTCCAGGGTCAACTGTACAGCTGGAGCACCTCCAGACCTGGAAAAACAAACCAAAGCGAAGACTAAAGGAAGATTTAGTAGGCTAATTATACATACCTCGTCTAGCCCTAGAGAGCTCCCTGGGAAACTTGGCGTTTTCTCCCTACGCTATGAGAAAAACTGAGCGACAAAATCCGTTCTGTCTTCTGGCTGACACACCACACGAGGACATGATTCCTCCCCTATGAACATGGAAGTATTAAGACCTCTACTGACAAATAACATAACTGTAGAAGAATATAGAGGCTTTTAAGGCATTTAAGACGCAAATAAATAAAAGGAGTTACTGAATAGATCATTTTGAGACTATTTTACCTGTTTGTTCACGCATACCACACGTCTGAATGCTCTGGTCTCCAAATGGAAAAAAAGCGAGTACCTCACCTATCCTCTTGGGGCAAAGAACCACTTTCAGTTACTTACAACTTAAGTCCACTTCTGACTCTGGCATTGCTTCATGCAATGTGCATTTGCACCACCTACAGTCTCTATCTAGGGAAAAGCTGTTGTTTGAACTTCTTTGTTTTCCCCCAGGAAAGGTATCCATGGGATGTACCATCACCAGTGGGGCTCCGCTGATGGTGAAAACATCTTTCTCCAGCGAAAATCATGAAGAATCAACCCAAATCATGTCATTAACGACATTCTCAGTCACTCTGACCATGACTGCAATCCCTGCTCACCTGCTTGGGCAGCCGAGCACCAAGGATTACAATTTTGGATCTCAGCATGCCAAGGAAAGTTTTCACTGTAGCATCACGCTCCCTGCTACTACTGAGCGAGACTCATCACATTGGATTGTAACTTCATTTCCAACTCTTAAAACTCTTCCTCAGAAGTTAGCGTTGCATCTAACGGGAGAGATGCGAAGACGAAGGAATAAGAAATCCTTTGCCAATTAAAGAACCACCTTCTTCAGGTAAACTTAGTTTCGTTTCCCAGGACTGCAGTCTTCTGGAAGGGGATAAGGAACTTCTGTAATCCGAAAGCATCATCTCTGAAGCGCTACGGATGCCTTTCAGCAAGGTTATGAAGAAGTGTCTTTGGGGAAAATCACAATAGATGTGTAGATGGAGGCGTCTGGAAGGCCCACAGAAATATCCTTTCCCGCTTGCATAATGAAAGAGAACAAGTAACTTCTTGCTTTTAGTTCATCTATTTCAAGACAAAAACAGGCGGTGAAAAAGGAAATAATCCCATTTATAGGCAGCACCCAAAAAACAGAATTTGGGAAAAAAAAAAAAAAAAATTGCTTGATGCAATTCACAATCTGTTAAAAAGAGTGAGTGAGCACTCATTTGCCTCCAGCTAAGCATCAGAAGCCAAGGAAACGGCAGCAATACTCAGAGGCAAGGCCAAAAGCTCATAGCTCGAGTAGGCAAGATTGAACCATCTTCAGTAGTTGCAGAAGACATGCAGTCCAAGAATCTCAGGCTGCAGAAAAGACTGAGATCTAGACATAAATACCAGAGTCAACGAAAGGCTCCATAGGTATTCTAGTCCCTAAAAGCCCAGCAGATTAAATATACAAATATAGCAATACAAGTTACATTTCCGACATGAACTACACTGAAAACATACACAACGATAGTCTAACCGTGAAAAGAAAAGTGGTGCTGAATATACAAGAAACAAAAACCTGTTCTTCTGACAGTTAAAAAACTACGAACGCCAATAAGTCTTCCTGGATTTCTCAACTGTCAGTCGTGTCAATCACCGAATTCCATGATGTGGAAGAGGAAGGCTGTGTATCCACACAACAGATACTCTGTAACTGAACTCCTGCAGCAAAGAAGGCACTCACTTTATAAGCTGTAGTTTATTTTCTGCTCTGTTTTATATGATGAGCCTATAAAAAAACCCCCACATTTGAGCACTTATCTATATTATTAACACAGTCGACTTGTAGACTGAAGCTTGACTTGGAAAATAAAATTCAACGTAACACTGGTGGAACTGAAAAAGCCAAGTAGTAAAGCATTCTGTGTTATAGGACTTCCCAGACATTCAGTATTTACATATAATGCATTTGCACTTTATACTCAACAACCACCCATCAGCAGTGACATTATTAGCGTAACCGGACAGCACAGTAAGCCAACCCTGAGCTGCACTCTAGTGAACCCATTCATTTTCAAAGTACAACAGAGATTGGTTTAAATATTCACACAATTGTTTTTCAAAACGTTTTATTGCATTATATTTGGTACCTTATGTTTGACAAAGGAAATTACATCTGTAACTGCAGGAATAAGAAGCTGGTCTGTTATTGAAAAAAAATCTTGGGCCCCTTAAAAGTTACAAAGTCTTGGGCTTGCCTGAAACAACTGAGCAAGAAATATATTCTTAGAAATGTAGGGCTTCAAGTATTACAAACCTGTGACACTGTGGAAAAGTTCCAGAGGTATCTAAACTGCAGCACTTTTTTTTTTTTTTTTTTTAAATCTGCATAACGTGAACAAGGCCTGCTGAGGTTTTAAACTATTAGTCTCTTGATCAGTCAAAATGGTAGTCAGGAGTTCTCCTCTTTGCAACTTCCAAGCCATAGTATGTTCTCATTTTGTTTTCACTCGATGTGAAAAATGCATGCTATCTTTCTAATTAGTTGGTGCCACATCACAGTGCATTAATTTTATTTGGTTCTTGCATTACAGTTTTAAAAAGTTTGGCCAACCTATGCCGATAGGTTCATCTCAAGAACAGCAATGTCGATTCCCCCCACCCCCCCCCCCCCCACCCCAAGTTTAATTCAAAGAGAGAGTTTTAACTGGTTCCTTCAGTTAAAAACTGTGGTGCAAGAACACCAAACTGATCGTGTACAGTGAATTTCAGAGACACAACAAGCTTATTGAACACACTATGTTTCTTAATTCAGCCTGATATCCGTATGTCCCAGCACCCACAACGTCACACGTACGTTGCAGGTTTCTCTGTATATTCTGATTCACATTGCGTACTTCCTATGGACAGAATCATCCCCGTATCAAAATCAGTCAGATGCTAAAGCCCCAACAACTCTTTGTGCTCAGTGAAAGAATCCAGTGCTAAAACAGCATTTTTGCTGTCTGAGATAACAGTAATCTCACAAGACAAATTTAAAGTAATATTTCTGCCACACACCTGCTCCGAGGGCTATATGCCTCCAGATTTCATATAAATTAGTTTAAAAACATGGGAAGGTAGGTAAGGAGAAGGGTTTTTTTTTTTCTTCAATTTTAGCAGCTTTTAATTTTTAAGAAACCGAACAACCTATATCCAGTAACATGTTAGATATTTTATATATATACTTTGTCAGCAGGATAAAAAAAAAAAAAGTAAAACTATTTGAAGGCAACATTTTTTTTTTTTCCTTCTGTTCTCTGTGTACGTTAGAACAATTCAGCAGGTGCGTGACAAAAATATTATACACCAGATATGGTCCAATGTCATTTTTTTCCAATAAAGTTGTTCATATTTCATTGGCCAGTTCTTCAGGTTCTGCAGAACTATCTCCATTAACTGTGATCTTCATATCCTCTTCATATCCAGGGGGCATGAAAGCCAAAGCATAAGGGAAAAGCTTATGACAATTTGCTCTGTAAGTTTCAGATGCTTCTTTACAGTCTCCAAGGCTACCGTCACATAAAGCTTCTAATACCTCCATACAAGTCTAATTAAAAGAGAAAAAATAAAGAAGTGTTATGGTTTCTTAAAACATTCAGCTGAACACTCACAAACCAGAAATACAATACTACAAAGAAAAACTCCAAGTATTGTTTTCAGGTTTCTATCAATATCAAAGGACTTTTTTTTTTTTTTAACCAGACACAGCATGAAATACCAGTGTAGTCTGATTTGAAATAATGCAGTTTAAAAAGGCATTTCAAAAACAGCTAGAAAACTTGACTGAAAATGAAAATACTCATTTGTCACCTGTTTCTTATTTTCCTAAAAAAAAAAATAAAAATAGAAAATATCTATTCTTACAAGTTGGCAAGCAAGAACCAGGCTCACTTGCAACTAAATGTGTTTTTTGGGCTTGTGGTGTAACACCCCCTTCCCTCCAGTCTTGGGATACACTGAACATTTCAGCAATATATAACATACGTTTGAATTTTAGTGTTGCCGAATAAAAACAATGAATCCAGAATATATACTATAATTTCCTCATAATGACTTTTGTGAACGTGCTTTCAAATAGAATTGGAAGAATTGCGGAATATAATTAAAATGTAAAAATAGCATCAGCTGAACAACCATAATTAGATATGAAAACATTTCTGGTAGGGGAAAAAAACCCACGTTTTTACATTTAAAGATATGTGACTTCATGAATTATGTCTGTAACTAGTGAATCAAACCAGATATTATCACATCCTTCAGATATACCTGCAGCTTCATATCCATTTTTGTTCACGATTTAGAAGAGAAAAAGAACATTTCTGTTGTTTTTATTTCAACTCGCTTTCCAAACATGAGAAACCGACCTACTGTGCTTCACTAAAGCCTGGCAGCATTTCACATCCGTCCCTGTCGGGTACGCTAGCATTAGCATAGTAAGCTAGTTTTTTTCCACTTCTCTGACATTTACTATAGCTTTTATTTGTTCTGTGTATTGAGATTAACTGCTCTGTCCTCCTGCTATGGGGTTATGAAGTTCTCTCCAACAACCCCTTTTCCTCACGTTAGCTCTTTGTGACACTGGCATCCACAGAAGGTCAACTAAATCTAGATTTATGCCTGCAATGTGCCCTGAGCCAGCTGGTCTTTGCTAAAATGAAATGTAGTAAATTTGATCTCTTTGCACACGAGAATGCCTTTCAACAAATGCCTAGGCTCCTTCAGATTCTCATTTTTTTAGGGTACTTTCAATTTCCCATCTAAAAGTTCTGTAGAACTCCAATTCTTACTTTATGTTGGCATCAAGAATGCTTAAATTGAACTTTTTGAGTTTTATCACAACGCTGGGTATATCACCGTTCTACACTGTTGAGTAAGTAAATGCTTCTTGTAGTCCTACCGAGATAACACCTCTAAAATAACCAAACATTTTTGGTTACATTTTAATCTTTCCCCAGTCCAATTCCCAGAATCCCACTCTCAGGCAAAACCCACAGCTATGAGGCAAAAAGAATGCTGTTGAAGGCAACTTAATTTTTGTTTTCTAAATCTATTGATAATCTGTCTTAAGCTTTTTGAGACTGCTCAAACAGTAACGCACAAAAAAACCCAACAAACACAAGAACAGTTTATGAAAACTGCCAAATATGTACTTAGGTTATAAAACATGGAGTTTGTGTCCCATAACCAGATCAGCTAAAGAAAGGATCTGAATCTTTAACATCCAAAGTAAGTTTGTAAATCATGGCAAATTGTCTTTTCTTGCCTCTTTTTTACTCTCTGTTTTGTCCAAAAATTCTATTGTGAACTTAAAATCCTTCCCAATTACAGTTCTGTTCAACCCAGTATATTTCCAAAGGGATGCCTTTTTTTTGGAATATGCTGATTTTGGCTCACAAAAAAGTAATTTTACTAGAAAGTTCACCAATTTTACTTGCGATAGATCTAAAAAAATTCTTTAGTCCCCATACATAAAGAGCACAATAAAGAAATAAAGTGCCAGGGAAACTGAGAGAAACAAAATGTCCTAAAGTTTCCACAGCCTGCCAAGGAATCTCTCTAACACTTAATTCAATGTGCTGGACACTCTCACAGTGATGCCAAAGGAAACGGTTTGACCGGGATACAGAAATAGTTTAGAAAAGACTAGAAAAGAGAAAGGACATTTTATTCCTTCTCTGCTTTGTCAGGTAAGGTTCTGCCAGTGTGTAGTCATAGGAAGAAGAAAACCAACATGTTTAATATTTTTTTTATAAGAAACATTTGAAGATACTAAAAAGAAAAATGACCTTCTCTCTAATACTTTGAATCGCAAGTCAGAACTGACAGCCTTCCCAGACGAAGGTGGGAGAGCAGGGAAAGGGGCATGGTGGCAGTGGCATAGCGAGATTATTCCATGACCAACAGAACGGAGCAAAATTTCAAAATTTGGTAAGCTTTTTACTTAACTACATGCTAAGGCCAAAACTTACATATGCACCTTTTATTAAAACTAAGATAATTCCCCACAGCTTGCAGGGGGATGGATATGGAAAGCTTTCACGGAGCCCGAGCCACTCCTAAGTCAGTCGTTTTCTTGTGAACACACTCGCCTGTGTAACAGCTAAAGCTTGGACAGACTACAAACTTTTCTTATTGGGGAGCTTTAGCATCTTTTGCCATGTGAGTTCTCTTGTGTTTAATAAGCTTTCCAACTACCTGCGGCAATACCATGGTTTCTGCTGCTAGCTAGCTGTTTTCCATATTATGGCAAAACTAAATTAATTTAGATGTGCGAAAAGGACACTGAACATTTCAGTTCAGATGAACCTGACACCCCCTTTCTCTCACATGACAACCCAACCTCCTTACCATAAGTCACAGCAATCATTTCAGCTTCCTCTTACCTCTGTAATTTGCATAAAGCTTCCATAGATACACCAGAATTTGTTTACAATTTATAAATATCTGTTACCTGAAGATTTCTGTTAATGAGGGATTCATCCAGGGTCATTGCCAGCTCCACTGCCCTTTTCTGACTGGAAGGATCTAAATAGTACATCATTTTGGCAGCTACAGGAGGAAAAATAAGCTTCATCACTCAGAGGATGACCAAAAACGTCTTATATACAAACAGAAAACAGAGATAATGTGACTGGGAGGGGATAGTGAACTCTACAGTAGTTCAAAATGGAACCACTTGGAGCGTTAAAGCTGGACACTTGAGGAAGTAGAAGGGTAGCTTTAAGTCTACTATTCAATGCCAGACAAAGCATTAAAACAGATAGGCATTGTCTATACTGCAGGCTAGGAGCGTTTCGCAGCGTACTGTGGAATCCCAGGCAGCGAAGATAACAAATCAGACCCACTGCAACACACCACAGTTCCCTCCAGCACCACTGCTCACATCTTTGCACAGAAACCGGGGCATGGAAGAGATGTGCCCACAGAACTCTCGTTACAATACGGTGTCAGGACACAACCAGGACACAGTTCCCAGTCCCATAGCACAGATGGAGTTGAAGGGACTTGATGCCAGAAAAGATGGGAGAATAAACTCACTGCTTTCTTGTGGCCAGGTCTGAACCCAGATGACGCCACAACAGTAATGCTGCCCCGCTGGGCGGTTTACATCCCGTTTCCCATGTGGTACCCACTGTTATATTGCGGTCCCTACTGACAGATCGCCTGGTGTAACAGGTAACCAGCACCATCTAAGCTCCCCTTGTTAGGCATACCAACAGCTCTGGGCGCTACCCGGCTCGCTGAGCGCTCAGCGCGTTTGTGTTGGCAGTCAGCCTCTTCAAACACAAGCATCAAAAAGAACTTTGCAACTCGGAAACACTGCTTCACATACCATAGCTCATACAAGCTACTTCACAGATGCATTAATACAGTTACAGTCTTATGATACATTCAGCATGCATCAGAAATGAAGACAGGGCAGAGATCTCCAAAAATTTGTATTTTAGCAGCGTACAGAAGTAATTAAAGAAAACCATAGACCACCTGGTGGTCATGTTGTCACGAAACCACAGACCGAGAGAAGAAAAGCTTTCCTGATGGAAAGAGTGATTTTTATATCACTGGTGCTGATACTGAGATGCCACCGCCAGATAAGCTCAGAAAATACAGGAACAGGGCAGAAAAAGGATAAAGGCAAAATACCTGATAACCTATGTGGTAGTGAGTCATAGTTCTTTTTAAGGAAAGCTTCATTGAAGTTCTTTGGATTAGTTGCTCCAAAAAGCCGATTCATTTCTTGGTTTAACACTGTTCTAACCGCATCAGGCAGATCCTTACTTTCAGATACTATTGAATTGGAAAAAAGAGCTTAACAGACATCGGCACAGGTAATCACAATAAAGTTTACTTTATGTATTAATTTTAATATTTGTCACATTTACATTATTAATATAATTGAAAAAAAAATCTCAAAGGAAGATACATGGAATTTGAAAAGGTAAATAACTGGATCTGGTTGGAAAAAGCTTAACTGTGACAGTTTTCTGATGCTTAGAAAAAGCCAAAGCCTTTTTACTCCCCCTTACTGATGAAAATCTATTACGGTCAAAGATTGAGGTCATACAAGTTTGTTCTTAAATGTATCTAATCTGTAGCTATCAACAGGACGGGTGACCTTCGGGGCAAGGGAAGGGAGAGAATCCTTCCAACCTTCTAACAAAAAGAGCGTAATTGTAAGCCTTCTCCTCGCACGCCGACACGAGCTGCCAGCAGAAAAGCCAGATTCCTCACTCTGCAGTTTCCGTTTCTTCACTCACTCGCTCTTTCAGGGGTTCACAATACTACTTACACTCTTAGAAAGACTTACTTGGAAAAACGACTAAATCCAGCTGCAGTCATCATAAACATACTTAATTTTAGCATGAATCAGTTGTTTGAAAAGCTTTCTGATATGTGTATTAAATATTTTGAATTAATTGCGCTAACAGTCTATGAAGTAAAAATCAATGATTGTACGTGGGCTGGGCATCATTTAGAAGCGTGTACAGGTGAAGGCACATCAAACAGATACATACCACTGCTGAAGAGATGAATCATACACTCATGAAGCCAAGGATGACTAGGATCAATAGCAAAGGCTCTCTTCACAGACTGAAGCATCAGAAGGAACTTCTCTGGAAAAGAAAGCGTTGGCAAATGGTCAAAACCCTGTGGTTGGAACTCACTGCATTCTGTTGCAGGAGTATTTCATGTTTGAAATTAAAACGATCAGAAGAAATTAAAGCTGAGTGTACTGTAACAGTCATTTTTTCTCACATGCGTTTACTTAACCAGTGAATTAAGCCTGTTAAACTAGTAAGTAAATTTGAACATACTAAGTTCTTAAAGCATAATATTTAACTGATACAAGAATTCAAAAGTGTTTCAACAGACCAGTTCTCATTAGCAACCGAACACCACTTCTTTACAGTGTGTACTTCTGCGAACTACAGATAAAACAAATAACCAGGGCAAACGCAAGCTGGGAGAATTAACTACAGTCTCATTGGTTATAGATTGAAACGCAGCAAAAAAAGCGGATAATCACCAAATGTTCAAATTTTGGTTTTCACAGACTGCTCATGGCCGGGGTGTCGGTCCAATGAGAGGTTGTGTGTCTCCACAGGGACTGGCTCCTCATATCTCATAGGTAAGTTTTGTTTCAATTCTAACGTACGTCTTTAAGCACAGCAATTTGCTTTCATTACTTTTCTCACCTACCTTTCCGAAAATAAATCTCGAAGGCAAACAGATGCGTCTCTATTTTGTTCTTCACTAAATTCTTCAGGGGTGTTAAAAATTTAATGGCTTCTTCCAAAGGTGCTTCAACCTACAGATTCAAGGAAGTGACATGCAACTAAGTCACAAAGTTTAAACCTAATAATTCTACAACAGAATTAGCTATTTCTGAGTCACATCAGAGTTGCTCTCATAGGGCAATGCATAAGATGCTTAGAAGCTTTCATGTTACAAATTTTGCATCTTTCACTCAACAGTAGTGTCTAAACACAGACCGTCAAGTCTAAAATATTGCTTTGTGATGTTACAAATCACATTTTCCTACAGATACAAGTCTTTTGCCTTCTATCATACATCAGTAGTAAACACAAATGCAGCCGAACCCGCACTGTAGTGGGCAGTACTGGGCCTGAGACGTTGGTAAATGACTACTTTATGCCCGTGACAGTCTGTTCATGTGAGCTTCAGACAGGTTCCTGAAAGCTGCCAGGTCATGGCAGCATTCCCAGCCAAGATATTAACAGGAAGCTTGAAGTAACTAGATATTGATCATGGTCTCCGGGTCTTAGCTAGCATAATCCAGTAAATAGACAGCTTTAACACAAATTCTGTGCCAGCGCTCTTTACAGACAGATCTCTTGAATCTAGAGATGAGGGGTAATTCGAACAAGAACTGTCTGCAGTCCTTCAGATTTACCTTTTTATGAACAGAAGCTACTCTCCAAGAATCAGATACAAAATGCAATTGTTGTCTGTCAATAACAATTTAGTAACATTGAAGTAATACACTTCATTGCAAATAAGAGTTGAAGACAATGATGGACCTTATAGAGCTCCTCCTAACCATATACTACAGTCGTTTTCATTAAAAAAATGCACCATTTATATGTGCTGTTATGAGTTTGTACACATCAGTAACAACTAAACTATTTGGAACCCACAATAAAACAGTTTTCAAAGCTATACCTTTAATGCCAAAGCTACACACCCACCAAAGAGGTACAGGGGCAACTGTTTCAGGAAAACTGTTTACAAGTGACCAACTATGTCAGAAACAGTCTTCTGGCACTGGGAACCAATCTAATTTGGAAGCGTCTATATCATGATTCTGACATTAAATTTGGAGTATTATTAGGGAAGATTTGCCAAAGGAACGCATTATACAGCTGCAACTATTCCCTATAATCTTGGGGACTGCCTAGATTTGCCTGGGATATCCCATGACATCCCTCTACTCCAGAACTCAATGTCAATACATGCCATTGGGACCATTTCAATCTTAACTAGCACCGCAATTAGTGCTGCTTCTTGCAACCAGTGCGCTAAATAATGGGAATACTGAGAATATTCTTAAATGAGCAGTCAAGTTTTTTAAGTCACTTGCTTCCTGCCTAGAAACTGAAGTTCACTACCTCAGCTTTCAAATATCACCTCCTCAAGACCCAATAATATTCATTATACGCGTAACGTGAAAAATGCCAAATACCGTATCTATCAGTACTTTGATACTATACTGCTATTACTAGAAATTTATTTTTGCAGTGTGTATCTTTCCCGACATTTTTTGAATGTTTTCCTGCTCCTTACAGGTACAACTTTTAGCACAAGAATAGTCTTCTGGGTCACCTCCCCTTTATGTGCCTCTACAGGTCACAATCCAGATCTCAAAATCCATCTCAGTCTAGCCTAGCGTTATTTCCAATCGGCTTCTTTATCCTTTCCCCCATATCCCCCATTCAAACAAATGCTGTTAAAGCATTCAGGGTTTCAACGCCTCCTCTTTCACAGGTTGTCTATGCTTAATAAATAAAAAATTATGGGACATAAAGAGTGAATGATAATCACCTTACATACAGAATAGAAAGACTTCCATCCGATCAACTAGAAACAGGGTATAATCAACAAGTTAGTGCAATACACACATGACAATAATCCCACCTGTAGCAAATGTCTACGACTTCAATCGCTGCCTTTGAGAACTAGGCACAAAAGCTTTGATTTCATCACATTACTGACAGTATACCCAAACTATCCCTAGAAAAGAATTCTTTTTAAAATGCCACCTGGGAAGAGAAGCCATATGAAAAACAAGCAAGTTATCCAAATGGCTTTCAAATTGTATGTGTGCTCACTGTAACTTTTCTAGAAATTTCTATGAATTTATTGCTACATTAGTAAGCACCTTTGCCAATTTCTCAGGGATAAGCTCCTCCTTTGGGCCTCCAATTTCTTCATCATCGTCGTCCTTCTTCTTCTTCTGATTCCTCTGTTGCTTCTCTTTCTCAGCATTCTTCTTCTCCTCCTCCAGCTGTGCTTTCTTCTGTGCTCTTCTCTGCTTATTTCGTAGTTTCTTTAGCTCCTTGTCAGACATATTCGCTGTATACATGCAAAGGGCAAAACCAGACAGTGTTGATGTCTAATATTAACAGTCTCAATCAGCTGTCAGATACCATCGTCTTTTTTAAACCGTATCTACTAACTAGTAACGCTGCTGTTACATTTGTAAAAGTTGATTTTAGATTATTTTACAGTCTGTGCTGCTGCTTCGTAATTCACAAATTCCTTTGAGAGATCAGGGCAACAGGAACTAGAACAATAGTGTAACACGCTGAAGGCGGGACAAAGTAATTTCTGCTTGACTCCACAAATCCAGTGCCAGGAGTAAAAGTGCACACCAATACACAGTGATTTATTCTTTAGGCACTACACCACACAAGTTATGTTTAATGTTGAAATTAAATGATCTGACAAAAATAAGGTGAAATAGTCGCACTTTGGCATAGACTGTTCCAGCTTTACTTTTAATGCCCTGCAGACATCATACATTTGATTCTTATTCAGATCCTCTCCTCCCTCCAATTAAAGCATGGCATATTAATTTAAAACACATCAGAAAGGGGCTACAAGAAATTCTATTACACTTCCACTTGTCTTAATTTGAACCTGAAGCCACACAACTTCACTGAGATGAGAAATATTAAATATTTAAATTTAAATATTAAAACTTGACAAATTCCTCTTGAAGGATTCAATAGCCTCTATTCATACCATTTGAGGTGCCCCAAGCCATATCACTTAAGTTGCTCTCCAATTAGAGACAAAAAATAGAAATTGATGGATTTAAACATTATTTTTATGTCAGAAGCAAGAGATGACAAAATTTAAGTTGCTACCCAGTCAAATTTTTGCACACTGATAAAACGCTTAGAAAGAGCTACCACCAAGCGCACCTGCTTCAATCTGTTATTTCATGGACCAACAACTATGAGAATTCCGTATTTTCAGAGCCATTTCATAACACAAACATGTTTTTACTGAAGAATTACAATTGTGACCACAAAAAACACCACTGTTTTAATAATGACTGTAATAAAAACATGTATTAGTTTAACTTTCAGTAGAACATCTACTTTTACATGCAGGCTAAGTTACAATTTGCCTCCTTTGAGCTGTGACAAAACTCTTATTTTTGGCTACTACAGTTGACAACTATAAGAATGTCGGATCTTTGTAAAACATCCACTAATTAGTGAAACTGCATATTTAATAAATCCTGAGGGTTGAATACCTGTATCAGCCTCGTGTTCTTTATTTTCATCTGTTAAGGGATTATCATGAAGTTTCAAATATATCTCTATGGCAATTCGCGCTGCTTTGAAGTAGAACGGATGTTGTCGAAGTACATCTTCTAGTTTTAACAAGTCCACATAAGACCTAAGGGTAATCTTCCTCATACAGTAAGTGTGAAAGTCAAACTGGTCATCCGTGATTTCTACAAAATGCTAACACAACATAACATAACATTAATTAGCAAGTATTAACAATCAGGTACTAACTTTGACTTTTCTAATACACTCTCCCCAAAGGAATAATTCAGTAAAAGCCTGCTGTTTGACAAATACACCCTAACTTTCAGAAATGCGAAAATGCTCCAAAAATGAAGTCATGGTGAAAAGCACAGAAGGCATCTCAGGTCAGAACCAAACTTCACCCATTTCACAATCTCTTAAGAGTATTTACCCTCTGACAATCTGCAGTTTAAGGGACAAAGGTTCTACATTTGTTGTATTTAAACAGCACTTGAAGAATTTTTCTTCTATGAGCTCCTCTGATTTTTTCAGTCAAAAGTATAATTTTGGCTTCCATGAAATACTGTGGCAACGAATTCCACACTTAAGTCACATGTAGTGTGAGAAAGTACTTCCTTTTGTTCAAGATCCGCTTTCCTCACTGTCACCTGATGTCCCCTTGCTTTCGTTTGAGAAGCAGTGAAAAGTCATTCCCCCTCTTCAACTTCTCCATGTACTCATGATCCCATACAACTTCATCCTAAACTCAGTTGCAGCTTGTCAAAGCTGAGGATAAAATAGTAAGCATGACAAGCTAATTGCAATCTCTTCATGTCAAAGTCACTCCATGGCATGGATTTTACTAGCACATTTTTAAGGAGGTGCGATATTCAGATGTAAACAGTATGACACATTTATATAATGGAAGAAAAGTACTACTTCTCTCGTCACTTAATTCCCAACACTGTCCTTTTGACTGCTGCTCCACACCAACACAGAAGCTTTTGCACCACTGTCTCTATTAAAGGTTCCAGGATTTCTTTCCTGAGCAGCAATTATTCATGTAAGACTTTTTACTACTTATGCATAGGCAAAGAATTCTTCTTGTCCCTCCCTCACAGACTACACTGTTGAACATAACATTTCACATGTCATTTTAACATTTAGCATTGAGACAGTGCAGCTGTTGTTCTTGCACTACCCGCTCCCTTTCTGTGATCATTTATTGATATATCAAACAATGGAGACCTTGGAGGGATGCCTTCGTAATCTCCATGATAAACTCCTTTTCTTGTAAAAGCTGATTATTTGCTCCTACTCTGTTTTCTCTTAAGCTTTAAGGTATGCCTTAAGCAAAACTGACACCTCTAAAAGATTTAGGAGGCATAGCTTCTTCTTACAAAAGCTTTATTGATAGTTTCTGAAAACAACATACTTGTCTATTTCTGATCTTTACTACACCTTCAATCAATTAATCCAATAAATAAATTAAACATAGTGACTTAATTCCTTAGAAATGTTTTTAAGGGAGGCCTAAGTCAGCTCTTCATTTGCTGACCTCTTCTCGTACCCAAGGCAATTTACAGGACTAGTAGTTTCTTACACAAATTCTTTTAAAAGGATTTTTACATAAATTTCTTTAAAGAATTTGCGTGAACAGAATATGGTCTCCTGACAGATCACTTCGTTGATTTGTTCTAATCTGGGAGTATTCCACAAACTAGTCCCCTCTGCACAAAAGCATCAGTGCTGAAATCTCCTTAAGCCTCTCTATTTGCAAAGAGGCAACTTCCTGCTAAGTTGTTGTGGTTTAGGCACATTTTTATGTCAAACCAGGACATAAGTCCTCCTCTTTGAGCACTTCATTTACACCCTCAGCCATCTGGTCTTTTTTCTACAACCTAATGGGGTTAAAAAAAACCCCAACCAACCCACACTTACTTTCTTAGAAGTTGTGCATCCAAATTTTTTTGTTTGCCTTCCTATGGATCTGCATTTAATGTGCAAGTATCCCCCCTTTTTGCATAAAATTTCTGCTTCAAGAAGTCTTCATATTTCTAATAGCTCCTTTTAAACTGTAGCTTAGTATTATGATTTTTTTTAAAGGAGAAGATATTTAATATTTTTGATTTTTTTTTACATTTATTCTCTTCCTCTAAAATAGAGCGGTTTAACAATAACCAAGGCAACATCCTTCCTTTACTTTAAGGCTGGGCTTGTCAGCTCAGCCATGTTCTTTTAGTACACGTACTCTTGGTTTGTACCCAAATACCTATTTTTATGTACCCTGCTAAAGGAAAAAAAAAAAGATTATTTCTGAGAGTTTTCCGATCTTTCCTAGATCTTCAAATGACTTTATAGAATCTCTTTATAATACACAGTTTACATTGGTATTTTAAAGAGGAAATGCAATTTAATCAACTCGCCAGTAGCCAACATGAAACAAAATCTCTCCTGAAGCTACATGAAGTGTACTCTTACTGCTCAGAAAGGAAACGTATTAGTGCAGTAAACTTAAGGTAGTGTTTTCCAACCTAGGCAGCTTAACTAGATACGTACTCTCTCAATTTCATGGCATTTCTTAAGTGCTTCTCCAAATTTGTTCATTGCTTTGTAAGCTTGCGCGCATTCTGTCTGAAACCACATGCACTGCATTTCATTCAAGTTCTCTACTGCCGAGGTTCCTTCCTAAAAGCAAAAACAGCATTATAAAAAAAATAAGTCTCATTCAATTTGTTAACTGCCATTTCTTTTATCTCGTTCTAATTAAAAGCACAAATAAAGAGGCTATCAAAAGAATGCTAAATTTCAAAACTCAAGTCCTGAAAATCAGAAATGCCACAGCTATGGTGGACTTGCTTTGTTCATTATTTAAAAAAAAATAAAATAAAAAAAACCTCCTCTACATTCCACTTATTGGAAGAGTCAGAAATAAAAAATGAATAGTCAGGTAGTGACCATTTAATTGTGACAGTTGCTCATCTTTAGCACAGGAGAGACACTTATTTACTGTTTTTAATATTGTGTGCACAAATAACACATTGCAACATGAAGAAAAATGGCAGAAAAGTTCCAGTGTGTGGCATGACACTGACACCTGCAGGACTTTTTTTTTTTTATATTTTTTTTTTTAAACCAAAACTGCCATCGGTGTCTTCCAGAGATGTGCTGATTGAGCTAAGTATAGTAATTGACAGTAGTAACAGGTTATTTCTCACGTGATCACTACTAGGGAGCAGTGGCAAAGCAAAAGGAATACTGGTAGCTTTGACACCTTCTTATTCAGAAAAGGAGATTACAGTTGTCTTTCAAATCTGGTATTTATATATACTTGCATACTTCTGCAGAACTTATCATATGCCTTTCAAGCTTAATGTCAAAGTCAGCTACTTGGGATGGATGCAGCCATTCTGCCTTTACTCTGATCTTGCGAAAATCAGGCTAGTCAAGAATCAGCCAAGAGCCAAAGCTGGGAAAATGACAGATAATATTCAAATGGAAGGATAAAGAGAATGCCCCAAATGAGAGAAAAAGGTAGTCTTCAAACCAGTCTGATTTAGGCAGCTAAAAATCAGAAAAATTGTTAGTTCCATTTTCATTATGCTTAATTTAGGTCGCCTTTCTTTTTTTTCGTCAAGAAGCTTGTGTTTGAGACATAAGATCAAAAGAAGATGAAAAAGATTACATATTTTTAAAGCTCAGTTTTGGGCAACTGGTATGCTTGCTTTTTTAACATTATCCTAAAGCTGTTTAAGGCGTTGAGAGAGCTCAATTAACCTAGATTCACAGCAGTTTTGCATCAAAAACTCCACGTAAAGCTACTGAGCTTGTAAAAAAACCCAGAACATCTCCTCCCCTCTGTGTTTGCCTGCACACAGCCTCCATTTCACAAAAATCCTTCAGCTCCCCCCCACCCCGGGCTGTTCAACCTACCTTACTCTCCTGCTCTTCAAGAGAGAAGAGAAAAACAGGACAACAAACAAAGGTGGCTTTACATCTGCAGGGAGGTCCCAACAGCTTGTTGCCTGCCTCTCACTGACAACACATAAATGATATTCCCCGTATTCTAAAACTATCATTTGCCAAATATTCTGGAAAGACTACATTGAGCTGTTTTGACTTTCAGTTACGAAAGAATAACAGCAAGAGAAGTCAATTAAAAAAAAGTAACTAACCTGTGAGACCAAACCTATCAGAATGGGTTACTGCAGGGACAAATCTGATGCATGAAATTAAGCAATCTGCATAACGCAAACTTTTTCTGCCAGCTAATTGGTCATGGGTAAGCACATACAGCTTCATCACTGTTAAACATGGCCTTAGGGATGAAAGCTTGTTCACAAAAGAAAGACATCTCAGAAAGCCTCTCACCTAGTATCCACACAGAAATTTGGTTCCAAGAGAAGTCTGAATTCTCTTATTACCATTGGAAAAAAAATAAGAGACATGGGAACTTTATCAGATCTTTGAAGGGTCCTATAGAATCAACACTATCCCAAAGACTACTTTGAAAAAATGATTTTCTGAGGTTCTCTCTCAAACAGCATGCTGTGTTTTTCCTAGCTGGCAAAAATGATCAAATCCAAGCTCTAGAGTTTTCACTTAATACTATGGAATCCTGCTTATCCAAGATTAATCCAAACCCTGATATTGACTACCATTAGTGAATCAAGCAATCATAGTTGCTCTGAAACAGAACTTAAAGATTATAGTGAAGGTGAGTGGAAAGTTCACACAAGATGTTATTCCACAGAGGATCAGGCCCACGTTATTCAAGATCTATAGTTAAATGCAACAAACCCTTGTAAACTTAGAGCACATTTCTTCTGCTTCTTTAATGGAGTTTGCTTTCAACATATATTTTGCACATTTGGAGTTGATAAATCTGTCTGCTGTGTCCAAAGCCTGAGCCTCATCCATCCACCTCGCAGCTTCTTTAATATTTCCAGCATGCTTAGAGAGACAGAAAGTCAAGTTAGATTCAGTAATCATAAAACAAGCATGTTGTATCTACTCACTGTTTAATACAGTTAGTTAAATTTTTTAGACATTTTTGAACAAATAACTTTCTTCATGAAAGCAACAGATCTTTAAAGAAAAAAAGCAGAAAAATTACTTTCCCTCATTACAGGTCTTTTGGTACTAAACATTTTTCCTGAAAAATGCTTAAAGGACACTGGATAATACCATTCTGATACAATACAATAGTGTAGTTGAGAAATTGTTTTCAAATAGTTAAAAAAGTGGGGGGCAGGGTAAGAACAAGTGGAAGACATTTACAATATCAACGAAATTTATTAGCATGATTTTTAATATGAAAAATGTAATTGTAAACTAAGAATTCACATTTTGCAGTGTATCTGTCCTTTATTGGCTTAAAATCCTTCACAGGGGCTTATTCATATGCAGTAAAAAATCCAAGTAGCCAAACAATACCCTTATCTAGAAATTCACTAAAATTCACTAGGTAATTTTCCATGGATTCTCCATGCATCTTGCCTAATACAAGCTTAACGCTTCAATGTTCAAATCAAAAACATTACAGGAAAGTATAAGCATATGTAAAAGTCATCCGTCATCACAAATGGATAATTAAGAGTAAGCCAGTAAGAACAAACGGTCACTAAGAATAAGCCAAACCTACCTTATAGATTTTTGCCTTCACGAGAAAGAGTTCTATCAAAGTGGGAGTACTTTCTATAGCAGCATTGATATATTCTAGAGCCAGGGATGGCTGTCCAATTTTATCATAATGTTGAGCCAAATAATACTGGACCCAGAGTAAAGTGGTTGGAGGTTCTTCTTTACCGTCATCTGGAGGGAGAAAAATGGAGGGAGTTTTTTTTTTTGTTCGGTTTATTAAAACAACACGCCAGAAGCAGAGTGCTATAGATATAGCCACTGAAGTTAATTCGGCCTCTGTATCACGCTGTCACACCAGACCCGGCAGCGCTTCCAAACACCTGGGTCCAGGTAAGTCCATTGACTTCTAAGTCCGCGGTTTGACAAGACCCGAGCATATACTGTTCCCTTCTCTTACTGCGGTTTTAAGGGAAGGGAAAAGCGAGTTAGTGAGTCAGAAGGGAGTTGCATTTTGTTCCAACTCGTCCCTTAATCAAGGCAGCCAGATGTGCAAGAACACAGTCCATGATGTGCAGTTCCTATTTAAAACGGTTTTAGATGAAAGGTATTGCAAAGAGTTCCGCTAAACACAAATGTTGCACAGTAACAATGTAAAGGATGTCAGCACATTCAGCATTTACGCGTTTTCAACCCATAGACTTGAGCATTTTCAAACAAAACAGACAGTTTGTTCCAAACCCTAGCTTTACAAAGACTTTCTGCCTCCAACTTTGACAAATTCATCATCACTGTTTGCCTAAACGTGTCCTGAAAAACATTCATATACACAAGTTGGTTTTGAAAGTTAAAGAGCTTTGCTTGAAATCCAAAATACTACCGAAGTCTCAAACGTTAAATTCGCTACTCAATGTTAATTATGAAGCATAGCACCTTGCAGGGGGAGAAAAGGGTGTGGGGGCTCTAGTCGTGCCAAAAGGTTCTGGTTCTTCAGTTTATGATATAACTTAACCATGCAATTATATGCAAGCATTCATTCTAAGGTAGCAGAAAATTGTTTATTTGAATGAAATTTAATATCAAAGCAAATACTGAATTAATCTGAACTAACAGTAAGCCATTTTCTTAAACCAGGAAAGCACAAACGTGTTTGAAAGGCTTGGACAAATTTAAACAGATATTAAAGCGGCTATATTGTAGCCTATAGCAATAAATTCAAGGGAAGAGTTTTACAGGAAACTTAGGTGAGAATTTCATAACAAAGTATTGCATTAATGTTTCTGCAAAGCAAGGAAATAACTGGTTATAATGTCAATAAAAATGTCTTTAATAATTAGGATTATCCTGTAAAGTTTAAACGTACATTGTCATTCATGCTGTCTTGATTATTACAGCATTATAATCCATCTACCAAAATTTCAAGACTATCATCTGTTGATATTCCATGCAGAAAAGATTTTTCTTGGAGATTTTCTGTTACAAAGCAGTTGGGCAAACGGCTAAAAATACATCATAAAGCTACCAGAGAGAAAACTGTAAAGCTTGGATTCAATGCATGTAGAACCATACCTCACAACAAAACCGGGAAAATATTTTTTAACTCTCAAACAAAACCCCCAGAAAGACAAAACCCAGCCCCCACCAAAAGCTCAAGAACTCCCTCCCCCTGAAGACTGTGCTACCAATACCTATACCTTTTTGTTTGACATTTCTGTAACTAAAGATTTAACATAGCTTTCAAATTTCAGTGTCCTGGACAATGATACACTCAAGTCTTGAAAATAGAATACTTGAACTCAAAACTGCAAAGACATGACCAAATTTGTCTATCCAGGAAAAATTTTTAGAACAAGTGACTAGACTTTGAATACAGGCTTTATATTTGACAGCTTAAATCCACTCTAAGGATGGCTACGGTTCAGTTCTGTGTCAGGAAAAAAAAGGAAAAAACCCATGATCTCAAATTCTTCACTCCCCACCGACTCCCTGCCTCTGAACGGCCACATAATGCTTACAGCAGGCGCTACTTCCATGAGGTATGACAGTGTTCGCACTCACCATTTGGGTTAAATAACCTGCAGCTTCTTAGAGAGGTTTCATAACCTATCACGAGCTCTTCTATGATTGCCACCTACACATGCAAGACAAGACCAAAAAAAAAAATAAATCTGTGGGCAAGATGGTATTTTATTTCAACCTGAACTACTTGGCGTTACCTAAACTATTTATTTTTGGTAAGAGAATTCTGCAATACTCTGAATTACAATACATAAGGGAATGCACTCAATCTCACCTCTCTTTTTAACAAATTAAGACCAAGACTCCCTTAGTTAACCTGTATGCAGCTTATAATTAGCAAATCTTAGTTTTCTGCATTTACCAACGTGGTACAAGGCTATGTATGCTAGTACTTGATTTTTTTCTAGATATATTAGGCCATAATATACAACAGTACTGATTGAGTGAGCACTGAAGAAAAAAGGAAAGTTTCCTTCATCTCTTTAATGCATCACAGCTACAAGGTAGAAGGTGGAAAAAGCGGGGCGAAAACCTACCTTTTCCTTGTCTTTATATAATGACCTCAGAGTATTGAAGACTGGCGGGCAACCTTTGCTGAAATTCATCCTTAGAAACTTGTCCAGACATTCCTTAAACTTTTCACCTTGAGAGGAAAAAGACCTGTTGATTTTGTTTTACCACACATTACTGGTCAATTGCAGACTGTTTATGCTGTTAAAACATTAGTATGTAAGAAACACAAGCGTTGACCACTACCTGCTCAGCAAAAATGCACTTACCCGACAAAAAGTTTAATGGCAACCTCCTTGGAACTAGTCCCCTTGGGTATTTAGTCCAGGCCTCTTCATAGATCTTTAGCCTCTCCATCATATTAGCTGGAACAGATTTTTACAGTTTACTTTTTCCCCTTCCTTTTTGGCAAGAAGGGAAGGGGGAGGGCGAGGAGAGTGATTTATACTCGGTTAAAAAAAGAACCAGAAAATATAGCAACTAATGACTATATACTTCCTAAACATTAATTTCCATTTTATTCTTTTTAAAACTGCCATACTAAATGATTTCAGGCATTCAGTATCTGTAAATTCCTCTTCCAGCAGTGGAAGACTAACTGCTTATCTCTCATCTTAAAAAGAGTTCCTGCCTTATCGCTGTGCTAAAATCTTCAACAAAGAAAACCATTCAGGAGAATCATGCCTGTTTTTCCAAAACCTGTATTACCTACAACTGAAGATTAAGATAACAGAGACAGTAAAAGAAAAATTCTAAATTAAAACTGTCTTCTACAAAATAATTCTCTTCTTTCAACCACACACAGCAATTACTGCATTTTTTTATTGTTTTGGTTTTAAATAAGACAGGGTAACAATACAAGAAATACTTCCAGCCTTCCTTGAAAAAAACTTTACATCAATATGTACACACTATGACTAACAAAGGCAAAACTTAAATGGGGACATTTTTAAATAATAGTTTTACTTTTTAAAGCAATAAAAATTTTTGATACATATATAAATTCCAAATGCGCAGAAACAGCTTATTCACTACAACGTATCAAATCAATACCTGGTTTAAGTGCCTTTTCTAGACCTTTGTAGTAGGCCCAGTTTTCAGGATTTCTTTCTTGCAGTCCTTTATAGACTTCAACCGCCTCTTCAAGTCTGCCAAGCTGAAGCAGGAGTTCTCCTGTGTGAAATCCAAGAAGTTTTAAATTAAGGTAACAAGATACTGAAGCAGCGTAACATTAATCACTCTACAGTAAAAGACTAGATAACCCTTAACTCCATACAGATTCTAATTTCTCAGAAGAAAATGATCACAGTGGCATCACAAACTAGCTGACAGATATGCTTTTACTTTGACAACAGGTGCAATTAACAATAAGATTCTACAACTCAGCCAGTAACTCTTGAAACTTACTTGAAAATTTAATGTTAAAAGCAAGATGCACGTGTTTTTTTCTCACTTACTGAAGTGACTGGTTACTTTAAGCGCAGTTTTTACTACAGAAGGCAATTAAAAGCAGTACACGGTATTTCATGTATATAGCATCTTGAAAACCAAATTGAAATTGCAGAGCTGCAAATAAAAGAATGTTTCTTCAGTCTGGTATTTCATAAAACTAGCTTCAGTGTTTTAAATCAAGCCATTGGTCTGATTAACGAATTCTCAAGATTCTGCAAGCAAGTTTCCTTTTAATGATACTGCATTACAAGATACAGCCGTTAAAAGTAAAGTCTAGGTCTAACAACTGTATAGAGCATCTTTGCTCATGCTGGAGTTGCAACAATAGCCAATTTCCCATTTCACAATGGGAAACCATATTTTACAAAGCTTTGCTATTGGCAAACGTTAGGTACTAAAAGATTACACACCAGAGCTGACACACTGTCATTCTTAGATTAAGGTAAGATTAAGAGGAAAATGCGAGTCAGCATTACCTCTCTTCTTCCCTACATCACACAACTGATGTAATTTTGTCAAGAGATGCTGCTTCCCACAGATAGGACAACCTGGGGACCACATGCAGTATGTAATGCCAGGGAAAACGCCAATAGTTCACTCACTGAGAATGACAGAATCTGGAAAATAAACCTAAATTCTTTCTTCGAGGTGAAAGTTACAATTTTTATCTAATGGTGGCAAATGCCAGTACTATTTTCAGCGTTTCTCAGTTGTACTTCATGAACAATAGTTTTTGCACATGCACTTAAAATTTGTAGACAACACTCATTTATTAGCAGGCTTTTCTGCAGTATGCACAACAGCTAAGCTAGACCTAACAACGCAACAGCAGCTGTGCCCCAAAAAAATTAATTGGTTGTACCCTGTTGAAAGTGCACCAACTGCAGAATATTTCTGTCCTTTTTTCCTGGTAACTTGCTAAAAGGTTTTGGGGTTTTTTTTTTTTTTTTTTTTTTTTTTTTTTTTTTTTTTTTTTTTTTTGTTTTTTTTTTTTTTTTTTTTTTTTTTTTTGTTTTTTTGGTTTTTGGTTTTTTGGTTTTTTTTTTGTGAAATCCTACTTGAAAAATCCTATTTCAGTACCAGCCTTGAACGTTCACCAAAAACTTAAGAACACGTAGAATGTCAAAAGATCTTTCAGATAAAAGATAAGTTGTAAAAAAACACCCCCATGCCCCAAAAACAAAACTCCTGCTACGATGGCTGAAAAATGGTCTGTGATAGCGTAATCCCTAGACCCATTTCCATTTATATGCAAACCAAGTAACATATTCAGCGACAGCCTGCAATCATTTTCCTTGAGGAAGTACCACACTCCTTCCATAATACTGTCGCTACTCAATTCCGAGGTTCTTTTTGCAAGACTGAGGTTACCGTTAGCAGGAATAGGGAGCTTGCTACAACATCTACGTGACTAATATTATAGAGTGAAAAGATGACTTCTTTTTGCTTCAAGCAATCATCCAAATAGATTCCAGTGCGGGCTGTGAACGACCTTTGCTAGATTGGAAGTTTCACAGAAGCACTGTACAAGCGCCAAGCAGAAGAGGAACAAAGCATGCTTTGAAAGAGCGCACCTGTTAACAGAGCTGTAAGAATGAACTTCCGTCACTCTGCAATTCCAGCTACGGAGTATAAGATACAGCATTCTATTGCTCTGTTATAGTATCACACACTAGAATTCTAGTAATACAGCAACAGAAGCCTACGTTGGGCTGCCCAGCTAAAGAGCCTATTTCCATACACTGCAAGAGTGAATGAGCATAATTAAAAGCCTTCCACTTTGCCAGAGATGATTCTGCCCTTTCTGCAAGCGGTCTCCCTGTCAGGACCGCTGTCAAAGCTGTAACAGCATGGGTCTGGGTACGCTACCCAAACAGAATTTCAGGACATCGATTCAGGATCATCTGTCTGAAACACTCATCAGCTCAAAAGTTTCACAACTGTATGTCTGTACTCTACTGATGTTTTATCAACCTGGGAGGAAGGTACCATAGAGATCGAACAGCTGCAGGCAAGCAGCCCTTTACCACAGCAGAATTAAATAAATTAATCTAAAACCAAATCAAAGATGAAGTTCCAAAAGATGGGAAAAGCTGACAGTGCGGGCATTCCATTGTATACGGTGTGTTTAAATGTACCTTCAAAAAGTAATTACCTTTCGTTTCTTCAACAGCCAATTTATCACATATCTGCTTTTCGTAGGTACAAAGATGCTCCAAGGCTTCTTTATATAGTCCTGCCTCCCGGAGGACTTGATTTTGATACAGCAGCAGCTCGCTGTACTCATAGTCCACTTTATCAGGTGATGTCTACATAGGAAAGCAAGACACACGAAAAAATTCAGCCTTCTACAATGCATTTGGGATTTAATTCCTTTGACTGAAGAAACTGCATAAAGTTTTCACATCATGAAAGGAAGATGCGTTTTATTTTCGGCTTAAGCATCAATCCATACAGGAATTTCATGTTTTCCCTCTTACCTGCTGTGTCTTCCTAAATTCCTCTAAAATTTTTGCTGCCATTTCATAGTCTTCCAGCAGATGGTAAGCAATAGCATAACCAATCCATGATGCTCGCTGTGCAGGTCGGAGCTGAAGTAACTGGTATCTTGTTTCCTGCAAAAAAGTAGCTACTCATTTTCCTGACTTTGTTCTGATGCTCTGTAGAATCCATTAGGCAATACCCTGTCTTCAGCATTCTAATATTTAAGGAATGTCACTAAAAATTAGTTTTCTATAGGCAAATGTATTTTTTTTGAGCCGAAAGAAAGAATAATCTTTGAAACACTATGATGGTCTTGACTGAATTAAAAAAAAACAAAACAAAACACACACACAAAATAACACATCATGACCAACTGAATATTGATGAGTCAGACTAACTTTGTTAATGTATGACACACGTGCTTTTCCTGTCTTACCACTTACGAACAGAATGCAATTAAGGGTACTTTGGTTTGAGTTGCAGGAACATTTACTATATACTGGTGTTTCAAATTCACCTTGGAAGTACACGTGTATTAAATCATTACAAGTGTTGTTAGGCAAAATAGGTCATGCAAGTGCATCCCTATTCTTTTGCAAGAAGATAATTACAGCCGGAAAATGCAACAGATTTGCTTGGTATTGTGCTGTTTTAATCTGAGGGAAAAGTTACTACTTGTTTTGTTACAGACTCCTGAAAGGCATCTTCAAGTAATTTAAAATAAAGGGAAAAAGTTACTACCTACTAAAAAAGCCAAAACAGTCAGAAGTAGGGGTTAAAGAACTAAAACTAGTTACAGCAGTTTGATTAGAATGAAGATCACTCAAATTATTACGAAGTAGGAGAGGGTAGAAGTTAAAGGAAGAAAAAAAAAAACCCTGCAACCTTATTCCGGGTTTTGAGAGTAAAATTACATTCTTCAGAAACCAGCGTTGATCAGTCACGAAATACTGGCTTCTAAGCACATTAACATTTAATCCGTAACGCATTCTCTAACCACGTGTTACTCGTATGTTTAGCAATTATGCATTTGTAGTCACATTTATCCAGACGCCAACAGAACACAGATTTGCAAATGAATTTTGGCACCTATGCTAAGTTTTGGCTATCTTGTCCCAGCAAGAGAGGAGTCAAATTTCTAAACTACTAATATGAAAAAAACCTAGTGACTAAGAGACGTCCTAACTCAGGAATAAGTTCACTGTGTTAGCTGATGGTTCCACACGGCTCTGAGAACAAAACTTGTTCTTGGTATACTAACGCTACGCTAATTTGAAAAGGAAATAATCTAGGAAGAGACCAACTAATGTGTTTTAAAAACCACAACTTTAAAGGCGCAGGGAAAACCTGAAAAGATGAAAACCTGTCATAAAATATTACCCGAAGTCTCTCAGGTAGAAGTCTCAGAGTTTTGGGTTTGGTTTTTTTTTTTGGTTTTTTTTTTTTTTTCAGAAAAAAGGAATACCATATTACACCAGTCTACATCAGCTGAAAAACAGACAAGTTTCCAGGCACAAATTTGGGTGGAACTAAGGGTTTTGTTTTTTTTTTCCATTCAATTACTGTTTGAATTATAAATATTTAGGGTGACCATTATTGTTTTTCCCTGGATGGCACAGTAAGAAACAAACAAATCTTCTATAGTCATTGTTCTGTCTAATCCTAAATGAGCCGTGAATTGATCACGGCAGCACCTATGACTGAGCCTGAACCACACGAACACCTCTGCGATACACGCACTAAACAGAAGCTGCCTCTTTTTAAGAAATGAAGGTATTGGCAAACTAGGTATCAGCTCGCAATTCAAGAAGACAGGAAAAAAAAAATAATCTAACTGCATCAGGAGTAGCATTTGTAGAGAAAACAGTAGAAAGTTTGTGTTCTTCTTTACACAAGTATCACAGCCGTGATGCCACCCCTGGTAGTGGCTGGTCAGCATGAAACATCTCACATGGCAAATACAGACAACCGACAAGGCAGCAAATAACCGGGTGCTGCACTAACAGGCGGAAAGAGGGTTCCAATCTAAGTTACCAAACTGCATTCAGCTCTACCACAAAATAAACAGAAGAAAACAAAATAGTCATCTAAAGATTTTAAGTATTAAATCAAGAGAGAAGAGGGATATTCAGGAGTTCTGATCTACAACCTTCCTGCTCACAGGAAACCTAAGGAACTATTTGGACCCAAAGGAGCTGTCACTAATGCCCAGGTTGGCTGGGAAGCAAAATATGACATTTCATGCAGCATACAAAGCATTCATGCTTTGTACTGTTACCCACTGCCAAGAGAAAAATGGTGGCCACTGATTTAGAGGAGGGATATACAGTAAAAAGTTAGTAAAAAATAGAAACTCCTTTGCCTGAATAGCAGTCATCTGAACACATTGTCTTTTACCTGCAGGAATCCTTCCAAGAAAATAATAAAAACACCAGGGATTGTCTACAGCTGAATTATGCAACATTTAAAGAAAAAAAAGCACACAATTCTGCACTGAGCTGAAAAAGAATCATTTAATATGCCATTAAATCCGTAAAAGTTATAGAAACTGCTCAGTAGAGCATCTGTTTTTACTTCCACAAAGTATTGAGTAGCATATAGCTTTAACACTCTGGATTTTCCTCTGTATATTTTTTTTAAAGTGTCATGAAACAATTTGCCACCTTTGCTGCAGTTCTCTAGAAGTCGCTAATAAATGCAGTACGTATACTTACCCTGTAACCTTCAAGATCCCTCATTTGAATCTGTAGCAGAGAAAGATCTCTCAAGATTTGAAGATTGTCTTTATCCCATTTCAGTGCATTTCTATAGCATTTGATAGCTTCGTCATACTTCTTGTCTGACCTCTGAAGAAGGCCATAGACATGCCAACCTGGAAAACTCTGTTAAGGATTCTACTAAATTCGAGCAGGGAGAAAACAGATCCAACATGGCAGTGACAGAACAGTTGGTAAAAACTCTTAAGCTGTCTTATAAATGGACAGTAACATTTTGACAATCATTACAACTCTTTTCCTCAGTTGTACAAAGAAACTGCTTTCAAACTGAAGACAGAGAACTATTTGCCAGTTATATGTATTGGGTGCATAAAATATGCTGTAAACTTTTTGCATACTGGGGGAGGAAATAAAGTAATAGGGTCTCTGAAAAGACTATCAGGCTTACCCAAACACATTGGCATATTAGTCAACTGAAGGGCTTGCACTTCCTGCATTTTAAGCGTATGATAAGTTGTTATCAATGTAATGCAATTACTAATGTTTTTAAAGCAAATTACATGCTTAAATGACTCGTTCAGGCCACCACAAGTTTAGAGTTGCAGCATAATGATTAAAAAAAAACAAAATACAATGCAAGTCAGAACAATATTTGATCTAACTGTGGCTGCAAGGAGAGCTGCAAAGCGCCTGCCCTTTGGATAGCTTCAACAAAATATTCTTATACATTGGAAACAAAATTTAAAATTCTGAACTTCCAGTTTGAAGCCGAACGGTTCTGGCTTTTGTTGCAATTCTATAAATTAAGCAGTTGTAGAAACAAACGTTTTCCATTCATAAGTAAGAGCCCTATTTCAAAAAGGATACAGACATGACTCTTCAAGTCATTCCTTAGGCCCCTACGCACAAGTTCATAAGCTTCCTCTTTCTTCCCTAGACAGTTTAATGTTAGTCCTTTCATTGCCAAGGTTTCTAGGGGAAAAAAAAAAGATTAAATAACTACCAGTTTTTCATTTTCATACGTTTTTAAGCTTAATATAACAGCTCTAAATATAGCATAAGAGCAAATTTAGACTCACTTATCAGCTTCAAGATTTTGCATTCTTTTTCAAATGGAAAACTATACTGGCAGATCAGTCACTTAAATATATCATACACGACAAAAAACTTTATGCATTACTTCCACCAAAAAGTGAAAAAGTGAAGCAACATTTTATTTTAAAGACACTAAAAACTGTCTGCTCTACAAACATTTTGGAGAAATATTCCCCCCACACACACTTTGAGGGAGCATTATAACTACTCAACTATTTATTCACAACACTGAGACTTCCACACATCCACCAAACTAATCGGCAAAGAAAAAAACCACATTTCTGGACAGTGGAAAGAAATGCTCGACTCAGTATTAAGAACTGATTGAAAATATAGCAAGCGTCAAACACCTTTTTCTTACTATTACAATAAGACTATTCCTTCAGAAAACATGGTAGACCACAGAGCTGACAGACATACAGTGCTGAACAATATTCAATGTCTTCCTTTTGTCTTTCACTTCTACATGAGTGAATAAATCTCCCCTGAGAAGTGATTTAAGCAATACATGCTGGTATTCAGAAAGTTGCACCATGCTATAATGAATATCAGACTTGCAGCATAAAGATAAAGAATGGCAAGCTATGACTACTGGTAAGACCGGTCTCTAAAATTACAAATCTTAACAATAATAAGTACTTAATATGGTGCACGTTTCTGGATGTTCTTACTGCTTTATGGGCAGAAGGTTAACAATAAAGTGCTATAAATACAAAACTTACAAATTATTACTCTATCCTAAAGTGTAGGGGGAGAAAAAGAGAGCACATGCCATTTGAAAACTTACCTCCATGTTCTGCAAACTTTGGGTTAGAAAGGATCTGTTTACAGAACTTCAGCCCATTTCTATACTGCTTATGTTCGTAACACCTCTGTTGAAGAAGAACAGAGTACATTTATTCAAAAAAATTTAGAGCGAAAGTATTTCTGCACTCCCGAAATTAAACATCAGTGCAGCTAGGGCTTTTAGAAAATGTGCTAGTATTTTAATGAACTCTGTTTAATGAGTTTCCTGTGATTAAAAATTCTTTCCATCACCAGGAAAAAATAGTGTATGTTAGTAAGAACATGAATTCAAATGTATAACTGAAGACACATTATCATACAGCAACTTCTTAGATAAGATACCGCAGGAAGCATGAGTGCCTACAGAGATTCAACTTTCCTTTATCATAAAAGCAAACCTTATGTCATAATGCATCTTGGTAAGCGTTCAGCTCACTTTGGCTCAATTATCTTTCACAGAAACACCACGAGAAAACCTCCAACAACCATACAAGCAGGAAAGAAAATGAAATCATTTGAACTTGGCTTAAAATACCTCTAAAAATCAACCTCTTACGATCAATTTGAGTACCACATGTATCTCGTATACATACAAACTTTTAAAACTGGTACACACTATTATCTCACCATACTGGAAATTAAAACGTTCCTCTACGGTTTTATTAAATCCAACTCTAACAATTTGCTTGTGTACGAGTCTCATTTCCTTATGCAAGGCGACCGCAATGCAAAATGGCACACAGCATGAACATTTAAGATCAGTTTTAGTGTTTTACTTCTGTCAATCCACTCCCCGTGTTAATGTTTAAATAGAAGCCAAGGAAGGAAGAAATGATGTTGTAAACACCAATTCATACACTTTAAGTCACTTAAACAAATGCTAGGAATTTCATAGGCTTCACTTCACTGTAATACCAATGCCCCGACTGGAGTATAAGAGCAAAGAAACACACGTTGCTTGAGCAGACCCAGACCCTACGGTACCTAGGCAGTCATTCATAACAGGATCTCACTGACTCTAGCTGACCAGTTCTGGTGGCAGGATAGCTGACGGGAGTGGAAAACTGGGCACAGCCAACACTTTTCAAGTCCTCCTAAATAAGTTGTTGTTCAGGATTCCACTTTTCCTCACACTGCTCCAAATTAACTACACAAGAGCATTCATAAGCATGTGTGGACGCTATTTGTCCTCCAAGCACTCCCATCAAAAAAGTTAGGAGGTCTTCCCATCAAGCAGAAAGTTCTAAAGATAAAACTTTTTAAAGATACATGAATGTTATGGAAAAACTTAAAGAAAACGGCATTATCTACCTCAGCTTCTCTGCTTTATATTACTTTTGCATCATCAAAGGTTCTGTTTAGCATCCAGTTTTCTCTTCCAAAGCACAGATAGAAGCACAGACAATAAACTTCAAAGGTGTAAAAAACTGGTATACCACTAAGTGGATGTATTATTTTCTACGTACTGAAGTCATACAGCTGAAACATCAAGGCTGAAGACCAAGAGGCGTCACAAAATAAGGATCTTCCTCCCCTTATCCTGCTGCCACCCTTTGGAGAAAGGGAATCACAGGAAAGTGAAGAGGAGAAGAGAAGGAAGATGCTCAGAGAAAGCATCCAAAGCAAGATGGACTCAAAGAGGATCCTCTCAACAAAAGGATGATAGAATGGTTTGGATTGGAGGGGACCTTAAAAGACTATCTAGTACAATATCCCTGACATGGGCAGGGACATCTTTCACTACATCAGGTTGGTCAAAGCCCTGTCCAACCTTGCCTTGAACACTTCCAAAAGACAACTCCCTCTATCACCAAGGACAGGAAAAGTCAGCAGGGCAACCACCTAGCGATGGAAAATTAAGGGTTAGGTAAGAGGAAATCTGTATAGGCATCCTTTTTTTTTTTTATTAAACTTAACTGGTTATTATTTACACCTTTTAGTCACTACCTGCTTTCAAGTAGCTGGCTGAGTCACTTTAATCAGCCACTGGTCAGAGCTGACAGAGAGCTTACAGGTGACAACACAACAGGATAAAGCCTTTTTTTTTTTCTTTTTTTTTTTAATTGAAATCATCAGTCATAAAAGTTACCGCCCAGGCCTCCTCCCTGAAAGCAGAACCATCATTTGCTCCCACCTAGATAGGTGTGAAAGCAGCAAAACCTGTCGCAAAAGTGGTGCAGCCACAGGAACTTCAGAACGTGTCTCCGGTGTAAGTAAGGCACTGTCACATGCAGGAGGGGCACTCTGGGGTTTCACAATTTGCCTTTAAGTACAGCTGCTCAGATGCTGGCTATGAACATGAAATCTTATCTCTAAACAGTTCTATTCTACATACTCTAGCAACCAGCCTTTCACCTTGACTTTTAAGGAAAGTCAGCCAAGATAGTATATATGCTAGAGACAGGAAATATTTGCACACAGTTTTGTCAGAGTAATGCAGAACTTACGACGCAAGGTACTTTATAACAGAGTAAACACACTGAGAACCATAACAAATTCTCCCTTTAGGCTGCAGAGAGGAAAAATCTGCGAGTTTGTACCCACCTACGTCTACAGAAGGGTTCCCATCAACCCACAGAACACTGGGTATGACCAATAAATTATCAGGAACTGATCATGTACTTTTATCACCTGAAGTACCAAATGAAGAACTGGCCATAGCTGCCTATCTCCCCCAACAAAGTACCAGAGGTTTCCATTTTCAGGTGTTTCTAGATCAAGACAAGTTGGAGTGATTTCCTAATTACAATTTCTCCAAGCTTTCAGGTTAATACTTCAAGCCTATTTCATTCTGTTAATGGAAGCATTTCAAATTCTGTCATTTTATGAGTTTCCTTATTGTATGTATGTATTCCATTTACACATTTATGTTTTTAACAGTGGAAAGAAGGGAACAACTGAAATTGAGGTCATGTTTCATCCTTCTTCAGAAAAGAAGAGGAAATTGTTTCATCAAAGTAGGTCCAACAGCATCACTGAGATTCCACTACTTGAAGCCACGCATCTACTTATCTCCTTCTCCAAAGCGGTTACAGACTAACAAGCTCAAATAAAGGTGTGAATGAGAGAGAAGGAAGTCAGGAATGCAGCATATACCACCATGGCTGGTACAAACCTTGGTGAATGCGTGGCTTCAAGAAACAGAAATAAAAAACATGAAATAAAAATCTTTTAAGAAAAAGGAGACAGTAAATATTGGAAAGGGGAAAGGAAGAACAAGAAGAATAACACGAGAAAAGATGAGCGTGAGTAATACCCAGCCAGGGAGAGAAAAATCCTTAACAGAGTCAGTAGTCTCTGAATAAGAGAGGAAAAAAGAACAAGTAATAAAAAAAATAATCACAGAAGCAGGAATGGTGACATCTCAAGTATTCTTGGGACATAAAGATGCAGGCTCGCTGGAAGCAGAAATGGTCTTCATCTGGGTAGTATGTTTCCTCCCAGATGAATAACTTCTAGTAGTCGTTCCCAGGCCTCCTACCCCTACTTTAGGACAGCTGTTCTGCAGAAGTTAACATATTTCTCTGCTCCAGAGACCGCTAAAAGAGCACAGTTGCCTCCCCTAAACTAAGCTCCTGCACATATACAATTCCAAAGCCAGCAGTCAGAGCCTGCTTGTGATGTTTGACAGACAAGTGCCCCAGCTATGGCTTGTGACATCACGCAATGAGAAAACATAAAAGCTAAACTTCTAAAAAGTAAGGTTAAGGCTAATGCTTTAGAAGAAAATAATCTGACTCTCCATCAGCACTGAATCTCTATTACACATTTGCTGCCCTTCAAAGCTTCTCCTTTAACAAGTTACCAGATGTTTTAAGACATCTAACAAGCTTTTCTATACGTGCTACGGCCAGAATGACAGCCTACTCCGAACACACCAAGATTCTTTTTATACCCTTTAACTCATTTTCTATATTTATGGCAAGGAAATAGCACCTGCTTTAATACAATTCTACAAAGAATTAATAAGGTAAGGCAGACAGAGTACGACTCCTTCAAAATCATGCGAGACCATAGCAGGTAGGAGAGAATTTGCATTTGCACTGCTCTCCCACCAAGTATTTATTCAATGTATTTGGATGCATGGCAATTACCAGACAGAGACTGACAGTGAAATGATAAGGAACAGAGCTAGCCCGTATTCTCCAGAATGCCAAGGCTGAGGTGGAAGGAGGGCTCCTGTTCTGGTGTTCGGATCCATAAACTTTATCAGGGCATCTGTGCAGAATCAGTCTTTGGCCAGCAGATGTCTTACGCACGCACATGGCTCAGCATGCCAAGTGTGAATGAATTCCTCCACGTTTCTTCCTTGATGGCTGCCATAAAGAAAGGTGAAAAGGCTTCACTATCTACAGCTCACCTACATCTAGAAAGCTAACTGCTAGGGAGAGTTTGTTTCCCCCTCGCCCCAGCTTTCCAGTTTTGAATCTTCCCTCTCCAGTGCATCTACTTTCTAAACCTTGTTATCAAACCTACAGCTAGTGAGTAAGACTGACTCGGATTCTTAAGCAACCGCTCCGGTTGCTCACGAGGCTATACACAAGGGCCACGCTACTGATTACAGTTGCGCTCCTAAGGGCTGCTGACAAGAGCACAGAGATGACTTTTATCCAAACTTAATTCAACATCGTTTTCTTTATATATTGTATAAACAAATACATTTTCACAAGGGCATTTTAAAAACTTTACAGCTGTGAATTTGAAATGTACAGAAGTAGGCTCTGTAATTGTTTGCTACTGGTAAGCAGGCAGCACATTTTACCTCTGACATATTCCTTCCCTCTCAAAATAGATATTTTAATGGTCACGTACATATGTTTCCAACTAAAAAGCAAGGATAGTAGTCAAGCGCAGCATTTTGACATGCAGCTGTGTGTCTCAGCATCAAATACAAAGCACATAGCAGACCAGATTCTGCCATCACAGATGAAATATTTTGCACATATTCACTTCCAGAAGTGCAAATCCTCTTTATCACAAAGCAGCCTTCACATCCTGCAAGCATTTAATAACTAAAGTAAATAATTTAAGAGCCATCCCAACTTAAATTTGCTATTTGTAAGGCATTTTATAATCGCTACACTGCAGATTAAAGTGTCCTGTACATTCAATAACATCCAATAGTTAACAACAGCTCTAATTCAGTGTTAACGCCAGGAGTTACACAGGTCTTACTAGAAGCTTCATAGCACCATGAATCTACACTGACACCAGGTATGACTCAACCCAACCTAAGCAAAGAATCACCTAAATCAAAATACAGAAAGCAGAAAATCGCTTTTCTAGCAGGGGCACTTGAGAAGATACCTATATCCAAACTAGCTGATTCAAGCGTGTTTGAAAACCACTTTGCAGTAGTAAAAAAAATGAAAGTGTCATAAGAGTCCATCCAGGCTGGATTTTGCAGCTGGTTAAACAGGTGAGAAACGGACCCAGAAGAGACTCACGAACAAGCTGAAGACAGTCATAGGAGAACAGCATAAAGAAGAAGTTGCCTTTTGTCTTCTTACCTGGAAGCATGCGAAACTACAAGTTTTTCCTCAAGAATAAGTACCAAAGCAAAGAAGGTACTGTTTGCTCCCCAGAATCATGACTGGGAGCACTGGGGTGTTATTGACTGCTTTTTTTTTATTCTTCCTTGGTCCAGCACAGAAGTGTATAAGAAAGAGTGCAGTGAGAGTAAAAAGGATATAGCAGACTCAAGCGTGTGGGATGGGATCACATTCCCAATTGTTATGCCCTTTGAACTGGAACAGTAACAAAACAATAGCTTGCAATTTCTATCGAAAAGACAGAATTTTGCAAAAAACAACAGCATGAAGAACTTTTAGCTGTTTTCTCTTCTAAGATTACGTATTTTCCCAGGTCACACTTTTAACTCCAATTTAACGCCAATTTTTTAAACTCCCATATCTGCAAATTAATTGAATTAAACCAAATGCAATCTCGAGTACTTTAAAAAAAAAACAAAGCCAAAAACACCACAGGAAATCACTTCTCGCTGACAGTAACTCCGTTAGAGCAAGCATCCTAATTCAGTCAACGCTATGATGGACTAGCCAAATATGATTTTCTTCACCGAATGAGTACCAAAATTGGATTTAGCCCCAAGAGACAGGAGAGACGTAAACTTAACTTCTCATCGCTGGTCCACTGTACTCAGCCTCTCTTCCTCAGCAAGTGACATAGCCTGTGTTATCATAAGAGGCAATACATTGCAGACTATTCCCCATCATATACAAGAGTTACCAGATAAGACAACTGATCTACACATGGGCACAGGTAAATTTTTTACTTGCATCTTAAAGTCCCCAGGAGAAAAGACGATGGAGGACGGGCTGCTCTGCCAAAACAATTCAGGGATTTGACACTCTGCTACCCTCTTCCCTGAGGGTTTGTGAGGCTTGAGCAGAACCAAGGTGGACACATCCTTTCAGCTACGTCAACGTGCTCCTTAGGGGACTCCGCAGTTTCTCCCAGTAGCAGCCGTGATCACGTACACTCGCGGCATCACATAGCGATGCTGGCAACTACAATGCCGTGAGACCTTTGGCAGCAGAAAGTGTTAGCATACTCAGCCTTAGCATTAGCGAAGGTGTGCACTTACAACGCATGATATGCGTGTCTGCCACTCAGATGCTATCTATTTCTTCCAGCACAGTTCAGATGCAGCGACTTAAAAGATAGGAAAGCCCAGGCGCTGCGCTGCTCAAGGCTGTTTTCGAAGCACAGTTACTCTCTCTACAGCTAGACTAGATCAGGTCAAGTCACTAAGGTGCACTAATTCAAGCTAAATGTAGTAAAGAAGATTCTGAAAGCTGGAAGCATTAGGAGCAACTACTCACCATGAATTAGTGAGTCTTTTGAGCACTAACCATATCAAACAGCTCAACAGCTCTAGGCAAAAGCTTCCACCACACCGATTCAGTTTCATGACAAATACAAGATGTATAAACCCAAGGACCAAAAAAAAATATTAAATAAATATGGACCTTACAGATATGTTAATGTTGAAAAAGTCTGGGGCAAACCTGCATAATTTTTTGCTGTCAAATCAAAATGAACCATCCTCTTCCATTGCTTTGCAGTGTTAATGAACAGAACTGTTTCGTATAAGAAACAACTTCAGCAATTGCCTAATCTAAGGGACCAAGAAATCCTCCTCCTGCTCAGCTTCCCTTACTTTTTGGAAGTGACTTTATAACCAGCACTGCTTAGTAGAAGCAGGTTCAAACTGAAATTGGAAGAAAAGAAATAAATGTACCTTTCCATTTAATACTAAGGCACGAAAAAAAATCTGTATATGCTCTTGAATTGGCCTTGTTCTTGCATTTGACAAAATCCGGCTAGAAACAGCTGCTGACAAATAGTTACAGCTCTTCTAGAAGCAAAACTAGAAATCCTTACTCACTGAAGCAAGACTCTTGCTGAAAAATCCATTATTCAACACCAGTTCTGTTGGCCACTACTTGCTTACTTTAATCTCTCCTTTTTGGGGAGAATTATCATGAATTAGGCCTTGTCAACTAAGACCAGCTGACTTTTGTCCACTACCTTGGAACCCCTACCTTCAGGCTTCACCTCTGAATTTAGCGTGAAACTGACTGTACCTCATTAAAAGATCTGGTATGCACAGGGTATACTCGGTTTTTAATGATCATCTGAAACAACTAAGTAAATCAAATCAAATTCCAAGATACGGCATGAAAAGGGCTAAAGGAGCCCACACAATAGGTTGTTCTCGACATTTAAACTCAGCTGTATCTCACAACATAGCCCAAGACACATGGTGAGGCTACTGATGTTTTCTACCCATGTATTATGTCCAGAGTACTCTTCACCCTCAGCTCTGAGGTATGTGAGATGTTGTCTTGTAGCACTGAGCCATTGCAAAATAGTTAAACGTGGATAGTAAGATAAGAAAGGTTGTTCTTCAACATTACAAGGTTTGCTAACTTGATTGTGTGGTATCACAGACGCAAACAGAAATCCTTGTAAGAAGTCTCACTGACCTCAGTTTTAAGGGTGGCAGTGAGTAATTGTTCATTTTCTCTAAAATCCCTATCAGCAAAATCAGAAAAGACGTTAACTCCTTATCACCACTCTTGTTGCGCTGACACAGTGCTGCTGCGTACAAGGGATTTAAACTTGACATACCCAGAAAGTGCAATCAGCAAAACCTCACTAAGAAAGCCTTTGAAAAACAGGAATAAACACAACTGGATCAAATTCTAAGCAAATAAAGGGTAGTCCCATAAAAGCTGGGTTAAGTCTATTGCCCCATATAACATTAGTTTCAGACCATTACAAAAATCACTTTGGGTTCAGCAGAGAGTACCTATAGCCATAAGACCACAAGACTGGCTATGATCTTACAGTCATGAGAAAATTCGGATGTGTTTCTATTGATAGTGTCTTTTACTTTTCTAACTGAAACAGGTAAGGAACAAAATTATGCTACTCCTCAGAAATTTACAACAGGGAATCCTGCTTCTACAATTTCTGACAGCCCCAATGACAACAAACGGCCTAATTTGGTGAACAGGCTTTAGTGACAGCAGTATTGCTCAAGTGATTCCTTAATGGTATCCTAAAGTCTCAAATAACAATTAATTTCTTTAGCAAGCTTGAGAAATATTTCTGCAAAACAAGACCAGCGACTCTGTTTAAAGCAGCATGTCTGTTCTTTACTTCCATCCCAATGTCTCAACCAAGACATAATTTTTCCTACTACTTTTGGCAAAGCCAAGATGGGTGTTCCTTTTGGGAAAGGAAAAACAAGTGAACGACATCTCAACAGCCAAGATCTTGGAAAAGCCCCATTAACAATTCCATGTTTCAGATGAGATAGTATGTGGTGAAACCCCAGTGGTGAACATACTTGATTACTGTACAGCCATGCAAATGCAACAATGATTGCATACAAAATGTGCTAATTTATTTGGTTACTGATAAAAGCGAAATTCTGCAAATCAGTCTTTAATCTTGAATCAAGATCATTTAAGAGGAGATTTCCAAGCCTGCCACCTCAGCAACCTTAAAGTCAGCACCTGAACTTCTATGAGACAGAACATTACTTTTAAAGGCCTAGCACTGGTGAAAGTATTAGTGAAGGAGAAGCACAGGTCTGTCTAGTTTGAAAGTGGAGGGACAGGGAGCAGATTCTGGAATGAAGAAACAGGAAGATGGCCCAGCAGGAGGGACTTGGCATATTTACAGCAAAGACATTGAAGAGACGCTGTTCAACAGGCTTTTTTATCATTAGGAAGTTCCTATATCTTTTAGTAGAATGCTTGTCAAAGCCAGCATGGAAGGGAAGAAGACTGGCTCAAAGATAAATACCCTCAGCACAGCAGCACTACCGTAGAAATGACCAACTAAAGGTGACATTTAAACCCCTCTCTCCTTGGCTATTGCAATGCCCCACTGGAGGACACAGGCCATGCCTCATCAAGCCTGTCTAGCATACAAGGTAACTGATACAGAGATCAAAGATGTATGGCTCTCCAGACATCATAAAGACCCCAGATAATGACCAGTCCTGAACAAACTGAGAAACTCTGATCTGCCTACAATGTAATATACACAAGCCCAGACCAGCATGGCATCTCGCTTCTTCAGTATGCTACTTCTACAGTACGTACTCGAGTTATAAATCAGTAAAACTATTTAAACAAGGCCTGAACTTAGTTCCTCACTTGAACTGTTTGTTTGCATCGTAAAATACGATGTCTTGCTTCTTAAATACTTGGACTTTCTTCTCCCTGCTCAAACCGCATTCAGCTAGAGGCTAAGCCCACTAGCTATGGTGAGAAGCATTTGCACCCGCGTACTCCACCAGAACATAACTGACTCCAAGAACTTTATCCTCTGCTGCTTAAAGGAACTGAAAAACTCTTCCACCTAATATATGGCAACTTCCGTCGCTTTGCGTTTAATATTTCTTCAATACATTTTCAATATATTTAGCTTCTACATCCAAACAAAAGTTAATCGAATATTGTCTTTGGGATTTGTGAAATAAAACTGAACATATTTGATTAATTTTATCTGACTAGATATAGTGGCTGCATAACTTGGCAAAATGCCAGGAATGCTCATTGGTTATATCTGATTTAAAAAAAAATAAGTCAGTCAATCCTACTTGCTATAACTACTACTTTTGCACTTACGCTATAACAGGAGAAAAAAAAAAAATAGAGTAAACTGCTTTTTCCATTACTTTATAGTGCATCCAGCCTTCTGGGTACCAAAAAGTTAACTTCTCCATTCCTTCAACTCCTGTGTCTGCTATTGTACCCTTTCCTCTGCCTCCACCTGAATTCTCCAGTAATCTCTGGACTGCCTTGAGATTACATGTGTCCAAACAAATGATACGGACTCAATTAATTTTAAATGGATCGAAACCAAGAAGGGAAAAATGTAGAGATCCACTTTTGTTCTAAATTTCACAGAACCTCTGAGCAGAGGAACAGGACTATCTATCTTCAGGCTTAGTAGCAAGCAGTTAAAATGGTAAGAACAATATAAGCTAGAAACTTTGTTTTTAATGGAAGTGCACGTTTAAGCAGAATGGTGATCGATAATCCTGTGGGTGGTTTTTTTATTCAAACTAATCATGCAGATCCCTTTCCCTTTGTACTACATGAACACTAAACTGTAACATGCCTTTCAGATGGAAAAATGTTTCCATTAGAACCTCCACATACCTGTAAAGTGACTAGAAGAGGTTAGTCTAGTTAGTGTGTTGCAACACGCAAAGGCAAAGTGCACACGCTTCTGAACTCAGCATTTGTCAGTTCAGTGGAAATGCTGGCTTGCAAGCAAATCCATAGGCAAAAGAAATTTACTGATCATGTAAGATGTTTACTACAAAGCAAACAAAAAAACCCCAAACTCTGGAAGCTAATTATCGCCTTTCGCTATGGAAAGCTGGACAGCTTGGTGCAGCTTTTGCAAGATCTCAACATTTAATGTTTGTGTTACCGGCATACTTCTTAAAAATGGCAAAGAAATGAGGTCTCGGGAACTAAAAACACACACACAAAATCAGTTTGCTTTTTTTCATTTTATGCTTCACTCGCAAAAGCACAAGGCTGTCACCTACTTAACTCCTGTGTTTACTACCTCCATGAAAATCAGAATGTGAATATTTCTGTAAACAGCCTGTGTACCAGTAATTATCTATCTGAAGAGTAATGCATCCTTTCAATACCACTTGGGCTGGTTCCCAAAGCATCTGCTGAAAAAAAAAAAAAATCTCATCCAGGCATGCTCAACTGAACAACTCCGTGGTCTGCCCGGGCCAGGAGACAGCATGTGCCGACCCAGGGCCAGGCAGTCAGGCCACCTTGCTGGCTGGCCGGGGGCTCAGAGGTCCCATCGGGGAGCCAGCTGCCCAGGCTCCTCTTGCTGCTGTTCAGCCACCCGTGGGCCAAAGGAAGAGGTGACAGAGGATACGTCATAACGAAGGGTTACAGTCTGCCGAAAAGGCTGCGTAGACAGAGGAGAGGCTGCAGGAAGAGAGAGGTGGAGTGAAGGCAGAGGAGTAGGTAGGGAAGTAATGTTTCTTTGGACTTGCATCGATAAATGGGACTTCCTAAAAGACGCCTCACTAATTCAAGTCAAACACGTAATCAAAACTTCACAAAGAAGGGTCATTACCCATAACAAGGCAGACAAGTAGGTCATTAGCCAAATTTTCAGTGCGATGAAAACCAACTTCAAGCCTCTTCTATTCACCACGCAATACTAATGCACCTAATCACAGGGCAGTCTTAATACTAGACTACAGGTCACAGGCTCATCCCGGCAAGATACAGGAAAACATCAAAATGCCAGAATAACTTTTAACTTCACCAGTATGTGAAACTCCTGTATTTTTATAAAAGATTTTCAGTTCGAAAAAAAGGAGAAAATTAAAATTGCTTCAGTCTACACAAATCTGCTTGGACTGGGGCACACCCTTCTCTCTTCCGACCTGAACCAAATTGCAAAGCTTTACCCAACACACATGCGCTGAGCCAGCATTTTCTCCAAAGAAACTCTTATTCTTCCCTTGTTCCTGTTCTCCACACAAATACTAAACCAGCCATGCACCAAGCCCAGAAAAAAAAAAACAAAATCCCAAAACCGTCCGTTTTAAACACAGACAGGCTCCTTGATTAAGTTTGTCTTTAGCCACACGAGCTATCGTCAATGCAAAGGAAGATGAGCGAGTGAGTGAGCAAGAAGGCTACTACTTTCCCAGCTCGTAACGCATCAAAAATTACATACTTAGTGTAAGGCCATACCAACTCTCACACAGGACTGTAAGTTTCAAAGGAGAAATAAGCTTTACAGTTCATTGTATCTACTTTTTAATCCTAACTGAAGCTGCATGTCTCATGGTGAGATGCCTGTACTCAAGGATTTCTAGTTCTACAGATTTATTTCATTCTCACAAAGTATTTTGAAAAGAGAAGTGACTGAAGACTACACGGATCCCCCCACTTAAGCGGCAGAAGTTTACAGAGCCATAAGAGTGCTGTTACTCTAAGAGGACTACAGTAGTCATCTTGCTTCTGATCTCTGGAAGGATCCAAAATAGTCATCTAAGCCTCTCTGAAAGAAGATGTAAGATTTTTTGACAAAAGTGACTTTTTTTTTTTTGAGATAAAACAAGAAAGTGCGTGACCCAGATCACAGAATCTTCTAAATAAATCCACTGAAGTTGCTCGCTAGCATAATTCTGTCATATTCAATTTCACCCCAAGTCCTCAGAAACACAGGGTGGCTGCCACACCGCACCAGAGCTGGAACAAGTTCCTTAAGCCGTAACTGAAACGTGCACGCTTTGGCGGTGTTCGGACTGCACGCTATCTCAATCTCATTCTAAAAATCAGGTTTATTGCCTAAATTCCACCGCAGTTTCTTTCATCCGTATGCCGGTTGCCGCCCCAAGAGAAAGAAAAAAAAAAAAAAAAAGAAAAAGAATCGATTGTCAAACTTCAACAAGAGTTAGCTGTAAGTCAAACTTCGGAAAGACTTCAAAAACCTTCATCCTCCTCCACTTCCTCCTTTGAAAGCCATCTTCCCCACCGACCAACAGACCTGGTTACCGTCTACGGCAGAGATCCGAGTTATACAGAGAAAGAACGCAGCCGAGCAAGGCAGCAGGGCTCAGCAGCGCGGCCGCAGACACCAAGCCGATGAATGAAGCGGCCAGGGGGGTATTTTCAGGGAGCCGCCGGGGCACGGAGCAGCGCCCGGGGCCCGGCCACGGCCCTGCCCGGCGGCGGGCACCGGCTGGGGGAAGGGGGGGGGGGGTGTGGGTGGCGCGGGGAGGCGGCTGCCCCCGGCCCCGCGGCTGACAGGCGCCGCTCGGCCCGGCCTGCCCCGGCGGGAGAGCGCCCGACGGGCCGGGGCGACGGTGTCGGGGCCTACGGGGCGGCGCCGGGGCTCCGCTCCCCGCCGTGCCGGGGAACGAGCCGGGGTAGGGCCCGCCGCGGCCGAGCCCGGGCCTCCCCCGCCCCGCCACTCACCAGGATGCGCTTGAAGAGCGCGTTCTCCTTGGGCGGCAAGCTCACCGACGGCATCCTCCCCGCCGCTCCCGTTCCCGCCGCCGAAGGGCTCCCGGGGAGGGGAGGTGGGCGGGCGGGCTGCGTCCCGTCCCCGCTGCTGCTCGGTCGCCGCTACCGGGAGCCTCCCCACCGGAGCCTGGCTACTACCGCCGCCGCCTTCTTCCCACCCCACCCCCCGCCCGCCCTCAAAGCGCCGCGCTCTCGCCGGCCGCCGGCCCGGCCCCTCCCGGCCGCCGGGCTGCCCCGCGCCGCGCCGAGCCCCGGGCGGCGGCTCACGTGGTAACCGAGCAGGCCGGAGAGAGGCGCCGCCAAAATGGCCACCGCCGACGGCTTCCCCAGCCGGGTCACGGCGGCCGGCGCGCATGCGCCGCGACCCCGCGCCGGCGCCGACCCCGCCCTCCACCACCACCCCCACCCCCACCACAGCCCCGGGTGTGCCGGGCCGGGCCGGGCTGGGAGCGGCGCCCCGGCCCGCCCGCTGAGTCAGGGCCCGGCCCCGGCCCGCCGGGCCTCCTACGGGGGAGCGCGGCCCCCCGGAGAGGGGGGGGGGGAGGGAGGGGAGAAGCGGGGCGGGAGGCGGCGGTGCCGGGCGGGGGGCGGTGCGGCCCCTCCCCCGCGGGCGGAGCCGGGCCGAGGCGACAAGATGGCGGCGGCGCTGAGGGCGGTCAAGCGCTGGCGGCTGGCGGCGGCAGCGCCCAGCCTCGGTGAGCGGCGGCGGCGACCCGGTTTGGTTTAGGCGGGTCGTTCTCTGCCCTCGCCCTGGGGGCGTTGGGCGTTAGCCGGTAGCGGCCCGCCGATCGGTCCTCGCCGCGGCCCACCATGCTCTCTGCCTGGGAGGGGACGGGAGCCTCCTGCAGGGGACGGCGAGAGGCGGCGCGGGCGAAAAGATGGGGTGAGGGGGTATGGTTTTGGTGGCCAGAGGAAAGGGAGAGAGCAGCCTGGTGTAGCGGGAGCTGCCCCTGCCCGTGGCAGGGGGGTTGGAACTAGGTGAGCTTTGAGGGCCTTTCCAACCTAAACTGTTTCGTGATTCTGTGGAAAAAAAGCAACGCCCCATCCCTGCTGCCCTCTCCTTCAGGTCAGGGAGTGTGTGCTGCGGTGTGTCTGCAAACGGGTGAGCTATAGCAGCGTTGCGGGGACCGCTTATACGCGATAATTGGGTTTGTTTGGGTGATTTGTTGTTGAGGTTTGTTTGGGGTTTTTCTCCCTCCCACCCCCCCCCCCCCCCCCCCCCCCCCAATTGTATGAGTGTCAATAATCGACTTGGTAGTCTGTAAACACGAGAAACGTTAACACGTTTGTAATCTTCTGCCTTTTTTAGTTTTTACTCGTTCTGCGTTTGTTGCAAAAAAACGTACTTATGACCAACCGAACTGGCTTGGAGTTGGCTTGGCTTTCAGCACCAGTGCTGCCTTGTGGGCTCTTGTAAGTGTCTTCATCTGGTTTTGTTGAACTTAACTATTCCCAAATCAGAGTGATCTGAAGGCAATGGCTACCACCTACTTGGCTGGGGTAACGGATGGTCATAGCAGGTGTCAAGACAAGAATATGTTCAAGGCTGAATGAATATGTTCATTCGTTATGTTTTGCCAAACCAATGTTGTGCTTTTTCTTTATAAAAATGAACAACTGGTTAACCTTCTCTCTGTTTCAAACTTAAAACAGCTACAACAGAAGAATTAATTCTTCAAGCCTGTTGGTTTAAGGCTTTAACATTATTTTCCCCAATGGATCTTAAAAAGGAAAAACAAAATAAAATACTTAGGGATGCGCCTAAGTAATGTTGTGTTTATCAGACTACTAGTGCATTCTTCTCTCCTTTTTCAGCTGTAGTCAATTGATTAACACCCCCTTTTCCTGAGCAAAATGCAGATGTAAGGTGTTCCCTCTTTCAGAGAACTTGGAGGCTTGATGTTGATAAAGCAAGTAGGGTGCAGTAGCTCTCACGAAGAAATGTGCAGCATAAGCAGTGCTCCCATGATGACAACACTTTTCAGGGTGGGGTGGATTCCCTTTGGGGTTTTCCCCATTTTGGGGATGGTGGAGGATTGATTGACAGTAGGACCCCCCCCCCCCCCAGTCAGCCAGCAGAAAATATGTGAGAGAGGTGTGGAAAAAATGCCTCGCTGGACAATTGATAATTTACTCCGTATTGAGCCAGTTATGTGTTGGTTTGCGTTCTGATAATAGGAATTTGGTGTTCTGTAGAAATCTTTGTGTTCTCTGGTTCCAGCTGTGCATTGTATAGCTGTTTGTCATATCCTGCTATTTTATAGCTTTTCAAGCAGCATAACGAAGATGTAATGGAATATGAAAGGAGAAAAGAAGAGAGACAACATAAGTGTACAGGATGTTCATAGTAAGTATGTACATACAGATGCTTTTGATTTAGCTGAACACAAATTCTGCAGAGCTTTGGCTTCTGTTAGCAATCAAGATATCGGATTGACTTATCTTCTTCCTGTATTATTTTCCTTAATACTTTGCATCTTGGCTTTTGCTATTCTTCTAAATCATTCCCAGTTTTAAAGTGATAAGGTGACTGATCTATATTTTCATATATTCATTTTTGTGCATATTCACTGCCGGCTTTCTGTCTGGGACATGCAAACTTTTGGAAAATTAACACATCTCTTGTAGTGTCTATAATAAATGTAGGCTGCAAAGAGAATACCTTACAAGTGCTTTAGTGGCAAGGAGATCAAAGTCACTAAAAATAGTTTGTCTTTGCCTCTTTTTTTTTTATTTTAACAGGTCTACAGTGGGAAACACTTTTCTCAGTTTCACTTGTATATTACACATAAGAATGATATAAAGTCAATGCCGTAGACTTGCATTATAGTGCAGATCATATGTGGTCGTTGTCCTTTTCAATGTGAAAAGTATAATTGTGTTTCTGCCTGTCAAAAATTCTATTGGGCATTTTGGTCTCAGAGCAGTTAATATGCCACGTGAAAGAATTGCTTAAACTAGGCATAGAAAAACATGTAGTGCTCTGGTTGTTTTTCCCAAAAATATTCCTCTCCAGCTAAAAATACAGTATTTTATGAGATGTTTCTAATCGTTGTATCTATTTTCCTTGTTGCTGAGACTTTTTTCCCCTCTTTCTTAGGTTGATGGTATACTCGGTAAGCAGTAACATGATCACCAGTTGACCGACAAGTGAATGAGCACAGCAGAAGTATAAAGTATCGAAATACTTACATGTTCATACATTTCATGTGCAGAATTATGAAATAAATTATAAAGTCTGGAAGAAACTTAGAAAGACTTCTCTTGCTATTTATGTTTCATTCTACTGGTCTTGAAATTGTTTTATGTGGCATTTCTGTTTCATAGTTTATCGACGTGATTTTCAAAGCTCTCTCTTATTATTTTGGAAGGAATATTAAAAAAATTAGACATCAGTTCAGAGAAAGTTCAGCAAATATTCCAGAAGTTAAGGGTACTCTTGCCCTGCTGTCATTTTCATTGCCAAATTTATAAAATAAGTGATAAGCAAATATAAGAATAGGATTTATGGGAAACGTAATAAAACTAATCTGTACAAATGCTGAAATGTGCATTTGCTACTTCACACATCAAAGAGGAAACTTTCAACTCAGTCTTGACTGGGTAGACTTTCAAAGCTTGACCCGCTGACTTAAAGAGAGGCCATAATTAAAATTACACATCTGTTTGCAAGCTTGATCTAGTTCATTGAGTGCTGCTGTTCTTCAGTCCTTTGTGGTCTGGATTGGTGGTTTGGTTGTTTTATTTTTACCTAGAGCAGAAACGAAGCTTGGTCAGAGACAACAAAAGTCAGAGGTGGCCAAGTTTAAATTCTCTGTGGGTCTTTATTATTATTTTTCCTTGCCAGGAAGCTTGCCTTGGTTTTGCTACCGCATGCAAAATTGAAATGTATTCTCTGTTTTCAGAGAGGGAGGATGAAAGCTCAGCCTTGAGTCTTGGAGGCTGTTTAACTGACCTGCGGCTCGTTACTCCGTCCCTTCCTCAGTGGCTGTTACGTAGGTTCTCCCGGGCACAGCTTCGTTTCCGTCTTGTGGCTCTTGAGACTGGTCGTAGGTGCAGCCATACCCTGCTGTTCCCCACGGATCTCTTCCTTGGAAGTGCAGCAGTTGGCAGCTGAGGGGACAGCGCGGGTTCTGCGTGGTTTGTCGAGGTGGAGCGTGTGCTGTGCCGGAGCCAGGGCTCCACGTGTGTGCTGGGGGGAGGCTGGCCTTCCCCTGTCTGCGTTTTTGGAATTGCTCACTGCCTCAGGGGTGAGGCTGCACAGCCGCTGTTGGACTCTAAGGTGAGCGCTGCTGTCTGAATGCTTACGCCTTCTCTTTGTGCATCAAGGTCAGTCAAGGACAAAGGATAGAAAAATGGGAAGATGACAGTGTGGAATTGCAGAGTGGTTCTGACCCTCTGCTCTGTTCTTACGAGACCCCACGTGGAGTACCGTGTCCAGTACTGGGTTCCCCAGCGTAAGCGCAGGGACCTGTTGGAGCAGGTCCAGAGGAGGGGCACAAAGATGATCCGAGGGCTGGAGCACCTCTCTTGTGAGGAGAGGCTGAGAGGGTTGGTGGTGTTCTGTCTGGAGAAGAGAAGGCTCTGGGGAGACCTTATAGCCCCTCCCAGTACCTAAAGGGGGCCTATGGGAAAGATGGGGAGGGACTCTTTAGCGGGGAGTGCAGTGACAGGACAAGGAGTAAGGGTTTTAAGCTGGAAGAGGGTAGATTTAGATTAGATACTAGGAAGAAAATTTTCACTGTGAGGGTGGTGAGGCACTGGCCCAGGCTGCCCAGGGAAGCTGTGGCTGCCCCATCCCTGGAGGTGTCCAAGGCCAGGCTGGATGGGGCTCTGAGCAACCTGGGCTGGTGGGAGGTGTCCCTGCCTATGGCAGGGGGGTGGGAACTCGATCTTCAAGGTCCCTTCCAACCCAAACCATTCTATGAATATGGCATTAAATAATCATTGAGGGATCACCAAAGCTACGTAGAGAGAAGGAACAAGTAAGAGCGTCCAACTGTCTGACGCCGCGGGCAGGAGAAGACCAGCCATACCACAGCTTTAGCAGCCAACCTGGTCCCAGGGCAGCAATTCACCCCCTGGGGCCGAGCCCCGCGTCCTGGCGTTTCGCCCCGGTGCCCTTCGCTGTGCATGTACTCGCTTTCTCCAGCTCTTTTTTCGCCCCCCCCCAGGAATTTCGGCGAAGCAACCCTGAGACCCCATCCCCGCCCCCCGCTCTGCCGGCGGCGACCAGGTGCGGCGGCACGTGGGGCGGGGCGTGGCTAGCGGAGGCCCCGCCCTCCCCCGCCGTGGCCCCGCCCCGCCGTGCCGTGCCGCGCCGGCTGTCTCCTGTCAGGCAGCCCGCCGTGCCCGCACCGCACCGCTCCGCTCCCCGGCTCCCGCCGCCGCCATGTACCTCTGCAGGGCCGCCTCGCAGGCGCTCACCTCTCGCCTCAGCAGGGCTCCCTCCGCCGCGAGCCGCCTCAAGCAGCGTGGTACGCGGGGGGGCCGCCGCGGAGCCCGGCCCGCGGCCGGGTAGAGGTCAAGGGGACGCGGGGTGGGGGGGGGGGGACGGGACGGACGCGGAGGGGGACGGGGACGCGCGAAGGTCGCGCGGGGACGGTTGGGGGGGGGCGGGCGCGCGGCGCGTCCGTTGGCGCGGTCCGTTAGAGCGGGGCGGGCGCGCGGCGCGTCCGTTGGCGCGGTCCGTTACAGCGTTCGGCGTGTGAGGGGAGAAGGGAGGGAGGGAGCCGGGTGCGGCTGCTCGGTCATCCCCGCCGCTGCCTCCGGGAACCGGCCGCCTTCAGACCTCCGCCGCCTCCCGGCGGTTCGCCCCTGCCCCCCCGCGCCCCGCGGGGGCGGCTCGCCCTTGGGAGAAGCGGCGGGGCCGTGGGGTGAAGGGCAGGTGTGACATCCCCCCCTCCCTCCCCGCAGCCGCCCTTGTCTGCACTTCCACCCCCCCCCCCCGAGGGGAAAAACAAAACAAAAAAAATAATGAAGAGGGTTTAAACCCCCTCCCGCCTCCCCCGGTCGGGGGACAGTCGGAGCAGCGGTTTCCTCAGCGGTGGGTTAGCAGGCAGGCAGGCGGGGAGGGAGCGGGAATCCGCCCGGCGTGTTGCAGCCATGGCTTTTGGCGCATCAGGAATTGTGTAACCAGTAGCAAAAAAAAAAAAAAAAAAAAAAAAAAAAAAAAAGCCGATTCTGCCGGGCGTGTTGGATGGTTGCAGGCTCGCTGAGCGCTCTCCTGCCCGTAATCTGCAGCCTTCGGGAAGAAGGCGTTCGTGAGAAACTACTGCAGAACACATATAAATGTAAGAAGATCCATTAGGATGCCTGACTGTGGAAGAGGAGTCTGAAAAGTGTGTCATGAGACAGATGATGCTAAACATAATCTGGCACGCCATGGCAATATTTTGAGATTGAGACTATTTTTGCAGCTACGGATTGCAACGCTCAGAGCCATTTTATGTTTAATGAGCGCCCTTTCAATGAGGCGTTTCTCATCCGTGCCGCTCATCTGGGATGAAGTCACGAAATTCAGCTGAAAGCTTTGTTGGCGAACAGAATTACGTGTGTTTTTCGTGGGTCTCTTTTTGAGATGTACAGAAGAATCCAGGGCTATAGCAAGCATCAAAACTACAGAAGCGGTGAACAAAAATAAATGGCTAACGCTGCTATTATAGCGAATATGTACTCGATCAGGGATAAAATTGTGTAATCCTGCCTGTCTGCCCTGTTGGCCAATACTTGAGGTTATGGGTTATGGGCATGTATCTAAATGCCAGCAGTCCATTTGAGAATGAAAGAACGTGAATTCAAAGGAAAAGGCTTTTTGTTAAAGTGTTATTAAACTGAAGAGGATTTGCTACCTCTGCTGATCGTGACTGCAGCAAGATGGAATAAGGACAGATGAATTCTTTTGCATCCCTTAGGCAGGAACTTTTTTGGGGTCCTTTGCCCCCTCCCCCCCCCCCCCCCCCCCCGCCCCCCCAATTCCTTAAGCAGTTCCTTAGTCTATACAGACTGCATCCAGTACTTGGAAGCTGCTAGGCAGACAGCGTAGTTCACAGAAAGTCTTACGCTTTTAGGAGGAGTTCAGCCATGTACCTCGTTCAGTTAGGCACTATGCCCTGTGTTACTCAGTAGTACTAAACGCTGCTAAGCTGTACCTCTCTGGTTTGTTACAGGTTTTAAAATCATCCCTTCCCATACAAAGTTTAGATTCTGTCATTCTGTTTTGTGATTGTGTTTTAGCATCACTTTACATCAATTTCCGTAATGGTTTTTATAGCACCTCTTCGCCAGATGTCATCTGGGAGCGTTCCTGGCTCTTCTGGAGAGAACATGATTTACTATCTCCTTGCTGGTGTTGCTTCTTTTGGTGGTTTATTTTATGTAAGTGTTTGGGAATTGAGTTGTTTGTGCTTTCTGAGTTGGCATGGTATGCTGTGTGTTCTGGGTTAAAAAGATGGTCAAGACGCAAACCCTCAATAGAATGTGGATGTCGTACCATATAATTAAATGCAGTCTAACCTAAAAATCAGTTTAAGAGAGCTAGAGAAACTGAATGCCTATTGCTTGCCTATTTTACTGTTAACTTTGATATCTAGTGCTGTTGTAATTCTTAGTGGAAAGCATATTTAAAACTATGTGAAATGAGCATGTCCAAAGATGAAGTAAAGCACCTGCCTCTAACCCCTTGGCTTTTCTTGTCAACCACAAACATTACGAATATATCAAAGTGGGCAAGACAGATGTGAAGTAAGCTGTCTGAAGCCACAAAGGGAAGATTATGAACCTTGTTAATTGGGGCACAAAAAAAGATAAGAATATTAATTACTTAGAAAAAGCTTTCGTAAACATCTGCTTCTTCAAGCTTTTCGGTAATCATTCTCTTCCCTGCATCTAAATATATGAGACTCTGTGGTTCATGTCCCTAAAGCCTCCATTTCATAGCTCCCTTCCACCACCCCCCTAAGATTTCAGATAGTGACTAGAACATCCCTGAGAGGTACATGTTTCTCTGTCCCACAGAATAATCTTCTTGAATGGTAAGTAGCTTCTACTTGTTCAAAATACCGAACTTGTGTGGTTGCATATCTGGAGGAATTACAAATTCTCTTGCTGTCACCTTTTTTACCTTTTTTTTTTTTAAATTGTCTTTTAAAATGCTGTGTTCAATTCCTGAAGCACTTCAAAAGCTGCATGGTATACTGTATTTGCTTTTGAACAATGGAGAAATACGAAATGTGTAAATATGTTAGTATAGCAAAATAGTTTGTTGTTTGTTTTTTTTAAAACCCTGCTTAGCATAATTTGATACGGCTTTTAAGATGAGCTTAAAAACCCTTCTCTCCCTCTCCTGTCTGTTTATTTGGTAACTTTGTAGGGATGTGGCAATAAGTTTAGGTATAATTTCCTTTCAGGCCTACAGAGTAGTCAGTTCATCCCGCAGCAACTATATCGAACATATGAATATTCTTCATGAGAGAGCTGAGGGGCGGAAAAACAAGGGTGAGTTGAGCTCTTGTCTTGTGTTTCCTGGGTACACAAGGATCTGGAACAGATTTCTAGATTGTCTAATCAGGCCTTAACCCTGCCCAAGTCCTTGTCTGAGCTCTGTGAGTGGGAGTAAAGACAGAGGTGGTTGTGCAGTGTTCTGTTACAAAGTTACTTCTGCACAAATTTGGCAAATGGCCTTAATGTTTAGGCAGCGAATCTGGCCTGTGATCAACCTGCAGGAGTCTCTTTGGATAGAGAGTTGATGTGTGAACCATTAATTGTATATTGGGTATTTGCGTTTGATTTACTGGAACCTTAATGAAACTTGACTAAATGCATAATGCTGTCAAAATCAGTTTTGTTTTTTGCTTGTTGTGGGGGAATGAGATAATACCATTTTCTCAGTCAACAGTTTGGCTCCAGGCCACATGCCATCAGGGAACACAGTTCAATAGGGAAAAAAAACCCCTATGTTTTTAAAAAAATATAGTAAATTGGAATCATTTTTTGTCCCACAACTTTGATTTTGTCCTTCTGAATTTAGGACTAAATGAAAAGCAGACACCACCTAAATGTATGGCAAATCTTTACTTAGCTCTTCGTGCTTAAATAATTAGACCATGTTAGTTCAAATACTTGTAATGGAATGTTGTCTCTGTCTACATCAATTAGTGTTACGTCAGCATTAATATAAAAGATAGAACTTTGGCAAGCATGGCCTTGCTAGGAAAAGCAATTAGAAAAAATGACTTCTTAAGGATCTTTATATTTTTATTTAGTTGTTTTTTAAAAAATAAATAATTATTTAATGAAGCCATAGCACTTGAAGCTGAATTGATTTAATGTGTTTGCATGCACATGAAGAATAGATTTGAATAAAGTATGCTGAGTTTAGGTTTTGTTTTCAATGTGAGAACATGCTTTGAATTGTCTGCCTAAAGGCAGACTTCTTTTGAAGTTGTTAGTCTTGAAGTTCCACAATACATCCTTTAGTTTTAGACCTTCAAAATTATAGATTTTAAGATTTTAAATGGCAAAACACCTTAATTTCCTTTTTCTTAAGCAGCTGGAAGCAATACAGTTTTCAAACTTAATTCTTTAAATGCTGGGAATTCGGCCACAATTTTCATGCGATCCTTCCTTGTCCCTAAAATAAAAAAATCTAACCAGGACCAGCGTAGGTATTTTCTTGTAGTGACCTAGTTGTCTGCTCTTCAGGGAAGAATTGAGAGTTACACTCGTTACGTTCTGACTAACATAGTCAGAAGAACATGGTAGATGTGAAAGCATTAAGCGAACCTTCCAAGGCACTCAAAATGATGTCAGTATATTCCCTCTTTTCTCTTAAGGTTCACTTCTGCAAGGTACTGAGTTTTAACCCTAGTCTACCAAAATGTTTGGGATACCCGCAGAGTCAGTGGTGCTGTTGACCCCACTGAAGGCTATACCTGTGTTGCCCGAGACTGGGGTAAGAGTACTCAGTGCTCTGTAACTTACCGAATTCAGACTTTGGGTACTCTCCAGACATCCCATAATCTGATCCCTTGCACTGCTTAGTAACTTACATAAATGTCACAACCAATGGCAGATGATTACTGCCTCCCTTATTATTGATAATAAGAAGTCCAAAACATTTCTAAGGCTATACAGTGAACACAGTTAAAACTTGTTCCCTATATTATTTTCAATATTGGACTTCTGAATAAAAGCTCAACCCAGAGTTTTTAATTGGACTTCTGAGTAGCTAATTCCAATTCATAATACAAAACTACTGTTGAATCAGCTCTTTTTAAAATCCTTCTTTATTCCCAACTGTATCCTCCCAAAAGAGGTGTCTGCTCTTTTCCTATGGAATCCTCATTGTGCTTTCTCCAAAAAAATTAACATCTCTCCTCCTCCCCTTTTTTCCCCTGTTCCCTGCATAGTCATATTTTTGTGTGTATCTTGTCAGAGTGTTACCTTAGTATTGCTTTTCCCAGAAGTGCCGCTGCAGCTTCTTTCCCTACGCATTCTTTAGATTCAGTTAGTTCTTATGCTTTTTCACAGTTAGCATTGCTGATAAGAGCGATTAAAAATTCTGTTCTCAAAGTAAGCTAGTATTTTTTAGGGTCACATAAAATGAAGCCTATTAGTTTACTTATTTATAAGCTATAAACCAATGCTGGTAACAATATGAAGTGGTGGATAGAAAAGCAGCGTGCCAGACAGCACAGTCATGGCATATTTGCTACATGTCCTATGGTAAGAGAAGAACTTTCTAGCTGGAAGAACTTAATACTAGGGAGCAGCTGATCAGAGAGAGACTCTCCTGATCCGAATGATTTTTCTGGCTTCTCATCCCGAGGAAAATTCTCCCCTTGTGCCCAAACGCAAAATGTCTATTATAAAGAACTGCATGTAGCAGTTGACAAGGCTGTCAAAACAAGAGAAACAATCCGATGCTATTCTAGGCTTGTTTGTTTATTAGAAGGTTGAAATGATATTTAATGGTATTTTAATTAATGATATCAGACATTTTTAAAAAATCTAATAGCAAATTTTCTGTAGCTCTTCTTAACTGAAAGCTGCTCTCAAATTTAGGGAGGGATTTAAAAAAGCCCCCGACAGAATCCTGACTCGAAGTAGCAGTAGGAAATCTGAGACATCATTTGAACTGTAAAATGATGTTTGCCTTGCAGAACATTCTACTTGCTTATTTAGCAAATATTGAGTTTTGTCTTCCATTTGCATGTGTCTCCTTTAACCTTGTTCCTGATTTCCTTCTTTTTTAGCAATGACTTTTCTTCTTAACGTGATGCAAGCTGATTCAATCTTTCTAATCGATACTCTGCTTTTACACTTTCCAGACTAAAATACAAGGGAAATCTCTTTCCAAACCCGAGGAAGTTAAATACAAACAAAGGACAGTCGTTCACCATTGCGTACCTTGCAGCCTACCTTGGGATGACTTTATACCTTCTATTGTAAAACTCCATACTTGTGAGACTTTAAAAGAACTACCTATGTTTGCAAGGCCAAACCATATTGAGCTTATTACTGAATCTGCTTTGTAGAAGGCAGTTCCGAGATTGAGAAGCTGGCTGTTCTGAATGAATGCACTCGATGTTTGACTGTCCAATAAAGTGTACTGAATGCTGAGCTTGGCTGTTAGTCTGTTCTTTGTGTAATCAATTTAGTTTTTTTGAAATACAGCATTCTCTTAAAGGGACATGATCAGGTTGCGTAATACAAAGCTTTGATTTTTACTGAGCAATGAATAGACTTGCATTTAAACCTGAACACAAAAAGATAGGCTTGCACTCGCATGAGAAAACCAAGAATTAAAATACATCTGTTTAGTTTTTAAACAGATAGAAAAGAATAAAATAAATTCTGACTATGTCTCTTTAAGGTCTTTCCTTTCCTTTCTATTCTCACTTAGTTTACACTGTATTACAAACTTTATTTCCAGTTCCATTTTTTCACATGGTGAGTTGGTTCTAGCGGTAAACTTGCAATGAACACTTGGTATATAACTTTCTTCTGTTAACTTCATCTTAGTGCATGTTTGCATGGTGATTGTGCATCTTTGCTTTGTGCTCTTAGTTCTTAGTGACTTGTTTCAGCTGAGTTTGGAGTAATGCATGGTTGGGAGACACTGGGTTTTTTGGATTCTAAAGAGTCTGACCCACAGCAGTGCAGACAAGTCTTTTAAGACAGCTGGGACTTGTAAAAGGAAAATGGTCCGTCATAAGTGGTCATACCTCCAGTAAAGTGAACGCTGACCACTGAAAATTAGCGAGTTATTTTCTTACTTATATACACGTAGTTTCAGTAAGGGTCCCCTGTTTTATTCTGCCTCACAGCCCTTTCTTACTTGAGTGCTATGGCTCTTGCAGTGGTCACAGTGCATTCAGTATAGCTTTAAAGAAAGCAGGGTGAATAGGGATAGCAGAGTACCTGTGGCAGTGTCGAGCTAAGAGGTGGCACAAAACTCGTCTGTAAACTAATCGCTTGTTGGGCTTGGCGGTGTTGGAGCTATTGCCAGCCAAGTTAGCCACCTTGAAAATAGCCCTGCGCAAACTGGATGCGCATCTTGGCTCGCGCTGTTTCTAAGCTGTGAGCCTGATGGATGATAAACTGTGTAAGAGCTTCCAAGTATGGTAGCAAATGCCTTGTTCACAGCGTGGTAACTCCACTGCTGGGTGTGAACTGGACAAGAATCCTGCTCCCTGTGACACCCGTGAGTGCATTATCACCGGCCCTTTCAGCAGAGCGGGTTTGGAGCAACACTTGGGGTCCTTTTTTAGCCTTCCCTGCACTCCCACCTCTTGCAGTCACTTGCTTTAAGCCACAGTTTCTTTTCTTATTACACTGAAGCAGTTATGAAACTCGGTAATTAAGAATATGGTTTCCTCATCTTGTAAACATCTTTTTTTTGGTGCCACATTAGACAATATGGGGGGGGGTTAATTACTGATTTCTTGACTTTGTTTGTAAATTCTGATCCCAAAGCTTAGCTTCCCATTCTAAATTTAAGTGAGGATGATGGTAAAAAGTAGCTGGTGAATTTGTGTTGCATGCATGCCCTTTACTCTCTATTGTATTAAATAAATCCTTAGAAGGTGACGAAGAAGAGACGGCGGAAGTCACTGACGCAGAGACAGCCACGGAAGAGGCTGGTGCGGTAGCTGCTGCTGGACCCGCAGCACAGGATGAGAGTGCCGGGGTATCCCCAGAAACTGGAGGGGAGACTGACTTACCGGCTCCAGATGCATCCCCTGCTGTGGAGGAAGCACAGCAGGAAGCTGCTGCTAATTTGGAAGTTACTACTAATTCAGAAGCTGCTGCAGTACAAGGTTAACTTATGAATGCGGTTTTTGCGTGTGTGTGTGTGTTGTGGGTTCTAAAACTCTGCCTCTTACTACAGAACGTTAAGAACAAACGTCAGTGTTCCTAATGGAGTTTGTCCTGCAGTGAAAACTAATTCAGGTGTCACCTTGACATAATCGTCAGCGTAAAGTAATTAAGTTTATTAAATCAGTGTCTCTAAAAGCTTGCTGCCTGTGGCACCAAAGTTACTGTCTAGAACCAGTAGAACGAAAGTTTATTTTACCACCCCATTCTATTTCTCTTCTTTAGGATCTTATATTAAGGTGAGCATGCAATGTGATGGGTTAAACAGTTGTTTCGGTGACCTGGTTCTTAAGGGTTTGGTAAGGAATATAAACACTTTATTTCCGTGGCCATTCCTAAGGTATTCACGCTAAATAATTACAGCTATTCCGTCAATGCAACTGCAACAGAATCCTGCATAGCAACCAAAATGTTGTCAGGATCGCAGTGTTAAGGATATACTAGGCTCAAAATTTCAAAATTCAATAAAATATATGGTATAAAACACTTAAATCAATTAGTGGCTACGTATTCAGTATTTTGAGTGTCAGGGTGTTTGAAATATTTTGGTTTACAGTATGTTTAACAAAATCACAATAATACAAACACAAACCTATCCATAAATTGCACAAAATATGGGATTATAATTTAACTTGATTTTTGAAGCTATTTGGGTTTTTTTTTAACTGCTAACCTGCAAGGATAGAGCAATGGTTTATCCTCGTACCTCTTGATTTGTTCAGCCAAGGTTGGAAGGGACACACATAAAGCAATCGCAATTTCTCAGTTGATAGGAAAGCAGCAAACATTCGCATCTGGTGTCTTCAGTTAAAAAACCAACGAAACAAATCAACAAAAAGCTTGCCGGCCTATCATGAAAGAGCAACTTTAATTATTGCTTTGGAAGGGAAGGCTTCAGCCTGGCTGTGGGGAGTATAAAAACCACTGAAGCGGTTTTCAGCTTGACTTAAACATGGAATCTTTACTGCACTCCTATGTTTGACTTAGTCTGAGAAAACAAACACCTACTTGAGAGGATATCTCTAAAACACAGGTCAAACCGAGATCAAAAGTATTTTGACTGCTAGTCCATGGGAGGTTATCACAGTACCTTGAAAGGTATTAGCAGATTCCAGAATTATTTTTGCCTTTTTACTTGGTGACTGCAGTGAGGAATGGATGCATCTTAATTGCCTTTTTAACAAACGAACTTGAGAAGTGGTGCAGCGCTTCAAATGGCTGACTTTTGTGAAAGGTCTAGGTATGAATGGGATTTTAAATCGTGCGTGAATAGCTCCTGTGCTTGCCTGCAAAACAATCCGTTACAAATAACATTTTAAAACAATACTTGGTCCAACCTGCTAAAGGTAATATATCTAATAAAAAGTACAAGTAAGTATATTTGTAGTGACTATTGCTGTTTACATTTAAAAAAATATTTATAATGTAGTACTTAATATACCTAGAGCCTTAAAAATTTCAAATTTTATGGAATATTTAGACCATTTCATTTAGAAAGGAAGAGGTCTGATATATGTTAAAGTTAGTGAATTAGAACTGTTAAGAGATGTAAGATGTTTTAAAATGTTCTGCAACATTTAGCTCTGTTGCTCTACAGACCGATTGCAAAATTTCGTATGTATGAAAATTACATACGTATACATACAGAGAACACAAATGTGTGGTTATACATGGATGTGCAAAAAACCCAAAACCAAAAAAAAAAAAAAGACTTTAAGAAAGGTACTTAATAGTTAATCAGAGTAATTTTCAATTTTAGAAAGTTAATTACAATTGGACCTGGCTGGAATTTTCTCCTTGCTTCAGTTTAAGCCATTTACAACCCACTGCCGGTATCCGGAATTCTGTGAAATAGTGTTGCCGAAAAAAGTACTGTGAACGTAACTCTGTTTCTAAGGTTTTAGCTTCCTCTAAATTCTAGTTTTCTGTACCTTTTCGTTACTTGAGCTGTTGCGCTGTCACTCTTGGTTACTGCCTGATGCTGCTAAGTTTCCTGCTGTTCTCCTTCTACTGTACTCTGTGTCTGGGGACTGTAAATTACGATCAATTAGTCTTCGGGTAGAACAAATGCTATCAAATGCACAGGTTGGCAAGCTGCTGTTTGGATTACGCAGTGTGGTTGCATCTGTGACTTTTAGTTTTTGGATTGCCGCTGTGCAATTTTCTCCGACTCTAGTGTTGAGGCTTGAGGCTTTGGCGTTCTCAACGGGAATAGCGAAAGCAATGAGCCCAAAACCGTGCTTTCTTGGACTCCTGACTTCTGCAGCGTAGGTTCTCTGCTAATTTTGTAAGTATTGAAGGACGTGGTCTCTTCTCTGTTATTTCAAACGCCGTTTGAGTGAGTGACTAGATTTGGGGAGGATTAGTGTGTGAATGAATGTGCCAGGGTTTTCCATGTTCAGCTTCAAATGGCATTACAATGCCAGTTGTCTGCAGCCTAGAGAAACAAATATGGGCTGCGCTGGCCAGGGGTTACTGTGTTCTGGACAGGACTTTTGCTGACCCGATCGCACAGTGATGCCAGGCAGACAAAACCAACACCCGACGTGATCAGCGTACGGTGTTTTTGCTTGGTAAGTTACCAAACTCTGGGTGCGTATTCAAATGCTCTGACACTGGGAGTGTTTTGAAGGTTGCTGAAAAGTCCTCAAAGTCATTTGCAATTGCTCATGCTTATTCAGAGTCTTTCAGAATGATGTTGCTCAGTAGAAGAAACACATCCTTCTGGGCATTTGTTGGTGTGAGAGGGAGGAAGAGCTGTGCGACCTGCAGCTCTTTACAGCCTCAGGTGCTGGGGTAAGATGCAGCGCGGATAGGGCTGGGCAGACCTCATCCCTTATGATTCCACCGCTTGCTCACGCTTGGACCTCATGAAAATAACTACACTTTTTTTTTTCCCCTCTCTTCTCAACTTCACTTGTCTAGATCAGAAGCGCCAGGCCTGTTATCTGCCATTTTCATACCCGTAATGTCATGGCATGAAATGGGTCTCTGGGTGTGCAGTGGTGTAACAGCAGACAGATGGAATCAGGGAAAGTATTCATATCACCTGATGAAATCTGTGCTTAGTCACCAACTGAATAAAGGCTTTCTATTCTGAATCTCCTCTTAGAGGATTTTTTTTTTCTTCATTGATTGTGGTAGACTAAGCCAGTGAAATTAGGCTCTAAAAAATGGAATTATGTGAATATTATCCTCCTGGGGATGCATCCGTATCTGTGGAACTTCTGTTGGGTATTTGTTGTTCACATTTATCACTTTCTTTATCTGTCCTTGGGCTGCTGCGTTTATCTTTCATCTCTCTGATTGCCGTACACTGGCCACTAGTGTCTTCTCTCTTCCTCCTGTTTTTCCTTCATAAAACTGAGCTTGTAGATGAGTCGACGTAGCATAACTGGAAAATCTCTGTAGGGAGAATGTGAACAATATTTAGAAAAGACCTCTGAAAAAGTTGTCATCATCTGAAGACACAAGCTGGTAAATGGAGAGACTGTTTCAGTTTTGAACATCCCAGCTGAAAAGAATATTTTACAGCATGCACTGGGCTGGGGAGGAAGATTCCAGTAAAACAGAAAAAACCCTAAAACTTCCCAGCTAAGAGTGCAAACAAATAAGTGGGGGAGAACTACATAAAATAACTGTTTTCCTATTTGTCTATTGTAAAACAAGGGGACAAGTAGCTTCTCAGAAAAAGATTAAAGCTGGTAAGAGGACATAAAGTGAATAATGCCTAAATGATTGTCACGATTAAGCAGAAAATGGACTTGCTGCTTTTTACTCATAAAATATTTATATAGCTCATTGTCAAGACTCAAAAAGAATCCTAAAATAACTTTTTTGCCTCACTTTTATTAAAAGGCTTTTTAGGACTTCTGAAGGGTTTCATACATCAAATTATTAGTGCGTTTTCATATAGGCTGTTTATGTTAACTTGCACTAATTTTCCTTGTGATCCATTCCAATCAGTGGCTAGATGTTTAAAACAACCGACCAACCGCAATGTGAATTGCTTCTCATGGCTACAAATTCTTGTTACAGAATATAAAATGATATCCTTGAAATCATGTGAGGTATTACAAACTATCCTAGATTTATGTGGTGTGCACTGTTAGGCTTTCATTCTGGCCATGACAGGCATCTCTGAATCTTTTTTTAATCATCCATTGTAGAATAAGCTCTCTTGAAGTGAGTCTTCTGGTCATTAGTATGAACTAACGAGGCTTTTCTTGTGTGACCTACATTAGGCACAAACAACCTGTGAAATGTTTGGTTGGTTGAAGTTGTCTCTTTTCTTGTTGTATGGAGTGAAGACATTTTTTTCTGTTGTTTCTTAAAAATGTGCTTCGTAACGCCATGGTTTAGGCTCTCAGCTGGACCTCGTGGATTTTTCTCTGGATTACTTCTGGATGGCTTGCAAAAAAGAAAAAAGTTGTCATATTTTTATAGTGGCAGGATTATTAGAAATCCCAGCCTTCCTTTGTTCGTCAGTTTCTCAAAGACCTTGGGCTCTGAGCCTCTGGTTCAGGTTGAACTTACGGAATAGCTGAAATGCCAAAGGGAGAAAACTCCTGATGCCCGGTGGGCTCCAGGGAGGCATTGCTAGGCCGGGAAGGCTGAGGCTGCCTTCGTGCCCTGGCCAAACAGCACGGTGCTCGGGCCAGGGCAGTTCCGCAAACGATTTCTTGAGAGCAATGTGGGCTTCGACAGTCGCCAGCCACTAAGTTGTGTGGCTAAGTCCCGTGTGTTCAAGGAACTGATCGGACTGGAAAATAATCAGTGCTTTTCTAAGTAATTGTCAGTTCCCTGATTTGCTTTAGCACGTAGAGCTGAGAGGTTTATTTTTTCCTGCCTGAAGCTCAAGTGCTGAATTCACTGTCGGAAAGAGGCATCGGTCTGTGGTTAACCATCTAGTAGATTATTTTTTTTTTTCTCCTTTTTAAGCCCAATGTTTTAAGTGTTAAGCGGTTTTCCTTTCTGCAGAAATGGATAACTTACTCTAGCTCGTTATATTCTTAAGTGGTCACTGAATAAAATGCCAGTGAGCGGAGAGAGAGCATTTCAAGTTCCTGAGTGATGTTCCTGGTGCTTGGGGTGTTCCTGGTGGGTATCCCGCAAGCCCTCCATGCCAAGCTCCCCGTGTCTTCCTGGCCAATGAAACCTGAAGCACCTGCTCACTTTACAGAGACATATGCACAGTTTTGCCTATTTTGTCCCCAAACGGCCTCGGTGATGGTTATTTCCCCCTCTTCCTGTTGCTGATGTGGCTGGTGGGGGAGTTGAGCCCCTGTAAGCAGAGGGAGGAGGTGCTGAACCCAAGTCAGCCGTACCTGGGGTGGCAGGTGGCTTCTGATGGAAGGAAGGAAGGAAGGGGACCTTAGCTGCCACCACCACCGCAGGATTTAGAACAAAAGCCATTGTCCAACGAACTTCTTTTCCGTTTTCCTTAAAGCTGATGATGGAACCAAAATATGTTGAGTTGGTCTTATAGGTAACCACAGTTTCTTACTCCTACTGCTGTGTTCTGCCCTGGATTAGATCTGAGGGAGCTGGGTACCCCCACCTCTTGTGCTCTATTTTGCAGTCTTTCTCGAATACATTCTTGAAGTACTTTTCAAACATGGCAGAATTTGACTTTTTAAAAGTGAATTCTGCTCCACTGTCAGTTTTCCATTAGCGAGTCTTTAAACTATGACATGAACGGGGAATTTTTCGCCCTGCCTATCCTAACATTTCAGGGTACACCCTGAGACCCTCAGTGGACTTCACTGAGGAGAAGCTTTATGTAAACAAAAGCATCACATTACAGTGTGAGTAGTTCTCTGAAAGACTGTAAATGAAATATTGTTTCTGCTTTCACAATTAAATTTAACCTGGTTTTTTTTGTTTGTTTTCTTCCCCCATCTTTGGAATGAGTGTGTGATATTGGTTATGTTATAGGCAGCTTGAAATATCAAAGCCTTGTTTTATGCCCCAGCTTTGTTTCGTATGCTCCAGGCAGATTCCATTTGTATTATGCTGGCTAACTTGTATTATTTCAGCTTTATAAAGCCAAATTCTTCTGCAAATAAGATTTTTTAAAGTAATTGAACCTGACGTTCTGCATTACAGATACCAGCCTCATTCTGACTGCTTGAAAAAAATAATAATTCTTGATGTGAAGGATACTGCTTTAAGTGAAATGCTTCACTCAGAAAAGTGTATTTTAAAATATCTTTAAAAATTGTAGGAAACCACTGCCTGTTCAGATTTTTTTTGGTTGCTGTTTATAACTGGAAATATCACTTTAAAAATGAATCAAAGGATTAGGATTAGAATAAAAATAAGATAGTTTTAAATATATTAGTAGGGAAATACAAAACCGGGGGAAAAATATGGCCTGTACTCCTGAGAAGGCTGTGGTTTTCTGGTATGATTTTGTTATGAAACTTCTAACCTAGGGGGGGAGAACTCCCCACCTGTCCCTGAGCAAGAAAAAAATTGAATAGAGCTTTCATTTTAAAATCTGGAACAGCTATCTTCTCCATATATGTTGTAAATAAGGAAAACATACTTACTAAGACACTTAAAAATACAAGGTAAAAGCTTAAACTCTGGTAAGATTTAAAAATATAGTATACAAGTTAGTTTAATTATGCCTATGGGCTGTTTGTATCATTCATCTATAAATTAGTATCAGTAGGTACTATAAAGGATAAAGTTTCAACACAAAAGCACTCTGAACAAGGAGAGCATTTGCAGCAGTGCTGAGCTGACTGGCCAAAGGTGGTAAAACTTTTGCTGTGGGAGTGAAATTCTGAATTCCAAGGGTGCCCTCACGGTTTTTTAAAAATTTGGGCTTTTCCTTCTTTTAATGCTGCTCTATGAGAGACAGCTTTGTCTGTTTTTACATATTAAGAGAACGATGTATTTCTTTCACGAGGTAAAGTGCTTCACCCGCATGAGGGAAGAGGAAAGCAGTTCTTTCCTTTTTTAGAATAATTTCTTTCCATACGTAAAATAAGTTTTGTCTGTTTTCTTAACAATTAGTCGCAAACTAGCTGCTACTTCAGTGGAAGCGTGAAGACCTAACCCTCACATTAACACGGTTGATTTTTTTTTTTTTTTCTGAAGGGCTGCTGTAAGCTTTAAAGCGGCAGGTTAAATTAGCGTTGAAGAAACGTGGGAGTTGGAACACAGGGAAGGTGTACCGTGCTCCCAGAGTAGTCCGAGCTTGCTGAGACAGAGCAGCAGAACTTCTCACTCCCGACTTGTCTGCTTACTCCTCTTGGCAACGCTGACATGGCTGTAGAGGTGTAGAATAAGGAAAGAAGTCAACTATTTGTTTCTCCTTCTTCTCCTTCATCTCATACGTCCTACTGCTTTCTTCAGGAATTGCGGTCAATGAAAGCTGACATATGAGATAATACATACGGATTGGACAATCGGTGGTTTGCTCTGTTAGCTTTCACATGTGGTATGTGGTAAGAAACACAGCCTGGAAAAATCCAGCTTTAGGGACACTGAACCCTACAGCCTGACAACATACGCCCCGTAGGAAAGCTATCAGAAACAGCACCTTCTGCAAAAATTCTTGCAAGAACCACGTTCTTGGCTGATTTCAGATTCCGCTTATGGTCGTCAGTGCCATCTCAGCTCGCTCCGTGCTTCCCTTTCACCCGCCTGCTTCGAGATCATCCTATAGCGTGTTGTTTCCCAGGCGGCAGGACGTGACTGCCCCTGCCAGCCCGTTTAATTTCAGACTACAGCTTTGTGTCCCAGACAAAAATCCAGGCTGATTCTGCAGAACAACTCCCTCAGGAAAGTGGGGAAGCTTGTAAATGCTTGAAAGCTTTGGGGGAAGAGGCCGTGCAAGCAGTAGGGTCTGGGTTCTGAAAGTCAGTCCCCGTGTGGGGGGTTTTGTGTTGGGTTTTTTTTTATTATTAGCAGGAGAAAGTAAGTCTGTGTAGGTTATTTTTTATTATTATTTTTTATTATTAGCTGGAGCAAAGATGAGTCAGTCACACAGGGCATGCAGCTCCCTGCTTGTCATGGTTCTCTGTTCTGCTGGGGGAATGCTGAGCTCGCTAAAATTCACACAATTCAATTGGCGATCATGAGGATGCAGAAGCACCCTGGATTTGTTTTCTGTTCTGCTGTGAACACACAGAAATGTAGAGTCCCGCGCTCGCAGTGCTGCAACTTTAGCACTTGTAAGAGTAAAAATGTGTCTTTAAAGATTGCAGGAATAATTACTTTGTACAGGAAGCAGCTTTCTTTTTTCATTGAAATGATAGGGATAGTTTCCTAAAAATTATATTTCTATGTGGAACTAGATGTTGGGTATTGTGCTAAGCTGCTGCCTTATCTAAAAAATAAAAGCAACCAAAAAAAAACCCCAAAACAACACAAACCCCCAAAACCAAAAACCTAATTTCCTTTTGTCTGTAAAATCAATTTCCTTTTCTGTATTTACTCAACTCAAACCAGATGTGTTGTCATAACATAAGTGGTTCGGTATTGTGTTTGGTGCATATGTAATGCGCTGCTGGTGCTTGCCCAGTCATGTTCTGTTCCCGCATGTGCAATTTGGAAGGAGGTGTTTCTTCTCAAAACGGTTATCTCGTAAAGCGGAGGAGCTGAAGACAGCCTGAGAGTGCGTATAGCCACCCTGGGCAGAAGCAGGCTGTGTTTTTGTGAGGGTTCCGTGTTACACGTGAGCAGCGGGCATTGCGAAGATGTCGAGTTCTGTAGTGAGGGCTGCGTTGTGGAAATATGTCAGGGGTGTAGCTAGCCTGCGGACGTTTGTCCTCAAAGTCCTCGGTATGTTCAAATCCCTTTGAATGCTTTCAGAGCAGCTGTTGGTGCAATACGCAAAGCCTAACCGCTTGCCTGCAGTTAGTAAAGGTGATTAGTTTGATTTCTCCGAGGCCTGAAGTTCTTTTATATTACCTTTTGTTGAAATCGCAAGAAAATTAAGCTCCTAATTCAGATCTGTAAGTGAAATAGTGTATACAAATGCCCAGCAAAATTGAAGAAAAGTGTAGCCGCTGATATTGGGACTTAGCTGCTTATCCCGGGGGAAAACTTAAAATTGACAAATGCCTGGTGAAGAAGAAAAAAGAAAAATATCAGTTTTTCAGAAAAAAATAGCTAATATTATACACAAAGGCTGAGATTTTCCTACCAGTGTAATACCTTGTATGAAACCATGGAGAGTATAGCTTCTGTAGAGTAATGGATCCTACTAAGATGAGGGAGACACGGCGGCACACCAAACACTCAACGAAACGATAAAATTATAAAACCATTTAACTCCAGTGCTATTGATGAATGATGTGGGGTTTTTTTCTCCCCTACGGAATCCAGAAAAAAACCCCAACCAACCCCACTTTTGTGCATATAAGAATAAACTTAACAAATCAAGAAAGTTCCCATTTTTGGCAGATTTTAAATTGTATGGGTCCGGGTGAATCATCATTTGACTGAGACCGATCTGGAACGCTACAAGGGGGTGTTTTGTTACAGATGTTAAGGAGCTGTTAGTAGTATTGCATAATATCGATAATAAAGCAGCTGGGCATTCAGCAGAAAACGTAACGTGGACAGCACTTAAATACCATGTGTCTTCATGGCAGAGCAGCAGTTGCACAAAGCAGATCATTTTGTTCAGTGAAAGCCTGTAGAAATTGTAAGAAAACTGGCATAAATAGACAAAATTGGTCGTAGTCGTTGCTGCACAAGGAAATACCGGGACTTCAGAATTTCCAACTGATCATCATTCAGAAAACAACACAGAACCAGTGGAGATGCTGTAACTCCTCTACAACAACTATATTTTGGAAAAAAAAAAAGCTTAAATTTTGTAGTATTTGAACTAACAGAGTTAGAAGTGATTTCAGTTACATCTATTAATTGCTGGAGAGTTTCACCACAGGCTTATTAACAACTTCGCAATAATTGAACGGGCAGAAGAGAAGGATCCTTCTTCCAAGGATTATGGACAATGAGTCATCGTTGTACCAGGCATAGATTAAAAACTCTTTTATGAAATCAGGTGTTACTGCAGGATTTTACGTGGAACAACTGCGAGAGATTAAGCTGGACTGAAAAAATGTGAAATGCATGCAGATTTATAAAAAAAAGTTGGGGGAGGGGGGGGAAGGAGAGAATAGTACTGAGATGAAATTTAACATCCAGGGAAAAAAAAAGGAGATGAGAGGATAGAGAAAAATGTGTTGACTTTGTGAGTGGGCTACAGAGCACTAGTTCCAAGACGGAGCCATGTACAAACCACCAGAAAATGCACCAAGATTTGTTTCGGTATGTCAGATTAATGCTCGAAATAGCCTTCATGGTTATAGATTGGTTCTCATTTTCGTGGTGGTCAAAGCACCAAGAGACGCTTAGACAGCTTGCTGTAGTTGCAGTAGGCCAAAGAAATGATGCCAAAATGATCTTCATGGGCAAGTCTGAATCTTTGCTGGAGATAATGCCTTAAGGCATGGATCATGACCTGGTGAAGCTGCCACCTCTGGTGCTGCCTTGAGTGCGCTTGGACCCCCAGCTGCTGCCAGCTTTCTCTTCTTGAAATGAATACTTCAGCTGCGCCGCCTGGAAGGTGGCTCCTGTGAAACTCCAGCCACGTGTGCTCAAGGAACGGACGTGAAAGCCGCTCAGATTTCTAAAAAATGAAAGTGCCAGCTGGAGTTTTCTGCAGACTGAGGACAATTGCTCATGTGTACAGACACAGGTTTTCAAAAATGCAATGCCTGTCGCAGCAAGGCGCTTTGTATTTTAGGGAGTGACAGCTACTCTGCAGAGACCTCGGATGGACATATTGGGAGGGATCCATATTTTGTTGCAGCAGACTGCCTTTCTGTTAGCCGTAAAGAGTACTTCAGACCGGAGAAATCGCTCAGTACAAGTGCTGTATGTGTTAACATTTGTTTTCAAGGCAGGTATTCCTGTGGGTGACAAATAATCACAATTCCCATTCAAAGGAAATGAGGTTTACTTGCTTACTGCTCTACCCTTCTTAGTGCAAAAGAAATTAAAACACTGAAACACCACAAGAAATAAACAAAAATTAGCAAGATGAAATACTGTAAGCCAGAGAGCAAGTTTTTTGGTAATATAAACTAAATGTTTACTAAAATGTTTACTAAATGTACTGGTTTTACTGTGTAGCTGTTCCCTATAAAGACAAAGGTAGCAATTCCCAATTTTTTTTTTTCTGTCGTTTCTTCAAAGTTGTCAGTATTCTGCAAAATAACGTGAAATAGTTGATGTTCAGAATGTGCTGTATTTAAATAGCTGCAAGCTGATATTTGGGAAAAGGCATGGGATGCTAGCTCCACGGGATTCCTGTTTATGGCTCTTACTGAACTTCTAATGGAGCTGTTTAGTTAGCTGTATTTAATATATGTGTATCTTAGTATAGGGCTCCATTTGTAACAATGAAGTCCCTGCAAACCTTATCCTGCCGAGCAGTTAAGGTGTGCGATGATGGAGACCTCCAACAGAAAGGTTGGAAGAATATGGTAAGAGAGAATTTACTCCAGTAAAATTTAACACGTAACTGCTGGGTGAGGTGTCCGCTCTCCCTGCAGAGTGTATCTGTATATAGATATTACCGATTACAGACTTTTAATACAGACAGAATGCTTTACGCTTAAGGAGCACTGAAAAAGGGCTAGCTGGCAATCAAGCTACCCTGGAATCGCAGCCTGAACCTTCAGCCTGATGTTAAGGATATTTCTACATTAAAACTACCCGTGACATCTTTGCAGGGTTAGGTGAAGCGCATGAGTAATGCTCTATGGGGTGGATCTGACTAGGCTTGTTTCCACGGAAACTTTACCATCAGTGTCTTGCCCATCGTTAATAGTTTGACAGAAATCAGAAAATAAAATGAGAGTATCTGCAAGAGAATGTACATGTTGGAGAATACTTAACTCTGCCTAAAGACATGAAAATAGCTCCTGTTCATAGTTTTCTGCTCCAGGGTTGGGAAGGGTCAGACTTTCCCTGGAATCCCACTTGCAAACTTTTATTTGCATGATAAAATGTAATCATCTGATAGATCCTGTTGCCTTCAGCTCCTTCAAACATGTATGTTAGGCAGATACCTCATGCCTTGTGAGCCCCGACTGCTCGCCTTCATTTGTGCCAGTGAATGAAAAGACAAGACAATTATCTCTCTAATTTGATTCGTAGAGACTGTGAGTGACGTCTTGGATGTTGCAGCTTCTTCTGCCCACGAGGAAAACTTAGACAGTGTCAAGGAAGGAGTAGCCTCAGCAGCTCAAGAGACTTCTGAGACATCCTCGAGGAGCCAGGACGTTGATGCTGAGGAGTCGGGGCAAACTTCAGAAGGTGCAGGAGTACAGCTGCGTCTCAAATGTTTTGTCTCTGAAAAGCTCTAATGGCTGTTTGCACGGAACGAGCCTGCAAGAGCATGCAGAACTCAAGTGACGCAACGTGGCCGCTAGCGATGACTGTGTCTGGCGACATAGTGTTAGCAGAAAAAAATTAATTTTGAAATCACACACCACGCAGTAGAAATAGGTATTGCGAAGCTGGACGGCGGGGGTGTTTTGAGCTCAGTGCCCTGCTAAGCGGCTAGATGTAAAGTTCATTAAGAACAAGAAATTCTCCCTTGTGCTTCATATGATGTAACACACTTTTTTAACGTCTGACTTAATTTGGACGACAGTATTCTCTTAAATTACATTGCTGTGAAGAAAAATAGAGAGCATGTGGTATTTATAAACCTTACAGTGTTTCGGTGAAGCTGTAAACAATCTTATATTGCGATTGAAGTTGAACGATATAATTGAATGCAAAGAAAAATGTGTGTTAAAATCATCACTGCGGGGATTTTCAAAGGAGTTTAGAAATTTGGCCTCTAAACTCTTTTACAATTAGAATTAAAAAGCTGAAAGGAAAAATGTCTGTATACCTAATATGACTGGGTAAATTGTATCCCTTTAGTCCAAGGGATCCTTTGGACTAAAGGAAACAACTTAGTAGACTATTTGTCATCAAATAAGTTGTTTCCAATGTTTCTCATTGGTGTCTTGTCTCCATTTTCAGTTTCTGTGGAGGAGAAGACACCTGAAGAAGCTGCTAAGGAACCCTAAAGGTACCCAGTACAATTGCAGCATGTCGTTTCCCACTGTTCACCTCTCTTTTTTTTCTCAGTTAGCGGCAATTGCAGCATGCGGTCAGTCTGCACATGCGCTCTGATGGTGAACTTGTATTTGTGCTCCCAACAAGTACACTGCAAAAAAGAACTGAAGTGAAGTATTTCTTACTGTTTGGGACCATTGCTGGCATCTTTTAGAGGCTAGGGAGCAAACCTTTCCTGTATCAATTGTCACGCTGGGCATTTATTTACGGCTTTGTCTTAGTCCCATGCAAACTGGATAAAGACTCAAGAGCTGTAACTTTCTTCTAGGTAAAAAGTGTTCTTTGGACATTGATTTAAATTATATGGATACTGGACTTGCGGATTATTGCCTTATACAAGTGAACTCTTCTCTTCTTATCCTCACTGTAAACACAGTGAAGCTGTAACCTTCTGGACCGTTTTTGTTTAAAGATGTTTTTTCACAATTAGTCTCTCTGCACTTGTAGTTTGTGCTAATGAAAAATATTGAATAGGCTATTCTTACTGTTTTTCTAGTATCTTGCTCAGTTGGCTTTATTACTTTATAGAATAGAAAACTTTGTCCACAGTATTCTTTCTTCTTTGCTACTCCCTGTGACCCCCTTTCCAAAATGGACTGTAAGACGGTAATAGAAACCTGAGGGAAAAAAAAATTTGGCTGAAATATGAACACGAATCTTAGTAGAAAAGATATTAACTAGAATAGAAACAACTGAAAGCTGAGCAAACAAGCAGCCCAGGTCAGGAATTCTCAAAATTATTTTTGCTGCTAGTTAACAATTCATACACTAATTCTTGGAGCACCGGTGCAAGAAGAGAAGGAGACAGAGCAAAGTTAGTTATTTTTCATTGCATCCTCAAAACGCATGTTCTAAATACACTTATACAACCTTATCGTTATGTTCTGAGTCCTTTGCAAATGCATGTTTGCTTATTCCATCATCCACTGCAATATAAAATAAGGTAATGCCTCTTATCTTCTTGTGATAAAAGGTCAATATTGTTCTTAAACTGCATGGTCTTTTTTCCATGTTGCTTTAGCATTCAAAACTAAGAAAAAAAAAAATTAAAGCAAAGCCAACCCCACGATTATAAAATAATTTACAAAATGCTAGTGTTAAGATAAGTTCCTCTACCAAATAGAGTTTTTGTGTTTTACTGGGAATAACGGTGTGAAGGGAACAGATATTTCATGAATGTGAGTGAGATGTGCAAAAAAGTTGCAAACGTGTGCCTCTCAAAGCTGTTATTTTTGGTCAAAGTGAAAGCTAAGGGCACCTGAGGATACCACACCAGAAAAATAAGTTACCAAGAAATTCTTTCCACTCTGGGACACATAAATGCAGCGATATAGAGAAAGCAATAGAGTTAGGAATCTTTTTTTTTTTCCCTGTAAACATCTTGCACCCCTGAAAATTTTTGCATTGTTATTCCAGATTTTGATGTAGACAGTGAATACCCAATATAGCCAATCCAATTAATGAAGGCAGAGACAGTAACCGACAGGGGTAGGAATGGGACGGAAGGCAAGCCGTAGGAAGCACCTTTGATGGAAAGAATTGAAAACAGATGAAACTTCAACCAGAATACAGGTCCACTGAATTCTGCTTAAACTGCTTGGGCTCTTTTTGACAAAAAAAACCCCCTCTTTTTTGACAAAAAAACCCCTACTTTTTATGAACATAGCATCACAAGTTTACAAAAAGGGTCTCTTACTGAGTTCCCATTTGATCTTGTTGGGGGGAAAAAAGGTTTACAAAACATTTTACTACTTTGTGCTGGAAGATTGGTGGCTGACTTTTTCCAATTTACAAGTCGAAAGTCAGAATGCATTCCCAGTGAGGAAAGATTATTTTTTTTTTAGTGTATGTTTTGATTGTAAGCACTTTAGGGTATGGACTTTAACTTTGAGTTTGCATTAAAACACATAGTTTTTAAGGAATTCAAAGAAAACAAAATCAAAAGAATGTTGATGTGAGAATCAAGTATCCAGTTAACATAATGCCAGGGACATTAAGACAAACAAAAAATCCTTCTATAGGTATATCAGCGAGAAAAGAAAGACTAGGGAAAATGTAGGCCCTCTCCGGAAGGATATGCAAGAACTGGTCACCCGGGACAGTGACAGAGCTGAGGTACTCAATGACTTTTTTGCCTCAGTCTTCACAGACAAGGACAGCAGCCGCACTGCCCAAGACGCAGTTTGCAAAGGAGAGGATTGGGAAAACGGAGCACCGCCCACTGTAGATGAAGATAAAGTGAGAGACCACCTGAGGAACCTGAAGGTGCACAAGTCCGTGGGACCTGATGAGATACATCCGCGGGTCCTGAGGGAACTGGCAGATCAAGTCGCGAAGCCACTAGCCATCATATTTGAGAAGTCGTGGCAGTCTGGCGAGGTTCCTGCTGACTGGAAAAGGGGAAACATAACCCCTATTTTCAAAAAGGGAAACAAGGAAGACCCGGGGAACTACAGGCCAGTCAGTCTCACCTCTGTGCCTGGCAAGATCATGGAGCAGATCCTCCTGGAAACTCTGCTGAGGCACACAGAAAACAAGGAGGTGATTGGCGAGAGCCAACATGGCTTCACCAAGGGCAAGTCACGCCTGACAAATTTGGTGGCCTTCTATGAAGGGGTTACAGTGGCAGTGGACAAGGGAAGATCTGCTGATGTCATCTACCTGGACTTGTGCAAAGCGTTTGACACTGTTCCACACGATATCCTGGTCTCTAAATTGAAGAGACATGGATTCGATAAATGGAGCACTCGGTGGATAAAGAACTGGCTGGATGGTCGCACTCAAAGGGTTGCGGTCAACGGCTCGGTGTCCAAGTGGAGAGCAGTGACGAGTGGCGTTCCTCAGGGGTCGGTACTGGGACCCGTACTGTTCAACATCTTTGTTAGTGACATGGACAGTGGGGTAGAGTGCACCCTCAGCAAGTTTGCTGATGATACCAAGCTGTTTGGCGAGGTAGACACGCTGGAGGGGAGGGATGCCATCCAGAGGGACCTGGACAGGCTGGAGAGGTGGGCCCAAGCCAACCTCATGCAGTTCAACAAGGCCAAGTGCAAGGTCCTACATCTGGGTCGGGGCAATCCCAAGCACAAATACAGGCTCAGCGGGGAATGGCTGGAGAGCAGCCCTGTGGAGAAGGACCTGGGGGTGATGATTGATGAGAAGCTCGACATGAGCAAGCAGTGTGCGATCGCAGCCCAGAAGGCCAACCATATCCTGGGCTGCATCAAAAGAAGTGTGGCCAGCAGGTCAAGGGAGGTGATTCTGCCCCTCTACTCTGCTCTCGTGAGACCCCACCTGGAGTACTGCGTCCAGCTCTGGAGTCCCCAACATAAGAAGGACATGGACCTGCTGGAGCGTGTCCAGAGGAGAGCCACGAGGATGATCGGAGGGCTGGAGCACCTCTCCTATGAGGAGAGGCTGAGAGAGTTGTGGCTGTTCAGCCTGGAGAAGAGAAGGCTCCGGGGAGATCTTATTGCAGTCTTCCAGTACCTAAAGGGGGCCTACAGGAGAGCTGGGGAAGGACTTTTTACACGGGCATGTAGTGATAGGACGAGGGGGAATGGCTTTAAGCTGGAAGAGGGCAGGTTTAGATTAAACATTAGGAAGAAGTTTTTCACTTTAAGGGTGGTGAGGCACTGGAACAGGTTGCCCAGAGAGGTTGTTGAAGCCCCATCCCTGGAGGTGTTCAAGGCCAGGCTGGACGTGGCCTTGGGCAACCTGGTCTAGTGAGAGGTATCCCTGCCCGTGGCAGGGGGGTTGGAACTCGATGATCTTCAAGGTCCCTTCCAACCTAAACCATTCTATGATTCTATGATTCTATGATTTAAAAAAATACTAATTACTTGGTGAAGGGATAGAAGTAGTAGTAATGGATGAAGTCCTCAGGTGAAGCCTTGAATTGATGCTGAGAGCACGCCTGAGTAAGAACGTACTACTGTTCCCCTTTCTTTTCAGAGCACAGCAGTTCTGCTGTGTGTGGCTGTTGGCCCCGAACTCACACAGCTATGAAGCTACTGAGATCAGTAATCTCAGCAAACGCAATTGGTTTTACCTCGTGCTTGAAGTTAAGCAAGTAACTATTTGTAGGAGTAAGGCTTACTGGAATGCCTCCAGCACGCAGGGGAATTCATTTATACCTGAGCAACACCGCTGAAGATGAGAGATTCCCTGAAATTGGGCTTTGTTGGGGGTAGCAGAGCAAGTTTTCACAAGCCGTCAGATAAGCATGATTTACGCAGCGGTAGTGTTTATATGCTGTATATACGTGTGTGTATATGTCATTCACTTAACTGATAACCTGCAGTCAAGTTTACAGTGTGCTTTGAATGTTTGCAAAGAAAAAGACCTGATGAATCAAGTCTGTTGCTAAACATCGCTTATTGTTGCTTCCTCTAAACCAGATTCTTTTTTCTTTTTCCCAGTAAGCAGTGCTGAAGCCTTTGAAAAGGAAATATTTGTGGCAATCAACCAGCTGCTTCCTGTGTGAAACCTCATACTCTTCCTTGGAGACCTAAAAGAAATTGTGCAGTTTGTCATACCATACACTGCTCATTAGGACCAGTATTCGTTGCTCCAACAGACAACCTAATATGATCTAAATTGGCTAGAGAGACGCTTCTGTGATTAACATCTCTGCTTTAGAAAGTAGCATCCAGTAATAACTGTCAAAGCACCACCCAACATGTAATAAATACACGTGCTAAGAGAAGCAGTAGACTTAACTGAAACCATGTCAAGTGAACTCGTTCTAGGTCTTTGTTGTCTTGTTATGTACATAGATTTCTTACTTTCGGTCCAAACTGTGCTGCATAATTATCCCATTGTAACATTCCATGCTAAAATGTAAGTAAAAGGTTTTAACTAAGTTAAAAACTTATACAAATTGCCTGTTAGTATTTTTAAATTGGGTCTCGGGGAAAATAACAACCTTGTATGCTCCCAAGTTTGGATTTGCAATTGTAAGCATACAACATTTGGCTGCACAAGATCTAATTTTCCCCCTGCATAAACATTTTAGGTGCTTCCCTTCCTTGCACAATAATATCCAGGAGTAAACATTTTTAAGGCTCCTGCTTTGAGAACAAAACCCATTTGCAAGTAGTGGCAATAGGTACTATAGAGCATGAAAATCAAAATAACGCCGGTTGAAGTTATCACGATTGATCGAAGTGGTGGCTCCTACCTGGAGGGCGCTGGGCCCTGTTCCTACCAAACCTCATGTGGCTTGTTGTAGTCTTTCTATGTTGTTCTGCCTTAGCAATGACATGCAGCGGTGGGATAACAACTCGGAGCTTTGAAAGAACACTCTTGTACAAATCACGAGCAATTTAGGCTATGGTAAAGCTCCTCTCTGAGCGCTCACAGATGGCCAGCAAAATCCCTGTGGAAGGCTATGCCACAGGTGTTCAAATGGACAAGGATTCTTAGGGACTAATAAAGAACAGAATAGCTAAATAATCTTGTCTTGTTAGTGTTACCTTACTAATGAAAACAAATCTATAATGAATAATGGGTTTGTAGAACACTGTTCTCCCAACTGGCCATTGTGCTATGTGCATGTGCATGAGTGCGCATCTACTACAAAATTTTTATGGACACCCATTCTAGCCCTCACAGAATGGTGATAATTCTAAACCAGGGCCAAATAAGGTGTATTATACACAATTTATATAGAAAGTATGAATTATAAGGTGCATCTGACTGCCTTCTCTTCAAGCAGACCTTTGGAAAAATGTTGAAAGGGAAATTACAGCATTATGACATTCCTACCCATGGCACAAAGCCACACATGCTCCTTCCCCCATTGTAAAACAAATTATAACAGCATCCCAACAAAAATGCAGCCTATTGTCCCTGTACCTGCTTAGGAATAACTGGAATAATGCAGAGGCAACATCAGGCTCCTGAGCTTCAAGAAGCCATACCACAGCCTTCTGCTTAAAGGGTAAGCCACTGTGATGAAAAGCAATTTTTGTAGACAAAGCTACTGGAATAAAAGTCTTAGACTGCTATTTTTTTGGATGGGAGTCTGTCTTTATTTATCTGGTAGATTAAACGTCCTATGACAGATGCATACTCTTAAATGTTCCATTTCATCATTTGCACTAATGCCCAGTGAAAGAAACTGTTTCTAATTTCTGCAGCTGGCAGTAGGGTTTCTGAAATTGTAGGCTTTGCTGAATGTCCCTTTATCTCTGGAACTGCTCTGGTACATGGCAACAAATGCCTGAAGAATTGAAGCACAACCTACGATGTGCTTTCCAAAGCTTTAAATCTTTCTGATTTCAAAAAATGTAAGAGTCCCAGGATAGCCTGTACATATGCTTCATGTCAGACATCCTTCTTTTTTTTTTTTAAAAAAAAAAAAAAAAAAAGACACCACTCTTGAAAGCCAAAGGAACTAGGAATATATTAAAAACTCTAGCTGTGATGAAATGTAGCACAGCACGGTCTGCTTCAGCACTTGATTATCCTAGATTAACAACGGAGATACTTTGCAATTAGCAGATGGCTGCTCTTCAAAATAAATAGCCAATAACTGCACGCAGAATGCCTTGTTGCTTAATCAGAAATTCTTTGTCTTACTGGTTTAGGTGGTCTCTGGCCATCATTGATCACTTCTATCAGTCATGTCAGTATGGAGTCCAATTACCACACAGATTAATATTTTTCTGTCCTTCACCTCCAGAAAAAGTGAATTTTTGAGTTGCTGCACAAAGGCTGTGATGAACCACAGAAAATGGTGACAGAGTTTTGGCTCATTATGGAGGAGAAGATCCCAGCAGACAGCAGACACAATGCAAGGCTAAAGGAGATGGGGGGGAAAGGTTTGCTCTTGACAATACACTTCAAAGCTCAAAGTAAAACTTGAGATTCCCGAATTTGTCCAAACCGAAAATTGCTCCTCTGCAGCCAGCAAGTATGTGTGAAAGCGGCTGGCAAAGCATTTCGCCTCCCTCCAGCGCTAGTTCACGTGAAGGATGACAGCCAGCCCGTTGCTGCTGGCAGCAGTTTACTTAGCTGAAATGCTGGAGGCAGGCGAAGTCCACTTAACAGTTTCAGTTTTACTCTTTGCCTGTGTTAATGTCGACATAGATTTTCAATTTTACTTTCATTTGCTTCTTAAAAACATAAGAAAATTACTTAAAAAGATCACTCAAACTGCAAGTTGGTACTCAAAATTTGGAAAATCTGAGAGTAAAATACTTTAAGCAAGATTTCTTATGCCTATGCAGCAAGCTTTGATGATGTAATGAAACACTGTTTTTTATCTGTTTTTTCTGGAAGAAAACCAGCCCCAAAACCCCCAACAAACCCCAACCAAGCCAAGAACTGAGGCTGTGCTTTTTTTCCGCACCTGTTGGTCTCTCTCGTTTCCTCTCCCTCATAAATTTTGAACCAACTAGCCAACCCCAACTTCTGTGTTACCAGAGAGGTGGGAAGGCCACAAAGCTCCTGCCAGTTGAGTGACGACCTGAGGAGATCGGTAGCTTATTTTGTGGTGTTTGCCAGCAGATGAGTAGCTGAGTAGCACTTTGGTGGCCATAATCAGCTACTGCAGATGCTGTTTCCTCTCTGCTGGTGGTTGCGGGGAGTGAAAGACCGAGCCTGCAACACTCCAGGAGGAGAGCTGAGGGCACAGCTGAGGTGAGGGGAGACGTGCAGGGGCAGAAGGCATTTTGTGAGAAAGGACGTAGGAGCTACTGTGTCACTTGGTCTGCCGCCTGTGGATTAGCTCATTTCCACAGTGCGCTGCTCCCCTTGCCACACAGACAGTTCCGCTCTTGGGAAAGGTACTTCTTGGTTGTGCGCTTTGCTCTTGCCCTGCTCGCTTGCTGCAGAAGACGGAAGGCGCGCAGGATGATGCAGATAAGGTCTACCCGAGAGTGACAGGCATCAGATGTCATGGTGGGTAACTGGATTCTCCTGCATCCTGGTCTTTACCCCTTTGTTTGAGATGCTGTGGGAGATGTTGCCTCCTCCAACTTTATTGGGATGAGAAGAAGGGCTAAAACGGGAAGTTTCTGTGCCGGAGCTGTTCCTGCTATTTGCTTGAACTGCAGGTAATTAAACAGGTTGTTGAAACGACATGATTTGCTTAGTGGTTTAGCTGTCTGCAAGCTTCCTCTTGACATGTTACCAGACTCAAATGATGGCTTTAGCAAGCTCTGAAACGCTGCTTGTGATTGATGTTCAACAGCTCCTGTGTGACAAACAAATGGGAAGCTTCCGTGGAATAGAAGACTCTTCTTCATGTGGTCTGTTAATTATTCATGTCAGCTTCATGTGCAGATTCAGTGTCTCTTAACTACCTAAAAATCTTGCTTGTTTAGTGATAAATAGTTTTTGTTATTTTAAACCTTCATGACTCAACGATCTTTCAAAAGATGTATGTGTGAGCTCTGCTTGTGCCCTAGGGAAAGTGTTATACACTGCTATAAGTTCCGTGCTTTGTCTCAGGAAGTTTGGCTGCCTGTACTTTGTCTTCCCAGCTCAGCATTGACTGCAGTATGCAAACCAATTAAATTAAAGGGGAAAATATAGAGAATAAGCGGAGAAGGAGAGACAGTAATATGTATCAACATCGTATTCCCTCTTTCTCTTTCCCTCTCTGTAATTAAATTACATTACTGAGGTCTGTGGCCATTTGTTGATCACCTTCCCATAATGTGATTTTTTTTTCCTGTCTTCTTTCTTCCTGTATAAGGCTATTTTATTTCTCACTAGTTACTGGGAAATGTTATTCTCCAGTGAGGGCTAATTGAGAATATTTAACCATTGGGCAACATGCACTCACATTATCAAGCAGAAGAGGGCACTAAATCAAAAGCAGTATGATTACTAGAACCTGGAACATGGAAAGAGTCCCCCATCCCCAAAACCTGGAGCTGAACAATACAGGAAGAAATGAATAATGTATGCTTTTTTCCACTGGAGAAAATTGTTGTTTTTTTTTTTTTAAAAAAAAAAAAGTTTAATTGTGATTTGGAGAAAATCCAAATCATACAGATCCTTTTCATCCCACTGTTGTAGTTAAGTGACTAATTTCCAATGCAAAGTATTTGGTGCCGAGGCTGCTATAATACAAGAGGAGCCAAACCTGGAGTAACTGTTGAAGGCTTGACAGCTCTTGCCAATGGGAACACAATGAGGCTGGACGTGAATGTCTTTGTTTCTATTTAAATGATTAATGCAATTCTATAAAATCAAAATCACTGCAGTCTTGCCCCTTTTCACTTATTACAAGTATCAGCAGCAGAAGGAGGTTGCACAGAGTATTCAGTCCTGGCTATAAGCAAAGAGAGAAGGGCTTTGAAGTGTTTGAAGTCATTACTTTATGAGAAAAACCGTAATGGCCTGATTTCCACCCCTGCTCGTGTGCTTTCAGCACGTCTCTTCTCAGAATCTTGTCTTCAGTACCAGTTCTGAGATAATCCTCACTCGGGCACTGTCCACATAAAGACATCTGCTAATTGCAGAGCTTGGATGTTCCTAAATGAAAAGTAGTTTCCAACGCTGAAATAATAAGTTACGAAAGATAAATTCGTCTTTGAGGACAATTCTTTTTTCCTTTTTCTTTAAAGCAAAACATTTGAAAACAAGTCCCTGTAAGAAATTTCTTCTCACAAAGCACCACAGTTCCCAAAGGGTTTTCCTGTATCAGAAGGGTCTCGTGTGAGCATTCTGTTTTCCGCTGTGTCTAAATTAAGAAAATCAACATGCCACATACATCGCATGTATTTTTTGAGGGAAAATGAGGTAAAGTCCTCTTTCACACTTATTCTGACTTAGATTCTTTTTTCTAAAATATTGCCACTGTTCTATTTTAAAATATAACTAACGTACCGCAACAAACTGCTCAAGACTTTCCTCCTTTATATCCATGTAAGTCCTCCTTGCTTAAAAACAACACAAATTTATTCCAGGGTAAAATCCTGCCCCTGACAGGCTTGTTTCAGCATTGCATCGCTCCCCTGCTCTGACCGCATAACTCCTGCGTAATTAGTGGCGTTACAACTCCTGCGATGCTGAGGATCAGAAGCTTCTTGTGCGTACCCACTTTACAAGCAAGGCAGCATTGAAGTTTTAAGGAAAGGAGGGTGTGTCTTTGTTTTCTGGTTTGAGGTTTTATTTTATTTTCTTCTAACTTGTATGCCATTAAGGGGAAATTATAAAGGAGACAGAATGAATTCAGGAAAGATTAGGATTAGACATGCAATTGAAAGGACTTTACTGTAAAATATAAGCTGCTTTGGCAGCCTACAGCATGAAAAAAAATCACAGGGTAGATAGGATGTTTAGGCAAGTTTGAGTCAAGCTGACACTAGCCATGTGTCTTCATAGCACAGAAACCTTGTATTTGGGGGCAACAAGAAGTCTGGAACTTTGACTTAAAGCTGTCAGATTTGGAATTCTTCACACCTTTATTTATCTGGTATTTATCCTTGGCAGCAGAAATATAGGAATCATCACATCTGTTGACCTCAAATTTGGTGTCCCACATCCCTGCAACAATAACTCCAAAAGCTGGCGAGTCTTGCTTGTGCGTGCCGAGTTACCCTGATCCCCAGCCTGGGGTCCAGCAGGCGTATTCCCCCCTGCCCTGCAGGCAGGAGTGGCTGCGGGAGACAGACGGGCTGCCTGCCCCTGTAAAGTGTGAACGCTGACTTGCTTTCTAAGGATTGACAGCCGGTTTGACCAGCACCTTGCAGTGGCAGGGACTGAAAGCACTGGTGCCATCCTCCGCTGTCATATTTTTGTACCTTTTGTACAAAGTATTATAGGACTTGGGGAAACATTTGTCGCTTTGTCATATATGAAATAGATATCCAGTGGCCCTTTCTGGACTCAGCATTTGTGGTGTTGCTACCTGCAGCTGCCTGGGACTGGTACTAAAGATCTGCTCCAGTTATCAGTGGTGTGTCAAAATAGCCATCTCCAGTTTGGATCTGTCCAACTTGGTCCACCCCATTGGCACGACAGATGAGGAACTGGTCTCCTGACTTCTGCGTCTGCTCTGCACTGGGCTACAGCGACCCAGGGGTACGATGCTGTCCACACTACTCCTGCTTCTCACCATTCTGAGTGGGATTTTTCCACCGGCAGTAATCTTTGAGCTCTCAGCTTATAATGTAATTTTTTTTTTTCCTATGAGGGCTTGGTATGGTCTTAGATGTCATCTTATCTAAAAGCAAGATCATTCAAATGTTTCAGAGTTGTGCTAGTGACGTGACTGCTTTTGGGACAAATACATACAACAAAACATCCATCCCAAAGAGCCCATCAGGAATTTCCTTCCTGCTGGCAGAGACAGCGTCAGTAATGTGTAAAGCAGCAGCCGGTAACATCCCTTGTAGCAGGCCGATGATGAACATCCTAGAACCCAACTGTTAGTTTTAGCAAGCACAGGGATTGGATTTCAGGTTTCATTTCTACAGACTATCTTTATTTTGGATAATTTTATGCTTAGAGCTTCCTTGAAAATGCCGCGTTTATAGGTTTACAATTAAATGGTAACACGCTATGTATCCGAGCCCAAGCAGAGCTTCCATTGGGATGCCCTTTAAGCGCTTTTAACACTCGTCCCACAGCTTCACATTTTCCATAGCTATACACAGAGCAAGCTCTACTGTAACGCTCAGTTTTCCATGTATTTGTGGTCTATATGGAAGTTCCCCTGTCATCTTTATCTCTGTAATCCCATCTGTATCCTCTGCCGTGCGTGTGATCCTTTTGCTGCTGTCCCATCAGGCCTTCCTCACGTCTTCTAATCCCAACAGCGCCACCAGTTTTCCACTGCATCTCCATACACCTCAAATGCTTTCTTTTTTAGCAGGGGAGAAAGCAAGTCAGGTAAGCAATAGCATCGCTGTAGCTGGTACACAGCTATATGCATGTTGATACATCAATTGGCTGCTGTGGGTCAGCATAAAAAATAGCTGCTTTCTGGTGGGGACACACACTGGTGTCAGTCTCACCCGCTCTGATACTTTCATTCTTGAAACTTGAAGGAAATTATCTTTGAGATCTCTACCCTTTTATAAAATCAAGCTGAAATTGGCAAATAATCTCAAAGGAATGATAGAGAGATGGATGGACACACAGATAGCTAGGTCTCAATAAAGCTTGTTTCCTTAGGCTAAAATGTAGCTTAATTTAGTGATGTTGGAATACTGCACAGCAAAAATGGGATGCTTTTCTATGGCTCTATAAGCACAATATGGAGTCTATTAAAAGTTCATGTAAAAAAGAAACAAAAAACCAAACAAAAATATTGCCATTTTCATTTTAGAAATTATTAATAGCTTTTACCATTGCTCTGTCTCTAGAGTCTTCACAAAACAGTCTGTATGTTCTGCAAGTCTACCCTAGGAAGGAAAAAACCCTAATTACACCTGTGGAGTTACTGCTACTTCATTAATTATGATTTACAGAATGGACTGACTGACAGAAGGGTCGTGGGACCCTCACTACCTTATTTCTTCTGGGTCATTTCTTGGTCATTCCTTCTGGGTCATACTTCTGGGTCTGAATCAGTGTAACTTTCCCCTTTCATCTGAACAACCAAAGGCAGTAAGCTCAGCATATAGAATTAGATAGGCTACAGTCTTTTGAGTACCAACGCTTAAAAAGCAATGATGTGGACTGCAGCTTTCTATACGCAAAAGGGGCAGAGAAGCATCTGTTGAACTGCTGACCCCGTGTTATTGCACAGCAGTATCCCAGCAATAGCAGTTTTGAATCGACTGCAGGTCTATCTCATGAGTGGGTGAAAAGGGCCACTATTTTTTTTTAATAGCTGCATCACTTATATAACTTAAAAAATAATTCAGCAGAACTTATTCAAGTCCCTTGGTGGCCCTGCTTTTTTTCATTTTGAAGTTTAATATTTTTCAGCATAGCTTTCCAACTAGCTTCAGGTAAACCAAAAAGAGTTGTTCCTACCAGAAATACAATTTTCCATATGAAGAGTTAATCTAGTTTCATTAAAAAAAAAACAACAAAGCAAAACAAAGAAAAAGAAGCAGCAGCAGAGAAAGAAATGAAGATGCCATTGTGATTATCTCAAACCAGTGCTGTTTTTCTCTGTGGAGAAGCACAGGTCTTTACACTCAGAGAGCACTTGCCATGACTCCCTCCCAGAGAGGTGCTGCTGAACTTCCACTGAAAATGGCTGCACAGCTCAGCTCGTTAGAAGAAAAATTGTGAAGTGGGCACTGCATAAATAAACTAGAGTAAGGGATGCAGAAACATTTTTCCCATGGCGTCCAAAGAGAGCGGAGGAAAACTGAATAAACAGAGGACTGCAGGTGCCAGGAAAACAAACATCAGCATTACAGAAGGGACCACTTAAAGTCTATCCTTAGAGCACCCCTAAGTGGTGGCCATGTCACACAGTGACACCATGAAGGAGCTACTGAGATGTACAAAGCAGCTTTCGTTGATGTGGCTTTTGTTCAGCTGACAGTGGGCCTGTGTTTTGAAAAAAAGCTGTCCGCTCTTCTTCTCTGTGAAAAGGATCATGGCAAGAGGTTTTCTTCTTTTTCTGAATTTTAACTTGGACCCATGGAAAGAAGGAGAAAAAAAATAACTAGAAGAGTGAGCGCGTGAAGTCAGGACTAATTAAGCACTAAAGATGAAGCTGACAGCACTTAGGTCGCCAGGCTGCAAAAGAACTGGAATGGAGGGCTGAAACTCCCACCCAGATCGACTAATTTTCAGCCTAAAACGAGCCACTTTTTGCCATGAACCCTTTAATCTTTCCCTCCCAATATCCTAGCCTTTTCTTGACTTGTTCTTTTCTTTGTTATAGGTAGTCTTCATTCATTTTATATTGTCAACTGCTAACTCCGATCTAATCCCAAGGCCTATAAAATGTGAACTTTCATCTTTCATTGTCTATGAGACTTTAACTTTACACCTTTGTTGATACAATTTGCATGTTTGTATGTTAGACAATTAAAATAATTAGTTTCTAATATACAAACACTATTCTGTAATTTCTAGCAGCAACATGGATGTCAGCTATATTGTTAATAATTGACAATTTTTTCCCATGTGGTTTAATACTTCCTTTTAAAGATAACTAAAAATATCTAAAAGCGATCTCTCTCATCTTTTAAACATCAGAGAAAACTGAAATTTCATTTTGCTTAATGTTAACTAGTAGCAAATTCTGTAATTAATGACATCCAAGTGTATGCCTTATTAAACGTCTGGCAAGCCTAGTGTGTGGCAAGACCTCAAATTTGCTACGATGTGTGCTTTATTACAAAGTGATGTCTAAGTTTAAGTTTACACCTCAGTAGTGGCCACTTACATAAGAGGCTGCTGGTAGCACCATCTATTATTAATATCGCCTGACATGTTTTTGGAAGGAAAGAACTCCAATGTTTCCATGCTTCAGGACACAGGCCTGATATTTTTAGGGCTACCTTTATTGTCAGGGAGATGTTTGTGCCATGCCCTAGCGAAAATAACCACCCATGTCATATATCCTGGAAAACTGCAATTTGTACATAACCTATAAAAGCCATTCTGATTCTAGGGCCTAAAAACACCTGAAAGATATTTCCTTAGGAAAAGAAGCTGATACTGCAAAGAGGCAGAGGAAAGAAATACCCAGTTCTAATGCATAAGGAACAGGAGCCAAACCTGTAGAGCAGCGGGGGGTAACATGCCTAAGGCAGAAACTGAGGAGTGAAAATCAGACTTGGTGGAGAAGGAGATGAACAGGAGTACCAAGAGAGCTGTAGACGGGGATGGTCAGATGGAAAGTGAGATGCAGCAGAGAAGTGCTTTTGCAGACTGATGAAGGTGAGGAGCGTATGCGTGTGATTGTGTACCGTATATATCCTGCTGCTCAGCGGCCTCCTGTGAAAAAGGAATGCGACAGACTTTTACAATGTACAGGCACAAGGGGGCCCAAATCAGTTTGAACAGAAAACCTTCAGTCTAGAGTTTCTTTGGAGCAAGTGGCTTTGCAATGCTGAGCCTCCTTGGCAATGTGACTTTTTTTTTTCTTTGGTCTGTAATGAAATAATGCCTCCTATTCAGCTAAAGCTCTTTTGCTTATTACTGTGAAATGCAATGAAGGGTACATAATGGTTACAGCCCAATATTTGTAGAGGAGAAAACCAATTCTGCCCTAAACCTCTCAGACCAGGCTAGCTCAAGACAGTCTTGATATGTACTTGGTTCGTGAGCATACTCTGACAATACATCTCATATTGACAAGGAAATACCAAACGTTGGATTACAAATTTGGCTAATTTCAAAACTATGCACTGTGAAAGAAACAGCTGGGACTGAAGAAAACTGGAAACTGACATTTCAGCATTGCCCCTACAAGTCACGGGCTGAAATCAGTTCTGTAGGCCTGAACTGTAGAATCATTGAACGGTTTCAGTCGGAAGGGGCCATAAAGATCACTGGGCAGGGACACCCCCCACTAGACCAGGCTGCTCAAAGCCCCATCCAGCCTGGCCTTGAACACCTCCAGGGACGGGGCATCCACAGCTTCTCTGGGCAACCTGTTCCAAGTGTCTCACCACCCTCAGAGTGAAACATTTCGTTCTTATATCTGATCTAAATCTACCCTCTTCCAGTTTGAAGCCATTACCCCTCATTCACAGCTGCTCAGAAGCACGGACAGCTCATTCTCTTGCGTACCGAAAGCAACTGCAGAAAACAGTTACCTCTCTGGGGCCGTATGCAAACGTTGGGAGGGGTTTTTGAAAGCAAGCAGCCGTTCACCCCTTCACGACGCAGGGCCGCGCCTGAGAGTCATCACCGAGACCCTGTTTGCCACAGGTTTTCCCCTCAGCCTCGCCTTCTGCCTCCTCTACGCTGGGCACGAAGGCCCGAACCACCTCTGGGGAGCGGGAGGGAAGGAAGGAAAGGAAAGAAGGGAGGGAGGGAAGGAGGGCTGCCAGCCCCGCCGCCGCCGGCCGCTGCCTGAGGGGAGCCTCGCGCCCCGGCCCGGGCAACGGCTCCGGCGCAGCCCTGCGCAGGCGCGGGGCGGCCGCGCATGCCCCGCAGCGCCCCCGCGCGCCGGGCGGCGCGAGCATGTGCAGAGGCGGCGGCAGCGGCGGCGGTGGTGGTGGTGGTGGCGGCGGCGAGGGGGGGGCCGGGCCGGGGCCGGGCAGGTTGCGCCGCTGCGCCCGCCCCTCCCGCCGCGGGGCGGCCCTGGCCCCGGCCCCGGCTCTGGCGCTGGCTCGGCCCGGGCGGCGCCCACCGCCTGCCGCTGCCGGCCCAGGCGGGCGACGGACGCGGCCTCCCGGCACGGTAAGGGCGCGGCGCCGGCTCCTGCCACCGCGGCGGGTGGGACGGGCGCTGACAGGCGGCCCTGTGAGGGAGGGAGGGAGGGAGACAGAGACGGGGGCGAGCGGGCGGCCGCCCTGTGAGGGGGCCGCGGGACCGGCCCCTCCCGGGAGCGGCGGCCGAGGGGTGTCGGGCGGCCCCCGGGGTGTCGGGGCCGGGGGGTTGCCCCGGCGGCACCCTCCCCCCGCCGCGCTTTCGGTTTGGCGTGGGGCTGGGTGCGGCGGAGCGCTTGTTGGGCCGCGGCCGCTCCTCTCCTCCCCTCCTCTCCCCTCCCTGCGCGGTTTCCCCCGGCCCGGGTTGCCGCCCCGCCGGCGGTGGGGACGGCGGGCGGTTCCCGGCGGCTGTCAGTGTAAACACGGCCCCGGGGGGCGGTGGAGGCGGCCTGGCGGGCCGGGCCCCGCTGCTCCTCCCGGGCCGGGCCGGGGCAGAGCGGCGGGGGCAGCGCCTTGTTTACACAGGGCGTCGGGAGAACATGGCAGCCCGGGCGGGCTGGCCGGTGGCTGTCATGCGTGCTCGGTCCCTGCCGGGCGGGCGGTGGGGTAGCCCCGCCGGGCCTGGTAGTCGCCCTGCTCCTTGTCCCGGGGGTACCCTGGCTAAACAGCTCGAGTCTGGCGTATTTTTAATTACACCTTACCGCGCCTGTGAGATGTTCGGGTTTAGCTCCGGTGGTCGTGTTTATCTGTTACCTTTTTGGGTGTGTTCTCTCATGTCTCTCCCCCCCCCCCCCGTCCCCCCCCTTAAATAATTCAGTTTTTCATGCTGCGTGTTGTTCCCTCCCTTATGGCTAGTCACTGTCACGCTCCTTGTGACTTTTTTTTTTGTTGTTGTTGTTTTTAATCATTTAACTTCTTTAGCAAAGACTGCTAAAGCTTGCCAACTGTCAGTTTAAGAACAATCAGTTTGTGAGGAGGGTTCTCCATCCGCTGAGTTCATCTCTTGTCGTGCTTTGAAGTTGTCTGTCTTCCTTGTGCTGATAATTATTCACCTTCGTTGCAGTTTAATCATGAAGCTTTTTGGCACTTTCTGATTTCTGAATATGTATGCATCAAACTTGGATAGGTTCCTGGTTAGTCAGGACAAATAGAATGGAATGAAGTTGAGCCCAGGAACATAGGAATATAGAGAGAGAGCATTCTCAAGATTGATAAAAACGACACTCTAACAATAAAATTTCAAAGCAATTCAGGTATTTCTGTGCCCTAAAAATGTAGAAGCAGCAATTTTGTGTGGTTCATGCTATAAGTTTGAAATGAGGCAAAAGTATGAACACTGGTGATTTGGGGAAAGCTTGGAGAATGTAAGAGTTTCAGATCACTTTATAGAAATGTCTGTTATTAGGGTATGCTGAAAACCCCATGTAATTGTTTGAGAAGGGATGTCATGAAGCTGTCTGTTGTACTGGATACTGCAGGAGTGATCTCGGTCAGTGACTGTTATCACAAAGCTTAACTTTATTTCAAGGATCTTAAAGAAATATGTCTAAAAAACTGTGTGTAATGGGTCTGATCCAAGATCCTCTTCCTCCCTCTCCCCTCACTCCATCTCTGATAGTGGACAGGATCAGATGGTTTAGGAAAGGTTCTGGGAACAGGATGGATATTTTGTGTGGTACCTTTAGTGACATACTTTTTCCATCTCTCAGGTTTCAGTAATATCTGGTTCAGAAGGTCCCTGCAGTTCGGACTGTATGAGCATCTTTGTGTTTAATAGTCGCTCAAGCCATTCAGGGCCTTTACCTCCATAAAGCTGTCTAACTTAAATCTTATAACTTACTCTCTCGACCTCTAGAATATCCTATGAAAATGAATTGCATCGTTTGTGTGCACTACCTTCTTTTGTGTCTGTGTTGGTTTTTTTTTTTCTTTTTCTTAACCCACATCCTTACCATTTAATTTCATCTGTCTCTGCTCTTTTATTATGTAAAGCGATGAATAATTGCTCCCTACTCTGGCTTGTTGGGGAGTGGAAATGGATGTTAAGGACCAACAATTGACACGATGGAAAGAGAAGTGCTGGTACAAAGTAAGGGTACATGTATGAGACTTCTGTCAGAGGGAAGAGAAGGTTTCAGGGGATCTTTAAATAGAGAGCAGTGGGAAGAGAGCCTGCTAATAGGATGAAATACGGGAAGGTCCAGAAGCAGCCTGCTGAAGCCACAAAGCTTTTTGCAGAACGTTAATAGTTTTTAAGTGATTATAAGCTTATATGTTTTGGGGCTCATCAGCTTTAGCTGTTGAGGTTTCAGAGCAAACTTCGGATGGTCAGATTATCAAATTAAATATGTATGGAAGGAGTTCCTCTAGTTTCTTGCTGGATTTGGTACATCATTAATTTGATCCAGTGTAGTAATTTCTGTGCATTCAGCAATAAAATTATTGCCTTGTTGTATGGAAACTTCTGAAGTGTGATGTGGCCAGGACTACTTGCTTTGATGGTTCCTCATTTTTACTTCCTTTTCTATAACTTTCAGGGATTGGTGTCATTTATAAGGTACTATAAATTGCATGGATTGTCTGTTTTGTTCCCCTGACATTGTGGATGCAAAGATTTACTTTGTATCCTCTTTTTGAGCTCACCCCCTGATTCTTTAGCTATTTACAAGTTTAATTTTTTTCTTCTCCCTCAGCTTTTACAGTAACTTAATGTTTCAGTTTTTAGACTTGTTCTGGGTTTCAAAAAAACCCCTGTTAACACAGCGTGTCTTCTACAAATGTCAGTGTGAATCAGTTAGCCAGAGCTGTAAAAAATATCTGGGAAAACGTCTTAAAAAAGAACTTTCAGTCAACATAAAAAACTTTTTATAGTGTGCACTATGGTTTATATGTATTGGAGTGATAGTGACATGTACTGGTATATTTGAGGTGCTGCCTATGAAAGGCCACCTTTGTACCCTTGGAAGCCTTGTTAGAGTTAATGGGATTCTGCAATGATCTTGGCTGGTGTATTTCTGTACGTATAACTAATTTCATTTTCAAGCCCGTTTCCTTAACTTCTTTTTGATTAAACCAAAGGAAGGCCTTTTTGAAAAAAAAGTTGTGTGTGATGCTACTTCTGGCTGCAGTCCTGCTCTTGCGGTTGCATCTGTGTAGGTATCCGCATAAATCTCTCCTCGGGATTTGGGATGCCAGCTGAATAAAAGGGGGACATTGTTCCAAGTACTCTTATGTTCCTTCTGAGTGCTGCCGGAGCAGCTGCCTCTGATCACTGCTGCCCAGTCTTCTGCATGTTTGTCTTGTTTTCATGTGTGGGTATGAGTGTGTGCATCTTTTTCTCAAATTTATTTCAGTTTAAACAGAAGTGTATTACTAAACTATTTGCAGATTTGTATTTAGAGTTATGTTTTGAAGCTAGTCCTAAATAACTTTGGTTTGAGTCTGGCCTAGTAGAGGTGATACTCTGCCATCCTTTCCACACTGTTTTTTCAATTACTCTTTTTAATTCTGTTCAGCTGCATGTTTGCTTCTCTGTTAACTTGATAGGTGGTTATGCACAGGGGATTGACTTGAGATTCTAGTTTTTGTGGGACTGCTATGTGTTCATCACAGTTGTGATTTGCAGTGTTTTTAAGCTTCTGGTAGCTGCTGAAACATAAGAGGACCGTTTGGATTTCTTGTAGGCAGACACTCGGATACATATGTGAATAAACTGTTTGGTATTTTGCAGCCTTTATGACAAGTGCCCTGTAGCCTCTGAAGATGTACGTGCTGTAATTGATCTTCCTGACCAGTGAAAACTATCAAAAACATCAAGTCTTTGTTGCGTCTTTTGTGGTGGTACAGTTAGAAACTTCTTACTGTTGAGGCAGAGCATGGCTTCAAGATTCGGATTTTTGTGTTTGTTTTTCTTTTTTTTTTGAGTGTGAGAGCACCTATTATTATTTTTGTTTTCCCATGAGATATGTATAAAAATAACGGATGACGCAGTAAAGCTGTTTTCCCTGTTGTAAGGGATATTCCAAATGTTCCAGAACTAGTTTCTTTCTACACTTTCCATGACCGGGAAGAACAGGAGTGGATGTCAGATTTGTGACAAAATGATTTGGTCATCTGTTTTGGAAATGTTAGATATTTTCATTTTTTTTTCCTCTGATGTTCTTCCATATTTTGCTTTGTCGTAAGCACCTGTCCAGAGAGGAATTAAATTTGTAGCATGTGGTTTCTTGTTGGTTGGTGGTTGGTTGTGGTTTTTTTTCCCCCCCAAAATCTTTCAAAAATCATGTTGTTTTGTAATTCAAAGCCAGTCATACTTTGAACCAGCTTGTATGCTGGCTAATTGTATCACTGGAGATAACCTGGTTTCTTACAAGTCGGAATCATCTCTTACTTAAGAATCTGAGTCTAATTGTCGTTTGCTCTTTTTGTCTCAGTCAGCCTTGGGAAATGGGAATTTTGGAACTGATTTCTGAAAGTGGCTGGGCAGTCTTTTCCTTTTACAGAGGTCAAATTAGTTGTGACTTGCTAGGGAGAGGGTGGGAAATAGATTCATTGTTCTACTGAAAATCAAGGGAGAAATGAAGCTTCTTTCCTTTCCACTTTTCTTCCATGAACTTTCCACTGCTTAGGGAAAGGGAAGAGGGCAGACACTTAGCTGGTTCATTCAGAAAGGGGTGCTTCTGCAGGTATCTAACATACGCTTAGGTGTGTGGGGTGTGTTTGTGCGTTTGTTTTAAGTTAAAACTTCTGAAGCAGACTGAAGTGAAAGTCTTTTAACTTCCCACTTGCTGGCCAGTGGGCTTGCCTTTTCCCCCACCCAGGCAGGTTTTTGAAAAGGTTGCTGAATAGCAAGACCTTTTGTATGACGTTCAAATCCTGTTATATAAAGACTCTGGGTCTTTCATTTATTCCTTGCCTGGGCTGTTCTGTCACATCAGTCTAAAGATACCGTCCTTTTAATGAATGCTAACATTTAGCATCTCGCTCATTCTTCTGTGTATTTTCCCCTGTAAGGTTCTCACTCACTATGAATTTCTGCTGGAACTGGAAAATGAGGATTCTCATTTATGTTCCTGCATTGCCCTATGTTCGCTTCTATAGGTAATGGGCAATTCATGTAGAGATAAATCAGCACAAAAGTAATCTAAACTTCTTGTAACCTAGGAGACAGAAATAGCAGGTTTTTGATATAACCTGATCTAGTACACAGTGTTAAGTGTTTTCAGTTGCTACAATTTGGCAGCTGTTTGGCCACCTGTGTGGGATTATAGTACATAAAATATGAATATACAGTACATGTGGTCTAGTGTATGACTGTTTGTTTGCATTAATATGCTGCATGAGAACCAAATTAGCTTTGTGACGTGCTTAAAGCTATGCAAAGGTACTACATGAAGCTCTGTATGTTCTTACATAGATAGAAGTCTGAGTTGTCGGAGTAATGCTGATGTTTGAACTTGGTTAGAGGCTGTGCCTCCAAACTAAAATATAATTTCCATTCTTTGGACTTCTCTTTTGGGTTAAGATTGTTTAGCAGTATTTCTAGTGTGGATGTAGATGGAAAACTGTAGAAGAAGAAAAATTTTTTTTAAGGTAATAGTGATTTTTTTTTTTTAAATTTATTTTTCCTCCTGATTGATTATTTTAGTGTATTCATAAACAGTTGTTTTTCTACTTTACATATTTCTGAATTTAAAGACTTTTGAGATAATGTGGTAATTGATAGGCAGGTAAGGATAGACTTTTTGTGCTGAAAGCCTGGAGGGTGACAGGTGTATATGGCTGCAAGGATGCTTGTTAAAAACTTTCCAGCTTCAGTCTTGTTTGAGGAGCAGAGGAGGTCTTTGCTTTCTTTTTCATCAAGGAAAGTGTTGATAATCAAAAAGTGGTGCTAGCTTTACAAATGAAACAATGGAAAATAAAGTATTGCCATGTTGGTTTTTCTGTGCTATTACAAATGAAATATTTTTAGGTATGCATCATGCTTTCTCATGTCTAGCTGACTGCCTACGTAAACAAAAAATGCCTTATTTTTTTTTTTAAGTTGCGTATATTTTTTCCTTTCTTTTGGAATATATTTTGTGCTTATTCTTCTGCAACTATGACAGTGATTTAAGATAATTTCCTGTTCTTGAGTTTTGTTTTGTGAGGATTAATTGCCTAGGAAGCTGCTATCAGAATTTATTCTCCTTTTTGTGTGTAAGGGTGAAAAATATGAGTAACTTTGTTGTACCATTGGGTTTTTGTTGTTGTTGTTGTTTTGTTGTTTGCTTGGTGTTTTTTTGTGGTAACCTGCCATCCACTGTGTGGCTACTGACTTTGTGTGCTAAGTTGGTGTGGCAACGTAAATGATGCCTTTCTGAGCATATTTTTATGGTGTGCTGAAGGATCCTTAATATCTTGTTAAATGAAAGTTTTAAACAGTTTTAGCATAGTACATTTTTGTTGACTTTCTTGCTCAGTTAACATCCAGTTGGGGAGATCAGTAGTTGTAGATTTTACTAGTATGCCTAAGCTATTTCCATGCCCATAGGAAGCCCAGTTAACTCTGCATGAATCTGAGCTATCTTGTCCCTATATGTGCAAGATTAATTTAGTTTAAGCTGGCTGCCTGCTCTTGAAAAGCAGGCTTATTGAGTTTACCCATTGGAGTATTAATTACAATATTTTTTCTTCTGAATGTGATGGTAGATCCTGGTTTCTTGCAGACCTTGGTGGTTGTGCTAGCTTTCTAAATGGATGGATTTTATTAAAAATGCTGGGCTAAATTCTGGCTTCTGTTATAAAGCATTGATCTCAGTGGAGTTACTTGCAAGGGTAATTGATATCAGATTGGGCTCTTATGTCTCACGTGGAGTATGTGCTTTCTGTTGTACAGCTAAGAAGCCAAACTTCTTAGTTTGCATCTTGAAGCAGTAAACTGCTCCTCACATCACAAGGTTTATGAACACAGATTATTTGTCTCTTCCAAAGACAGGATATGAGTAATAATATTTATTCAGAATAAATAAATAGCAGTTGTTTAGAAACAAAGCACTGCTCTTAATCTAGTTTTGAAGAAATTCACAAAGGTGGAGGTTATATATATCTCTGTAAGTTCAGTGAGTCCATGGTATACTCAAATTAAAGCATTATGACGTGGAACTACTTTTTTTTGGACTCCTAAGAATTTTTTTTTCCAGGAAAAAAAGAGGAAGTGTGACAATAGGTTTTATTTTAAAGAAAACTGTAGATTAGAACTTAGGTATGTATTTGTGAGGTGTGTATTATTATGTGCATTGCTTAAAAGAGGTAGTGTGTTTGAAAGCTTTATGAAACTAGTTATGAAACTCTGAAACTGTAGCTTTATGAAATGGCTATGAAACTAGTAGAACAAAGAAGGAAATGTAACTAAAAAGTCTCCTAATGTAATAGGAAAATGGTAACTTTAGATAAGCCGCACTAACTCAAACCTACGTATGTCTCAAAAAAGTGGTTGATATTTGACCTCAGTGAGAAATTAATGATTTTGGACAATGGAAAAATATCTAAGGATGTTATTTGTTTTTAGACTTGTGTGAGATTTAACAAATTGCAAAGAAAAAACCTGAAATTCTATTACCTTAGTATTAAAAGTTAGTGTGACACTTGTGTTGCATGGCAATATTCAGTGTTAACTTTACCAAAGTCAGCACGTTCTGTCACATCTATTGTGTTCACTGATGCCCTAGTTTGATGTAGAGATGTAGCATGCAATTGCTTTCAGGAATGTTGGAAGACTTTTGAATATAAACTATGCAAATAACTTCCCTAAAATTATTTTGTGTTTCAGCCACATCTGCCTAGCTGTTTAACAGAAGTGGATTGTGAATTTAAGCCTTGGATAACCTCCGGCTGTCAGCATTACTGTCTTCAGGATAGATAACAGCTCTCAAAGCGACTTCAGGGGATGCACCATGACATCAGCAGTGATTGACACTGGAGGCCCTGGCCTGGAGTTCGACAACAATGGAATAAAAAATCAAGAGGTTAGAAAAATAAGGAGCATTTATTTACTAACAAACTTTACACCTTTTATCTTAATTTGAAAGAAAAATTAGCTGTAAACTTGCTGTGAAAGCACATGAAAGGGATTAGAGATTCTTGTGTGAAGAGGAAGAGAACAGCCCATTTTTCAAATACCTTTTATTAGATTTTATTATCACAGAGAAGTGGAAGCAGTAAGTCCTGAGGTCTGCAGTACAACTGTAGACTGGGTTTACAAAATTAAATTCTATACCAGGCATCTCTTTAAAGATCTCAAATGTGTCTTGAGGTGTAGAACGAGATGAGCAGAACAATACAAGGACCTTTTTCAGAGTTAGCCAAGGTGACGTATTTGCTTATATTTTGCATTCTTATCAGCAAATAATAAATATGTTCTACTATACTGTAGCTCGTAGAAAATGGAATCTGGTAGGGTTCCACTTCTGCAACACTTGAACAGATTAAATGTGCTGTTACAGACATATTGATCCTTAAATAAGTAGAGATAGGCGTATGGGCTTTGAAGTAGCCAATTCTTTTTGTGATGGCTTATGTACTTAATCCAAAACACGAGCGTTCATAAAATAGAGGTCAGATGTAGGTATGTTGCAGTACACACACAAAGCGTTGATTACATTTGGTGAAGCAGAGGGAGAAGAAACACTTCCCACAGCTGAATGTCTTAATTAGAAAGCTTGCTCTTTTTCAATGTCTTAAAGCTGTCTGATGCTTTAAATTTTAAGTGCTTACAGCCAGGAAAATATCTTTGAGATTGAGGAAGGTCCCTTTGGTGGATGATAAGCTATCTTTTATTTTTTTAATCTCTTGCTTTACAAGAAAATTTCCTTTAAAAATCTTTAAAATTATTATCGTTGTTCCATAAAATGTGTAAGAACATAAGAGGAAAATATTGCTGTAGAGTTCAACAGTGCAGTATTTAGAGCATGTTTTTTTGTTTGGTTTTTTTTCTTTTCTTTCTGTAGGAAAATGAGCCAGTCTCTGAATTCCCAGCAGTGATTGTGGAGCCAGTTCCTAGTGCCAGACTGGAACAGGGTTACGCTGCTCAGGTGCTGGTTTATGATGACGAGACTTACCTGATGCAAGATGTAGCGGAGGAACAAGAAATTGAGACTGAAACTGTGGAAACAGGTAGACGACTTATGATATTTTTTTTTCCATGAGATTTTCTTACTTTTAGAAGGTCCTGAGGAATGTGACTTTTTATTTACCCACAGGATGGAGATGCTGACCTGGGTTCACATCTCTTCACGCTAAACTTAGTTTTACTTAGCTTCAGCGGTGACAGGACTGGGGCTTGGCAAGTAAAAATGTCACCTTAGGTTCAGGGCGCTGCATTCTAACACCGTGTACCCTCATAACTGGGCAGATCTTCATTTGTATCTTTGTTACTTATTTATGCAGGGGGTTAACTGGACAAATAAACTTAGAGTTTCTAAAAATCAGCTGAGCCAGGAAGCTGGTTAGAATTTAGTTTCACAATGTGTCTGAGCCAGATGACTGCAGGGCAGCTGGCAATATGGACTGCGTGGCTCTGTTTACCCTATCTTCCAAATCTTTCCCCATCCCATGAGCTCTGTCCCCTGCCCCTTGCTTCTTGGTCCAAGAGCGGTTTTGTTGTTGGTTTAGTGTCAGGAGCGTGTGTCCGGGGGCAATGGAATTGGACCGTTCTTTTATGGGCAAAAAGCCTAATAGTTTGAAATTAACTCAGCTATAAGGTAAAATAATGAATTACGAATGAAAAAAGGAGTGGAGTTTTGACATTAAAACAGCTGATCTGTTTAGCAAAAAGTGTGTATCTTTCATACACCTCTGTCCGAAGAACACGATGAGGAGCTTTGAACTTTCTGAGGGGGACCAAAGGCTATTTAAACTTTCTGAAGAAACGAAAGTTGTGCTTCTATGGGAGCCTGATTACATCTGACTGCCAGGCTGCTGCTGTGCTGCAGTTTCTGTTGTCCCTCCCGCTTGCTTTCTTGTGCTACTTCTCATACTTGTTGAACCTTTTTTAGCCATTTCAGTATGCTAATTTCGCAAGAAAAAATAGCAGGGAAAGCCTTAACTGTTCTCTGTTTTTGTTGCGTTAACTTTCTGCTGGATTAGCACGCTGACGTGGCTCAGCCAAGGGCCTGATGAGTGCTGGGGTAGGGAGTACGTAGAACTGCAGCCAAAGGGAGGACAGATCCTCTCGGGCACTCCATACTGAACTGGTGAGACCACTTGACTAGAACATGGAGAGCGTACGTTCCTCTCCTTGGGCTGCCTGATTTAGAGTTGGAGTTTGAATTCATGATGTCAGGCAAGCAAAACAAAGCTGAGGGACTCTTCTCTCAGCTTCTGAACTTTGCAGCCCAGTAAATACATGTGCATTCCCATCAGATTAGGTAGGTTTCAGTTCAAATTTCTCCCTAAACAGTGGATGCAATAGCTCATACATCTTTCAGATTCTGGATGTTAATCTCCTGTAGCACTGCATCAAAAATCACATATGAACAGCGTCATAAGATGTGCATGAACTAATGGGTCAAGGTTTTGGGAGAATACTTGCAACTCCAGTTTACTCAAATGTGTTTTGAATTAAATATGCTAATTACAAGTTAAAGAAATTAATGTAAAAAAAGGATATATGTTGTTTTTTTTATTTTTGACTATGGTAATAAAACTTTTAAGGATAAAATGTGTGAGAAGTGAGGGTGTTCTTCCAAAGAAGCTGAATTTTGTAAAATAAACTTGTATTGGAAAACCTTTAAGAGCTTATACTTTGAAGGCTTTTACATTCAGAAGTGTTGTTTTCTAAAACATTAAATGTGGTGTTTCTTGTAAGATTCTGATAGATTAATGGCTAACAGAACAGTTCTTTTAGGATAAAGAGCTACTGCAAATGAACTCTGTATGTTTTTCAAGTATCATTTTCTGCCCACAATGAGTTGGTGGAAATGACAACTAAAACCTTGTAGCTCTCCTGTAGGAATCTTTTTTTAAATTTAAGTTACTGTTCAAAGAAAGAGACGTGGCTGCTTCCAAGTCTACATATTTGAAAGTACAGTTTTAAAATTTGTAGGGCAGTTGATATGATAATTTGATGAGTTTGTGACTGGAGATGTTAAGGGATGTGTCTTGACTGCGGATAATTTGGTGGGGGTTTTTCGTGTGTTTTTTTTTTTTTTCTTAAATTTCACAATAACTTTTTTAATATGTCCTTAAACATTTAGTATAATAACATAATAAAACATTAAAATCGGTTCAAATAATTAAAACTTTGTTTTAATGGTTTTGATAAACAAAATAAGATTGTGTGCACTAAAAAGCCAATTTACAGTAGTGTAGAGGAGAAATTAAAATCTAATGAAGATTTTAAAAACTATTAATAAATATTATCGCTTGTGATTCCAAAAGCTCTTTGGGGAGAGAGGTAATCTCCCCTTGCGCACCCGTTCCCATACTCCAACTTTTCATTATCACTTGTATAGCATATACACCATTAATCCAATGCGGTTTTCATGGTGTAATTATACATGACAGCGAGTAAAGGTTTTTGCACAGAACTTGTATTGAGTGTTGATGAAAGAAGTGCTTGGTTTGGACAGTTCTGAGGGAGGTAGTCTTGTGGGGTATGTGTTTTGACCACGTTTTGGTACAGCCAAGGATCTTTCTGAATTCATTGCTCACACAGGCAGGTGAAATGCGTGGAGAGAAAGTATAAAGGCCCCAAGAAACATTAATTTTGGTAACGCGCCATCATTAGCAATGAGTTGCAGGAGGGTGAATCTGAGCATGTTGGTTTTTTTATTTTGGTAGGGGAGGGGAAGAGATACTGAGCCGTGGGTAGGAAGCAATTTGATATTGGAGAGGTGGTAAAAGATGCCATAGTAAATGTTAATGAGAAAGCAGGCTAAGGCAGAAACAAGTAAACAAGGTATAATAATGTTTATTTAAAGAGCATTTTAAGATGCTGATTTTCTGAAGTACATGCCTTTATTATGCTAATGATACTAATTTAGATAGGTGCAACAGTTTGATTTCTGTGCATCTTGGAAGAAAAATCCATTGTTGCTAAATTAGTCTCAACTGATTCTACTTCATAAATGTCAGAATTAATTACTACCAAAAAAAAAATCACATTATTGATAAATGTGTAGCAGTTGCACCAAGAATGAGTAGACCTTTTTTGCTTCTAGACTCTACAGACGGCATGGTAAATACTAAAATCCTGTCTTAAAGAAGTCTTGCCCCTCTACTCCGCTCTTGCCCCTCTACTCCGCTCTCATGAGACCCCACCTGGAGTACTGCATCCAGCTCTGGAGCCTCTAACATAAGAAGGACATGGACCTGCTGGACCGTGTCCAGAGGAGAGCCACGAGGATGACCCGAGGGCTGGAGCACCTCTCCTATGAGGAGAGGCTGAGAGAGTTGGGGCTGTTCAGCCTGGAGAAGAGAAGGCTCCGGGGAGATCTTATTGCGGCCTTCCAGTACCTAAAGGGGGCCTACAGGAGAGCTGGGGAGGGACTTTTTACACGGGCGTGTAGTGATAGGACGAGGGGGAACGGCTTTAAGCTGGAAGAGGGCAGGTTTAGATTAATCATTAGGAAGAAGTTTTTCACTTTAAGGGTGGTGAGGCACTGGCCCAGGCTGCCCAGAGAAGCTGTGGCTGCCCCATCCCTGGAGGTGTTCAAGGCCAGGCTGGACGTGGCCTTGGGCAACCTGGTCTGGTGGGAGGTGTCCCTGCCTATGGCAGGGGGGTTGGAAATAGGTGATCTTCAAGGTCCCTTCCAACCTAAACCATTCTATGATTCTATGAATATTTGAAATTGTACGTATCCACATAACATAGTACACACCCACTTGCCAGTATCTCTACTGTTGGCCACGGACCTGATCTTTTTTTTTTTGTTCCCTTCTTGTGACAGGCCTTTGGCAATTCCAATGACTACTGATTTACACTTTACAATGTTATAACATACATATTCCAAGAGCCTCAAGCTACATTGCAGTTAATCTAAAGCTGCTCAATTTAGTAAAATGTAGCATTATTCTCGCCTTCAGAGACAGGGATGAGTACCCTTTGTGATAAATCTAGTGGGATAGCTGAAGTGGTAAAATTTACTTAGGACACTAAAGAGATTATTTGTGCTGTGCATTGAATGGCTCTATTTGTGGTTTGCTATTCTGTGGTTGGGTTTGAGCCTGTGTGGACTGTGAGGACCATCAGCGCTGATCCAAGGGCAGAATCGGGACCCGTAATGTTTTCTTGTATTAAAAAAAAACTTCTCACATATATGAAATCACAATTCAAATAAAATATACTATATAATTATTATAAATAGCCATATCTATAAATACGGATGAATTTTTAGTTAATTCTAGTGGAGTATGGGGGGTTGTTCCTGTCGGACTCCTTCCAGCCTGTTTCCCACTAATCTATCTTGATTCATTAATTGAGGATCATTAATTTTATAGTTAAAGGATTAATTATAATTAATCTGTTAACTATAAAAGTAAAACCCAAAAGTTATCAAACAAGAAAGTCTTAATGGTTCAAGTTACCTTTTTTGTGTGTGTGTGTCCTATTCCAGAAAAAACTGCCTGTCTGCTTGGAATATAAAAAAAAATATTGACAAAGGAGTTTTCTAGGAAAAACAAAATGCAGGAATTTTGATCTTTTCAGGTGACTGTATGACATGCTCAGTGGAAGTAGTGAGTGCCTTTTGTAATGTTTGAAAGGGAGAGTATAAGCTTCAGATTGACATGGTGTTTAAATTTCTTTTTCTATGTGTATGACATCGTTCTTAGGAGCGGTACCTTTAGACTATTGGGGACTGAGTTACAGTCTTAAAGTTTTGTTTACTGCAACAGTGAAAATGTTTGTGTCATAAATAGTACATCCTTCTTGACAATTTTTTTAATAACATCCAAATTTTGTTGGCTTCCATTTCCTGAGTAGTTATCTCTCCTTAAAGTAATTAGCCCTTCAATTTTAGGATTTATTCAGCAAAACCTTTTTTACTTTACATAACAGCGGAAGCTGCTGTCTCGAAAGAAGCAGTCAGTCTGGAATTAACAGTTGCTGTAGTTCTGTTTGTCATGACGCAGAACCCATAATGTGGATGTGTAGGTGTGTTAATGGAGTAAACTAGTCTTTGGCTTTAGCATATGTGCAGTGCTGAAGTCATGATCTGCAGATCTTACACATGGACGATGCCTACTCTTTTAGTCAAATAAGGTATTAGATGAGTGTTTAGGTAGGATAACTTGGCATTTTTAAAACAGCATTATCTGGAATGTTGTCATTAAAATTGGTTAGTACTTCCTGAACTCCCTTTGGACTGATCTTATGCCTGAACAGGTACTACTTTTTTTCCGTGTTACCTCACTTAAGATGAATTTGCAAAGCCAGCGTGGTTTGTTGTTTACAAATTTGGTTGAACAGTAGGCAGCTATTAAGCAAATGTTGCTGCAAGTATAGTAAAGCTTGATCCCTTTGAGAGGTACACCAAAATCATATTGCCAATATAGACCCTGATTTAATTGATTCAGTGAATCCAACTTCTCGTGTCAATAGTATTTTACTCCTTGTTTTCTTATTAATCATTGAAACAGCAAGTACAGGTTTGGGATTTTTTTTCTCGCAACTTTAAGATTAAAGAGGAAACAAAACTACTGCTTTTGAGAAGTTGATATATCATTCAACTTGTGAACTGCCACCGCATTTTTTTAATTCGATGTTCCATCAAAAATCCTCCCTGTGGTGCAAGTTGAAAATCTGTTTTAACTCTAAAAATGTTATTACCACAGGGGGGTAGAAGATCTGCATGAAAAAGTGGGGATCTGAAAATGAGCCCCTCCAGGATTGTGATCTGATGGAAAAATATTGAGCTACAAAGACAACAATGATGGTATGTTTGTCTATAATCTCTTAAATTTTTTTTTCTCCACCAGGAAGTTCAGTTGAAACTATCACGTAAATCGATAGCTGTCCTTAAGGAGGGAGGAGGTTGAATAAACAGTGAGTTTAGGCTTAACTCCTCACCTAATTTAAACAAATGTATGAATAAAATATATACTTTAAGGCAAATCTTTTACAGAGGAAATTTCAGGTTACTGCTTACACTGTTATCACCGTGGGAACCAGCTTTGTGTTACTCTGTAAAGTCTTTAGTTATTACCTGTGCTTCTTTCTACCTCTGTATGTCTTCTCTCATTACGATTAAAACTGCTTTCTTCTGGCGGCTTTTATGTGAATTTGAGCCTGTGAACACTTTTGTTTATCTCAGATAAGTTTCCATCAGTTGTTAAATATCATATACTAAGAAGTCAGTATTAGGTCTGGTTAGAATCTCACCTTTGATTATGGCATGTATATGTAAGGGGTAAACAAAACAGTCTTATCATTCATTCTGTCCAGACATCATTTGATTAAACTGGCTCTTACAAAAAATGAGTTAACACGAACATCTGGTGTACGTTTTCATAGTGCTGACATATCCTATTGGTGGAGGTTCACTTCCTTACACTGACAGCTTGATGAGAATTTTGAAACTGGGGAGCAGTTTGCCTTAGAAGACTGTGCTGACTATGAACAAGAGTTTGGACATTCTAACAACTTGATTAAACTCTCAGCTTATGTTGCTACCACCTTCATCAAAGAGCTAAGATGAAGCCCATTAGCTAGATAAAAGCAAGATAAAACTTTGCATGCAGTGCTTGCTCTGCTGCAAGAATTAGATGTGTCTAACACATTCTGGGGTTAAGAATTTACGCTTTGAATGTGAGCTCATTTTATTTTTGACACCATGCTGCTGCTACGTCAGTGTGAGTTCTCACTCTGCCAAGAAATCCATTGCATTTTTGCTACTTAAATATTGATGACGGTGAAACAAAATGATCCCCCTCCCATTGCATGTGCTATTGTATGGCATTTGGAGCAGTTACGCCAAGGGCATATACATCTGTTCTCAGTAACGTTCTTAATTCAGAAACAAAATTCAACTGCAGCTTAAGTTTTATGTCATCTTTGTTTTTTCTTTTTCTGAGAAATGAATGAAAAGAGCTGTGCAGCTGCTCTATGGATGATAGTATTTTTACACAACGGTAACAGCCTGGTTGTGGTATCCAGTTCTTTCTAGATTTCAGGTTTCTGCCTTGCTGCTTTCGGTGCTCCGTTCATACTGAAAGAACACTGCAAGACTAAGTATTTTGTAATAAAGCCTAATTTAACTACACGTCGGACATAATTTTTATTTTCTGAGGCTGATGTAAGGCTAATTGAATGGCTTGCTAGTGTGAGGCATTACGGGTTGGACTTCAGATGTATAGATGCACTCTCCTCTAAATTCCCAACTCCGGTTGCAACTGGGAGTGAGAAATTGTAGGATGTTAGGATGAAGACTCAGCCACAGCATTCTACTAGTGTAAGCCAAAAAAATTTGTGGTTTGTATCTTGAAATTAGAATGCAATATGGGGTGCCAAAACCATCATGGTATGAGTGGACAAGAGTTAGTGCTCTTTATTGATCAAAAATACAGTGACAAACTTGAAAGTAGTAATTTTTGAAGGCGATCTGCATATTAAAAGGGAGATTGATCCTAGAATTTCTTGTCAGCTACACAGTAAAGCCATGTGTGTTTGGGCAGGACATTTAGTCATTATAAAAATTCAGTGGCCTTACAGAACAGATATTTGTTGTTATCAGAGAAGTCTTAAGGAATTGTAAATGCTAGGTCTTGAACAGAGAAATTTCTCGATGGTGAGCACAGTTTCTCAAATACTGTCAATTTTGTAAAATCTTGTAATGTGCTGTGCAAATACCTGATTTATTATTGACTGCTGGACTGCCCTGAAATGAAGGAATTTCATTATAAGGCAGGGAAGTGCATATATCAGTTGTTTGGTTTGGGTTTTTGTTTGTTTGTTAGAGATAGCCAAGTTTTCTTACTCCACATTCACAAGTAATAGCGCTGGAATGTAGACGCTCGCTATTTTGAATAACTCCTTTTCTGTTTGTCAAAGATAATATAAAATCCTGAGAATACGTTTGGTTTTCTCCGTGCAGTCACTAATTGCCATATGAACAGTGACACCAGTGACACCAAGGTGCAGATTGTGACAGACTCGTGGCTTTGGTGTTGTTAGACTTCATACGGTGTAGTCGAGAAGATAAGCTCGGCATGGTCACTGGCCGCTTTCGTCAGTATTTCTCTGGTTCCTCCAGGGACACTTTGTGGTTATTTTGCTGTTACTTTTGCAATTTTCTACCGTGGGATCCGCAGTGGATGGTGATAATTATGCTGATGTGCTGATACAGGAGGCTGCTGCTTCTTCTTGCATATTTTGGGAGTCTAACTGTTAAATATGTTGCTTTGTATCATTACCTTTTGCAATGCAGTAATAATTATCAACAGTTTGATAGTCTGCCGTTGAGGGCAGCAACTAGGTCTGTAGTTATTAGATGTGAATTTCTTCGGCATCCTGGGCAAAGCTGACTTTTCTGTATATTTAAAATTCGTAGGCAGTTTTGGCACTTGGGACAGGGTATGCCTGGACTTCTGAAGTTACTTGAAGCTTTGTAGCTTGGTTGGCATTTCGGTATTGTTCCTCTGTTATCATTTATCGTTTCTCATGTAGGCTGCAAATACTACCCTCAAATAGATTGCTGTCTGCCCTTGACTTCTTACTTAAATGAAGTCAAACAAACCACCTCTGTAAGAATAAGTAGCTGCTTTATGATAATTGCTGTTTCCCAGGGTAACTTTGTCATACTAGAATACAACTGGAATCCTCTGTGGCTAAAAGTAATTAAATATGCGGGTTTTTTTTCCTGCTCCATCATTTGCTGCCAGTGAAGGAAAAAGGTACCATTGGGAGATTGCACTTTTTGCATTTCAAGTTACAAAGCTTGTGAAATAGTTGTCTAAGAGAAACCACAGTCTATTATCAGACAATGTTTTCATCATATTTGTCAGAATTGTGGGAAAGGCAACTTTGCGTAGGAGACTATCGGAGAAGAGACTGACAATTCCTCTGTAGCCACTGAATGCTGCATTAGTTTTGAAGACGGTTCAAGAACATGCTTAAGATAATTGATGACCCCACTCCCATCCACTTCGGCAACTCTGCTGAAACCTTCCAGTTTTTCATATTTTGAATTTCTACATCTGCTGCCTTGCATGCAATTAATGACATCCAGCTTGTGGATGTGACTAAGTAGCAAAGAAGTAGTGAAGCTTATTTCCCTTAATGTGAACAAAGTTGTCGGTATCCCTTAACAAGAAAGCACAAGTTGATAGATATTTTACTCCGATGTTTGTACAAATAGGGAGATACAATTCACTTAGGTGTTCCTGTTGTCCAAGTTCCTTATGTACCAAAGACTGGGATGGACACAGGGATGGAGGTGCTGTCAGCTAAAAATGTGATTACTTGTTATTGTCTTGAAATTGCTTAAGGCTCGCATTGAGTACATTCCTGTGTGTCATAAGCATAGCTTTGAATGGTAGTTTTCCTGCATATTAAAACATGTTGACTTCTTTTTTTTTGTTTTGTTTTTCTGGCAGTTGGTAGATGTAACGTGTGAGCATGTAGGTCGACCTGGCTATCTTGGCAGCTGAGCTTGTGGTTTAAAAAATTACAATAAAGCTTAGTCTCTATACACTCTTAACAGTTTAAAAAAAACAAAGATAGGCTAATAAATATGTTTCTGTCTGACAAAGAATGATGCTGTTCATGGATCTGTTTCTATATATTTTTTCTAGTTTTGTCATGCCAGAAAAACATAAGTGAATCTGCAGTTTCGTGCGGTCCTGTTACATTACAGTAAATATTGCTTGTCTCATTGGGCCACCCACCACTCTCTGAGTAGATTTTGTATCCCTCTTTGTTAGCCTTCTGCCTAGAAAGGAGGCTTTAAAAGAGATTAAGAAGTTAAGTGCATGGGTACATTTTTCCCCCTATTGACTGTCTTTTTTTTTTTTTTCCCTGAAACAGTAAGATTTTATTGGCATGACAAATCAATTAGTGTTCAGCATAAAATAGTGGAAATCATATAATTTAAACAGACGGAACTGCAAAACTTCTGGGGAAAATCACATTCCTCCTTGAAGACAGTGTTACGCTTTAATACTATACTCGCATAAGTAAGTTGGGCACAGGTCAAAATGATAACTTCATAGATTTATTGTAGTTGCTTACATGATAATCTTGAAAGTGCATAGGCTTGGCCGTTTTTCAACTGGCCGGAATCCCTTGGGCATCCGGGGATACTCTCTGTGGACGATCAGAGAGAGCGAAGAATCGGAATAATACGTGCAGCTGTTCGAGTCCATTTGATGTGAATTGGCAAACACTCTGCTAAGTCTGTGCTCGCAGTAGTAAATAAATGCTGCTTAGAAAACGGCATTGACGTTTTATACTCTTTTTTTTTTTCATTAATTTCGGACATATGGTGTTTGTCAAAAATTACACACGCATATCACTTGAGTGCGCTTATTCAAGGAGTCCACATATCATAGGCAAAACTTCATTCTACCCGCAGGGGGTAGAGAGAACAACTTGGATAGGAGTCAGACACTTCAGTTTGTGACTGGAAGTTGCCATCAGTAAACTGATTAACTGAATTAATTGGAGAACAGGAAGGCAGCAAACACGTCTTTTCCAAAGCATCTCACTGTGAAGTCCTATTGATGCAGGTCTGGATCTTCAGAGGTGTTTCGTGTCTCGGTGCACCTTTGGATCTGGATCGAAAGTGACAAACTCTTTTAAAGGGGTTTTATTGCCGCAGACCTAACTGCTTGCAAAGACGTGTGGGTAAATTACGATTTTGGCAACAGTAGGTGCCCAGGACAAAGTGATGTGAGTACACAGTTATTTCAGTCTTGTGTGTAAGCTGACTCTGTGGTGTTGCTAAACTACGCTGCATGAGGTTTCCTCTGCAATTTGAGGATATCTTAATGAAGTTTTACTGCACATTGAAGTGTGTGCCTACTTAAAATGCCTTTACTCGTCCTTGGGCTTGTCTCCACTAGAAGAATTGGTGCTGGAGAATACAGCAGAGTCCCCTAGTGGAAATCCGCTGACAGAAGGAATTCTTGTTCACGCTGCTATTCCACCTCTCTGAATAACATAAGCTGACAGGAGCGCTCTGCTGTTGGCAGAGCTGTATCTGCATGAGAGCTTTTTGCCGTCACAGCTGGCTGGAGAGTGCCTTTTTTGTCCATGCCTCTGGCTGGAAAGAGCTCGGCTGGCAAAACTTGAGCGCAGAGCTGCCCTTAGATACCGTGGCTTGAATGCGAGAATGAGCCATCTCCCTTGCAGGTGCTGCTCATCATCTGGGGAGGTGACGAACAAATTTAATTCCTTACAGCCAGGAATAGATGAGCGAAGTCTACAAAATGCCTGAATTTTTATTTGTGTATATAAATACGGTCATTAAACTGTATTCCTAAAAAGCCTTGAGGGTTGTAGTGGGAGCGTGGTCTGTCCAAAGTTTGAGGTTCTGGAGTTACCAGTTGGAGGTGATTTGTGCTGGATACTATTCTGTGATTTCTGTGCTGGGGAAAAATGCCTCTCAGTTGTAGCTTGTGATCTAGATCCTACGCCTGCTAAAATCGAGAGGGGGAGAGGGATTCCTTTTTGTCAGATGGATGCAGCTGGTGCCCTTCACCTTGTTCTAACAGAGCCGAGAAGCTGTTGCATGCAGGGAAGTCCCTTTGGGCAGTAAGTGGTTGCTCGATCCTCCTAATCATGGTTAAACAGTGTAGGCCTGGCCAGGTGTGTGTGGTGTTAACGAAGGAGTTCCTACGCGTGGTCTCTGTGTGTAGCTCTGTGTAGGATATGCTCTGCTTTAATTGGAGTAGCCGCTCTTCGCGTGCAGCTCTGGTTTGACCCTGGGAAGGAGCAGCACGGGGACTCGGCCGGGAAGCTTGGAGAACATGTTCTTGTGACTGCTCCTTCTGTCCGGCCGCAGCGTGCCGGGCGCCTGTGTTAGTAACGCAGGTGGTTCTTCAGGTGGGAGAGGGCACAACCCTAAAAAGTGGTAGTGTTGATGTGTTGGGTTTTTTTTTTTTTTTAAAGTAAGAAAGCAATGCAACTTTTTTTTTTTTTTCCTTCACAAATCTGCTAGATTTGGTGAAGGACGGGGCCTCTGGCTCATTGGGAAGGGCATTTGAAGTCCTCTTGGAGTCAGGGAGGAGAGGGGCGTCGCGTTCCAGAAAGACTGAAGTTTTCTGGCAAAACAGTGACCCGAGTAGGTAGCCCAGGAATTCGCCAAGGAGAAAACTTGTCCGTGCGTTGGTGGCGGCCTGGGTGAGGACCATCAGGCTCATCCCCAGAGAAACGCTGCCCGGGAAAGGGGCTGTATCGGTACGCGGGGTGCCGCGGGGAGGAGGAGGCGGCGGCGGCGATCCCCGCTCGGGGCTGCGCCGGAGCGGCGGGGACTCTGCGCCCTTCCTTCTCCGCGTTCCGCCCCGGTCTCCCCCTGGGGCCGTGCGAAGCGGCGGGGCGGGGAGACTCTACCCGAGCCCCGGGGCCCCGGCGGCTTTCCCCCGCCCGCGGGCGGCCCCGCGCTGCGGCGGCGGCGAGTGCCGGCGCGGCACTTCCTGTCTGAGGCCGGCGGCGGAAGGATCGCGTGCGCCGCGCCGCCCCGCAGGAAGCGCTCCCGCCGCCGCCGCCGCTCCCGCCGCCGCCGCGCCGTGGCGGTGCCCGCCGCGCCGCGCCGCGCCGCCCTGCCTTGCCTGCCGCCCCGCGGGAGCGCGCCTCTGCCGCCGCCGCCACCGCCGCCGGCCTCTCCCGGCGCGCTCCCGCCCGCCGGTCAATGTGAAGCCGTTCCGGCAGCGTAAACATGGCGACGTCCCTGCATGAGGGGCCCACGAACCAGCTCGACCTCCTCATCCGGGCCGGTAAGCGGCACCGCCGGGGCGGCGGGAGTGTCGGAGCGGGGAGGACGGGGGGTGTGTGTGTGTGTTGGAGGCGGGAGAGGGTGTGTGTGTGTGTGTGGGGGGAACGGCGGCGCACGCCGCGCTCCGGCGGCGGGCGGGGAAGCAATGGAGGGCAATCAGGAAGTGATCACCTTGGTAGCGACCGGCCCGGCGTGCGGCCGGCGGCGGCGGCACCACCTGCCCCCGGGGCGAGCGGCCCCGCTACCGCCGCGGCGGCGGCGGAAGTTGCGGCGGGGCGGGCGGAGGAGTTTTGCGGGGTTTGCGCGGCCGGGGCGAGAACCAGGAAGTGTGCGGAGATTGTTGTCCTCCCGCCTCCCCCGGCCCGGCCCTCCCCTCCTGCTCCCGCCGCCGCCGCCACGCTGTCTGAGCGGGCAGGCCGAGCGCCGCCGCGCACCGCACGCAGGGCCGCGGCCCGGTTCCCCCCCCCCCCCATTCCCCCGGTGCCCTTTTAAACTCGGCGGCGGCGGCCCACGTGTGCGGGGCGGGGGGGGGGGTGTGGGGGAAGCGGCGCGGCGGGGGCGGCGTCCCCTCCCCCACGCGCGGTGCGTAGCGGAAGCGGCGCTCCCCCCCCCCCCGCCCCCCCCGGGGCCCCCCGAGCGGGAGGGGAGGGGCGGGGCGGGGCGGCGCGGCCGCCGCGCGCCAATGGGGGCCGCCGCCGTTGGCGGCCGGAGGGCGGCGGGGCGGGGCGGGGCGCGGCGGCAGCCAATGGGCGCGCGGCGGGCGGCGGAGTGGCGGCTCCCCGCGGCGCTGACGGGGCGCGCACGGAATTGGAGGGAAGCGGAGTGTAAACACGGAAGTGGGGGCGCCGCCGCCGCCGCCGCCGGGCCGCACGTGGCCGCCCCTCCCGGCGGCGCGGGGGACACACACAGGGCTTCCGTCCCCGGCCGCAGCGCGATCCCCCCACCGACCCCGCCAGGAGGGGCCCCGCTGCCGGCGGAGGCGGGAAAAGGTCTGGCGGTAGCGGGGCTGTGCGGGCAGCCCCGCGGTCAGAGCGGCGGGAGTGGCGTTCGCTGCCGCCGGGCCGTACAGGTGCCGCGCACCACCCGGTCCGATCGGGTCCTGAAGCCCCGGTCGCTGCCGGGACAAGGGCCGTTTACCCGAGCTCTGGCACCTTGTGGGGGTTGTGTTCAGAACCGGGCACGGTTTGGCCTCTTTCGGTTTTGTTAAGTCTGCCGCTTGTAACAACAGGACGCTCCGGTGATCCCGGGATTTGCCTTTTAAACGTCAGGCCTGGGGAAAACGCGAGCGCGGTTACGCTGCTCAAAGACACAAACACGATGTCAAAGCTTCAGTTCTCCACGGAAGTTGTACCGGCTGTGATTTTGTTTTTGCCTTTACAACATGGAGCTCCGCTTCTTAAAGTAGTCCTTGGAAATCGTATGCAGCAGTACAGTGTATGGCGTTACAGATAATGAATGGTGCAGTTAGTGCTGGACACGAACTAATTGAGAGTATACCTTAATACTGGGTTTGCATTGACACGGCAGTAGGTTTCTATGAACATGAACATGCACTGAAGGTAAATGCTCTGTCATTTACCAGTTTATTAAGATGCCTTTTGAAAAAGTTGGGCAAGTCAACTAATCTCTGTAATGGTTTATTTTATTTAATGTGGAAAAACACCCAGGGTTTTTTGGAGGGAGGGGAACAAACCTCAGAGACACCCTCTCACCCCCCTGCCTTCCCCAACAAAGAACTCTTCTGCTGCAGCATGGAAAAAGCAGAGCATGTCATAAGCATTTAGACACTCTCCCGTGTAGGATGGAGAAGACAGCTTCCCTGTGCTGGTAGAACACAGCTCTGATTTCTGCAGGGCTCGCTGCTGCAGGAGATTTCGGTTAGTTGGTTTTTAATTTTGGTTGTCGACGAGTAGAGAACATTTAAGTAGTTGATTATTGTGTCAACAGCTTAAGTCAATGCAACTAGACTGCTTGTGAGCCAACTCTTAGATAAATAACAAATGACCTTTGTATTGTTCTTTCTGGTGTCCTTAGCCCAGCCAACTTAATTCCTTTTTTTTTTTTTCATATTTGCATTGCATTGAGGGACACAGACACCTGCATGTCTAGTATTCCCATCATCGTACTGTCAGGATACCATATCTGTTTACTTATTTATGTATGTAGATGGTATCACGTGGATTTAAGAGAGGAATCCTTTATTCTGAGGGATTATATTAATTATACCTTGCCTTTTCCTGTGGCTGCTGGCCTCAGTGTTGGGAAAACTTCAGAGCGTTTGGTAACTGTGGGAAGAAAGCTGGACCAAAATTGTTACTGCTTAAGGTTATCTTAATTGCTGGTTGTAAGAGCAACTCCTAAATGACTTTACAGAGATATGTTTTGGCTTTGTAGCTAATGTTTCTCTCAATATTGGGTTGATAACATATGGCTCACAGGGAAACAAGTGTTTTGAGACTGTTGCTCTCATCTTCATTATTGATCGCAGATATGCAGTGGGTTATGTATCATCCTTAAATTGTATGCAGCTGAAAGCCTTTTGAACGAACAAAGCTAGGCTTAGGGAAATATGAAAAAAACCCAAGGAACTGTTCTTCAGTTTCTGAACAAATGTCTGCCATAAAACAAGCAGTAAACTGAAAATGCCCTCTTTTCCAGTCAAGTGTTGCATACAGAAAGATTTCTGGGTATTACCTGTACAGGCAATTCAACTGTTTTTAATTAAAATGTCGCTTAAGCACTCTTACTACCTTCCACTGCTGTTTACTGTGGTCTTTTAAATGCTGAGATAAAACAAGCATGTGAATGCCAATAAACTTTAATGAGGTCTGTTAGCGTATGTGTAGTCACTCTTGACTGAGTTCCATGCTTGGAATTGTGAATTCTTCATTAAAGTATTGCTCTGGTTGCCTGATAGTATTAAAGGATAAGCTATTGTAAATCAGGTGCTGCAGTTAAGTGTTGACCTTGTAAATGCAGACATTGATAGCTCTTCAGATAAAGAGAGGGGAGCTGTATTGCAGTTTCAAAAAGTACCATTTTGAAAATTTCAGTCCTTTTTTCCCCCCCTCTCATCACTTGCTTTAATTAATTTTGTTACTCTTGTTTTATGTTAAAACTGGGGGCATTGTTTCAAAATGGATATGTTGCCAGTATTCTCTTCTGTAGAGCTAAAGCACAGTCCTGTCAGACTTAATTACCAAGTTTGGTATTTTGTAACAGCTGTTGAGAGCCTTGAATAATCTACTGTACACCCTATTCGTTCAGAAAGTGGAGCTCGAAGACATTAGGTCAACAGTGAAGATAGACATCAACTAGTGTAGTTAACTGTTTACATTTTAAAAATTGAAATTACTTTCTTTTCTAAGAGGATTTTTTTTTTCCTGAATGCAGACCAGAAACTTTTTTTTTAATTAACTATCATAAAAGCGGCAAGAAGAGATTTGGTTTAAAAGAATGAAAGATAAGTGGTAGTGTTAGCTCTGATGTGTTCTTGATCGATAAATGGCAAGTTCTCATGCTACTCAGTTACCAAAGTCTGGAAAATTTACTTCCATCTGTGTAAACTACTTTACTTCATTTGGGCAAGTGATATTCTTCCTGGAATGAGTATATAGAAAATTTGTGAATTGGGCATTTTTAAAGAAAGGGGTCGTACACATTATTCTTTGGTTAGAAATTTTTCTGCCTGCTGTGATACTGCGCTTGTGCATCACAACCTTGGATGCAGTGGGAGAGGATTAAGGTTGCTGTGATGATGTGTATTTGTATGGCACAAGCGTTACGAGCCCGAAAGGTACGGCGCAGTAAATAACCACCAGTGATTTTCTCTGGTGATGGCATTTGACTGAAGTTGGCTTTTTTTAACTGCAGAATCCTACTCCTTTGGGTTGCTTTTTTCCCCCGTCTTTATTGCGAGAAGTGCTACCAAGTGTTGTGGTACAAGCATAGTTTAGTTGATGACACTTGATCTAGTCATCTGCAAGAACAGCCGCCTGGTTTTCCCTTGTCCCATCCCCTCTCTGAGGGAATGTGTTCCCTCACTTCATCTTTCGGGATGTCTTTTCTAGCTGTATTTTTCATCAGTATCACACCTTCAGACTGAGCAGTCTGACTTGCTGTCTTCTATTAGTTAGACATTTTCTGGCACAGCGAAAAGACATTTTATGTAAAATTTGTGTAGAGATACAAATTCACACTTTTCTCTTCCAAATGCGTTGGTGCAATAATGTTTCCTGAGCACAACTGAAAATTCCTAAGGCTCACTGGGTAGACAAACGCTTCTGAGGCTGAAACCATGGACTGGCAAAAGGAGAATGTAGCTAGCTGAGAAGACTTCAGACTTGGTAGTAGCACTCATTTTAGTAAGTATTTTAAGAGGTGGCTTTTTGGCAATGTTAGGTTAGTTTGTTAACTGTCATGATAGACAGACAGCACGTGTGTCCCAGCTGAAGCCAGAAGTGTTACTATTTTTTGCTTGATGCTTTTTAGGTGGCAATTTTAGGAGAGTCCTAAGTAACTGATGTTGGAAAAACATTTGGGAAGTTTGTATTTTCAAATGTCAGGGGCTTTTGAGGAGTAGATAGTGCTATTGTTAGTGGAAGTGGAAGGGTTGCTTACGGCAAAGGTTGGGTAGCTCCTTGGCTCTGTTGTTAGGGTATTGCAGCCCTAGTCCCTAACGCTGGGGGATGTTGCATCTCCTTTCCCTCCGCTGCTCTAGCCCCTCAGCAGGATGCCGTAATACTGGAAAAGCACAAAGATGGCTTTCAGCTGTCTCTTTTGCCTCGTTCCTGCTCTCAGCTAAGTACTTCTTACTTGCAGTGTAGCATCAAAACTGTGCCCCATAGGAAATACTTTGGATACAAAAGTAGGAAAATTTTGTATGCTTTTAAGCATTTAGGAGTAAATTACTTGAATAAGCTAATTCAGTACGGTCTTACAACTGAAATTTGGCAACTGTTCTTTGAGTTTCTTTATAGAAGTCCTTTATGTACTGAACCTGATACCTGCACGGAAGCAAGCTAACTAGTTGTCCCAAAAATGGTAACCAGCAGAAACAGAAATGAAAATTGTACGGCTCTGCTGTGGGGGAGGCAGAGGGGTTGGTGGAAAAGCTTTGCTGACCTGCTTTAAATCTTTTTTCATACTTCATAATAATAATATGTTAAATCCTGATTTGGACTTGCTAATTTCAGTGTTGGTGTAGAATTGATGCGTTTATAATGGCTAACTGTTTCTGTATTTTGATGATCAGTGGAAAGTTTTATCCAGTAGATGAGGGGAAACTTACTCATCGATTTCTGTGCAACTGAAGCTTCTCTGTAGAAAGAAAAATGTTTAGGCAGAGGGTTTCCTGCAGGGCCACTCAGTTTCAGTGCAGGTGTTCAGCCTCCGACTCGGGACACCTCTAGACTGCTGCTTGGGAAAGAAACAGCAGCTTGGCCGGCTGTGGGGAGCACCCGGCACCTGCAGCTGGGGAGAGGGCTCACGGTGCAAAACTCTTGCTGATTGCCACCGATTATCCAAGGGACAGAGGGTGCAATAGAGACCCTTTCCTTTAGCGTGATTTTTTTCCTGTGCTCTTAGGTAGGCTTTTGTTGTTCCCCGCCTGGGGTGAAGCGGTGGTGGAATGTCAGCTTTATCAGGCATCTACTGTGCCAAAAGATAAAGGCCCCTAAATAGCATCCCAGGAGAGGGCTGTGGTGGGCAGCTGGGCTGGTTCAGTGAGGCGTTTCAGTCGCCCAGAGTTTTCCATTTGTGCGTCTTCCAGATTTCCTTCACTTTCAGCTTCTGGTTTATATGTTTAGTCTGCTGGCTAGTAGCTTTTTTGGAGTTTTTAATCCTTGCGTTTAAATAACCTGCAATGTGCTGGAAGGTTTTTTAACCCCATGTGTGCCCGTATGAATCTGTTTCTATCTGGTGTTTTCTTAAGTCAGAAGCAGCGCTAGCAGTGTTTTTTCCCTGCTTTTCACTAAACCAGCCTCAAGTTGTTTCTTAGTAGCCTTAGTACCCTGTTTGCAGTAACAGGATAGGTGCCTTGAAGTTCTCGCAGAGAATTATTACAGAATCCTCTTTAGTTCTCTGACGCTGGAGATAGGTGACCCTGCTTACGCTAAAGATAGATTTCCTGGGCTGCCGGCTGCCTGGCTGGAGCGGTTCAGCTTTGAGCAGATGGCCATAAATGGAAAGAGCAACTGGAGAGAGCCGGCGTACCTTAGAGAGAGCGTGTGCATGATGTGCAACAGGTGTTTCTGCGGTCGCCGCTTTTAAAAACCTTTGCAAGGGTGAGGAATATAGAGTTGGCTGCGAATAGGATGGTAGTTTTAATTGATAAGTTGGGGTTTTTGTTAGTGTTGCTGCTGCAGTCAAGTTGCTGTCATCTGCGCTGTATCACACTTAAATGTGCTCTCTTGAAGTTACTTCAGATTATTTTTGGTTAATTACTTAGTTTTCATAAACTTTCAGAACTTTAAAAAAAAGAGATATTTTTACCTTCTTCCTAAGTTGTTCCTTAACACCCCCACCACCACCACCCCCACCCCACATAGTGTTTGTTATGCTTTGTGTTTTGTTTTTTAACAAGCAAGCCTGCTAAACCCAACTCGCAGGTATTTTTAATGTCAGAAAACAAAACTGGATATATCTATTTTGCAAACTCACCTTGTATTTGTGTATATACATATATTTATCCAAATAGACTGAAACTTGGAAGAGAGGTCACCTTTAGATTTTAATGGGATAATAGTTGGAGATGGTACTACTTCCCTGCTCTGCTGTTTTAGTTTGTAGCTATCCTCATTACAGTCTGGTTTGTTCTGGTTAACTTGAAGGCAGAAGACAAATCCCAGAAGTCTGCTTCTGTAAACTCTTGGAACGCCTCACAGAAATGAGGAGTTTGGTTGCGAACCAGAAATCTGAACAGGAAATCTAATCTCAGAAGTGACAGTGTTGGTTCTGCTTGTCTCACGTCTTCCTAAATATTTCTGTTGACAGGAGGGTATAAAAGGTGTGAAAACACCTGACAGTTTTGGGATTTTCATGTTTAGGATTGTGTAATGCAGTTGTGCAGTGATACACGTGGACTTTTATAAGTAATCTGTTCTCATTAATTTTTTTTTTTTTTATCCTTCTGCAGTGGAAGCATCGGTTCATGGAAGTAATGTGCACTGCACAGATAAGACAATTGAAGCTGCAGAGGCCTTGCTTCATATGGAGTCTCCTACCTGCCTGAGAGATGCCAGGAGTCCTGGTATGTCAGCCACAGTTTCTGCTCCGTGAGCCGTTGCTCCTTCCACTTGTTAGTAAAACAAGCAAATTAGGAAACCTGCTTCTGTGGGGAGCTGTATGCCGTTTAAAACATTTGCTTGCTTATTTCAAAACTACTGATTTGTTTGAGTTTCTCCGTGATTTCTCCACCCTGGAACAAGCGTACTTACAGATTAAATCATTTATCTGAAAGAGGTTGTTGGATAGAGATCCTTGATTACCTGCGCATTTTAAATGAACTTTTCTGTCTGAACATAAGGAAACGCTTTTTCACTGTGTGGGTGACTGAGCACTGGCACAGGTTGTCCAGAGAGGGTGTGGAATAGTCTCCATCCTTGGAGATATTCAGAAGCTGTCTGGACACAGTCCTGGGCAACCGGTTCTAGGTGGCCCCGCTTGAGCAGGGGGTTGGACCAGATGACCTCCAGAGGTCACTTCTAACCTCAACCATTCTGTGGTTCTGTGAGTTTGACATTTTAAATTGCTAAAATAAAGAGTTATCTTAAGGGAAAAGTATTTTAACCTGTTTTTTTTTTCTATTTTAGAAATAATATCTGAATACACTGTGTTGCAAAATGTTACCAGTTTAAAAAAATTAAACTTGATGATTGCTTTAACTTGGTGTTCATTCTGAAGTTACTTAATGTATGTTGGACAAAATAATGGTCAAACTGAAACCCAAAAGCTACAAAATAGGAAATGGAGATTGGAATGAGGATCAAAAGATTAAACTCTGATTTGTTTTATTCAAAGATGAGTTCAGTTCTAAAGAATATCAGTGTGATACTTGTCTTATGCCTAACAATAGTGGCAAGCATGCACCTTTTTGGGAATTGGATTGATTTTCTAGGCGACAGGTTGTTGGAGCAGAATCTTGCTATGCTATTGCATATGCTTTGTTTAAAATAATTTCATGGAAGATACATTAGAATAGTAAGGTAGAAACTTCATCAGACACTCAGATACTCTTTTTTTTTTTTTTTTTTGCTTTTCCTCCTTCCCTCATAGTGGAAGTTTTTGTCCCTCCTTGTGTGTCAACCCCAGAGTTTATCCATGCGGCCATGAGACCTGACGTGATCACAGAAACTGTGGTGGAGGTATCAACGGAGGAATCTGAACCAATGGATGCATCTCCTGTTCCGACTTCCCCTGATATCCATGAGCCAATGAAAAAGAAAAAAGGTACGTACGGCTCTTTGTAGCAGCAGTCTCAAAATTTATTTTTTATGCGCCCTGCTGCAGATGGTGCAGTTGATACTGGTGGAGATAGGTTGGATGATCTAATTTCTCTGCTCATGTAATCAGACTGACTGGAGTCTGAAATGTGATTTCTTAGAAAATGAGTCGGCAACAAGAAAAAAGAAAAGTAGCAAGAGAATGGGCTTCACTGAGCCATAAAGGAAAATGATGTCTTTGTTGTTGTGTTTATTAAGCACGGTTTACGAAGGGGAGGAAGGGTAGAGAAGGATTCGGAGAGGACTTGTGTGGGTACTGTTGGTGTCTGAAACATGGATTCGTTTGGAGAGCGGATAGACACGGGGATCTTCCAATGAAACAGCAGGATAAATGCTAACTTACAAAACCATAGATCAGTTTACAAAATCAGAACAAGATCTTCCTTGTGAGAGAGGTATTTTATTTGATCGGCATGTCTTGGAGGAGAAATCCCTCAGAACAGTGTTTGAGTTCTAGGCATTCGGCTCCCAAATGAGAGGTTGGTGCCTGGTGAGGTTTCTTTTTGGTCTAGCAGGTTTCTGACAGGCACCAATACAATTCACATAACTATAGGAATATTGTCTTATTAGAGCTTCCAGACATGCTAAGGTGGAATATTTACTTGTAATTTAGAGGAAAAAAATTGCGATGAAGTGATGTAAGTCTAAGATCTATGAATTTTAGATTTAATAAAAACACTATTTCTCTATAATCCGCTGTCTGTTTGAATGGTCGTTACTGGGCAGATTGCATTACAGGGCTGTGCTCAGGAAGCTCTGAAATTTTATGCTGGTTATTTTGTAAGTATTTTTTTCCTATTACAGAGCCCAAATCCCTGCTTTTAAGTGTGTAAGGTCATTCAGCCATAGTTGCAGAGCCATAACTTTGGTCTTCGTAATTAGTGCCTTTTGAAATTCAGTGTTTAACGAAGAACATTGTTCATCAGCAAAAATTTAGGCTCTTGTTTCCGAGGTGGGAGAGTTAATCGTTGCTGCTTGCCTTTAACGGAAGGCAGAAGCACGGACTGTTGACAAGCCTGCTGCCGTGGGGTATGATCCTCTCCCCTGCTTGAACCTGCTTACCTTGAGTAAAAAGGTCAACTGAAGTGTGAAAGGATGAAGCAGCCGCAGGTGTTGCTGGGAGAGGATTTCCCTGGCGCGGGAAGGTAGGCAGCTCCGAGCCTGCCGCCTGCTGAGGAGTCCCCTCTTAAGCCTCCTGGCGAGGGCAGGAGGAGGCGCGCGGGAGCCCTGCCAGCCCGCAGCCAGCCGGGGCAGAGCGGCGGGCAGGTGGGGGCTGCGGCGCAGGTGGGCTTCCAGCACCCCTGTCCTGCGTCGCTGAGGCTGCGGGTGCCGTTTTGTAGCCCTCTTGATGCTCTGTCGGATGCGAATGCCGTGCGGCACCACTCGCACGCTGAGCGGAGGCTTTTATCTACAGCTTTTAACGGACGGGTGCCAGGTGGAAATAAATGTTCGTAATTTCAGGAGTAAAATTTCTCAGAGAAACTAATGCTTTGTTCAGCACCCATACTAGAATGCCAAAAACAAAGCAGAAGAAATAATATAATTCAGAGTAAAACAGACACTGGACTAAAAGAATGCAAATAAATTGAAGTTTGCTTTGTACATTTGGTGCAGGCTTCACCTGCCCATTAGCTCATCTGAAATTGAGTTAAATCTGCGTATGAAATAAGCAACCAAATGATGAATTAAACCGGATGCGTAGCAGTAGTAATCAAAGAGTTTAAATTTATCCATACCTGTAGTAAGGAAATTGTGGGGGGAAAAAAATGCATGAATTGCTTCTTTCAGCAAAGCCACTTTAAAATACTTTTATTTTACATATGATTAATACTTTCCCCCTGCTGTGTTCTATGTGCAGCTGGCCGTAAACCGAAGACCCAACAATCGACTATATCTGATGGGTCTCCAGATCTAGGTATAAAGAAGAAACCCAGAGAAGGCAAAGGTATGTTTTTCCATTTTTCAAGTGTTTGAAATTATGCAGTGTATATGTATCATATCTGTCACAGGAAATACACAGATCTTGAAAAGTTTGGTGGACGAGTTTGTAGCGACTTCATTAGAGTTTTAATTTTATTTGGTGTCTTCAAATTTGTTTGTACAAGATCTAGCACGAGGAGGTGTGGAACTGCTGTAGAAGTGCCCTGTAATACGCTCTGCAGTTAATAGGCTTTCTGGTTTTTCATTTGCTTTGCTTTGTGTTTATTGACTTGTGCTGTCTTGTGTGTTGTGCGTTAACTTACTGCTAGACACGTAATTTTTTCAGCTACGGCTGAAAGGCTTGTTCTCAAGGAGAAGCAGCTTATGGGCATTTGTAATGGTGATGGTTGAAAATACGTTTTCTTAGTTGATTCATAAATTCAGTGGGAATATATCGCTGGACTAATAGATTCAGTTTGGCTTAAGGGGAAAAGAAATTATACGTTTCTTTAGTGGTTGGGTGAGGGATTTTGTGTCCCTGCTGTTCACCCAGCAGGGAGACAGGCTGGGGCATTTGCTTACAGGTTACCTTTGAGTCGGTGTACAGTGTACCAGCTCTTCCTCTGGTTAGAGGTGAAAAATGTGGCTCTCTTCCCCACTTACTGCACTGAAAGTTGTTTGGAGATGTTGCTGTGTCTAGGAGAAACAAAGTTTAGTGACTTTTCAGTGGCAGCGTACTAGCTGAAAGCCTGTGCAGTGGGCAGCTCCGCTATTATTTTGGGATTTGTTTGAAAGCGAGATCTCTGCTGTTTACATAATTCCTTATCTGTGTACAGCTCCTGAGTCGTCACATTTGTCAGTAGGGCGAGGAAGGACGGGACTGACGTCGTGCAGATGTTAGCTCATGAAAACCAGTGCAAACAGTAATTAAACTTCCCTGCAGTGGCCACTGTTGCTGTTTTCGGATTTGGGTGTAGCGGTGGATCTCAGTGAGGGTCACAGATCTTTGCATCTGCTGTACTTAAAAGTGCATCTTGTTTAATTTTCTTTTTTTTTTTTTTTTGAGTATTCTTAAAGCCTTCTTGGCTTCCTTTCTAATTCTGATTATTACAGCTTTCTGTTATCTGAATAGTACTCTTAAAGTGTCCCAGTTCCTAGTTTGCTGCACAAATAACTTTGAGAAAGGAGGCCTGTGTTTCTGCCCCTTCTAGTTTTTGTCCGTACTGGTGATTTCACTTTATAGCTGTTTGTTTTATGAAGTGAGAGATGGTATTGCTTTGGGTTTTGAGTTGTGTTTTTTAATTTCTGTGGATACTCATAACAATCTACTTATGTCTGTTGTTCTCACAAGGTATCTCATTCCTTATTTTACACTACAGTTGGCATAAAATACATTTTTTTTTCTTAATGTAGACTAAGTTGATGTCCTGCAAAATATTTTGTTACTGGATTTATTTTTTGTTATTTATTTTAAAAAATTACTTGCAAATGTAGGCTATTTTACATGCGGTGTGTTTTTGGAAAACCAGGAATTATTCCTAGAGCTCAGTACTGTCAGCAGAGCTAAGTCGTGGAGAAGGAGGACAGCTGGTTGTGCGCATTTGGAAAGGGGATTGCTTGTTGTCCATGTAGGTGTTCCTTCCTGTGTGCATTCCTGATACCTTCTGGTGCAAAGCGAAGCAGCTGTAAATCTGATTTTAATTGTGCCCTTCAGTTTATTATACAGGAGGAACTGGAGACGTCTTAATATTTTTTCTTACAGTGAGATAGTAGTATTTTCTTGTCCTTATAGAGTGGATTGGCAGTTTAGGCATGGTTTCTCTTTCCTATTTTGTTTTTTTTGTTTACATAAATACTTTTTTAAAGTGTAGGCAGTTGGAGGGAGCAAAACTGTCTTTGAGCCTCTCCACATACGTTCTGGTACCAATGTGACAGTTCATTGGTACGCACAATGCCTTGTATCATTCACATACTTTCTGGCCATTAATCCTTCTGTTTTGAGATGACAGCTAGCATTCTGAAGTAGCTGGCAGCTGTAATAATTGGCTAGCCACAAAAATTTCTTTCGTTGTGCAAAATCTACTCTGTGTTGAAGTTAAGAGAGATAATAATCATGTCTAGCTCAGTGGCCGCTTACAGTAGTAGTTAGCGTGAGACCTTTCAGGAGTTGAGATGAGCCGTGTGTGCTATTAAATAAGGCTTCTGTCTGCCTAGCAAGGTGCATCCATGTTTGTCTGCCGGGCTGGACTTAACGGATGCTTAAGAGCTGCACGGATATAAACCTGCTCAGATAATATATTTTAGAGCCATGTCTTTCTCTTCCTCAGGAGCCTGTAAGCTTGGATTCATAGTGTGAGGAAAGCCTGGTTCTAAGGAGAAAGGGTTTAAAATTGGTTTAAAATTATATTAAACATTCCTAAAATAAGCCTTTTGTGTTAAACACCTGGCAGCTATAGCTGAAGTAGCAGCCTGCCTGAGGTATCACTGGGTCTTCCTGGCAGTAGTAGATGGCTTCTGAGTAGTAGAGGTATTGCATAGTCCTCCTGTGGAAAAAGTTGTTATTTAGGTGAACATAGAGTATGAGGGAAAAGAAAAACCTGCTGAGTCAGCAGCACCATTCCTGCAGGAAAATCGGGCGCTTTAAGGAATGATTTGTCTTGAAATTTCTGTTTACTTCCTAATACTGAAGTCCACTTTTATTTTTGTAAAGCATCTATTGCAGAGCTACAGCATTTGGTGGTGTGGACCCAGAGATTCTATTTCTGAGGAGCTAAGGAAAAAAAAAACCAAACAACTAATTCCCTAAAATCTAGAATGATTTTGGGATTTCTGCGTTCTCTTGTTGACTCTTTACCTGTATAGGTCCTATTCAGATGTCTCTGAAATCTAGTGTAAGCTGGATTTTGGTAGCTCTTGAGTCAGTACTTGCTGTTTATTGGAGTATGTAGTAAAATATATTTATTCTCTGTCTACGAGGTGGTCATCCAGAAGATGGAAACTATAATTTTTTGTAAGCCTTTGAGAAAGATAGCTAACTTCTTGTAGTCTACAACAGTGGTCTTAAACATGTGTTAGTGTATTTTAATTGTCTTCAGCAGGGCATAACAAGTGCTATGCTGGGCCAGTAAATCTCAGCAATCAATGACCTTTTTTCACAAAAAAATATTTAATTTATTTGTATTTGGCCTATGTGACCCCCTGGAAGCATGATGAAGTGAAGAATTGGGATTAACGTTCTGAGGTTATTATTCTTGTAGCTCTGTCTTAGTTCTGCTTTCTCAGATTACTTGAGGAGTCTTCTCCGGCTGTACAAATTGGAGTATGATCTGGGTTTTTTTCTTCTGCTTCTCTTCCCCTTTTCCTAGATGCAAACGGTACAGGCAGGGTGCAGATAATCCCCATGTTCTGTTTTATGCCATTCTGATAGTCACTGTCGTAAACCCCCTCTTGGGCTTTCTCCAGTGGAAATGGTACACCTCTTGAATACATGAGAAATACATTAAATTTTTCTTCTGTAGACTGACTGCATTCTATATCCCCCTAATAACAGAAAGGTACGTGGGATTTCTGCCATGGGAATACTTGTAGGAAGAAACTGGACTGGCTTTGGATGTAGCAGGACGCTGGTCACTCTGCAGCGTACATTTGGGAAGGGTCAGAACATGGGGGCTGTCACCAATCGGTGTGAGAGCCCCAGGTCCTGGAGAGAAGGTTATGTCTGCTTACCACGGTTGAGATGGTGTGTTGTTGAAGGTTGTATGCCTTTTAAAAATTATTTACTTATATCCTCCTGTACTTCAGCGTCATAAAATGCACTGGCATTTCCATTCCCTCTTTATGCAAGTATGGGAAGAAAATTCTGAGCTCTCGTCCTGCCTCTGCCAAACAGATGTGGGTTGTAATGACTTGGAACGCCCTCCCACACGTCTTTTCCAGAACTGAGAATGGGCGCTGGGTTGAACAGGCTCCTGTGCTATATAGCAGATCACTTGGATTGGCTCCTTTTAGAAAGTAAATATTTATGGAAGCTTTACTAAACTTTACAGAATGAATGAATATGTGCAGATTACATTACATACCATCCTCTGTGTCACATTTGCTCGTAACGCGGATCATTCAGAGTTACCTATATATGGAGAACTTTCTGTTACCTTTAAAAATGGGTTTCTAATATTTAAATGCTTTCTGATTATAGGAAATACAACGTACTTATGGGAGTTTCTTCTGGACCTTCTCCAGGACAAGAATACTTGTCCTCGATATATTAAATGGACTCAGCGAGAGAAGGGAATCTTTAAACTTGTGGACTCGAAAGCTGTCTCCAAACTATGGGGAAAACACAAAAACAAACCTGACATGAACTATGAGACTATGGGAAGAGCTCTGAGGTAAAAACTCTTGTATCCTTAAGTTATCTATTATAATTTTAAATCTGCTTCTTAATTTTACCTATAGAAATACAACAGTTCTGAGATTTTAAAAGCTTTGCCCTCTCGCTGTCTTAGTTGTTTCAAAAGCATGTCTTGTAGTTCCTATTGCTTTTTATGTAACCAATTAATTTGCAATTTAATTCCTGAAGTATGTTTTTTTGCTGGTGTGCTCTGCCAGCTTCTTTCCTTACCTTCTCACACTGTAGGTTTTATTATAGCTACTTCAGATTTTCCTGTTAGCATAGAATGAGGTTTTCTTTAAAATCTGTCACTGTGTTGGTTACTACTTAATTGTACTTTTCTTGCAGATATTACTATCAAAGAGGAATCCTTGCAAAAGTTGAGGGACAGAGGCTTGTATATCAGTTTAAGGAGATGCCAAAAAATATAGTTGTCATAGATGATGACAAAAGTGAGTCCTGCAATGAAGATTTGTCAATGCCTACAGATGAGAAGTCACTGGAAAGAGTGTCTTTATCTGCAGAAAACCTTTTAAAAGCAGCAACCTCTGCACGCGGAGGAAAGAATTCCTCACAGTTAAGCTGTACCAGAACAGAAAAAGCAGTCACCAGAGTTGTGAATATTGCCTCACCAGCGCATGATACGTCGTCATCTCGTCCCTCAACTACCACTACTACCGTCCCAGCAACGACAGCTCCCAGGTTTGTATTAATGCGGCTTGGGCTTGTCATTTGATAATGACAAGCATTTTTTTTTGGTTAGGAAGCTGTCTTTTAGGTTTTTGTTTTGTGTTTTATTTGTTGGAAATTGTTTCTGATTTGCAAGCAGCAGTGCAACGTGACAGAGCACTATGAAAGGCTGGTTTACGAGATCAGAGCCCACTGTCAATATGCTTGCCCTTGAGCGTATTTTAAAATTTTGTGGAGAGAGGGAGGGGAAAGAAGACATATGAATGCTGCTAAGTTTTCAAAGGCCTGTTGCTGAAAGTGCAGAAGGTTGTGTTTGGTGTTGGTTGGTTGGTTGTTGTTTTGTTTTTTGGTGTTGTTTTGTTTGGTTTTTTTTAAAGAACCAGTTAAAAAAATCTATAAAATCTAGATTTGTCTGTTCTGGTTGTCATCTCTAGTGGTGCATCGAGTTTTGGTTTAAACACACACATCTTTATCTTGCAGGACTGTACGCGTGGCAATGCAAGTGCCTGTCGTAATGACTTCTCTGGGACAGAAAATCTCCACCGTGGCAGTGCAGTCAGTAAACGCAGGGTCACCGTTAATAACCAACACAAGTCCGACAACAGCCCCAACTCCAAAGGTAGTCATCCAGACAATCCCTACTGTGATGCCAACCTCTGCTGAAAACGGAGAGAAAATCACAATGCAGCCTGCCAAAATCATTACAATCCCTGCCACGCAACTTACGCAGTGTCAGTTACAAACAAAAACGGGCCTGTCTGGGTCAGGAAGTATTAACATCGTGGGAACCCCGCTGGCTGTTAGAGCACTAACCCCAGTGTCTATCGCTCATGGGACACCAGTAATGAGACTATCGGTGCCTGCTCAGCAGGCGTCTGGCCAGACTCCTCCCAGGGTGATTAGTGCAGTTATAAAAAGTCCAGAAGTTAAATCAGAGACAGCGGCTTTAAAACAGGATCGTGAAGTGAAAACGCTGCAGCTGGTAAAGGAAGAGAAGCCGGCGGATGGAAGCAAGACTGTGACCCACGTAGTAGTAGTTAGCACGCCCTCAGCTATTGCCCTTCCTGTAACAGTGAAAACAGAAGGAATCATAACGTGCGAGAAATGAAGAATAGGTTGCTTCTGGCGTGGACTCCTAGACTGTTACGGTTTTGAATATATTGACGTAATTGGGGGAGGGAAGTGGATGTGATCACCAAGTCGAAAAGGAGAGTTTTGAAATGTTAATAAACGCGCATATGTTGGAAGACTTTCTGGAAAAAAAAAAAAAATTTATTTTCCCGTGTTTCAGTGGGAATTGAACCACATTGATATGCTGACAAAAACTGCCTCGTCCAGTTGGGAAACAGCTGAACCTGTGGAGAAGGAAAGATAGAGGGACTGAACAGGGACCAAACAGTTCACTACGTTACCCCGTTACCAAGTTACACTAAGGCCTGGAACACTAAGAGAGAGTTGTGTGAGAGGTTTGCCTTGGTTTTTAGTTTTCAGAGGGAGAGGAGAGTCTCATTGTTACAAGTGGCAAATTCGATGCATTTTATATGCATACCAGCAATTACTACTGTGTGCCCACAGTACTCAACTGGTGCTATGTGAAAACTCTGCTACTAGGTGTTGTAGAATGTGAAATAAAGGAGAAGATTAAGGAGCTTCTAAAAGAAGACAGAGACCTAGAGGGATTTTTGTATCATATAGCTTAAGCAGATTCAAAATGAAAGCCTTAGACTGATTTTCAGTTATCTTTCTTGAAATAAGCTAATGGCTTGTTTGTGTAAAGCTTTTTTATTAAAAACAAATTTTTTAAAAATCTTGTACCTAGCACAGTATTGTTATAGAATTACATGTAACATATTTTGTATGGTAGTTAAAAGTCTGTCTAAATTTCTTAATTGTGGACAAAATAGCAGCGGGCTTTCCGCCTTCTGCTGTAACATGCCTGTGTCTCTCACTTAGCCTTGACATCCGTGCATACATTTCAGTTTCAGCTCTACTCTGTCACTTGAAAGGTCACGCCCAGCATGAGCTTTTGTCAGGTAGTTCTAAACCTGTAAATTTTTTTTTTTTTTTTTTTAGTTGAAGTTAAGAGGGAAGTACCAGTGTTCAGAATGAACTATAATAGTTTGTATATTCAACATTTGAAGTATATTCTATTTTGTTGTACTCTTGTTTCAAAGTGTATTCAAGTAGGTTTTACTGAAATATAGAAACGAAATTTAACGGTGTTTGGTCTGCTTTTTATTTTTTTTGTTTGTTTGTTTTTCCCTTTCAACCCATTAACCTTTTTTTCTGCTTCTTTGAAATCTTCCAGGCATTCAGCCTAAGATAGCTGATGTAGTGTGGAAGTTTGGAACTCCTCACTACACGACTACTCCGAACGGCTGATCTCTCTCGCAGCACATGGAAATGCTTTTCATTGACGTGTCTGAGAAGCTTGCGGTAGTTGGTGAGGTAACTTCTGACAAGCATCTAGTTCTCTTACGCTTTTTCAGGAGGGTGAGCGTATGCAATATTCTTGCGTTGTGGCTAATCGCGTGAGTGCCTGCGGAATAACTTGGGTAGCTTAAGAAGTTACTGCCCTCCAGCTGACGGGTGAGAACTCTGTGTGCGCTCCCAGTTGTTTTGATGCAAAGAAGACGGGGTTCACTTAAATGACTCTGAGAATCAATAACTTCGAGCTCTGTGAATAGCACAACTATTCCTTCAGCTGCATCTTAATTTCCTAAGGCTGCACTGCAAAGGAAAGGGAGAAATAAGCAGACTTGGCTGCTCCGGTGTACTCCTCTCTCTGGCGATCTGATAGAGGCAAGCTGTGAAAGTACCTGTAGGTAGAAACTCTGAAAAAAAGAGAAATACTGAGTTATACAGCTGGTCCTTTTGATGTTGTCGCTGTTGACATTTCCAGCTGTAAATATTTTGGCTTCAGCACAAATACATGACTTTAGGTAGATTTTTTTTTTTCTTTCCCCCCTGAATGAAGTATCTAAATAGATCTTCCGTTTATAATTGCGCTGAAGTTACGGGTATCATGATACGTTACTTCAGGGTAAAGTTCGGGTGAGAACACACAGTACCCAAATTACTCCATAGTTGCAGCCTGTGTGCAAGGGTTTGGCTTAAAATAGATGCAGGGTGGCTTACCCTGTTTTCACGGGGACCACGCTGGCCCTTACTAGAGAAGCAGCACATCAGCTTGTGGGTGCCCAGTGGCACCCCCAGTTCCTGGTGAGCTGCCCCGGAAAGTCTTCGGAGTGGGAACTCGGGTAGTCTTGAAGTAATTTAAGTCTAAATAACCATCTAAGTACTTCATGCCTGGAGGAGCAATTTTAACAGAAATCTGGAACTGAGGTCTTCAGTAATAATAAAGGAGACCGGAATTAAAGACATACTTTGGAGTTTGGTTTTTCCCTTTAACTTTTAATGCTGAAAAATGAGTTACCTCTAGAGCCCTAGCAGTAAGCCCCATTCTTCCCTTCGACTGGTAAGAAATGCGGGAATAGCTCCTCACAGCCAGGCCAGCGTGTGGGGGACTTGGAAAGCCTTCTGAAAAAGGGATTATTTTCCATACTCTTAAGCAAGGAAGTAGAGTTTAAGAACAAATGAATGAGCAAGCTGAAGCAGGTAAAAGCAGCGTGGTGCAGATGGCAGCAATCCCTTCCGCCAGCAGTTAACCCAAAGAAGCAAAGGTTCTTACAGATGAGCTGTGTTTCTGGCCTGGGTAGAGGACAAAGACTCCCTCACAGGAGGAAATGTAGGACAAATTATGTTACCAAGAAAGGTGGGACGGAAAGGGAAGTAGGGGAAAGCTGGGCGAATGGGTTGATTAATTTGGTAGTGTGAGAGGCATTTACATTCTGGGTAAAGGGAAACGGAGCAGTGTGAAGAGAGGCAGGTAGAACAAACTGGAGCTAGAAAACAAGAGAAAAGTATTTTTAAACCCACATTTGTAAGTCTTTTCTGTAAGAAATCCTTTTCTAAGGGGCTGTTACTTGATCGTATATATGAGAGAGAGGTGCTGTATCTCAGCATGAAATGTCTCTCTGGAGTATTTGTAGTGAAGACCTTTCCGATACCTAATTTAGATACACTGGAAGTCAAACGGGGACAAACTTTCTTCCTGGAAATAGATAAGGATCTCCAGCTGATGACCTCCCTCCTCTTACGTTAGAGCCAAGACTTCATTGTGTAATGGCAAAAATGAAAGGAATGGAAGCGCACACATCTCTGCTACTGGTGAGATAGGCAGCTCGCAGCCGTGCTCCGAGACGCCGCTGTTGCTGTCGGTGCTGCATCTCGCCCACAGAACTGGCGATGGTGCTTTGGCTCTCTCCCCTGGCCACCCGGTGAGCGGCACACACGCTACCGGCTGCCAGAGGACGTTTAACAGGTTCCTCAAGTGCTGCGAGAATCAACCTGTGTGAGGATGTGCTGTAACTGAAACGGAAAGGGTACTTAACCCCGCTTCAAACAGTGAAGACCCTTTTTGTTGCGCTTTCCATGTATGCCTTTGTACTCCTGGCTTTGTTTTTAATTTAGCTGCTAGCTGGAAGTACAGACAGGTTTTTTTGGTCACAGTCGGGTAGTGATTTCAGCGTACCTGCCTAAGCGCAGCTCTTCAGCGTTGCTTTGTGTGCGCGTGGTTCCTCTGAGTTGTTCTGAGACCTGGTTGTCCTTCAGAGGTGGTATGTAATCTAGGTAACGAGCCACGCTTCTTACAAGAACCAGTCTCCCCCTGGGGCTTTTTGCAGCTGAGTGTCAGAGGGGCACGATTCCCACCTGTAACTGAAGATCTCAGATCATTCTCTAGGTCTGTGCGAGTTTGCTCTTCAACGTGCTGCTTCATGCTGGCATAACGACCCTGTGGGCAAGAAGTGTTTTTCCTGGTGGCATTGGAGGACGTGACCTCAGGATGAGGGGGCTTTGGTCAGGTTTGTAACATCTGCAACGGACAAAGGAACGCTAAAACGTTGAAGAACTTCTGCAATGCTGTTGAAAAACCTATGATTTTGTCCATGTGGGGCTAGCTTTTACATCTGAAGCTGGTGGCTCAAGCAGAAGGGTCCAGGCTTAACTCATCCATGGCAAGTAGTAACTTTTCTAGATGCATGAGTGGAATGGAACTAGTGCGAAGTGAGCACGCTTTATACAGAAGGCACTGAGACGTGCACAGCCACTGTTTATACAGATATAAGTACAAACATTTTCTTTTTCAGGTAACTGCTATTGTAAGTTATAGGACGGGCAGGGTAATGCTGTGTAATCCACAGGGGAAAAAAAATTAACTGTGAGTTGCAACTGGGAATAAAGGGCTGAATATGAACATTTCTGGGTTGTGGCAGGAAGAGTTGAACGGGGAATCCCATCGCGGAGACCACTGTTTTTGTTACTCTCTCTTGGACAAAGCCCACCTTGCTTAGCCAAGGGTTCCTGTGCCTTGACACAGCTCGAGCGGTCGGGGTCAAGCGTGCTGCAGGGAAGGAAGGCTGAGCTCTTGGGATCCTCCGCTAATTGATTTCATCAACTTTAGGGCTTTGGAGAATTATGTCTGAGCTGATCGAGGATGAGTGAGCCAGGCGCAGTCAAGAGTTGATGAGAAAGCGGAGGGGTGCCTGAAGCCTCAGTTCTTACGGTGACACGTGCAGCAGGGATCTCAGGTACGCGTGGAGATTGTCACAGCCAGAACAGGCTAAATGCAGTTTCTGCCTCGTAGAGACAGTTGAAATAGCGCAGGTATTAAGCTTATTAAGTGAGGAAGATCCAAGTGGCACTATCTACTTCTGATCTGATTGTTCTCCAAGAGAGAGTGTTTTAATAAGCTTGCAACAGCTTCTGCCTTTCAGCAAATTAAGTGGGTCACTTCTTCCTTCAGCTAGCTTGAGGGTGAGGGAAAAGTGTCACTGCTAAAGCTGATGCAGCTTTTATTGGAGGTAAGAGCAAGGGATCTGTTGAGACTTTTTTTTTAGCCTTGGTGTGCTTATAAGGGAGACGGCCACAAGAAGAGCTTTGAAGACATTTTTACTGTGAGTCATACTGCTGCATAAGAAGAAAAAAAATTAAAAACCTTCCTGCTTCTTCCTGTGAAAAATATTTAGTGTACTGATATTTATAGCAGGCAAAAGCATTTCAGTGCTGCAGGCCTGCCTCTGGCTGAGCAAAACAAAGCAAGAGCAGTCTCTCGCTTAAGTTTTCCAAAAGTCTGTCTGCAAAATACATTTTATAACAAGTACTGGAATAAAAGGGTGAGGCTGATTGGGAAATTACCTTGAATAAAAGGTTGCCTACCTCTTATTAAAATACAGCAGAAAGGGTTCACCGTTGTACGATAGCAGGGATGTGTGATCTCCCAGATATGACAATATTAAGAATTGCCTTGTGATGGAGGGAGTCCCCAGCCTTTTCGCAGTTATTCCACCCTCCCCTCGCCTTCAAAATTACCCTTTAAGGACATGAAGCAGTGAACATCTACTGTCACGTGTCCAGGGTGAAATAAGAATCCCGGCCCTTTCCCCTTCGGGAGAGCTCTGCGGTGATGGCAATATCACACAAATCACGCTGTTCCTCCCAGCGGTTTGGTTTCTTTCGTAGGCGAGTTAGCGTTGAAAGCCACGGTCTGCCGAAAATGGCGTAAGGACCATCCAGATACCAAATAGCTGCGATACCAAATTACTGTGAGAGCGCTGGTGGGAGTTGTGTAGCTGTGACAGTTTAGCTCCTGCTGGTAAACAAGGCCTGCCGTAACCGGTGCCACGGCTCTGTGCCCCGGCAGCGCTCACACAGCACCACGCCGATGGGCACCCTCGGCTGTCCTTAGGAAAACCGAGCTGCTTATTGCAGAAGTAAAAGGGAAATTAAGGGCTGTGGTGGTGATGTGGTTTGGTTTTTTTTTTGTTTGTTTGGGATGTTTTCGTTTTTTTTTTAAATACGGCTCTGAGAACAGTATTAGCTTTGCTCCCGAATCACGGCTTTCTACCGCAAGTGTAGTTTCTTCCAAAAACTGCCAGAAGGGTCTGAATGGAAACTCCAGCTGCCGGTGTGACTTTTTGCGGTAGATGAGCAAGGGTTTGACTTACTAAAGGTACCACCTTACCCGTGTGCGCCGTGAGTGTTGCTTTTATAAGAGCTTAGCGACAGATGACCGGATACCTCCTTTAATGGGCATCTGTATTATTTCTCCTCCTTGCAAAGACCACCTGAGGGAAGATCCTAAGAGGAGCGAACGCTAAAGGAGCGGCACTGCAGCTCATCCCCCTCAGAGAGCAATTGAGGGCAGCCGGCACCATCAAAGGGAAGCCAGCTCTGCCGAGCCGGTATGAAACACTTATGGCAGGGATGCTCAAGGTTCTGCCTTCCCGTGGCGCCTTAGGAGTGTCCCATCTCTGCCCCAGAACCTCCCCCAAAGGGGCCACCCCTTCTGGCTTCCAGGGGCACGGTTTGCTCCTTCTGAAAGTTTTGCTCTTTGGGAAATTTCCGCCAAAGGCGGCAGCCCCAGCTGGCAGTAGTTGATACGTTGCACCTGCCTGGTATGAGTATCCAGCGTGGGCTCCTCAGCTGGAAAATCCTTTCTGCCCGTGGCACGTCAAATCCACGCTTGCTCAAGAAGCCCTGCACCCCAGACAGGTTAGAGGGGCCTCAGCTCGGGAAAAAGATCGTGGCCCTCATCCTGGGAGGGTCAGAAACACGTGCAGAGCACGTTAACAGCTCTGCAACGCAGCGCTTCGTTCATTTTGGCTGCAAAGGGAGGATGCTTGTGTGGGAATTCGGGCCTTCCTGTCACCAGACTCTGCATTTTGCTCACCAGCAACACAAGTACAATAATTTATGAGCTGTGTGAAGCGCGTACCTGTGGCATTTCTTGCGCTTCCAATGACATTTTTAAAAGAAAGTGACAAATAGAGCCGCCTGGTACGAGGAGCCAGCTCTGCCTAGGCGTGCTTAGCATTCCTCAGGGAGGACTCACTCGCACCCCGCTTTGCAGCGCCGGCCCGGTTCGTAGCTCTGCAGAACTGCTGGAAAGGGTAATATTTACAGAAATGCAGAGCCTAGGCTTCAGCTGTAGCTAGGGGAGAGAGCAGCTTAACATAGCTAAACGTAACTGTCTTCCCTACAGGCTCGCTGCGGAATTTGGGCGTCTCAGGTTTGAGACAGAGCACATGCCGTGAGAGCAAAGCAGCCGCGCCGAGGTGCAAGGTTAGGAAAACTTTGCAAATCCTGCAAATCCTTTTTGCAAAAAAAACCAACTTTGAAAATCCTGCGGGCTCGGGGGTAAAGTGCTAGGCAATGGGCAGCATCACCGCTAACTTGCAGCTCGAGCAGTCGCCAGTTGAGACCGATCGCATGCTTACAATAGGGAAATGAAAAAGATGGCAGCAGAGACATTACCTTTTTTTCCCCCCCCAAAGACTTTTATTAATAAACACCTGGAACATTTAAGAGTTACTACAGGCCTTACTTTACATGGAAGTACTGCTGGATTTGCTCTGCCTCATCTTTTCCCAATGACCTACATGTCAGCCCAACTCCAACTGTTGTCTCTCTTCCCTCCTCTCCCGGCACAGCGGCACGTTTCCAGTCCATACATACAATACCTATGTCATACCCAGCAGCACCAGAGTTACCATACGAACACAGCTCTGCTGTAGCGTAGCTGCTTGGCCACAGTTCCCCTGGGCCACGGAAGGAGGCTCCCGAACGCTGTTGCTGTAGGATTTCAAGGCGGACGCAGGATCAGCAACTTCTCTCAATAAATAAATTTTATCTTCTAACAGGTTCCAGTGTAGCTTTAGCTTCTGAAGATAAATAAAAGAAAGTCTTTCAACGTGAAGATTGGCCCTTTACGGAAACAGCAAGATCTGACAAGGCTACAAATTTAAACCGTTTAGAAAAGTGATGCTCGAAGCCGAGGAGGAAATATTCCCTGGTAGGTGTGTCCTCTGGAGGGAAGCAGAGAAGAGACGAAGATAACAGTCACTGTGTGTACATACCCACAGGCCCTACGTGTGCAACGGACGCATGCACATTCATCTGGGAAAAGTGAGGATATTGCTGTACGATGTAGAATAGTTTTGCCTCTATTTCCTCATCTGCTCTTACTGAAGGGGGGGGGCCTTCCTCACACTGCGCTATTATCCATTCACTTCTAATGACATCGCCATCTCAAGTCACGTACAAATGTGACGTGAGCTTACATTTGTTCACGTCTGAGCTGCGTTAAACTTCCTCCGCGTTGCAACAGGAAAGGATTTAAGAGAACCTCACCGAGTAGTCGAGCCTCCTTCCCTTTGGTGCTTGCACAAGCTTAACACGAAATAAATAAAATTAGCATGCTGTCAGGGCAAGTTGTATTACAAACACACGTGTTTTGATTGAAATACTAAGGCCTCCGCATTCATTAGAGGATTAAATCCTTAAACACGGGGGTTAGTGAAAGGATAAAGCTCATTTGCCTTCCGGTTCCCAAAGCCCGGCGCGGCGAGAACGCCACGACGAGAACACTGGCTCCTTTCTTCCTCCCTCGGAGGCTCCAGATTACCAAGCGCTGAACGGCAAGTGTAACTCCAAACAAAGTGCCCCTAATAATGTTTCGCCAAGAGTATTTCCTCACCCTTCAACAGCTCCCAGCTTCAAAAGTTTCCTCTAAAACAAAACAGTGGTGAGTTAAGACACTGCAATACCCGGCGGGCTTCCGACCCGTTACAGCAGTCTGTCGGGGTCTTGGTTAAAACTAAAGTCACACACCAGAGAGAGGTGATCGGAAGGGTAATTGAATGACGGCAGCCTGTTGGGCCCAATCTGCTCTTCAGTCAGCAAGCCCAGGGCTGAGTTCACGTTCAAGGCGTGCTGGGAATACCAGATATAATCCAGCGTGTGCCGGCACTCTCCCGAGGGCCGGATCTTCCAGGTGGTGTACGGGGGCTCGGACTGCCCGTCGGGGCTCAGCAGCTTGTACGCGCTGTTTAAGTTGAGGCTGGAGTTGGAAAACTCTCTGTAGACCTCCTCGGTTGGCTCCGCGTTGAAGTCCCCGCAGATGATCAGGGGGATCTTTGCACCTTGGGTGATATTCTTCAAGTTCTGGAGAAGATCGCAGCCTTGCGCGGACCGAAACCTCTCCCAGCCAGTACGGGCTTTCAGGTGGGTGACGGCAATGCAGAACAGTCTTCCAGTTTCGTTGCACTTCAGCGTCTGAGCTATGGCCACTTGGTTGGTCTTCAGCTTCATGGCGGTTAGCCGGATGTTAGCGCTGTTGATGAGCTCAAAGCGGTCTTTGAGGAAAAACAAGGCGCAGCCATCCGGCCCGTTGTTCTGCTCCACGTCGAGGCACGGCGACCACGGCTTCGGGAAGAAAGTACACTGGTAGCCCAGTCGGCTCAGGAGCGGCTCGAAGGTGTCGAAGTAGTGGTCGACCTCTTGCAGGCACAAGATGTCGGGCTTGTACGCGAGGATTTCCTCCAGGATGAGGCACTTCCTCTCCTCCCATTTCAGAGCTTCCATGGGGCACTGAACAAAGTTGTCTTTGCCTTCGCCGAGAGCTGAAATTAGCAGAGAGAGAAAAAGAAAGAAAAAAAGAAAAAAAGAAGTTACCGATAGCTGAAAGGGGCTGTTTTCCTCCAGGTTTTGTGGAGGCCTGAGGCAAGGCCCTGTTACAGCGCAAGAAGGTTACAAGGGGAAGCGGCACGAGGCTTCCGCAGCACTTTGCTTTCTCTGTAAAACGGGCGGACGACAGTTTACGTGCGGGTGATTGGTCTCTCAGGGGGAGCTGCTGACTTTGGGCTTGCCAATGGGGGCAGGAACCCCTTCTCAAAACACTGAATTCTCTCAAAAAAAACCCCACCTCTCTCCAAAAAAAAAAAAAAAAGTAAGTTCCCTTTACAGCTACAAGGCAGACAAAAGACCTTTCCCCCCCATCTCTTCCCAAAAGTCACCACACTGTGGCAAGTGCTTCCACGCATGGCTGCCACAGCTTAAGTCTAAGAACAAAATGCAGTGGGATGGGAGTGATTTAACTGCAGAACGGTAAGACAGGCCCTACATGGGGCATTTCCCACCCCACAAGATTTTAAGATGAGGCTGTTGTGCTAAGTCAATTTGCAGCCTTGATTTTAGGGGTCTGAGAAAAAAATTCTTTTGAAGAATGGACCTGTTGGAGCGTGTCCAGAGGAGAGCCACGAGCCAGGCTGGACGTGGCCTTGGGCAACCTGGTCTGGTGGGATGTGTCCCTGCCTATGGCAGGGGGGTTGGAACTCGATGATCTTCAAGGTCCCTTCCAACCTAAACCATTCTATGATTCTATGATCTGAGGGCTGGAGCACCTCTCCTGTGAGGAGAGGCTGAGAGAGTTGGGGCTGTTCAGCCTGGAGAAGAGAAGGCTCCGGGGAGACCTTATTGCGGCCTTCCAGTACCTAAAGGGGGCCTACAGGAGAGCTGGGGAGGGACTTTTTACAAGGGTGTGTAGTGATAGGACGAGGGGGAATGGCTTTAAGCTGGAAGAGGGCAGGTTTAGATTAAACATTAGGAAGAAGTTTTTCACTTTAAGGGTGGTGAGGCACTGGAACAGGTTGCCCAGAGAAATTGTGGCTGCCCCATCCCTGGAGGTGTTCCAGGCCAGGCTGGATGGGGCTCTGAGCAACCTGGGCTGGTGGGAGGTGTCCCTGCCCATGGCAGGGGGGTTGGAACTCGATGATCTTCAAGGTCCCTTCCAACCTAAACCATTCTATGATTCTAAGAATGAAGAATTCCCGTAACAGATCTGAACCCCTGACTAGCTCGCTGACTAAGTAACCGGAAAACTGTAGAGAAGCTTTACCAAGAATAAAACTTAGGTAAGGACGAGTCTCTTCTGGGGGTTAAAACCTATCTGAAAGCGATGGGTCACAGTTTTTGGAAGATACTGCGTTCAGTTAAGACAGGCATTCAGAGCTGCCTTTGGCATCACAGTCGCAAGGAGAGATTTTTTGTCCTTTCCCGCAGCACAGAAGGCAAACCACTATTTCAAGTGCTGAAAGTTTCCCCACCCCGGCCCTCGGTCAGCTGTGCCCCATGTAATCCACCTCTCTCCCTTCACCCTGCCAATCCCAGGCATGCCTAATTACAGCTGCCTTTAAAGGCTCTTCATTGCTGCATTTCATCTCGAGGTCACACCTCGAGCTCAGAGGCGGCTCCTACCTTGGGCAAGGATGTTCCACTGCATGACCCGAATGGGGCGGTGGTTACTGACAGCGTTCTTCTTCAGGTCCACGAAGTTCCTCTGAAACCGGGGCGGCCGTTTCTGCAAAACGATCTGACATTCCTCCAGCAATTCCTTGGGGTCTATAGGATCCAGCCGGGCCGAGTCCGGCTGCTCCAGGCAGTCCTCGTGCTGGGACACGGCACTGCTGCTCAGCGTCTTGGCGAGCGCGCTGTAGAGCCGGCTGGTGCTGTTTCCCATGGAACACACTGGAAAAGGGGGAATAAAAAAACCAAACAGTGTTAAGAGATGTCCACCGTGGCTCTTCCCAGCGCTCGGGTGCCTTACAAGACAACCTTGTTACGGCGCCAGCAATTTGCGGTTTGTGCAGGAGCCTGTTGCTCAATCTGAGATGGAATAAGAAGGATGCAGAGATCGGGTTAGTGCTGTCCACCCTCTCCCCGTGTTTTGCTCGTTATCAGGGGCTGCTAACCTCTGCGGCACGTCTGCTTGAAGGCATCGTGCAGGCGTCCGCTGAGGGAAGGAAGGAGTCTTTCACGCAGAATAGCGGGGCTGAGATTGACTTCCGCACGTGTTTTAGGAAACGACAGAGAGAGAGTGTATTTTTTCCCCCCCTTCCTCACAGCAGAGAGAGCCCAGCAGGCAGACAAATCCTGCCTGCTCCTTATTTCACGTGCAGCGTTTGTCCCTAACGGAGACGGCGCTGCGCACAGCCCGGTACCCAGGGCCTAGGGGGGATGCAGGGTGACTCACTCCCTCAGGGTAATATTTAATAGGAGGAATCTCTGATCAGCGCTTCATTTAGCCCCCAAACCTGCGGCGTTTTCATGAGCGTGGCGGATGCTTCCGCTGGCGTAGACCTTGGGGTGCGCAGTGGAGAAGAAGGGGGGGGGTCTCTCCAGCTCCCCTTCTCCCCGCCATGCTCCTTCCCCTCACCCTCCCATCGCCTCCTCGCTCCTTCCCGCTGTGCCCCAAGCTTGGCCGCTTCCAGCGCACCCCGCGGTCCCGCAGCCCTCCCCCAGGCCCCAGCCACCGCCGGCGCCTTTGGCCATCTTCGACGCAGATGCGCAGCCGTCCCCCAGCTCTCCCCATTAACGCCCGCTAGCAGTCAGCCCTGTGCCTCCTGCAGGGAGGTCCCTCCGTCCCACATCGGGTCACATCTGCCACAGGGTGGTGTGTGGGGTGTGTGGTGTGTCTATTCTGCTCTGTTCTGCCCTTTAGCTTAGCAGGGGCCGAGCAGCAGAGCCACCCCCGTCATCCCTCACGGCTATCGTGCTACAAACCACCCCCGTTCTCCCACTCCACAAGAGCACCGCCAGGGCCACCGTGGAGCTGCAACTGCCCTGAGGCTCAGCGGGCTGCGAACGCGCGGGAGATCGTTCGCGTTAAGGGCAGCCGTGGAGGAGTTCGCAACGTTCCTGCCCATCTCCGCAGCGGGTCCTCGGCACGGCCCTGCGTGCCCCGACACCTCTTCCAACCCTTCCCCAGGGGCAGGGCGCTGCTCTCGGGTGCCACCCAGGCTGCGTCAGCACCGTGCCACGCTGGGCGCTCGACATGCCCGGACGCTTGGTTTCCCTTCAAACCACGAGGAGGAGCCGCGCTTGCACCACAGCAACTTGCACAAGAGGCAACGCCGAGACGGTTCCCTCCTTGCCTCAACTTTATTTACCCTGGACGCGTTTGCGCGAAGGTAATCTCACAGTATCACAGTATCGTCAGGGTTGGAAGGGACCTCTGGAGATCACCTAGTCCAACCCCCCTGCCACAGCAGGGACACCTACAGCAGTTGCACAGGACGGCGTCCAGGCGGGTTTGGAATGTCTCCAGTGTGGGAGACTCCACCACCTCTCTGGGCAGCCTGTGCCAGTGCTCTGCCACCCTCAGAGTAAAGAAGTTCCTCCTCATGTTAAGATGGAGCTTCCTGTGCTCCAGTTTGTGCCCGTTACCTCTAGAAGCAAAGGAACTCCGGCATCGCGTTGCTGCTGGCCCACGGCAGGTTTTACGTAAGCTTCCTTGTGCCTTTGAGTTGCTTAAAAACGGAAGAGGCTCTGCCCAAACTTACGGAAGAGGCTCTGCCCAAACTCGCGGCAGAGTTGGGGGCGCTACCCAACCCCGTTGGGTGTTGAGGCGTTGGCAGGCTGACCTACAGCACCCTGCCCACCGGCCGTAAGAGCTGGTGACGGACATACGGCAGCGACGGACCTGGCTAGAGGGGAAGGCAGGAAGGTGGAAGCCCTAACGGTTCAATAAACACGCTTACAAGGAGTAAAAGAGACAAGAGTGAGCCTGCAGCAGGAGCCAGGTGTCCTTGTCTTTAGGAAAATGGATACTTTTAAAGATATTAAAAAAAAATACTTGCTTTAACATACGTTTTGTATGTGTAAGCCAGTGGAGTAGCGTCTCCAAACAGTTCTAACAAAGCTGTAAATTGGGAATTTAAATCGCATGTAGGACGTCTCTCCCCATCTCCATCTTTTTAGTTACTGTACTAGGAGTTCCTCAAACCAAGAGGTGAGCTTGGGCTCACAACCGTGAACGTCCTTCTCGGGGAGCTGTGTTTAAAGCGTTCCAGTTTCTGCAGTCTTTCTTAATTTACAATTCCTGTCAAGGAGCCAAGTACAGCCGAAGCGGGAGAAATGCCAGTTAATAGCGAGGGAAGCGGGCCCAAACATGAAATCCCTAAGCGGGATGCCGACACAGCTGGGAGGCGATGGGGAAGCGGGAAGGAAAGCACGCTCCGTACTGATTATGGGAGGCTCCAGCTCCACAAAGCCACCAGAGCTGCCAGGCAGAAACACCCCCCCCTAAAAACAAACAAAAAAATCAATAGAGCTTTTAATGACAGCTCTGCAGGGAGCTCCTCGCCTATTTTTGGGGTTAGGTACAACCCATAGTCAAGTGCTGCAACTGGAGAGAAGCACGCCATGCGTTCTGCGGCCTCGGGGATGCCGTCAGCACCCGGAGGCAAAAAGTCTACCCTAAAGCTCGGAGCAGCTTACATCTGTCACAGCAGGACGAGGTCTAAGTCCAGTCCTGCACCTGCCGAGCTGCAAACAGAGCCAGGGTATTGTCTAAGTGTCCTCACCCCTGGGGTCATGGGCTACCCAGGCCTCAACGGGGAGTCGGGCATAGCCTAACCCGCACGGGACGTGCTACGGCCCAGCTCTGGCGGCGTTTTAAAGTCACTAAGGTCTCGGGAAGGAAAAAGGGCTCCCGGCTTCTTTCGAGAGCCCAGGGAAGGTTGGGTGAAAGAGGGCCCGGGCTGTAAATCTGACGCTTTCGGGCCTGTCGTAGGTGGGTCGGGAGCCCTTGGCCGAAGGGGAACTTCTGGGGGAAGACTCCAGCTTGACAGGTGAACTGCACAAGTTCTTTGTCCCCAGAGTCCTGAAACCACCCCAGCACGGACTGAATCACTGCGCAGGGCAGGGGCCAGACCAGCAACCTCAACACTCGGAACTCCAAACACAACATCCATCTTTTTTTTTTTTTTTTTTTTTTAAACAATGCTCAACATGTCTGCGGCAGCGAGGTGGCAAGTACGAGGTCACCGTTCCGAGACCCTTACAGTCCAAGCTAGATGACCTGTAACTTGCTGGGATAACGTCTGCCGCCAGCGCTGCGACACCGCCGTGCTGGCGTACGCAGAGGAACAAGCGGACTCCTGAGCTTGCACTTTAGCAGTGGGTGGTGAGCACGGACGCAATTCTTTTGGTGCGATGTTGCAATAGGGGAACGCCAGCTCAGCAATTGCTATTCAAGGCGCTTAAAATAATAATAACGATGATGATGACGATGATAATAATAAAAAAAAAGCCTTCCTCTCAGCAAGGGCGGTGCCTCAGCACAATAAGGGCCGGGCAAGGGTTTACACTGTTCATTAACCTTCAGAAGAAGGGGGGGGCAGAGTTCAACGTTCCTTGTTGTCAGCCAACAATAGCACAAAAGAGATGAACTTGTAGGATCTCAGGCGACAGAGCGCCACGGACTTGATTTTAAGGACTTTGCTTCCACGACGAGGGCTGCAGAGGGGTGCCAGAGCCAGGGCCTTTACCTTTTGGGTGAGGTGGACAGCATTCTGGTTTCCCTCCCCTTTCATCTCCTGCCTCCCAGCGCCGCTTTTGGCCCAGAGCCTCCAGCTCGTCCACCGCCGGGGTTTCCCCGCCAGGTGAACGGCTCCACCTCACCCGCAGCCCAGGCTGTAAATTGCATCAGCCTCCCCGGCCCAGGAGGCCGGAGGTGTCCTCCCTGCAACCCCAGTGCGAGGAGAAACTTGGCAGACGCCGTCCCCATGTGACAAAATCCTATTGCTGGAGGGTATCGTACTACACGTATAGCCTTGTTCGGGCCAGCGATGGGAGTGCAGCCCTGGGCCGTTCAGAGCCGCGATTGCTGCTGCTGCCACCACCGCTGCTTGGAGTTCAAGTCCTGTTTTTGGCCAGATTTAAGACCTAAGAGCCAGTTTTATGCACCGGGAAGTCAGGAGCCCCTCCAAGGGGGATCCGGAGAGCTTGTCACAGCGAGGGAGGTGCTGCCTAGTCAACAGGCAACACCAGAAAGAGGAGGGAGCCTCAAATCTTGCCCCCACGAGTAACACACGGGGACCAGGACTTGGCACAAGCCCTGCAAACCCTTTTCCTCCCAAGTGCTCTACTCACGAGCTCCCCTCTGCCAGCTTGCGGGCACATATGCTCCTCTTCCCTGGAGCTCTGTGAAGCTTCGATCCTGCTGTTCATCCTGGCCTGGCTTCAACAGGAGAAGTGGCAGCGCCCTGCCCCAGCCGGGCTCGGGGACCCTTCTCCTGTAACAGCACCAACAGGGAACAGCCACGTTTCACCCCAACCCCAGCTGGGGACAGCCGGGAAAAGCGGCTCTCCTGCAGGCCAGGCGAGTAACGCGGCCTCAGGTACCGCACGGAGGGCGTCGCACAGGTTACCTCTCCCACCAGCCGCAGCAAAACGCTGCCCCAGCTTTCATTGGGACCCTCTCCTCCAGGTGCGCGTGGTTTGGCCACGGCCAGAGACTGTCTGCCTGTTGATGGACTGCGGATTAAGGCTGAATCTGAACCGCCGAGGCCCGGCCGGCATGTCACGTCACGTCACGGCGTCTCGCCGCGGGGCAGCGGGCAGGGAGCCTGGTGCCTGCCAAGGTGCCGTCCTCACATGGACCCCAGGCAGAGCGTGCACCCAAGGACACGCAGGGCCTTGAATGCTTTCCAAGTCTCATTTTGGGAACTAAGAACAGGGGGGGGGGCGTTAATCATCGATACCCAACGGTGCGGGCAAGCAGGAACCCGACGCCTTTAGCATCACCGCCTTCGCCGGCCGGAGGGTCGGCGGGGCTCTCCCCGCACGCTGCCCACCATGGGGGGAAAAAACACCCCCAAACCCCACTGCACATCCTACGCAGAGCGCGACGCCGGCGGAGAAGGGGAAGACTGAGCCGGCCGCCAGCGCGCTCCTGAGGGCGGGACAAAGCTGCTGACCCCTCCGGGCAGCGGGAGCGCTGCCCCGGGGCCGCCCGCCACGGGAAGCTAACGGCTCCGCTCGGTTGGCGGGGTAGGGGAAGGCGGCACACGCCGCCAAGGGGGAGGCGAGAACCCCGCTGCTGCGGGTCGGGCCAGGCGATCTCTTTAACGGTCCCTTCTAACCCAAAACCGTTCCACCGCTCCCTTCCCGGTTCACCCGGAGCGTTCACCCCGCACCGATCCCTCCTCCTCCTCGGTACCCACCTGTGCGGGGCGGCGCCCCCGGTGCGAGCGGGCCGCCCGCCGCTGCAGCTGCCCGCGGGGCGGCGGGGCCGAGGAGCGGCGGCGGCGGCGGCGGCGGGGGGGTGGCGCGGGGCCGCGGCGGGCGGGCGGCGGGAGGCGGCGGGGCGCAGCGGAGGGCGGGCAGCGCCGAGCACAGGCAGCGTGCGGGGCTCTGGTACATGCTCCCGGCGGGGCGGGCGGAGCGGGACCGGACGGGACGGGACGAGCAGCGGCTGCCGCGCTCCCCCCCCCCCCCCCCCGCGGCGGCGCTTATAGAAGCGGCGGCGGCCGGCGCGGCCGGTACATCCGGCACCTACCACTGCGGCCCGCGGGGGGGAAACACCGACGCCGCGCCGGCGCCGGCGCCCGCACCGAGCCCCCCCCCCCCCCCCCCCCCCCCCCCCGGGCGGGGCGGGAATGGGACTCGCTCAGCCGCGGAGCGACTCACGCTGCCGCCGGCGCCTGGAGCGAGGAGCGGGGGGGGGGGGGGGAACCCTATCCCACCCCCCCCTCTCCGCCGTGGAGTGGTCTCGCCCGGCGGAGGTTTTTCCGTTGGTGACGTCGGGGAGGGCCGCGTTCGGTGACGTCGGAGCGGGGGGTGTGTTCTGTTCCCACGGACGTCACGGCGCGGGGGGGCGGGGGGCCGCCTGTGACCTCAGCCGTGGCTGTGACGGGACGGGGAGCGGGGAGCGGGGCTGCCCCACGCGTGGGACTCTCCGCCGCCGCGAACGCGGGAGGGGGAAGGGCCGTCCCCCCCCCGGCGTGGGCGCCCCACGCGTGGCATCCCGGGGGTGTGGGGGGGGTGACCCCTTTTAATGGGGGGTGTCTCGCCCCTGGGGGTGGGGGTGCCGGTGGCGCCCGTGGCCAAACAGACCGCGCTGGGCCTGCGCTTTCCCTGTGAAAGCGTGACTTTTGGGGTGAAATGTCGCGTATTTCAGAGGGGCGTCACCGGCGGAGAGAAAGAAGATGTTCTCCCGCTGGGCTGACCCCTTTCAGGGCACACCGGGAGTACCGCGTTGGGTTTTGGCGCCTGCTGTGCCAAAAAGCCGTGGGCAGGTCGGAGAGGGTCCGGAGAAGGGCCACCAAGGTGACGCGGGAAGGTCGCCGCGTGGGGAAAGTTCCTTGAGGGGACGGGGGTCTGTTCAGCCTTGAGAAAAGAAGGCTTAGGGGGGACCTCATGGCCACGTTCCAGCATTTAAAAGGCGGCTGCGAAGAAGGTGGAGGCTCCGCTTTTGACAAGGAGTCGTACGGAAAAGGCGAGGGGTGACGGGGGGGTACAAGTTACTCCTGGGGAGATTCCGGTTGGACACAAGAGGAAAGGTTTTCACAGCGAGAGCAGTCGGCCATGGGAATGATCTCCCCAGGGAAGCGGTGGATTCCCTGATATCGGACCGCTTTTAAGATTCGGCTGGGCAGGGCGCTGGGCCGCCTTGTCTAGACCCCGCTTTTGCTGAGAAAGGTTGGACCAGATGACCCTTGAGGTCGCTTCCAACCTGCTGTATCTTACGATTCTATGTTTTTACCCGTTTGACAAAGTACGGAGGTCTCTCTCGTGGGAGGTGGGTGCCTTCTGTGAGAGGTGCTGCGGCGGCAGCTCGGCCAGGCGGGCAGCGCGGCGTTAGACCCGTGCCCGCTGAAAACCTCCCCCGCTCCACACTGTTTTCCCTCCCCAGGAGGAGTGGGAGTGGGGCACCACAGCCGCTCCCGGCGTTTTGGTGTTTCAGTACCACTGTCGGGGTGTTTTCTGCCCACTCGGCTCCGGGCAATTCCAGATGTCCTCCGGAGGTGAGGGGCAACAGCGAGGAGCCCTGGCAGCTCGGGAGGCACACAGGTCGGGCTCCACCACCGAGCAGAAGTCAAGCTTTGGAGAGGATCTTGACTTTGCTCTTTCTCTTCGCGCCGTCGGGCCGGATTACTTGCCGGCTGCCTGTACGGGTGATGCGCGACCTCGTTCTAAGCCGCCAGCAAAGGCGATGTCGCAACCCAGAGAGCTGCAGCTGCTTCTGCTGTCGGGCACGCGCGCGGGCACGCCTCGGGGTACGCGGGGAAGGGAGTTTTCACCTCTCTGGGGAATAAACTGCCCTCCCGGGGCTGGAAGCCAATGCCGGGTGTCATCAGAAAGGTGGGACTCCTCTTTTCCAGAGGGTCAGTGCCCCGATGTGATGAGGGCTCTGACTTTTCTAGGACAACGGAGGCGCTTATCTTCCTTAAGCGTAACGGCCTACCCCGCTTTCCTCAGCGCCGCAAGGGGGATTGCATCTTGTGGTGGCTCGGGGAGACGTGAAGGGCGGTTGATCGCTGCCCTGGTTCTAGCAGCCTTTTAATCTACTTGAAGACTGTTTGTCACGGGCCTCTCGCTCTTTCTTTTGTTTTTTTTCCCGAGGAAAAAAAAAAAGGAACTTCTTTCAGATCACGTCTTCTAAATCTCTTTTTCTCATTGCTCTGTCTCCTGGAACCTCTCCTTGCCCGCCCCAGCCCAGAAGCATCCTATGCGCAGCCCTCCCGGCACTCAGCCCGCCGTGAATTTGCCCATGTCCCTTCGGCGGCCGTGCCGTGGTACCCTCCGTTCTGGTCACAGACCTTTCTGTTCGCCGGGTCCTTCCCTACGGCCTGGCTGCTGGGGCGGCGCGGATTTTCGCAGCACGAGGGTCCCCGCCGTAACTCTGTCCTGCCCTTTTGAAGGCAGGTGCGTCGTTCGTCTTTCTTCCGTCACCCGCGGCCGCTCTTCTTGCCTGGATTTTGGGAGGTGCTTGCTCGGGGTTCAGAGACGGCTTGGGAGAGTTTCTGGAGCTTGCTTTCTGCCCATCCTCTGCTTGCTTTGCTTCCCTGCTTCAGACTTTTTTTGTGTCTCCCTCTTATTTCTAGAGCTGGGTTTTTTTGGTGCATTGAACCCTCTCAGCTCTGGCTGGTTTCGGTTATGAGCCATCCCTGAAGGCTTGAGCTAACCTATGCTTCTCATCTGTAATTTTATCTGTCTGTCTGTCTGTCTTCCTCATGGCCTTTGTGAGCGTCAAAGCACAGATGGTGGCAGTCTCACGAGCCCCCTGCTGACAGTGTTTTTTCTCTTCTCTATTAAAAAAGAGGGTATGTTGGAACACTTTTGATATATACATATATATATATATATATATGTATAGAGCTGCTGCAGTTTCAAAGGTGGGTGCTGGAGCTGGGTGCTTGAACTCACACCTGGCTGGGGGCTGGCTCATCTGCCCCTCCCGAAGCAAAATGTTTGCTACTCTAATGATTACGTGGTTTTAAATGAAGATAACTAAAGAACGAGAAAGACCGTTAAACAGCGTTTTAAGGTAGGTAATTAGTGCCCCGCTAACTTCTTTCAAGTTTTGTTTTCGATGAAGTGAAGCAGTCATGCCGCGACGGAGATGTGCCGATGCCGGGAGCGGAGGGGAGAGGCAGCCGGAGCGCCGTGGAGGCAGGGCTGGAGCTCCGCTCTCTCTGCTCTCCGACACGCTGACCACTCCTTGCGGATCTCCCAGCTCCCATTTCATATCCTCTCCGCTTTAAATCTGCGTGGGAGAGACAGAGGTTTGATTATTGCCACGCGCAACTCCGAGCCCTGGTTCCTCGCTAACCAGACTCGGCGCCTGGCTGGGCTTGTCCGCTCTCAAGCCTGGGCACCCTTAGCAGAAGGGCAAACTCATGACTAAGAGTTTATTTCCATGCCTGTTGTGTGTGATGATCTGTAACCAGCTTTTTTTTTTTTTTCTTTCTGGAAGACCAGACAATTCTGGAAGGAAGGAGTGGCTGGTGATCCCAGTAATCCGTGAGCTCGCCTAACGGCCCCACCGTCTCTGGTGGGATTTGGCAAAGAAATATGTGACAGCAGAGGATCCCCGGGGATAGGTAACCCAGGTTTTGTTGCGTTATCTGCCGCGACAGCCCTGACAGGTTTCAGGCGTGGTGACAGGGAAGCTGCTGGTGACTTTGGGGTCCGTCTCTGAGCTCCCTGTCCTCAGGTGGTGGCGGGTGTTCAGGTGCGTGTTAGCCCCGTGGCTCTTCATTCTGCTTCTCCTGCCCCATGGGGAAGAGCCTTCGCCCCCGGCGCTGGCTGCGCGCCCTCCGTGCCGCCTCTCCCGACCTCCTGCTCCGGCAGGTTCCAGGGAGCTGCTCACCGCCCAGAGGGCTCGGCGGTCGTTAAGTGACTAATGACTGGGAGGTATGATCTGCTTATTATTCAGTTTATTGCTCTGATGACTCGAGTCGCTGGGCTTAGGCCAAACCACCTCCTCGTGATGTGCGAGGAGGAGGAAGGAGAGAAGGTTTCCTGCTCCCCGCTGCGCCGAATGTGTTTTTCTCTGCTCTTTTGGGTGTTGGCTGCCCTGAGCCACGTGTGACCCAGCCAGCGTGACAATAACGGAGGTGTTTTTTGAAAGAAACAAAAGTTACTGGTGATGCATGAAGCTGTTTTCTACGCCTACCGCTTTGTCCCCCCGGGATTTGGGAAGAATGGTGATTTAGCTCCAAAAGACGAACCAGTGTTTGCTTGGCGCCTCTCGGGATGATTCAGAAGTCCTAATAGCCTGCCATGGAAAATAAAATTCTTCTGAAAATACACAAAAGATGCAGTTAATTTTGGGTATGTGTGACTTAGAGAAAAGAGAGGAGTTTCTTCGGGAAGCGATCCGGGCTATCCCGTGCCCAGCGGGCTGATGTTTCCACTAGCCGGGAACAGTGAGCAAGGGGGGAGATGGGGTCCAGGCCAGAGTCTCCATAGACTGCGAGAAATGCTTTTTTCTTAACTTTTTGGCCTGTTCTTACCCTGGAGATGCTGATGCTTCCAAATCACCGGTTAGTGGACAGACTGCTAATCCTTTTCCAATGCCGTGTAAATCCCAGGCCCGGTGGAATTACGTTACTTATTAAAAATATGCGTATGATGAGCGTTTTGCCGGCGTGTAGTAAAACCAGGGACTTCCACAAACTCTGCTTCCTTGGGATTAGTAGTGAGCTGAGGATAATGAGCCTTCCACCTCCTCGGTCAGGCAGCTCCCCCCGACCGGTCATCCCGATGCCAGGAAAGCGCTTGTGCTGCGGTTGGTGCTGCTGCCCAAGTGCTGCCGGCATCTTCAGCTTGGGAAAAAGCGTGATCTGAGAGGAAACTGATCCTGAAGGCGGGGGTGAGGCGGGGGGATGGACAGTAATCACCGAAATATCACAGTGGATGAGCTGGGGGAAAAAAACCCCTGTGGCGGTTCACCCCTGCGCAGCGCAGGTGGCTACGAGCACGGTGGTTTCTGACTCAGTGCTGCACGCACATTCCAGCACCTTCTTAGGGGACATCTTATTGCGGCCTTCCAGTACCTAAAGGGGGCCTACAGGAGAGCTGGGGAGGGACTTTTTACAAGGGCATGTAGTGATAGGACGAGGGGAACGGCTTTAAGCTGGAAGAGGGCAGGTTTAGATTAAACATTAGGAAGAAGTCTTTCACTTTAAGGGTGGTGAGGCACTGGCACAGGTTGCCCAGAGAGGTTGTTGAAGCCCCATCCCTGGAGGTGTTCCAGGCCAGGCTGGACGTGGCCTTGGGCAACCTGGGCTGGTGGGAGGTGTCCCTGCCCATGGCAGAGGGGTGGGAACTCGATGATCTTCGAGGTCCCTCCCAACCTAAACCATTCTATGATTCTTATTTCTCCCACGAGCGAAGCCATTGCCTGGGGCGCTGGCTGCTGGTGGCTTTCCTGTGGGATGCCTTGCACCCCCAGGGTGCCCCTTTGCCCTGCCACGTCCCCAGGAGACTTCCCACCTCCCCACCATCGCCCTGCTGTGGGGCATCACCGCTCCCCTCCGTGCCTCACCTCGGTTCTGGGTACCCAGGAAGAAGCTGGGGGGCCAGGACTGGGTGGCAGACGTGGGGATCTGGGTGGGTTTGAGGGAGGCTGGCCCAAAACAGGTCAACCTGAGGTGGCAGCAGGTCAGAGGATGGCTGTTTAAAAGAGGCAGCGTTGCTGTAGATAGCTGAGAGAGCTTTCTGAAGCGCTCAGCTCTGATTTCTCAAGTGTTTCAGTGACTAAAGCGTCTCAGAAAGCGGAGCTTTGCCACTTTAACCCCATATCTGTCTCACTGAGAAATGAGTAGCACTAAATCTGGGCAGCAGATGGTAAAGTCTTCCACGCAGCTCAGGAGGAGAGAGGGAACGATAGTGCCACTTCTGACATCTCGTTAAATAAACACACACGCCACTTCATCATCTCAAATACGAATATAGGCTGCAGTGTGGGTGATGAAATAGGGTACTTCATATTTAGAAGTAGGTGGCTGCCTGTTGAATCAAAATTTCCAAGGCTTCTACAGGCGGCAGCCAGCCTTTGGCTCGACTTGCTCAGTAACGCTCTGAACCTACTTTCTGACACTTCATAATTTTTGGGATAATTATTTATGCTGCGAAGACCTGCTCCCGGGCTTCTTGGGGCAAAGTCGTTTTAATTTCCTTTTCTAATGGTAGCGACATTGAAGGGAATTGGTGTGTGAATAGGTCTCCGTAGAGCCACTGCAGCCACTTGTGCTGCCACGGAGGATGGGGAGGATAATTCATTTCCATTTAGCACATGGGGGAAAATATTTCCCTTCAACCTTTAGTCTGTCTCCTGAGAGACAGAAACGGGCACAGTGTCCATTTGGGATGTCAAGGTGACCATTGGTGTTTTGGTGGTAGCTTCTGAACTGCTATCAGGCGGTGATGTGATTTTCAGAGGATTCTAGAAAGGTCAGGCTCTGCAAGGCCAGGCAGGGCTGCCATGTCCCCCTGACCCACTGGAGCCCTTAGTGATGCAGGAGTGGTTCACCTGCCTCTACCGAGAGCACCATGGAAAGCCTGGCATTTGCACAGCATTGACCGATGCTTTTCCAGAGCCCAAATCAATGGTGGTGCTGACCCTGTGGTGCTCCTGGTGGTGATGGACTTCCCGGCACGCAGGCGTTTAGAGGCACGAGGAGTGGCAGTGGGGCTGCCCGTTAGCACCATTCACTGCTGTCGGTGCCGGGGCCATCCCTGCTGCCCATCAGAGGTGGTCTGCAAACGCTGGTCTTTGCCACGTGCTCCAAGGGACAGAAGATTCAGCCTCCTTCCCAGAGGCTGCTTAGGGGGTGAAGGCCTCTCAGGCCAAGATAAGGAGAGCCTTCTTGCCATGAGTATAATTTTTCCTTCCTTCTTTCCTTCCCCTTCAAGGTGCAAATAGATCTCTCTTGGGAGAAGCGTCACCTCAGGTTGGTTTAGTGTCTTCCATCGTGTTGGAGGCAGCACAGTTTTTGGGGGACAGGCTGTGTAGAGGACTTTCTGCCTACTCTCTTCTCTCCTCTCCTCGTGTTCCCCGTCTCAGGGAGGTCTGGCTGGGATCCGCTCTTCCTCCCCCTTTACAACAGATTGCAAAATGATGTATTTGATTCCTGCACCGAGAAAACAACCTCCAAGCAGGGGCTGCAATTCCAGCTTGCCAGCACGATGAGCCTGAGCTGGGAGGAGAGGGGAAGAGAGAGAAGGGCCACGCCAGAGAGCTTCAGTTGTAGTTTTGTACAGTTTTGAATTGTTTTGCTATAAAACCTCACCCTGGCGTTGCTAAAGGGTGGTGAAGCAACTTCCCGTGCTCCTGCCCTTATGCTCTGGGCAGCTGTGGTCTGGAGTGGGGAATATCTGCCTGGCTTCCAAGGTGAGCATCTCTGCCTAGTGGCTGCAGGGTGGCCTGCACCAAACCTGGGCACCGGCTGTCTGGGCATATGTGTTGCTCGTTAGCAGACTTGAGAGGTGAAGTGTAATAGGGCCCACCTGGGGACCTGACCGCCTCACCACCCGATTGGTGAAGCCCTTGAGATCATCCAGTGTCCTGTTCCCAGTTCGATTTGAGCAGGTTCAGCTGTGTTTCCAGTGGTAGGAGTGAAATGCTTATACCCTGTCTTGTCTAAACAGCTATAAATCGGAGTCCCAGAGTTTTCCTGTCTGGATAACTGTATTTTGGAAGTTGCTCTGCAAATCACATATGGGATATTTATGTGCTAAGCTACGTTGCTGCTGCCTGGACTCCTCTTGAAAAAGCAAAGGGATGGGTGCTGACAGAGAATGGTTGTCTTTGACGTGGAGATGCTGAGGATCCTTGGCTGGGCACTGCACTCCTCAGGTAAAATGGTGTTAATGTTCATCTTAGGAAATAAATGTGACTTCTGTTTTTCATGCTTTGTGGGCCCTCGTTTCACGGTACCTTGGCATCTGGGTAAATAAACTTGCCAGTCATCAGTTTCCAGCCGGTACGCTTGTAACGGAAGAGGGGCTGGAGCGGTGGAGCCGGCAGCCGGACTTTCCCCCCCCCCCCGCCACCACCCCGGGGGTGTGCTCGGTGGCGGCGCGGTGGTTGGGCTGCCCCGGAGGCAGGGCAGCAGGCAGCTCCCACCGCCCTGGATGCCATCCAGCCCTGGATGGCATCCAGCCCTGCTCCGTGTCACCGGCCCCGCCGGTTGTGCAAGCATCCGTCCCCGTACCGCTGTGACCTCCCCACCTCCAATGGCTTTCGTAACCCCACCGGTGGGGCTCCGGAGGTGCTTTGCCCAGCTGCCTCTGGGTCTCCTCAGCTTTGCTCAGCTCCGAGCGGCCTTGGCAGGAGTCGGGGAGCCCAAAATTTGGGCCGAGAAGCTCTTGCTGCGGCTGGAGACAGCAAATCTTTTTGGGGTAGCTCCCTTTTGGGGCGTCTAATGGGGTTTTGGGCTGCGTGCTCTTCCTGCGGCCACCCTGGGCACCGCTTGCACGTAGCTGAGCCACCCCTGGTCCCGCCGCCCTGGGCCGGGCGGGTGAGCTGGCAAAGCCTGAGGTTTTGCTAATCCCCAGCCCCGCAGGCAAGGGTTGGGAGCTGGCAGGTCCCCGAGCGGCCGGCTGGGCGTTCTCCTCTCGCCAGCTGTGTGCCAGAGGTGCTGCTCGGCCAAGGTAAGGCAAACAAGTCACGGCGAATGCCGCCTGGGGCTGTGCCGAGCATGAATTTTGCACCCTGCAGAAGAGTTCTGCGTATTCATAGCAAATTCCTCTGCGAATCACCGGCTTATGATGCGTCAGACACAGATTTAATTATGAATAGTTTTTTTTCATCCTTCCAGGGAAGCGTTACCACGTACAGGAAGGTACTCTTCCCTCTGCGGGGACGCGCTGGAGTTTGGGTGAAACTGCTGCTGTTTTCCTCAGAGAGCAGCCGGCCTTTCTGAAGCCGTTACAGTCTAGTTTCTTTCTTTGAAAGAAATTCTAATTTTACCTCTGTATCCCAGGGATATTAGGGGATTGATGTGGGCTCTCGGTAATAGACTTTCGGTAGCTCTTAAGTCCAGAAGACAATTTAGGGAGAAAAGCACGGTCGGATGCTGATCCCCGTGGTGTGAAAGCATCGCTCTGCCCGGCGCGGCTGGCTTCAGGGGGAATACGGAATCCCTCCATTGCCGTACGTCAGTCGCCCCCTGACTTCTCTCCAGCCTGCTCGTTTCGGTGCTTTGCTGCCCTGGGGTTTGGGGTGTCACCGCAGCTCAGACCTGGCTTTTCGGAGCTGATGCCACCTTCATCTCCTGCTCCTGGGGGTAAGGCACGGAGCGGGCGGCGTGGGACTGGCAGAGCTGGCTGAAGCCGGAGAGGTGCTCCGAGGTGGCAAATAGTCTGAAACGATGCTGGTTTTATCATCTCTTGTCTACTTGGTGGAAATGTGGGTGAGTTGCCTGGGACCCTCCTGAGCTCCTGCTGAAAGTGTGCGGTTATGTGACATTTCAGCCTTGGCTTTTTGATATGAAGTAGTGATGCACTTGGGGGCTGACAAGGAGAGGGCAGGGAAAGAGTCATGCAATAGATCCAAGAATGTGATATTTAAGGAAAAAAAATAAAAAATAATGAGGCTCTTGGGGTGATTTTGGGATTTCTGTATGTTGTACAGACAAGGGACGGTTTTGAACAACTTGTCCTTTGCATGGGAGCGGAGACTGCCCTGTGAAAACCCCTTCACCTCGAGAAGATAAGACCTTGTTCGAGGCTAAATCCATTTCCCCTCCACTGAGCCGGGTCCAGGACAGCAGCAAATTCCCCCTGAGGTGGACACAAGCCTGGGGCACTGAAGCTCATGGAAGGGGAGAGGACTGGAGGGTTACTTGGAGGCAGCCCGGTGACCTGGTCCTCCAGCGGGGTGGCACAGAGCAAACCTGCAAACCGAAAAACGCACTTGGCGAGTGCAGTGAAGCTGGGGTGGTTGATCATTAGTGACTCCAGTGAGGCTTGAATGCGTACCCAGGAGGGGAAAGGCTGGCTGCTTTGCCGGCCGTGACCAAGCAGAGCGTCCCTCCTGCAGGGCCATTGAAGATCCAAAGTCTAGCAAAGTAAAGGTCTGATTTTTCGTTCCGGCTGGGAGGGTTTTAGGGCACTGTCAAAGGGTGGCATCTTGGCCTGAGGTCAGGATTTAGCACTCCTGGCAGCACTCACTCTTCATACAGTACAGGGCAGATGTATGCGGGAAGAAAAACCTGCTCACCACTGACTGAAACCCCGTCCGGCTGCTGGTGGTAAGCGCAGCCGACGTCACATCATCCCCAAACCTTCCGCAGTTGCAATAACGACTTTTCTGGCAAGCGCAGGAAATTACGGTTTGCTTGTGCTCATGAAACAGCATGGTTACACCACGCTAAATTGCAAGGGCCTCTCTCCTCTTGAAGAAAACCTTACCACCTATGCTATTACCTTAATTTAAATGGCTGAGAGCAAACGTGAAGGCCAGCTCTGTTTCTAGTTTCTGAGACAAGCAGGATAAATGAAATGTGGCCGCATCTCCAGGTGAGGCGTTAGGCGAAGGGCAGAGCTGGCCCCGCTTGCGAAAACTCGAGCAGGTTCTGCACATGTTCCCTCGCCTGGAAAACAGTGGGGTTTGACTGAAAAATAAACATAGCCCGAGGCAGTTTTAATGGGGGGGGAAAAAAACCGCAAGCTCGTTTTTCTGACGGCTTCAGGTCATGGGATGAGTTTTGTATGCGGTTTGTGTAGCTTTCAGCATGTGAGCACGAGCCCTGCGTCGCTTTGGTTGCGTGGTGTGGGGGCCCCGAGCTGGCTCGGGGAGCTCAGCACAGCTGGGCCCATCGCACAGCTGCACGTGTAGGTGTATGGCAGAGCAGGGGCTTTTCCAAAACACCTCGGTTAATAAGCACCATGCCTTTTCCAGCAAACTGTGTCCAAGTCCTTCAGCGCCTTCCACTGAGACAGACGGTGAACGCTGCAGCAGCTTATTTTTAATTTTTTTTTTTTTTAAAATAACATAATATGGCTTATAATAATCAGATGTGAGATGATGATTTGGGGTGATGGTGCTTTTTACTTGCAATATCACTTATTCAGTGCCCGCCGCGGCCGTGCTGCATGTCTTTGCTGTGGTGATGCCCTGCTGGGATGATGTTACCTTTGCTGCGGGGGCGCTGGGACCCCGGGGCTCTGTGTGACGGGCTTGGGTGGAGGGGACTCTTTGTTCTTCAAATGGTGTTTGCTGCAGTTCCTATTTTGTGCGTTTTCGGGCTACTGTCCAGCTGTCAGGTCGCTTTGAGGCCAGTGCCGTGCTGCCCACCGCTCAGCTCCTCCCGAGTGCGCGTGGGGCTGCCTTCATCTACTGTGGGCATCCCGGGCTCACCCCGGAAAGTGGATGGGCTTCTCCCTGAATCGGGGAGAGATGTGCCAGCAGCACCTCCCGGCACCTGTGACCCCCCCCCTGCAGCGGTGCTCACCGGGATCTTGGCACAGACATCGGAGATAGCGAGCAGCGTCTTATGGATTCCCCTCATGATCGCTGTAGCATCTTCGCCTTTGTTTTGCCCTGCCACAAGAGCAGCCGTGCCTCTGCTCAGAAGTGCTCCCGTTCCTGTCCCTTATCTTGTTTCTTTCTCTTTTGACTTGTCTGTCTCGTCTTTTTAGAGTTTCTCTCCTTGCAGCAATCCTGCCCCTTCCTGGTGTCTTTCTTCCTCGGCTGCAAACTTACCCCTTTCCTTTCCCCAAATGCTTATAGGGTGCGTACGAGCACCTCCTCGTGTTGGTTACAAACTGGGCGTCCGCCGCAGGGGAATCTGCCAGCTGTACTCTTTATTTTCGGTGCCCGCTGCCTTGGCCATGGTTTGAAGGCAGCGAGGCACACCATCCGCACCCCAGCCCTCCCTCCCTCCCCTCCGGCGTTGGGAGCCTACTCTCTTCCCTCCTGCAGGGAGGGAGACCTACGGCAGAGATGGGATCTATTTCTCGTTTCCATCACTAACTCGTCAAGCTCGGGGCGGGGGGGAAATCCTTGTGGAGGAGGTGGAGCAGAGCCATTCTCCGTGTTCAGGCTAATTGCGATGCTGAGGGCTCGAACTCCCCCTCCCAGTCCCGCCGAGCATCGCTGCCCGTTACCCAGCTCATGGTTCAACCGCTCCGCTTAGTCCCAAATACACACGCCCCCGCTGCCAGAGAAATACTTCTTCCAACACACGAAAAGACGTGGGGCTCGTTAGGAGCTGATTGCACGCCAGGGTTCAGGGCGGGTGCTCGGGAAGACTGGAGTGGCTGTAGGGTGGAGAGGGATGTGGCTTTTTAATAGCAGCAATGAGAAACGTTCAGGCGCTTATCGCTCCACAGCAGCCAATCAAGATATCCCAGGCTTCTTCCCCCGCAAAAATTAGCTTCAGTAACTGCAATCGCGGGGACAGAGGTTTCGTTACGCTGTCCGGGGTGCGAAGGCCAGGGTTGCCACCAAGCATTTTGGCACCGCAGCAGTTGCAAAATGTACCTGTCGCAGACACAATGATAAGGATGGGACCTACCATGGCTCCCTTCCACACGTCGGTGGGCTTCAGCCGGCACTTGGCAGCCCCTCCGGCAATCAGACACGTCCTGTGAACTGAGCCTTGCTTTCAATTTTTATTTTTATTTTTTTCCAGGCAAGTCAAATGCAGTGCCTTGCAAGCACTTGATTTTTTTTAAATTTATTTTTTGCTGCTAGGTGAATAAATGAGTTTCTGCTGGGCTGTAATTCAGCCTTGTTCGCAAGTGACCCTTGGCGATCTTCCTTCCAGCATTTCCAAATCCCCATCTCGGCTCTCGCAGGTGCAGCCCTGTGTCTGCACAAGTTCAGTTTTCCTTCGCTAGATGTCACTGTCTATACAGAGAATTTCAGAATCCGGTGGAACGGATGATTAAATTGGAGAGGGGAAAAAAAAAAAAAGCTATTTGGAGAGGGTGTGTAAGTGACTGAAAAACATATTTTCAATTACGCCCAAAATAAGAAGGTTTTCCTCTTCTTTATCCCCCTACAGTTTGCAAGAGACATTCGGTGATGCTTGGGAAAATGAAATCCCTGAGAGCCCTTTCTGAGCACGGCGCGGGAGGCTGGTGGCCATCTCGCCTTCGTCCGTCCTCGCCTTCGCAAAGTGCAGGTGGTGGGATTGAGCGTGCTTTAATCTTCTTTCTGAAATATCCTGAAAAAAATAGTAAACAAGAAGTCTTCTGACTGCAACGAAGGGACAGTTTTCACCTAGTTTCTGGGGTTTCTTTTTTTTTTTTTTTTTTAAAGAATGTTTCTTTCTGGGTTGTGGAGAGTTTTAATTAACCCTATAATTAAGCTGACGGGATGAGTAGGCTATAAAGAAATAAGAGTGTGTGCGATGGGCAATTCTTGCTGGCTACATTAGGTTCCTTGTTTGTGTTGTCTTAGCTGGGAAGAATAAACATTTCTTGTGTGGGCTTAATGCCATTCTTCCTCCTCCTTTTCCTCCAGGTTTTTACTCATTTCGAAGGATACTGCAGCCAGCTAGTTATGGCACTAATAAATAGTGCTTTAGGCAGAGCCGATAACAAGGCAAATCTGGCTTTTGCTACTTTTTATTTACATTCTGCTGTGGGTTTAGCATCGCAGATGTCCTTGAAATTACAGAATTTGCTTCCTTAAAGACTTTAACTCGGGAGAGAGCGTTGAGAGCTGGGCTTTGCTATACTGGGAATATTGCTTCTTTTCGGTTTGGCTGGCAATGGAGCACATAAACACACTGCCGTGCCAGATCATAGAATGGTTTAGGTTGGAAGGGGACCTTGAAGATCATGGAGTTCCCACCCCCCCTGCCATGGGCAGGGACACCTCCCACCAGCCCAGGTTGCTCAGAGCCCCATCCAGCCTGGCCTTGGACACCTCCAGGGATGGAGCGATCTGCCTTCATTTTACCCTGTGGCCTTCCCCCTGCCAAGGGATGACACACACATACCCTTGTGCATTATGCTGATATCCTCATGGATAGGGTGAAGACCTGGGTGTCTTCACTGGGGGTGACTCAACTTGCCTGGCGGGTGAGGGCGCCGCAGCGGTGACCTCCGGGCATGCAGGGTGACCTGCAACAGGGAGAGATGCTCGTGAGGGGGAGAGAGGGGAGTGGGCTACTCGGACCCTCTTCTCAGGTCTCACCTGGATGTCACGTCTCTCCTTGCCTGGCCCCGGACTGTTTCTGCCACCCTCCCGCTGTGCCGTGCATCAGCCCTGGGTGCAGAGCAGATCAGAGAGCGTTTGCGGTGTGTTGCTCGCTATTTTCTTGTGACTTGGTGAATATAGGGAGGAAGGGGGCGACCTGATCTCATCCAGCTCCCTTTGACGCTTGAATACCGTGAAATTGGGAAATAGTCAATGCTGGCACCCAGATGCAAATCTAACAAGCGGTCCTATCCATTCAGCAAGGCCTTGGATGGGACTTGTGCTGGGATTGCGTCCCCTTGCATGTCCGATATAACCGATTTCTTCAGCAGCTCTGGTCCCCCCCCTTGCTGGAGCCGGGGACACGTACTGAATCCCTCAGCACAACACTCGCAAACCGAGCGATAAAGTGCTTTTTATTTACTAGGCTGCAAGAAAAATCCTTCATCTTAGTGCCAACTTTGTGGCTGTTTCTGAGGTGCACGTAGGGACACAAAGCACTCGTATTGTGTTTTACTACAATTTGTCTCTGTTCTCATATTAGCTACTTAGCAAAATTTTCCTATTCCGCTTTCATTAGCGTAAAAGAGCTGCAGGGGGACTTTCTGCAGTGGCGCAATGAGCCGTGCAAGCTCTGAACTCGCCTCTTCTCTCCTCTTTAATCTCGGTAAGGGCACAATGGAGCCCCAGACACTGGCTGCTGGCCGAAAGGACGTGCCCTGTGTGAAGGGGGAACCGAAGGGTTTTATGCTTCGTCTTTCCATAACAGGGTTCCCTCCCACAGAAAAAAAAAAAGAGACTGAGGGTGTACAAAACAGCGTGATGGCTCAAAATCGTCCCCACCGCGGTCCGTAGGGTTCTGTTAAACTGAAAGAGAAATGGAAAGAGCAGCTCTGTGTCGGATGAATATCAGTTAATGCATTTACGAAACATGCCTGGAAAGGCCTGGAGTGAAAATAATGTGTAGGGAGGAAGCCAGCAGACACAACCGAAAAACAGCGATTGCTTTTTTGTAAAACATTCAAAGGAAAGGGAACAATATTCATTTTATTTGGAATTTATAATCAAAGGGAAAGTTGCCATTTTGATTGGAGATGGAAAATTGCCTGATTATCTTCACTTTTATTGTGCCTGCATAGGGAAGTGTTTCTCTGCCACTGAAGCGAAGGAAAAATATAAAAAAAGGAGAGGACTGAGAGGGAGAAGAAAAATACTGCTTTTGTTTCCACTTTATATTCCGCTACTGACATTAGCAAACAATACTGTTGCTTTTCAAAACTGTTCTCCCGCATGTGTGAGGCCTCCCCAGGGAAAAACAGCGAGACACAGGCTCCAGCAGCCTCAAATCTGGACAATTTCCTTGCTTTTCTGCATCTTCTTCGGTTCTATCGGGCTCCAACTTGTTGGCTGTTTTTTCAGCCTCCTTACCTGTGAAAGGGGACAATTCTTCTTTGTTTTGTAGATGATATGGGAAGTTTGAGGATTTTTCTCTTTTTGACATATCCAAAATCAAAAGCATCTTGAAGGTTCTCACTTGTTCAGTTTGGAGAAGGAGGGATGTAAGGTGCGAGCATCGTGGGTAGTGCAAAATGCTCGATCTGGGCGAGGATCTTTTCTCGACTGGCTTCCGTAGATCTGTCTGGCAATCCAGTCAATGAAAAGCAAAACGAGGGAAAAACCCCAACCCCACACCTTGACCATTTGTGGCAAATATAGTTTATTTATTTATTGCAGCTTTCTAATGGCAATACTTCCCCACCTCTGGTGCCACCATCTTGAGGCCTTTTGAAAGGAGCCAGTAGATGTCACGCAACCAGCTGTGAAGAAGAGGAGAACGGAGAGGTGCAGAGGGACAAACAGTGTCTGTCAGTGAGTGCCAGCATGCCCTCACCACGCGAGGCTGCCCGCCGCTCTCTGCTGAGCGGGGTGAGAGACCCTGCCAGCACCATGCTCCTGCTCCAGCACTCCTGTCGTGGCTTTTCATCCAGTCCTTTGTACTCTTAAAGCCCACCCACAGGCTTAGCTGGGCTTTGGTAGCCAAGGTGTGAGCAAACATCAAGCTCCCCGGTCCCTCGAAGGAAGAATAAATGCCTGTGAAGTAAGAATGATAGAATGGTTTAGGTTGGAAGGGACCTTGAAGATCATCGAGTTCCAACCCCTCTGCCATGGGCAGGAACACCTCCCACCAGACCAGGTTGCCCAGGGCCCCATCCAGCCCGGCCTTGAACACCTCCAGGGATGGGGCACCCACAGCTTCCCTGGGCAACCTGGGCCAGTGCCTCACCACCCTCAAAGAGAAAAATTTCTTCCCAATATCTAATCTAAATCTATCCTCTTCCAGTTTGAAGCCATTCCCCCTCATCCTATCACTACATGCCCTTGTAAAAAGTCCCTCCCCAGCTCTCCTGTAGGCCCCCTTTAGGTACTGGAAGGCTGCAATAAGATCTCCCCAGAGCCTTCTCTTCTCCAGGCTGAACAGCCCCAACTCTCTCAGCCTCTCCTCATAGGAGAGGTGCTCCAGCCCTCGGATCATTTTCGTGGCCCTCTTCTGGACCCACTCCAGCAGGTCCATGTCCTTCTTATGTTGGGCACTCCAGAGCTGGATGCAGTACTCCAGGTGGGCTCTCACCAGAGCAGAGTAGAGGGGCAGAATCACCTCCTGTGACCTGATGGCCACGCTTCTTCTGATGCAGCCCAGGATATGGTTGGCCTTCAGGGCTGCGATTGCACGTTGAAGCTTAAAGAAGCTTAGAGTTTTTCAGGGGAGTCTCCCCCTTGCCCACCAAACTCCCTGGCACTGGGTTGCCTGGAAGGTGAAGGTGTCCTGTCACCATACTTGCATGCAATACTTCCAGCCTTGCTGATCACCTTGCAAATCGTGGAGGTGATGTTTCCCCCCAGCCTATATCTGTGTGCATGGATGGCTCAGCATGGATGTCACCCCTTCCCTGATGTGTGGGAAAGCTGATAAAAGCCATTTTTAATTTTTTTTCCCCTCGCCACTGGACTTTCAGGGGCTGTCATGGTGCATGTGAGGCTGGCAGAGCGTTGCACAAATAAGCCCCGGTCCTCACAAACCACTGGAGGCCAAATAAGTAGCACGGAGCAGGAAAGAAGGTATTTCTTTTTGCAGCCAAAGTACGTGAGCAGAGAACTGCTGCAGCTGCGGTGCTGCAGGAGTAGCCTTGCTCTGACCCAAGCGCAGGCACTGAGAGCAGAGCTGATGGCAATGCTTTTGCTGTTGGCTGTCCCTGGGTGCAGAGTGCTTAAAAAAACCCCTACAGTAAATAAGAGAAATGGTCAATAAATAACAGGTATTTGGCATAGCCTTCCTTTGACCAGCTCTTCTTGTGCTTGCCAAGCTGTGGCCCAATATTTGAGCATCCACGTCTTGCCTGGGTGGTGGCTGGAGGGAGCAGGAGGTGCCTGGGCTGTGCTGGGCAGGGAGCGCTCCGGATGATGGCTCAGCAGGCAGAGGTGGGGGAAGGAGATAAAGACAAGCCGTATTTGTCCCAGGCCGTTCACTTTTCAATACGCAGCCTTTTAAACTGCTCTTATTTTATTTTTCTGAATGCTGCAGCATGCCCGATTAGAGCTGGTTAGCACGAACCGCTGAATGTTTGAAACCAGAAGGGTTTGCTTTTGTCTCGGTGATGTCTGGAGGACTCGGGAAGCCTTCTAGGGCTTGCTCCCTTTCAGGAGCAAGGACAAGCCTTCTGCGGCTGCCTCACCCTCCTCGACTCCCCTCTAACAGCGAGTCACTGAATTTTTAGCATGTCCTTCATGGAAATAGCTCCCTAATATCAGTTGAGCTTTTTGCAGATCTCTCCGTCTCTTGGTGTTTCTCTGTTCCCTTATCTTGTTTACGAAACTGTATTATGTGAGACAAAACTCATTTGTTGGCGAGGAAGGGACATTGTACTCAATGGGATATTTACTGTGTACCTGAGGTATAATCTATCCTCTGCAGTAATACACACTCCAAAATGAATGGGTATTTATTTATAATAATATAGCAGACAGTCCATAGGGAGGTGTCATCTTGTTTGTAATCAATCCCGGTGCGATGCTCTGGTTGCAGCACAATAACGCTTTGCATTAAGTGATGAATTGGTTTAGTCTTCTTATTCTGACTGTCATTTTTCTTCACTGAAGATGCATTGCCTCCATTACGCGACCCTTGTAGCTGAGCATCAAATATCCACGGGTGCTTAAAAGGGAGCGGGTGAGCTCATGCGTATTCTGTGTATTCCCGTGCGGAAAGGGAAGGGAGCAGCCCCCCGCACAGCCGCGCTGTTGATTATAGGGAGTAATGGGTTCCAAATAGGTGACTGGGTGCAGTGCGAGCCGCACTTGCGGTGAGGTAACTGATGATTTATTCTGCTGAAGTGGGTCATTATTGAACTAACATTGTGTTTCTGGATTGATTTCAACTCAGAACCTGATGACAGAGTGGATATTTTACTGCCGGAGAAATAGACCATCCATGATACCAAACAAGCTAGATATATTTTAAAAGAGACATTCTTGGTATGCTGGGGAGAACAACAACAAAACCTCTATTAAAAGATCTGAATTTGGCTGCTACGGAGATGCAATCGATATGCCTGTGTCATAAACGTACGGCTGTTACCATCAAAGAGGAAAGCCTGCCCCATTGCTCAGTAGCTCACGAGTGAGTTGCCAGAAAAATAATAACCGGCTTTATGAAAGATACTGTAGAAAATGTAGTCATATTTGAAGGCTGTCTTGGCTGGCGTCTGGATGTTTCGCAAGGCGATGCTGCCCGGAGAGGGAGGGCTGGGCTTTGTGTGCCAGCAGGGCTGTGGGATGGGGAGAGACAGTGGGGCTGGCTGTTTTTTTTTGGTTCTGTGTCCTTCCCTCCCACGCTTATCCAAAGCCCAGGACACCCCCTGTGCCGTCACTGTCAGGTAATTTGCCCGGATCGCTTCTCCGAAGGTCCCATACCTCCAAGATGTCCTTTAATGCAGGTTGGGCTGCTGGTGCGCGCCTTGGCTTGTCCTGCACATAAATAGCTTTTGAGATACTCTTAAAAGTACCAGGAGGAGAAAACAGGTCCGTGTTTTTAATCCCTTCTGCTCCCTTGTGATACGCGAGAACAGCTTGCAAATGTCCTTCTCTCTTTGTAAAATCAGAAATACCAGGGGTATGAAGTCTGCTCTACTCTGTGTTTCCCTGGAGGCAACAGCAACGTCTCAGCTCCCGAAGGAGCGGCCACGGGGTGCAGAGACAGCTCTTCGTCTCTGCGAGTTACGGAAGGGCTGAGGAAAATACACAACACACCCGATACATGCTACGTGTTCTTAGTAACAACCCCTCAGTTTTCAGTAGGAGTAGCTAAAGTAGTAATCCTTCCCCTCCGCCGCTTTTCCGTAAAGCCTTCTAGGAAAAATGGGGCGGGTAAAAAGACACTGAAACACTGGGGAGAAATTGGCAGGTTTGAGAGAGGCTCGAGAACATCCTTGGCACCCTTTTAGGCAGCGTGAAGAAACACAACTGGAAAATCACTTTTCCCTTCCTCGGTCGCCTTTGCAGAGTGTGAAAGTCAGAAAAGCAGCTTAACTCTCCCAGGCTGCTCTGTTTTACTGCTGCCCTCCCTCCCGCCGCCACTCGTGAGATGCCTGGTCCCCACCGTGGGCACCCCGACCCACCACGGGGACACCCCTGTACTGGTGGAGGAGGCGGACACCGGGGCAGCTGCTTTTCCTGCTGTCCCCTCCCCGACCGCAGAAGCCATTTGCTGAGCTAACATGACAAAAGGCCTCAAAATCAGTTATTCTTCTGAAGTGGGAGCTCCCACTGGGACCTGAGCTGGCAGCCAGCAGGGACGGGGATGAGCGGGCTGACGGTGCCAGTCGGCTGTAGAGCTGCCTGGCAGACCTCGGCCTCAGGTGCTGCTTCCCCAGGTTTGGGAGGAGGTACAGTCGGGATATCTGATGCGTGTGGGCACAGTGCCTGCTGTAGGCTTCCTCTCGGTCTTCAGGTTGCTCCTGGACATAGACACCCGTTGCTTCAGGGCTTTTGCGGCCCCTCCAAGCTCAGCAGCTTGGGCACAGGGCAGCGCAGATGCGGTGGTGCCGGGCTTGTGGAGGACTTGACCCCTTGAGGGTTTGCCCGGTCCTTGGGCACGCTGCAGCAACGTGCTCAGCCTGCTTGTTACCTGCCGCCTTTGCCTGTGGCTGACTTAACTGATGGCTTCTCGAGGGCGGAGAGGGATGGCGATGGCTGGAGTGGCGGGTACCCAGGCAGAGGTCTCTGCTGGCAGCACCATCCTGCGGTCTTGACAAAGGCACGTTCTCCTCCTGCTTGTGATGAGCCCTGGAGAGAAGACAGAGTCCTTCGCAAGGCACTCGGGCTTTAGACAAGTGGAAAAACACCATAAAATCAATACGTAGGGAAATTGCAGATGCTCTGGGGCCAAGTGCTCAATGTAACATCAAACTACCTGTCATGAGTGTCACCCTCCACTTCTACCGACACCATTAAAGTCACTTTCCAAACTGTCAGTGTAGAGCATCCTCTAGGCATGGACTGTAGCTCATTCAGTCGTCTCCGGAATGCATTCAGCTTTCACTGTAATGCCCTGTTCTATGCAGCCACCTCGGATATGGACTGTTAAATCCTCGCTCCCAACCACAGTATGCCAGGCTCCGTTACATGCAGCCTTGACATAAAGATCTTGCTACGGCATGCCAGATTCTTCTCTCCCAAATTCAGTCTTTTGAAGAGAGGGAGCTTTCCACTGCGTGGCCACCTTGAGCCTTCCCTCCTCTTTTTTAGAAAGGGAAAACGAAAGCTCAGTGTGGATTTGTGAGGTTAATTATCTACAGCAGAGCATCTCCCGTAGCGCCTGGGAGGTGGTGTGGCTCCTGGCTGAGGTGTGCTGCTGACTGAGGTCACTTGGGTCCGATTTCAGCTGGGTTACTGGCCTGGGAAGTGGCACAGGACAAATCACTCCTTGCCTCAAGCTTCCCATTTATAAATTGGAGTAAATACTGTCACTTTCGTTGCCGGGTACTGTGACAGTGCTAGCCTGAGAAAGACTGTATGAGACAAGTATTCTTTATTAATTTTCATTTTAAATCCTTTTGGTTTTGAACCGAATTATTGCCTTTATAATGGGGCTTTAATTTAGATCTGTGGGCACATGTGATCTTTTCTCTGGAGCGGTCTTTACTGAGTTAGATGTCTGGTGTAAACTAGCTGGCTGGGCTTATGTTACAGTCAGTGTGAGAAGCATCCCTTGAAAAGGCAGGTGATAAATCCCAAATCAGCTGTGGTGGGTCCTGCCCTGACCTTCCTATGTGTAATAAAAGAACCAAATTGTCTTGCGTGGCTCTGTTCTCTTGTGAATCCTCTGCACTTGCACATGATGATGGCATTTCCGAATGAAGTCTCTTTCCATGTGTTAAACATGATGCTGTGCAGATGTCTACTGTTTTTTATTTGGAACATTTATTTGGGAAATATTTGCAAGATGCGTGGAGGTACCATTCCCAGCAGTTTACAATGTCACCCTTCTTTAAGGGAAAACCCTCTGCTGTAAGGTGAGGTAGTAACGTGGAGGACTTGAAAATTATTTCTGTTTTCTTGCTCACCAGTTGGCGTAGCAGTTCTGCTTTTCCCAAGATGAACTTTGCTTTAATGAGTCCTGCTGCTGCTGCACTGCACGTATACCGTGCGCTCAGCCTTGGGCTCATCCTTACGACGTCTGGTAGTTTGGTTTGTAAACCGTCTTTCTCCACGCTGGTGGCGTTTTGCTTCCACCTCTCTCTGAGCCCTGCCCGAGTCCTGACTGGGTGGCTGGACAGCTTCTCGCCCAGGTGAGGCAGCTTGAGCCACTTAGCTCCCTTCTGCCTCTTCTTTGCTCCCTTTTGATCTTGGAGCAGGTTTTAGTTCTGATGCCTGATTTTTTCCTTTGTGTCTAGCTCTCTCGCTCTATTAAAACTTCTTAATATGATCACAATCTTGCTGCTTTTCTTTACTGGCCTCTTTGCTCAGTAGAGCTGCTTGCAAGCTTAACTTCGCTCTTATGTGTTTTCCAGCTCTGCCACTCAGCTGCCCTGCCTCCTCTGCTAGCAATGTCACAGAGTCAGCAAAATCACCCCAATTCACAACTTTTAATCAGTCATTCCTGTCTAAATCCAGTCTATGGCTACAGAAACAGTAGCGAGTCACTATTCTCGCTGCTTCTATTTTGAGAAAGGAAAAAGATGTAGAAGAGAAGGAGAGAGGAGATGTCACCTGCCTGCAGAACTAGAAGCTTGGGTCCTATCTTTTTCCTGCATGACATAAATTCCTATTAAAGTAAATGGGATTTATATCCCGCAGTGAAGAAAAAGACCTCAGGAGCTTTCGCTTGTCCTTCTGATTACCGTAGCACTACGGAGGTCATTAAGGCCTCTGTTTCACTTCTAACCGAGCACCTTTCACTTTTCAGAGGTGCTGAGGATTTCTGCCACCCGCTGACCTTACTAGGGACTAGAAATATACGGCAGGCCCTGACGCACAGGTGTGAATATCTGAGTGTTTGTGTCTCTGCTCTCTTTCTCCCCAGACTCGCTCTCTATTAGCTCATTTGCCTGCAAAATTGAGATAGCAGTAATTGCCTGCTGGCCAGGGGGGTTGTGAGGGTTAATGGCCATGTTACAAAGTGCTTTGATGACCATGAGCACTGTAAGACCTGCTTGGTAGGTCTTCAAATGAGCCTGAACTCATGGCTCTCCCTCAAACCGCCTTGCCTTGGGCTGAGCTCCGGCTGTGCCTCCCGGCTGGGCTGGGAGAGCCCCGTGTAGGTGCCAGGAGAGGGGTTGCGTGCGTCCTTTTTGTGGGACCTTCAACGTGGGCTGAGTTTGTAGCAGTGGGACACGACCCTGTGGACACAGAGATACTGTCTGCCTCCTTATCAGGAAAAATGCTGTTGTGCTAACGTATTCATAAAGATACACACACGAGGCATTTTTTTACCTAGCGTAACTCTTACCCTGTGAGGGTTAATGTGGGGAACAGATGAGGTCTCCTTCTCTTCCTGGGCATCTGCAAATGGCCACTGTGCATACGCAATTTGGCTGCATCGCATACACGTTGTGTTAGATGTGCTTCCCATGCAGCAGGCTGGCCTAGCACAAAACAACGCGTGTCATATTTTTGGTTAGGAAACCTGAGACAGAGACAGGAGAGTCCTTGCACAGGCTGTGTCTGTATCCACCAAGGATCAAACCTTTCCACCCTTACCAAATCTCTGTCCTGTCAGAAGTTTGGGGTGTGGGTACAGTCATCTCTTTTATCCCTCTGCAGTGGGACTGTCAGTTCAGGGTCAAGAAATGTGTACTTAGCAGTGGCAAAGCAGCTCCTTTCCACATGTCATAGCGGTGGGGGGATGGCTAGTAGGCATCTTTTGATGGCTGAGGGATAAGACGTTTGTGAGATGTCTCTAAGCCCAAAAGTTTGGGCTAACGCGAGGTGATCGAGGGCAGGTTTTAAACAGGAATTAGGCGCTTGCAAGGCATTGCAATTCAATACCATGAGTGCAGCGACCTTGCAGAGTTTTATTTGCAAAACACCAGATCTCCAGAACAGCTGAATATCAGCCAGATTGAAAGTAACCTGACCTAAAAGTGAACAAGCAGAATATGTGAGAGACAAGCATGTAAGTAACGGAGGCCAGAGCACCAGAGAAGCGAGGATGTGATTACGTTTAAAGTGGAGGCTAAACACCAAGCATTAGAGCCAAATGTAAGAGCAGAGGAAGGCAAGCGAGAGATGGAATAAATAATCTTTAGGGATGCCGTGGACAGTACGTACATGGGCATGTTGGTCACAGGAGTCACTGGTTCTTATTCATAGCTGTTGGCGCTGGAGAAAATGACTGCTCGCCGGACTGGCTTTTCCTACTGGGATTTTTCCCTTCTGAATGTTTGTTTTATGGTCTAGAGGCAGCCTTACCTGCAGAATAGGCAAGTCCTACTCTACGACATTTTGCTGGGCCATTCTGGGAATTGCTAATGGCCAAGCTGTATTTTGAACAGAGATTTATGATCACCTTCCCAGTCAATTAAAATTCTAGATATTGCTAAGGCAGAATTCAATTAAGGTTAATTGGAGCTTCTGAAAACTGCTTTTCCAAAGGGAAACGATGGTGGGATTGCAGATCCTAGAGGGTTTCTATCACTTTTAAATAACTTTCAGTTCTGTTCTTGCCTGACGCTGCTCTAATCTTCCCTCAAGCCTCACGCTCTCGCTATTATCAAGCAATTCAAATGTTGATTTTTTTTTTTCTGTCATAATTTATCATTTTGACTTATTTGTTCTTTTTTACATCTTCTTCTAAAGGCGAGGAAAAAAAAACCCAAACAAACCCAAACCTTGCAGAAGCTTGGAAATGTTTTTGTATCAGTCCCAGTGGTCTGACATGAAAGATATATAGCCACTTCTAAGAATTTGACAACACTTCAGTAACAATTATCCAGACAGGTACAATAACAACTCCCTTTTCTTTTGCTGTTGAGAGGGATGATAAGGCTTTAATGAATTGTCAATAAAGATTTAAAAAGAATAAAATAAACAAAGAGTAGAGAAAACAGGTGCAAACGAAACACCATTAAAATGCAACTCAGGTTTCCCATTCTACCCTAAATTTTATTTTCTTGGCATCAAGGACTATTGTGACAGTTCTTCGCACACTTGATTGAACTGGGAAAACACATGGGACTGTATCTTAGTCACAGAATGCAGAACATGTAGCACTCAGCTCACAGAGCAATCTCGCGGAGGGATGAATAATCCTTTCAGCAGTTCATTTTGTCAGAATTTGCAACCCGTTGTTTACTGTGTGGGGACTAATAACAAAATGCCAACGAGGAATTAAAAAAGCGAGAGAAGGAGAGATAGAGAGAGACAGAACAGCGACGGCTTGAGGGTCCCGCTCCTTCTCGCCCCCGTAGCGCGTGGTTGTCACTTGCCGACTGGAAGATATTTTTTTGTTGTTGTTGTTGAGTTTTACTTTCTGCGGTTTCGGGAGTAGATTAACATTTCTCTCTGCACATGCCCTGTGTCTTGCTGTTTAAAGGAAACCAGAGCAACCCTCGACACAAGTGGTTTTTTAGCATTTCCCTCTCTTCATGGGAGATAAAGGGAAGCAAAGCCACGGGCAATTATTGTGTAGAAGTTAAAGGGAAAAGTTTCTTTGATAACAGATGATTGTGTAATTATACAGTCGCCAAAGGAGAGGAACATGTAGGTGGATGCACTCTCTGATGTGTGATTACTAATGAATTCTCTGTATTCCTTGTGGAAAAGAGCCACAACTGTAAAATTAAATAGTCAATGCTTCTTTGATGAAAGGATTTGCAGCCACTGATGTCCTTTATCAAAATACAGTGAGCTTTGAAGGAACAGCAAGAAGAGCAAGCCTCAGCTTCAAGTAAAGCAATCGGAGTGGAGAAACTCTACAGAAGTCTTTTTCTCTAGGAAATTTGTTTATAGCGTTTTCTAGTAACAGAATCCTTTTGCCTGGGGAAAATGATGGGTGAGCTATTACCAGGAGGCACGTGGCTGCTGAAGTTATGGCCAGTGCCATACAGCAGATGGGCAGAAGATACTAGATTCAGTGTCACATTTGGGCACGTGAGTTAGCAAGGACTGACAGATCTAGAGACTTTAAAAGCATCCTTGCTTAGAAAGGTGAAAAGTGCCATATGACTACTTAGTGAAGCATGCATCCTACTTGACAGTCCAGGGAACGCTAGTGTGCATCTCTGTCTCCTTTCCTTCCCTTCCCTTCCCTTCCTCTGTGCCTGGCAAGATCATGGAGCAGATCCTCCTGGAAACTCTGCTGAGGCACACAGAAAACAAGGAGGTGATTGGCGAGAGCCAACATGGCTTCACCAAGGGCAAGTCATGCCTTACAAATTTGGTGGCCTTCTATGAAGGGGTTACAGTGGCAGTGGACAAGGGAAGATCTGCTGATGTCATCTACCTGGACTTGTGCAAAGCGTTTGACACTGTCCCACACGATATCCTGGTCTCTAAATTGAAGAGACATGGATTTGATAAATGGACCACTCGGTGGATAAAGAACTGGCTGGATGGTCGCACTCAAAGGGTTGCGGTCAACGGCTCGGTGTCCAAGTGGAGAGCAGTGACGAGTGGCGTTCCTCAGGGGTCGGTACTGGGACCCGTACTGTTCAACATCTTTGTTAGCGACATGGACAGTGGGGTAGAGTGCACCCTCAGCAAGTTTGCTGATGATACCAAGCTGTTTGGCGAGGCAGACACGCTGGAGGGGAGGGATGCCATCCAGAGGGACCTGGACAGGCTGGAGAGGTGGGCCCAAGCCAACCTCATGCAGTTCAACAAGGCCAAGTGCAAGGTCCTACATCTGGGTCGGGGCAATCCCAAGCACAAATACAGGCTCGGCGGAGAATGGCTGGAGAGCAGCCCTGTGGAGAAGGACCTGGGGGTGATGATTGATGAGAAGCTCGACATGAGCAAGCAGTGTGCGATCGCAGCCCAGAAGGCCAACCGTATCCTGGGCTGCATCAAAAGAAGTGCGGCCAGCAGGTCAAGGGAGGTGATTCTGCCCCTCTACTCCGCTCTCGTGAGACCCCACCTGGAGTACTGCATCCAGCTCTGGAGTCCCCAACATAAGAAGGACATGGACCTGCTGGAGCGCGTCCAGAGAGCCACGAGGATGATCGGAGGGCTGGAGCACCTCTCCTATGAGGAGAGGCTGAGAGAGTTGGGGCTGTTCAGCCTGGAGAAGAGAAGGCTCCGGGGAGATCTTATTGCGGCCTTCCAGTACCTAAAGGGGGCCTACAGGAGAGCTGGGGAAGGACTTTTTACACGAGCATGTAGTGATAGGACGAGGGGTAATGGCTTTAAGCTGGAAGAGGGCAGGTTTAGATTAAACATTAGGAAGAAGTTTTTCACTTTAAGGGTGGTGAGGCACTGGAACAGGTTGCCCAGAGAGGTTGTTGAAGCCCCATCCCTGGAGGTGTTCAAGGCCAGGCTGGACGTGGCCTTGGGCAACCTGGTCTAGTGAGAGGTATCCCTGCCTGTGGCAGGGGGGTTGGAACTCGATGATCTTCAAGGTCCCTTCCAACCTAAACCATTCTATGATTCTATGATTCCTTCAGCTCTCCACAGAAGCTCATGCATTAACTTTTGAAAGAAAGCTTCGTTTCATGAAGCTTCCTTTTTTTCAGTCTTGCAATTCACACTGTACTGCTAGGATAAGAATTTACTTGTTAAAGTGTAGCACTCACCAGGAAAAGAAACGTTTGTCTTGGGGATAAAATACAACAAAATCAGCTTTGACCTGGGACTTTGGATGTGGAGCCAGGTGGGATGATGACACGTGGCAATTAGATGCTGTCTGCTGCAACCAAGGGGAAGAGATGCTGTAAGCGCTGAGTTATTCCCTGGAAAACAGAAAGAGGAAAATGGCATTAAGGCAGCGGGTACCAATCCCTGGGCTGCCCAGTGGCAGAGGATGTGTCGAGTGGCAGCCAGAATTAGGGTGGACAGGCGGTCTCTATGTGGCCCTCCTGCCCTGGTGCAGTCAGGTGGACTTTCTCAGCCAGCGTCACTGATGATATTAGTGCTGGCAGAGTTATGTAAATGTTTGTTTATAACATCCCTCGCACGTTCCTTGGCTGGAACCAGTGCGGAGAACTCTGAGATTCCCTGGAGGAGAAAAGTGGTGAGTAGCTGAATATTTTTATTTGCTAAAAAATAGCTGAGAAGACCTCTTAATATGGCGCTCCAGCCATAAAATCAGAAATTATTCTCCCTGCTCTTATCTTCTCAGGAAACAAATTCCGCTGCAAAGCTTTTCCTAGGCCATTTTAAAGCAGTATTGTTAAATACATTAAAGGCCACTTATTTTGAATTCAGATACAGCCGAGAGACATGTTATGACTCTATAACTAAATGGAAGACCTAGTAAAAAAAAAGTGTTTTTGCTCCGACTGAATACAGCTATTGCTGCCTAGGTAGATTATTCTAAAGACAGGATCCAACATCTGAAAATACTCCATTGCTGTCCATTGGGACATTGTGAAGAAGATTTAAGAGGACCTAGGTGATCCCAGCATCCCTGGAAAAATAAGGACAGCAAGGTTATCTGGCTCAAGGCTATCTATAGCAATATCCTCAAACATTAAAAAGAGTGTAAAAGGCTATACAACAACCCTCATCGCTGATATTGTGAAATGAGAGGAAAAGGAATGTTGAAATAATACTTGAATAAATAAGTGGAATAGATGTATGACTATGTGGACATATTTCCCTATAGCTACTATATAGGGAACACGCAAAGCTGAAGGAAAATGTTATACCGCAGTCCTTGAATGTTGTACTGCAGTCTTTAAAGAGGAAAGAGCACAGGCTGAAGCCTGAGATTAGCTACTGCAAGAACTGGGAGCAGGGATCTTAAACTCTTCCTCTTTCTCTGCCGTTTGTTTTTCAGACTGGAAATGCTTTTTCATGGGGGCTTGTACCAGAGAGGCTCAGCAACGCTTCTGTCATTACAGCACATTTGTCTTGGATCACTCAGGATGTATTCGTGTGTAGCTCAAATTCCTGCTAGGTACTGAAAATGCAGAGAGATTATTTTATTATCCCTTTACTGCATGGTATATTAAAGGTTTCAAGAAAATCCAGCCAATTGATCACAGAGCGTGCTGTCCTTGAAAGGTATGCTAGTCTTTCCAGTACATTTATCAACGAGGCAACTCAAGGCAATTCCATGTTGGCATCAGATTTCACATCCCCAGGTTCATAACCAGTGTTTATTATATACCACAGGTATTTATGTTCATCTCAGCTCCCGTGCTGAGAATTCAGGATGTGTGTGTGCACGCGCGTTTGCGTGCATGCGTTTACATCCAGAAATGACTGAATCGTTACAGGTAGTTGAAGTAATGCACTTTGTGTGCATTAGGCTGACCTGCTCCCTCCAAAAAACAGGGCAACTCTTTCTTGAAAACTGAGAAAGTAATACCAGCATTTACAATGTGGTTCAGTTTTTGTTATACCATGTGGCGTATCGTAAACGTTCCATATTCTTCCTCATCCTAAGCCTTTATTTTTGTTTGCTTGCTCTGATTTTGTTTCTTTAAAGGGGACGTAATATATTTTTTCTCTAGCTGCTTGTGGCCATCAGTAAGGGAAGCACCCAGAGGAACCTGGGCAAACACATGTGTGTAAGTTTGAAATTTAAACAAATTAACTTTCATCTGTGCAACTGAACTGTAGGCTTCCTTTTCTAATAATTTGGCCTGAAAAAATATGGGTATTTAGGGTTTTATGGGTAGTTATCTCTACAATATTACAAGATATCCTAACAAAAGCGGCTGCACCTTTCATCTGATAGACCTTAAGAATTCATCCGGTTACTGAACACAAATTGCCCTGAAAGTATTTTAATTGGGAAACAAAACATATTCCAGTGATAAGCACAAAGTGAAATTTCCGTGAAAATTTGTTCAAACACAGCTTCTCTTGCAGAACTCTTTGTGAGGGCTGAGTTGTCAGAGAGGTGTAAATATGTAAAAGAGAGATTCTCTTAATTCGCCAGCACATTCAGTGATAATGTAGGTCACCGATAACTTCTGGACTGAGTAAACGACCGTAAAAAGTTGCAATGCAAATGGAAATTTGGGTTCTCTGCTGTGCTATGTCAAGGTGCTTGCGGTCCAAGAATAGCAGAAGGTCTGGAAAATGCTTTGAGATCCTTAGGAGATGCCATGGACGTGTACCTTAGAGAAACATCTTAATTACATACTAATGAACACCACAGTAGCAGACAGACAAGGGAAGGACAAAGTATTGTACTCATATCTATCCTGGAAACAGATACAAGCGGGGAGCTGATTTTTGAGTACTTTCCTTCAGTTAGTGATTTATATTTTCAAAGTGAAATAGTTTAAACTTACCCGTTTCTTTCTTATTTATGTTGATGTGTTTATATGATTATACCGTTCTAGGTTACATCCTTTTCTCCCTTGTGTCTATGAATCTCCATATTGGTGGGATTTTACTTGAGAAAAGAATTTAGTGCTACCTGGTCATTTCAAGATTATACTGATGACGATGATGCGGTGATGGCAAGGAGGAATGAAGGGGATGTCATTGCCTAGAGCCGGGTTTAGCACAGAGGGCTTCCCTCCCTGGGTGGACGAGCTACCAAGCTGGCACAGGCTGAGCAGCATCCCTTGCTGCATCCAGCTTCTCACCCCAAACTGTGCCTTTGGGCAGCGCTCGTGGGAGATGGTCCTAGCCTATGTTCCTCCACAGTTCAGTCCATCTTCACAGCCACCTTTTTTCTCCATCATTTGCTAGGTGCTTAATCAGAGCTAGCCCCTTGCTTTTTGTCACTGTAGGGGTGGGTATTGCACCCTGGACAGGCTCAAGAAGTGAACATCCAGCTCTGGAGCCCCCAACACAGGAAAGACATGGACCTGTTGGAGCAGGTCCAGAAGAGGGCCACGAGGATGATCTGAGGACTGGAGCACCTCTCCTATGAGGACAGGATGAGAGAGTTGGTGGTGTTCAGCCCGGAGAAGAGAAGGCTCTGGGGACACCTTATTGTGGCCTTTCAGTAGTTAAAGGGGGCCTACAGCAGAGCTGGGGACAAACTTTTTAGCAGGGCCTGTTGTGATGGGGCAAGGGGTATTGGTTTTAAACTAAAAGAGCGTAAATTCATACTAGATATAAGGAAGAAATCTTTTATGATGAGGGTGGTGAAACACTGGCACAGGTTGCCCAAGAGGTGGTAAATGAGCCATCCCTTGAAATCATTCAAGGTCAGGTTGGACGGGGCTCTGAGCAACCTGATCTAGTTGAAGATCTCCCTGCTCATTGCAGGGGGTTGGACTAGATGACCTTTAAAGGTGCCTTCCAACCCAAATTGTTCTACGATTCTGTAATTCTATGATCCTGCTTAGGAGGTGCTGCTCCATGCCAGCGTGGCCCAGTGCTGCCTGGTGCTCAGGTGGGCAGTCGGTGCGTCCCGTGAGTTTCACAAGAGGCACAGCTATCTGCTGCTCATTGGGGTTTGTTCTCAGGGCAAAGCCCTTTCACGTATAAATCTATGGTTTGTGCCTTTTTTTTTTTTTTTTTTTTTGAATCATTGCAAAGCCAGGATTAACGCAAAGAGTGTATTAAAGAGCGAGCATGAAGGTAGTTAATCACCTTGCAGCAGCTGTGGGTTGAGTGGTGTCCCCAGCTCTGCTTCTGAAGGACACTGGGGCAGTGTGCTAGAAAGGTGCTGTGAATGCCTGATGAGGCTGTTGCACTTCCTAAAGAGCTGCTCAAAACCAGAGCTGTGCTGGCTTTCTCGAAAACCGCCATTAGATGGCAGTAAAGGCTTTTGCAAAAGGCGTTGAGGGAGGATTTCTTCAACTCAAATTGTTTGTCGCTTTGGGATCATTGCAGGAGACCTTGATCATAAATCCCGCATGCAATAAGGGGTTCATAACGCATCCTACAGAGAACATGTTGTATTGTTCCCCGAGATATAAAGTTTCATTTCCAACAGAGAAGGGCCTTTTCTTTCTTCTTTTGTATTTCTTTTTCTTTTAACATCTAGCACATTCCCACTGTTTAATTTTCTTTGAAAGAAATGGTCGCGCTAAGCCTTTAATGTGCACTGACCAAGACATCTATGTGACGGTTGCGGGGAAATGCAGGGTTGCTTGCATGAGGGAGTGAAAACAGATAAGCCGCAGTTTTGGCAAACTGCATATAGAGGGTTATTCTTTGTCCCAAAATGAACGTTACCCTTGTCAAAAATGTATTCATGCTGATCCACCGAGACATAAGTGGCCAGGCGCAGAAAAGCATTTTGCAGAGATCTGCTTTGTTATGGGAAAATAGTTAAGGAGGAAATTGAAACTTGATTTTTGCCTTGTTTTGTCGTCATCAGTAGCTCTCAGGTAAGAATTTGGATGTTAAAAACGGGTGGGAAGAGAAACAGAAATTCTTTTCTGCCACACGGTGACATTATATGCTCCCCTGATAATAATGTGCTATGGAAAGAATTACTGATGTTCATGAAGGTGAAGAAAAGCAGACTTATACCTGCCACACACCCACACTTCAGCCTGTTCTTATCGCTGGTATTACTTTTAGCACATTCTTCTCAGCAAGAGTAATGAAAAATAGGTGAAAAGCCATTAGCGAGATTTCCTCCTTTCATCTTACAGGGGAATGGTGCTAAAGACAACGTTATACATGATTTGCTTGAAAACAGCCTTTCTAAAAGCGTTGGTTATAATTTGGGATTTGGGAGCTGCAGTGCAGGAGGCAATTTCGGATTCTTTAAGCTGGTTCTGAGATGCTGTTGATGAAGTTGGTGAGGGAATATACGCAAAGGCAGTCACCATTTGAATCATATTAATGTACAACCGGGATGAGAGAAAGCTAGAAAAGCCTTGGCTTGCACAGCCACCCAGGAGCGTTCCTTGTTACTAGCGTGTGCTGCCTTGGGTCTGAAATACAGAGGCGGGGATCTCATCAGAACAGGCTGCTTCATGGTGTTCCTCGCACCTTCTGCTTTTAATCAGCCCAGAAGCGCCAAGTGGCTGGCATCGGGGTGTCTGTTGGTGGCTGTGCTCTGGTCCAACGCAAGCCAGCAACGCTTTTCTCATAGGGTTTGGGTAAGGAGAAAAGATGGGGGGGTTATTGGGGAAAATGGATTTGTGATGTGGAAGTGTTCTTCTCCCCTACACTGGGAGCTTGGGAGCTACTCTGGGGCTTACTGGCCTGCTGTCTTTTAGCACTGAGTGAAAGCTGAGTGTTTGCAGAAGGCTGCAGGAGTGACTGTTGCTCCTCTGACACGTTCTTGTGAGGCTTCAGGTTCTGCCTGAGATGAGCTTCTGAGAAGCTGTGGTAAGAGCTTCTCAGTTGTCTCTGACCTTCATGGGTGTGCTCAGGCACAACATGGCATGGGGCCACAAGTGGCCTCAGGTGCAGATCCATAAGATGGTTGTTTGACCATGGATCAAGGCCAAAGTTATCTTCCCGATGGCACTGACTTGGTAGAAGTGTTGCCTTTGATTGGAGTAGGGACATTGCTTTTCCCACTGGAAACTGGGTGGTGACTTCAACAGTATTAAGATTTTACCCCATCTGGTAGTGTTAGTTACATATTTTTTTTTTTTTTTTTTGGTCAGCTATAAACCAACTGTATTCAAAAACTCACTATCTATCTTGAGGGTTTTTTTTGCTGTGTATGTCCTCGCTAGGACCACCCTGAATTAGTGCAAACCTCTTGATTTCAGCGAGGTTGAAAGTATAACTACATTGCCAGGATTTTGGAGTGTTTCGAAGGCTGGAGTTTATAAGTAGGAATGTTGAGGCTGGGGTAACTTTAATTTTATTTCCTTTTCTCCATTTTGTGGTAGTACTTGATTTTCCCTACCTTACAGTTTTATAGGTATTCTGAGTTTCTCCAGGTTTCTGTAACCCTTGGTGGTTTCTTTTCTGTGAGAGAGTTGTGGGAATGAGAGATGTATGGAGCAAGACCCCTCCACCTTCTTTTTTTTAACCAAGAATTTACCAGGGCTTGCTCAAAATACAGACATTTTAGGATTAAGTATTACTAGGAAAAAGTTCAAGGGAGATTTATGTGCGAGCACTTCTTATTTTATTGATGTACCTTTCCTGAATGTCTTCTCAAGATCCAATGCTATTTTTTAAGCTGACTTTGGCTAATGATGAGCTCTGGGGTAGGAATGGTCTTATGGTCCAGAGAGGTTCTAGTTATCTGGTTTTGAAATTCTGTGTGCATCTTATTAAGGTTTCTGTATTGTAACAGCACAGGTTCGGAATCTAGGGCTGAGTCCTACCCTCAGTTGCTCCCAAACAACGCTGTATCTTGAAGATATGGGTATAACTTAATTTGCCTTTAGAATGGTAATCTTGGAACCCTCAATCTGGACTTTGTACTGTTGTATCCACAGATCCTCTTTTCTTGCTCTCTTCTCCCATCCTGCCTCTTTTTAGCCTTTCTGTGATGCTAATGCAGGGCCAAGGTGGTCCCTCAAGGCCACCCTCTTTGTTATGTTGACCCAATGGCAAGTTCCCATTGGAGCCTTTCCTGCAGGAATTTTTGTAGGTTTCCTTTGTCATCCTGGCTAAGTCCCTGGCCTGGGCCAAGAGCAGCACCTCTCTCTTGAGGGGCAGCAAGCCGTGTGTTTGGGTGGATGGGTAGGAGCAGAGCTGGCAGCTGGGGTGCATGGGGATGGTGGGTGCTGCCGGAGGTGGTCTCACACTGTAGCCTGGGCATCGGGCTCCCAGTTCCCTCGGAGCCTGGGGCTGGCTCAGCCTCTCCTGCAGCCTCGTGTAAGAACATAAGCCTGAAGTAATGTCTCAACCTCAAAGAGTCCTTCAGATTTCACCTTCTTTTCCTTCTGTTTCTAGCATGTCTTTTACCCCTTCCTATAATTGGAGATACTGTACTCTGTGGATAGCACCTACCCACTCTGCCTGCAGGCCAATAGGTATTGTATAACATTATTTTCCTGCTACCTGACTTTATGATTGACAGAAGCTTTCACAATATTTTTTTTTTTTTTGAGCTTGACATGCAATTTGTCCCCAAACCATTTGTGATGTTCTGGAAAATAATTTCCCTTCTTTTTAGACATTTTGAAAATCTTTCTATGTGCTGGAATTGAGAGGGCAGCAAGGCATGCAGGAATGCTCCTTTTCAGAAGCCCGTGATCAGGTCTTTGACTTGTAGCAGAAGGTGGTTGGGAAGGGATATTTAATGAAAAATTTAGTTGGTATTATTTCAGGGTGCTCTTCACACGAGCGGAAGTGAGATGGGCACAGCTTCTGTGAATAGCCAGTGCTCCACAAGGTACATGCCATGGAGCATTATTGGTTGCCCAAGACTTGCATCATTCTTGCATGTTGGTGTCTTTCTTGATCCCCATTTCACTGATTCCATACTTACGTATGCGATTCCAGTGCTGTTATTCAGTAAACTGTACGCACAGAGAACACAAAGCACTTCACAGCCCTCTGACTGCCAAGGAAAAAACCTTCACGGTTCCATTTGACTCAGATACATTTTAGTTTTCACAATAATTTATACTGTTGGTGGGGTTTTTCTTGTATCCAGGGAGACTGAGGAATATAGAAAAGATGAGTTTCATGGGATGGCAGATTTCACCACAAACATACAGGCGTCCTAATTTTTGTTAGAAGTCAAATATCTGAGATAGATTAGAAATGTATTTTGCAATTTGAAATTTAATTGGATTTGTGCTCAGAAGAGGAATCCAACTGAATGAAAGGGATCTCAGGATGTTCTTTTTCAAGCTCAAAAAATAATTGTTTTGATGACATGCAAATCCTTGAATATTAGCATTTTTTCTTGGCGAATATTTGCTGTAGCTCTGCTCAGAACTGAGGCAAATCCTGTCAGCTTTTTGGACCTTTCAGCATTTACAATTACCTTTAAACCCACTTAGTGATCTCAACCTAGTTAGCGCTTAGTGAAATTTAGTGAATTGGACTGTATTTACTAAATGCATTTGCAGCTACTGAGGAACGGCAATGTTACCATCAGTATCTGTATTTCTATCTACCTACCCTTGTGCGTGGAGCTGGGTTTTCTCAGCGGTGCTAGGTGGTACTGACCTGACAAAATGAGGCTGGAGGAAGCCCTCTATTGCATCTGCAGTGATAAATGAGTCATTTGGTTCCCACCTTGGACAGCTGTTTCACCTTTGGTTATGCAAAACAGCAGGAAAATTCTGACGTTTGCTTAAAACGAGGCTTACATTTCACTTTTTTTTTTTTTTCTGCTACCAGGGGTAAGCTTATCTCTGGGAGTCTGAGTCCTGTAAATTCTCACTGAGGCTGTAATTTGGATGCAGCATCAGCAGATGAAATCCCCGCTTCTGCTTTGCCCTTTCTGTTGTGCGGCAGAGCTGCTTTTGCAGCTGCACAGCGAACTGGATTCAGGAAACTGAAAAACTGGTTGTTTGGGGTTCCCCCCCTCCCCGGGTTTTTCAGCTGAACCTCAACCCAGCTCCAGTCCACCATGGAGTTACACCAAATCTAAGGGCCACACTTGGGTGTATTGTCTAGAGGGGAAGGGCAGACGGGGACTGGAAGATTTCAGTGGGTTTAAAGATGGCAACTTTTGAATGTCTAATGCCAGATGTAGGCTACTTCTCTAGTTCCTACCTGCTAGAAGCTCTCTCTTGCAGGCCATCCAATTTTCTGTCCTCTGTTCTGCAAAGTTTTGTAGGCATTCGCTTGACATCTCAGTAATCCCAATGGTGACAACTCCCCGCACTGTGCAGAATCAAGCCTTGCACCTCTGGGTACGGGCTTGTACTGTGTCCTCGGGCAAAGCTAAAGTATACAGCTGCGGCGCAGAGATATGCGCAAGAAACAACATAATTATTTACACTGTAAATGCTTGGTTTCCTTTGTGTTATTTCCAATATTCCCAACATACCTTGCTGGTTTCCCCTTGTAATACAAAAAAAATAACATGGCAGTTATAGCGAACCCCTTCCATGAATGGCACATAGTTTCACTGATGTATTTCTTTTTCTTGCCTTCATCTAAAACCTAAAACCAAGCAAACAATGTTTCTGTGACACAGTAAGAGAGCTGGTATGAGAGAATTTGTCTCTAGAGACCGCAGTGCATTCTCAGCTATCAACCTGAGGCATTTTGTGCTCTGTGAAAGCTGTTTTTGCAATTCCTCTCCTGTCCATTCCTTGGCTTTTATGTTGTCGTAGGGCCCGATCCTGCAAGCAGTGATGTGGGAGGTGGATTAGCTCATGAACAGGCTCATGATTGAGCTTGGAGTGGAAATGATACACCTAATCAGACATATGTCTGTAGCTGCTGGATCGGGTCTCTCCCCCTCCTCCCCCTCCCCCGAATAACATATTCAGGCTTTATAAATTGACACAGTGAGGTAAACCTCCTGACTTGCACATTTGTAACACAGGCCCATAACGAAACCTGTGGTTTTTCCCCTAAAGGTTTGCATTGGCTAGCATGGAAACCCCCTCACAGCTGAAGCAATCTATATTTTAAACATTTTCCCTTCATGTGCCTCCCAGTTAAAATGTCATCTAAAGTACAGCTGGAAAATCTCTTCTAGAAAGAATAATTCCTTTTCCTTTCTACTTTACGGCTATTTCAGTATGTTTTACCTCAGATCCACCTGTCCGCAGGCCCAGACAATGCTCCTGTAATTTATGGATGCCCTTTGCCTGTGTCAGCTGCACTGGACTCCGCAGAGCTTCTCCTGCCTCCAGAAATGTTCAGAAACGTTTGATGGTGTCCTCACACACAGACGGCGCTGTGATTCCTGCCCGCAGAGGGAAAGGGCTGGGAACAGTGATGGGGCTCCATAGACAGGGTGATTAAAAGCAGGCTGGGATGGGAAGAGGGGATTGACAGGGAGATAATGAGAAACAAGCTTGCAACATGAGAGTTCTTCATTTTACACTTGGTTTCTTATCTTAATGTCTTATGTCATGTCTTATTTTTGCTGTAGCCATTTCACACACATGAAAACAGAGGCATGAATAAAATGGCCAGGAAGCTTCTCCGTGCTAGGGCTGGACATAGGACCCCCAAGACCTCTCTCCTCTCCTTCCCTCAAAGTCTGCGGCCCCAGAAGTGGAAGAGAATGGCAGCTGAACTGTGGAGTTAACGTCACTTGATGGTATGGCCCCGTTTCTCCAGGGCTGCATGCCACACTGCCATAACCACCCCAGCCAGCGGGTCACGTCGGGCTTGAGGGGTCTGTTCTTATTTAATTACTAAAGGACTGACAGGAACCTGCAGGCTTTGCCTGGGACTCTGCTTCTGTCCCACCCCATAGTTTCCTTGTGTGTGCGTGGTCACACTGTACGACCCAGCAAAACCTTGCGTCAGGTGAGTGCCTGTTGGTGACAGGCTGGCTGCAGACCAGCCAGAAGGCTGTTTTATATGCAAGAAGGTCAGGATGTGATCTAAAGAGGAGAGAGAGGTGTGATGGGACTCATGAATTTTCCTTCTCCCAAGAGCACATAAAACTACGGTTGATCTTAGCAGGCACTGCAGGGAATGAAGTAATCAAAAGTATGACTGCAAGGTGGTGTAGACAGACTTTGGGCTGTCTGTAAACGGAATACCAGCCTGGATGCTGCTAGCTATGCGGCCATGACAGTGGAGAGCTTACCTTGTAGGGCTGAAGTGTTTATCCAGCTCATCCAGAGTTTTCTTTGCAGCTTTTTGCTGAGCTTGGTGGTGCTGCAGCACCGCGGGAGGCTATTCAGCCCCAGACAGGTATGTCCCCTCAAATGCTCTTCCAGTCCCAAGCGTCACCCTGGCATACCCACCGCAGCTAAGGTGTGGGCTGCAATGCGCTGTTGATATTACTGGTATATCTTTGGTGTCTCTAGAATGAAATGTAAAGTTCAAGCATTTTTATTGCTGCCCCATCAGTAAATCGACCTAGTAGGAAGCTAAGGCAGAGGTCAGGCAGAGGTTGGCATTTAGGACCACCTCTACCAGCCCTCAGAAGAGTTTTGCCGCACGCTAGCTGAGCAGCAGCTCAGCAGTCTGACCAGCGAGGAGGGTCCACTTCCAGTACAATAGGAAGATAATCAATCACGCTACTAGCTTTTGTCTTGGCAAAGGTATTTAGCTACCAGCCAGCTGGTTAGCTGCCTCAAGGCCACCTGCTTGACTGAAAAATAGAGAATCAGTTTCTTTCCTTTGCAAAGGGAAGTAGGGAATATTGACTTGTGTGATAATTTTAGGTGGATGATTAAATTTGGCCTCTTAGGCCCCAGTTGAAAATTCAATTCAGATGACTAGTTTTCTTTTCATACGCTGCTGAGCAATCTTGTGTTCTGCCACCACTAATGTTCCTGATGTTGATTGTCCTTTCACTTTAACAAAGCACAGAAATGCTCAGCCTGCTCTCTATTTCCCGTGGCTTTGGGCTATCAAAACATAATGAGAAGACTGCTTTCGGCTTAGGTTAAGGATACAGAATTTACCTTGAGACAGACCGACTGTCTACCCCCATAAAGTCACATACTGACATCGTAATGGGTGCAATGAATAGTCAGGTCAGAAGGATCATAACTTTTCTACTGACTTAGGTTATTTTCAAATATTCCAATTAAAGCTGCCGAGGTCTTGGGCACATATTTCCTAGGGAAAAAAAAAAAAACCAAAAATGAAACTGGCATGAACTTAGTGCTGGAACAACCTACGTGAATGGTAGGACTGTAGGACAAAACCCTCTGTCAACAGGTGTGAGTGAGGTAGGGAAGACAAGGGTGAGAAAGGGGAAAAAGGAGAAGAGTATTCTGTTTTGTGGTATGCTTCCATAGGTATACATAGGCTGAGGAGTCCCAATATCAATGTGAGAGCAGTGCTCCTGAAATACAGCGAAACTGAATGCTGATGGAGGCAGCTGATTGCCTTGGAGCAAGTTTTGCCATGTGATGTATGCCTGCCTTCTCTCTTGATGCTGCTGCATAGACTAATAATACACGTGATTTATACCCAGAGGAAAATCAAATTGCAACTTTAATGGGTAGTGCTATTACGCCTATTATTTACAGTGTGACCCTATTTTCACAAGGATCGTCAGACTGCTGCCTTAACTAATGTTGAGTAAATCATTAGTGAAGAGTGTGTAGTTCAGCTGCACCAGATCTTATCTTTTTCACAAGTCTGTTCTTTCAAAAACACATAGAGATTCACTTAAGAAGGCTCCGCTGTTGCAAGCATGACTTATTTCCCTCAGTTAATGAATGCAGGCACTCAGAAAGTGCTTTCGGGTGACAGATTCAAAGAAGAGTGCTCATATCATAAAGGGATCCTGAATAGTAGCAAAGGCTTCTGAAGACAAGAGTACATAAAGGGCAGTTTAGAGTGCGTTACCCAAAAAGTAGCATTAGGAAGTGAGCTTCTGATTGCTGAAGATACACTGCTGGATGGTTTTAATGGAGCTAGAATACAGCTGAGTTTGGGTTTAACAGATAAAGCGGATATGGATAATAGGATTAGGAAATAAGAGAAAGATAAATTCATACACTGTAAAGCAAAGGCCTTTGCCCTTAGCAATGCTTTCTTGTTCTGAAAGCCAGAAGTGGATGACATTTCAAATATTGTTTCAAAAGAAGGTAAGGGCTGCGCAATATCTTTAAGCTGAGCAAGGGTGGGGAGGAGGCAATCTGCATTGCCTTGCAAAAGTCATATTCATTGCCTTTAAATAGGCACATTTGAAAAGTATATTTATGCAGCAAGCAAGGGTGTGATTACAGTACAGGTAGGTATAACGTAGGTTTAATTCTGCCAGCCGTAACCTCTCTAATGAAATTGTGCAGAGCAGGCTTTAGTATGCAGTGTGCAACCGGAGGATAAGCCCTGCAGCAACCTTGTACACATGCTCCAGTTGCTAGGTGGTGCCACTGCATCTTCATTAGCATCCTTATCTAATGACGGCCAATACCTGTAGCAATCACTTTGCTTGTATCAAACCAGTATTTTGCATTGGTGTAAACTATACCAGGAATGCGAAGATATAGACTGCATTGCCGTATCTCTAATGAAAGATGAAAACACTTAATTTCCCTCTTCCAGCCTTTGAACTTAGCTGAAAATAAATCTATGTCTGGAAGAAAAAATGCACAAGTGAATAAAATTAATTGTGGGTTATAGTGAACAGGACAGATTATAATAATACATTACACTAGATGCCTTTTATGTTACTGGTGGTGCCAGAAAGTTGCATTTAGTATTTTGCCTGATGCATCACATGATATATCACAATCATCTGACATGCAATATAAAACTTCTGTTATTAGGAGTGAAAAGTAATGGGTAACAACATACAAGAGGAGACAGTTAGCTGAGTTGTTACCAATTTGCGTAGAAGATTTTGCAGCTGCAATAAATATGCTTATAGGAGTATTTATGACTACTTGTTATAGAATGTGAGCTTACTGTAAATGTAAGTGCAGTTTGTGAGATTTGTAGGTGGTCAGCCAGCCCTCTTCTGTGTAATGCTGGAGAGCAGTCGTCAGGGGGAGGCTATGATCATTGTGTGGTTTGTAGTGCGCAAGTACCTAATGGAAATGAGCAGGAATCTGGTCATGTAGTCTGACGGACCACTCTTATTTCCCAGGGAAATAACTAAGCCACTCTTATAGGAACAAATAATATAACACAAACAGCCAAAGCAGTAGAAAGATGTGACTGTACAGTGGAGCTGAAAATGCAAACCTGGCCTGCTCAGTGCTGGCACACAAGCCGTAACCACTTCCAGTCTAATTCCAGTCTACATTATCAGCCATTAGGATGATAACTGTACATGGGATTATCTTTATGAGTTAGGAATACCTTTCCAACATCATCCTTAGTCTGAACCTCCCCTTTGGTGCTGTTACCGTGCTTTTTCCCCAGTCCGTGTGTGGAGCCAATGAGCAGCCCTGTGCCACTGGCTGATGCTGGAGAATGACGGTAGCTCCTCACACCCCTTCAGAAAGGCACCGTATATTTTACAACTTTTGAGTAGAATGGGGAGATTTGGTAATCAACTTTCCTTGGATTTCCTGAGGCATAGATAGGATTTTCAGCTCTGCCTGAAAGATCCAGCTGTTCTAGTGAAAGTGATGAGCTGATAGGGATGGGGATGATGCCTTTGGTTTGGGAGATTACTTGGTTAGTTGAACATAAGCAGAGAGGTTGTGACAGGAGAGCCTGCTTCTCCAAGCTAAGGGCACAAGAGTACATTTGCAGTTGCTAAAGTTGTCAGGTTATGATTTCTATAAGTAGCTTTTCCCTGGCTGCCATTTTACCATTTCTTTCTTAAATTTTGTCAGTTTTTGTATAACGGCCAGTTGATTTGCTCCCCTTTTTTCCCCTCCTTTTCTTTTTTCAGATGTGTAAATAAACTAAACATTTTCATCACTTACTTGTAGTGAGTGTTTCCCCCCAGCTCAGACTGTAAGCAAGCCTGGCACTGGCACTTACCAGAACTGCGAGAGAAAGCGAAGTCAAAGCGTATCGAAGCTTTTCATAAGGGCTGGTCACAACCAGTAACCATGAGGATGGGCAGTCTCCGTAGGCACCCGGTTTCTGGCAGTGGGCACGGGAGAAGGCAAGGCAGAGCGCCTTCTGCCATGGCTGAGACCGTTGCACATTTCCATGATGTACAGCGACGGGGATGGGAGACAACCGTTGCTGAAGACACAGCAGAGCTTAGAAACTGAAGATCGGGGAAACCAAAATCTATCAGTCAGCAATACTTACTATTTCCTGATCAAATTTCCTTTTAAAAGAAGAAACTCAAGCAGATAAACAAGCCACAAACCCACCAGACAAGAAAAATATACTCATGAGTACTCACTTCACATATGTCATTAGCCACTCGAAAGAAAACCTACTGAGTTTCCTTACAGCGAAAGAGCGTATGTCTCGGGCTCAGCGAACTGAAGCCACAGTTCACATAACGGGATTGGACAGTAACAAATTTTGGTCAGTAGGGCATTCTTTCTTTCTGAGACAGTTTTTAAAATCAATGGGTTTTGCTTAATGTTTTAGGTAAGAAAGCAATATTTTGGGATTTGTAACCAGCAGCCGGTTGTATTTTATTTTTACTGTCATAAGTGCTGGGACCACAGCGCAAGTGTTTTCTCTCTGCCGCCCGATAGGTGCTGCCGGGGTGAGAATGATAGATGCCACAGTGCCCAGGTCTGAGGAAGACCGTGTGATTCCAATCTCGAGATTGTCATGACGAGACAGGATTAATTCCCTGCCCTCTTCTCATTACAATTTGCGGCACTAGAATGAATCTGTTTCATACCACGAGGTGCTCTTGTTGCAGTCTTCATCACAGGATCTGGAACAAGCAAGGAGAGCAAAAGAAAGACAAAATAGTGACAAATGTTGCAAGGAGTCAGCCAGTCCTTATGACCGATATAATAATGTGAGGGGAAAAAGTGTCCGCTTCCATGCGGGAAGTTCGTGTAGAGCATGCAAATGACACGTTAACCAAATTAGTATGGTAAGAGGCATGGCTGAGGTGGGAGGTTGTGAGGCTGACTGCTGGGGAATCCTCTGGGGAGTATCAGGTATTTTCTCTTATCCGAGGGAAATCCAAAATAACGCCATTGGTTTAACAAAGAGCAGAACAAAGATCAGGATCTTGGTGTGTCGAGAAGGAGTTTTTGGGTACAGGAGAGAAATACACGTCCTCCATCCTCTGAATATTTTCAGCATGTCTCCTGCCTCAGCCCAGCTCAGTGGCCTGGTGGGGAAGCAATGATGAGAGTTTAAGTTTATCCAGACAAGGACTTGGGGTGAAACTCTGAGGATAGAAGAGGAGGGAGATCAGAACCACGTGGATGGAAATTGAAGAAAAACCTTTGCACTGCATCCTCTGAAGCAGCAGTGCTGCATTTGCACAGCTGTGGTGGAAACTTCACCAAATCACTGAGGTACCACGTTTGGGAAGCAGCTCATGCCAATCGTAGGTACAGACTGAGACAGCGAAGTGAGGTAAAACAGCTTAGTCTAGGTGAAGGATAATCCTTTTTCTTTTTCTATTTGTGCTGACCTGCAGCTGAGTAATTGTCCATCAACACAGAGTTTGATTGAGTTGGCAATTTGAACCCCCTTTGTATGCTTTTTTGCTCCAAGAAATATTAAAGTCTAGATAAAATTGGAATTGCCGCCTGGTAATGAGATCATTATATATAAATACTGAATTGCTCACAGGGGGTATAATGATTCCTCAGCCCAGGTATGCAGCACATAACTATTAACTACTGAGCACAGTCTGCCTTTAGAGATATGTTTCCAGTGCTAACACACATAAAGCCCTTCAGCGTAAAGTTCAAGTCACAGAATATGAGTGACTGGGAATATGTTATTTACAGCTTGTCTTAGGAGGTGGAATGAGCTGGGTCTGGTTATTTACCTTGCATGTGGAGTTTTAAAGGACTCTGATTGACTGACAAGACAAAGAAGCAAGAGAGGGAGATGGTAAAGGACGAAAAGCATATCAACTCGCTGTGTGAAGTCGGCTTCCTTTCAACAGCCATCCCCTTTGCACAGCATCAGGCGTGCTGTAGGGAATTAGCAGTTAATAACAGTACCGCCTGAGATGGATCTGTGGTGAAATGTGCTGCCAAGCCTGAGTCCCTCCTGCCTCCAAGCAGCAGGAACGCTCGGTGCTCATGCCTGGCCACGGGCTGGGGCAGAAACTGCCTCTCCCGCGATGGGGTTTGCACGTGGAGCCAGGAGACACTCTGGCTGCCCTGCTAGGCTGGGAACTGCGTTTGATTCCCTGATCTGCTACAGGTTTCTGAAGTGATTTTGTCTCTAACCTACAAATGGAGGTAAAGAGACAGAGAGACCAAGCCTGTGTGCATTCCTCTCCTTGAGTTCTCACTTCTGAGATAAAACCACCAGAACTGCCTCAGAGAGCGCAAGGGCAAGGGCATTAAACATTATGAGGTGTTGAGGTATGAGGATGAGGGAGGATGAGTAAATACTGATGACAGATTCATCGCTTCTTATGTCTATACAGAGATGATAGGGCTGATAAAAGTAGCAGGCAGCTCTGGACTTGTTACTGTGGCTTATGTGCTCTCCATTGAAAGCCACCTGAGTTACAGCTACTATGCAAGTCCTGGTGATGTTCATAATGAGAGAAAACATGCCCTAATAGAAAAAAAAAAAAGTCAACTGCATGCAGAAAAGCTACAGGGGAGGCATTTTCTGTAGAAATGCTTGCTTTGGTGACCTTTTGTAGGTCCATATGGTAAAGCTGAAATCCAAATATGCCTTTGAGCTTCAGAGTTTCTGGTTATCATTTCGCTGCGCCAAAAGACAAATTTGGGATGTAGTGTTTGCTCTCTGCCGCACAGGTCTTTAGGATGTCCTGTGTGTGTTTTCCCTGATGTGTAGGATTATTTTTTTTCCTGATTTGATAAAACAAACTGTCTTTGTATGAATTAGAACAAACCCAGTCCCGGAGAATATGGATGAAGTATGCATCTAAGTTGCTTGACTTATGCAAGCCTTGTCATGCCAGTAAAACAGACAGCTGCCTAGAATAAAAAACTAGCAGAGGTACGTGGATGACTAAAGGCAGGGAAGGGGAAGACATCTGTCTGACTGTCTTGAGCTGCCAAACTCCTACACCCAGCCCTAGGGACTAAGATCCTGCTGTCACTGTCAATATAAAACTCTTTAGCCTGGCACTTAATGTGCCTTAACCTGGAAAGCTATATTTAAGCTAATAATCCAAATTTTTTTTTGTACGTGTGAACTAAGTGGATTTTAGGATCACTTGCAGCTGCCTGGCATTATGGATACAGAATGAATTTGTGTCAGCAAACTCAAAGGGTTCATAGGACTCTGCTCCTTGAAGGGAGCTGCTGTCAGTCCACAAAAAGAAATACTGGGGAAAAAAAAAAAGAATTGTAGTGGCCTGTTTCAGGTGGTGTCCCACTCCAGTGGCGACACAGGTACAGCCACCCTGAGCCGCATGAAGATAGGGACTGAAGAACATTAAGGGATGCATTGTAACTTCAGAGAACTCAAAAAGGCTGTGGCTTTTTCTTAACAGAATCTTGAAGGGTTTTCTTCTCTTTTAATTTCTTTTTTATTCCTTTTTATGCTATCTCAGACCTTCTCAATGGACTGGCTTCAAAGTCTGAAAAATGAACTTGACCCCTTCTGGCAAAGGCTGGACTGGGCTAACAACAAAGCTTCTGCTCTGCTTCAGCCTGCATGCCTAAAGCTCTGTTAAAATATAAACCCACATCAATGGGTTAATGGGTCATTAAAGCATTCTGCTTTTCTTCTTCTGTCTATTCTGGAAAGCTCTGCAGAGTTAATTAGGCTATTGTAAGGATTAGGAGAGGACATTTTGTAGCATTGCCCTGGCAAAGCGGCATCCGAGGCCAGCGCAGCGCATTCTATACCCTCTCTGCCAAGCCACTACGCCCCATACCTTTTCCTCAGCTGCCAATCCCATTCACCCATTTTAGAGCAGGGGAGAGGTGCCCTGGCTCTGAAGATCTAACACACCCCATTGTGCTTGTGCACCAGTGCTCAAATCTTGGTTTTACAATGCAAGAAACTCTGCATTGTGCGCTCCGTTACCAGTTTCCTCTTCTTTCCTTCTTGTGACTTTATATAAACTTCACAGGAAATTTACTAAAAAATTAGGGTCACTTACTCTGTTAATCCCTTAACAGCCCTTCCCTTTTGTTCTCCTTTCTCTTTGAGAGAGGTTTGCATTGTCACCGATCAGCTGCAGTGGTGCCTGCTTTGTTTTTGTTTGTATGTTTATTTGCTTGACATTGTCCCAAAATTAATTGTAGGGGAGGTAAATAGTGTGAGGGGAGTTCACTGGGATTAAGCTGTGAAGAGATTTGAGAGTCATGTATTTAGCTTCCCTTGCCTGGTGGAGGAACTGAGGTCTTAACATGCAAACAACTGCGTTCCAAGTAAATTAAAAGCCACTATCTGACCTATGCTCATTATAGAGTTAAAATGTGGCCTATCATCACCACAGCGCTTTCTGGTCTTCTCTGCAGCCACAGTGTTTTAACGTGTCTATTTGGCTATATAATTTATTATCCTCAGGACTTCTCAAAAACAATCCATTTGGCTGAGACAGGGTCATGAGACCTAGACCAGTGTTGTGCTATTGCTCTCCTAGTTGGTCAATAACTTTTGAACTGTTGACCATCTAGCAATTGGCAAAGAAAGGTCTCCTGACCCTGTGAACTAAAAATAGATCAAGCTCTCCAGAAGGTAAATCTAAAGCTTGAAGGACATTTAGAGGAAAAGTGCTTTTTCAATAGAGATATTTAGATATTATTCCGTGCTTTGTAGCTTCTAGAGCTCGCTTATTTGCTCTCCGCTTGCTCTGTGGGATTGCCAGCCAGATTACAGGAAAGAGAAATTGTAAAAAAAAAATGTAAAAAAACAAATCATCATGGAAATAAGAACAAATAAAAATACTCACAGATACCACCAGGGAAGTCCAGTAGCATTTTCAAGGCAGTCCTGACTAAAATGAGATGTTAAAGTTGAAATGACTGGCAGTAGCTATGTAAAAATAGTTGAGAAGAAATATCACTTGTATTAACCCAAGATGGAGGCAGGGGCTCTTTCCATTGGTGTTGCAATTGTTCATGACAGGGAGAGAGCAGAAAATACTGACATGCAGTATAAGAGTATTTTTTTAAAAATAATTTTTTTTTAAAAGTGGCAGATGAAAATGTCTACAGCCCGGACTTTTAAATTTCCCAGGGAAAATTTGTCTCTTTTATCGCAGTGGGGATACCAGAAGCCAGTGCTGATCCCTGCTATTAAAACTGCTCTCCCTTTTCTGATTTTGCTGTCTTTTTTTCTGGAAGTGAGGCAAAGTTCTTCTTGTGTGGTTTGTGTTTGGGTACAGATAGCACTGTCTATCAGAGCTGCCATTTCCCTTTTTTCCCTCATTTATTGTTTCTTCAGGAGGGATGAGACCCGGCCAGTAAGGGAAAAGTTTTGCCTTATTGCTGAATAAGTCTTTCTAAAACAGCATCACCTCACCACCTGATAGAAAGGGAGCTTGTGCTGCATGCACCACCCATCTGGCCTGATGGGAAGAGTACGGGCTATTTGGGGCTCATTTCTGTTCTCCATCTGGGTAATATTCCCCCTTCACCAAATTCCGAGTGTGGCTAGCTTCAAATTAGAAATGTGTTTTTTCTTATCAGCAGGACTGCTGGTGAGGGACTGGGATTCTGCTACGAAAAATACATGCTTGGAGAGTAAGAGTTCCCTGTGCTATTTCCAGCAAGATCTTTCTTTTACTTAAGGCTTTCAGAAATGCATTGTTTAGCTGGAATAATGCTCAGGCTGTCAGGACCCTTCTTGGCAGAAAACCCAATGAAACCTCTGCCACTGACAGCCTGAAAGGCATATTTTTTTTTTTTCTCTTTGGTAAGCATGGCTGACCAGTCGCAAAAGCAACCCCCCTGAATATTCACCTGTTGCATCAGCGTAAGACTCGCTGGGATGAGTAGAAGCCCTCTTTTCCCCCATTCCCGAATGAAAACCCTTGCTGCCTCAGTGAGGGGAAAGAAGTCAGAGTAGGATTTGACCCCCCTGCAGCCGTGCTGGCAGCAGCGATGGAGGGCCCATTTGAATCCACAGCTCTTTTTTTCGTCTCCCTGTGGGCTGCCGTCGCATGAATGCTGCATCGCAGGCAGTGGGCTGAACGCAAGGATTTCTCTGAATTCATTTCGTTTTTTTATTTCCTGCCTTTGAAATGCCTTTTGCTCAAGATGAACGAGGTAGCAGTGCTCCTGTGCCTGCTGTAGGGATGAGGGGAGATGGCTGATCTACGTGCTCAATATGATTCCCTCCTCCCTCCCCCCAACTCCGACCTGTTTCGTCTGCCTTGTATTAGGATCTGAATGTCCTTGTTTTCTCCTAAAGCGTCCTAGCAGAGTTGTGGGATGTGTTTTGGCAAATGCAAAAGCCAATAGTCATTGAGCCCCTGATAATCTCCTCTGCTCTGCAGAAGTATGCTTTCACTCACTCATCTGCTTCTCCATGAGATAAGAAATGAAGCTATTACTTTCTAGGCATAAATTAGCATTTGTAACAACGCGCTGCAAACGATGTGATGTAAGTGGCGCGATCATAGTGTTGATAGGGCACCCAAGAACCCCCAAGCCATTGCTGATCGGGTAATGAGCTGGACAAACCATTTATTTTAGTGGTTCAGGCACCGCCTTCCATCTTTGGTTACAGATTTCCAAACGCACATGGTGACTGTTAATTATGCACTTCTCAATCGGTAATTGTCCCATTTAACTACCTGTCACCAGTTTGTATGCGAGGGCACATCAGACAGTGTATTTTTTTCTTTAAAAATGGGGGCCGCCAGGGTAGGTAGCTGCCAGTAGGCCTGTGAAGGGCCATTTCATGCACATGTTGTATTGCGAGAGCCAGGCGGGAAGGGGAATTGAGAAAAAAAAAAAAAAGGAAACCTGAGAAATATAAACAGATTTAACAGAATAAGACTAAATAATTAACATTAATAATACTAAAGAACCAATATTGATCCTGACACCAATATAAAATACAGAGGGTTATGCTCAGCCCGTTCTCCCCGTAGGCAGCCGTGCGCTCCCAGCAGTGACAGCGCGTGTGCGGCACTGCCAGCGCTGCGGCTTCGGCAGGAAGGGAAGGGCTCAGGGCTGCGGCACCGGGGCAGGGAGTTCTCAGGATGGCAGCCATCAAGGAAGAGAGAGAGAAGTCCTTAGCAAACTTCCTGATTTATATTGAATGTGACGTTCATGGTATGAAATAATGCTGTTGGCCAGCGTGGGTCTCGCTCCTCCTCGTCCCTGCACCTGGCTGGCTCAAAAACACTGAGACCTTGAAAACCAAGTACCATAGCTGGCTACAAAGTAAATATTTTCACAAATTCAGACACTAGAGTCTTCTAAAAGGGCAGTTTTCCCAAGCATTAGAAGAGACCTTACTGAAAAGTGAAATTACTGAAAGAGAAATGAATCCTGTGTCGCTGAAAGGAGGCTGGGGCCAGGGCCTTGCGGCAGGGCTGGCCTGGCCTTCCTCGTCTGGCGGCGCGCGGAGGGATGCCTCTTTGTGGCAAAGGAAACTCAAGGCTGGGGTACACTGAGCGTGTTTCCAGGCTTTTTTCTGCTGAAATGTATTTCAGACAACAAGCTACCGCTAAAATGTTCCTAGCTGCAGCCATTCTTGAGCAGGCGAGGCCGCGGCAGGAGCTGGAGCGTTTGGCTGGTGGAAGGCAGCAGGGCTCGGCTCGGCATTGCGGGCAGACACGCTCACACTGGGCTTGTTTTGGAAACGGGGCAGGAAAGGCCACGTCTCCATAAGAGACTAAGTACGACTGACTGATAATTATAAACATCCGAACACTAGACCCGAGCAACACGAGTTGCCCCCTGAATTTCAAATGCCAGTTTAGCTGTTCATTTGACCATCTTTAACTGAAAAACATCCTGCAAGTTATTAATGTTGAATAACATGAGGTTATTCATACTGTTTGTTGTTTTTTTTTTTTTTTTTTAACACGATTCCCTCGTACTGCATTGGTTTTGTGCCTTGGTTTCCCGACGCTTTTAAAGGCTGCAGATTGCTGAGGGGCAGTTATCACGGGGAGTGAGCCTTGCTGAAGACAGGCACTTATATGTGAGCTAACTAAGATGTGGAAAAGTCAGTCTTATTCCACCGTGCAGGGCAATGGCTTCAAATATATCCTGGTGAATGCATGGAAGACCATATGGTCCCTCCCCATTGAGGAAGTAGTAACATGCTGGACTTGGGGCACTTTAGGGAGGAAAGTATCTGCTGATACTGGTATGTAGTAGTAGGGCAAAGGAATACTAAACAAAGAGGTGTTATAAGCTTGGCAATTTTGAAGCCATGAGTATATATAGAGCAACTAGTAGAAATGCATATAACTTAGAGGTGGTGTTCTGTCTGTGCGACTCTGTACCGACCAGTACTCATCCCTGGTGTTACTGAGCTGGAAGCAGATGCACGACAGCAGTGGGTAACTCCAGTCTGCAGGAACCTCCAGTCCTGAGACACTCCATGAGAGCCTGGGTTCGTTTACGCATCATCTGTGATATCCAGATGCATGTCTTCAGAAAGCAGGTAGGTTGTATGATTAATACCTGCCACAAATGTCCTGGGTGTTGATGTTTGTAAAGTAGTCTGTATACTCTGGGTAACGTTCAAAAGTTTAATACATTAAACCAAAGCTAAATGGAGGCACAGCCTGTACAACCCTACAATAATCCACAGAATGGGTTTATTTTTACAACTAGTCATCACAATAAGAAGGATTATTCTTTATTCCAAAGCGTGCATTTTCTGTCACAAAAAGGCAAGAAATGGAGAGACACAGTATTCCCCTATACCCCCATATAGTCAGAGCTTTATTTTAGGAACGAAGATCTGCAAGTATGTGGACGAAGACGATCAAGGATACTTATCTATTCAAATGGCTTAATTGGTCAAACACGTATCTTTTGTATCTGGAGCGGGAATAACATCTCTGCACAGAGCAACTTAAGTAATAATCAACTATATCAGTTAAACTGAGTGTCATAAAGAAGGTGATGAGGTACTTCAATAATGATGGTATATCACATGTTCTTAAAAGATTTTCTCTAACATATATGCCTACCAGAGCTGTAGGTACATGTATAATATTGAAACCATTGATACCAGACCATGTCTGGCATTCCTTGATGTGGCACATTAAATGTTGTGACTTTTGGGTGGAAAGGGGTCTTTCTATTAAATAAAAGGAAATCTTACAATGTACAGTAACCGCCATATGTACCACTTGCATTAAGTGCAACTGACAGCAACTAGTGTAAGGAGCACAAAATGTGGCATTCCAGTCTTACAGCAGTGAGAGGAGGTCGGCTATTCACACACGTCTTCAATCAAAGCAGTGAGGACTTGACTCCTCAGCATTAATGGCGCAGCTAGTATTTTTTCTGCAATGAAAGGTCATTTTCCCTCTCAGGGGAAAAACATTACAAGTGTGTTTTTTTTTTCTTAAAGAAAGTGAACGGGATGGGCCTAACCTTTAAGGATGACATTATGCCTTGGACCACATACCTGCGTCAGGAAGCAGTCGCTATGGGGGATTGATTCAAATATGCTAGGCGCCTTTCTTCTCCAGAGTGGATGGGTGAGAAATGCGAGAGGACACTGGAGTAAAGAGGAGAGTAAAGACTCCTTTCCTTACTGGCCACAGAAGGTGGTGTGAGGCAGCAATAAACTACTATCCCTTACTACAAAGTTGAAGTCAAAGAGAAACTGCGCGAGGGCACATCTGAGGGCAAGGTTACTCCTTCATGCGGTATAAACACATCACACTTGGGTAGCTTAGATGCTGGAAACAGGCTAGCTGCAGCAATATGGAGCTCTGAGCTGACTAATTTACTTGCAGAGCTCTGTGCTGCTGTAACTAGGGGGGCTTTCAGTTGAATCATTTTTGGCAAGGTAGGTGATTGTGTCTGCTGATTCAGCTTGCTAGCAGGGCTTCCAAATCCTGGTGTCAGGTTGTGGCAGGGACGGTTGTAGTTCCCTCGTGTATTAGTAAGACAGAGGTGACTGGTTAAAAGATCAGATTAATTGTTGCTTATGGTGAGCATTATGAGCCCTTTCCTCTCTCTTTTTTTTGTAGGTATAAAATTACCTTTTCCATTTTTCTTATACTTGACATTCCAGGGTCTTGGAAACACATATGGCCAAGTCCTCAAAAATGATCTCTGAACACAGGGGAACAACTGAGGTTGTTCATACAGCTGTGCATATTCTTTGGGATGTAACATGTACATCTCATCGTATGAACTCTTAAGTGAAAACTAATCCTAATGAAAATAAACTCTGCAGCCTATTGATTTGGATGAAGAATTACAGCTTGTACAAGCGTACGAATCTAAGGATGAGGCTATCAGTTTGTGTAAACCAGTATGGCTACACTGAATTCAATTTGTATTCACTAGTTGACACTAGCTGAGGGACTAGCCCTAGATTTTTGCAACGATGGGGGTATGAAACCTTTGGCACATAAATTTGGGACATGTGGCTTTAAAGTGGTTGAAATCTTTGAAATGTCTGATCCTGCAGTTCATTGCTGATCTCTAGTTTTGAAAGATCAGCCCTTTTGTTTCTTCAGTTCCTCTTAATTAAAGCTCCTTTTGTGATTGCCATACATTCTACACCCAAATGAATTTCTGTTCTAAATTACGTTGAATAGTTTTTAGTCTTTGTTTTGATTCTCAATTTCCTAAAAACCACAACAGTACCAACAAAGAACAGCTTACATGAATCCAAAGAAAAGTGCTAAATCAGAAGCATGAGATTTGTGGTACAGTACGTCAAACACCATGCGGGAGGTTTCCCACTGTGTGTGATCCTGCAGCTGCTCTGTGTGGGCAGAGCTTGTTTTCAATAACAAGCGTGCACAGAGCAGTGTGTTTTAAAAAATAAAACCAACAAACCAACAATGAATCAATAATTAAAATACCATGCATCAGTTTCCAGTTGGGATGAAAATGAGATGACTTTGTTGCATCATTTAACGCACTTCTGGATGGCAGTAGATACTGACATTGTAGACATTGATGAGGGCGTTATTAAAAAGGGGGAAAGAGTAGAGTATTGACTCTGAGGTTTTCAGTGATTGCAGGATTGGGCCTATGCTTCTAAATCAGATGCAAGCTGCTAATAGTGCAGGCATAACAGTTATGTTTGTCTGTAAAAGACTTAACTATGGAAAGGAGCAATTAGGGCCAATACAATGTTGCTTTCGGTAGAGGACCAAATAGGCCTGAAATGTACCTCTTAAGGCCAAAGAATGGAAAATAAGTATGCTGGTGCAAGAGTTTGTTGCTTTTTAATCACAGGCTCTTATCGATGTTGTTCGCTTACCCCAGACGGGTGAGGTACAGGGTGAAGAGAAGGGCCTCTGGTGCCTCCTGCTCTTGCAGAGCTGTATTCCTTTTGAGAGCAGAAGGCAGCAGTGCAGTCTTTGCACGCCTGGGATTAGTTTTTCTGTGATGCATGGGTATTATTTACATTGAAATGAGAACAAACCACGGCAGGATATGTGTGTGTGTGTGCATGCAGCTGCATTAGGTCCCATGCTTCTCTCTACCTTTACCTTCCGGGGAGGCGATGTGGTGTGCAGGCCCTGCTGGCTGGTGGAAAGCTTCTGGCTTCTTCTTAACCTGTGTGTGCTCTCAACCTTTGAATTTTGTTTGACACAAGTCTTTCGCAGAATTGATGGAGTGCATTAAGCTGGTTCCAGGATGTCAGAGGGGTCTTTGATAGAGCTGATCTTCCTAATTCTCTAGTGACAACAGGAATGATGGATGATACTCAGAGGAGCCCCTTCTCCATCTGCAGCCACAGTACTGTCCAGTCACATTGTGGAGGGCCACAAGGCATGGCGGGGGCCGCTGTGCTCCTAGGGTGGCCCCAGGCACTCGGCTGTCCTGCACAGGCAGGCATGAGGTGGACTGTGATGGGACAAGGGGCAGAGCTGGAGCTGCCCTGCTCCTTCAGTCGCTTTGCAGATCGGTTGAGCTGTCATAGCAATACAGCAGCGTGTAACCTCCAGGCTGCAGCAGCAGCCTGGGAGCTGCTCAGAGTGACTGAGTTTTATAAACAACGCTCCACAAATACACTGCATCTCACACTTGACATCTATTCTGTTTGGCCTTAAGTATTGGTTAAAATAATACCAAGATTTATTAACTGTTGTTTGCAAGTTTCACATCCTTTTTCTTTTCTTTTTTTTTTTTTTTTTTCTGAAAGCTGCCATGCTTGGGGGCTGCTGTTCCGACTTTGTGGGCTGAGCCACTCCTGTTTCAAATGTTGTGCTAAAAGCAGAGCAAGTTGGCTGACAGGCAGGTTAAAAGACACCAGGAAGAAAAGGGCAGTGAGGCTAAAAGAGCAACTGGCTGCAGAGTTATCACCTGTAGTGCTTCTAGATCTAAAAACCCACTTAAAGTCGCTGTGTACCAAGACTCTGTCTACTTGGAGGCTACCAGAGCTTCTGGCTGCTGCTTTTTGTAGTTACAGCTCCCCCAGCCTATGTGAGTCGTGAAGTTTTCTAGGCAGGCGGAGAGGACAGCAGGCTGCTCTGCTGTTATGCACCAGCTCTGCAATTAATGGCTGGATAAGTATAGTAATTCGGTGCCACACAATGCAAATGAATGACATTTAATGAAATGCAAGCTGATGAAAATGAGTATCAGCAGGAGGATCCTTTCAGGTTTAATTTCTCGTCTATCCGCTCAGGCCTTCAAGTGTAAGTGTGCTAGCGACAGCGATCCAAACCCTAATGCTAGCAGCTCAGCAGAACTGCTGAGAACTGCTCAGATGCTGGAGAAGGTGTAGTTACTCTAGTCCGTGATTGTGCTCTTGCACAGCCTGTTCTGGGTGAGGCAGCTTGTTCCTCTCCTGTGTTGCCAAGGTAGCTCTTTCTGGTGCTCTGAATGATATCCCACTCAATATGGATGGCACAGGACCAGAGCTGGGGCGCAGCCAGGGCACTAGGGTACCTGTAGCTGCATCTCCTCTTCATCCTGGCATATTCCCGATTCCTGTTCTTGACCTGGCACTGACTCTCAGGTTTCCTGCCAGGAGCCCTCTTTGCAAAGCCCAAACTCCAGACCTTACAGATATTTTGCAGTCATTTAGTACTGGCCAAGCCAGTGTAAGAGAACAATAATGAATTCTGGCTAAAGCAACTGGAAGAGCTTGTGCTAATGGTGTTGCTGAACAGATGATATCAGGAACACCAGGCTGATGTTGACCAAATCAGACCGAATCCTGTTTTGTTACTCCAGTGGTTGGAGTCTGGAGGTCACATCTAAGGACCATCTACATTCCCCAGCCTGTAAGATCTGAACCCTTGACAATCTGAACACAACACAAATATTTTCCCCAACACAAATATTATGAAGCAAACAAGTGTTATGTCTCCCATTTTACAAGTCCAAACTGGTGCTGAAGCAGAGAGGTGCTGAAAGTCCTGATCTAACAAAAATGGTTGCCATTTGAGTTTTTGTTCTAATTCTCAGTCCATCATAAGACAGGACAAAATGCAGTCTAATCTAATCTCATCTATAGTTTTGTAGATTTTTTTAAAATGTAATTTTTTTTTTTATTCTGCAGTTAATATTTTAATTGGAATTAAACTTTAAATAAGCACTAGAGTATCCAAGAGAATGACCCATCCTTCTTTGCTCCCTCTGCTGGCTCAGCAGTTCATTGCATTGCCAGCATCATTAATTTTGAAAAGGACCAAAAGTGTTGTGGCATGTCTCACATTGAAAATCAAAACTGAAATCATTAAATAATCCCATTGTGTTCAATGGCTTGTTGAGTATAGGCAGAATGACAGGGAGTTAGAGTGCTATAATTTTTGCTCTTAGTGTTTAAGAAATACTTCCTACCTCAATGAATGGTAGAGGATACTTTCAGTAATATAACGGATGCAGTCGTGATGGGAAGGGAAGGGTTTGGGCAGTGTTACTTCCTCCTACCCCCTACTACCCAACATTTCCCACATTTTTTGCTGCCTAGCTTGCTTGGTCTGTTTTCTAGTTGCTGCAGTTGCATATCTGTCAATGACTGCAATGCGAGTTTCTAATTTCTGGTCTTTTCAATTGTTTGGTTTTCCTTCCTAAAGATGGGCAGTTTATTTCCTTCACTGCAGCCCTTTGAGACTGGGCCTATTCTCAAAGATTTATAGGAAGTCATTGCCAGTAGGTATTCCTTCTACTAGACCTTTAAAAACTGTGGAATCCTTCTAGCATCTTCTTCCTGATTTTATACACTTGATTTTTTTCCTCCTCTCAATCGTCTTATCAGTTCTTTGTTTTATGTAAATCATCTTTAGCCTTTAAGTTGCGGTGTTGCCATGCTTCTTATTTTTCTCTGTGTGTGCATACACATGTATGATTGAAATTACCAGCTTTTCACGCTCTCTGTTACTTTACTTCCCAGCTTGACTATTTGGATGCTGGAAATTCCTCGAAAGATGCTGTGCACTGTCAGCTCCCACGAGCCCAGCTGAAGCTGAACCCCGTTAATGACAGTCAGAGCTGCAATGGACAGCACTTCCCTGGAGACACAGAGTGCCCTAAGAAAGAGCTGCTCAGTTTTTAGTGCTCTACCAGACCATGTTTTCTTAGCAAACCTCCTTTTTTTCCCTCCCTTTGCCTTTTAGCAATGACTGCTTCATTCTGCTTCAGCATTTTCCCCTGCTGGATTTTAATGTCAGAATAATAGCACTGCAAGCAAGGAGCAACAGGAGAAATGCCTTTCTCAGCCAGGGCCTGCTCATCTGCTTTGACAGTGCTGTCTGCCTTCAAATTCATGATTATCTTTCTTCATTAGCCAATACGTGGACAAAATTGCCTCACCTCTACCTGTTCTTTCTATTCAAAGATGAGATAGTGTTCTCAGTCCGACCCAAAATGTATTTGATTGCTATTTTACTATGGGGATATTCCAGGAAATTTTAGAAAACAGAATTAGCCCAACAGTCTTAGGCATAATGGTCTGTTGTCTTTATTTGTCACCTATATGAAGTGCCTTGGTCAGGGTTTGGTAGTTAAACACCTCTACCATGCAGCCGTGGTCTCCACAGCCTTACTTGCAAAAGGGAAGGTCTGATGCACAAAATGTGGAGGAGGCTGATGAAAATGAAGGCTGAATGCAATAATGGGAATATCATAAAGTTGCATATGTTTTAAGGACAACCAGATTCGAATTTCTTCACAGAAATTTCCAATTATTTTCAACCTTTAGCCCTGATGATACATTAATAAAAAGTATAATGGAACTATTTTCCTTGAGTTGTCGAATAAACTTTGCTAAAAGCCAGAAATATACTTCGGCACAGACTAGCCCCAGAAAAATCCATAATCTGAAACTTTAAGAGTCCTGAACACATAAGCATGAATGTGGACATAAAAGCAGGCACTTAAAGGGGAAAAGTACTTACCTTTAAATGGCCATCTTGGACTAAGATTATCTCACTCCCTCAAAATGTGTTTACCCATTTGGTGTAACTGTAACTGGTGTATAAAAAAATGTGGCAAGAATAGTCTATAAAGGTGTTATTCTTTCAGTAAAATGGAGCTTTAGGAAACTTGATTAATTATTAATATAGCTCATTAAATAAAAACTCCAGCTGAGCCAGATTATTGGTGAAAAATGTTTGCTAGCAAGCTAATCCTCCAAAAAATTGATTTCTAAGAAGCTAGGAGTTCAACAAAGGAGTGAAAGGTCTAAACATTTAATTTTTGTCCTTAAGATTATGTATGTTTGGCCATGAAGCCTTCGAGACTTGGACCATTGAGAAGATACAGCTGGACACCTGCAGGAAAAGTTACAGTGTCATTGTAAAGCATTTGATATTTTTTGAACTACATTTTCTGAAATAAAAACGAGGTGTTTTTTTTGGGGGAGGGATCCCTAATTAACCAGAAAGCGCCACTTTGCAGGTTTAACTGCTGTGAGGGCTTTTTGTGCCTAGATCATGGCAGAGTAAAATTTAAGGTAAAATTTCCCTGAAGACTCTTCCTCTGCTGGTAGCCTCCTTTTTTCTGGTCCTTTCCTCTGGTAGCCTGCTGCCTTTTCTTCAGTATACCCCTTCTCTCTCTGATCCCCTGCTGCCTCTGATTTTGTGTGAGTTACCTGAAAGCGCGTATTACCTGAAGGCCTACGTTCAAATATCCTTTTAAAGAGATATTGCTGAGTTCTGGGTTAGACTTGAAAATACAATAGTTGAAACAGCCCTAGTTCTGTGTTTTGGAATGGAAAACAATTTTTTCTCTCCACTAGTGATATTACATGAAAATTATTTTTTTTTCCCATTAGCCTGACTACTTAGGGATTTACTTAGGGCTTCATTGTTTACAATGTGGAGGTAAAGCATGGTTTTAGGAGGATCAGGGGCACACAAGTGGAAACATGAAGATGGAAAAGAAATTCTATGAAAGGTATGAAGAAAATACTGAAAAAATTAAGAACAGCTGTCTGCAAGGCTTTTTAAATGCCTGAGCAAATATGCACAGCTGTTAAATATCAACTTTCAAATCTAGAACTATAAGGGGGACCAGGGTTGAAGGATATAAAAGCAGAAATAAGTTGAAAGGAAAAAAAAATTATTAATAGTAACAAAAATGGAAAACCACATGCTTTGAAAATGGCATTGAATCAATAAATTAAATATCCTGGGAAAAAGGTAGTGAATTTTCAAAAAAAACCAGGTTGTTTACTGCATGTCAGTGTCTAGAATACATTTTTGCTTGCTGGAATTGCTGTAATGGAAGCCCATAGCAAGAAAATGCTTTGTCTTTGCTTCCTACATTTAGAGTATATTTAATGGATTACATATAGTTTCAGCATTTGCTGAATACTGATTAATAAATTGATGTTCAGTCAGTATTATTTTTTGCTAGAGGACAGTATTATTTAGCTGGTGAGTTCTTACTCTGGCCTTAATCTCCAGACACTGACTTTGTTCAGGCAAAGGGACTTCTGTATGCCAGATAACCGTAACAGGGACAGGAGTGTACAATTTGGTTTTGTGCTGGCTTTGATACTGGTTTCTTCTGTGATTTTAGTCAAGCCGCTTCCATTAAGGTTGGGTGTCTAATATGAATAGTGTTACTTAACTCAAAAGTCTGGACATTTTATGTAGGGGTCCATCTAGGATGCTAGAAAGCAAAGAGTTTCATTCACAAATGCAGGCAGAATAAAATTAGACAGAAACAGAGATTATCTTTTATAGCCCAGAGCCCCTGATCCCTGCAGCAATTACAACTCAGCTGCTTGTGGGGCAGCGGCTACCGTACCCTATGGAAAATGGATATCAGTGCTGATTTCCTTAATACGTGTTAATGTGCAATATAATATCCTGATCCATCCCGGTGTCAGGGCTGAGGACCCACGAGCTGGGGAGCAGCAGACACAGGAGTCCCTGGAGAAATCCCAGGGCAGGCTGCCCTGCTTACGAGTCCAGGTTCTGCTCTTCAGGCGCTGCAGTTGGAAAAAACTTGGCCTGCCTGTCCTGTATCTTAGTGCACTTACGCATGAAAAAAGGAGAATAATCTCTGTAATGTGTGAAGTGCTTTGAAGTCTTTTCTGAGCTAGAGGGTCAGAGTGTTTAGTACTTTTCCTGCGATAGGTCTCTGATACTTAAACATGCAGCAGTGAGTCAGAAGAATCAATTTGTTGCTTCTATGAGGGCCATAATTCATCCTCCTTGATTGAAATGATCAAGGATGCAGAGGCGGCTCTCTGCTTCTGAGTAAACACTCCTTTTATGTTCCTTTAGCACAAATACCTGACACTAAGCGGGGATGCATAAAAGGAAGTCAGGCTGCAGGCTTTTTCCCGAAGTAGGTGTTTTGTGATGGATTAATGGCAAATCATGATACATTATTTATCAGATAATAAGTGTGATAATTGTTCTTATTTATCATGAGTCTAGCTCAGCTCATCCTCCTGTCATTCCTTCAGTCAAGCTGCCCCTGGGGATTCACCAGATAAAAAACAGTCCAAAGGTCATTCCAACAATTTTTACTCATAATGGCATGCTGATTACCTCCTAATTGAAAAGTGTAAACTACAGACACTGTAAGTAATGCAAGTGACCCCTGTCCTCATAGCATAATGTGGAGAGTCCCTGTGTGTCTCTCAGCCAGATACAGAGAGCAGCATCCCTCTCCTATAATATTCAACTCTCCAGAATGAAGAAGGGAAGAAAGTTCTGTTATCGATACAGGGGAAAACGCAAACACTTTCCCCATAGCGAGAACACTATGTTGGTGCGTAGATACAAAATCACAGAAGCAATGCAGATGTGATTTGGGCTCAATTCTGGTGTGAGTGTTAGCACAGCCTTTTGGATATCAGTCAAAATCTATCTCTTCTCGTTGAGAAGGTGTGAAGATAGTGCTTCCATTTTTGCTACCTCTGTTTTTATTCCTCCTCTTGTCTTGTATTGCAAAAAGAACGCGTGTGCAGAATAAGCTCATAGTTGTAGGGGTAGAAGAAAAAAGTGGGATCTATGTAAAATATCTCCAAAAAGGAATTTGCCAAAAAGCACAGACATTACGATGCAGGAAACTCACTGGTTTTATCCTTTTATATCTCTAAGGTACTCTGGCAATATCACATTGATACAAAACTCTAAATTACTGCAGATGAATAAATGCAGTATGAACATAACTTGGCTCCGCAATTTCTCCTTAAAGCCCATATTAACAGTGCAGCATCATTTTCCACTAAATCATGTTTTCCCCCAGATTCTTATCATGCGTTCCACTTCTCACACTTCCCTCTTGTTGTCAGTCCCACAGTTCTTTCCTTGGGATTCTTCTGACTGGGATCTGAAAACATTAAGTTTTTATGTTGCAGCTGCATAATCTTTGGCATAGAGCTCACATTATTTCCTCTCCCAACCTCCCAAATAAAATTTGTATAAAAAGGAGTATAAAATACTTGTCCGTAGTTTCTATTGGTACAAAATGAATGGGAAACTGAGGAAAGCTTTTCTCAGCAGCAGATAGAGCAGCATGCCTCTGATTCACCTTCTGCGGTGTTCCCTTTAGAAATACTGTCGAGCCGCTGAGCTAATAATTTCACATCCTCACGTCGAAATGATTTTCTCTGGATTTTCTCTTGGAAGCCTGGGAAAGGTTCTGAGCATATTGAGGCTCAAAAGTATCAGAAGCCACCCAGTGCCAGAGCATCACCATCCACAGGGCACTAACCACATGCTGTTTTCCTTGAAACAAAGTTCCTGAGATCAGCTGTTAGGACACCGTATGCCTGTTGTCTTCTCCTTGGGTTATTCATCTAGGCATTTCCCCTCTTCTAAAATATAAGAAGAGCTTCAAGTGACACAGAGTAGGGAGAACAGATGATTTAATGAGTAAAGCAATGCCTCCCGTTTCTATATAGAATAGGCCTGAATAACTATCATGGATAAACAACATAGAACAGCTGTTCTACACCGTGGGCTTTTTTTATTACAGTTTGTAAGCAACACTTTTTACACCACAAATCATATCATCATCTATACAGATGATAAGTTAAAAAAAAAAAAAAAGTAAAAGAAAGACTTACTGCAAGGAAAAAAAATTGGTGAAGAGAGCCCAATCTGGGTAACAGCTTCCAGGTGTGGTCACAACCATAAATGATCAGGTGAAGCTCGGCAACCATTTGTTCCTGAGAAGCAGTACCTGCCCTCGTGTGATTCTAGCTCATTGTAAAGAGGAAATAAAACAGGTAAGCCTAGAGGTAGAGAATTTCAGCATAATTTTGGGATTTATTTAAACATGATTCCCAGTATGCAATCCTGTTGGAAATGTGCCTGTTATAAATTGCTGCCTTTTAACTGAAACTTGTAGATTCTAGGGAAAGCACAGTGATTTCATCGAGGTGCATTAATTTAAAGCCATGCGATGGTGTTCTCTACCCTCCTGTTGCTGGGAGTCTTAATGGGATATTTTTTTGATAAGGGGGCACAAACTTGCACCACTTTGAATTCACGCAGCAGAAAAAGGATGGATGGCATAAACTAAGATTTTTTTTTTTTTTTGTAATACATATAAGCCAGCAAGTTACAGAGGATTTTATGAGTAGGTAGGCTGTGAAGCAGAAAAGAGGACTCAACAAAGTGAGTACAAATTCATGTCTTTTTAGAGCATTTTTCCAACCTGACTAGTAAAGAAAGGAGATCTTGCAGGTATTTGAGGTAACGTCTAATTTGTTTTAGCAATGAAGGTCATATTTACAATTAAATCCTTCTGAGAATGTGGGGATCTGCCTTATCGACTCTTAGTTTAGATTAAGATTAGTGAGCGTAATCTTAATGTGCTTTTTCCTGATCAGTGACAGTGAAATTATTAAAGAATCATGCAGGCTTGCTTTAGTAGAAATCAAGCTGCAAGATTAATCCTTTTTACTTCAGAAAAACGAAGTATCTGTTTACATTGTTTATCTTACAATGCACAGTTGAAGCAGATATCTAGAAACTTGATACTTGGGGAAGCTCTGAGGAATTGCAGCTGCTGACGTGTCTTTTAAAACAATCTATTTCACATTTCAGTGTGGTTTTAGGTATTTCTTAAGCATGCTGATTAATAGATACAAAAAAACTTCATCTGCTGTATGCCCGACTGTATAATTCAAACCAGCACTTGTTATCTGCACGTGTTATCACTTTAATGTTTTTATATTAATACAACTCATTTACCCTTGCTCTTCATTACTAAGCAGTAATGGACCTTTTAAAAAAAAAAAAAAAAGGTCTGGGACATAACCCTGCAAGAAGCCCCAGGCCTGTGGGCAGAGCTCTGTAAATTGTTACGGCTCCATTGCCTTCAATGGCCAAATGTTCATGCCTCCCGCAGCTGAAGGCTATCTGCCTGCTGTGAGAAACACCAAGAGCTTTTTTTTCCCCCCCTCTTTCTCCTCCAGTGGCTTATCCTCTGCAACAAATGTAATAGCAGCCTTAAGGACCCCATCCAGCTGACCTAAATTTGCTCGTGCCTATTCAGTCGTTGCCTGCCTGAGCTCGGGTGACCCATCAGCCCCTGATGGTGAAGGCATGTTAGTGGTTTGTATGGGAAAGCGGGGGATTGTATCTGCTTGTTGCTGGGCTCAGTGGCAGCAGCCGGTGGTGTGAATCCAGGGCATGACTGGGAATTGTGCTTCGGAAGCTCTTGTAAGGTGCCTTCGCTAGTCTGTCGGTGTTTTCCTTGGTAGGTATTACTTTAGTGGTGTTGCTTGGTGTAATCGAAATTTGTCTGTAACTGGAAAGCTGCCGTTTTTAAAAAGAATGTGACTCAGCGGAGAACCGTGCAGAATATGGAAAATGCACACAATAATTTGGTAAGGTGTAAGTGTTGCCTGGTATTCTCTGCTAAGCAGTAGCATGTAATAGCAGTCGTTGGATCCCTTGAGGTTTCAGAAAAACCTGGATTATTACTGGATAACGCCTTATATTGCTGAATTGATCCAAGTTCAAAGGCGTGCCCTTCTATTTTGTGTCTTTTGAAAAGCTAATGATATCTCTCTGTGAAAGAACTATGTGAACTGAGCAAGAGAGATGTATTAATGGGAGCTGGAAATGTAAGGAACAATGCCCTCTCAAAGGTAGACGTGTTGCTAATGCATTTATTACTCTGCCTCACTACCGTATGGTAGCTCATCTCTAGTCTCACAGAGAAAGAGAGCACAAATGTTACACGTTACAGGACACGGACAGTTGTAGGCACTCGGCACCTCTGAAATCTTTCCTTTTTTGTCTTCTGAGCATTAAAAGTAAAACAAAGGTGACCTTCAAACCTGGGGCTGACGCAGAAATAATTTTCAAGCTGTTTGGTTTTAAAACTGTCTTTTGGGCTGATTTACCCTTTCTGTTGTTCAGAATATGTTTGGGGGAATGGAGTGGAGGAATTGAATGGCTGCGCGGGAAATTCTCCAGATCATGTGTCTGGTGAAGAGGTTTGGCTTCTGTTATATATACATGGCCTTGAAAAATAAGGCAAGAGTGAGCTGGAAAAAGAGACTTGAAATGAGCTGAGCTGATGCAGATCTGGGCACAGCTGTACAGAGAGTGTAAGGGGATGCGCAGTAATGCTCCTGAGAATCAACTACCGTGCTTGGACCTTTGCTTGCAGAGGCATATTTTTGTCTAATCTTGCTTAAGGGGCAACCTCAAATCCCAGTTGCTTGTGTTTTGTGTGTGTTTTCGGGCATGTACTCTCATAGTATAAGTTTAGCATATTTACAATAGGCTATTCAAACTAGAGGAGTATAAATGCATGGTATGAATGTGAGTTATCACACTGTTTATCTTGATATGCCTGCAACTTTTAGAAAACCCAGGGACTGGTGAGCATCAGGCAGATCACTTGGTATTGTGAGCTCTTGTTTTGGATGACTGAGAGATTTTTGAGGATCAGGAGGAATTTCTAAACAAAGTTTGTTTTTGATCACATGCAGTTCTGGGTCTTCAGACTGTCCTTTTAAGCTTCTCTCACTCTCATCTCCAAACCCTGTTTGAAGTCCTCAGAGGCCCCCACCAAAGGGTGTTTGGGATTTTGAGCCAACCCATTTCATGCTGATGCTAATCAGTCTCACCTCCTCCCAGTGAGCTAGGCAGAGATGCATCTTTGCGAAAAAAAGTGTTGTTTGATAACTATGACTTGCAAACAAAAATGAGGCTCTTTACGGCACAATTTTTACATATAAGTATCTGTGGTAAAACTATCCTTTGGTGTCTCTTTGCATAATACTGTGAGGATTGGATTGTTGTTCTTCAGCCATTCTCCTGGGCAGGATCATTGCAACACACGGATTCCTACACAGGAGTGGTGATCGCTTTGCACCCATCGGATGGAAAGTATTGTCCCTTCCCGAGTGCAGCTTGCACTTTTTTATTCTTTCCTGTTTGCTGAGAGAGCAGGGGATGGTGGCTGGCTCTTCTCCGTGTGCTGGTAGTCAGTGTTGCTGACCGGTGTAGGAGCAGCAGCACGGCCAAAATGTTATTTAACCTATACCTGCCCTTTCTCAGGCTGCCAGAGACGGGACAAAAAGCCGCGCTTGAAGTCATGTGCTAAAAGATAGCGATATAGTCAGTTGAATGAATGAAGACTTTGCTGCGAGAGAGATATTCATCCGATTACCACATGGGGTCTACTTTTTGCCATGAATACCTTTTGGTGTGCTTCAAAAGTACAGTATTGTACCTCACAGAGATACCTACACTTACAAGAAGTATCTTTGTATCAAGAGAGCAATTCTCCTTAACGAGTGGGGTAAATCCTGCTGACTTATTTACTGCATCACTCTGTCTGTGCTGTACCATGGGCTCCTGCTGTCCTGGATGGATACTGGTGGCCATGCTTCTTGAAGAACCTAGTTCTCATAGCAGCAAGAGGCCAGTTCCATTGAAGTCGGTGTGAAAGGATTTGACTAGACTTGCTTCTACTGACTTCTGCTACTGAATTTAGCAGTCCCAGCATTAAATTCATGATTGGCACTTGCTTTAAGGTGGTGTTACATCATGTTTGACATTGTTGTAGGTGTATCAGACAAATTGCTAACAACAGGAAGTTTCTCATATTAGTTTTAATAGTGCAGTAAGTCAGAATAAAATGTAAATTTACTGTATTTAATGAGAAGTCTGGCAGTGAGGGAGAACCTTCTGAGATTTCCTCTTGTGCTATCTAGTCTGCTGGTAAGTTGGGACTGTAGTTGTTAGGCATAGGTTGACGGGGACACTGATAGAAAACAACAGGAGGAAGGTGTCCTGATTTGTCAGTAGAAAGATATTGCCAAATAAAGAGAAGCTAAAACAAACCCCGTATCAGCACTTTTCTGCCAGTCTTGGTGAGGAAGTTTTTCTTTCTTTTTAAACAAAACATTGCAGGGATACAGGCCATATAATGAAGAAGACAAGCAGTCCTCAGCTGTACAGGGGAAAAACTATCTCACACTGAGTTGTATGCAAGTGGATTTGTGCTTTTTGCTGGCACACTCCATGAACCTAACTGCTAAAGTAGTAAAATGTAAATCTAGGTGAAGTTCATATCCCTACAGCTATCGTCGTGGAAGCTGGGCCTTCTTGCTTTGTCATAGGGATCAATTGCTGCACTTGCATTTTTGTTGGTAGAATGGTCGTGTTTATCTGAAAGACTACTCATTTCTGAGGGACCTGCAGAAGTTGGTATACATCTCTGTATATAACCTGTTTGTAGAAACAAGTTCTCATGCTTATTGCAGAATGACATGACTTCCACCTATGTTCTCTTTTGGAGAAATTTTTTAGGTTGAAATTAATCTCTGCAAATCTGGCGAGAGATTCAGTGCAGTAGGCAGGGAGCAAACTTAATTGATTCTTTTTGGATGAGCTTAGTAATGACTAGTAGTGCTGAAAGGAGGTTGCAGAGAGGTGGGAGTTGACTTTTTCTGTCCGGTAACAGGTGAGAGAACAAGAGGAAATGACTTCAAGTTGTGCCAAGGGAAGTTTAGATTGGATATTAGGAAGAACTTCTTTACTGAAAGGGTCATCAGGCACTGAAATGCGTTACCTGGGGCAGTGGTGGAGTCCCCATCCCTGGAGGTATTTAAGGGTCATGTAGATATAGTGCCTAGGGACATAGTTTAGTGGTGGACTTGTCAGTGTGAGGTTAATGATTGGACTAGATGATCTTACAGGTCTTTTCCAATCTAGGAGATTCTGTGATTCTGTGAAATCGATTAAATTACCTTTAAGTGTTGATAGTGGTGTAAAGTTTCTTTAGATTCTACATTGTTTGATTTGAGATGCTTGCTTACTTGCTGTCTCAGGAAGCTGGGGTGTGTGGCAGAAGAGCCTCAAAATTGCTGAAAGTCTGTCACTGGTTATTGTGTCTTTCAGCACAAACCTCCAACAATTACTAGCATAAAGGGAAGAGAACCAGGGCAAAGAAGTGTAGCTGCCTCTTATGAACAGTACACTGATCTGCAGCTAGAAAATATAAGAAACACTAAGTTCTTTGTGCTTCTGCATGAAATGTACACCAAAAAAGACAAGAATTAAAATCTTGGGGGATGTATGTGTTAATATCCAAATTCAGACATGTTGGGCTTACAGTATCAAAGTTCCATTGTTGCTTTCATAGCTAATGGTGCATGTTTCTCAGCTTTTCTGTACTTTTAAAAGTTTTAAAAGCTTCTAACATTTTGGCCTATGTTCTTAAAGCCGTAACAGCTTATGTTAGAGGACGTTTTCTTAATCTTTTCCTGCAAAACCAAAAGGGACTAGCTTACCAAAGATGACACATTATGTAATTGTAAGCCCTCAGTGTTATTTCTTCCAAAGGATGCTGGCCATTTGGGTTGGATTGTGGCTATCCGTTGGCTGTAGTGGGAACCAATGGCACATAGCAGCTGGTCAGCCATGCTCACTGGCAGGCATTTCTAGTCGGAACTCTATTCCGTATCTTCTAGTTCAGAATATAAAAGGTTCATTCTGTGTTGAGTAGAGTAGGAAGTCTGGGGAAAAAAAACCACCCATATTGAGATCACGGGAGGAATATATAGGTAGGTAGCATGCTATTCTTAGCTATAAGTACCAGCATCCCATTGACAGCGTAGGCTTTTGTTGTGAGACATGTTTGTGTTCATGCTCCCCATATAAGCTAAGTCTCTCTTGTGCTGTGGTTTCCATCCCCCATCCTTCCATACATAAACTGCTTTGGGCTTTGACACTAACAGCAGCACAGGTTAATCAAATTCCAAAAAGTTTCCCCTTCTGTGTGGTGTTTCACTTCAGAGCAAGATTTGGGGTATGAGAGTCTTGTGGCATGTGCACAATTTCAGGGAAAGAATGGGGAAAATCAGGACAGACTGATAAGTGACCCAGCTAACCTCTCTCCCTGTACACAACACTTGCTTTTTTCTTCAATAAAGTCTCTTTCAAAGCAATCTCAATCTTTCATCAAAGAGATTTCCAGTGCACTCCCAATAGGTTTACATAAATCTCACTGTTCTTGCTCTTTTTTTCTTTCACAACGCCCCCTCCAAGTCCTTGTGTTTCCATTTCTTTAAATCTTTTATCCTCAGGTTGGTATCAATGGCAATACGGATTACCTATCAGCATCTCCAAATATTCCTCAAAGTCCTTGCCTGTTCTTACCCTGCAGTGCTTACAGTCACAGATGTGATGAAAGAAATTTGAAAGGCACAGCTAGGCAATCCTGAACCAGGCTCAGTGCATTCCCCTTTTTACAGCTTATTGCTTTCTGGATGTTTCTTTTGACCGGTCATCAATCATTGTGGTGGTAACTCTGAAGTGATTCCTGAAATATCTGTTCCTCTGATAAAAGTTAACAATAGCACATACAGTATGGGGGGGGGGGGGGGAGAAAAAGGCACTTTGGGCTTCAAGTTAAACAAGTGCTTTGTTCTCACTCTGGTTTTCTTTTAGTTTCTTTTATTTTCTCTTTCTTTTTTTAAAGTAAAAGACTTTCCTCAGCAGGACCCCGCTAGTTAGCCTAAGAGAGACCTCTGTGTGCATAAGTGGCAATTGGAAGCAGCAGAGAAACAGGATTGAAGACAAATGGAGACGCAGGCAGTCTCCGACAGAAGAGCTCCAGGGAATGAGAGAGGAGAGAAAAGCAGGACACCAGCTTCGAGTTTCTTTTCAGCCTCCAAATCTTACCTTTCTGAGAAGTTTTTTAAAGAATGCTCAACTTTGAAAGCCTAGCGAGCTCAGCAACAAAGGCAGATCATCAGGCTGATGAAACAGGCCCTCAAACCCTGTGTGTAATCTTTAAAAAGTCAAAGAAGTGTAAGGAGCTCCAGGCAGCCAGGCTGTGCTTTCTAGGGGCTCAGCCCCACAGTGCGGGAGCGTGCTGCTGCCTCTGCGTTACTGTCTGCCCTTGCATGGAGGGATGGTGGGATGGCTGGTACTGCAGGACGCTGCAGTAATTTGAGTTATCTTATATTTCTGTCAGGAGGTGCTACAAGCCTGGGTCTTCACTTAAACACTTCTCCCTCTGTTTGAGTTGCATTCAATTTTTATGGGGTGGGAGTTAGAAGTGAGTAAAAATAACTTTACCCTGCTCCTGCACTGGTAGGGCTCTTCCAAGAGCTTTGATTTGCTCCTTTCCTTTGCTTGGGTTATTTCCATTTTAAGGCCTTGTACCCTTAGAAGTGAATCACCCTTGTAATTGAGCGGCAAGCTGTGAATCTTTCTCCGTTCTTTGATTAATCTGGTCCATTGATCAGAATCATTTTTGGGAAGCTCTGGAAGCTTCTAAGTCAGACTCTTGGAGTGTAAGATGTTACTATGCTTTTGATTAACTCGAATAAAAGAGTCCTAGCAGGATTGATGGATTCTTTTGCACCAGTAGTGACACTGACAGTTCATTCTTGTCCATCAGCTCTGTGCTTTACAGAGAACTTGCAAATGAAGAAGTTTATTTGTCACTAGTGGATAGAAAGCCAATGGAAATGGGTCTGGATTAGTCAGACTTCAGTGGCTATTTTCAGCAAAAGGCAGGAAGAAGTTCAACAACCAACTGTGAGCTGTGAAGTGAGAAATCTGATTTTTTTTTTGGATGCTGAAGGAACCAGCCATCCATCCTCAACTTCTAGAGTAAAATTAATCTCTGGTGAAAATCCAGGAGTTACACCAGGGACTGACTTAGTCACAGGTTTAGGAGAGGCAGCTCTAGGTGGATCAGCATTGCATAAAATATTTCCTGGAGAGCCCCGAATAACTCATCTATGAAGAAACTGCCAGGTTTTGTAGTTCTTTTAAAAGTTCAGTCTACCTCATTTTTTGTTGGAAACTGTTTATCTGGCTTCCTCCATTCTGCTTGTCAGAGTGGTCCTTCAGACTGCACGAATTCTGTTGTGGCAGTATAAAAATATGTAGGTAGAAAGGCTTAATTTGCCAGTATTTCAATGTAAAAGAGCTTAAGTTTATAACAGATCTGATGTCAAAATGAGCAGAAAAGTAGCTTTGATTCTGGTTTTGGTTCAAACCTGAAAGTCAGGTCAGCACTATCACGGTTACTCAGATTGTCACTACGCCTTCAGAAAGAGGTCAGCCAAATAAAGCAAGAGAGGTGCCTGGACCTTCCTCCATGGTGTAGGAGGAAGGACTGAGGTTGGGCTGATTGGGCTTGTGTGGCCTAGAGAAGGTAAGGCTGAGAGCATGCATGGTAATAGCATCCAAATAAGCAGAGAGGAAGAAAATTGTTTGCTTGTTAAAACCAAGGATAGGACAAAAATGAGCCTAAATTGCAATGGGGGAAATTTGGCTAAAATATTAGGAGAGCTTTCCCAAAGGCAATGATAGTAACCCACTGGAAAATATTGTTCAGATGTCATGGACTCTTCCTTGCTGGAGGCCTCCAGGAAGAGTTTTGAGAAACATCTGTGGCGAGTAGCACAGGTACAGAAGAACCCCCTTTGGGGCAGGAGGCTGGAATTAATGAGGCTCTGTGGTCCCTTCCAGCCCTATGGCTCTGTGACTAACAGAAACCTCTGGAGTGTGAAAGCAGTGAGCCTGGTGTGGGCTTCCTTTGCTGAAGTGGGATAAAGGAGAAAAGGTGCTGGGGCTTGATTTGTGCTCCTTCTTGTCCACCTCAGGGTGCTTAAAGTGTGTATTTCCTGCATTAAGTAGGATGAAGAGGAAGGGACCGATACAAGTGAGTCTTGATTCAGAGTTCTTCATTTTAGTTGTCTGCAAAAAAAGGCCGTTTGCGCTTAATATGTGTGCACTACACCACACACTATGTTTTAGTAGCTTTAGCTAAAGGTAATGCTGTGTTATGAAAAGATCATTTAGGATAAAATTTAGGTGGCGTATATTTTTGTTTATTTGCACAATCCCGGGCATCAACAATTAGACAAGTGTGATTTCTTGGTCACAAATGTTAAGCCGGAGAAGGTAACTGCAGGCGTTTCTGGGAACTCTTGAATGGCAGTGCTGTATGCTCTGCTTATATTGGAATAGAAAATAAATAAATTTCCTTGCCACATTTTGCGGATTATTTCGGGTGATGAGACATGGGAGATCAGTAAATGACTATCACTGGCTAACTCTATTGAGACTAGTACAGGAACCATGCTCGCTGCCCTGTGGAGGGAGTGCACTGGGTGCCCTGCACCACTGGGTGCCCTTTCCAGTGCTGTTTTCTGTGCTTGTCTGATGGTACTAGGTTGTGGTGTAGGTTCAAGCTTACCACTACATCCATCCATTGCAGATGGGCTTATGGGGGAAGAGTTGGGCATGCTTATGGACACTGTAAGGGCTTTAATGTCTTCCTCTGCTTCTCTGTGCCACTGGTCTGTGAGGTGTGTAATTTTGTGCCTCCTGATACAATTGCAGCGCTCTCCCCATCTGTACATCCAACAGCATCTGCTAAATGATAGGTTTTTGTTTAGGATTTGGGCAGAAGAGATTGAGACATATGTGCATTTGGCTCCATGGGGAGACCTCCAAAGAACCATTCCTCATTTTCAGGACGTCCAGTGTCAGGACTGGATATGATTTTTGAGGTCGCTGGCACCTAACGTACTTATGGTTCTGGCATTTCAAAAAACCCTGTATTAGTCAGTTACTTCTCCTTTTTTCCTGCACTTCTCCAGTTTTCTTATTGCTGGCCAGGCAAGTTCAGTGACTGCTTGCAGTATGCTTCCTTCTGTTCTTTTTCTTCAGCAGTGCGCCAAGGTAATACAGATATAAATATTAATTGATTGATTGCGTCTTTAGGGCTGAGAGAACAGAATTATACTGGATTAATTTGGCTCTTTAAATTGTACCATGGACGCTGTACAGTATCTCATCAGCAGGCAAAGCCACTTCATCTGTGTCTTCCAACTTCAGATAAGAGTCGGGATTCTACTATTTACTTGCCTTTCACTTATAGTCTGAGCGCCAAATTTACTGCTGCCATAAACAGGGCTTACTCAGTGTTCTCAGTAGAGCAGAGGTTAATCCAGTGGCGAACATCCTCTGTACTATGTTCTCAGCAGCACAGATCTTGTGGATTTCCCCTTTTGTCCTTGCCCCACGCTTTAAATAAGAGAGGATTTAAAATCTGTACAGAAGAATGGAGTCCTTGCTGTGGGCGCAGGAGTGGATCATGCAATTTGTAGGACAAATCTGTCCCAGGCTGGTAAAGCTTGGGAGGTGCCTACTAGAAAGACAGCCCTTCCTTATCGGGGGGTCACAACAGTTGTGTCAGCATGGAGGGGTGAACCTGTCAGTCCCCAGGATTTATGGCAGCTTGTTTTTTCATAAGTGTTTAAACACCAATTTATTTGAATAGGAGTTGAGTTTTGTGTTAGATTAGGTTTTACTGAGTGGTTTGCGGAAGCTCAGTGGAGGGAGGTATTGAGATATATGTGAGTAACCACTAATTTATAGGCTCAGCTTTCTGTGGGTTAGTTTTCTATTTGTGAGATGATTAGAGCCAAAGTATACGTAAATGTATTAAATAGGCAAAATAATTAAAACTGCAACTGTACAGACTGTCTTGGCACTGGGTCTTTTGCATTGTCTCTGCAAAAAATCTCTTGTCAACTGTACTTTCTGTATTTGTATTTTTTCCTCTACACTTGCCTGAAGGGCTGTCCTACAAGAACAGGAGAAGCAGCGTAGTTGCTTTCTATGCAAGAAATATTTTGGTTTTAAATAAAATTTCCAAGAACTGTAGTATCTTTTGTAAATGGAGGAGCAGTTACTTCCTGAAATAAAGCATTGCCTTTTTTAGTCAGATCTAGTTTTGGTACCTTGAGGTGAAACAACAAAGGAAAGGCCTCTGCAGTATGTTACTCATTACATTGACATCTTGCTTACTATTAACCACACTTAGGTGCCTATTCTACAATAGATATTGTCACTCCCTCAATAGTAAATGACAAGAGAGAAGCACCTGAAGGGATTGGTCCATCTAAAGACAGATTTGTAAGATAAAATGGTTTCTAAGATGCAGTTTTGCTTTTGGAAATGTTTCTTTCTGGCGACTACAGCCAGAGCTCACGTAGCTGATTAAAAGTAAATGCTTATTTTAAATGGTTAGTATCAGTTGGGTAAATCCAATGTTATGAAGGTTCTACCTTCTGGGAAAATGAAAAATAAACAAAACCATTTCATTTAAACTTCCTATGAGAATTGTGAGCTCTGAGCAAAATCGAAGTGTAAGCGTTTGTTTGAAATGATCTTTGTTCTGGAATTATTTTGCAATGCCTCCTTTTCCGGTGTAATATAAGCTTATTGTGGTACAGTATGTGAGAGAGCTTGTGAAATCTGAGTCATAATGAGGACAGCAAAATAATCAGGTTGATCTCTTTTAAATAAAACATTGAAGTGGTGTATGGGGGGAACATATACTTCTATGTTTTGGGTTTTATACGTGTTAGTGGTCGAAAACTAAAAGGTGCCATGGAAAAAGGCTTGGTTTAAAAGCAAAGAAACCCGTGGTTTTCTTTCATAGTGGTTTAGACAAACATTTTTCAGCCTGCCTCATGGGTAAGACTCTTGCATCTCTGGAATATGAGTGCTGTGGTGTGTGTTTTGTTTTAAGGTATAAGTTCAGGCATGTGTGACTGACTTTTAGTTAGAGGAGTATGCAAGGAAAGAGCGAGGTGAGGCAGCATCCATCTGGGTGAAAGATAACAAGCTCTGTGTGTTGTAGGTCTGAACGTTTTGTCTGTCTCTTGCTTGGTTTGTAGCTTCAGAAGAGTGTAATGGCTCTAGAAGGCGATATACATCCCCTTGCCAGCCTCCCTTAATGAGGAAACCTGTTTATGAGCTCATATGGGTCAGTCCTGATGACACAAGCCAACACGCAGGCCATTCAGTGGTTCAGACAACCTGCTGGAGGTGAAATAAGAGAGAATACCCAGAGGAGCAGTTCGCATCCGGGAACCTTTTCTCCCATGTTAGGGTTACGGAGAAAACAAGGCTGCTCTGTGATCTGCCATAATCGCAACAAACCAGGCTAGAAGTTCTTCCCAGCTTACATTCTTTTGTGAGATACTCCTTTGGTTAGCAGAGACACCATGTCCATGACACATGAAAATAGAAGTGTCATCAGGCTGCTCTGTGGCCATTGTGCATGTGACAGACCCATCAGGATGCACGTCTGCAATAAATGTGAACCCCAGACAACTTAATTAAAGAAATAAAAGAAAAAGAAATGCCAGCATCTGGGCAGTTTGATGCTCAGCCTTAGTGGATGGAGCTGAGGGATGTTGGATGTCCTGCTCCACATAATTGTATAAACAGACTTCATCATCTCCTCCCCAAGCAGGTCCTCTGAAGGTAGTGTAGATGAGTGAAGCATTGAAGGGTGGCAAACATACCTCTTTCCATCTCTCTCTCTTTTTTTTTTTTTCCCCTTTTTGTAATGAATAGGGGTGTTGTCAGCTGCCTGCATTGTGTTCATCACTGTCAGGGCTGGCAGTGTAACAGATAACTGGATGGATTCAAGGCCACCCAGGGAATGGAGCCTGACAGGACCTCATTCATCACTTCCATTTCAGAGGTCTCTATGGAAGAGCTGGCATCAAAGAAGTAATCAAGGCTCACAGGGCCATGTGGGGGTTTGGGAGGAGTGCTCTGCATTGCAAACAAACCGAGCTGTCAAATCTGTTTTGTAAATGAAGTGTTTTTCTGGAGACAGTGTGTTTATAACTGTCACCCTAAGCATACTGCCTATAATACACATCTACTGTGGCAACCTAGGGCCACAACCTGGTCTTTTCCCAGCTTCCAAATAAAAAATTACAATTGCAGCAAGAAGTTAAAAAGGTGCGTGTGGGGGTGTGTGTTTTAAAATGTGGTTCATCCTTAATGGTCTCTTTAATCAGACACCCTCTTTATCTTCAGTTCTGGTCTGGGCATTCAAGCTCCATTCATCTCACGTAATTGGCCCAGCAAGTATGTTGCTTTGCCTTTTGTGGTCTAGACACACGGTGCAATTTGCCGCTGGCTGTGTGGACTTCATGACAGTAAATGAGTCTGCCCTCAAGATAAAAATATCCCATTAATATGGGACCAAGGGGACAAAGGAGAAGGCGTTTGTCAGCAGTGAGAGCCTAGTATTGATAGCCCTCATATACGAGATCATGCCAAGAGCTTTAGGTTTTTAGAATAAGAATGGGTGAGCAGTCCGCTCAGATGGGTGCGTGCTCGCCTGTCTGTCTCTTGTGACGGGAAAGACATCTAGCAATCTATACAAAAAGAATTCAAGAAAGGAGGAGTTCATGAAAGGAAGTCAGTCTTCACTAAACTTTTAAGGTAACATTTGCCTTGGTAGTTCTTCCTTGATATTTTCTTCTTCAGTTTTGTTCTTAAATCCTTGCATGCAATGCCTAGCCAGGTATGCTCTCTCCTCTGGCAGCCAAAGCTGTGAAGGGGCATCATCATCCTCTAACCTGTTTGTCCTACCATTTCACCCATATGGGCTATTCCCTGGAGATGAGCCAACCTTGCTGCTGACCCAGTGACAGTAACTGCTTAGTTCAGGAGAACAAATGTACTTAGGCACAACAATCTGAGCGTATCCCTGTTGTGTGATTTTTACACACAAGATCTAGATCCTTGCTCCCTCAGGACATCACATTCCTATTGAGAACATGCACAGTTTAACATGAACTTACCTGCTTTATACTGGCAGGGTAGAAACTTCTTGTTAGATTACCATTTTTCTTATCAAGTACTTTAAAATACTTACTGTGATTTACGCTTCTTAGAAATTACATGTGTGCGCTAAGAATAGCTTTACATAATACGTGGAATGTTTTCTTCTGAGTCCTAAGCTCTCTTGAGACAGCAAAAGCTAAGTAAATCCTGGAAATAATGCTGATTAAATGCTGCTTTAGGGACAAAATAACAGAGCCAGAGGTTGTGCAAGACCTTTCCCTACTTTGGTAGTCTGGATTACAACCAGTGTTGACTGCCCAAACAGTTTTTAAAGGCTATCCCATGGCCAAATGTTTGCCACAGCCTGAGAAGAGATTCCTAAGATAACAACGATGTTTATTTGTATAGCACCATGCCACAGAAATCACCATCAGAAAACAATCCCCTCCGAGGTGAACCACCAGCTGCTTAATAGCAGCACTACTGCGTGAATAAAATATTTGGAGAGGAGTTAATTGCTGCCATCGAGCGGATCTTTGATCAACAGGCAGTCATAGGTTTTTGCTGAAGGTGATGGGAGTGCTGAACCCCTTTGTTTCTTGCAGAGAGGAGGAAGCAATGCAGCATCCCTTTGCACGGCGAGCAGCGGAGGGAGCAACAAGCTCTGCCTTGGCGATGGGCCAGGGAGCAAGGGGTGCCTCAGATGCTGAGGGTGTAGGTTGATGGTCAGGTTAAAGAAAGGGGGGCGGGAAAAGAGAGATGGAAGGGTCAGCTAATGTGAGTGCGTGGGTGGTCCTGTCCCCTGCTGGCTTCCACTTCTGTGTGCCTGTGCAGCCCAGGGCTGAGCTGGTGTGGCTGAGAGCTGGTGGTCCGGGGGAAGCTTTCACTTTCAGATGGAAGTTGAATGGACCAACTCAAAAACCAGGGTGGGTAACACTGTGCTTTATAGCAGCAGGGAGGTTATAAAGCCTCCCCCTAATATTATGCTAGATGAGGGGTTTCTCAGAGAGTTGTTGCAAACTGGGAGCAAGGGTGGGGAGAAGGAACTTGTCCTCTTTAGCTGTGTCTGCACACCCCAGTCTCATCCACCTCAGAGCTTTGTCACTGACATCTACTGTGCGGGATTGTGTTAATGCTCTTTTTAGACAAATGAGGTTGCAGCAAAGAGTACTTGAGTGTGTACAGTTCCACCTTTCAGGCTAAGAAACAACCTGACAAGTCTTTCAACGTGAGCTAGGTTCTCAGGCCAAAGGGTTAACCATGATCTAGCCCAGTAAAACAGCTCGAAGACCATTGCCATGGAGTCTGAGCAGGCTAAATAATGTGAAAAGTGTCCTGAGGTTATACCTGTCCCATCTACCTGGAACTTCTCCTTCATGTTTCTTCTAGGAGTGGCACCTCTAGGGAGAAGTTATCGCCCATTCCTGAATGGCGGAAGGACGCTTTGGTGCAGAGAAGGGCGTATTGCTGACCAGACTTTCTCCAGAACCTGACCAGTTTCCTAGAGGTAAAATCATTCAGTTGTTTAACATTAATAACTCTGATTGTACATAAACTTCAGTAGTCAGCTGGTGAGAAAGTAAGAATATTTAACAACATGTAGAATGGGAATTTTGATCAACCAAAGAACCGCTTGCAAAATTCAGGCACTTTTAGGCTTGACTCTAAAAGTAGAGAGTATGCAGACCCAATATTATAATTTAGTACTGTCTTTTGTTTACAAATATATTTATTACTGGCATTATATCTTCTTTAGGAAACTTCTATGGCACAGTGGAAAGTCAATGGGAATCACTGTGTAAAAGACATGAGTTAGTGAGGAAAAATGAGCATTAGAGAAATTTGGGGACAAATGAGGGTCTGAGAGGAAAAAAGAATCATGAGTAGATTGAGGACAAAATGTTGCAGAGCAATATGGGGTCTCACAGTGAAGGACTCAGGTTTCTAGTTAGTAGCTTCTGCGATCACTTTGTTAAATGAACAGTTCTGTCTGGACCAGCTGCTATGCAGTGATGGAGTTTTAGACAAGGACACTGAAGCAGTTAAGAAAAACGATATGGTCATAATAGACTGCTATAACAGATAGATATCCCATTCAATTAACTGATCAGAAGCAGAGGAAAAAATACTAATTTGCAGTTTTATGTTAGAAATCTTGTAATACATAGGTGCAACACTAACTGCAATATATACCCTCAGTTCCATTTCCCACATAAACATGTATTTTTGGTGTGAATAATTGGATTCATTGCTACTGAACTATTACGAAATACATGTATTTCATTTTATTCAACATGCTTGGCCCTGGAGATGTTCGTAGAATGTGTTAAGCCATGCAAACCAAGTAAAAATTAATATAGTAGAATCTGGTTGTTTAAAAAAAGATGATCTCACAGAGACATCTGGATGTGCATGTGGGATTTGTCTTGTGACTTGAAGGTGGGTCTGGCTCTGGCTGAAACCCATTGCCTGGGAGCAAGGTCTGGAATTGAGAGTGCTTCATGGAAAACTGCTGTCCCAACCACGCAGCTCCATGGAGAACATGGAAGCAACATCTTCAGTATATGGCAAGAGGCAATCTCTGAAGGGCATGGGAGCCCCACAGCTGGTAAGTGTCTTATATTGGTTTTGAACTCTGTAAGGCTGTTATGCATCAGCTAGCATGCTTGTCCCTCATGTTAGGTACTTGACAAGTAAAAATTTCTGTTGTTTCCCCAGCAATTGGAAATTTTACTCTATAGAGAGCCTGTACTCCGTTTAAGAGTCCTTATTTCCTCAAACATGCTCTCTAACGCTGAGATCGGCTATGCTTAGGTAGAGTTTAAACCAAGAGAAAGGTGAGGACAAGGAATTGCAAATCAAGGATGAACTGCTCTGAGGTTGCAGAGGAGAGGGAGGAAACCAGAATCTTTGCTCCTCTTTATTGCAACAGAGCCTAGAGCTAGAAACAGAGGCACAAAACAGAAGCAGCAAGATGTCAGTTGCCAGAAACTTGTTACTGATCTGGATTTGATGCTTATGGTATGTGGACTGGAAGGGGGAAAGTGCAGTCTGTTTCTCCTACTAGAGAAGGTAGGGCTGATGGTGTTGAAGGTCATGCAACTTTATAGTTTCTTTATGAAGTAAGTAATGAGCAAGCAAGTAAAAAAACCCAGACTGTCTCATTAAGAAAACAAAGTGCATTTTAATTGGCACACTCTATTTTTAATGAGTATGGAAGATTAGTATGGCGGTGAAAGGGAAGTGAGAAGGCTGCATAAAAGTGTACTGGGGTTCAACTATGAAAAAATAATTATGAGGGAGCAAGCCTTAAAACATGTGTAACTAGAAGCAATTCCTTTTGATAAACAGTATACTAAAGATCTACAAAATAGGAATAAATTGCATCAGCTGAAGTACATGTCATCAAAGGGGTGATAGATTTGTTTACGCTTCCTGGGATCTGTAATTTCTGTCTGTCTGAAGCTGAAGAAACAGCTGTAGATCATAAATGATAGTTGCAAAGATAGTATTTCTACTATAATTAATTTTTCTGATTATGTGGCTGAAACTCGCTGCTCCTCAGAAGTATGTCTGATAAAACCAGGCTTGTCTGAAGGAGGCAGCTCTTGTAGGTGGTGATGGTCTTTGTGGCCTTCATAAGAAATCTCCTGTCTCTTACCCTGGTGGTGTTGTGCTTGTGCTTCCCATAGGCACTTGTGCAGCAAGAGAACAGTCATTTCGGCCATTGTGGCTTTAAAGCCAGATAAGAAGAGGCTCAGAGAGGGTGAGGCTAAACCCCTGCTGCTCTCGTTGTTAGTGGTACCGCAGTGCTATGTCAGGGCAGAATTGGGCTCCATGACAAAATATTGCCAGGAGTGCTGAGAAGGGATCTGTGAAACAACTCTTTTGATGTGTGTAACCAGACAGTTACACCGATGTGCAAAGGCTTTCAGGTGGGTAAAAACATGCCCTTTTACAGCCTTTGTTTAGGGCATGTAAAGCTCCACTGACAGCAAAGCCCCTTGTAAATATAAAAGCTCTGTGCCAGCTTGCACACTTCTGTCAATGCATGCGTGCCAGCAAAACCTTGTTGGTATAGAGTAGCCATGCCACTGTGTCAACCCTTTTCTTCATTGCCTTTCTGTTGTCTTCCTTTTTAATGCTACGGTATGCATTGATCCTCCTTCCTCACTTTGCCTTTCACCAGAGGCACAGAAGGTGGCTTAATTTAATCTGTATTTATATAGTGGTCCAGTAGAGGGAACAGGCTGGACTCTTAAATGTGGCAGCTAAATAAGGAAAGGTGGTGGCTTGCGTATCTGTGACTGAGGGCTAAGCATAAAACCAATATGTAAGTCCACAGCAGGATTTGTCCTAGGTCTCTACCCTGCTGCAAGCCAGGAGTTTTGGGCCCTCCGTGCAGCAGTGTCTCTGGTTGTCCTGGTTAAGGTTTTTTGAACAGTTTAATAAGAGAAAGCAAAGTATTGCTTGTGGAAAGAAAGGGGAAGGAAGAGAGGACAGTTATAAAAATACTAATTATTGGAAACAAAAAAATCATCCTTATGGTGGTGGGGGGAGCATGTGCAGTAGAAGAGGAGAGATGGGAAAAGGCTGAGACAAAGCATATTTCAGTGCAATGAACTTAGGGTGCTTCATGTGTACAAGGTGATAGCCGTATCCTCCACTGTTAAGCACCATGCCTATGAGTTTTTGTCCCTAAAGTTGATTCTTGCATTGTAAGAGGGAGTCCCCCTAAATTATTGCCTAAATAAAGTCAGTGCAGCTCTCCTGTGTTCTGATACTGTGTTTTAAAGTGCCCATAACTAGTGATCTGGGATGCTGCAAATGTGATGGAAATAAAACTGGACTCAATGGCTCAGAACATCAACCACTCTAACAAGAATAAGTGAAACGGGTAAAACAAAGAGTCCAGGGAACTATGAGCAATTGAAAAGATGCAAAACATGTTAAGGAGGTGCTGTTCTGTTGCAGCAAATTGTAAAGCCATTGACCGAGGGGTATGGATATGTCCTCTGCAAGGTTCAGAGGGAGACTTAGGACATAAAAGAAGAATAGACAAAGGCAGTCTCAACCATGTTGGCCTAGGCATCTTGTCACTTAAGTACTCCAGGGATAACTATCAAGGGCTTTATATGCTGTCAGCAAGAACTTGTATCAATACACCTTGTATTGGTGTATTGCCAATCCCTTCTGAATAAGGAATTGAGGTACACAATTTATTAAGTGCCAGGAGAGAGACTTCAATTTCCAAGGTATACTTCTGTTACATAAAATGTTTTTCCATTAAAATTTGTGGTTGCAACTGTGTATTATAGAAACATAAATATGGGAACACAGTGAACTGGACTATCAATACATTTCATGGCAACGGTGACATCATATCCCACATGAATGTTGCCCTTGTGGTTTATTATGATAGTCCCAGAACCCTGGGAAGTATTTATGGTCTTCACAATTCACTGATTATATTTATAATCACTTGAAAGGGTCATTTGTATTTGGTAAGAAGATGCTTTTTTTTTTTTTAGATTTATTGTTTTTATTTCTCCGCACTACACTCTGAGTTTAAAGATAAAGTTCAGCAATTACTTTTATAACTGGTTTTCTGTCATGCACTCAAATAGGATGCACCTACCTTTGCAGTGAGCTATTTGTTAGTATCCTGAACAGGTCTGAATGCCGTGGCAGTGGCTGTGCTGGGGGCAGGAGGGGTGCTGGTTGGTCTGTCTGATGCAATCAACAGCGTGTGAAAGAAATATTGCATGCTCAAGGTCGCGCTTGCATCTCTACACCGCATAGCATGAGCAGTGTCATTTGAAATCTTACGTGACAGTTGAAGTTGCCAGAGCTAAAAGGAGAAGACGCTTCAGAATAGCATTGGTTCCGTTTTAGTCCTCAGTTGTGAAAGACCTCTGTGCTTATGAAACCCTTTGGGCCTCCCCTTCCATGGCTGGCTCTGTGTTGGTCTGCCAGCAGGCACGTTGGGCTAGTGATAAGCTGCTTGCCTTGGAAACGCTCACTGTAGCATCTTCTGATTGTAATATAATTTCAAATAATTATGAAAATGCTCACATTCCCATGCAGCCATGTAGAGACAAGGTCTGTGGCATGTTCTCCACCAGCTTCAGTGGGTTTTGCATGAAACCCTCACCTGTGTAGGTCCACTTTTCTCTATTTGAATTATTTTCTTTTTTCAGAGTACAGTCAACTAATTTACCCTTTGTCTTTCGATGGGGTCACTGTGAAGGTTGGCCAACACTGAACTGAATATGATAATTTGCTACTGTGGTTACATGATATAGGAGGAAGTGTAGTAAATGAGGGGAAACGTGTTTGTTCTTGGAGAGGAGTCTTCTCACTTGATGCTAGAGTAGCCATTGCTCTGCTTACATTCAGTGTGACTTCTGGGAAAGAAATGAAGCCCTTCAAGGAGCTTTCGCCCATGAAGTCAACAATAAGGAGTTCCTACATTTGAAGAATATGCTATAGAAAAGGGGCATAAATTAAGCATAAATGGGATGTGGGCTCAACCCCTTAGTTTAAAATCCAGATTAGCAACTGATTCTTCACCAGAGAGGAGATTCCTGAAGATGTATGGGTGGAATCTCTGTTTAAAAAAAAAAACAAAAAAAACTCTAGAAAAAGAGAGAAATTTTTTCTTTTAAGTATAGCTTTTTCACGTCCCGTTTTCCAGTTGTCCTAGTGCTCACTGTCTCAAAGAGGATGGGTTTTTCTCTTCAGCAGGTGTCCAGGGAGAGGGGTCATGCTTTATTTCTTCTTATGCAGACTTTATTAGTTCTTTCTCATGCTTTAAGCTTCACGACTGGGTTAGTTGCACTTTTGATCTAAAAAAAAAATAAATAATAATTGTGTAGGTATGAAAACTCTTGGTATTGATGAAGTGGGTGAGAAGTGTCAGATGTTGTTTTTTTTCTACTTCTCAAACTGATCTGTTACTTTGAGCTGGCAGGCAAGAAGGAAGGCTGCTCTTCGGAAGCCTGCTCTTCCTAAGTAATAATTAAAAATGGTTTTGATGCCTTGTATTTGCCTAGTAATTTTGCCTTTCTTAATTCTAAGAGCAAACCCTCTGCTGGCATTAGTGATCCTGAACATAAGAAGGATTTATACCAAAATCCCACTTCTTAATCTTGTGCAGTCTGAAGTGCTCAACGTTTGATGAGGTTTGTTTTCTGAAGTTTGATATCTGTGCCTCTGGGATTTTAAACTGTGGTGTAGTCCCTTCAAAATCAGGAATTTGGAGAATTAGGTCAAAATGCAGTCAGCAAGTTTTGCACAGCTCTCTTCTTCACCTTGTGCTGTCCTATTTAAATCCCTGTAAAGTAGCCATGAAGAGCCTTGTCCTCACTGCTAAAGAAATAATTGGGTTTTTTTGACTTGTAATATTTAATGTGTGTGAAGAATCCCAAAGTGAAAACAAGGAAGATGAGGCTTGTTTTATAACAAACTAAGCAAGGAAAATTGACCCATGGCTGGATGAATGGTGCTGATCTCCTCTATTTTTAATGCTTTCAGCTTCCTTCTGAGGCAAAACCAATTTGCTCTACTTTTGTTCTGGTTTTCTACATGTTTAGTTATCTGGAAATACCACTTTTATAATAGTGAAGAGAAAGCTTTGCATATGGCTGTGATCTCAATTCCCAAACGGCTAAGTCTTCAGTGAAAACTTTCATAATAAAGGTAACTAATGAATTAAAAACCTTTTTGACATTGGGGACCTGAACTGTTGCTGATAAAAGGTGCTGGGATTGGGTCTCCAGGAGGTAATGTAGCAGGTGGAATAATGCTCCACTGAAGGGATTCAACCTTTTTATTGCAGTCCTCCATGGAAAGTGTGATTAGCGAAGTCTAAGCCAGTGAATTGACCTGTAGTGAGTGTATAGTCCTGGTTAACCACTGTTAAAATAACATTACAGATGCAATCTTCGCAAAAAAATTCTTTTTTTGAAACTTGGGTCTGAATCTCCTTTGCCTCCTTCATTCTGCATAATAATCAGAAGAAATTTGGTGCAAGGATTGCTGGTATCACGCTGATCACTGGTCTGCACGTGTGCCGGGAGAGCGGAGAATGGTTTCCTCTATTTCTTTTTGCCTATTCAGGTGTTTCATTCACCATTCCCGTCACCTTTTTGCACTTACACTCTCGATGACTGTTCTGCAGCCCTCCAACCTGAGCCTAGACACTTCTGCACGATATTTTTCCTTATAGCTCAGGCTGACTGCTGTTCCTGGCTGACAGGGCTATTTAGTACGTGTGTGCTTGGGGTTGCCTAGAAGGCATTGCATTTTGGATCAGGAAAAGTCCCGGAGGCTGCATAATTAAACTTTTAAGCTAGGTGAAGCAAACTATTTCTTATTTTACAGAAGAAAGTTTTTGCCAGCAAGAGGTTTTTGGCTGGAGCAAACAGGTTCCATTTCCATTCATGGCTTATACCAAAAAGACGCGAGATGTTACTTTAAGGATATGTGACTACAGAGCTGATGGCCTGAGAGGAGGCATCTGTTTTTCTGCTTACACTATTTACTTTTTTTTTTCCCCCAGAGTTGCCACAACTTCAGTGTACCCAGATTGCTGCTGTCATGGCTGTGGCTGAGCCTTTTGGTTTAGCAAATACTGTCAGGTTAAGAGCCCGATAGCCCTTTTCTTTTGTGCAAGTCTATCTACTTTGAGGGCTGTGGACCTATGGCGGCTCTGTTCTGAGCCATGAAATTAACTCTGTTAGCACGTCTGTACACTGTACAGTGTTGTTCATGACTGCTCCTCAAACTTTACTCTCCTGGTCTTTAGGTGATGTAATTATTGCAGCAAGGTTTGGGTCATGAGGCATGAAGATTGCGAAGAGGTATTTAAAATTTATTGATACTATATGTCTAAAAATGTAATAAAAACTGTGTTGTCTGTAGAAACACAAGGAAATGCCAACCAAATCTTGTTTCTGTGATCTCTGAGAGACAAGGTACTGGTTATTTGGCCATCTTCCTCTGCCTTGAGGAAATAAAAAAGAAAGCATTACAACTTAAGTGAAAACCATAAAACCAAACCCAATAATGGTTAGTATGTGGACTTCAGTGGCAGTTTTAGGTATGAATTTGCAATCAAATGGGACAAATATTCCTGTGACTGATTGTGAACTTTTTTCTCTTACCCTGCTTAACTAAACTGTTTCTAAATGGACAAAATAATTTTGAAAATAAAGGCATTCTGTCACACGTATTGTGCCAACTCCAGTGGATAAAACGGGCTGTATGAAATCAAAGGGTTGGTTACTCCACAGAATTTACTCCATTCTAAGACTGGTAAATGAACTAATATTAAGCATCTTAAATTTTCTTTAAATTTGTCTATTTATCATCTATGTTTACTCTTATTTCCAGGAATGTGTACTGTAAGCTTTATGGCGTTTAGCAGGAGAAACTGTTATTATCTTAAACTCCAAGGGTGATGTTTTAATATCTGACTAAATGTGACTTTTTCTTTCAATAATGAGTATAATTACTTGCCTCTGCTCAAGCTAACTTCATTTTGCTGGCGATGATGAAAGAACAGTGCTGAATTCAAAAGCGGCCGCTTCTCAGCTCCGTTTTGTGGTTCTTTGGTCTCCCTCTGAGTGTGGTAATTAGTGGTTTGCTTGCAGAAAGACCAGAAAAAGCAGTGATAAGGTGAGAGATGTGCAAAGAGTCCGCTTGCTTGCTCAGTCTAGAAAAACTTTGTATTTTCTTTTCCCTTCTGGATATTTAACTAAGAAGGAAGCCGTGCCTTTGTTAGCGTTTAACAGTATTCAAAACGTGCCCCTCTGATCTTTCCTTCCTTGACTGTCTTTGTGCATTTGCCTTGTTAGCTGTCTCTTATCATGAATAGTTGATCTGTGAGTAGGTGTGCAACAGAATTCACCTTAATTATAGTGACTTTATCTTATGACAGGATGCTATCAGAACATTTCTAACACAAGAATTTAACGTCTTTTTGTTCTGTTATCTTGTGATGTTTCACCGGGGTTTACGAGAAGATCACATATTTGAAATACTTTGTGCTCTTACAGAAAAAGTTTGAAGTACAAATTAAATAAAATAGTTACCATTAAAACTTTCAAAACTTATTCTAGAAAGAGCTGACATTATAATTTGAACAGGTAGTTCATACTTTCTATGATTAGTGAAGTGGCTGGTTAAGTATTTTCACGTGACTAGTTTCAAAGCTTTAACCTTAAATGATCTCTTGTATTAGCTGCCGCTTACTGTGAAATTGTTGTATTGGTGATTACAAGCATTTATCTAGTTTTTATATAATGAAGCTGCCGCATAGGAATCTTTCTTTAGATGAAAAATATTTGCAAATCGGTCTTCAAGAAATTAAGCCGCCTTTAAATGTCCAAGGAACAGGTGAAAGTTTTCATGTTGAAACAGAAAAAACTATTAGAGGTAATAAAGAACTTCTGCAAGCAACTTCTCTGTGTAAATTATGTTATTTGATATTGAAGAAGGAAACATTTTAGAATTATTACAAAAAGTTATTTTTGTGCAAGTTTTATGGGGAATTAAATAAGGCTTTCCTGTGAAAAGTGGAGTCACTTTAACTTAATACTTGAATATCAACTCTGAAGTATGGATTTCAACCCAAACACTTCGTTGAAGCGTTCTGAGCACTATGCAATTTAAACTAAAAACACAAAAGGGCTTTTCTAAAATGTCTTGCTAAATTAGTTTTTCAGAAATAAAATTCTATTTATACCAAACTTATTTCAAAATGATCTCTCATCATGCCCTGGTTGTGCATAAGATGATTTTGTTTTTCCTCTGTGTTTTGTCCAAACCAGAAATCTTAGACGATTTATTTGTCATTTCCAGTAAAAGACATGTGAAATAGACTTTACAAAATAAATGTTAACATCATCTTTCAGAACACTAGAATGATAGGTAGTATAAAATTCTAACAAAACCCAGAAGTTATAATCTGTCTCAAATTTGTCTCTAGACTGTTTGTTATGGCTGCTAAGTCTCACCCTCTGATGTGTGAGGTGATCTTTAAGAGATAAAGGAGAAATCTCCAGGAGTGTCCTTAATTTGCTAGAGCATTTTGTTAAACAATATATAACCACAAGCATCAGCAGAAGATTGCACCATCTCTCACCATCTGTGTATAATTGTAGATATCCTATTAAGAGTGCAGTGGTGGGTGATTACAGGTGGGACTGGAAGCTTCACTTTTTACTAGGGTTGCTTGACATTTCCCATTATAAGACTATTTTCTGTTCTGTTTGATAACTTTCCAGGATTTGAGCTCATTTTCCATGCTGGGTGACTGCCTCCAGCTCTTGTGGTGTTCATTTGTTTAGAGGAACTTTCGGTGTTGTGGTGTTTTGTGTAGCTGGGTGGGGTTTTTTTGGTTATTTTTTTTGGGTGGGAAAAGCAGAAAAAATGTTTTTTCCTTAAGGAAATAATCCCATAACCTTTTCTTTTTAGAGGCATGACCTCTCTTTTTTTTCCCCCAGCCCTTCAGGGCAAATCTGATATAGCTTTTTGCAGGGGTTATTACTTGGTATATGAGAGCGAGGGTTTGTTTTCTTTTTTCTTCGGTTGTTGGTTGTTTTTTTTGTGTGATGTGTTTGGTTTCGCCCCCCCCCCCCCCCCCCCCCCAGTAAAAATCCTGCTTGTTTGGGCCATGCTGCAAGCCTTAAACCTGGGGAGCTCACCATGGCTTTACAGCCCAAACCTCAAAATATTTGGGTGTCTGTGGGTTGGCAAAAGCTAGCAGACTCCGGGCAAGCATGTCTCCATCCTGCATAGGGTGATGGAGCTGCAGAGGCAGCTTCCTTGTGTGGGTGCTTGGGGATGCTCCCCAGGTCCCTGGCTGCAGCGATGGGTTCCCACTGTCACCAGCTGTGTGTCCAGGCCATGTGCTACAGCTGTCTGCAGGAGTCTCTTTTCTTGGGTACTTGGCATAGGCTCCAGGAGGCAAGCGGGGGAAAGAAAGGGTTATCAAGGCGCATCCTTATCTCCATTACAAGACATTGCCTGCCCTTTGGGTGCTGGAAAGGGGAGGACAAGCCATTGGGTCAGATGCAAAGGGCACAAGTGACAGGGTGGCAGTGGTACAGGAGTAGCTGTGAAATGCCAGGACGAAGGCTCCCCTTGTCATTTCTCATGACAAAGAAACTGTTTTTGTCCTGGGATCCTCTGTTCAGAACATGCTTGCTACCTCCTCAGCAAAAGCAGAAAGGATTTGACAGATGACAATCTCTTTGACTCTCCTGCCTGACTCTCCTGAAGCGCCATGCAAAGGATGCATAGTGCATGTGGTGGCTGAACTAATTTTGCCAGCAATATTATTTTTGTGTTTCTAAATTTGACACTGACTTTTTTTATTTCCTGGCTCATTACAGAAGAATGTTTGGTTTCCATCAGTTGCTAGCCTTGCCCCCTATGGATAAAGAAGGGACACTCGCTGCAAGAATGAGAAAAGAGAGAATGAGGAGCATTGTAAGGCTACTTACTGTCTCACTACAATAGTCTTCCAATGAAGCAAGGGGTGTACTTAAATTCTGTTTTCTTTTCTCTTCATCCGTGCCGACTGCCTGCAATGTGGTAAAATGTCTGGCTAGTTGTGAACTATTCACCTGTCAGTGTAATTCAGTAGTGTTGCCAATAACTGTTAACCTTTTATGCCTGAAGTTACGGTACCTAGAAAATGCAAGCCTGGTTAATACTCTTACTGTACCGATGACTTAATATTCCTCCATGTGAAACAAAATATGCACTTGGTAAAGCCTACAATTTTATGTTGCTTATTTCCATTGGTAATAGGGAAAACAAACAGTTGAAGTGCGACTACAGAACTGAGCATGCGGTATATATTATTCATGCCTCGCCAGCACTCTCCTCTCCTTCCTTGCTGCGCTAGCGCAGCCAGTCCATAAGGTGCGATATTCAATAAGCAATCTGCGTGTGGTCTGCTTGGAGCTTTATCATCTGTATTATACACCATTTAGCACTTGTAACGCAGTCAGGAAAAAAAAACCCCAAACGAAAACAACAGTTTATGTAAAAAAGAATTGTAGAATTAACTTATTTCTCACAGCGTTGGCTGTACCCCAGAAGCATATCCAGCTCAGTTTGCAAGGATGAAGCCTTGGTCTGGTGCTGTACCCAGCCCAGCATCCCACTTCGCCTGCTGCTTGCGGCGTGTAACTGGAGAGACCTCCGGTGGGTCTCTTCCTTGAGTGGCCTCAGCAAGAGCCACGGCAGCTCAGTGCCCAGCAGGATCGGTCCCAGCAAGAGTGGTTCTGCCCCGAGTTACATTTGCTCCCTACAGTTCATGTGTTTCTAGGGGTGAGAAGGGATTACCAAGGAAAGGACTCAACAGGGGAGTAAATAAAGGCAACGACTGGCAGGACTTGTGTACCGATGTGTACAATTTACCTTGCGTACTGACATGTGCCAATTTAACTAGGTTTTTGATGAAACTGATTTAGTTAGCTGGTAGCTTGAGTGTGGACGGCCTCCAAGAGGCTAAAGCACAGTTAACACCTTAAATGAGTTAAGTTTGCTAAAAGCTGGGGCCGTAAGGTTGCGCCCAAATAGGGATGCCAATCCAAGGAAAATACAGTGATGCTTATTCCTTATTAGCACACCTTAATTTAAGGTTTTGAAGTAAAGAAAGCAAGTAAACAACTGGTGACCAGCTTTTCATTATCTATTGATGGTTATATTATCTAAGGCTAGTCCCTGATGGTCTGATAAAAGACTGAGAACTTTGTAGATATTTATTCATAATATCTGTCTGATACCTAGAGGTAATGCAGCAAAAGGAAAGAATTTCTTCATCTGTTTCAGGCTGTGCTATAACATAGTGTTGTGATGAGAGTGCGCTGGACTATAGGAAAATATGCTTTTTCCAATTTCCTGTTGGTGCACTGGACTACAGGGAAAACAATTTTCCCACACCTGATTTCTTGTACAGGTCAGAGCCAGTGAGGCTGTATAAGCAGTATGTCTGGGGATGGTTTTGAATGAGAATAGGTTGGACCTTAGCTCTGAGGTGTAGTAATTTAGACACCTGCATAGATATATATTTAGTCAGAAATGTTACTGTTTAGCAGTTATTTTGGTACCTACGAAAGGCAAGAACTGAAAAGCTGGCGCACCGTAGCCAGATGGGTATGGCATCTTTCCTGCCTGGCGCTGAGTTTTCTTAAGCGGGCAGAAGAGCCGATCAGGGATGCCACCTTTTCGTGGAGCGGCAGCGTGGGGTGGCCCTGCCTGCCTCTGCCCTTCCTTCCTCCCAGGCCCCTGGCCAGCGCCAGCTTTCTGCAAGAGCTCACCCTCCCGCTCAGCGCTCCAGAGAGACCTGCCTCTGCCTGCGCGAGAACCTGCATTTCCAGCTGTGCTTTTTCACCTTGCAGCCACCGATGACTAGATTTCACCCCTTAGCTTCTTGTCTTCAATTTAAGTGAAAATGTCATGGTTTCTGCTTTACCGCTTCCTTTGTTTATAAGTAAAATAAACTGTGCCTTGTTGGCAGGCAGTTTGTCTGCGTATCCTGCTTTTAATCCTTTCACAGACCTTTTATGCTGGTGAACTTGCTTGATGGTTATTTTTTTTAAAGCGTGTTGAATCACAGTTGCTTATTTCTAGCCTGTATAGCAGTCAGATGCAGCGGTTTTGAAGAAAGTCACGCAAGCGTTACTGTAAGTACTGGGAGGCAGGGGCAATCACAGCCCTCTCTGCCCTTTTGGTTACTTGGAGCACTGCATTTCGTCCTCTCTCTTTGGCTTTCTTCCCTAACAGTAACAAAGAGTAATCACTATCTCAGTTAACCGTGCTAACAGCAATCCTCACTACATATTAAATTTGGATTGCCCAATTCCTTTAAAGTGCTATTAAGGTAATAACAGTGAATATGTAAATAGACTCCTTGCTCAGTACACCTGCTTCCTCACTGAATACTGACTGGGTCATAGCTGCTTACCTGAGGGATAAAAAACAGTTTCTCTTTTTTTTTTTCTTAAAAGTATGTTGATACTCTGAAGCCAGCTCAGCTAAGAATGTACTAGGTGCTCTCTCGTGTTTTTTGTTATTTTTTTTTTTCTTGAAATCTCAGCCAAATTGCTAACAAGGCTCCACTAAAGCAACTTTTGTTCTTGCTAAGGTCAGAAATAGAAAGAAGCAAATTTGACTCATGATACCAGTTCCTGATTGAAAAGAACAGCTCGCACTTCAATTTTGTGATCTGTTCCCTTTCTATCTGCCCCTTCAATTTGTTTTGCCTCAGTTTTTGTGGCTTGTCTTGTATACGAAACTGGTTTTGGGATGTGTATTTGCACATGGTGTTCAGACTTGAGTGCACTATAGGCAAGAAAAGTACTAAAGAAGCAACAATGAGCTTGACTCCTGGCTCCTACGTAGTGACTTCAGAACTGGCATCTTTTTGTTTTGAAATCGCCTTCTGTCATTACCTGTTTCGATCTCCTCATATGTTTGCTCCTCACAAAATCTCTACTCATCCAAAATGTGTTCCTGAAAGTATTTCAGGAGTCATTGAATAACAATGAAGGATGGGTTAACTTTTTTAGATGGTTTTGAAAGTCATTTTTCAAATGATAGACACCTTAAAATCAAAATGGATTCATCATTATGCATCACAACCATTGCTTCCCTAAAATAAAAGTGATTAAGTTGCCAAAATTAATCACTACTAGACTCACTTGCCTGGTAATTTAACTAGAGCACAGTCATGGAGGTATGGGTTAAGTGAGTGGGTTTCCAGAATAATGTTTTTTATTATGTCTTTGTCAGTCAGGGCAATTTATTCTGGAATTGTTGTCAAAGGAGAGAGTGTGAATAGGGTCACCCTAGAGTATGAAGCAGTCACTCATATCTATCAATCACAGATCTAAGCACATTTAAACTCACTCGAAGTTCATTCTCCTGCTCAGGATTTATCTGATTCCTAATGCAGAAGCACTTTAAATACCAAATTGTATATAGAGCACCATCCTGCACCTGATTAATCTTTTATGCTCTCCCGTAGCTGCTGTGCAGCTATTTCCAAGAGATTGCTCTGCAGATGGCTTGGGCTGTGCGGAAGAGCCCAGGAAGAGGGAGTCTGTGCTTCCCTCAAAGGAAGTGGGAGTAGTTTGCCATTACTGGTATTTGGTAAGAAACGGAGGAGGAAGAGTTTGAGTGCATGGGGAAGACAGGAGCAAACATAGCAGAGAAACAAATGATGCTTTTGTGTCACGTTCCAAAACCGAAATGAGAAGACCTGGGGAATTATGGTTTCGGAGATGAGTTGTTGCTGCTGTCTCTCACAGCTGACTTGACATTGTCCAGCCTCCTTCACTTCAGTTTATGAGGCTGCTGGTGCTGAATGATAGTTTTATTAATGCTGACTGGGATGTCACCTTGGGTTTCAGCAGCGGTCAGCTATGCAGCGTAGGCATGGCCAGCACTTGTGATGGTAGCAACAGTCTCCCTTCAGGTATACAAGGGGGTTTAAGTTACTTTGGGAGCTTCTGCAACAGACGAAGCTAATTGCATCACTGCTCTCTTAACGGTTGCAGTTGCGTCCTGCAGTGATTCCTATCCCCAGAGAGACTGAGCTGCAGCGTTTTCCACTACCGATGGTTTTCTTCCCTTTTGCTTCTCTGCTGAGCATCGTTTGAGCTGTTGAGTGCCCTGTGCGGGAAGTGGGGTTGGGTGAAGAGGAGACATGCCACCCTTGCAGATGGCGCACGCTGATTGTAGGGGACTGGAGACCGAGCCATCTTTTCCTCTTTGAACTTTTTATGGTCCGTTCCTTTAATGGAAAACTGTCCTTCACTGTTGCCTCCTTCTAATGGCCTCCTGTTGCTGCTTCAGGAATGTGGCAGAGATGTATAAATGATGTGACGTGGTGTGTGATGCCTATGATGCCATTGCCATTGTAAGCTATAGATTGTCATGCAGAAGGGTTTCGAACTATGATGGCCCTTATGTCTGGACAGAGTGTGACATTTTCCGTTCATGAGCCAGCACTTCCTTCTGAAGTGACTGCTGTTTTCAAGCTGAAGACAAAGTGTAATAATATTGTTTGTAACTACACATAACTATGGCTGGCTGCACAATTATCAGTAATTCAACCATTTAGAGGACGGGAGAGGAGGCAAGTGGGGCGAGTAAACAAAATAGCAACTCGCTTTTAACATATTGGAACTATTTGGGTAGCCATTAGTATTTTTATCATTTATTAGGTAGATTATTTCAAAGGGAATTTGTTTCTGTCTTGTTCCACTGGCCCCAGCAGTGTGTGGTCCCTGTTTCCAAGGTGAGGAAGGTCAGCAGCACAGCTGAGTGATGTGGTAATAAATGAGAGATGAGAAGATGAACTGCCCGGTCCTGCCCACTCACCTCCATCCTTTAGACGCAGATTGACTCTAGGACATGCAAGGGCTGCCAAGTAGTTAACCTGCTGAAAAAAGAGTGCAGCTGCAACGAATGAACTGTCCTTTGGTGAAAACATCTTAATGCTTCCTTAATTACACCCCTGTAGGGTATGCACATCTTAATAGCCAACAGTGTCCACATGGAGATGGCAATTCAAACTTAACTCTTGCAAAGTTGCAGAGAGAAGAGAAAATAACCCTTTTACCTTAGCTCTTGAAAAGTCATAAGGGAGAAGAAATTGAAGTGGATTGAAGAACTGGGGTCTAAAGTGTTTGATGTTATTCTATTGCGTTTCTTTTCCGCCCCCATTGAAATAGTGATGTGCAGTGTAAAATTGTCTCCTTACTCAACAGATTTTCTGTTTGAATGGGAAAGTTTTACAAGTTAGTCCAGCATAGTGGTACCAGAAAATTGCCTTTTGTGAACAATCTTATTCCAGCATAAGCACATCTGCATAAGGAGGCAAATACAACTAGATTTATTAAAATTGTTGATTTTTGGCTGTACTAATATCTATTTCTCCTTCAGGCAAGTCTCAATGTAACTGACCAGACTTTCAGCTGAAATGGACTTTGTAAGGAGAGGGTGATCACTGAAGCTATGTATACTGATTTTTTTTTTCCCCTTTCATATCTCATCATAATTAGTAATCAATATAATCTCCTTTCATGCATTCAAGTATGGGAAAATCGAACGATTTTTGTCTGTTTTTAAATTCTCAAACTACATTGTTTGAAAGTGTTTCAGGTTGCAAATTATTTTTTAAAAATGCTATTACATAAACCTATCAAGATTTTTGCCTTCAAGCCAGTGGGATGTACCAACCTGAGGTACTGATGTATTGACATATTGCCTTCTGACAGCTGGCTACGTGGCTTTTGAGCAGAGAACTGCCTCTTTTCTTGCATCTCTGGCAGTTGCATGTTAGGCCTGATATTTAGGGCTATTGGAGTCTATAATTATGTGCAGCATTAATGATCTCTGCTTTTGTGTTGCTTAAACGACAGTAGGAGTGATTTAACCTGGAAGCAAGAGGACATGAAGTTACTGGAATCTAACAGCAAAGCAGATTTTCTGCTTGGACACTCAGCAGGCTGTTTATTTGGGTCCTGTGTCTTGGGACCTGTGTACTCTTCAGTTTCTCTTGCTTGAGGTGCTGCAGTACTGGCTGGCTCTTTATTTGGTCTTTCGCACGCTGCCTTCAATGACATGGGACCTAGCAGTCCAGATGCCTCGGGGCCTGAGGGTTTGTTGCTGTCTCCCCTCTCTCATTTTTCTGATTTCTCCCTCAGATTCCCAGGTGGACCAGTGAAAAATTGACTTTTTGCTGAAGAAAATGAAAAGCCGAAGGGGGGGGAAGGTGTTTCTGGATCTCTTTTTGGGCACTCTTCCATTTCAAAAATGTTTTCAAGTATTTGCACTTCAGTGCGTTTTGAAATGAAGTATTTCCAAGCATTTGGATGATGTCAAAGTGAAAAGTTTTTAAATGCAAAACACACTTTCAGCCAAAATGACTTGCCAAATTTGGTGTAAAAATAATTGATAGTCTCAGTCACTTTAAGCCTGCACTTTTCAGGAGGACAATACACCTGGTTGAAACGTTGCCCAGCAATGTGCCCCAGTGCCTTCTGCACAGCCTTCTTCAAGGGTCTAACCTGGGACAGAGCGTGGCCTTCCAGGATGCTTGTCAGAGAAGTAAATCTGCAGTCTGGCTAGCTTCAGGCAGCACTGCAAGATCCCATTCCTTTGAGCAAGTCTCTTTATTATAGGTAGATGTCATAGATCGAGCCCTCTTTTTAACCAATTCACTATTTTCCCTCCTTGGTTAAAAACAATATAGGCATATCTCCTGGCCAAGGCAGTAGACTTTTGATCGGAAAAGGCGGAAAAGTGAACTACTACATGAATATTTCTAGGGAGTTTCTTGTAAGATACAAGCTTACTATACACCTTATGTACATAAGTAGCATGTATGGCACAGTAGTCAGCATCTCTGCTAATATCCTCAGAGAATGAAGAAAAAAGTTCTTCAGGAAGAAGTAGTAAAGATCAGTTGAGAGCATAGCAATGAAATTTACAGTCTAGACTCTCTTGGATTTTTGGGGACTGCAACATGGGTCGTGACTTGGCTCACTTCTGTTAAAGATGATGAGAGTAGGTAGGAACAAAGCTTGCATCAGGGTGTAAGTGGCATGCCAGGATACCTGCTGGTAATGCCTCTTGAAGCGTTTCCCAAAGGAAAGCTGTTGGTGTCAAAAGTTTAATTTTTTTTTTTCTGATCTTCAAAAGAAAAACTTTTCAGGTAGGTGCAGTCAGCAAATGATAATCACTGCTGAACTGCAAATTAGATTGGAGCAACTCTGAGTGGGCTTTGTAAATTATATAGCTAAGACAGAGCTGCAGTAAACCCTTTGAATTTAATCTGAATGTTGGCAGTCATCAGTGGATGAAAGATTTCAGGACATCTGAGCTTTAATTCTTTCAGGGTTTTTTGTGGTGTGGTTTTTTTCTTTTTTCTTGGGGAAATGAAAGAGAGGGAAGGAGAGTCTCCCATCTCAACAATGTAAAACATTGGCTATTCAGAACAGTTAATACATTAAAATGAATGTAATATCAACATTGTAATCAAGGCACATAAGCCTCAGAACAGCGCAAGCTCACTTTTTTCCCCTTTTGACTCATTATTTATACAAATCTGCGCTGCCATTCTGCACTGCTTACTACAGAAATACTGTTTTCCCCCGTAGTGCTGGGTTGCATCCTTTTGCATGCTAATGCAATATTCTATTTCTAACTTGACGGTAATAGATTAGGGAACACATGAGGCTATCGTTCTTCTACTAATGTGATTCCAGCCATGCAGAAAACTTGAGGTTTGTCTTAAACAGGCCAGCTTCTGAGCATTCTTCATATAAAATTTAATTTAAATAATTTCTAATTTAAGTGTCTACTTTGTTTTTTACCTTTCAGATTTGATGCACTTTTTTTTCTTTTTCAGAAAAACTTGATTTTTGCTGTTATTGGGGGAGGATGGAAATTAATGCTCTTTGCCTTTGTCAGCTAATTGTTTCAGCCTTTGTCATTCTCTCCTTGAATAGGAGGTGTATTTTAATTATTGTATGAAAGATTTGTCTTCATTAGAATAGGAGAGCTTTGGTGCCTTTTCTGGAAAGGGAATGGAGACTTCTATATTTGGTTTTAGCTCCTCTTCTTTCTCGTGTGTCTGCACAGATGGTGGTGCAGCCCAAAAACCTGACAAAGAAATACATGCACCACACCCCAATTATACTGTCACTCCCCTTGTTTCTGAACAGTGTTGTGGGTGGCATTGTAAAACTCTTCATGTACAGCCTGCTGGGCTCCCTGAGAGCCTAATAGAGAAACTGAGGTGATTTCTTTCACTTTGAAAGCAAGAATAAAGGGGGGAATAAGGCCATCTTAAAGACTTTTAAGAGATAAAGTAGGCTGTTTTAACGATGTAATCAAACCAGGTGTACACAACAACTCTTTAACTACCATAGCGTGGGACATGCATAGGATATTAATAGCACCTCCCTCTGGTCCTTAAGCCCTGCACGTGAAAAGCTGTGTGCCTGATTTTGACCAGGTACCAAAGTATTCACATGAGCAAGTGCCACCTGGTGCTTGCCGCAGGGAAGAGACATGAAAAGGGGGAGTTTTTGGAGGTGCCCCAGGGTGGGAGATGGCCACAGCACAGTGGGTGCCCCACTGATGGGGTGGGATGGGGATGGACTGGGTTGGGCGTGCAGGACATCCCTAGCACTGGGTGCTGCTGGCCCGAGAGATCCCCTGCTGTCCTGCTTCCTCCTGTGGTTGGGGATCTGGATGACCTAGTGGCCCTGTGGCAGCGCAGTGCTGCCGCAGCTGGGGGAGGTAGTCCTAGCGCAGGAGCCACGTCTGCGGTGGTTATTCATTGTTTCTACACTGCCTGGCCCAGAGATGCTGCATCACAGGCTCTGATGGCTTTGGGTTGTTTTGGCAGAATAGGATGGGGAGATACAGTGGGTGCTGTTGATATTTGGGATGGACTGGGGATGTCAAGGGGAGATTAGTCTGTCTGACAAATCTGAATTTTTTGGGCAGAGACTGGGGACTGCGGTTACAAATAAGTCATTTAGGGTCTGGCCCTCTCCCCACTTAATTTTTATTTATAGTTGTTAGAGTCTGCATTTTCATGGTTAACTTTTTTCTTCAAGGATTGCGTATGTTGAGAAAAAAATTATATTTTTAAAGTGTGTATCTGTTTGCTTTGGGCTAATCTCAGGATGAGATACAATAGCTTAGGGAAGTGGGAAATAAGACATTAGTCAAGGCTATCTTTCAGTTCCTTTATATGTTATAAGCAGATTCACTTCACTCGTAAAATATCCTCGTACGCTTGTATTTTAAAGATGATTCTCGCTTTGTCTATTTCTATTATTCACTGTGCTTTGATATCTACGTGTCAAAGAATTCCAGGAAAAAATCACCTTACAGCTGAGAGCAAGTATGGAACATTTTAGCTCAAAAAGAGAATTTTTCATTAAGATATAAATAAATAAGAGTGTGGATTATATTTGAAGCTAGTTCTTATTTATTCAGCATCCACAGTTGTGGTTGTGTTTTACAGAATAATATAAAACTTATCCCTTTGTTTTATAGAACAGTTTCTCTTTGCCTCTGTAGACATCAGCGATCGCAGTGAATAACATTAATTTAATCCTGTCCCTTTTCACATTCATGGGAGCTTTTCCATTGACTATGGTGAAGCCAGAATCTGTCTAGTATGTTTTAACTTGGGTGTCAGACAGAGTTTAAACCTGGGTAAAGCTGTTTCCTGCCAATGCTGTATAGTTTTATTTTTACTTATGTGTGGTTCTCCAGTGTGTAAAGGGATGTTTATCCAGACTTCTAGGTGCCAGCAGGAGCGTTACAGAAACCAGAGCTGTTTGATCTTACCTTTCCCCTCTTTAAGAGGTCTCCTGCCCTATACAAAACATAATGAGGAAGTTTTCCTTCCGTATGTCAAACTCTAGTCCTGGTGGGACTCCATAAAACCCCTCTGGACAAAGCCCTGCCGAGGGTCTGCTCCCTGGCCACCGACCCTGTTCTCCTGGGGAGCGCAGCCCACGGCTTCCCCCATCCTCTCTAAGCTGATGGGGTCTGGCCCAAGCACCCACCCTCAGACCCTGGGTTAGGGTACAGTTGGAATAATTTAAAATAGAGAAATCTGTTTCTGCGCATAGCCAGAAGAGGCAAGATGCTCTAGTGAAGCTGTAGGTCTCTGCGGCATTTTTGGAGCTAGAGAGGAAGAGGGCAGCACTGCTGGTCGTGAACTGGTTTCCAAGTCAAACTGGCATTTTTGGCTGCTATGGCAGAGGGCACTTGTGTCCTTACCGAAACAAAAGGCACACGGTTGTTGGGTGTAGGGATACATATGCACATTTTTAACAGGCGAGCAGACATCAAATCATACAAGTAAGACCCAGCTAGATGACTTATTATTGTAGAGTTTTTTAAAGAGTTAAGGTAGAATGGTACCACAAGACTAAGAAATATGCGAAAAAATACTTTATTTTCTCATATCTATTAGTTCCTTCAATAGGTTTCTTTAATAGTGTGGATTTTTAACATTAGACTTCTAACTGGGGACTTAATTTCTTATACTGCCAAACTGTGATTGTAAAATGGCATTTGAATGCTGTAGTTTTAAAGTGTTGATTAAGTAATCAATAATAAGATTACTTATTGTAATTTGAATTTCAGTACTAGAATTTTTCAGAGTGAGTTTTTTATGCAGTTCCTCTTCCAGGTTACCCATAGCACTGCACTGCCACAGTCAGTCCAGTGGTAATTACTGTTTTTTTCTTTTTTTTCCCCACTTCTAAAACTATCTCTGAGTATGGCCACATTGTCTTTCTGGTCCAAAGAACACTATAAAGAACTACAGCTAAACAACTAACATGCCATGTGGCTCTGTCAACTATTGAGTTTGTCTCTCTTTCACAGGATTTAAAATAGAAAAACACTTTTTTTTTTTGTCTGTTCAATCCTACATAAAGGTGTGCATTTCAGAATTTTCAGTTTGAGTTTTTTATTTTCAGAGCCTGAGTTTTACAGCTTTGCCCCTTGCCACCTGAAAATTTGGAAAGTTAAAAGTGTAACTGGTAGAGAGGAAAGGGGAGAGAAACTAAGCATAATTTTTTCCCTTTTCTAAGGGAAATAAAGCAAATGCCAAGGGTTCTTACCTTTTGTTTCTCACATTTCTGACCACCTTTAACTTTTTGTAACTCTTTCAACCCTGTAGAGATTACACAGTGGAAAAGTTAATTTGATTTTTCTTCTGGATAGCTGGATATCTCCTTCAGTGTTAAAAGGATTTTGAAAAGCCAGAGGGAAAGCTGCACAAGCAAAAGATGTATCTGTGTGTTTGTGAAAATAGAAGGCATCTTTCAGTTGCATTCAATACCCTGGGAAAATGGGAGTAGTATAAAGATGGTATATCTATTTCTAGAACATGCTAGTCTTTGGGAACCAGTTCAAGATGAAAATTTCCTTTTCAAAGAACATAAGTGAAGCCTCTTTAAAACCACCGTGCCAAAAAAAAAGATTTGAATGACCTGTGGAAAAATAGTAGTCTGAATATTGTCTATTTTTGTTGTGATTTGTTCCGTGGTAAAACTCTGACCCACTCAAGTGTGCAACATCTTACTTGCAGCTGCTGCTGTTAGGTAGAAGGGTTACTAGGGCACGTGGTTCTGCATCTAAGACTGACCCAAAAACCTGCTTGATTTTTTTTTTTTTTTTTTTTGCTTCAGCTGCTGCCACAGATTGTTGCAGCTCTTTAGAAAAAGAGGTAAAAGGAATCTACCAGTCCCAGGGCTAACATCTACAGGCTTGACCCATGGCCAGTCAACATGCAACCTAACCAGTCTACGGAGGAATGTGCTTTGCTGCCTGAGCTCCTGGTTACGCAGGCAGCCCTAACTGTCATGTGGACAAAATGAATTTTTGTTGGTGAGGTTTAGTACAGTACTGTGTGCTGCCTGAATGTGCTTGCATGCTTACTAGGGTGCTTCCATAAACTAGCAGGGTTTCAGCATCCTACCAGAACGGCTGCGTTGATTAGAAATCTCAACAGCATATTTCTGTGTTCTAGCGGAGGAATTTAAACTCGAGGCATCTTGGTTACTGAAAGACTTCCAATCTCCAAAACACTAGAGATTTTGAGAATCAAAATAAACTTCCCTGGAGTGCTTACAGGCCTAAGGTCTCATATCTTGTCTCTCAGATGGAGAAGTGGATTGAGGCTTTACTTGAAATGTTAATATCGCAACCGAGAAAGCTGCTATATCATTCAGCCTGACTCCAGAGGGAAAAGACCAATCACTTCAGAGTTAAGATGCATGAGTGAGAAAGTGCACATGGGCCAAGAATGATTGACGTTGAGAGATATTTTTTTTGCTCCATTGGATGATACCTGAGAAGCTCCCTGGGCTTAGAATAAATAAGGGTCACTGAAGAACACTTCTCAAAGCTGCTACTGCCACATAATCTATGGGTATGATAACGAATTTCCATACTCTGGAGAATGGGATGCTGTATTTAAACTGTTTAAACCATGAACTGGTTTATACAACAGCGGCTTCCTTTCAGCTTGCGGCAGTGTAGGATGTCTTCCATGAGATGCGGTGGAAAGAGTAGGCTAAACATTTAGTAGTCTTACGAAAAATGAGACCAGCAGTCCCCTAATCTCCGTCACATAATTTAGGCAATTGAATCTGTCATTCCAGATCCTAATCCGATGGTGCAGTGGGAATCCTGCACCGATACAGCCGTGCATCCAGGGTACGGTCTGGAGAGTCTGGGTTTATTATTGGGTTATGTTCAATAAAACATGTCAGAATGGATTTCTTTTCAGGGGATGATGTATAAGCACTAAGTCTGGGTTTTGTAGCTATTCCATGAAATAGTTGTTTGAAAGTATCTTAAAAAGTTAATGCAGTTAAGATTTCACTCAGTCAGTTTATAGTACCTTGAAAAATAAATGCGGTTTCAATAGAATGACATCTCTCATAAAAGCTGAATCCGTCTTTCTTGAAATTCAGTTTTTGAAATGAGAGCTGACAATTGCTTGGACTGTCAAAAGTATCTTTGCCGGTTTAGTCTGAGGACAGTCACTGTGTGACTTTTCCTTTTTAGGCTGCAGAAGGCAAAATGTCACAGGGAGGGCAGTGTTTCTCTCCTCTATCAGAGCTTGCATTAGCTCTCATTAGGAAACTCTCTTTGTATTCACATCTTGGCTTTGGCAATGCCAGCTATAGGCTGTGTAATGAATCTGTACAGGGGCTACAGGGAGGGGAAGTAGTCTGTAGGGGAAATGAAAGATAATAGTGTTGAAGCTCAGAAGAGTCACCCAGCGCATGAGTATTATCTGTCTGAATGAAATTTCTTTATCTGGTAATTCTATATCTGAATGGTATTTTGGGCTTCAGTCATACTGCTGACGATATAACAGGTTGCTATTCAGACATCAAACGAAAATCAAGCTTATACCTACCTTGCTTTGGTAGACTTGAATCTCTCACTTAAATGAATGCTTACTATTATTCCATAACGTTTCTTCTAAGAATGTCTCTACTTAATTTTTATTTTTAAATTGGAAATAGTCTTATTTACAGGTGTTAATGATCACATAGGATACTCATTTTAGCTACTGCGGTCCCAAGGCTTGATTTTTCTGGTGTGTTATTACAGTAATCTGAATCTCAAAAGGTTGAAACTGAGGCAACATCTAGTTTGTAAGAAAAAGGTAGTATCAAAGTGAAAAGTTGAATCTGCTTGTTTCTCAAGTTCTTCAGTGGTTATTCCAGAAGAATCCCCTATGACTTCCTATAAAGAGTAAGTCTTTGGAAGGTTTTAATGTCAAGCTCTACAAAGTATACGACCTACAGAATACTGTATTCAGTTTCTAGCATAATTTGGTTTCTACATTGCCATTTAGGAATTTATTTTCACTATTGTGTGCCTGTAAAGGACTGAATAAAAAAGCAAAAGCAGGAGAAGACTTTTCATGTTTGTTTAAGCATATATGAAAGCATGAATTAAGGGATTTCTTTAATATTCATGATGTTTGCTTATTCATTGCCAGCACATAAGTATCAAAATACATAGATTCTCTTTCATGCCTGGATTTCTGATCCTGCTGAGAAACTATTGTGCTGCTTGTGCATCAGAGACAAACATGCACATGTGCATCCCATGAGACTAGGAAGAAAGGGTCTGGGCATTTTCTTAGCACTCCTAACGCTGTTAAACCCCCTCACAGCACCATCCTGTAGATGTCGTCAACAGAGGAAATGGCCAGCTTTTTAGCAGCTATTGATGGGAAGACTTCATAGCTTGAAATAACCCCATATTGCATTTGAATTATTTGAAGTAATATTTCTTAGTGTTTTTGTATATTGAACTCTTCAGAAAGAATCTCACTGAGCAAGTATGGGAAAGCATTTCTAAGATGAACGCTGTTGGCCCTTGTCTCACTCGGGTAAAAATGTGGCACCTTGAACTATAGAAGACATCTGAGGTGCTATAGAAGACATCTGAGGTGCTATCACAAAGTTGTGATAAGTATTAGTATTGCTTATGAATTTTAATTATGCTACATTTCTGAAGAACAATCATATTTAGGAGGAGAAGGTGTAATTCCATGCCCAAAGTCTATAGTAAACTTTTGTGGGTTTGATTTAGTTTTGGCGTGTTAGTGCTCTTTAAGTATATCATACAAAGCATATGCTTTGTTTTCTTTTTTCCAAATGCTGGGGTTGCAAGTAATTTGTGCCAGTCTGAAATCAAACATAAACAGTACGCTGGGGTTAGATCTACAGTTCTGTAAGTGGAATGTGGACAGGTTAAGAATAGCAGTATCGAGAGCAATCGCTTTTTGTGTAACATCCTTTGTTTGTTGAGCATTGCGTTACAGTGATATATTCAATATGCTCTTTGCCTGGTATTTGAAGCATGGAACTAGGCACTCGCTGGAAGTGGATTTTCTTTTTTGAGATGACAGCCAATTTACAGTAATTAATGTGATAAGGACAGCAGCTGTAGCAGTCTCTAATTCCTTAATCTTAGAGTAAGAGCTAGAAATGGATTAGTTAGAGATAAATATATCTTATGGCATTTTCTCCTGAGAAAAAGTCCTTTAAAAATATTGTATTCTTGTTGCAGGACTGGCTAACGCAGCGATGAAAGCAATTTTCCTTTGCTGGAGGGAATTATCCATGCTGGACTGAATGGAAAGAATAAATGTTGGCTTATGTTAAAGATGATGAATAAAATTTTGACTCTAGGCGGTGAAAATAGTTTTGTGGACTAATCTGAGGGTGCCTTGGTCCTAGGAAAAAGGGTGTCGATAGGTTCTGTGTAGTGTGGATGAGCTTACTTCAAATGTCAACCAAAGATTAGGAAAATTGAGAACTACATGTTTGGGAGTGATGCTGTTATTAGTGCTTCTGCTGGGGAAGGTTTATTATCCTTCACGATGAGATATTAACACTGGAACAGGAAGCATCGCAAGTGTGCAATGAAATATGTTATTAACTAAATGAATTACTTGGGAATATACACACTGTGGTTATTTAAATGTTTCCAAAGTTTGCAAAGAAATTTTTTCTCTATTAAACAAATCATCACTGAATAACTGAAATTAATTTCTGGAATCTGTTTTATTTAAATGAATTTACTGTGAAAGAAAAGCCTTAAACTGACTATAACTGAGGTGCTTTGTTAGATACATTTGACTTAATCATCTGCAAAACAAATGTATTTATACATCTAATCTGGATGACAAGTTCTTTACATTTTAGGCCTTTGCTGAGACAACCATGAAAGCTGGTGGAAAGCCGTTTCACTGTTTCACCGCTGTGGATGTTGTCCCCTAGAGACTAGCCTGGCATTGTTATGTCTGACAAATGAGATTAGCAAATGAATTTTTGATTGCTGGATAAAGGACTAAAGCAGATCCAAACCAAACATTCAGCAATTCTTGGTGATTTAAAAAGAGGCCGTGATTTTACTAATTGAAAAGAGATTAGATCCTTAAAAGTTCTGTGCAGCCAACCTGTTTTATTATCCTTCCTAGTAAACACAACATTTACTCTGTCACAAAATTGCTAATAATTTAGTGCACGTAGACTTGAGGATAGTAAAGCTTTTTGTTGTTCTGGGTTAACCTTTCTGCCTGATTTAAAGACCATTGTGAAAGAGCTCTGAGGAGAATCCCAACATCTTTCACAGCAAAGGTGAAAGCTTTGCTGGGAGCACTGAAGTTAAAGGCTGCTGCAAGGAGAGAACTGGACAGCTAATTTCTTTGTGAGTTAGGCTTGGAATAAAATAAAGACTATATTGAGCGTGTGTCTGTCAAGCAATTATGGATGCTAGATATAATTTTTTTTTTTAATTAAGTTGTATTTGCACAAACTGAGAGAGCCTTTGAGGAAAATCAGCAAGGTGTGTGGTGCGACACAGGAGCTTCCTGCATATTTTAAACTCGGTTTCCAGTTAGCCCTGTGGGGAGCTTGTCTATGTCCCGCCAGAGATGTGCTAAATCTTTGAGGAAGCCTTATCTTGGCATTCGGAATAATCTCCCGTTCCATCCATTTGCAAGATTTGTGTGCTAGTGTTTAGCAAGCTCCATGTCCCCTGTATACACGCATATGTTTTCAGGCAGGCTGGCTTTTTTTGTTGTGGAGCCAGAGCGGAGAAGACTCTGGGCAGCCTTTGGTTACCAAGAAGCTGGGTGGCTGCTGTCCCGCTCAGGCAGCGGTGCCTCCGTGCCTGCCTGGCGGCTCTGGGAGGAGAGAGCGATGATAGTGCTGCAAATGGGCAGCTCCTCACCACCTCAATTTTGGGAGATCACAGTATACACTTTGCAGCAAGCACTTGTGAAGCCCTATTCTGCCTAGGCAAGATCCGTACCTTGTGTGTGCACATATATCCCCATGCGTTTCCTTGCTGTGTTGTGCCTTTCCTGAGATTTGGCCAGTTTTTTGGATGACATATATCAGCATGTTTATAGCTCAGAAGAAAAATGATTTTTTTATCCCCCCCCCCCCCCCTCCCCCAATTCCTGTTCAATAACAACTTTAACAAAACACTCAGGAAGTAGTGGTGTATTCTCCTCATTGTTGCTGGGCGAGAGCAGCCCAACTATTTCTCGCCTGATGATGTTTACGTGAAAAGTTATGAAGCCGCTGTTCTCACTCATGTGGAGTAATAGTTTCGCAGAAATCAGCTGGACTGTTATTGAAGCAAAATACCACTCAGCATGAGGAGGGCTGGTAAGAGAAGGCGATGTGCAGCTCAAAGCTTTAGCTGGGTCTTATAATAACCTGATTGTTTGTTCTCCACAGCCTAAGTGGAGGCGTCTGCGCTGTGGCAGAACACAGGAGCATCCGTGATTGAAAAATGATGGCATGTGGTGATGTGTATGCCGGCAAGCTCTGAGGACGTATTTGACGTGGTGTGCCTATTCTGTGAAGCAGCAATGAAGCAGTTAAGATAGATGGGAATCATGCAGCTAAAAATCCTGCATGTACTTTGAAAACTCATCCAAGGTACTTACAGACCGTTTTTATTGCTGTCCCTCAGGATTTGTGCACAGTTGCTGGAAAACACAGTGTATGCTGCTGATAGAGATATGTCTCCTTTTTCTGCCATCCAAATGCTGAACAAAGAGGAATGGAAACCAAATGGAAGCAGAGTGCTTTTGCTCATGAACTGAAAAATTTATGGCTATTTGTAAAAATGCAGAAGAACTTGGTCTGCTGCTGAGAAGCAAAGATAAGAAGTAAAACCTGTCACTGGCAGGGTATTTTGGGGTCACCTGCAGTCAGGGTGCGTCATTGCCTGGATGCCCATGTGGTGAGTAGATTCCTGCCTAAACAATAGGCCTGAGTTGCTCCTTTGTAACAAGAGTTTGACTCGGAGCTGGGCATTACTTTGGCCGTTGAAATGATGGAGGGTTCATGGACTCTCTCTGCTGAGTGATAAATAATGAGTCCAGTTTCACTGTGACAGAGCATCTGGGCTTGTGATTTGTAAAACAAATGCTCTATATTTTTGCAGTTGTTTAATTGTGAATACTTATGCAGAAACTCAGAGTTATTTCACTGCGAAAAAGACTTTGCTATATTTGAAACAAATTATCAGCTTCTGAAAACATAGACTTTATTTTCATTTTTAATTCAAGCAAATCTAAACTCTTCAGACTTTTTTTCTGGTTTGTTTTAAACAAGAGACTGTGTTTTAATTCTTTGAATACTGTCCTCGGAAGGTTTTTAAAGACTCCAGCCATTACCTTTGGATCTAAGATGGGGAGTTCGGGTGACACTCCATGCTGGCAGACTTTTCTCTACCCAGGGGTATGCCTCATGCTGGCTGTTAATATAAGGATATTATGGTTTTTCTTGACTGTTCTGGAAGAACAGTCATAGTCGTTATTTGCAGAACATATCAAAGAACGGTCATTTGTAGTGCTCCATAACTTGTAGGTAACTAATTGCAACATAAGGTGGTCCTAGATCTTGTCTGGCAGTTACCTGTAGTTACAAGGAGAGAGTCCAATGTGCACATGTGGGTTTGTTTTTTGCATTTTTCTTTTTTTTTTGGTGTTCATATACTGGACTGAATCCATCCAGCTATGTTGTAACCAAAACTGCACTCATAGTATTGCAGGACATTGTAATTCTAAGATTAATATATTATTATTGGATGCCTTTTAAATTTGTGTAATGCCTTTTATAATCAAGTACACATAGTGCTCTTGTAGCTGTAGTTGTCTGAAAAATCAGAGAAGCTTTCAGGATGCATTTTTTTTTTTCCTGTTTTGACAGAAGCAATCAAAGTATCTAAAAAGCACATTGCAATAATCTTGAATGTTAGTAGAAATCTGATTGTGTGGACTCCAAGAACGATCATTTTGTATTGAGCAATACTTGCTGCATCACTAGATAAATACTGCTTGGTTATCTGCTACTCTTTTTCAAAAATGTAAGAACATCTTTTAAGTCTCCTTGAGACAGGCCAGGAGAAGCTGGCTGGAGGGACATGAATTAATGTTAATGGAGGCCCTTTTAATGTTAACATCCCTCTTACCACGTCAGCAATGGCATAAGGCCTACCTGGGAAGTTTATAATGGTAGGCTAAAGTACTGTTTTCTGTTGCCGTTATGATCTGGTTCCACTAAGTGGGCAGGACTGTTTTAGGCCTCCTTATGGTGTTTGAGTTACAGCCACAGCTACAGTGTTCTGGACTGTGCGGGAATCTTTCATCGCCGCCTTTCTCTACATCCATTTGCAGTTTCACCATTGCAATGAAAGGGACTGACGAACACAGAGAAAATGAGAGAGGCCATTGTACTAGAACATGTTGCTATTCACAAAATATATTGGACAATAAAATCAGTTACTTGTTTTCATTACAAAGAGTCTATGGTTAATATTGTATGAATTAGACCATTCTTTTAACAATGACTCTAATGAGGATGATGTACTGAAAACCTTAGTTTGTTCATCTAACAGCATCAATATTGAAAGTTTATATCCTCCTCTTAATAGCTCTTTTGCTAAACAGAAGTTTGCATTTGAAGCACAAAGATTTCTTTAGTTTCAACATGCTAATTAGAAATGATACATCAGCGTGTGTTTTACAGACACTGTATACCTGGGTGGAGCGGAGCTACTTGCAATGTAGCTTGAGTTACCTTAGTAACGTAGCATTTCCAGATTATGGTGTATGTTACAATTATTTTCCTAAATTAAGTATTTCAAAGTTGGACTTTTGGGGGGAACGATGAAGTTTTGCAGAAAGACAACTGAATTATTCTGTTTTCAAGAGGCCTAACTTTAAAATGGTGCTTATTTTTCAACAGATGGCCATGAAGAAAATCAGGTTCCCAAGTGAGAAGAGTTAAGAAACAAACAAAAATACCGGGGTGGTGTGTGTATAGGATACAAGTGGTTATAGTCACTAAGAGCATGGTGTTGGGCTAGTGTTTGGAGATTATTGTTTTGGGCATATCGTCCTTTGCTTTGTTTTTGTGATGTGATGGAGTACATCTCATGCAGGAAAAGGCATCCAAAGGTTTTTTGGATTGTTTGGGTTGCTGCTTTCCATATGGATAGACCGGATGGGATTTTCTTTATTTTAACTGAATTTCATCAGTTAAGTATTTACTGTTTGGTGACTGATGTGTCTACCAGCAGTGTTTATGTTTGTTCAGTTTTAACTTTTCTTTCCACTGCAATTGGTGGTCCAAGTAAGGAAAAGGTATTATCGCATATCAGAATTTATCATACTGATGGTTACATATTTAAAATTAAATGCTCTATATAGTTTTTTAGACGTAGGTAGATATATAGGTTTCTGATAAGAAGCAGGATAAATGTGTGTTCTGCTGAAAAGTTAAATGCATGAGACTGCACTTTCTTTTTTTGGAAAAATAACACAATACCTTAATTCTCCGTTCCAGAAGAGCCTTCAGATCTGTCCTCTCTGCTCCAGTTACTCAGGATGCAGGCCATGCCCAGTTATTATGGGGAGCTCTAACCACCAACAAAACCTTTATCTAAACCTCCATATGGCACATCACTGGAGTACCTAGACGTGCACTTTTGTCTTTGGTCGTTTCGTACAGAAAATACAATTAGACTTGGCTGTCAAACAGATGAAATCTGTCATATTCCTCCTGTAGGAGCTGAACTTGGTCCAGCCCAATAAATACAAAAAAAACTCACCCATAAAATTGCAAGCAGAGCCTGCGATTTCAGTGCACGTGGGCTAAGATTCTGTGGGGTCTGGCAGGCGTCACTTTCTGGCTGAACAGCCTGTTTCTGTGATCAGCACCATTTCCCTGCTCCACCATGCTAAAACCCGTTGCACTAAAGCAGCAGATGGCTTTGCCACACCTTCCCTAAAAGGGCGGTTTCCTGCAGAAAAATTGAACTCTCTAGCTTTCTGAGGAAGAACCTTAAGAATCAAGATGTGTTCAAACGGCTTTACTAGAATAACTTTCCAAAGTGGTTCCTTCTTGTATCTTCATAGTTTCAATGTGCCGTGCTTGTTGTATACATGTCAAAGAGGAGGAAAAAAAAGTACAACTCAATCAGAAGTTTCATAATGTTCTGTTTTCCTGTTCCTGAGATATCGGGGAACAGCCCATATTTCACAGACCTGTTTGTTGTTTGTAATGGTTGAAATCTTCTAGTTGACACTAGGCAGGCTTATTGCCCTCAGGCAAGGAGTCACAGTTAACCATGTGCCAGGAGCTCTGTGTTAGGTGATGTGGGGTGTTTGGGCAGTGTGGAGTTGTGCAGGTTCCTGGTTGCTAAGGCCCATTCTTCAGGGATGAGGGCAACAGATGCCCTTTACAGACAGAAAAGCTGGGGGGAAAAAAGCAATTTTGCAGAATAATTATCGCCAGTGGTGTAACAGACAGTATATCATTCTCTTCTTTCAGATGATTTCTGACAAAATGCCTTTACGTGTGCATGTGACAATTTTATTTTCAAAAGGGTGCAGCCCTTTGTCACTGCATTTCTCGGGGCAGAAGCTTCTGCATTAGAGTGTCTGCCAAGGGGTTTTGAGAGATTGCCTATATTTTCTTGATGCAGCGTTGTATTTCATACTGTAAACCAAACAAGTAGGTGGAATTAACTGCTCTTCACTTGTATCATGGCTATATGTCATCTCACTTGATTATCGCTTGTGTGGATGAAATCCATTTTATAAAGTTGTCCTTTAGGACAACATATGTCAACATAACATTAAATGCTCTTATCTTGTCCTGTCCTATACAAATACTGTATGACAGTTAGCAACTACTTGAGTTTACTGGTCTCTGTCTTCTGCTTCCATCTCTCCAGTTGTTCTGCTATTGCAAATAATTCAGTACATGTGCTGGCTGGTCCCTGCACTTTCATAACTGTGTGCAGTTCACTTAATTAATTACATGGAGTCCTGACTCTGGCTGAAAGAATGGCAGTCTTTGCTAATTCACTCATATCACATAAGGAGGTATTTGCTCTACGTCCATCGCACACACTTGACACTCCTCCTCATTTTGCACTATGGCTGCCAGAGCCAACCAAATCCACGTTACACCACCGCAGTGACGTGTGAGCTCTTGGTCATTGTAGGAAGGTGTGTGCTAATGACCTGTGTTTAACAGGCTTGGGACCATGTTAATTGCTGCCTGCTGGTGATCGCAAGGTTGTGTTTGTGCCTTCATTGGGTGAGAAGGATCTTCAGGAGGTGGTAAGCGGCAGACCTTTGCATGGTCTTGGAAGAGCTTGTTCGTAGTGCTACTGGCCCCTGCCTCAGGTTTATCTTGTTCTTTGCATCCTGGTCACTTGAATGGTCAGCTGCCTGTATTTTTAACTCTAGCGAACTATCTGGGAAGATTTGTTATTAAATAAATGCTTTTTAGAGGCTTTCCCAAGCACCAGCTTTGCAGCTTGTTTTTAAGTGAGTAAGTGCCTGGACTGTAGGAAATAGCTGCTACTATTAAAGTTGAAGGGGGAAAGCTGGCAATGGACTGGATGGATGTAAAGTTGTCACCACTGTCCTACTTCTAGGTAGCAAGGACAAAAGTGTCCTGGAAAGGTTGTAGAAGGTGAGGCATGACTTCTATGTGTAGGTGGTATGTCTACTCTGTGGAAATAAAGCTCCATTTTTCAGGTGCTATTAATCTTTCCCTAAAATCATATTGAACAATAAGAATGAGGGGAAAAAACCCCTACATTTTGGAGAGCTGCTTGCATCTCAATTGCATTTTCTAGCATTGTGTTCTTATCGCCCGGTGTTCATGCTCGTGACAGTACAGTCTTTACTTACGATCATCATCTTCATTTGTAATGTTTCTCTTTGCTATGAGACATGTCACTTTGACAGGAGACCATTCAGGACCTTAATATTGCATCAAGTAGTCTAAGATTAATCTAGAAAGGTATCTAGAATTAATTTAAGTGCGATACATCTCAGATACTAACATGGTAAAGGATACTCTGAGGTGGCGATACGTGCAGGTGTAGCTAATTCACAGGCTTTGGCTTGTACTTTTTTCAGCTTACAAGAGAGTGTACTGAAACTGAAAGGAAGCTTCCGACATCTATTCAAAATTTTTGCTGCTATACAGCTTCAGCAAAACTGAGGGGGTGAGAGAAGAGTTCAACAGCAGATTGAATACAGGGTAAACATAAGTGTAGGACTGTGATTGACTATCTACGGCACTGAGTCCTGTACCAAGAATCTTAAGCAGCAACATAGTAAACAAAAATGTTCCGAGAAGTATTTCTCTGATAAGCTGATGAGTGTGCTTTGCATTTTGCTTTGAAGACTAGTTTCTGTGTGGTGGTGGTGTGTGTTTGGTTTTTTTCCCCCCTTCCTCCTTTGGTGTGGTGGTGTGTGTTTTTTTTTTTTCTTCATTTGTTTGTGTTTTTTTTGTTTGTTTTAAAGCTGTAAATTGGGTCTTTTGACTTGCAGTGAAACTGAGCTGATGGCTTCTCCCCCATCAGGAAGACACTGCAAAAAAATTGCTCTCCTGTGCCTTTCTTGCTGCTGGAAACTTTTTTAAAGATTAGTAGTCTATAGTGCCATTTCAAGATTCAGACATTCATTCCATGCACCATTACCCATGGAAGAAGGAAAAATAGACTATTATAACTGTAAGTGCAATACTCTAAGCTAATGGACAGTATAAGAGATGTGTACTTTGCACATACACGCTATTCGTTTAGAGAGAGTGCATGACTTTGACATGCCTTCCTCTAATGGAAAAGCAGTTAATAGCATGGAATATTCTCACATAGAAGAGACACAATTGCCACCCACCTATCTTATGTGGGAAGAACAGATTGAATAAGGTTTGTGAAAGAGAACTACCTCTAGGCTCAGTAAAGAGACACTTTGACACTAGAGTCCTAGTAGTAAAGTACAGTAGAACCATTTGCTTTTTATTGCTGAACAATTAAGATGGAAAGTGTGTGAATAAAATGGAATGTCCTTGCAGAACAGCAGCAAGAAAGCATCTCCTGTGTGATAATCATAAGGGTGAAGTGGTACTCTTGTGATCTTTCTGCTGTAGTCTCCCTTGCTTTTACACAGTGGTTTTTAAGGCAGTAGCATGAACTTTGTATGTGCATGCATGCATACATACTTCTAATATATATATAAAAATTTTGTAGTGCTGTATGTTCAGATATTTTTTTTTCTTGTTTGAAATGGACTAAAAACAGGGTCAACTGATGAATGACTTGTATTTGGCTACATTCATATCAATGTTCCATGATATTTGTTTTCACATCATTAGTCTTTCTTCCCAAAGCTATTTTTATGGTTTTTCTTCCTAATTCACGTGAAAGCCATCCGGTTCCAACTGTTCATATACCATTTCTAGTTTACAAAGATCCAGCCCCACATGGACTGTTTTCCCTCTGTCTCAGGTTACAAATGAAGCTAATCTTTCTAAGCCTTGCTTATCAAGTGGCTGCTTTCAACTAACACAGTATGTGCCAGGACACTAAAACTAAGAATTTCAGGCTTTAAATGATTGGGACCTGCCTGCAAACTTTTTCAGTCTTTGACTATAGTGTTTCTTTTCCTTGCTGATCTGCCTATTGACAACCACAAATTGCGCATGTCTTGTCTCTTTCTAAAGATATTGGAACCAAATTCTGTTGTCTCCCTGTTGCCTGTAAAAGGCTGTCCCTATAGACATTCACTCCGGTTTGGCTTGGGTCCAAAAGGTATAAATAACTATATCCTCCTTGCAGAAGGGAGATATCAAGGAGACCAGATGCACAGCTTTCATGTGAGCTTCTTAACCCACAAATTCTTTGTAGTTCCCTTCCTAGGGCAACCTATAGATATAATCGTATACCCTTAATTTCCAAAACTTTGTCTTGACCAGACCTAGTGACTGAAAAACTTAAAAAAACCATTGAGTCACAATAACCCTTCTGAAATTAAATAGTGACCTTTGAAAAGGCTTAAGTGATTTTGGTGTTTGAATTTTCATTTTCTTTCAAAAGACGCTTTATGCACTACTCAGAAAATTCTCCTTGGTCTATTTATCAGCTTTTCGTTTTCCTTTAATGTTCACAGTCTGCCTAAATCTGTGTCTTTCTCCCAGTCATCCTAATTTACTGCAATCCCTTTCTCAGTCTTTTAAGGTACCTTGGTCCTCAGTTAATTTCCTCCCAAATTGTAAATCCCTTGGTTCCTCAGTGCCATTTCCTTCCTAAAAGACTTCAGTTCTTGGGTTCCTCTCCTTGTCCTGGCATCTTTGAATGCCTCGGTTATTTCTCCAACAAATCCTTTACTGCCTTGTGATGATGTATCTGTAACATACAGATGTCTTAGCATTTCTCTAGCTTTCTCTGTTTTTTTTCTGACTACTTTTGCATGGTCTTGTCTGTCTTTGAGTCAGCGGGCTGCCAAATCTGCAGCTTTCTTAATGCTAGGCACATTTCAGATCTCTGTTAGTGTAAGAAGAGCAGTTGACTCTACTCAGATTGCCATGCCACGCTGAGATCTTGATAGTTTTTAGCATAAGCAATGTGGAGATGGGGACTGACTTGTGTAAAGGAGGGTTGGTTTTAGTCCAGTGCACATATAAGAGGAGGACCTAGCTCATCTCTCCGTTGGTTGCAGGCAGTGGCTCAATAAACATGATTAATAATGATAGTTTATCATACAAAATCAAATAGCTTTTCTTTTCCAACACGATATGAAAAACTGTCTGACTTCTGAAGTTTATCACTGTATTTAATTGATAAGCGTGGTAGGAATACTGATAATAAAACAGCAGGCTGTAGCCTCTGAGGTCCCTGTGAATTACATTAATGAATTATGTAACATGAATTATGTTCTCTTTTTAAATTTGTTATACATTATAACTCCAACTATATTTGGAATTGAAAAACACTCACACACAAAAAAACCAACCCCAAACCAACAAAACCCTCGTATGTATAGAATTAGTTGTCTGGGTTTTTTTTCCTAAAGTGCATAAAATTTTGTTTCATTTTTCTTCCTTTGAAATCAGTTGAAAAATTCCTATTGACTGGGATAGGAGCAAAGGTTCTTCTGGCACTGAATGCATTTGAGAACTCCATTACTCATGTCTCTCGTTTGAGTGTTAAAGGAAAAGTCAAGGAATGCTAAGAGCTGAGGATGCGGTTTGTGTCATCTTCATTTGATGTGGAAGGGGCTTTCTTTTAAGTGGATGGAAAATTAAATATATCTTTGTGATATTAGGTTTACTGCAAATCATAAGGTTATTAATTAAATGGCCAAGGCTTATTAATGATGTGTGCACAGAGAATTACAGCTTCATCAGGTTGTTCCATTCTGGGTCTGAATGGTAATACATCCTCACTTTGAGATAGATATTGCCAGCGTAAGCCTGGTTATGCTGGAAAACTTGAAAGTGTTATGATTTCTATAGGCTTAATTGTCCTCATAGGGTTATTTTGCTACAGCTGAAGCAAGGACAGATTGTATTGTTAGAAGGGCTTTTGTGGAAGGCGAGGAGAGGGAAGCTTTGTGGCATGGCTAATTTGAGCGTTGACCTTTCATTTCTGGAGACATCAAAATATGAGGACTAGAACACAGGGAACAGTCCGACTATGATAAAACTAGTTTAAAAAGTTCTCAGCTTATGGCATGCATGTGTGCCAGATCAAGCAGTAGAGTCAATGTACCTTCAAATTCACTGCAACTTTTAAAACATGGACTTTCCATTCGTCCTCCAGCTGCTGCTGCTGTAATCCTTGTTTCTGCTTATCAGTTGTTTCCTCCAGCTGCAGCAGGTCTCCCTTCTCATTCCTGCTCAGCCAGGAGGTTTGGGCAATTGCTCACACATATGGTCATCTTTGATCAGAAGTGTTGCTTGGTACATTTACCCTGACCCGCCTCTGCCCGGGGGATGTACCGCAGCACTGAATTAGAGACATGGATGTTTTCCCAGATACCCCAGTGTGTGATGCATTTCTCTTCCATCCCACCTGGGTCACCCACAAAGGTCTTAGCAGAGTAGTAGTTGTCTGCTGTAGTGTGTTGCCTGTAGCTGCTCCTAGACAGTCAAGGGTGAGATGATCTAGTCTAAGTCCTGTGTCTAGGACTACCGAATACTGGCTCACCTAAATGCCTGCTCCCAAAGGAACGCAATGTTATTGTACTTAATAAAAAACCCAAGACCCCCAATAGTTAAAATAAGTTCCTGCACTTAAAAAAAGGAAAAAGAAAAAAAGCCAGTCTCTGCCAGTTGCTTTACCTTTCATAGAATCAGTCCAGCCCCCAGCCCTTTGTGGTGCTCCCTGGCACAGTTTTGCTAACAAACCTTTGGCTTTTGTAGATTTGAGGCAAGTGGTATCTTTCTACTTTCTCAGTCTCTGGCAAATTACTTAGTGGGGGTAGTGGGGGAGGGAAGCAACATTCTTGCTCTAGACCAGGCAATTGCCAATGCAAGTCAGAAATCAGCTTGTTAAGCAATAATACATGAGAGATGGAGAGATAATTTCAATAAGAGAAGTGAAAGAATGAATACTACTCAAATTCATTTGAGAAATACATCTACAAAATACCATTAAGCACAATTCCCTTTGCTTAATATAAATACAACTCTGCCTAAGCCTTTAACAAGTCCGTAGCCATGGCATTTAATTGCCAGCTGCCTTTAAACCTTGAGCAGGTCAGCAGAGACACAATGCTATCAGGGATAATTTGTCATTTATGTATTTCCATGGAGTGATATATAATGTCTTGCTGAGAAGGGTCCTTGTGGGTGTCAAATACTGCTGCTGCCTGTAATGGAAATAAAGAAAAAAAATAAAAGGCTGGCAAATAGATGTTTCTGTAAATGTAACTTTTAGTTTGCAAGTAACCTTGAGGCTAAAAGATAATTCCACCTCTGCTGGGGGGCAGTAATGAGGTGGCAGGTGAACAATTCAACCTCTGTTATTTATTGATTGAAAACAACTCCCAGCATGTGTGCTGCTTCTGAAATTTATTGAAGCCAATTGAACATACAGTGTGTGTGATATACACAGACTTGCTCTCTTCTTCCCTTTCCTCATTTCAATTTTTAAGTGCTTCCTAGAGACAGATATAGAACCAGTCATCACGTCTGGCATGTGGTGTGCATTTAGGGCTGGAGCCAAAACCTCTTGAAGTCATTGGTTGCCTTTCAATTGACTTCAACTGGCTTTTGCTCAAGCCTTTAAGACAAAAAAAAAGTGAGTTCTATATATGGTTCTGTCTAAAAGACCTGATACAAACCCAAACCTTGCTCTTAAACTTTTAAAATAAGTGCTGATAGGATAGGTGGGGAGAGAGGGGAAAAAAAAGGAATAAAGTTGTGGATAGTTTTGGTACCAAGTCACAGATATTTCTTTTTTCTTTTTTAACAGAATGGTAGAGGTTAGAAGGCACTTCTGGAGATCATCTAGTTCAGCCCCCCTGCCAAAGCAGGTTCACCTAGAGCAGGTTGCACAGGATGGCGTCCAGGTGGGTTTTGAATGTCTCCAGAGAAGGAGACTCCACAACCTCTCTGGGCAGCCTGTGCCAGTGCTCTGCCACCCTCAAAGGAAAGTTCCTGCTCATTTTGAGATGGAACTTCCTGTGTCCCAGTTGTGCCCGTTGCCCCTTGTCCTGTCACTGGGCACCACTGAAAAGAGTCTGGCCCCATCCTCTTGACACCCACCCTTTAGATATTTGTAAGGATCGATGAGATCCCCGCTCAGTCTTTTCTCCAGGCTAAACAGAGCCATGTCTCTCAGCCTTTCCTTGTAAAAGAGGTGCTCCAGTCCCTTGATCGTCTTTGTAGCCCTCTGCTGGACTCTCTCCAGTAGTTCCTTGTCTTCCTTGAACTGTGGAGCCCAGAACTGGACACAGTACTCCTGATGTGGCCTCACTAAGGCAGAGTAGAGGGCGAGGATGACCTCCCTCAATCTGCTGGCCGCACTATTTTTAATGCACTCCAGGAGACCATTGGCCTTTTTGGCCACCAGGGCACATTGGTGGCTCATGGTCAACTTGTTGTCCACCAGGACTCCCAGGTCCTTCTCTGCAGAGTTGTTTTCCAGCAGGTCAATCCCTAACCTGTACCAGTGTATAGGGTTGTTCCTCCCTAGCTGCAGGACCTTACACTTGCCCTTGTTGAACTTCATTATGTTGCTGTCTCCCAACTCTCCAGCCTGTCTGGGACTCGCTGAATGGCAACACAGCCTTGTGATGCATCAGCCACTCCTCCGGATTTTGTGTCCTCAGCAAACTTGCTGAGGGTATGTTCTGTCCCCTTCTCTAGGTGATAATGAATACGTTGAACAAACAGTCTGTTTCTTTATGTGGCTACCTGAATCTCAGGCTACACAGACAATCTACAGCTACACAGACTTGGAGAGTTGTGAACAGAGCCATGGTTTGTTTCTCTGTGCTTGCACTTCCCTATCCCCCAACCTGGCGGGAGGGAGGGGTCCAGGGGTTGTGTTTGTCCCTGCACTCCTCTTAGGTGGGGCGGACATGTGCCAGATATGTAGAGTTAGAGATGTTCAACCCACGTGGGTAAATCGGGGAGGGCTTCTTCTCAAATGTTGTATATTTATCATGCGTGTATTGATTCTGCTGATACTACCAGTTGCCACAAACTCTGTGCTGCATGTAATGGAAATCTCTCACATCTGAGCCAATTACTTTGGTCATAGGCAATTTGTTCTACAGAGGAGGGTGCTTTTAAGGGATTTAGATAAATAATCATCTTTCCATTATAAGAAACTCCTGCCTGTCGTGAAACAACACTCGCTAATTGAAACTCCTAATGTCTTTCCCTGGGTAATAAGGGTGACAATACTTTTTTAATTTTTTTCTTAATATATCTTCCCTCAGTCTAAAGTTGTTTTTTTCCTCAAGATAAGGGGAAGGACTTTGAAAAAAAGATGGGCTCTTTTCTCTTTTAATTAAAAAAAAAAAAAAGATTTTTGAGTGCTGTTCTAAACACGTGGCTCTTAAACTGGATTTTATTCAGATAGCACTTGCTCCAAGAGCCCTGCTTAGGTTCCCCCTCTGCCCGTTTCCAGCCACAGGCTTGCAGTCTAGGGTGGTGGTTCCAAGGCCCTGAGGAGGGCTGATGTGGTCCCCACTGAAATGCCACCACGAGTTGCCTGGAGGGTCTGACTGAGAATGAGCACGGGTTCCGGGCACGGCTCTGGGCAGCTGGGGCTGTGACAACAGCCTCTGAAGGGTGAAAAGGTGGAAAGGCAGAGGAGTGTAACGCTCCGCAGCAGTGCCAGCTGCAGCAGCAGGGAGTGCAGGGCTCCTGTGAGCATCATGAAACGGTGATACAATTTAGGGATACTGTTTTACATGAGATACTTAAGCTGTTGCACCCCCAAATGTGGTATAGAATATTTTCTTTTATGCTCTCAGGGGACAGAGAAGCTCACGTAGTGCAGGACGGGCTTTCCTTCTAATCTGTTTTTCTGTTACTATAACATTCTAACTTCTCTGTGCTGGCCTTCTGCCTCTGGGTTAGTGTTTCTCTTCTTCCAGAGACAGCCTGTGCTGTTTGTCTCAAACTCTGGTGTCATACGCTCAGCTCAAGCCAGGATGAGGATCTGCTAAACCATTTTTGTTCCAAGGCCAGCAGATTTGGGCTGGCCTCATGTTACTAAAGATCAACAGGCATTCAGTATAAGACATGCTATTTTTTTTTCCCCTTTCTATTACATTCATGAAGAATACGCTTTATTCTTAAAGACGAAAAAGTAATGCCCCCACCGCCCCCCTGTTTGGCTTTGGCAACTCACAAGAGATGACTGAATGATTTCTTTCTCTTATTCTTAATGGGATTGACACTACATCATCTACTTATTGTTCAGATAGATTCAAGAAATTTATCTCTTCCTGCATCTCTGTGACAGAAAGGATGTGCTGTGCTGATTTTGTACTTGGCAGGTTGTACAGGACATAAGGCTTTTGCATTGCATTATTGCTGCTGGCAGAGCAGAGCCAAAAAGATGGATGATTTGTTTGTAGTATTGCCTCCTATTCATTTTGCGCTCTCTCACCCAGCCCCATTTTCTTCCCTGTGCCCATCCTTACAGACCTGCTTCAGCTTAAGCATCTCCCCTGGTAGAATAAAATTAAAGTGTTCCAAACAACTTTCCTTAGAGTTTCCAAATAGGCTACACTAATTATAAAAAACACTGTGTATTTCTGATCAAAAGGCTGTGCTTGTGCATTCGTAGGATTTTATCAGGGACAGGATGAGGTGGTGCGTTTCTAAGCCAGGGTGTTTGGTTTTGTTTTGTTTCTCCAGCAGGAAATGCCTGGGCAAAAAGGATCCCCTTTGCTGCTGTGTGTCACATTGGTCCTATTGGGGCCGTGCTGTGTTTTGCTGTTCACAACCCTGCCTGGCTTCTGACTGTGCACGTTGCTGTAATTTACGGACAGTAGAAACGCTGAATCTTGAAACCCTGGCAATACAAAGCTTTATGCTGTATCACACACACTGATCCCACATCATTTCAGGCTGCCACCTCTGCTCTTTTATATTGTCTTTCTCATTCTGTGTTTGTCACGCCTTGCAAAGGCAAACTGTCACCTGCCCCAGCCACCACTGGCTTACCAAGGCTTTGAGAAGGAAAGAGAAATTTGTTGAGAGTTAACTCCACTTCATTACCTCCTACCACATTCATCACTTTTAATCATTCTGAGGGTGTCTAATTGTCCTTGTATTGTGCTATTTTAGTCCTTGGTAACTTCTCCATGGTGGTCCTTCTCCATGCTTACCAACAGTATTTCTGGAGGTACCAGTTGTCTGCTATTGCTGCTCTGCTGCAAGAGACGGACATCTGGATAAATGTGAACCATCAGTGCAAAGCCGTTGTCACGGTCTCTTCTGTCTCCATGCTTTTATCTGGCTGCAGTACGTGCTTACCACGTGAGCTGTGGCCCCAGTGCTGCTCCCAGGCTGTGGGACCCAACTGTGCTTGGCCTAAAGCCCTGGGGGGGGACCTTACTGCAGTCTTCCACTACCTGATGGGGGGGTTATATGCAAGAGGGGGCCCAGCGCGCTCTCTCTGGGTGCAGAGTGAAAAGACAAGAAGTAGTGGTTGCACGCTGAAGCAAGAGAGGTTATGACCAGACACAAGGAAGAAATCCTCACCCCTGCCAAGGTGGCTCAGCAGTGGCATGGGTTGGTCTGGAAGCCTGGGCAACTGCCATCCTTGGCTTATCATCGTGCTGAATGATCAGACCTGCTCATGGCAGGGCTGGGACTGTGGACACCTGGCCATGCCTTCCAGCCCCAGTGGTCCTGGAATCTTCTGATCCCATTAGCTATTGGTTGTATAGATCTGCAGTTTCATCCACTTCCTCGTCGTAAATACCCTCTGAAAGAGTTATCCTTGTGTTTTCCTAGTCGTGTATTGCACTGGTGCCTGTACGCTCCTGAAATTTCTAGATGTTTCCAGAAAACTGTGGTGCAACTGTTGATTTTGGTGCTTTGGGCATTTTGCATCTTAAACAGCTGTGGGGGTATTCATTTGCGTAAGGGTCACCTGTACCACGCTGCTAAGGAAGAGGAAACTCTGTACTGATAGATGTCTTGCTACTCAGTTGCTGTATCATCCTCCAGATGATTTAGGTTTTCTAACTATAGATTCCCTAGGTCTTCACCTATCTGTACTTTGTATTCTGAGGAACTCGCCAAAGCATCAGCTGCGGGACCACAAGGTGCAACTTAATGGGTTCTTGGAAAGCTCGATGTGTCTCCTAGAAGAGGTGTTTTTAAAGAGTAGCCACAGCTTTATGTTTGAAATAAGGGCTTTTCACATAGATATTGCTTCTCTGGATGGCTAAGGGTACTATTGAAACTTTGTATGGAAAAGTGGCATTTATTTAATTAAAAAAAAAAGTGCTCATATTAAAAAGGCCGGCAAAATTACTGCTAATATCTTATGTGAAATGAAGAGCCACAAAGAGAACTGGATGAGGCCCAGGGACAGCCCGCAACACTTCAGAATCCATTAATGCAGACAGGGTTACAAGATTGGACCATAATTATCTAGCATAATACCAATTTAAATAAACAAGCATTTCTTTTGACTGGATTATTCCTGTTGGAAGCAGTTTATAATTTTACAAATACTAGAGCTTTCTGAAGAAAACCACTGCAAAACTCTCAGTGAAGGGAATAGGTAAATTGGCTTTAAAATTCCACCATCTGGAGACAATCTGGAAAATTGGTCTTTAAAACAGATAATAATAATTAAAAAAGCTGTCATCTATTTTTCAACTCCAACTGTTGTTCTCAGTGGAGTCTAGGTTGGAATACGGCAAATACTTTAATTGAATTCTTGTCCCGCTACACTAAGTATGATACCCTTGGTGTATGTTCGTGATTTGTGGTTTTACAACAAGCAAATTTAGCCACACAGTATTTCTTTTAAGGTTTTATAGCTAACAGAAATGCCTGAAATGGGACAAGAGAGAGATAAAAAAATTGCACTAAGCAAAAAAAAAAAGGGGGGGGGGGGGGGAATGTGATGAGGAAAAAATGGTGTCCGAACTTCAGTGTTACGGTTATAAAAGGATACTCACAGACCCATCAACTTTGTCCCATTGCTCAAAGCTGCGGGTAAAATATATTCCTGTAATGTTAATTAAAATCTCTGTATTAAAGTTGATTGCATGTATTTCTAGATCATAGTTGGTTTTAGCAGCTAAAAAGTATGCAGATATACAGGATGAAATATCTAGTCTATGATGTGAGGGGTAAGTGACTGGATGGCATAAGGGAGGCAAATTATGGTGTAGCAAACCCTTAAAGCTTGGCAAATTGGTATCTGAATTAAAATTTAGCAGAAACTTTGGGTTCTTCAATAGATAATCAATAATCATGACACATCCTGCTGTTCTTTCTGTTTGTCTTCCAGGTCCGCTTATTTAATGGTTTTCTTTGAGAGATCACCTTGGCACATTGCAGAGGCTGTATAAGTATTAATAAGCATTTTTCTCAGTTTTTGAAGACTGGAAAATGGAGCTGTAAAGTGCAGAGCAATTAACCCCAGGTCACCAGGTAGTGAAGTGATTGGAAGGGGACTGCTCCCAGCACTGCGCTCAGCCCCCCTGGCATGCTGCTGGGTGGAGGAAGGTCTCTACTCCTCTTCCAGAGCCAGGTGAGCTGGGGGCACTTCCCAGGCTTCTCGTTTGCCCTGCTTGGCATTTAAATTTGGCAGTAAATATATGAATCATAAAATGATTATGCTGGGCTCAACCTGTAAATCTGGCCTCGGGTTTGTTTCTAGGGCATCTGCTTCAGGGAAGCTCAGCTCACCCCTTAGGATGTCTGTGCCGTGACACAGCAACCTTGTGTCGTGATGTTTGACCTCTGAGGCTTCCCGCCTGCCTCTCTAGTCCCTGTATCTGAAAACCCGTGTGTTTGAAAAGGATTGAATGCTTTTGCTGGGAATGGCAAAACCAGCCTAGGTGCACTTAATTCAAAACATTAGGGAGCTGGGCTTGCTCGCTGCTGCAGCTTTCTTTGGCAAAATAAAGAGGGCCATATTCCCATCTGTCATAACCTGGCGTGTTTCTGTTGAAGTGAGCTGATCTATACCAGCGAGGGTCTGACCCACCTCAGCTTGAGTGCGAAGGAGTTAAGAACATCTGCACGTTGATGAGAGAACTAAACAACAGGCTCTGGGGTTGGTGGTGTCACGAGGAGGAAGGCGGCTATTTTACCCTCTTCAGTTAGAATGAAAAATAAATATGAACCAGCTGTATGAAATTTTTAGGGTTTGTTTTCTTCTTTTCTTTTCCCCATATGGTAGCCCTGAACCAGCCCTCCCCTTGCTTTCCTCTTGTCTTCCTGCACTGGAGTAGTCCTGAGCTTTGCGAGAGTTCAGATAAATCCCGACAATGAATTTTGATGTAGCCTTCTAAGACATAATGGCTGCGTACCATCATGCTCAGACTTTTCTGCGGGGGGTCGAAATCCGTGTCTGTATATTAACGTTTAAGCTCCTCTCTAGACTTTTTTCATCAGACTTCAGAGGTGAAAGAAAGCAGCTTGGAAATCATGTTATTTGTTGTTGCTGTTGCTTTTTGCCTCCTGGAAGCCATTAGGAAGTGATATTAATGAAAAGAAGAGGGAGGTCTGCTTTTTGTGGGGATGCATCTTTTAAGTTAGTGAAAATTGCTGACTTGGAACCTGGTGTTACAGAAAATGAAAGCTCTTTGCAAGTTGTACATTATGGTTTTGCAGGTGAAAAACAAGGCAGCTCTTCCAGGCAGAACTTTAACAATATTGTTCCAGTCGTGCATTTTTTTCATTATAAATCATTGAAGTAATTTTATTCTCCAATTATAGCTAAAATTTCAGCCCTTGTAGAAAGCAGATGCCTGATATGCTATGATACAGCACCATCATTTTCAGCAGTTTCAGTAGGAATATCTATTCCCGAGACTAAGAATAAAGAAGAATCTAAAATCAAATTCAAATACTTTTTTTTTTGGTAGTTGTATTCCTGTCAGACCCGAACGCTGATTCTTCTGGAGCTTGGCTTCTCAGTAAATATTTTCTGAATGAGCCTTCCAACTGAAAAGTTATAAGGTAATTCCTTATTTTGAGTGACTTTAAGAAGCGATGACTTAATTTATTAGTTGGAATCTTTCCACAGTCTTACACAAGAGAAAAGTCCCTTGTTTGCTTTGCAGTCAGTGCACAGATTGTATATGTGGATGAGCTGGCAAAATGATTGTCAGTAAACCGGGCTAAGCCAGATAACGTGTCCATGCAGACGGGCTTTCAATCCGGAGAATAAATATGAGACTAGATTCAGCAATCCTATCTGAACGACTGTGGTTTACTCTGAGATGGTTCCCTGCTTCCTGAAGTAATTTTCTTCCTGAGAGCTCTGGAGGGCAGCATTGCACTTTGAATGAGAGGAGGCTTAGTCTTTACTCCATTAATGGAGAAAATGAAAAAGTGAGTAAAATAAAATAAAAAAAGTATTTGTGGGGGGCAGGGGTACGGGGAAAAAACGAATGAGAGAGGAAAAACCCAAGGAAAAAAGCAAAAGAAACACCAACCCAGAATACAGGTCATGATGGAGGGGGGGAAAAAAAAGGGAAAAAAGGTGTGGTGGTGGTTTATTTCTTCATTTGTACGTAATGTATTCCCTGTCAGAGTACGTAAAGTATAGTACTAAAGCACTGAGATATGCCACGATGTGTGATACTGGACCATTAATAACCTCCTCAAATGGAAAACCACTATTTTTTTTTTTCCTTCTTCCCTATGATCTCCTCTTATTCTTTACTTATCCATCTCCTTCTCATCTCTTCTGTTTCTAAACAGCCACGTGGAGTATTTGTTTAAAACCACTGCTAAAAGATTAAATTGGAAGCATGCTTTGCCTGCAAGTTGCCTCTTAAAACAAGCAGCTTAAGAACCTTGTAAGTCTAGCTGTGCCTGGTGAGAGCTGTATAAGCAACGGTTCCGGGCTGCAAGGAAGAGGAGATTGAAAGCCCTTTTTTTCTTTCCTTGTTTCTTCCCCTCCATCTCTTCTGGTGCTGCCACTCTCAGTTGACCTCATCTCATTCAAATCTGAATTGTATCTTCAGTCAGGGAAGGTAAACACGCAGCCTCAATGCCAGGTGAGATAGGTCAGAGCGCGGTAGCTGGCGGTGGTCAGCTCTGCGTGCCAGAAGGCTGCTGCTGGCTGATGCAATATGTGTGCAACCTTGTCCTACAAGTTCTTCATTACTTGCTTTCAGTTAGTACCATCCATGATCTAAAAGGAATTCTCAGACTTTCTGTAAGTGGGCTTATGTGACACAAAGCTGTGGCTCTTCACAAAGAGGCGGTCAAAGTGTTTGTAATCCAGAGTCGGGTCCAAATATTGATGCTCAAAGCTACTTTTGCATAAAGTGTGCCTTGGTATTGCAGCTGAGGTTCAATACAGTTCCCTTCCCATGTGACACCATTCCCTTAGTATGTGATTTTTTGAACCCATGGTTTGGCTCAGGCCATTTCATGTCAACGTTGTCCTGTTTGCCTAATGCTTGCGAGTGTTCGAGTGCAATGCAGGGCTTACTGGTGCTGTGGGAATGGCAGTAGAACAAGCCCTCGGGGATTTGTGATTGTCTGTCTGTATGTTGTCCAGCATGTTGTATATATGGAGCATCAGTTCCTGTAACTTAACCAGAGTCAGGCAGGCACTTGGCAGAACGTTTTTTTCCTTTTTCTTTTTTTTTTCTTTTCCAGAAAAGACGAAGTCTAGAAAGCCAAACCTTTCTTCAGAATGTCTTAGATTGGGACAAGTTTCTTAGGCTGGGAATAACATATGAGAAAGAAAGAAAAACAAAAAATCATCTTGGCTGTTACCAAGGTTGGAGTTTATGGTCTACCCAATTCAGTAAGGGGACTTGGGACTGGTGTCCCACATAAGAGGTGAGACCTTAAGCTCTGAAGTGTTGATGGTCTCTTGCTTTGTGCCTGCATTTTGTTTGTTTATGGAAAAAAAAATTCCAGAGGTTAAGACTTGTCCTGACGTGGTATAGGAAATCTTTTGAAATTTTCAATGTTTTTTCAGGAAGAGCAAACTACTACTGATCCTGCATTAAGCTCCGCAAATGTGTGTGAAAAGTTGCACAAGGACAAGCCTTTATGTTTGAATCACAAACTTGTAAATGGCATTGATTTAATTTAAATAAGTTAGTCTTTCCTCATATATTTATACCTTTCGGAAAGAAAGAGGCAACGTGAAGAAATGTTTTACTTCGGCTGAAAGTACAGATAGGGCAGGGTATAAAAGACCACATGAAGATTAATTGCTCCTGTTGAAATTTAGCTTGACTGCACAAGGTGAGACAGTTTAATTATTTAATCATAGTGCTGCCTTTAGCTTTCGAGGCCAGGAACGTAGTGATTTTGTTCCCTTCCCCACCCTCTTGTGTTTAATTTATGTGACTTTTTGTACCCAACCTTCCTGCCCTCTGTTTGAATAGGAAGAGGGATTAAAATTTATTTCTTGGAGTGATGGTTTATCCTTGCGCCTTTCGCATGTCTCATGTCAATTTTAACTGATGGACTACACTCGTTACGATTGATGGAGTGCTGTGATTTATTGAAGGCTTTGGCAGTTGTTGTAATTGTTTATTCACTCAAATTCCAGAAGAGTCTAGAAGCTTTGAAATGGGATCAAGGTCTGGTTTATAAGAGCTATATAAAAATGCTGTGTGGTTCTCTGTTTTCAATGTCTCTTCCCTTCTTGAGTAGATGTCTTCCTCCTCACACAACTAGTTTTCTTGTGACTTGACTCAAGCCTTAAATATGACCTCGTTCCTTCTACTTCAAGTCTATTCCAAGGTTGCACTGAAAGGACAAAAAGTGTTCTTTTAAACCCAGTGAGAGTTAGGGGCAGATTGAACTGAAGTCACAGAAAACTTCCCATGGACTTCGGTCAGTCTGCAGGGTATCTGTCAGGAAGATATTTAATAGTGTGCTGTATTTTCAGATACGTAATTCACTGCTAGTGATGTTGCTTCGCTTTTGCAGACTGCCTGGTGAGCCTAGCTTACTCTCTAGTTTTCCTAAGGATGCTGCTTATTCACTTGCCTGTGAGCTTTCTGGCCACTTACTCCAGTCCTCGCACTGCAGCTCCTTTCACTTGATGATATATGATGTTGTCCTACAACTCTTGTTTTCAGGTAGTAATAACACACAATGTTCTCTTGTAATAACTTATTTGTGCAGCTTTGCAAGCCGCGTTTCAAAATGTTGGTTTATGTACCAATTAATAATTAACTGGTGTTAGAGTGGTTTCAAGCCAAGTCCTTAATAGGTAACTCTATTATGGAAAAACACTCTACTGTTGATTACCAGGACTAAACTGGCTTAGCGACGGAGTCCGCTGTGGTGATTGTGCTGGGCACTATCAAAGCAGTAGGGGAAAAGCGTGCTGCTATAGTCACTGTTGTGTCGGGCTGAGGGATGCACGGGAGATGGTTTTTAAAACACTTTGTGTGGTTACACCCCCGTTAAGGGCACACCTCGCACCTCTCTGGTAACAAGAGCTGATTTTTGTTGTTGTTTTGTTTTTTCTGACCAGTGGTCTGCCTGCATGTTATCCTACCGTTGTGCCTCCCAGCTGATCACACCTAACTTAAACTGTTTTTCTTCTTTCTGTCCACTTTTATGATGCAGGGCTTGAACTTTGGATGCTATCCCCTACCATCTCATGAAACATCGGTAGTGCTGTATGCAGGGTTTTATTGGTTCCTTGGCTGCCTTCATAACTTAGACAGAAGCGATCTAGAGATTTGCTGGCAGTTTGTGAGTCAGGAACAAGAGGGGGAGTGAAGCAATCTAATTTCTGTGGCAATGTATTAGAAATATTTATTGCATCTTGCCTTGTATGGCATTGTTCATTCATCAAGCTCGCACTGTATGTGGATGGCCGCAGGGTTATATCAGTCCAACAAGGCAAAATTTGGTTTCTCTGCTTAATAATAGTTTTCTATTTACAACTTACCTTTAAAATAAACTTTCTCATTTCATCAGCACAAGGAATAACATTGCTGCAGTGATCTTATTGATTGCATTTTATCTAACTTCCAGAGAAATGGCATCTTTAGCTAGATAGCAATGCTTATTGATAGTATATGACCTAAGGTTTCAAAAAATGTACTTCATTACAGAACTTAGCGTATTGCTTCAACATATTGGAGTTTTTGTCAGGATCTCACTCCTGTATGCAAGGCAAAAATTATTTTATGAATGAATACAGCATTTCCTCAAGTGAGAGACTGACCAGCTATTGGCAACTTGTATCGCAAATTTTTACAGCGGACACAAGTGAAAATACAGAGCGCACACATTCAAGTATAGGGAGAAGTAGTATTCTCAATATGAACTCGGATTGCTGGGACAATAAGCAGTCTGTCATGCCAGTGAAATTGCCATCGAATGATGTTGGAAGCAATAGTAAGGTTCAGACATCTCCAGGGCTCCCCTCAAAGCTCTTCTAATTGGTATCTGCCTGGAGACCTTGTTCATGCCGTTAATCCCCTAAAACTCTAAGCAAATGTTCTTTTCTCACGAGTACTGATGCTATGGGAAGTCAAACAAAATGTTCTTGTGGAGGGAAAAGCACACGGAGTTAACAGCAATAAAGCAGTGCTCTATTGACAACAGTAGGTAACACCTCCCTCTCCTGTATCTCCAGGGTTGCTCTGGGTCAGATGTCTAGTGGCTCGTGTGTGCTTTGGGCATGCTGACATGGCATTTTCCAGGCAGGTAGGAATTCACTCCTGGACTATGAATGGATACAGATCACTAATTTTGTCGCAGCACAATGCTTGTGTTATCCCATACAGAAAAAGTTGTGTTGTGCATTTTGACATACCACTTTCCCACCTTCCTGATTAGCTTCACTTACTGCTTATTTAAAGTTGATAGTGAAATCCCAGATGCATCTGGCAAGCCCACCTCCAGATGCTAAGGGTAACTTTTGCCTGGCTGCTGCGAAGGATGCTTCGGTGCTTGGTTGTGTTGTGTTGGTGTCTCCAACAGTGAGATCACCTCTGTGCCCTTACCCTGCTGCCTGCAAGCCCAGGAGTGTGAAACCTGCGATGCTGCAGTCTGACGACGCTGCTCTTCCAGCTCTTGTCTTTCAGTCACCCGGGCAGTTGGAAAGGGAGAACCTCCCACGGGCACCCTCAGCTCCATTGCTGCCTTCTGCAGCTCTAGTGGGAATCCTGAACTTGACTATCACCCGTGTCTGGTCGAGGTGCCAGCTTCCCTTACAATGGGGGTAGGGGGAGAGGGCCCTTGATGGTTGGGGCTACCAGAAATTCCTGTTTGCAAAATGGCAGAGAGCCTTCCCATTTCTCCTCTTGTGATATATGTGCTGTTGCAAGGCTGTTGGGAATGGGTTGTCCTCAGGAAGGTGTCTCACTTCAGGGAAAGAAAGTACAATTCTGTTCTTGTGCTGTATAGCAAAGAGTGCAAGTTTAAATGCATTTTTAATGAAAAGATGCATCTACAAAGGTAGGTAACAAACACACAGGACAAGCTCTCCGCCCTTCCCATCTCTTTGCGTTGCTGATGCCAGCTATTGGAGAGCTGCTTCCCTGCAACTCAGGTCACAGGACCACACTGAAGGCTACGCAGTGTTTTAGGGCTGCAGACTTTTAGAGATTTCCTCTATTTTATTACACTTATTTTCTACTTCCAAAACCCCTTGATTGAAGTATTTTACTATTATTTACTCCACTTTGAAGAACTAAACGTTTTTGCACTGTGGTTATGTTATCATAGTGCAGGTTATATTACAGTGTACAGCTCTGCCCACATGAAACAAAACTTAATTGAAAACCAAAGTTTTGTTTGCATAGATAGTAAGTCAGGTTGTTTGTCTGGAGTAGCATGTGTTTCTTTTTGCCAGGTCAGAGTGTGATCTGAAACCGAACACGAGGTTTTTGTGAACCAGAAGTTGGGGAAACTAGGTTAGACGTTGGTAGATTTACAGTCCTGGAAAGCAATAAAGGCAAGAAAGAAACTGTTCTCGGCTGCAGCAGTGCTTCCCTCCTGTCACTTAAGCCCATCAAGGTTAAAAACATTGCCCCATCTGAAAGAACATGGAGCCATTTCTGCCATCCACATATATAGAGAGGGTAGGCAGCTGGGATGAGAATAAGAGGACTAGAGGCAATTCCTCTGCTCCAAATAAATGGATAATAAATCAGAAACTGGTAACCAGAGCCTGTAGCAGAGGATGAAGGTTTATTTTAATCTTCTTCAGAAAGTGTCCAGCAGCTGAGCAGATATTCTTCTGAAAAATTGAACCAGAAACCAGCTTATTACTTGAGTGGCATGCCCTTTTTAAAACGTGATGCTTCTTTAAAACCTAGGCCTTGTTTGATTTCGGGTCTGTTTGGCTATGTTATACTTTGAGCTCAGGTGGTATAGAGATTTTCTGGAAGGAAACTCCTTAGTTCCCAGGGATTTCTGACTTTCTGCAACTTAAATTGGACATCGGTCCTCTATCCATGTCAGCCTGCTCAACAGCAAACAAGTTGGTTGGTGGCACATAAACCAGAGATTGGGATTCTGTGTGACTGGTAGGAGGTATATCCTCAGGGAATGGCAGATGCGTGTAATATATCTGTTGCAAAATTTGTTGAACCTTTTAATTAATATGCTTGAAGGTATTTGTCAATAAAACAAAGGGAACAAACAGAGCATGTTATTAATTAAAAATTCAGACAAGTATATATTTTTAATCATTATTCCTTTGCTTCCTGTGGGGTTTTGGCACAGGAAATAGAAGCATTTGCCAGAGTGGTAAGATGTGTTTAAAAAAAGTGTATTTTGAAGATTTGCATAGGAAAGGAACTTGGGGAATAGAAAGTGATGAAATTACTTTAATTTGTAATCAAAACAATTGCTCCTGGAGAGCTATGAATGGAACTTTGTTTGTCAAATCCATTAGTTCACTGTGAATAAACTCCATAAAAAAAAAAATAAAATTGCTTATTAGATTGCAGGATTTTTCATACTAACTAGTGTGTGCAGGGGATACGTGTATTTGCAGTAGCTTTGCAGGTGTTTGTATGGGTAAGAGCAACAGCATGGGGAAATCTGCACAGAGAACAACTGTGGATTTACTGCCTAGTAGTTTTAAAAGTGACTGCAAGGTTTTCCAAATCCTATTCCCTGTTTGCTTTGCAAAATGATATGCAGGTAACCCTTACAAGGTGCCTGCTATTAACGCTTCTATCGGGGCCTAGCTGCAAGCTGTAACTCCGTACAGTATCTCTCCGATGGGTTCTTGGGAGATGGTGCTCCGCTGCGTGGTCAATGGGGAGGCTGCCTGGGGTGTAACTCGTGCTGCAGTGTTCTTCCTTATTACAAAAGAAATGTCCTTCTTGACCGAGCCTTTACAATCTCAAGATGCTTTATTTCTTCTAGTGTTTAAATGTTTTGCTCAGGAACCAACCTTGTGGTGTCACACTGTGCGGGCACATGTGAGTATTTATCCCTGTTGAGCCCCATGACCAATTTCAGCCCTCTCTGTCCGCACAGTCCCAATTGCAAACTAAGATGGTTCTCATGAATTTTATGAAAATAGATGCCCGGAGAAGGCTCATGTTACTGGACCCCAAAAATGCTGCTTTGTAAACTTGGCTGTTTCCAACTCACAGGAAGTGTCTGGTGGAGAGGGGCTGGAGGTGTTTCTCCTAGAGGGAGCACTGACTGGAGCCTGCATATTTTGGGGTACCGGGGATCCCTGCTTTGCAGCACCCACCTGTGGGTGGAGAGGGAGGCTTTGCTGGTCCTAGTGGTCTGAAATCCCAGGAGACAACTTCTTCTGATGAATTAAGGTCAGAACTTTAAGACTTGAACTCTTTAACCTGGGAAATGCAGAGGAAGTAGCGTGGGCACCTGTGGTGGCTCATCCTGGGCAAAATGGCTTGGATGGTGGCAGCAGCTATTGGGACAGGGCATGTGAGTGTGTACCCACTGTGTGTGGCAGGAAAACCTAAAATTGTCTGCCGCTCTGGGGAACAGCATGGGGCAGGTGAGCTGGGTGTCCCGTGGGAGGGGGAGCCATGTTCACTGCAGCAAGCGCATGCCTGCGCATCTCTGCACGTAGGGGTAGGGACTTGTTAGGATTTAGCTGTAGAAGGGTAGCTAAAACTTGCTTGTACTTATTCAGGTTTTGAAATAGTCCGGTGCTGTGGTTTGTCCATTGTGTTGCTGATCGTGATCCTGAATGTATAGTTCACTGATTGCTGGTTAATTACGTGTCATTAATAAATCAATAAAGTACTTCAATCCTGATTTGGTTTAAACCGTGTGAGATGAGCAGTTTTTCCATGTGACAAGCAGCACTACATCTTGCAGAATATACGTGGCCAGGGCACCTCAGCAGTATCATGTCTTGCGAGTGCTGGCAGAAACCCAAACTACTGCAGTCTCTGTAGTTGCATAAACCCTATAAAAACATCTTTTTGTAAGCAATGAGATGGTTCTTGGGCAGAGGGAAGCACTTTCTCTAACCTGTTTCTGCTGGTTCTTGAAAGACTTGATGCCCCAATGACTTGTAAGTCAGAATATTTGAGGAAAAAAAATTGTGAAGTATACTATGTTGTGTAGTTCCCAAAGTGCTTGCTGAACTTGTGCAAATAGGGCTAAAACTCAGAGAAGTTAGTTTGAACAAATAATAACAGATTAAATTAGGTAAGTTATCATGTGTTGCTGATTTATTTCTTTGCCTCTCCTACTATGCAGTTAGGAATGCCTAGATCATGCTAAAATATCTTTTTTTTCTTACATTTACGTTGTCTATCATAGCTGTGGTCCTTATATTGTTTTTTTGCACTGGGTAACTGAACGTGTACTTGTAGACTTTACAGACACTGAAGCCAGAATGCTGTATAACTTGTACATTCCCATGCAACATGTGCATAAATATGTGCAATTCTGCATCGAAGTAAGAGTCCGAGTGCTGGTAAGAGCAGTCTTCAAACGCATTGTCTCTGCTGTGCTGTCATGTAATGAAATTGCCTGTAAACTTCAGCGTAGCGATTTTGCTTATCTAGAGGTTTTGGTATTTCAGTAAATCAATCACCTTTCTACTTGAAGCATTCTGAGCCATCTCCTCTTTTTGCTTGGCTTCTATGGTGGGGAAGATAAACTAAAATCCTGCTATTCAGCCCATGATATTGCCGTGGCAGTTCCCTTTGAGCCTCTTGGCAATAGGAGTGTTTGCTTTAGAGCTCTACATCATATTGGAATCTATGGAGAGCCATTCTTTGCCTGACAGGAGATTTATAAAAGGCAGCATTAGCTGCGGCTTCCAGTCAATATGTTTCCTTCTCATTGACACAAACAAACCAATAGTTTTGAAATATTTAAATGCAACACTCTCTTTGAAAAAATCATTAATATTTTTATCACTGCTGGAAGTGATAATCTGATGAAAATAGATTTGAATAGAACAGCAGGACCTGGCTGAAATTACTGCTTAATTTTCTCCATTAAATTAGAAGTAGCAGAACAGAATGAGAAAGAGGAACATATATTTGTGAGAAAAATAAATGCCCTCAGTTTAACTTCAAAATACCTACTTTTCTTGAAGTCAGGCCTCTGAATCCCAGCAAAGTAGAGTCACTGTTTTGTTTCTTGAAGGACCCCATAAGCTTTTAGGTTTCTCAAAGGAGTCTTTACAAACAGATGATGTTGAAGAGAAGATAGCGCTTTTCAGAAAGGGCAGAAACTTGGATTTCCTTTTTTTCCTCTCCCAAAGCAGATGCAGCAATTCTTCCCATTGCTTTCCATGGGGTCCCATCAGGGGGTACATTTAAGCTATGGAGAACCAGAGAAAATGAAAACATGGTCCCGTAAGATGGAAAGACAGCAGAAAGAAAAATAACAAGGGCTGTTAATCCCTTACATTTAAGGTATTTGCTGTTTCTACTTGGGGAATAGAGTTTTTCTCAGACAACAGAGAGTCCATGGATTCACAGAGTTTTATTCTGACTTCTTGGGTTAATTTTTGGATTGGTTTATTCTATAACATAAGTGATTTTAGAAGCAATTGGCAGTCCTGCCCACTTTCAACAAAGTCCAAGACTTTAGCAGGACAATTTTTTGCTTATTTATCTAGGTTTCACTGAGTGTGTTTGCTCACTTTACTGATTTATTGTTCTTTTTGGTCTGAATTTGTGTTGTGGTGGGCACTTGAATGCACCACTGGTACACTTGAAAAACCATCTGTCTTGCAGTCAAACTGAAAGCCACAGTTTGCCCATGTGGCTGCTAGGTCCTCCAGCAGTTAGCCCTCTGCGCTTGTGTGGCCTGCACTGGACTGGCAACTGCTGCAAATTTTACTTTTGGTAAAGATATAATGTAGTTATACAGTCCTACAAACAAGACTCCTGCTCCTGGCCTCATTACCAGCTGGTAAGGCAGCTCTACCTATTTAGCACTATTTCAGAGCAGACACCAACTAGAATGGTGGCAACCATAGCTTATTTTTCATAAATTTATCATTACTTTTTCTAAGACCTATTTTTTCTAAGACATTTATTTAAAGGGAGGGTGCCAGGTGAATGGGAATAGTCTTTTTTCAGTTGTGCCCAGGACAGGACAAGAGGTAACGGGCACAAACTTGAGCACAGGAAGTTCCATCTTAATATGAGGAGGAACTTCTTTACTGTGAGGGTGGCAGAGCACTGGCACAGGCTGCCCAGAGAGGTTGTGGAGTCTCCCACTCTGGAGACATTCAAAAACCACCTGGACGCCGTCCTGTGCAACTGCTGTAGGTGACCCTGCTGGGGCAGGGGGGGTTGGACTAGATGATCTCCAGAGGTCCCTTCCAACCCTGACCATTCTGTGATGTTTTGGATTAGTTACAGTCATTACCTGGACTTTAGAGTAAACAGGAGATTTTTAAAAAAAAATATTTTTTAATTTTGTTTCTTGTTGCTTCTCATGGTACAGCATGGGTTTTTTTGCGCTGGCTTTTATTGAGAAAAAATTCTGGAGAAAACTCTTCTGTCATTGGTTGGATCACTGGTATTTATGATTGCTGTGGAGTAACTCTGAACACATTTTGATAACTTGCCAGGAAGAAGATGGAATTCCACTTAGCAGTAATTGTAGCAATACCTTCCTCTGAGACTGCTGCATGTGCCCGTGGTTTGTGACTGCCTTTATTTCACAAAGGGAGTATGGCAGTCAGAGCTCTTCTAAAGAGAGTCCTGGAGCTTGTGGTGTGGGTAAAGCTGGATGACAATTGGATATCAGTAAGACTTTCAGAACAAACACATGTATCTTGGATTTCTGTGACGGATTACCGATAGTAGCAAAAAGAAGCCTTAACTACAGCAGAGGGGAACCAGGTTTTAATAAGAAAATACCCATGTTCAAGTCTACAGTGGTACTATTCTAGTTCTGCGCTATGTGTCTAAGCTGATCTCAGTGGGCAGGGAAAGTGCAATAGACTCCTGCTGTAAATGTGCATGCATAGTAGTTATACAACTAAAGGCAAAGTTTTGTAATTAAGGATTAGCATAAAAGACAAAGCCTTTTAACATCTTCCAGAGCAGCATAAAGCATGAGATAAGTCATGAGACATGAAACTTTTTTTTAATGGTTGTGCTTAGCTTTATTCAAATAAATAATCCTCTAAAATTACGACCTTCACAAATGTAAAGCTAAATCTGTGTACATGTGATCCTAAATTAAAAACAAAATACGTGATACCTAAAGTATTTTTAAGTCTCAGACAAAATTTTTCAGGTAGGAAAGGAAAAATGAGGACTGCATAAATGACTTCTTTGGGTTGATTCTTGAATTAAGCTTGTCTTGTTTTTGGCAAAAGCAGAAGTTGCTTTTTTTTTTCTCCCCCAATAGTTTATCAAGATATTCTAAAGCTGTAGCATGTTTCAATTAGCTGTATGTTAAACTACATTTTACAGGCCACTGGGAACTGATCTGAAGGATTAGACTGATCAGTGTTTAAAACCTTAAGTACAAAAGCTACTGATGACCTTCTTGCTATCCTGCTGCTAAGTTTTGAACTTACCTGTGCTGCTCATCCAAGTGATTGTTGATGAACCATTTAAACCAGATCTTGAGTTGTGGTTAGCATCAGAAAAATCCAACAAATTTCTGCTGACTCTAGTGTACTGTCTGGTATGACTTCTTTGCTGAAGGTTTTCAAGTCAACTTTGAAAGTAGAAAACGAGATAAACTTTGCACTCTGACCACTAGATTTCCCCCCCCCCCCCCCTTGCTCTTACTGTCTTTCTCTTTGGATTCATCCTTGATTTGATATTACTAACACTGAACATGTGTATGCTCTTTACATTTTGATCAGATTCTCTTTCCATGGTCTAGCCTTGGTTTTGTTGAGAAATAGCAACCAATGTCCACATTGGTATGTGAATCTGACATGTTATAGATAAGTATTTTTAGGCAGGTTTCCCTGGGAAATAAGACTTTATATAACGATACTATTTGTAAGTTTTCTCCATTCCCTTCATAAATTTTGAATGGGCCAATTGCAACCTAATTAGAAAAGAGTATCTTACTTTTCTTTTTTTTTTTTCATTTCAAAATTTGCAATAGGGGGAAGTGGAGAGCCGTACATTAGTGCTGCTACTGAGGAAGATGTGATTACAGCCTGGCCAGTCCACGGGTAGCTTCAGACTGGTCTCAGTCTGGTAGAAGTGTCAGGAAAGAGCTGGAGAGTGTGTGGAAATAGTAGAAAACAGAGGCGAGGGTCAGAGAATACAGCTGAATTGGGAGCCAAACTTCATTAGTTCATTTTGTCAGGGGGGAAAAAAATGGTGGTGTTTGATTATTATTGATTATTATTAAAATGGTCATAGAGCAGATTGCTGCATAAGGCAAGTGGGCAGAAGGAAAATTCTCTTGTTTGCATGAAGTGGGGCCCTGTTTCTAATTTTTTTCTATACTTGGGGGGGGAGGAGAAGGTCGCTGTATTACAACCCCTGAAGTTGCCCCGAATTGTGCTTGAGGACAGAGCCAGTATAAAATTTAAGCAGCCACAAACAATTCTTTCTTTTTCTCTTCTCGCCCATCTGTTCTCATGCTTGCTAACACACAGTGTTCTCCAAGTCCACCCCTCAGATCAAGAGCAGTAATGAACATCACCTTTTAGTAAGAGAGAACAAACTGTTTTGTTAACATCACTTAGTGTCCTCCTCTTGTTTAGGCTTTCATTAACTTCAGCGCTGGCGATATTGCCAACAGGATGACAATTTTATATCTTATTACCAATACTGCTGTAAGTGGTCACTGAGGCCGAGAGCAGTGTGGTGGTTCTGAGGATGACAAGAAAGGATCACATCTTCCCTTTCATGCTTCCTCAGCTGGCCTGAGCTGCCTGTTACAGGTTTCACTGTTAATATTTGCCTCAAAGTGCATAACATTCATTATTATGTGACCAAAACAAACTCCTTTCCTTTCCTTTCCTTTCCTACAAAAGAGCCTTGTGTTCTGTTTGCCTCCCTTCTTACATTATTTCTATTCTTCCCACTTGAGCTACCTCTGGCTCCTGTGCCTTCTGACCATCCCACTGCATGTGTGTGTGGGTGTACAGAGTGCTTCTTGTTATTGCTTTTTTTTTATGGCCAAATTCCAGCTGCTTGGAAATTTGTGTCAGAGACCTGTTGTTGCTGCAGCCCAAATTTGCTGTACAATGTGTAAGAGCCAGTGGAGGTGAATTGTTTAAGTAAACCTATAGATGGGAATGAAAGGAAAATTCCCGTTGAAAGGCCTCTTAAGTGCGATGTGAATGTTATTCCGCAGTAGCTGTGAGACACTTTCAATTAACTCAACAGAAACGTTGGCCCTGCTTTTTCTGTTGATACCGCTCATCTTACGGCTGCTGACAGCAGCAGCAGTGCTAATTAAAGAGGACAGCGTGGAAAGGCAGTTTGTGCTTTGCAGAGCCATGTGGCAGATCTTACAGCCCTGTCATTAAGCATAACTATTTGCAGTGTGTCAGTACCGCTGCCCAGAAGATGCAACAAAGAGAAGCAGACCATGAAAGCTAATAGTTTGGAAAAAGCAACTTAAAAATTATTTTTTTTACCCAATATTTTTAAAGAAACGATGCCACTTATTATTCCAAGAGTAACCCTGATGCTCCTTCAGGTTGCCAGGGCTTATGGGACCTGTCCGCGTTTGATGCTCAGGTCTGCAGCAAGTCAAGTGTGATGGCCTTATCAATGTGTCTTCTGCAGTAGCTGTTCCTTGTCACTTTTATTGCCTACTTGTAGTTCAGCTCCTCGAAGCACCTAGAGCAGTCAGTGCTGATGCGCCTCCCAAGCTGTTGCCCTAGCAGGTGTTCAACACGATATACAACTTGAACTGCGTTTTCTTCAGAAAATGGAACACAAACAGGGTGGTGGTGGTGGTTTTTTTTGTCACTTCTTTCAAGCCATGTGGAATATAAGACTTCAGAATGCCTTATTCTGTAAAGCAAATGCCCTAAGATTAAGCCAGTGGAAAATTAGAAGTCGGGAGATGAATTTGTGTGAAATTGAGAACATAATTTAAGATTCTTCATGTGATCGTTAGAAAAACCTTTATCGCTGAATTATCTAAACAGTTCTGTGTAAGAGCAGAAAAATCTGCTAGGGGCTAATGCAATACGAATTGTAAGTAATAATGAATTAAGTATATCAAAAAAAAGATAAAGAAAAATTTCCAGTCCTGTTTTAGAAAGAACAGCCTGATTAGCTTAACATGTACTTCAGTGCAAATGTCCATCCTTGGTTTCTGAAGAGTACCTGCATTTTTTGAGTCCAGGCAAAATTTTATGTTTAGCTCTCTATCGCTGTGAATGATTCCTCTGATTTCTTTTTTTAAAAGCTAACAAACTTTTTATTTCTGTACACATGCAAATATCTATTGACTGATCAGATACTGCTGGATTTAAAATTGTGTGAGTAATTAGAAAGAACCTTGTGAAAAGGACCTGGAAGGATTGTAGACTTAACTAAGAAAATACAAGGCAAGTTAAAAAGTTTCAAGAAGAATCTTCTTTAGTACGTTTTCCTGATGTGGCATACATGAAAATTGACCAGAGCTCTGAAATCATGCTTCTGTCTTTGCCCTTATTTTGAATTGAAGTTTCATGTCTAGTTCAAGAGGTTGCAGTAATATTTATTATTTATATTCATTAGAAAATAATTTTCATCAGCCAAGTCATCTTTCTTTAGTAAATGTGACAAATTCATTTGTGCTTATAAATCTTTTCCTAATTAATCTCTGACAGATGGTGCAACTGGTTTTGACAAAGCTAACCTATAAGATCATTCATCTTCTTGCATAATTAACAGGGTGCTTAAAGTTTAGATTTTGAATATTGATTCAGTCACATAAGAAATTAATTAATAATCAATCATAATGCAATCTTGATAAATACATTAACAGCTTGTTTAGAAACCTGTATGCTGGCCAAGTCCGTGCTGTTACAATTGCACTGCATTGTTCGTAAATGGAAAGATTTTGGGTGAGCAATTCCAGCTTCAGTTAAAGTAAGCCTTTCTGTGGTTTCCATTTGAAGAAGCAACTCGTATGCTAGTAATGGCTACAAAGCCGCGTTGTCTTATGTAATGTGGTTTGCGCTTTGCAGTACGCAAAGTCCCCATTGTAGTCAGTAGATACTTCTCTAATAGAAAAACAACCCCCTCCCCTTTGCAATCTTGGAAATGCATATTCAATTTACAAAATCTGTTATCAGACGTTAGAAAGAAGGCATTTATACAAGTTGCCACTAACCAATTGGGCTTGTGGTGTACCCAGGAGTCTCCAAAGATTTGAGGAAATCTGCTTACGTATCATCACAAATTTACATCTTTGAAAGGCTGAATTTCATCATCGTGCAAAGCAGTGTAAGGGTCCTATATATTTGTATTTACTGTCGATATTCCACATTTATTCTGAGTGTGCATCAATCCTCAGGGTATTTTCATCCCAGAGTGCTTTGAATCCACATAAATAGATCACTATCCCTCTTTTTTTTCCCCCAGTCTTCTCCTTTGCATTGCATGAGATGGCTCCAAATATGAAGCTGTACAAGTTTTATTCAGGTTCAAGGGTATTTTGGGGAAAGGTCTTGGAAGTCAGCATCTAAAAATGTTAGTGCAGCAATTAATAGACTATTTTTTAATCATCCTCTCTCATTTACGCAATTTTCTTATTGCTTCTCCTTGTTCAGTTCCCTTTGCTCCGCTAGCCTTTTGAAAATGTTTCCCTTGAAATAATTTTCATATTGAAACATTAAAACTTGGAAAAAATATGCCTTTATTTTCTTTTGAACTTACCAGTTTTGCAGTTCCTGGAGAAACTTGGTGTTCACAATCCTGCTCCTTCTGCCTGAACTCTGCTGAAAACTTAATCTTAGAGGCCCCCTTTGATATCCTCACCTTCAGCTGCGGGAATAATAAACTCGCTTATATCAGAGCTATAGATTTGGAAGCCTGATGGTGGCAGGAAAGGGGATTCTCTGGGGTGCTGACAAATTGGGAGGGACTACGACAGCACTGGAGGAGTGAGAGAGGATGTGTAGGAATTTGTCCCTTTGGAGGGCAGGGTGTCAGCAGGACATACCTTTACTGTTTCCATGCTTGTTGTGAATGAGGTAAAGAATTCAGAAAAATGGATTGCTAAAACACTTCGTTTCCAGTAATATTCCCCAGGGGAAAGTATGCAATCAGTCTACTAAATAGACATGGATTGAGTTATTTAGACATCATGTTTATTTGTTGGTTGGTTTTTTTTAATTATCTTTTGATGCTTTAAATGTTAAGTAGCATATCTTTCTGTGATCTGTGGTGTGCACTGGTCTACATGTGTTTTACAGTGCTAGTAATACTCTGTGTTGCTGTGTGTATGGTCCTGTCTGGGTTAATGATATTAAAAGCTCCAGCAAAGCTACAGGAGTGATCACATTCAGCAGAAAAAAAATTATTCAATTTACAGACTTCTTCCTGTTATTGTCCACCATAGGATACATCCCAAACTGCAACCTGTTTGGAGCATCCCTGTATAAAGTAATGTCACAGTGAACTTGGTGGCTGTAGGATCTTGCCTTTGATGTGCAGGTCTGCGGCGGGCGCAATGCCTGAGCAGGCAGACATCGCGGTGTGCGGGAGTGCTGAGGTTATGCTGGTCCTCTCTTCAGTGTGCTACCTTCTCCTTTCTGGGGCAAATCAGACTGCCTTGAAATGTCCTCGGGTCTTTTGTGGGTTGTATAACAAGTCGCTATACCATCTTATGCAAGTACGTCAGGGGTTAGCCGGGGACTCTTACCTTCTGCTGTTAGGAACATCATCAAAACCAAGCTGCCCATTTTCTAGCTGCATTTACAGCCTATAAATCAGGCGTGCATTTTTTTTTACCCAGCCGAGGTGTATTTTGGCAACCAGCCTAGAGCCAGCAGTAACATCTAATGACCAGGTGCTGCCGTCCACACAACAACCACAATGCAAAATTTCTCTTTTAGAAGGAAACGGCAATAAACTCCCAGCCATTAAATAACCCTTGTTTTGTTTGTATTTTTTGCTTGAGGGCATGAATTCTCTCTGTTCTCCCTTAAAGCTTCTAATGGTGTGTTTCAAAGGTAAGCATGTAAAGCTGCTTCCCTCCCTCTTTAATTACAGATCCTTGTAAAGAATATACATGGGAGAACCAAGTGCGGGTTTCTCGTGCATCCAGAATTTTCACTGAGGTTGAAAGATTGGTCTGAACATGAAGAAAGATTCTGAAACATGTTTATTTTGAGATCTGCCTCTGCACCCTATAAGCTACTTGAATTCAAATGCTAAAAGATCTCTATAAGAACCAGTGAAGCTGCTTATAAAGGTTTTAGTCTTTCTCTTCTGTTCCAGTGATTTTTTTTTTTTACAAAACATGAGAGCAGATAATTAACAGTAAAAGAACAATAAATCTGAGAATAATGAAAAAATAATTCACTATAACTCTATTAATCTTAGTCCAAACTGTTGCTATTTATTGTCCAACTGATTAGATCGAAGGCAAACAATAACTGGATCCTATGGATTGTTTGCAAGACAAGCTCAAGATTATTTTATTTTTTTTTGTCTAAATATTTTCAGAACTATTTTTAATGTAGTTTTGGGGAAAGGACTCCAAGTCCCTCCAGGCTGTTCAGAAAATTCTTCATTCTTCTTACTTAATTATTCCAGCACACAAGGAATCAATTACTTTCCAGATCTGACTTGATCCTGGAAACAGTTAAGTTATCAGTGTAAGACTGTCCAGGGTCTGTTGGCAGGACAGGCCGGCTTCAGCTGGGTTTAGATATAGCCCAGATGCACATCCAGAAAACTTGTAGTGTGTAAATACCTTCTGGAGTCCTATTTCTGCAGAGAAATCCCTTTTTTGTATGTGTTTGCTTGTTTAATCCTGAATAACGAAACCCGATGTCTTAAAACTTGCTCTAGATTGTCATTTCCACTGAAAAAATGTAAGCATATGAATGAGGAAGGCAAACCAATTATATTAATCAAAGATAACAGGCTCATTTATTTAGAAACGTGGGTGAGATGTGGACTGACTTGTTCCATGATATAACAGCAAACAGAAGCGGACACGTTCTTTCACAACCAGTGACTTCGGCACCCTCAGTGCCTTCCGAGAGTAAAACACTAAAAAAAAATGCAGTAGAATGAATGCTTGACCTGAAGAAACTTTTTCTTCTTCGGACGACAACTTTAAAGGATTTCTACATGGGGCGGGATCTGAGGAGCGCCGATATGGTGCTGGAACACAGATACCTGGTGCTGTTTTAGCCAGTTTGCTCTGATAGTCATGAGCTGGAGGCAGGGGTGAAAGCAGCTCAGGAGAGAAATTGTGAGATCTCAGAAAGAAGTACAGTGTCAAATTGGAGAAAGAGTCATCAGTGGGTAATGTAAGAGCAGAACTGTTCAAGGCTGGAAAAAGTCTGAGCAAGATGCGAGGGCAATGGCATTATTGATTTTGAAACCAGGACTATGGAATCTGATATACAGCCATTTCTGCCCTACTTTTTGATAGAAAGCACCCTATCTGACTTGTGCGAAACTACATTAATAAAGTCCTCAACAGAGAGAAAGAGGATGAAGACTTTCCTCCTTTGAGGCACCCCATGATATGAAGGTGCAAATCCAGGCAAACATCTTTTCAGGGATGGTAAAAGTACGTCTATACGCTAACAGCATGAGCTGAGCTGGGGCGATCTAAATTGGAGAGGGGTGGGAGTTAGGGAGATGCAAGGGGCTGTACAGCTGTATGGCCTGTGAGCTGCCCAGGAAGCTTCCATATTTTCTTTTGAGAAATCCTGGGCAAAAACTTGGGTTCATGTGCGATGAAATCACTGTGTCAGTGGGTGAAATCCACTGTGCATGTGTTGCACTGGTGGAAGAAGCTGAAGTGGCAAGTCTGTAGGAACTGCAGGTCTTTTGGTGGCCGTGTAGCCAGACCCTGTAGTGCTTGGAGTGTAAGTCTAGGATGCGTCACACTCGCTGCACAAATGACAGTGGCCATTTGTCTGGGATGCTAACTGAGTGGTTGGACATCCAGAATCTTGAAAAATGCACTGAATTAGGAAGTGCTAAAGCCCCTGTGTGCAAACACTAAGTCAGCACATGCGGAGTATGTAGGACTGACCTCTGCAGACTTTATTACCAATGTTCCAAGTTTTCCTAGTTTTCTTGAATGTAGGACAAATTTAGGTTGAGAGGCTGAAACCAATATCTGCATGAAAACTTCTTTCTTCTAACCAGTTTTTTTTTTTATAGTTTCAATTCTGGAAGAGCAGGAAACTGCTCTAATTAGCCGAACCCTACTGACCTAACAAAGCACACTTGCTTTGGGAGACGAAAGGTCTTTTCAGTCATCTGGTGAAATTAATTTCTCATGAATTGCTCTGCTTCTCTGGTGGGGTCAGATCTGTAACAGTGTTCAGCTTATAATGGCACGTCTTCTACATGGCGAGGGTATGGTAAAACCATGCTTCTGTCAGCCTGTCTTATTCCTCTTCTCTAAAATGAATAAACTTTGGAGTTTTGCCTGTAGCTTGTATCTTCTCTGGCAGCTTTTCCTGACGCTGATCTTCTGATAGAGGCAAAGGTGTAGAGAGAAGTCTTGGTCTGGAAAAACGTGCTGGAAAAGTGCACTCACAGCAGCATGGCTCGTTTGGTCGCGTAGCTCAGTTTTAAGGCATGGGTTCCCATTTCAGCCGAGAAATCCGCCCTCGTATGTCAGTATGGACATTAAAACTGCGCTGGGGAGAGCGAAGCCTAAAGGCTGCAGGGTCAGCATGAAGTGCGCTGGGTAACCTGCATTCCGGGGGGATTATGCCAGCTTGCCTTGCGGTGGGAAAGCTAATGGGGTTAAATTTCTTTGAAGGTAATCCCTTTGGATTTTTAATTAGATGTACGTGCCAAATTGCTGTAAAACATATACTGGTGAAGAAATATATACATATATATATGTAAAACCTAGAGGTTTAGGTCGTGTGAGGTATCAGTGAGGCATTGAAAACCCAGTGTCTTTTGGGCAGGGAGTGCACTTAGATTTTAATGGATGTTGTAGGATTAGAATGACCTGAACTAATTTTAATGTAGTCAGTTTGCGTACTAGTTGTATTCTAGTCCTAGCAGTGTGCAGTTGGCAGAGATGAGATTTTTGACCACATGCATTGCTGGTTAACAGGACTAAAGCCCGGGCTCCTTCCCTCTCTCCCTCCTTCCCTGCAGCAATTGTGTAATGTGCTCGCAGCCTGTTTCTGTCCCTGGTAGCCTCTTTCCTCCTTGGGCTATAATGGTGCTGAGGCAGAAAAAAGTCTTTGCTGGGGCAGTGCTGTTTGTACCAGTTCTTTTTTTCTCCCAGTACGTTGTGTAGCAGCTCTTCAAGTTGTCCTTTATGGTTGATGTTGAAACGGGCCAAGTGTTTTTTCCTCAGATGAGTTTGCCGTACATGTGACATGCGATAGTGTTTATTTTTGTATCGGGGCATAAAAATAAGATTGAATAAGGAATACCAGGAATTTTGTTTCTCTACCTTTTCATATCTATACGTATTGAAGTGGATGGTGCTGAATGCCTACTGTGATACCAGATCAGTCATGTGTACAACTTGCTGAGCCAAAGAGCTTAATTTGGTGTTGCTGGGTTCTCCCTTCACCTTTGCTGCTCTGGTGGGAGCAAAACCAACAGAGACAAGGAATAAACAAGGTGTAGTAGGGGAAGACATCTGCCTCTTCTTCCTCTACCCAAGTATACACAAATGGTGAGAGTAAGTCCTTAGAACTGGCAAACCCTCCATATTTTGGAACTGCAGTTCCTGTGAAGAGAAGCATTGAGTGTGTTTTGAATACCATTTCAATAATAGCTCTGAATCTCTGCTCCCAGAGCTTACAGATAAAATGACATCCACAGCAATAAGTGGTGTCACTGTAAATGATCTCTCCTCCTCTCTTTCCTCAACTCTCACCGCCTCTCAGCAGTGTGAGAGTAGCTGCCATGCAAAGTATTTTCAATCAACCATTTTAAATTTTTCTTGTTTCTTTTTCCTCTTTCATAACACCTTGTTTGTAAAAGCTGCAGTTTCATGGATACCAGCACGCTGTTAGATAGAGTTGGGCTTGAAGCAGCAAACTGGTTCACAGGGTGGACTGTATTTGTCCTTATCTTGCATTTCCTTAATCATTTTAGTAGACTTTTAACTGGATTAGTATTGCTGACAATAACAGTCATTAAAAAAAAATGTCTGGCAGTGATTTTTTTTTTTCATGGCTTCTCTTGTCAGTATTGCTGGAAATAATTAATCCACACTGCTGAGGTATAAATTAATGATTTATCACTTATATAGTGATTTTATCCTCCACCGTCCCCAACATTACTTTGTACTAGGGAGCTGTAAGTTTCAAATGGCGCTTACTCCCTCTTTGGTCAGCAAATCATTCATATTAATGCACTTTCAGTCTCCTGAAGAGGGATACATTGTTTAAAATTATCATTAGAAAATATTACCCTGTCATCTGCAGAACGGTGTTTACATTTGGTATCCTGTGGCTGCTGGCAATGACCTGCCTGCAAAATGCTGGGGGAGCTTTTAAAAGTAAGCACTGAAAGCTCCATTCTTTAATAAATGTAAACTGTGACCAGACAGAGATCAGTAACTGTGTATTAGGGAATAATCCTGCAGGATGGATGGGAATACTTGTTCTGGTGTTCCTGCTCACACACCATCCTTGGGGATTGTTGCCTTCTTTGTGAGAAATGCTTTCCTGGGATTCGATTTGGCTTTTAACTGACCAGATGGCAGCTTTTATGTTTTTGTATCTTTTTTTTTTTTTTTTTTGATTCATGAATAAACCTAATACAAGGTGATTCCTGCCATGCTACAAACAGCAACCACGAGAATCATCTCCAAGCTGATTTTTGGATCCTTTGCCAAATACAATTGGGCTGAGAACGGAGTGACTCTCATGCATGAGAATAGCCCCCCTGAGTTCTGGGCACAAACGGTTAGCCTGCTGGTGTTACTGGTCGTTGTTGAAAAATGGTGATTGCTCTGTTCAGGTTTTTTTCACTGCTTTAGACCTATATAAATGCAGCCCAGCTTTCCAGATAGTATGTTGCTTTTTTTTTTTTGTTCAAGCTAGTCTACAGATAGTTTTTTGTTGTTGTTGTTTACAAAAAAAAGGCACAATAAGTAAAACAACTTTCCTGTATCCCCGTGGAGTTTAGATAAAACTAAAAAGAGTGGAGACAGAACTATAGGTCACCAGTCACTGATATGATCAAGCTTAATTAATTTGATGTCTTATTGTGGAGTTGTCCCCATGTGAGATTATTCTGAGCATGCTCCCTAGCTATGTGTTGGATGTTTCTTTGTTGTTGCTGCTTGTGAGATTATATCTTTTGAGAGACTATTTAGATGGCAGAGTCTCTGCCTGGTGGGAAAAGCTTTTCAGCGCTTGTCTATTGATCTTATAGTTTTGTTGCAGTGGGGAATGAAACATTGAGCATGTTTATATCCTTAGAAGCAAAGAGCAGTCTCCTTCCCCCTGCTTTCCTAAGATGTCATATCTTGAAGGAAAGTAAAACAGAAAAGGAACAAATTTATTCTCGGAGCTTGGAAGACGATGAATTATTTATCCTTTGAAAGCTTCCACTATCTTTGCATGAAAGGAAGTCCTATTATTAAAAGCGAGGGTTTCTTTTTCTGCATGTCAATAAGAGGGAGATCAGAGTTGACTGATTACTGAGATGTCTTTTTCCTTAGAGAACTGGACAGCTCTAGCTGGTTGGCACCAAGAAGCTGTTTTTAAAACAACAAAGTTGTTGGATTTGTTATTAATGTGAGATTGGAGCCCTGCTAAAAGGCCTAGAAGGACTAAAAGATGAAACAAAGCTTTGGAGGGGTTTATGCGTGACCACATAACTTAAGCATTTCTCTATCTGTTAAATATATTTTTCCCCCATGTACCCAAAGATTTTGGTTTAGTTTTTCAGTGAGACTGTGTTTATTCTGACTCCTTTGTTTGATTCCTGAGTGTCCACATATGCCAGAAAACTTGAAGATAAGCTTACTCCACTGGAAGATGACTAGCATCCCACCCTGGTACTGTTTCTTCTTCTGTCTTTGCTCTACAAACTGAAAGGCTCTTCTTGTGCTTGTGAGAGCCAAGCCCCACAGACTGAGTAGGTATCTGTTTTCCTGGGGGATGCTGCACCTCAGCATTTATCTGTGGGCTTTGGGGTGTGAGGTATAAAATGAGATGTGCACCCTTTATTGCATTTGGACATTCCCTGTGTATTGTGGCCAGTAAACACTAATTTCTGCTCAGATGTGTAAGGTTATTTTCCACGATCTTGTTTCTCACTGTAAGTTGTCATGAGCAATGGCCTGGAATCAAAGCACTAGGCCAACAAAATATTTTCTTGGGATGGGTTGTACTGTTGAAGTCAGTGTCTTTCATCAGCGGTGTTTGCAGAGGATCAGAGTTCCTGAGTCAGGAATACCATCCTCCAGGTAAACCCAACAGCGGAAACTGATTTACACCTGACTTCACTAAAGTTTTTATATGGGTAATGAAATCACATAATTTGATCTCAATGACGTGGCAATTTTGGGGAGAATGTGTGTTTGCAAAAGCCTATCTAAGGATGTTAGTATTAGCTTCTAGGAGCTCTTTGGAGGCATGAAATAAGACTTCTTTCCATTCCTGCTTCCAAATTATAGGAAAACAGAATATCTCATTGATTCTGTGATCACACTGTGGAAGGAACTGAGCAGGCACAGAAGCCTCCAGCAGACCTGGTGCCTCCGTCCTGGCCAGGGATCCCCCTTTCCCCTCTGGTCTTAATGTGATCCCAGTTCCACCAACCTGCCTTTTTGGTTGCAGCAGGATGTTGTGTGGATCTTCTGCTATTCAATTAGGATAAGATTCAATTACCACTGGAAGGAACTAGTAGTTAAACTTTCCCTCTCATCAGAGGGGTAGTAATGAAAGTAAGCAACAAAACATTTGCTGTATGCTTTGGTCACGTCTCTCCCCATACTGATCAAGAAACAGGGGTAGAGAGATCTTTTCCCTTAAAATTCTTCCCTTCCCAGCCTCTTTACCATGTGCTTCCACTGGTTTTCCATCTCTGGTGACCCCTCTTCCTGAACGAGTGGCAGGGAGGAGTGCAGCTGAACAAAACTGGAATAATTTTTGGTAAAGGGAACTGGTTTGAATAGAACTGCTTATTTTTTAAGCAATATGCCCGCACTGAAAGCGTGACATGTATACATAGGAATAGAACATATGGATAGATGTTCCCAGCGTACAGTGTAAAACAGAAGGTGCGAACATGTTTTCACGGCTATTGCTTGCAGCAAAGGTGGTAAACTCAGCCTCGGTGTGTGCCCTGTGCCTGCAGCCCTGGCCCAGCTGGGAATCTGGAGCAAATACTGTAGCAACAACAGACACGCTGATGCTGGTTTTTACCATGTTCGGCATGGCTCGGTGCTGAAGCAAAGGTGTGGTGGCCTGGATGCCAGCAACTGATATCTAGGGCTTCTCTAAAGTTTTGCCGAAGTCCTTTGCTTTGCATCTCTCTGGTTCCTGCCCCGGCTGGCTTGGTTGAGTGGAGGGCAGGTGTTCCTATGGGTGTTGCAGTTCCGTTTCCAGCTGCAGAGTGTATGTACTTTTACAAGGGCATGTAGTGATAGGACGAGGCGGGAAATGGCTTCAAACTGGACAAGGGGAGATTTAGATGAGATATCTGGAAGAAATTTTCACTCTGAGTGTGGTGAGGCACTGGCACATGTTGCCCGGAGAAGCTGTGGATGCCCCATCCCTGGAGGTGTTCAAGGCCAGGCTGGATGGGGCTTTGAGCAACCTGGTCTGGTGGGAGGTGCCCCTGCCCATGGCAGGGGGTTGGAACTACATGATCTTTGAAGTCCCTTCCAACCTAAACCATTCTGTGATATAGCCACTCAGAATTGCATCTTCTCTGCACGTGATGGCATGGCGCATATTGCTCTTGCTCTTAAAGAAAAAGCAGTCAGCTTTATATTTACTTAATTGAAATATTTTAAAAAAAAGAAAGGTTAAAATTAGTTTCTGATGGGTGGGAGCCAGTCTCTGTCTGCCCCAGGCATGTCCCCTTCATTCAGGGAAGCAGGGGCCCATATTACTTGTTCTGTCTGGGCTTCTGTTTCAGGGCAACTGTTAGTAGCACTTCAAGTCAAACTTGCAGAAAAACTTTAAAGGACAAATCCCTCCAGTGATCGCCAGCTAAGTAAGTGAAGCCCACTGGCAGTTTTTAGTACTGGGTAGGCATCCAGCTATTTAGCAAAGGTGACTCTCCTGCGTTAGTTAGCTATTCTGATCACCACCAGGACTGTATGTTGTTTCCTTAGCAGGGCACTGTAAAATTGTCTCCTCTTCACTGCCTGGATTTCTGCTGTTACCAGACTGAAATGGTCTTAAATGTCACTAATGTGTGCTGCCTTAGTTTTTGTTGAGTTGACTGCAGACTAGTGACAGGTCTGTCAAGTCTCCCGCAGTTTTCACAAAAATCAACTAATGAAAAATAGCCACCAGAGCATTAATTATAAGCATATGTGGAGCTATTAAAAGCTGCAGCCTGGCAAAAACACTTTCGTATACACTTGATTTTAAGCAATATGAGAGGCTTCAACCTCTCTAAGATGCTTTGCCGGATTAAGATCAGAATTCCCTAAGAGTCCAACACACATTTAACTACTCTTTAAGGCAAAAACAACCTCCTCCAGATACTATTAATAATGCTTGCACATAAATCATTCTTCATGCAGTCATTCTCAAGCACTGTACATAGAATCCAATGTATAAGAAAATAATATGAGAGTTCAGATAAAGCTGACAGAAATAGGGTTCTGAAGCGATAATCTCGTGCCAGTTTAAGTACTGTGCAGCAGATGATGCAGTTCAATCTTATTTTGCTTGTTTCTCTTTATTTGACCAGAAAGAAGGCTCTAGATGTCTAGAGATTCAGGCTGCTTATACCCAGTTCTTCTATCTTTGTGGCAGCATAATGTTCTCTGGGCTGGAACATGCAACTGCCCTTGTTTTCTAACAAATGAAAAAGTGAAGACGAGATTGCAATCGATGAGGAAAGTATTTGCTACTGACCATTTACCTCACAAAATGGAGGGATGCAATTCGGCCTGTGCAATGTGTATATATCACATTGATTTCCATCAGAAGACAGCAGAAAAGAGGTGCCCTGAATGGCCCGTTCTTAATGGGGTTCAATACCTGCACCGTTGTATTACTAATGTGCAAATTGTCACTTGTTGGAAAAAATATTTAAGTCTTATGACCTTAATTTTTTCTAAAGACAAATTTATACTTCCCCTTTTTCTCCTATTTTCAGATGCCTAGATACTTGTTTATCCTTGACAGCAAACTGCCCAGGACACTCTCTTGAGCTCAGGAGGAGCGCTGAACCCCATGCTCTAACTCCTTTCTTGGGGGAGTCAGGCACACACCTCTGGCATAGTTTGACTGTCTGTATAGCTGTGTAGGTGCTGCATAGCTGTGCTGTGCAGTGGTGCATGATAGGTGCACTCAAGTCTCCCTAAAGGAGCTGAATTTTGTATTACTTACTCTGAGATGTCAGTTTGGTTCAGTGAAGGAGATGGTAATGGGGAATTTCACCTTTAGACAATGCGAAAATTCTGCAATTTTGGTTGTAGATTACTAATGAGTAGGGTGACTAAAGTGTGTTTTACATGCAGAAAAATCTGGTCCTCATGGTTTTAGAGCATGGTACGTAAGCACCTACTGCACTAGACAGCCTGACAAGGGGAAAAAACAGAAGTAAAAGCAGTCCCACTTTGGTTATTCAGAATGTATAGGTGGATTCTATGAGCTTTTTTTTCCCCCAAGGTATTCTTTTCAGGAAGATCATATTAAAGCTGGATGGGTCATGGTGATGATCAAAGAAAATAAAGGAAGGACAGGAGAAATGAGCTTCGTTTTTATTACAGTTACCTGTTTATAGATAAGTGGTCAAATATTTGTTTCAATGCAGATGTGAATCAATCGGAATTGTTCAGAAAATTTTCTGCTGCAGGGGGAGAAAATGAGACTGGCAGGATTTGAGGTCCCTGGATATTTTGGGAATAAATTCTTGACTGATGTGGAGTGTGTGTGACCTTCTTTAGTTAATTAGGCAAATGACTCAACAATAATGTAGAGTTGTCAACATGGACACTATTAGCTCAAAGTAATCACCCATTTCTTGCAGTCTTAAAAGCGTTGGTATACCAAAATAAATGTCAAGTTTTATACTTGTGGGATCCTGATCCTGAAAACAGGCATATGTTTAGGACATCAAATAGAACAGTTGTCTGGAGTTATATGGTTACAAGAGGGGTTTGGATCTTGACTTCTCAGAATAATATGGAAAATACAATTTGTATTGTTTTTTTACGAAATGTGGGTGGAAAGAAAAATAGCTTCATCTAATAACATTTGTGTTATCTCCTCCTCTGGCTATAAAAAACAAAAATGTGAGTTTTAGCTTTCTGGCATGAAAGTTACTGCTGACTGTGGAGTTTCAAAGTAAGTGGTAGTGGGAAGTTGGAAACTCCAAAACTCTTACTGTACACTACAGATATTCTCTGCGCTTTATAGCCTAACTGTGACAATTCATCAAATTAATGAATTCAGTCCTGATAACAGTACGGTGTGAGACCTACACATTTCTCCTTATTTACTTTGATTTCTTTTTGAGCAGAACAAAAGGGGTTTTTTGAAGCATCACTTCAGCATTTGAAAAGGAAAGAGGAGGGTATTGCTTTTGTTTCAAAGTGTAATTTGTGACAGGTATGAATTTGGAGGTCCTAAAAGTGATAAAGATAATAATTGCAAAATGCCTGTGAAGGTTTATCTCTGGAACTCTGGTATCTTTAAACTATATGACACTCTAAAGACTGTGAAAAAGTCTGTTGCATTAAATCACCCTAACTGTCGAATCTCAATTTGTTTCCAGAGTGAAATGCAAAAAAGAAACAAAGTAACCTGTATAATTTTACATTGTGGCACAGAAATGTGGCTATTGTGATACAATTTAGATAAAATGGAATATAAAACCCATAATTTAGCATGACGAATTTGATAATTATGTATAGAAAATTATATGAGTGGCTAGGGTACATAGGGTTTGACATAACTTGTGTGTGCTCATCTCTAGTTTCTGTACACAGAATACTGGCCATTCATGTCCTTGGCTGAGTATTTAATTAATTTTTGCTCAATAACATTTTACAAGGTTTTGTAATTGCGTAGACTGTCTGTTTCCTACAAGAAAACACACATGAAGTTCAAAGAGGAGGAATGCAATGCATTCAGCTTTTTCTGTTTACTCTCCTGTTTGTGGAATTGCTTTTACATAAAGATACAATTTTATTTGCTGTAAAATATTTTGGCGTTTGCTATAACTTTAGGGGTCTCACACTAGAGATGTTTCATGCAGATGTCCTTTATCTCTCTATGGTTCAATTTTGAGTCCTTTTTTGCCCTTGATGTGAGAGGAGACTGGGGTGGCCTTTGGGGGAGCCTTATAGGTGCTTTGGACAACCCATGGGACAAAGTTGTCAGGGGAAGGAGAAGCTTGCCCAGTGGTGGTTTTATCTCCGTTACTGAAGAGGTGATGAAAAAATGTGAGTCTGAGCAAACAAAGAAAGGAAGAACAGCCACATTCTTAGCATTGTGCTGAGGAACAGGAGGCAAGCACGTGAGTAACAGGGCAATTTTCAGTGGCAGACAAAAACAATTATCCATGTGAGTTGAGCGTACTCTAACATACATTTTCCTAGGATGAGAAAATGTCATTTTCTCATGTCATTGTTACAGTACGTCCCCCGTGTTGTATAGAGTTTTGCTCAAAACCCCCCAAATCTTCACAAATGTTGCAGCTCTATTTCCTCCCCTTGCTTGTTTCTTAAAAAAAAAAAAAAGGCTAATGGCTTATTATCCACCTCAATCTTGCTTGTCTACCCAATTGTGCTACTATTAAATTTCTCTGCTTGTTAATGCCAGAACATGTTTTTGATCTACAGACATTATATGAGATGGCCTTTTAGAAGCACAGGTAGGTGCTCTCAATTTTAATGAATAGCCCCTCTCCACCAAAATCCTTTTAAAGTGCACTTAATCTTCAACATGGTGCCCTTGGAGGAATATTCTTGGTAGTTAGGTAAGGAGCTAAAGAGAGTTGTTAATCTAAAATGAGTAAGCTACGACCTAATTTTTCTGTCACAGAAAAATTGCCTAAAAAGCGTAAGTACATATTTAGGTCTACTGTAGCTGTACACAAAGCCTCCAGTTGTTCTTGGGGTTCTGCTGGTCTTGGTGTTGTGTGGATGTACACAAAAAATGGTTTCCATTGCAGTGTGCTGGAACTTTGTATGTCTTCAAGTTTCCCACACACCTGTACAAAAGATATATTGAATTTAAAAATTTATGCAATAGGAAAATTATGGTCATCGTAACTGCCATGTGTGCTGCCAAATCCTTAAATGAGTAATCAGCAAAGTGTGATGTATTGAGATTATAAAATATATACATGTTTATGCTCGCATGTGCGTTGTTAGCCTGTGGTCATTTCTTTCTCTATTTCTCCCTTCTCTGTTTAATTCTGTGTTGTCCACATCTGTTCTGCTTTCTAATGCATGAGAAGATGAATGCATTAAACTCCGGTGGGGCTGATGCTCATGAGAAAGGCAGAAATATATTTTATTGTTTTGTTAATCTTTTCAGTAAGAGAGAAATCACGCCAGCAGGCTGCCCATAGCTTTTAATGTATCTGCACCTGGTCCCTGCAAGCGAGATACCTTCAGTATGCACAAGAACAGATGTTCTCGTAAAAATAAAGTTTGTAAAGTCTGTTTGTAAAATAAAGACCAGGGTGGACACCCCGTATGGGGTCTGTGCTGGGCAGGTGGACATTGGCCAATATCGGGTGTTTATTCCGTATTTGTAGAAGAGGCTCTCTGCTAAAGGGGATTATGATTCATTCTATGCCTTATAGCTGGCCATAATTTTCTGAATCTAGATGAGAGACTATGAAACTTTATCCTGAGTTCTTTTCATCTTTTTAGTCAGGCTCCTTCGTGGTAGACTTTAGGGTAAATGGCATGCATTCATTAGCTACTAGCTGAATTCCTGTGTTAGTGCGGGTTGTAAGGTGTGGGTTGTTTTTTTAGGAGTGTTCATAGGGGTTTAGTGGGGGTTTTGTAAATGCTGCTGAGCTGTACGTAACTACCTGCAACTCAAAGACCTCTCTCTGAAAATGCTGAGATAGCTTTGTCTCATTGATTTTCTTTGTTTCCCAAGGTTTATAAAGCATCTTTGTTAATAAGACAGTGGCTCTTTAATATCCCAACTGCAAATATCACCCATAACTTGTACTTTTGCTTTTACATGGGAAAATACGCATATGATCTATATAGTAATTCCAGATTATCCGTGGTTAATATTTCCCTACATGGGTCAGGACTGGCATTTCATGGACTCATAGCACAGGGCACGCATGAAGCAAGTGTTTGCCACTCAAGGAGATGATTGTTGTGGCTCATTGCGAGTGTGCCTGGAACCAGGAGCTGGCCCTTGCCCCATGTGCATGCCTCCCCACTCGTGTCCCCAACTCTTATCATGCCCCCTTAGAGGCTCTGGTATAACACCACATCCCCGTGAAGCTCCTACCACTGAACACAACCCCTCATCTCGCGTGGGACATGGACTACCAGACAGACCAGTGATATTTTTGACATTATAGCTCAAAGTACAGGGTTTTGTTAGTGTTGGGAGTTTCACGCAGAATAGCAGAAAGTTTTAATATTGCAATAGTGCAGCTAGTTTGTCTTTTAAATGCACTTATAACAAAGCCTCCGTGAAAATTCTTCAAACCTCCTCAGCTCTAATTACTATACAGTTATGTTTTATCTTTAAGCAAAGCTTGAAGCATTGTAAATGCAATTGTAAGTTATTTATATCTCATTCCTAAATACAACATTAAGCATTACCACGTTTGTACTGTGAATACTTTTAAAAGACTGTGCTATTTAGTGCAACTTTTAATTGATTTGCTGCTTCTGTTTAGCAAAGCCATCTCCTGCCACAGCATGAGGACCTTGTGATACAGGCTATCACTGGAGTTAAATTTGGTACTGAAGCTTTATAGAAGTTTTTACAGCATTACATCTCAGCCTTGTGGTGAACTGTCTGCAATTTATTGCTGTGTTTTGCAGCAAGAAACTGGGAAAAGAGATTGATGTTGGAATCATTTTATCTCCTAACGCCTGCATAGACATAGTTAACCAGTGGCATTGGCTTGGCTGTGGTTTTACAGCGCTTTTTAAAATGATGCATGGAATATGAATAAATCAAACCCACCCATTCCTTTTCTGGGGATGGATGAGGAGCTTTTTCATGCAACTTTCACGCAAAACAGATTAGGTTACTTCTATGCTTTCTAATGAATCTAGGTTAATTTCCTAATATTACATGTTTGACTGTTAAATTTCAGTAGCTTTTCTTTTACTAGGAAGTGAGTGAAGCTTTCCTGTTTTTGGTCTTTGGCAGCTGATATTGTGCACGGCTGTGGTCAGCTTGTAAATGTTGTCCTGCAACACAACCAAGTTCAAAGGTTTTGGTTTCATAGAGGTTTTTTTTAAGCTGTCTTGGCTGATCTTTGGGACTGTTTCCCTACTCCTTGTAGGGAATGGGCCCTGGGTTTTAGCTCCAAGAATTTCTAGATGGTGCGAGACCCCTTGGACCCCATCTCAGGGGGCAGCAATGCTGTCAGAGCAGCCCAAAGTCTTCCTCTGTGATGAGCTGCTCACAGGGCAAGCAGGGACTCTGCCCAATGGGCAGCAGCTAATTTCACTTATTTCACTTGCTGCCAGTTACTATTACGATATTAAATTGTATTGTATTATATTATGCTATATTATATTTGGAGAGACTTTCCAATTAGATAGTCCAGTAGGCGTAATTTCCTATGGGGAATCAGCCTGGATCAAAAGGAGTGTGGAAGACAAGCAGCTCTTTACAACTCCTCCTCCTTATAACTATCAAGTAATTCCCTGAAGTTTCTTGACAGGAGATTAGCAACCATCCTAGATATTAATGACACTCTGAGTGTAAGGAGCAGGGTGTGCCAGGTGGGGAGAGGGAAAAGAGAGAATGGTGTGGGAATTCTTGCTGCTGCATATTTCATCCAAATGTAGGTAGCAGCTCAAAAGTCTGCGCTCCGGCACATACAGTGTAAACAGCCCAGGAAATAGCAGGAAGTACGAGAAAGGAACCCACAGGCTCTATGTATTTATACCATCATATTTGAGAGATTCTGAAAGTTATGTACTAGGAACTTGCGTTTGTAAATGAAAGCTGTCTTTTATTTATTGCAAGGCTTTTTCTGCGTTGAATAAAATGAGATATTCTACTTTGCTGAAATGTTTTTAGGTCTTCCTCATGGCACAAGTGGTGTACCCTTTTGTTCACTGATATTCCCGTGATTTAGATAAAAATGCATGCCTTTGCTTGTAGAAGTATTATTCTGGAGGTAGTAGAAACTCCAAGTATTAGAGACTGATGCCACAAAAACATATATTGATAGGAACATTGAAACCCTGAAGCACCTTTCAGATGTTGTGAACCACATGCAACATCAATAGCATGTTGTGTGAAGAGGAGAAGAATATAAGAATAAATAATAAATGGAAAAAGAAAAAAAAAATAAATCCTAGTTTTCTTACGTTATATGCTGGAAAAAATTATTTTTCTTTTCTTGTTTTTCAGTATTACCTAGAAAAAAAAAAAGAGAAATGGTGCTTTTTTTATGTAGCTAACTGAAAAATAAAATTACAGAGATTAGGTAATTATTTCTTAGATAAAAGTAAGGTGGGGGTTTATTAGGACACTGGCATTTATAATTCTACTAAATGAGTATGTAATGTACCTTTTCATAAAAATGGGCTTCGGTATATACGTTTCTATACATCCTGACGAGGAAACAACCACCTCTAGCTACTACAGGTTTGCTCGTACAGTTTTCTCTTTTAATGATTGTTACCTTAAAAGGTTGATGATGGGGGTTCATAAAGATCCTACGGTGAGAAGAGACCCACAGGCCTTTCTTACCTCTTTTGTTTTGCTTCACATGGCATGTTTACAAAACGCCCTGAATAATTACCTCTTTTCCTTATATATTTATTTGGCCTCCCCTTTATTTTTATGTAGACATTTGATTAGGTGGTGTAGCCTGGCAGCTAAGGTGTCCATGTGATGCCCTTGAGGAACCTGCCTGGTCCACCTGTGCAATGTACTCAACTCCTCCTGTGCATCTCTGCCAAACTGTCCAGCTTTTGCTTTCTTTGTTGTTCCTTAACATATAAAGCTGATGTCTGTCTCTATCTGCCTCAAAGAATACGTAAGGCCAAAATATTTAAGAGCTTGTTTGCTGGTTCCCAACCTCAGGAGTTCTTACGTGTTTTTAAAACTTAACAGGTTTATTTTCAAGGTTAGTGATTATGGGATTTATTTTTGCATTCTGGAAAGGAGGTACATGGGTTGCAAAAAGCAGTTCAAATGAAAACACCAAATTGACCGCAAAATGCTGCATGTTAGCATTTTCTGAACACTTTTTGCTGACACGACTCAGGAGTCCTGGAAAGAATATGAACAAAATCTGATTAGAGGACTTCCAATAGCACAGCAGTGACTGGCTCAGCGAAGGAGATACCGCTACACTTTCCATCTGCTAGTTTGTTTCAGGGGCAATGATAGTAGAACTACAGAGGTTTGTTGTGTTTTTTTTTTTTGTCCTGTATGCACTAAAGATGCCTTTATGCTGCATATGGTGGTCATTCTGCTGAACTGATGGCTTTCTTGGTGTCTTATTGAACATGTGATAAAATACCTGATGATAGCTTACATAAAATGAAGTAGAAACTATTTTTTTTTATTGTGTTGGGTTTTGTTTTGGGGTTTGTTTGGTTGGGGTTTTTTGCATAGGAAAGTTGAGCTGCTGCTTTGTCCAGGTTAGTTCAGACCTGAGACTGTGACACGAAAATGGGCAGTTGCGATTAGGAGAGAAGTTGTGGCAACTTCTGTAGCGAGTCCACTTTTATAAAAGTTAAATAATATAATTTTAAGTAAATTTTTCTTAGGTTGTTTGTGTTTTTTATTAACATACTAAAACATTCATATTGTTGCGTTATGTTTTGAAGATACGAAAACAGGAAACAAGATATGGTTCCTTTTTCATTATCTTGCCCATGTGGCTATGTATAAAGATCAAGGATAATTGCTCTGTTTATAGAATAAGCATGTGTGTGGAGTTTTAGTAACATCAGGCATTGTTTAACATATCAAGGTTCAAGCAAACTGGTGATTGCAGTCAAATTCTCCCCTCTTTTGGCTTCTCTGCTCAATCTGCTGTGTTCAGAAAATCATCAGCTATGCAGGAGGTCTCCGAGCTACAGACAGGTAAGGACTAACCCCCAGAGCCCTCAGGGAACCAGCAATGCCCAACTCTCTCTCCCTTCCCTTTAATTAGGATTGAAAGGTAAGCTTACATCAAAGTAGCATGCCTATCCCTAAAGCCTGTATTGATGACGGTTGGTTAAAGACAAAAGCCTCTCTAAGCTGGGAGCTTTCCAGGCATTTGTGAAGTTAACACAATTGCCATAAGACTCACCTGTGTAACGAACAGATGGATAGAAAGGTGTTACTCAATTTAAAACGTCATTGCGTATTGCTAGAGGTATTAAAGGATTGCGCTAGTCTGTCTTTATTGTACAGCTCAAAGAAATGAGGAGGAGACGTTTGGCATTTATGCCAAATGCCCAGCCATTGGCATTTATGTTCTCTGTTCATGGACTTATTTGTCAAACTCTGTTTGAGAACCTAGATTGGTCCAAGATTTTAAATCATACTTGGATAGTTTTTTGTTGCCTACAGTTGTGCTGGAATGTATGGTAAGGTGTCCACAGACAACTGCAATTCACATAATTATTCTTCCAAGATCTGTCGTCTATGAGGAAAATGTTATTTTAGCTGGAAATCCAGACACAGAATAGTTCCAGTTGGAAAGGACCTACAATGATCGTCTAGTCCAACTGCATGGATATCTGGTGATGTGAGGATAATTTTCCTCTCACTTCTGAGCATCACGTCTCCCTGGCTGGGATTAGCAGTGAGGGGACTGGCTGAACTGGGGAAAGGAAAGCTGTGGGCTTTGGAGATTTGTTTCTTTCTGCGTTTGCGAATCTAGCCTCAGAAGCTTGGGAATGTTGTTTGAAAAACGGAAAGGATTCATTCAAACAGTGTAGGGTGCGTGTTTCACATTTTTGCTCCCATTTCAGTAGTTCAACTCGTCAGTCAATAGATTTGGTCGTCTCCAAGATGTCACTTCAGTTGCAGATCAAAATAGAGCTCTTTGATGTACACAAAAGCTGTCTGAGCTCACTGCAGTCCAGGTGCCCACAAACACACGGTCTCAGCTCCCAGAAGGGCTTAATGTGGTCAGTTGCTTTAGGACAGGGAAAATTGGGGTGCAGGAACAGAAGTGTCTACTTGAGCATGTTATCAGCTCAGGAGGTACAGCTCTTGAATTGTCTTACTGCATACCTTTTTCAGGCAAATTTTCACAACTATTAAGGTAAATAAACCCACAAAAGTTCAAAGTCAGATTTCCATGAGTTTATTAAAGACAAAATCAGTATTATTGATACAGAAACATACTGTTATTCCATTAACTCAGGTCTAAAAATCTAAAGGAAACAGCAACCTGCACTGTCTCAACCGAAAGCCATTCTACAGATTTTTTTTGTAGGAGGAATACAATTTTCAATTAAATTCTATTGAGTGGCATAAGAAGGTCAACAGAGTTTATTTTCTGTAGGATTTTTCCATGAAGAGAACTAGGGGAGAAAGAACTCTTTGAGGGGAAAAGGGTAATAGATATCTATCAATTAATTTTGCCGATTTGTGTAAGGCTTAACATAACTACAAGAAAATGAAGCTGCAACTGGGTTATACCAAAAAGAGCTGTGCTATCTGATACAAGGGTGATGCTGATTCTCCTCAGAATTTAAATATGAAGCATCCCTCTGTGTCGCCCAGCTGCTGTCAGAGCCTGTATTGAGAGCAGAAGTTAAACAAGGACCTTGTTAGAGAAGCGTAGGTCTGCGTAATGGTAACTCCTTCCCACAAAAGCACCACCATCTTTTTGCAATTACTTGAACCTCAAAAACCCAAAAAGTGATTAAGTGAAAAAGGAGCAGGTAATATGCAGGAACTTCTTGACATTTATATTCTCCTTGCTTGACTTGTAGGAGAGAACAGGCTGAAGAGACATCAAAAATGCAGAAATTGCACAGCCCAGTGGGGATATACTTCACTTTTCTCTGATCGAGGGTATCTGGGGAGTGTCAGGCTAATTTTATCTGTTGATTTGGTGCCCAAAACTAAACAAAGGAGTGGTGAATTACAGACAGCTGTCTCCCTGCCTTGTGTAAGTGCATACACATATATACGTGTAGCAATTGTATGTCTAGATACAAAATACACACTGACACTGTGTTTTTAACAGGAACTCCCAAGTTACGCTTTCTGGGAGGAGAGGAGAGCTGGAAGATGGAAGGAAGTGGGCGTATTCACACTAGATGATTTTAAATGTTTCTAATGCCTAAACCTCCCTATTTAGGAGCTGTTTTTATTCAGTGCTAACACAGGAAGAAAAGCTGTCAAACTTGGAAACAGAAATTAGGTAGCTAAAGTAAGGTGTTGTGAATACTGCTCCTATTTAAATATGGGATTTTTCAAAAGTGCTGGGCACCTGGTTGCTTCCACTGGCAATTTGTATCTGTGGGTGGCTGCTTACCTGCCACAGCTAACAACCATCACCAAGGGAGCCTCCGAAACCTTGCCCTCCCTGCTGGCTTCTGTGCTCTCTGACTGCAGAACTAAAAGACCCTGCACAAAGGGGTTTCAGCAAACCAGCTCCAGAGATGGCTTAAGCTCTGCGTGTGTGTTTCATACATGTAATACGTGCCATGCATATGAAATGTATGGTTTTTAGATGTGTGTGCATACATGCGTGTATATATAGTCCTGCATATATGAATGTAATATTGTTTAAAGTCAGTACTCTTGAAAGGAGTTTTCATGGAATAGTTTTATATTTAGAGAAAGACAATGTTAAGGAGAAGTTTGGCTATATCCCTTCTTGCAACTAACTGCTACCTGAGCTTTTTAAGAACCCTTCTGCCTAGGCATGATAATTACATCCCCTCTGAGATGGCAGAGGAGCAGGAAAACATTTGCATGAACTCTACTTTCTATGCTTTAACATGGGCACATACTATATTGGGAGCTGCTTTGAATTTGGAAGAATGAGATGAACGTAAATGATATACATTCCAGCATATGAATCATAAGTTTTAGAATAAACTTAGAGTTTATGCAGACTTCAGAAGGGGCTTGACGGCTAGTGGGCCTGAAGAAGACACAGCCTGCAGGACCTGGAATTTGCAAAACCCCTGGCAGTGTGGTTGAAGCCAAAAGGTTACTCATGTTTCTCCTCTGAGGAAAAATCAGTCACTTCTTGCACGGTCTTTTTCATTCTAGCAGAGTTTACAAAAAGCAGGTAGGAGAATTGGAAAACTTGTGAGTGGGAAACAAAGCCAGAAATGCACATCCTGCATTTCTACATGCAGGAGCTCTCTGCTCCATCTGCTGGTGAAAATGGCAGGTCTTACCCTAGGGTGTTTACTTCAGACATGCTATTTAACTCAAATAGTTCATTCGTGGTTGGGCAGTCGCTAGAACAGTACAGAGTACTGTCACTGAGAGAAAAGTTTTTGCGTTCCTTCGTTTCTTCTTCCTCCTTAGGAGCAAAGTGAAGAAGGGGATGAAAACCATATAAGGTATTTTCATGACAAAGTACACAGGTGACAGCAGAAAACTCTTGTGATATCTAGATCATTAAACAGACTTAGCTAGAAATGCTTTTAGGACTGGAGTCCAATAAGAAAAAATACTGTGTTCTCATCCAGATGCCAGTAGGTTTTAGTAGATAGGTAAAAGATGTAGTTGTGCAACACTTATTGAAGGGACACTCATACCACTGCGTTGAAAGTGAGTTAGATGGCCAAAGGTACTACAAGGAGGATAGGAGGACTTTACATAGTCAGTGTAATTTTTCTTTTACTGTGGTGGTGTGGTTTGTGGTGTTTTGTTTTTTTTTTTTTTTTTTTTTCTTAAAATATATCTATATCTCTGTATTGGTATGGGGGTCTGGCATACATGTGAGCAAGGAAATTTCTTCTGTGTACTGCACGTGTAGAAAGGGCATTTTATCTTCCAAGTTTGTGGAACTGATTTGTATGAGAAGGATCCTAAGTGTAGGGAACCTATATTTTGACTGGCCTCCTGAAAACTTAACTCTCAGTGATGGAAATGGTCCCAATTTGGGGTATGCACCAGATTTTGCTATGAATATTCATGTTCCTAAGTGCTTCTGATGACTAGTTTGATATCCTGTTGCGTGGATTAACCTTGTGAAAATAGCTATGGAATGATAATGATAATATGGCATTTTGAGCAAAGAAAGCGTGCTGGTTTGCAGGTGATAAACACAAATATAAATTTACTATAAAACAAGTACAAAATTAGCTACTGGTTGAAAAAGTTTGTGTATTCCTGAAGCCTGAAAGGCTCCACATTTTTCTATCCCGTGCTGTGTAGAGCATGTCACTTGTATCACGCCTTCTTGGGTGCCTTGCTGCAGTGGAGACAGTCTTGGTAACCGTTCAGGAACTTGTGAAAAAAACTGACAAAGTCATTTGGGAGGCAAGCCTTTACCTAAAAAATGGGTGTCATTATGTTGTTAAAATAATAGAGAGGTGTCAGGGTAGGCTGCCAAATGTTGTCTTGCCTTGAACACTTCTCTTAAACCTCTGCAGACTTCTCATTGAAACTGACTACTGCTTGGGGAGGGTTTTTTGGGGGGTTTGTTTGTTTCTTTCTTTCTTGAGAACTTTCTCTGTGCTAGATATGAATATCAATATTTTTGGATCTGTCAAGCTAGCCCCTGTGATGTTTTTTTTTCCCCAGATAGGTTATTTGCTGAATTATTCTTGAATTTGAAAATTGACTTGGAAGAGCTGACACAGGGAAAACATCAGAACAGATACGAGCGTATTACAGGTAACGCTCACGTAGGATCTCCTGGGGACACCTGAGAAACTTGCTGCATTCAGGCTCTTGGGGAAGAGCCTTCCTTGGACAGCAACTACTGGCTGCCAAACAGGCATCTGCTGGCACAACTGGGATTGCATAGATGGGTATAAAGCACTGCAAGTTTAAGCCCCTCTTTGCACCAAGAATGTTTTATACTATGTGTAGAGTATTGCACTGTGCATTTCTTGACTCTTCCTCAACATTTTAGTTGATGGTCATTTGCTGCCTTGTTTATAATGAGAACACTTGGGAGCTTACGTGGCTCAGCCTAATTCCGTGTCGGTGTCCCAGGCTGTATAGTGTTGGACTACATGTAACCATGGATGTCAAATGTCCCTTATTTTCATTGCCTCTCACCTCACTCAATGTGCCTATGGAGGGAAAAAAAGGTCCCGTAGTGAAGACAGGAATGGGGTTGGAGAACATGGAGTGCCATGCAGATATGCAGGAGGGAGGATTCTCAGCACTGATTCATGCCGCTGCGGCAGCTCGTGTTTGCATGGAAATGGGGATGAACTCAAACTTAAGGTCTGTCCGTAAACAAATAAACAAGTGCAGCTTCAGACTTCAGATACTGCAGTAACCTGCTTCATACAAACGCACCTCTGTGTTCCCTCTGTGTGAGTCAGAGGCCGCTACCCAGCTCGTGTTTGCTAATCTTTTATTTCTGCTCACACAAAGGGAGAGTTTCATATACAAATGCTTGTAGAGGCATACACAGCCAACAGACTTGAGTCACTTGGGATCAGGAGCCTTAAGCGGGTTGTCTACTTCGCCGGGTCAGTTAAACCACTTGTTTAAAGGCTTCTGTCAGGTGCATGATTCTGCCAGGGCTTTGTCTCCTGTTGCCGCTCTCTCCTGTGGGACGGCTGCACATGGAGACCCTGCAGAGTTATCTGCAAGCAAACATAATGCTCCGCCTGAGTTACACAGCCATATATTCTGAGAATAATCCATAGTGTCAGCGTTTCACGGTATTTCTGCTTATTCATGAGAGATGTTTTTCATTTGTCAGTGGAACAGGATGGATAATTTTCAAGGCAGTGAAGGAAAACTGAGACCTGCATCTGTCGAATGTAGCACATGGATACGGACCTCTGTCCCATCCCGCAGTATTGCGCTTTCCTTCCCCTACAATAGTGTTGCCACATTGACTTCCTTGCTATTCTGCTGCCAGCTTTGCCTCTACCTCTTTGTTGTCCTTAGATGGATGTGTTTCTAACAGTCTCCTGGTTTTTCTTCCCCATTTCGTCTTCTTTTTTCCTTTTCCTGCTTTATTTCTGGAGTGAAATAAAGGGAGAAGTGGTTCCTGTTTCAGATGGCTTTGGAGGAAGTAAAGAATAAGATCGGTAATGGAAAGGGTGTGCAAGGAAAGGCTGAGAAAGTGGGAAGAGAGATTTGGTTAGAAAAAGGGAACAGAAAATGCCCCCAAAGGGGTGGAAACTGTGGATTTCAGTGTGGAGTGAATAAACAGCCAGATAGAGGAGAAGAATTTCCTCCCCGCTATGGTGGAATAGACTACAAGCCGGATAAGTAGTTGCCATCATAGGGAGGCAGACATTTTAAACGCTTCAAATTTGAGGATATTTTTGTTTTGTTTGTTTTGTACACATACTGGTGAAAATGCAAATGACACCTTAGCAACTCTGTGTATTGAAGATTCACCTTATTCTTTCAATAGATAGTAGAAAGCAAGCGACTGCAAGATCCTGGTGGGTCTCCAAGCCCACTGGCAGTCCGCAGCGTATGAAGAACAGAGGGGTTCTTCATGCTTGTGTTCTTTTATTCAATGCCCTCTCTGCAGTTAGGAAAACAGACACAACAGGCAAAAGTACAGCTGGCACACAGCACAATAAATGACTAATTTTCACTCAGCAAAGTTCTCTAAATGCCGCTACGTGCCAGACTCTGTGGAGCCATTTCTAAGATCTCAAAAGAAAGATTAAAAACATCTCAAATACACAGAATTGACAGGAAAGTAAACTTCTCTATGGAAGGGACACAAGAAGCCAGATGGTGAGTGTTGCACAAAGCCAAACAAATCCAGTCTCTGAATTCCTAAGGCGTATAAACCTCTGCAGAGAAATTAAATTTCTCTGAAGGAAAGTGAACTTTATGCAAATTCACACTCGGTCATAATTCTGTCATGCAGAACAAAGATCTTGTAATTTCCCAAAGTTGTCCTTTCCTTACCCTTCTGAAAACGTGTTCAAAAGCATAAAATAAGCAGCTTTTTCACTGAAGCAAGCTGGTAAGAAGAGGGAACAATTATATGTAGCAGAGGGGACTCAATCAGTAGTTAACTGTGCTCCTTTTGTTGTTTGAAATAGTCGTGTATTCACACAAAGGTTTGTCTTTTGTTCACGCATTGTACAGTTGTATGATGATGCAGCCAGCTCTCAAAAGGAGAATGCGACGGATGATCTGTGGTTTCAATTCACAGAATTTCAAATATGTTCATACATGCCTAAGAAGAAATTGATTGAGGTGTATTAATATGCACATTATTTAAATTCCTTGACCAGTGAGCAGCAGTAATAAAGTTTAATAAGATGCTGGCTTGCATAAAGTGGGCTGTAAGTCTAGGAGTGTTGTGCTGTCACTTTGTTGAATTCATTTTGTCTTCATCTGACATTTATTGCCCAACTTAGTTCACTCTATTTGAAGAAAGATGTACTAAAATTGTAGAGCATGTGTCCTAAAGCATCTACATGACAAACAGAGTGGAAGGATTTACGTATAAGGAAAGGGATTATGGAAGTTTAGAGGGCTGTGAGGAAACCATCTGTAGGCACATAACTGACATAAAGGTAAGGGATTATAAAATTAAGATGTTGTATTTAAATATTTGTTATTACGTTCTGATTTTAGCTTAGCATGGAGGACCACATGGTGGTCTTTTCTATGCATGGTATGGCACGCTCTGAGAAGATTAGTCAAACAGAGTGGAAGTCAAGAGAATGAATTAGCTGTAAGCAGTTTGAATTGTTCTAATCACGTGTGACTAAAGTGGCAATTATCTTTATCTGCTTCCCAGTCTATATATTAAAGTTCATTTTTCAAACTCAAGTTAGAATTGACTCTAACACAAAAAGTAGTGTTTTTCTAGACAAAACTGAACCAGGTGGTAGGTGTAAGAGAAAATAGATCTGGGGGTAGACACAAGTAAGAATTCTTTATTTGAGGCCATGGCCGTAAACAATTAGTGAAAGTAATCAAACCAGTTTTGTTTTTTGTCCTTGGAGATGGAAGCCTGGGACATTTTCTCCCCCCTAAAACTTTATGTACAAATTAGAAAAGAATAAAGGACATATACTTATTAAATATGGTTGCATATTTTTATCAGACCTAAAGTTTGTCTGGGTTTAGATGTGTGCCAAGGTATTTTCCGATGTCTGTAGTTTTCTTCGTGGACAGCTGAGTAAAGCTTAGCAAAGTCACCCAGAGTGTTTAATTTAGCATAAATGAATGCACAAGAAAAACGGCAGGGTAGTGAGTGAAAGGGTTTCTGAGATAAAAATGAAGGCAGTTATGATGATGTCTTTTTCTTTTCTTTTTTTTTTTTCTTTCTCTTCTCTCCTTGGTTTGAGAAAACAAAGATTGCCACTGCTTGGGTATCCTGTGCCGGTAGCACAGAAGTGTGTGCTTATGATCCAGGATGGATGATGAAATTTGCAGTGAAGTGAGCAACTAATGATGAGTGATGAGACGTGATTAAAAGGGCAACCCAAAATACTTATAGTTCATTGGTGCTGCTGTACAGTGATTGGTAGGTAGCTAATGCTCGTGAAATAAAACTGCAATTAGTCTGTAGCAGTTGACCTCCAGCTGAAAACAGCTCTGTGCAGAAGACAAACTTTTTCAGACCTCTTTAGATGTACCTCGACCCGATTTTCGCTACTTGTATCATATTTGGTGCATTCTTGATTTATAGCTGAGTAGACAGGTACCGAATCAAATAGTGGGTGCTGGAGACCCCCAGGGCTTTCACTGGCAGCTCGGGTTTTCTGCATCAGCTAGAGAAACTAAAGGAACATGGGTTACTGTCTGTGTAGCTGTGTGTGGAGAGACAGAAGCTTTTTTTTGCTTAGCTTGTTACTTAGCTTTTGGGAAAGGTCTTGTGCGAAGCCACTGGTACACGAATTCCTGCCAATTTTCACAAGTTTGTTAACAAATCACTTCCAACTTCTCAGAAATTTTACCTTCCTTCTTTTCTTGTTTATTTTTTCATTCATGAAACAGCAGATGAATATTGACAAGGTTGAGAAATAGGTGCTGCCTAAGGGAATGAAAACAAAAATTTCTGTAGTGTCCCAGGTGGTGATACTGGTGTACACGGAAGAAAATCAACTATTCCCTTACAAACCATAAACTTCTTGAAACAGCTTGCAACTTCTGTAGGAGGAATAATGAGAATGGGAGCAAACCTAACCCAATGGAGAAATATTCAATTCTTATTAGATTTACTCGTTCTGTATGCATGATCTGTCCCCCATACAGGAGCTTCTCACACATCAAGTGTGTTGGACCTCAGATCTAGTTTTGTAAGAACAGACAGTGTAGTAATGCTGTAGTAAGAGGTTGTTTTCCTGCTTGCTTCATGCAACAAAGTACTTTTCTCCTTCTACTTCTCTGCGTAAATCTAATTAAGTAACGTATGTAGTAAGAGGTTGTTTTCCTGCTTGCTTCATGCAACAAAGTACTTTTCTCCTTCTACTTCTCTGCGTAAATCTCAAATTAAAGTAACTTGAAAAGATTAGTCGAGATTAGCGAGGAGAATTTAGTGACGTATCTTCTGTGATACAGAAGGCTAAAATGGATTAACCAAGTGGCTTCCTCCAGGGCCCACTGCTGTGATTCTGTAACACAGTAAAAGTGTAAAATACAAAATAACAATAGAATAGGATGTCCAAAAATAAAATTGCCAAGTCTCTTTGTGAGGCAAAATTGTGGTATAAAATAAGTTTATAGTGATGGTAGCACTAATAAAATATTGTAATATTTAGAAACGACAATAAAAAATATAGCTGCGGTAAAATAATTGCATTTGATTGATTTCAGAGACACTTATTACTTGCTCTGTTGGTATTTTGTCACTTGTAATATAAGATGGACTTCCACAGAGAAATCTCCTGATGGGAGCAAATTGTTCAGCCTTAGAGACCTGTTAAAACTTTTCAGTTGTTTTGTTAGTTGAATCTTTTCAGTGCTGTCTCTGTGGATTTGCTCTCTACTTCCTTTGGGAGTTTTTGTCAGCTCTCAGAGCAACATTTTAAAATAGGGAAAAATGATCTATTTGAGCAGCTTTTGTTTTGTGCTTTTTTTGTAGAAAAATCTTTTTTGATATTCTGGATTTCAGTATCCTTGTTTATGTGCATTTTATCGTCAGTCATTAGGAGACCCAGGCTGCGTATATACTTCTCCTAGCCCGTTGCATGGCTTTGATTGCATCTGAGTTCAAGATGCCACAGAATCAAGAAAAAGGATGCATTTAGTCTACTCAGGAAATAAGAAAGCTTAACAAGTCAGAACTGATCCCGAGAGCATTTCAGAAAATACCTGGTGCGTTATATAATGGAAAAGTAAACTCGCCTACAATTTAAAGGCAAGAGGTTCAGAGCTGCAAACCGCAACACATGTCACAGCGGTGCAGGAGGTTTAATGCCTGCAGTTATGTCATACAGAAGAATCAATGAACATTTATCAGAAGTTAAGCCAGCAAAGTAAAATAGAAAAACATACGACTGGATGACCTTTCTAGATTGCGTGATGTCTTTTATCTGGGAATCTCAGAGGACTGTAAGCATTGATGAGCAATGCTTATAACAGTAGTACAAGAAAATGTTTTCACTTGAAACTCATAGGATTTAACACAACTTACCCAGTCAGATGAGAAATGAAGTCTATAACTCAAGTCTCTGGGTTTCCAGACATATTTTTATTACTAGGCCATGTTTTCTTTCTATAAAATTTAAGCAAGGCTCTCCCTCAGTAGTCTTGGATGAACTTTTTCCTTAAGCTAGTTTATACCTTCTCAGAATAAAAAAGAAATGAAACACGGTTCCCTACAAGACAAACATCTTTAACATGAACTATTTAAACCTATGTATAAATGTCCTACACCAGAATGAAATTGTCTTCACTTGATTGATGGAGAGATGTACCAAATCTGTGGCATCATCAGATTAAAGGTCTAATCCCCCAAAGAAAAGGGGGTGGGGTAGGGATCTGTGATTTGGGCTATGAATCACAAATAATTAAATGGGAACAACTGGGGGAAGTTCACACAGTAATATGGGGGCAACTGAGAGTGGTGAACTCCAATCCCTTTCCCAGGATCTCCTTATGTCAGTTTTGTGATCAGAGAAATCATAAAATACAAGGATGGATAGTCTGGAAGCATTTCTGAAGGGACGGACAAAAGGAAGATGTCAGGAAAGCTTCAAGACTCATTGGGAGCTTTCTGCAGGGTGACTTATTTTTCCTGCTTTCTTGCCACTGAACTTGTGAGGTTGAAGCCATGGTCAGCTGAAGGAAATAGTTTGGAAAGACTTTGGCTATGTCTTCTGACCAAAAAAAAAAAAAGAAAAAGTAGTTTTTATTCTGGAAAGAGAGGTCATTTGAACTTTGTCCACACGCCAGCTTGCAATGATAGTATAGGAGCTAGACAAGAGTTCTAGTACGTTTATAAGTCTCACATAGTACTTTGGGGATACCAGTTATACAGAAACACAGAAGTCAATGCAGCACCTCTCTGACACACTCTGAAATAGCTGAGACCCACCTGAGTGAAACGTTCACTTGCATTCATTCCTTCCCAGTCCAAACAATGTCTTTAATCGCTTATGCATTGCTTTCAGCTCTTATTCTTTCCCTTTTTGCCCTAACCAGTCCTTCTCAAAGTGACAGTGTATTTTGAAAAGTACCCTGAATCTTGCTGGGCTTAAGACTTATTCTACTTCTCTGTATAAAGACTCAAAAGGTATTTGTTTTTAATGTTAGTTTTGCAGGTTTATAGTGGTGCCTGTAGTGAAAAGGTAAACGGGCGTGGCTGTTGTTGAAACACTGCTATTCTGCAAACTCTAAGAAAAGCCTCTGAGGGGGCGCTGGGGGGAGCGAAATGGTTGGAAGGGACCTCTGGAGGTCATCTTGTCCAACCTGTTGCTCCAAGCAGGTCTGATGTCCCAGGTAGACCAGGGTGGTCAAAGCCTTTCTTAAAGACAGGCTTGTGGGTTAGGGGATCCAGAGAGGTTGGCACACCAGGAGGTGAAGGATCTGGCAGTTTTGCAGGGCTGTCAGGCCTGTCCTACCACGTGCTGAGAATCAGAAGGTTTAATCTGGTTTGCTACCTTTAGTTTAAAGTAACTCATCACCACCTAGAGCTAACCCAGCTGAGAACACTTTGTTTTCCTAGTGAGGACAAGGCCTAGGCATTTATTGTAGGGTGTTTGGTTTTTTGTTTGTTTGTTTTTTAAATGTTATTATTCTTGATAGGCATCAGTTTAGAGTCAATTATGGGATTTTTAAAAATTAAATTCTCTCATAGTCACAAATCTTATAAAGGTGAGAGCATGTATTGCTATTCTCAGTACTTTGGATAAATCCTGCTAGATTATTGAACGTATTTACAGAAATCGTCCTATGGCAGTGCTTACACTAATTGAAGTAATGAGATTTTACACTGGAAAAAAAGATCTTCAAGAAATATATGCATATATGAATATTCATGTGCTTGCATGTGTGTGTTTGCAACTTGTGGCATTAAAAGACAGCAAGAGACTGTAGCTTAAGTGGTTTGGCATGGTTGAGCTTCCCAGTAAGGCTGGTTGGGGCAGTTAAGTGCTTCAACCCTGTTGGTGCTCTCAGGGCCCTGACTCCGAGTCCTCAGTGAGATGAAGAAGGCCACAATCATATTAACTTCTAAACTCTGAGAATTTACACATCATCTTTACTTCTAAGGTCCTAAATTTTGACTTTGAATGCTTGGGCTGATAATCTGGAAATGAGGTGGGATGGAACTCTTCAAACTGTGGACGAGATCTGCCAAAATATGGTGAAAGAGCAAGGTTCTAGTAGAGTTTCTGGTGGGTTCCTCCAAGTGCACGTGTTGCAGCTTTGCTGAGTCAGGGATTCAGTGGGTTTGTTACCACCTTTGCAGGTGCTGATGCGTGGTGGATGGATGGTATGGCTGAAGCAGGTAGTCTGGCCCTGCGTTTCAATTTTAAACATTTACTAGCAATAAGCTCTATATGTCATTGCTTTTGGTCAGAGGCTATTTGTTATATTGTAGTGTTTCTGATGGTAGAATGCAGTTTTCAAAGGGATCTGAAAATGTGTACGCTGAGTCTCCGTATTGGTCAATCAAAATTATTGTTTTGAAAATCAAAATTATTGTTTTTAAAATTATTGTTTTTAAATTGTTTTAAATTATTGTTTAAATTGTTTTTTATTGTTTTTAAAAAAGCATTTTTTAAATTGTTTTTTGATTATTTTTTTCTGTTTGAAATGAACATTTGACCAGTCCTATCAAAACATAAGCTGGATACTTAGCGGTAAACCTGTATCCGCTGATAATTCAGTCACACTTTCTCCTGGTATTGCTTGCTAGTCACAGTTGCTGATAATACTCAATGCTTCTCCTTGAAGCTGAAACAAGTGTTATGTATTGTGTACAGCAATAATAAGTTTAACAACTTGTAAAAAACAGAAAGTAAACCATATATTTTCATTTTATTTTGTGACAAAAATATTCTGTTCTTGCTTCATGACAGTATTTAAAATAAACAGAAATCAGCAACAGAGCCTATCAAAACCCACTGATTTCCCTCTAAGTTTATATTGAGATTTTGCTTTATGCTTTCCTTGGGGTTTGAACACAGGTGCATTTCTAAACATGCATACGTATGAAAAATGTATATTTATACACATTAATGAAAAAGCCTGTTATAATTTGCCAGAAAATTCTGTGACAGTTTTAGGGGTTTGGATTCAATCTGGTAGAGAGTAGTAGGCAGTGGATATATAAATTTTTTTTTTTTTTAAACTTAGAGTAATAAAATTACTGTAGGTTAAATAAAACCTGCACCTATAAATGGTATACAGTGGCTTGATGTGGTTCGGTAGAACTAACCCTACAGTAAGAATTTTTTTTTCCACTTTAGGTCATTTTAAGGCACAAGATTAGCTCCGTGTCCTTATGATATGTTTAAATACACTGTAGATGGAAGAGCAGTCCGCATTCTGTACTTGAACAGTCTCAGCATGTAGGGTCTTTGGACAAGAAATGTTTTAGTAGGTCTTATTTATAGCATCTCTATTTGCTTGTAATTGTACCAAATGGCATTTAAAACCCCTCTGAAGCAGTGACAAGCAGCAGTTCAAAGCACGTGGTTTCCAAATGCCAAGTGGACACACTGAGCGGTCGCAACGCAAACAGTGAGAAATGTTTCTGGGAGAGTCCCCTGAGGCGAAAAAAAAAAAGTTGAGGGCATAGAGAGAAATAAGAAACAATTACTATCACTTTATCCTTGAAATCTGAAGTTTGCTGAAAGGGAAGATGATTGCGAGACTTGTTTTGAAAGTGCACTTCTGTTCTTACCCAAATGTTAAAATACAGACGTTAGGGCTAGCTTGGCAATAAAAAGGCTGTACTAGGAGATGGAATTTTAAGTGAAAAACTGGGAATAGAAGTGAAGCTGAAGTTCATGACTACTTACGTACATTTTGTCTTACTCTGTTAAGGTGAAGGAATATTATGTCTGATTTGATAGTTGTTTTTATGTGCTTTTCATTTCAATAATAGTCACCAAGTAGTCACGGTTGAATTTATTTTAGAGCTAGCACAGAATACACTCACTTCTATAAAAGACCACACGTAGAGATACGTGTTTGTCTTATCTGATACTTGGTGAAGAAGGCAAATATAAGAGATCAGAGGACATTCTGAAATGATCACTTTAGAATTTTTTTACAAATTAAGTTTAAACAAGCTCTACCAGCTATTACTTTTAGATAATTATTTTTTTTTTTCAGATCCAGCTTGCTTTGTCTACTTTCAGTTGTTCTTCCTGTGACAAAGTTAAAAGGTGGGGAGATGAAACCCTCCCCTGACTAGGGCAAACAAAATATTTTTCACTGACTTCAATGGGCTGGGCACTGAATGCCCGTTCTCAAGAATATGGGATTTGGTGCTCTCTGAAAAGTAATTCTCTTTCAAAGCCCTCAGGTTTTGTACCCAGAAATCACAGTGCTTATATTATTCGTTGTACTTCAAAACTCTGGCCTTGAAACTTTCATGTAAAGTAGGTTAAGATTCCATGGGGGTGTTAATCAGCGACATCCTTCGTTTGTGTAATACAGTACACTCCAATTAGTTTTGGAAATGGGTAATTGAGAAGTGTGCTTAAACGGATTTTCTACAAACAGTCCGTTTATTTCCATTGACACTCAGTGGATAATCTTTTGTTTAATAGGGATGACAAGATCTCTTTTGTGGGACATAGATTTTGTGATTAGACACAGTAAGCTGCTTTAAATCACAAGCAGAGGTAGCCTCTTAAGCTTTGAAAGTGGTTTAGCCTGGGTATTAAGCTCTACGCTAAGCTACTTCTACAATGTATGGTGCGCAGGACAGTTAAGATATACCCTATACCCCAAAGGAATCCAACTGGGACACTAACAGTTGTGTATACAGCGCATAGAGACTGACTACACCCACAGATGAAATAGAGACTGAATCCACTTGCAGATGATTACTGACCAATCCTGGGGAAATCAGCAGCTGCTAGCAGAAACCCGCGTGATGCAAAAGCAAGAGGACAACTTCTGTAATTGATGCTGGAAGGGAAGCTGAAGAAAGGAAAGCATAACCACTCGTGTTTGACGAAGACAAAGTATTAGCTTCAAGACTTCAGAAAGTGCCACGGGAGCTTTGATAGCCAGGAGTGGTCAGTGCCTCTGTTCCTCTGGCAAAATTCCTCATCTGCTAATTTCCACTCAGGACAGCAGCATGCTTATGCTTCTCCCCGTGAGCTTCTCTGTTACTGTTTGATTTATGATTCTTGTTACCTTTCACATCAGAAGAGTTTGCATTTCCGTTATGAATCCTTCAAGCTTAAGTACCTCTTGAGTGTTTTATAGCACAAATTAGATTAATGCTTTTGTACAGTTCTTTAGACAAGTATTAGGCCTAATACAAAAGGAGGTACAGTTCCAGCAGCATACTACCTGCTTCTGTGTGACTTACCATCTTCTAAATCACCTCTCTTCCTACAGTAATTCAAGGTGGTGCTGCTTACCTAGGAGACTGGGACACAGTCAAATGTGCATGTGGGATGCGTGTCTGGGTCTTGCTTCCCGTTTGATTGTTTGGATATTGCGCGTGTGCTGAGAAAAAGGAGCCTGCGCTCTTTGGGGATGTGTGATTATACAGATCTGTACTGCTAAGGGTAGAATTTTGCCCTCTTTGATCATCCCTTTTATTGATGGGCTTGCCACAGAGGTTAAAGGGAGCTTCTTGCTTTGAAGGCTTGGAAACAGCCCATCTGACAAAGTAGTACCTTTATTTGTTAAAAGCTTTTCAAGCTTATAGACCTGGAAGAGCCCCAGTAAAATCAATGAAAAACTATCCAAGATAAACAGACTTACAGATGAATAAATGCTCACTACTATTTTTAGTCTGAGCTCAAAATCTCTTCCTGACTGCCTGGCCTTTTTCTCTAATAAAACAGCTAATTCTCCAAATATTAATAGAGGCGTATTGGCAGATTTGGGGCTCACAGTTCTTGCTGAGCTTAAACAGAGGGTTATGCAGTTAGACAAAACCTTTTCCAAATGGGCCTGTAAGTACTTGTTTAGCAAAGTTCCCGTCTCACCAAGGACTGATCTTTCCACAAACTCTAAGCAGCGATGCATTAGAGAAATAGTTAGCAACACTGCAGCAAATGAAAGCTTTACTCATTCGGTACTGTAGCCAGCACAGGAAGGATTTCTGTACAAGCAGACATAAACAGTCCTCTAATTTACTGGTGCAATTTTCCAGAGTGTTGAGCACTCAGAGCTGTAGTAAAACATATGGTTTAAATGAAGCTTGGAAGACCATTGGAAGAGAGTGGAGAGTCTCTGGGACAATCAGACCTCTTATTCTGAGACCATGTTTTCTCATCTGCTTTATTACTTATTGCTGTAGATAGATTTTTGTGCTAGACATGAATAAAGCCACCCTCCTGGGTTTACATGTGCTGGATGTGTCTCATTTGAACGGCTAGACATACCGACACCTTCTGCACTGAAGGGCCTTGTTCTTGTCTCTTGGGTGGCTCAGGACAACAGAATGCTGCTGGGCTTTCATTCGTTTCTGTATCTTCCTCTTGCCCTGTGTATCAAAAAGTATGGGGTGGTTTATTTGAGTATTTTTTTTTTTTAAACCGCCTTGCTTTGATTTGGAAAAGCCTAAGCCTGCAGAATGCAGCTCCTAGCTGTGGCATAGAGTCAGGAGTATATTTGGAAATTTGGTTCCTCTTTGAAGTGGGTAAAATTTTGCCTCAAACCAACTTACAGCATAGCTGTGTTTACTTGTATGTTCCATTATACTGAAGGAATTTGATGGTCTAATGATACACTAGTGTGACTTTTAGGAAAGGGGCCAGACCTTTGCTATGGGAGTGATTTGTAACTGTGCTCCTTGCATCTCCCATGAACAGAAGTGAGACGTCTGTGAGGTACCAGCATGGTTAGCTTGCCAACGTCTGCTTTAGCTCTCGAACTACATGTGGCTAGGGCTTCTACCTGTTCAGGTAGAACCAAAAGTACCTTTTTGGACTGTCCAAGCCTCCTATGGTCTGCTCCTGCATTCTTGTTGTGTGCAAAATGTCAGCTTGTCAGGACTTTGCCTGGTTTTTGCATGTTTTAGAAAACATTTTCTGGTCTGAGACTCTTGGCCTGTGGTGTATGCCTGGGAAGTTGGCCAGGAGGAAAGGAGGAGCGTGGGGCCAACATGTTGCTTGCCTTGTCTCTCACACAAAGAAGCTTCTCTTTGCAACTTGCTTTTTGTGGCGTCTTCACCTCATATCCAGGCGGCCTACACCCTGCTTTCATTAAATGGATGGTTTCATGATACCTCAAGAATGTATGTATTTCTGACTAGCAAATCCTTTGCCATACTGATGGTTTGTATTTCCATCTGTGGTTCTCTGAAGATCGTACCGCAGCTCGTCTTGTAAGGATGAGTAACATATAGGGACAAAGAAACTAATCTCCCTTGTGCCGGGTCTCAAGTGAGGTAGCCTGCAGAGCTGCAGGGAGACAGCAGGTGGGGGTAGTAGATCAAAGACCAAAATGAGACCTCTAGCACTGCTCCAGAATTGCAGAGGGAAGGGGACAGGATTTTGGCGCGAAGCTCTACACCGAGCTTCATGTCTGGAACAGCATGAAGATAGCTTGGAAAAAAGTAACGTGGGTGGGAAAGATGACTTTCTGACTGGGGATGTGCCTGGTTGCCCAGAGCTGTGTGGTGGTTGGCAGCCTGAGCAGGGTCCCTGGAGCCTTAGACCTTCATGGCGAAGCTACCAGGAGCCCTGTAGGGTAAGCAGTAAGCGTGCATCTGCTTGTGTTGGCTGTCAGGGGATGCTTAGAGCTAACGCACGTTTTTGTTCCTGGCATTGGTTGTCATCATCTTGGGCAAATGTGAACAAAGAGAGTTTAGACTCAGCACAGTTTCCTCTATGTAACAGCCTCCTCAATGCGTGCTCAAAATGTCAGCTTTTGCATCTCTTCCCCCATCATATTCTTTCTAGATTGTAAAGTGCTCTCTCGCTATTGTTTCCCTTTGCATTTCTGTCCCACTTTTCCATCTGAGTTTATTAGCTGGCATGCCAACCGTCTTAGGCTCAGGAGAAAACTTCCTTAACAAAGACATCTTTTACTGAGCAGGAAACCTTGTATGAGCAGTCCACAGCACTTGTTGCATGATAGAGAGGGATATTGATCAGTACAAGTTTCACAGAATCATAGAATAGTGTGGGTTGGAAGGGACCTTTAAAGGTCATCTAGTTCAACCCCCCTGCAATAAGCAGGGACATCTTCAACTACATCACGTTGCTCAGAGCCCCATCCAACCTGACCTTGAATGTTTCCAGGGATGGGGCATCTACCAGGTTTGGTGAAGCTGCTCTCCAATGTCTTGCACAAATTTGCATATTGGTAAATCCCAGTCATTTTCATAAATGACTTTTAAATAAAAATATATTTCGTAATCTAAAAGAGGCTTTAGCAGAAGTATGATTCTCGAAGGTCTTTAAGTATTAATGCCAAATCAGTTCATACATTCTCTGTGAGCTGCTCGACCTGCAGCAGAAGTAGGCACTGTATTAAAAAGGACAAATTACTAACGTTTCCTCCCTACCCCCCCGACATGCCTCTGCTCCATCATTAACAGCTAAAGGTTCCGTGCAGCGCAGCACTGATGCTGTGAGGGAGGTTCAGTACCTTCCCAGTTGATTTATAAACTGAATTTCAATTGTAGGAGTCTTATAGGGCAGGGTCACATTATGCCTGAGGGGGAACAGGGCGCGCTCAGTCCTGCGCTGTGCTAGTAAACACTTGTCCCTTGGTGTTCACAGCTGGACATCATCTTCACTGTCAGCCTGCCATGAGAGCCTGGGTGTAAGCTCAGCATTTATGAATTAACTACTTCAGTGAATAACCACTCGTTACTCTGAGGGAAATCCCATCATGTAGATGAACCCCATGCAGTTTTGGTAGCCCTCTGACGTTTTTCCATTACCCTATTGACAAAAGGTGCTGGACCATAGCGATGAGAGTACCACCTCTGTCATGGCTGAGCTTCAGTGAGGTGAGGTGCACCTTATCATAGAATCATAGAATGGTTTAGGTTGGAAGGGACCTTGAAGATCATTGAGTTCCAACCCCCCTGCCACAGATCATACAGATTATATGGCTGAAACTTGGTTTTGTGTTCAGTGACCTAGGTGATACTCAAAAAAAAAAAAAAAAAAAAGGCAAATGCCAACCGCAAAGGGCAGGGGAGAGTGAGCTGTATTCAGAACTTGGTGTTGAGCTGCTTTGTTTCCATTGTGTTTTGGGTGGCTTTGGGCCACAAAGTGGTGCAAAGCCATTTCTGTTAAGACCAGCTGCTGAAAGAAAAAGTTACAGTAAGACAAAGACTCAATATTTAAAATACAAGTTTTCTTGTTGTTCTTTCTAACTTCCAGCTATAGATCAGTTGTTGCAAGTCCTTACATTTCTGAATATAAGTATCTGCATTTTGTGGCAAGCGTTTTGATTTTTGGTGATGTATCACTGAACAACCAACACTGCAAAATTAAAAGGTTTTTTTCAGTAAATGGATTTAGAGACAAAGAAAAGTGGTGAGAAGAGTATTCTGATAACATGTGGAGACCTTTTCCCTCCTTCAGTAACACTAGATCTCATAGATGGAATGTTGCATCACGGTGCACTTTCTTGCAAACAGGGAAGGTGCTTTTTAAAAACATAGTTTTGGCTTTGTAAAAACACTTACTTAAGACAAAGAAAACCCTGTACCACAGCACTAAAACCGTAGAGAGAGGGATTATGATGCAAGCCTTCAAAGGAAAAACACTGGGCTACAGGCAACACAGTCGGAAGCACAACAAAGGACTTCTGAGGCTTAGCAGAGGCACGCAGGAGATGGGTTGCTTGCCTGCCTGCATGGGGTTGGGAGAAAGGGCATTGGAACAAGATTAAAACCTTGTTCTTAGTCGGATTTCTGCACAGTTTGCACAGCTGACTAGGAAGGCAGAGCAGGCCCGGGCTATAGGCATTTATCTCTTTCCCCAAGTGTTGCTGGGGCGAGGAGAGTGGGAGGGCTGCTGCTGAGCTCCGGGGCCAAGAGGTGCGTGCCTGGCTTTGCAGATCTCCACGGGAGGGTGCCGATGTGATTATTGTTTTTTTAAATATCCTCTCAGGAATTCCTTGTGGTTGCATGAACACTTCTGCCTTCATTTACAATCTCTTGAATATGTAATACAATTTAGATAGTAATTTCTATAATATGTAAAATGGAAGGCCGCATGGGGATTTCTTGCATCCCTCCATGGTGTCAAAATAGATCATAAAATGACCAAAGTACAGAGGAGGCTAGTCTGAAGATGGCTTTTTAGGCCCTAAACCTAATGCAATTTTTGGCTTGAATGCAATTTTAAACTTGGATCCAACAGGAAAACTCACCTGAACCTGGGCATGGGTCTGGCTCTGCAGGGCTTTTTGGAGAAAAAGCAGTTTATTGTCCTGAAGATTGGGTTATGTGCAAAAATGTTAGCATAGGGTTATGTCAAGATGGTGCTTCTGAACTTATACTTTAAATTGTCTTGTAATAGATATGTTACACAGATGTAAACTCTTAATCCTACAATCGTACTAGGACTCGGTACTGAAATACCTTGGCCGCTCTGTGCGAGCATTAGAATGCACATCAGTAAAAAGTTGTTTGAGCTTGTGACTCAGTCCTGTTTTCATCGGTGTGCTGGCAGCATTCTTGAAGCAAAGACCTCTGAGCTGCTGTAGTGTGAGACAACCCACGGTCCTAATCACCTGTTGTCACTAAAAATTTCTCGGTACTTTTCACAGTAGGAAGTTTATTAGCTCTGATGTTTGGACTAAGTCCAGTTTGGATAATTACATTGTGGCTACATGGAGTATTATGCCACAGTATTTTCTGTTGGTATCTCTTTGCCTTCTCATCCTAAGATATGGTATGGCAGTCATAGTTTCTTGTACAGTCCTTAAATGTACTTTATCTGCTTCAGTAAAGTTAAGGTCCACAATTACTGTGCAGTATTGTGCACTGACGGTGGGTAAAGCTGCAGTGTGTGTTGGGTTGAGAAATGGGCTGTCTGGTCAGAGGGTGAGTGCTGTGGAACGTGTCCCGTGGCTTTTGTTGAGGTGTCACAGCCCCCTTTGCCTCTTCTTCTGAAATTAGTCATGATCAGTGACTTTGAAATTCAGTCATGAATCTGTGCGGATGTGTCTAAGAGGGAGAGGAATGTTCTTTGTTTTTCACCACTTCCCCATTTCAAGTTTTAGTCTTATGACTTGCTTCAGTGCACCAGGTTGAGCAGTTAACTTGTCCACATCCTGCCTTCACTGAGACCTCTGTGACCGTGTTGAGGTCCCTCATTCACAACAGAAACATGTGATGATTTCTGAAAATTGATGTTGAGTGTCTTTGGCTATTTCTTCAGTTTGCAAAATCAAAGGCCGACTTCCACTGTCGTGTGTGATGATTCAGAGAATAACAGGGTGATTTTGCGGTTTCATAGCAGGAACCCAGACTACTTCTTTTCTGTTTCTGAAAGAGTGGTCGTTTCATCTAAATTGCTAAACCCAGAGTAGCTCCAGACTATCAGCAATCTTATGAAAGAGGGAAGACTGAGGTGGTATTTGCAGTGATTAAGATAATATTGGAACAAATGAAGGCTTCTGTTAATAATGATATTGGTCTACTTTTTATCATGAAACAACATATATTTGTGTGTTGCACTTGTGCTGTTGTAGGTAAAAAAAAATAGCTTAAATTGTGAGTGCTAACGGGCAGCAGGTAGTTGAGTGTATGTGTGGGTGAGTGTCTGAACTTCTACAGTCAAGCATGCTGCTGCCTGGAAGCTGATGGAGAATTGGATTAGGATCTTGTTTGTGTGAAGAATCTAGATTCACAGTAGCGTTTTCTCTTGTAATGCCACACCAGAATGGGCTTAAACATAAACATTAAAGGGAGGCCTTGAACGTCCCACAGCTTCAGGAACATTGGCTTCTAAACTCAGTTTTGCTGGGTCTGATTTCAGGCAGGCACACCCAACCTGAACAACCCCTCTTCTCCCCCCAGCTTAGCGCTTGTGTGCGGCCTGCGAATCTGCTCTGACTCCAAGGGGAAAATAAGATAAAATAACTGATGGAAAGCTGGAGTTATATCAAGTTATATATATCAAGTTATATATATCAAGTATAACATGATTTTAAGGCAATAATAAAAGAAATAGCCATGAAAATATATTTGAGAAGTGTTTGTACAAGGTCTCTACTTCAGACTGTGCAATGGCTTTGGCATTCAACGTTGTCTGTTCTGGCAGAAAAAGAATAGAAGAAAAGCAAAGAAAACAAGGTTTTTCTTTGCCACAGAGAGAAGAAACAAAATCCAACTGACAGGCTGTATGGATGGATAACTGAAACCAGGGATTAGGAATGGGAGAGATAAGCAGGGAAGAGGGGAGATTAATTTAGAAAATATGAAACAGAAGAAAAAGCCGGAAGAAATGTTGACGAGCATGAAGGCAAGGAAAGGGGTTTAGATGTGAGGGGGGAAAACAAAACTGAAAAGGCATTGAAGCACTTTGATGCAATTAATAATACGTATTTTACAGCATACTAACTTCTGCTACCCCACTGTATGATATTTGAAATTCTAATGACAAAAAAGTTGTCTTACTTTACTTTTCTCTTGTGATCTCTGTTTAAGGAGAATGGCCGTGCTGTGTTGTGAATTGGAGAGCAAGCGATTCAGCAGTGTGGGTTACAGACTATTACAATTTTAATGCTCTCCGTCGAGTCCAGTCTACTTGTCACCCCCTGAACAGAAGGATACTACAATGCAGAAAGCAGAGTAGTATCACACCCTACCTATACCAAGCCAGGAAATTTGTTTACATGTCACAAATATAGAATATGCTTCAGTTTCTACTCTCAATGGTACTGCATTTGAAGGCCCTCTTTTAGCCTGGCTACCCAGCATTTTCCCTTGGGTTTTTTGTTTGTTTGTTTGTTTGTTTTCCCTTCCTTTAACATCAAGCTATTCAAAGTGCATCTCTTATCTTTAATCCTTCCAGCTGCAAATGAAAGGTATGGCTTTTTTTTGTGGGGCAGTCTGAGTAGCACAGCTTTCACGTAGCACATTAAGCGCGCAGATTTCCATCCCTGAATCCAGTGACCGTTTGCCCAGTAGACACACCTCCAGAGCAAGCTTCTTTAGTAATCAATTTTTTCGCTTGCAAGCAGTGGGATCTGTTTTGTGCACCAAAGGTCGGCTTACCTTCTAGTGTGCACCAAAGGTCGGCTTACCTTCTAGTGTTTTTAGTCAAGCTATCGAAGAAACCTGTCACCTGGAAAGCAGCGGGAAAGTGGGTATCAAGACCAGTGAGGACATACATGACTAGCACGATGTTTATCTGCTGGCCACCACCTTCAGTGGCACCAGTGGGCACCGGCTGCTGTGTCCTCCTGGGGGTAGGGGTAACTCATGGGAGGGTGCTGGAGGCTTGAGGTGAAATAAGGGCAAATGAAGAGACATGGAGTATGCCAAAATCAAGCGGGCAATCTTCTCTCTTCTCCACAAATACAGAAGTGGGCAGAAAAAGCAAAAGCAAAGGAGCCAAAATCTACATCCTTGTAAATCTCCTTCCTTCCATCAGGGATGCTTCTGCTCCCTGCCGTAAACCTTCTGTCCCTCTCCTAGCTGTGCTATTGTATTGCTGCCCTCTCTCCTGTTTGTTGCTGGCCTGTGTTAGCAACTCAGGAAAGTTTTGAGTTGCAGGTCAAAACGTTGAAGCCTGGCCCAAGGAGAGTGCATCCAGCTGGGGAACAGCCCCATCAGCCACCAGTGTGCCAGGAATTCAAACAAAACATTGTCATGTATGGAAATAACCGGGCTAGATAATGCTGAAGTGGAACTTGCTCCAGCAGTGGTTGGGATTTTCTGTCCCTTGGAGAAGCTGGGAGATTCCTGTGAGATCTGTTTTAAAGTTAATTGTCATTTGTGGGGAAAGTCTTGTGTGAATTGCAGTTTGTGGCCCCACGACTTCTCAGTAGCTTTCAGGATCTGCCTTTCGGGGACTCCCAGGCTGTGGTTGTCTCTGGCACAGCCTCGTGGAGAAAACTCCCACAGCACAGGGAACCATAGCCTCAGCATCACGGATCAAGAAGATAACTTGAAGATGTCCTGTTATCCCCCCTGCTGTCTGCTTTCCCCTCCCTCTTTCCATGGGCAGAGGCTGAAGGTCAGGGAAGCTCCAGGGGGGGTTGCAGGACGCTGTATGGATTTAGGGTGATCTGAACCTGCTGGAAATAGCAAGAAATTTGTTGGATATCTGAAATATGGTAGGCAGGAAAGATATTTGGAGGGAAACCAGCTTTCTGGTTTGATATGTCTGTACCAGACAGCCATTTAAACAGGAGTGTCTTTCCAACTCAGGAGTTAGCATTTTTTTTCTAACCTGGCTCTTTCATGGGCACAGAATTCTGGGTTTTCAGTAGCTTCTTTCTACCTTTTGGTTTCAGAGGAGTGGCAGACTTTTACTTGGGGGTTTAATGCAGTGCAGCCTTTCCTGATGAAGTCCTTGGCTCACTTAAATTGTGCATGACTCCCATGACTTAGGGGAATGGGACTGCTGCACATTTGTTGGCTGAACTTTATTTCATTGCAAAGTAATCTCCCAGGTCTCCATACTTCCACAAAAAGAGGGCACCCAGTACTTTCCGGTACTGCAAAAGCCGTGTATGAATAGACTGAAGAAATTAAGTTCTAATATATTTTTGGAGAAACAGAGCCCTTAGTATGGGGTGTTGGTGGTTGGGTTTTTTTGGTGTTTTTGGTTTTTTTTTTAGCAGAACTTAATGGACATCAGTTTTATTTTTCTTGCAAAAATTGGAGGGAAACCATTCCCCCCTGTGCTTGGGCTGTAAATATATTTTCAAGTAAGGCGCCTTTTAAAGGTGTTTTTAGTATCTGATGTCAGGGTGATTGCTATTTGTGGTTTTACTCATCCCTGGAGGTGTAATACTTAATATTGTCAGAGCAAGAGCTTGGATTCCATCTCAAGTCTGAGCCTGTAGTGTGCCCTTCTTTTTTTTTTTTTTTTTTTAAACAATAATCCCTGTTTGTTTTGCCCTGCACAGACAATTAGTGTGACTCTCATTAAAAAGTGGGACATGATGACTTTATCAGGCTGGGTGCAGCATGGATCACTGGACTTTTCCTTCCAGCTGTGTAAGATGCGGGTCAGTTTTAAATCCTCAGAGAAAACTTGTCATGATATTTAACAGGCTTCACTTATATGAGCAAAAATGACTCATTTAAACCACTATCAACATGATGATTCAGGCTCTGTTAACAAGCTGAAATAAGCAGGCCGTGATCAGGCATATAGATGTATTTAGATTTATTAAGAGATTTCTTTTTAGACTCTTGCCATCAGACAGTATAGTTACGAGTCTAACAGAGTGAGTCTAGCACAGAGGTATGCAGTAAACTTTTTACTGCATTTTGTTTTATTTTGAAAAATCTGGGGAAAAAAATCTGTAAAAACTTAGGCTATATCTTTGGCACATCTTGTCATTGATACATTCTCAGACATGACCACCCGAACTGACCATTCTAGGGGGCAAAAAACCTGATCCTCCTAAATGTAATTTTTAATTCTGAGCCATAAAAGCTCTCAAACCAGTGCAAAATCATTGCTGAGATTTATTTTTTTTTATTACAAAAGATAAGAACACAAAAAAAAAACCAAAACAAACCCAGATTCTGGCCTTTCTTGGAATATTAATATTCCAGTCCCTGTGGTGGCCCTGTGAACTGGAGCCAAAGCTGGCAGAAGGCTCCTGCTTCAGCAGAGAAATAAACCAGCCCCATATGTCTGAAGCTCCCCTCGACATGTCAGAAATCCAGTTTCAGGCCCTGTGGTAGTCTCCACCAAACTTGTGTTTCCTGAAGAGTCTGTAAATATCTACAGACTTTTTCATCCTGCAACCACACTTAAGACCATCCCTCTCTTTACAGTGGTAAATTACCAATGCTGTGTCCCTTCCACGGTCCCATCCTGCCTCACCAGCAGATGTTGCAGCAAGATAGGCTGATGTTCTTATGCTCCCATCCAGCTCTTTCGCGTACTTTTATGACCTTTTGCGAGCCTGTTAAATTCTTTCAGAAGAACAGAATTTGTTAGATCTGCCACAACAACAACAACAAAAAAGTCGCATCCTTTGATGCCCCTGCAGATGGAAGCTTCAAAGGAAGAAGGACATAGGAGCCAGCATACTTCTAAGTGACTCCGTGATTTGAATTTTGCTCTTCTTTTCTTCAGTAGAAAATGAGGATGCAGCACCTACACCCACAAGCAGAACTGTGGATGGGATTCAGTTTTCAGCTACTACTAATGTTTTCCTGCAAAGATACAGATTTCCTGTAGACTTTTGTCAAGAGGCAAACCATGCTGGTTTTTAACACTGTACTTTAATATTTTCTATGATAAATAGTCATTGTCCAAAACTTTGGCTTTATCTGCCATATTCTGTGACTTCCAGTTATTTATGTTATATCTTACGCTGCATGCTCACTTGTGCTGAGTACATTCCTCTAAGTCCTGCAGAAGTCATTAGGACTGCCCAGCAGACATAGACTCGCACTGCAAAATTGTGCTGCTCTAAGTTTTGTTGTCAAGTAACAGATAGTACACATATGCTCTGGGGACATAGTGACATCAGGATGCTAATGTTGATTATGTATCACCTTGCAGCCGATTGCTGCAGCAGTTGAAGCTGATGTATTCTCTGGACAGAAAAAGCAGAGACCTCCTTTCCATGCGTTGGTGCAATACATCATGGGACACTGGCAGTGTGTTGTCCAATACTGGACCAGCATGAAAGAATTAGGAATACTAAGGGAAAACAGGCCATGTCTTTGCCTTTTCCACTTCTCAGTGTTTTTGCTGCCCAGAATTTTTGCGAAAGATGAATCTCACAACTCCTTGTATGCTTCATTCTCTCCTATCAGCAGGCACCCAAACCTTGCAAGGAGATATTTGCTGCTTCTCTCTTTTTTTCTCTTTTTTTTAGTACAGTAAGTCACTCTTTTTTTTTTCTCCCTCTTTTGCTTGTAAAATGCTTTGCATTGAAATGACTTTCTAATAGCTTAGAATTAAAATAATGCCTAGTGGCTCTGGCTTTACCTAATATTAGTAATATAACGTTTGTGAAATGAAAATTAAAAACATCAGAAATCAGGGAGAATTGCTATTGTCAAATAAGAAGGGGCTTTGAAGTGAAGAAAAATGGGCATTTCCAAAATCAGTCGTCTTCCTGACTGTGACTTGTGTGGTTGCAGTCCTGTTGTGTTTCGAAGAGCCCCGGGTGCTCTCAGATGGGTTGACATCACCCTTGGCATCTCCTTCCACTCCCTTGCTGTGTACTTGAAAGCACACATTGTCCAGTTCACATGAAGTATCAGCGGTATGGAGCGGAGTGTGGGTGGTTTCCCCCCGAGGATGAAAGGGAAAATCACTGGGCTGCCTCCTGATGTTTTGTTGTGTGACCTTCTCTTGTGGTAGGCTAGCTGCAGAGATCTCCTCTTGGAAGCCATTGATTGTCCCTGTCAAAGTCCATGGCTCGCAGCCCTCCCTGAAATGTCTTCAGAAGTGTTCCCGTCCCTTTCTTCCCTGCAGGTGGGCTTGAGCTGTCCTTGCCTGCCTCTAATCCCCTTCCCATGCAGAGACCCCGTTGGATTTCTTTTCCTGCTCTCCTCCAGGTAGGAGGATAAAATGTAGGTGGTATTTTTTCTTTGGATGGAGCAACGGTGGACTTGGCAGCGTTAGGTTTGTGGTTGGACTTGATGATCTTAGGGTTTTTTTCCAACCTAAATGATTCTATGATACTATTACCTATTTGCTTTAAAAGCACCCGGAGGGTTTGGCGCTCCGTGGGAGCTGCGGAGGTGGTAGGCAGGTCGGGCAGCAGCGTGACACTGCTGCTCAGGCTGACCTGGAGTAGTGATCCTCACTGGGGGACCGTTGTACATCCAGGAGTCAGTGACCCATGTAACAGGTACCCCGGGCAGGCGCAGACCTGTTACGCTGCCTGTCCAGCCTGACCTTCGGGCTGTGGGGTGCTGCATGGACCCCTTGGCTGCAGCATCACCTCAGCCCGCTCGTGGCAGCAGAGGAGCCTGTGGGCAGCTCCCACTCGAAGCCGCTTGCCCAGCCTTGCCTTTATCTAACTGTGCAGCAACGAGTTTTTAAGCCAACATCCTTTCTGTTTGACAGGAGAAATGATGAAGAGGGTTGTTTTCTTGTAAGAAAATTATACAGTAGCTCAAACGACCGAAAAGGAGGAACCTCTCTCTCCACGGACAGCATCTGTGCCGTGGGAAAATCCATCCAGGGTCTGTCTGGTACCGCACGACTGTGGGGTTCCCAGCATCTGAAGGGTCACAAGATTTACTTGGTATCTATATTCCTCTTTTTGTTCAATCTTATCAAACCAGCTATTTTATTAAGCCACTTGTTGCTGGGCTTTCCTTGCTAAAATCCAGAAGCAGCCCTGTGCTGTCGCTCTCCCACCTCGCCCCCAGTGCAGGAAGACCTTGTCGGTGGAGTTTGAAAGTGTGGGTGTTGTGGGGTTAAACCTGGGGTGCAGCTGGCCTTCAACACAAAAAATAGAGCCTAGTGCTGTGAATACCGTTTCCAAACACCCACAGCTGATGTACGCCTTGACTGTGTCGCCCTGCCTGTGCCGCAGTTTCCTCAGGAATGAAACGCGGGCCAGTGGGATGGGCAAGGAGTCACGGCACGCTCCAGTCGTACCCAGGGACTCCAGTTGCTCTAGCGAGAGGCAAAGCAGGGCTGCAGAGCCTACTGCAAAGGTCATCCACTGCACAGTACAGGCAAGCAGATGTGACTGCAGTGGGGTTTTGGTGGCACTTACCTGTTAGCTGAGGGCTTCTGGCTTTTAAGGAGATGATATTGCTGATTTAAAAAAAACAAAAAATAAAAATAAAAATGTAGTTTTGCTGGCTTCCTCTGAATTTTTGAGTGGCCACACATAAATCTCTGGTGATAAAACCTGTGTTATGGTGACAAAGCTTCACAGACCGAGTGAGGGCTGAAATGTTAGAAATGGGCATGTTGTGACCTTTATCAGTCATAAGAATGAATCATTTTTTAAATATCATCCAATGAAGGGCTGAGCTTAGGAGCTTGGTATGCTTTCCCACGTATATTCATGAAGTGCATGTGGCAATTCTTGTTCTGTTTGCAGCTATCAGTAAGATAAAAATTTGCCCAAACACTCTTATTCTGATTCACTCTTATTTAATCTTCTTTCACAGTCCATACTTTGCATAAACATTTCCTGGTTTGTAAAACATGTGGAGGCATTAGCTATTTTTAGATCTCTGCCTGTAACAAGAATGTAAGGTTACTGTGGTAGTTATATTGTTCCACAAAGTCAGTGTGATGTTACACACAGAGGTGTGGAGTGTTGCTTTTTTTTTTCCCCTCTGTGTTACTACTTTGCATTCAAACTTTACAACAAATGCAAAATGTCCAAACTAACAGGAGAAAATACCTTTGAAAGCTATGTTTTCTTATCTTAGTAGGATTTTCTCACCTAAATAATTATCCACTTAAAGAAATTTTAGAATAAACACCGCTATAAAGACACAGTAGCTACTTTTTGGTGTCGGATTCTGGCACCTAGCCTCTTTGGCACTTTTGCAAATATATCAAATTTTACTCTGAGGAATATTGCCAAGCATGAAGATTCCAAATTTGGAACCTTGTTTTAAATGTTTAGAACTTGATGAGAATCATGTTAAATATTTACTTAGCTTTCACTGAGATTGTCTCAGTTCTGACGAGACCAGAGTTGTACTGAAAATCCAGTATGTAATGCTCAGCTTCTTGAAAGAGGGGCAACTGTGGCGGGGGTTTATATACCTTTTTCTAGGCCGTGTTTTTTACTTTTCCCATCTGGGGCCCCTTACCACCTGTGCAAAAACGCAATAGTTTGTGAGACCACCTCTGGAGATCCAGACCAAAAAACTGTCCAAGACCCAAGATAATGATACCAAAAAGGCTGAGATTAGGGACTCGGGTTACTGTGTGGCCCACCAAAGAGTGATGAGGGGTGGCACAACTGAGGTGGGGAGGGCCTCAGCATAGGAGTGAGCAGCAGGAACGCAGGTTGGAGGTCAGGACTTCTCTGGAGCCCATGTTGCTGCCAGGGAAGGAAAACTACATCCTGACAGTTCAGTGGATGCTGTTGTATGTTTTTATGGTGTTGAATATTGTCCTCACGTAATTCTCGGGGAAATCTCCTGTGGAAATTGTTGTTCTTACTTTTCATAGGGAATAGAGTACCACATCAGGTTTTGTCATTAAAAGTCTTGTGGGATTTTATAGGCTGCAAACTATGTGGGCTCATGTAAGGAAAATTTCATAGCTCAGCCTCACATTGCTATTTATCAGAGCCATTTTGGAATTATGAGAGAAAATTCCATATCTGCATATCATTTTGCACCTGTGATAACTTAGGTTGGCTCCCATGTTGAATTCAAGAAGATGAGATCAGCTCTTCTAGGGCTCTGAGGGTGCTTTTTCATGATATTGATACAGAAAGAAAGCTATGGTACTAGCAAGTAGCACAATGAGACTATAAAAGCTTTAGCAATAATATCCAGTGGGCTGTTTGGGGTGGGACTGGGAATTTCTCTGTGCTCTGCTTCACCTCTTACTCCCTGAATGACCCAATCTCACAAGTAGGGGCTGAGGAGGAAACTCTGCACTGGACTACCATTCTTTTTCTTAGCTCTTGTAGGAGGCTACCCAAATGTAATCCCTTCTTGTCTCAGGACACGCAGAATTTATGCCTGTTACACAGCTTGGGACGCTGAGGTGAGACTGCTGAGGTGGTGGTACCATCAGCATCACTAGGTTGTGCATCATTTTATATTTCATTGATTGAGAATTTCAGTGCCACCAGACTGCCAGATAAATATCTAGAAACAGTAAAGAAATGACATCCTATATATGCATGGGAAGCATGCATGTCTTCCTTAAAAAAGGAGGACCTTAGGAAGACAATATGGGGACAAAGATCAGATAGTGCTGTCTTGAAGGAGATTTGCTTTTCCCCCGTTCCAATTAAAATCTTCTTGTTGTGACCCTGCTGTAAGTTCTGTTGGGGTGTGTTGGATTTTATGCAGAAGGGCAAAGTTGAGGCAACACAGTCTCAAGCACCAGCTCTGCGCTTTTGCTCAGGCCCAGTTAAATGAGGTGCTCCTAGGGATGCAGAAAAGCTGGTGTGGGAGTGTTGTCTTCTGAGTGGCCCAATTTCTGCTGGAAAAAAGGTCAAGAAAGCTTTGAAAAGTGACGATTTTTCTTATTTACTGTAGTTTCCACGAGACTGTATCAAGGTATATACATTGCTAATACTCCCATCTGTTTCCAAGGTACTTGATTGAAATGACTTATTCATCTGCTTACCTGCTACCATTTTAACATGAATTGAGGGGTAATGAGTTGTTTTCACTTAAGCTTAACTTTTTTTTTTTGGTCTAGGAATTATAACAATAATATCATTGCCCATTTGTTTTATGGTAAAATAATTGAATGTTCAGTGGTTGAGTTATGAGGCTGGAGAACAAGTAGTTTATCACAAGAGAATTGGACTACCACTTTGCAGAACACAAGGGCAATGATGTTATCACTTAATTATATTCTTCTAAGGCAATCTTCTCAGCCTTTCTTGGGTCGCCTTCTGAGGCACAGGGCCAAATGTGACCTTGAGAGCACCACCGACTTCTGTAATGCACTTCCAGCTCTTTGAGCTTTGTATCGCTTTCAAGAAACGCAACTTGTCCATAGCAAATAAGTCACTTATTTGCATTGTTTTATTGCGGAGAGCACATAAGAAAGTGCTGTATGCTCCCCAAACTGTTGTTCAACAGAAGAAAAGTAAAAGCTGAAATGGGTTTGAATCATCCACTTGCCAAATTCAGAAACATTTGAGATCTGTTTAATTTCAGTATTTCGAAGGAGAACAATATTGGAAACACGCGTCACTGACATTCAGAGTTAATGATGGAAAAAGCCATGCCCTAAAAAAGAACATAAAGTTTTTCTAGACTATTAACACATTTTAATGAAGAATTGTGAACACACACACACACGTGCACAGAAACCTCCCCCCCGCAGTGTAAATGAATAGGGAAATGATTATTAAAGCTAACAGCCATGGTTAGTGGGATGCAGTCACTTTCCTTTTAAGTATCTTCCCTTAAGGTTTAGCTATGTTTTCCTAAGATTCCCTCCTCCACCCTGCAAATAGCTGAAATATTTTTGTCATCTTGAAGATAATGGTTGTTTATTCCAGAATATATATATCACAGAATGTAAGAAAGAAACCTCTGGTTTTGGACCAAATATAGTAAAATCATAAGGCAAAATGAGTTTGGGAGGAGATGTCATAATTTCATGTACATCACGGGGACAGATGCAGTCTTAATATGCAGTGGGTGGTGGTGGGAGGAAATGTTTTCAGCCCTCCCTCTTCTTCCTCCTGCCAAATTGTTTGTGCTTCACAGGTCAAGGTTCTCTTTAGTGTGGAGTAATAACTCAAGGTTCTGCCTGAAATATGTACAAACACACTTGGTAGTTCGCATGGTTGTACAGTAATGGTGTGGAATCATGAGGACTTTACAGAGTGCACGGTGATTCACAGTCATGGGTATGTTTTAGAAAGAGAAGGAAAGCTGAAGGAGAAGGATCTCGCCATAAACATATCCTGTGGTTCTTGTGTAAGGGTAAATCTTCAAAGGGTAGATTAACTCTTTTGATGATGGAAGTTTTTGAAAATTCCTATTTGATCTTTTGGTGCATTTTTGAAGCCGCACATCTTAAAGCCTTCCCCAACCCTTCAAAAAAAGGATGCTAAGGATGGGGATGTTGTGAAGCTAACCATGGGTTCGGATGCTCCTCTAGCATAGCTTGACAACAGCAGCTTCCTATCAGCTTGACGACAGCATCTCAAACAGCTGTTTGATGGCCTTTGGCACTGTATCAGACTTCTACATGTAGCATTTTTTGCAACATGCTGGGGACATGTTTAGAAACTTCTGCAACGACGTATCTGGGTGTCATGTTCATTAGTATTTTGTGTGATGGGTGCTGTCAGTCATGTTACATGATGTGACAACTTTCTGTGGGTTATCTTGGGAGCTTGGGTAAGCACCACAAACTTTACAAAGGAAAAGCCGGACAGTCATCATGTGGGATGTGCCTGGCAGATACACGCTGGTGGTGACCTGGGGGAGCAGAATATCGATTATTGTCAATTCCAGTGAGAGCCACCAAACTTGCTAGTCCAAAATTTTTCTGTAAGTGTTGCTTACTAAAAGCTGTATCTTCTAGTGGAAGACTTAGAGGACACTGGTTCCTATGTAGAGGCTGAAATGCAGGGGAAGAGAACAGATTTAGTAGGTATTGCATGGTAACTGTTGTTTAGATTGCATTTTATACAAATGTTATATTACACTAGGAAAAACAGATCAGATTATACTTGTGCATACAAACCCTAGTTAAATCTTCTTTTAAACAATGCAAACCTGAGCATAATTTATTCTGGGCTGGTTGGGGTTTTTGTTTGGTTGTTGTTTTTTTTGTTGTTGTTGTTGTTGTTTTTTTTCCTCCCCAAGTGTTATGGATTGCCTGGTTAATAGTACCTGGAACTCTGCCAATGTCAAATATAAGCTACATATTCCTTTTCACTGGCAAATTTATAAAGATTTACAAACTTGTTAGATGACAGCTAGCAGAATTTTCAATAAATGCATTCTATTTTGAATTCTTTCTGCTGTATGGAATTAACTTGAAAGGCATTCAGAAAGAAACATTTTCATCTTATTTAATTCCTGGAATACTCTAGCTGGGAGTTACTCTATTCAGTTTATTCCTCGCTTTATATTCTATTAGGCTATATGGTCTTCCTGACTTTAAAGAGCAAACTTCAAGGGGAAAAATTGCTTTAAAAGGTATGTTTTTAGAGGTGCTCAAAATTACGAGCTTGCTGGAAGCTTCAATACTTCATCTTCTTCAAAATAAATGAAAAAGAATGCAGAAAAGCCTTAGTGGGTGTTTAAGTGGAGTACTAAACTGCAGGATATAAGCGATGCAATGTGGAACTAAAAAATTATTAATTTAAGTGATTGTTGCTGCTTATCGCCTCTAACATGTTCCATTTCTTCATGATGTTTTTTCATGCTAAAAATGAAAACAAGCCACAAACCAGGCTGTCAGGAATGACTGTCTGCCGAATAAAGTCTATGAGGAGAGAGATGTTTAGGAGCCCATTAATGATCGCAAATTCCTTCACAGGATGTTAAAAAGTTAACTGCTCATGCACACTGCATCCCGTAAGGTCAGTGGCCTGGGAAGGACAGAAGTTAGGGCTTTTGATTTGGGTTCTTTCACTCACTCCCTTTCCTGCTCAGTACTGCCTTCCTGTACAATTGGAGCGTGATGGAAAATACAATGAAAGGATAATGGGTACCAAAACTGGGACTACTTATCATATTTTATGTACTGTTCCAGTGTCACTATTAAAACTTCATTGTTTGGACAAAACGAGGTTGTTTTCTATCTTATAAATCAGGATCTTTTTCTAAACAAAGCTGTCACTTTGCCCTTAGTGTGACAAAGTTAAGTTAATGTGGACTGGTAAAATCTGAAAATTTTAATATTGATAGAGAAAGTAAGTTCAGGTTTGTTTTCATTATGAGATGATAAAAGTGTTATCCTCTTCAGTCTGTAAACTGGGTCTGCAGTTTGATGTTACCAACGTGCATACCCACTCAGTAACAATTGTCCTTTGCAAACATGACATCATTCCTCTGTAATCTTAGTATTCCCAAATTCATATGCTTAAGATGATATTGGCGGTTCTGGCACATTAGCACCCCCGCTAACCATCTCCTGCTTGGCTGATTGTTTCTCGTTACCCCTAAGCCATGTAGGTTCTAGCCTAGAAGCCAACCCAAAGTGGTTCAGGGGACGTGACTCTTGCGTTGTGCAAAGGCAGACTCCAGAGGAGAGTTCTGAGGGACACAGCCTAACCTTTCTCCAAGGAAAATCCCACTTCTGCGTTGAACGTGCTTGGAGACTGGAGTTTGCTCGGTGTCAAGCTGTGAAAATTAGGCTACTGAAAGATCACATGAAAAAATATTTGTTGTTGCTGTCAAAACTTTCGCAAAGAAGCTTCAGTGGATGACAATCTCTCCCCCGCCATGCTCATTGTAATAATTTTCAAGTTTCCTAATTTGTGGGAACAAGTATGTCTTTTGTTTTGTCATATATATCAAGATACTAATGTTGTCTTACAATAACCTCTCTTTTTCTTGTTGTTAATTAGGGAAAAATGATTCCAGTGACTCTGTTTTTCAAGTTACCTAGCAATTAAGCAGCAAAAATGTTTTTCTTTCTAGTGTTTGTTCTTAGAAGCTAGAGAGCTTGGAAAGCTGAAGTTGGCTATTAATCTTTTCTGTTATTTGCAAAAGACATTGTATCTGCCCTTCTCCCCCGTCCCCCTTCCGCCCCTCTCAATTTGATCCTTTTCTGTAGCACTGGATAATGGTGTTTTCATTTTACTTTTTTTGGGCTGGAGTGCTGAGGCTGTTCTTTGAGACTTAACAAACAGACTGATGTGTCGTGCTGACTGTAGCGTTTCCCTTCAGATCACATCTCCTCATTTCTATTGAAAAATGTGTTTTGTGCGGAAAGATATTTGTCTAATAGTTCCAAGGCCTCTGTCCCTTTACTATACTTTTTAACTGCTGCTTGCTTTTTAGCGTATGTTTTGGGTCACTGACCAAAAGAATCATTGAAAGCACTAAATCAACACTTGAAAGAAGGAGGCAAAGTGGTAAGTTGTGGGTTGGTTTTTTGTGTGTTTTTTTTTTTTTTTCTTAATATAATATTCAAATCGGCAAAGCTCCAGTTCCAGAGCCTGTATTCCTCTCTGCTATCCAGTCCACAGAAGAAGTGTCCTTGAATGGGCTGGTGTGACTTATCTGGTATAAACTATACTAGTCAGCTTTCTCAAAGTGAAGCAAAATGTTTATGGCAGCCTGCTGAGAGGACACTTTCAAATCCCGTTAAGATCTTATGGCACAGTACTGCTGGCCGCCTAAATAAAAATTTGACAGGACAGCTCAGTTTATTATTTTCTGGGGATTAGTATTGTATCCCTGATGATTTAACGTAAGCGATAAATGCACGCAGAAAACTTATGGTATTTTTCAAGTGGTTGAGCTCAGTCTTTGCAAGACTAGGATCATGCTGATGTGATAGCTGAAGATGCTCTGGCCATCAGTAGAATTTGGGAAAATTTCAGAATGATAATTTGCATTGTAGTGAGTTCTCCCAGCTAATCCTGTACTACACGTGCCTGCTTTTGAACTTTTGTCTGTGTTACTTTTCTTCTGGTTTAGATAAGCTTCCCACTCTGGGTGTTAAAGAGATAAGTCAGGAATCAGAAATGGTATGAAAAAGTACGTATGAACACTTTTAGAATCATGGGTTGATAATCATAAACATGGGGGATGAAGAGGGGGCTGGTTAAGGTGGTCCTAATTACAGGTCAGATACCTCCAGAAGTGTGAGCCTGAAAAACCTCTGTGCAGCTCCAAACTGTGCCTGTCCAGGCTAGATCCCTGTAGGTCACACGATTTTTTCTACGATTTTTCACTACGATTTCCCAGCTGGCTGCAATCTGTTTGTGCATATAGCTAAAAGCACTTTATTCCTATCGCCTTTTGGCAGTTTGTGTCTAAGACCTGTCTCCTTGGAGATACGTGATCTGTTCGGTTTCATCTGTTAGGCAGATCAAACACATCAGTGCCTACCCAAACGTGATAGCCTTGGCTATTTTAGCACACAGCCGAGGCAGCAGTGGGAATACTGCCTCACCCTTACAGTGGAGGTTAACAGTTGAAGTAATTACTAAAGATGTGGGAGATCTGCTATGCTGGTGATGGGCTAAAACTTACTCCTTGGCACAAAGTCTTACTGCGATAAGGTTAGGAAATTAGAAGGAGCCTTCTGAGTATTTGACTGGGGGAAACTGTTCCAGACCTAATTTCAATAGAGTGATGAGAGCAAGCAAGAGTGGAAAAAAACCCCAACCCTGTCATATTGGCTGGCACATCCTCCCGAGAGTCACTGGATACCCTTAGTACCAGGTTGTGCCTGTAATAGAAGTCCTAGCTATAGAGCTATTTTTCCTTTCCTGCTGAGCTGCTTTGAGGTTTTGTTCTTGCTCACAGACATAGGACAGGGATCTGTAGCGTGCACATTTCTTAGAATTGATCATTCACCTAAATGTATTCAGGATTGAGGTATCTTCACCATTCTTCCACGTGGGCGCATCCTGAATCTTTTGTATGGAGAGCAAACCTACTTATTACAAAAACTTTGATGCTGATGGAGGGGCTAACGTCAACTCGTGATGACGGAGTTGGCATTTAGTTTGGGTCACTGCATTAGCTGTTCATGCCTCTTCAGGTGCATTGTAAGCAAAACCTCCTTGATTAAAGCTAACCCTGCTGCTGCAGAAAAATTATTCAGAGGTGAAAGAATGATTTGTTCTTGCTGCTTGGACAGTACTGTGTACAATCTCCCAGTTAGGTAAGGTACGCTCTGGTTGTATGAGGTCGTTTTGCGCTGCTAGAGCCTTTGCATTCTCACATTTCAAGCGCGCACAGAGCGAGTCCAACATATTTGACATAGTTGCTGTTATCGGTGTAAAACTGACTAGCGTTTAGGTTTCTTCTTTATGAAAGGCATTATAAAAATCAGATTGCTACTATTAATAACAGATGTGATCTACCTCTGGCACGTTTCAGAGATGCGGTTCACTAATCCATTACATTACACTCTCTTATGTTGCATTATTCTGCAAGTAGAAGAATAAAGCACAAGATGCCCTTTATATTATGTTTGCTTAAATACAGGGAGCTTAACTGGAATGACTTTTATAAATATAATAATATATAGTGGAGGTATATATGGGGATATATAGAAAAATATGGTGGGGGACATATATATATCACTTTTATTTGCACAGCAGAACCTCTAATAAAGATTAGGAAAGCATTCTTCTACATGTTGTACAAACACAATGTGAGATTCCTCACTCTGAGGGACTTTGGCATTGACAGGGAGACTATGCTGAGATGTGGACATCAGGGCAATGAGCAGAGAAGCTGACTGCAAAGCCGTGGTGAGATTTTACACTCTCACAGATAGCTGCCAGGTGAGTCGTGATTGTGACAAATTGCAGTTTTGGTGTTCCAGTTCTTAAGTCCCATTTCAGGTTCCTCGGTCTTCTTTGTAACCTGAGACTATTTTTGTTAATGTATAGTGTAAGTACATGTTAGATTTTCTATATACTGTGATTAACCCTTTCTTTGGAGGAGCAGAGAACGGGAAGAACATCTATTAAACCAGCTTTAATGCATACATTTCAAATAAAAAAGGTTTTTTTAATGGAATGCTGTGACCTGAGGAGATGTCATTTCCATTTGGTAAAGCTAATGATCTCATTTTGAAAAAATGAGAGTATAACTCAGAACTGATTATCCCCCCACACACACTCTTTGAAGGCCTTTGCTGTACTTGTTCTTTCTAAGGCCCAAAGCTCTGGAAGCGAATGAACAATCTTGGCAAGACGGAGAACTTGAGAGGACAGACTTGTGTAGTGCTGATGAGGTGCCCTCCTGCATTTCTTCTGGTTTGATTTGTGAAGGGTTCAAGATTGTATTGGATAGGTAGAGGGAGGAGACTATTTTTGCTTTTTGGTTGAAATTCTTAAGCAGACTGTTTTATCTCATATTAAAATGTCCTTTCAAACCGTAATCAAAGATAGGAATGTTTTATTTATAGCTGGTACATAATTTAGGGTCAAAAGGGATCATTACGATCATCTTATCTAACCTCATTCACAATTATGATTTGCTGTTGTAGAATAAAAAAAAAAAAAGAAAAAAGGCTGTAGTCTCTTTCAGAAAGATCAGTATAAACCAAACATGTTAAACTAATTATGAACACTGTGAAATACTTATTACAAAGCTGAAAACATGAATGTGCTCTGACTTGGACTTCATTACAAAAAATCTTTTAGGGGAGTCTTGACGTTTTTTGAGATTTCGTCAGAATTGTGTATCAAATGATTAAAGAAAGGGGGAGGGAAGGCAGGAGAAGAATTTATATTTTCAGCTTCTTTTTTGCTGCTAATATTTTAGGCTTTTTGAAATATCAGGCTCTATAAAAAGCTAAAGATTTCGCACCCATTTGGGCCAAAAAGAGAAGACTGTGAGGTTTGTGTGATGTGAACTGATGCCAAATTATATACACTGGTTGTTGCAGCTCATTCTAAACACTCTACAGAATCTCATTTCTTTGAGGAAGAGTACTTTTACCATGCAAAATGTTGAAGATTTCTGCTACTAGATGCTCATTATGAAATTGATCTCTTGATATATCATTTTCATAGGGAAAATGTTAAAACTAATGTCCATCCAAAATTATTAATGCCTTACTCTTTAACTATTGGTTTACATACCATCAATTACAATGGGGAATGTGTGTTCCATAATAACACAGAGAGTGCCTTAAGATAATTCTGAAGTGTATCATGTGCACATAGGGTTAAGTAGCATAGATTAAATTTACATGTATGCAGTAGAAAGTACGAAATAATGCAGTGTAACTGTATAAAATTAACATAAAAATTTATTCTAGGCTGTCATCTTCTCTTACAATGTTTTCAGTGAGCTGATTTTCATTAAGGTAAGATTCTTTTGGCTAGGTCTTCTGAATTTGAGGAATACAATAAATTATTTCTTGTCATCCATATAAACCACTTAACTTTTAGCACACCTTTAAATGGCTGTTTTCTGACAATGCAATAAAGGCACATTCATTCACTTCCCACAAGATCTATAGGTAAGAGTTGCATTTGCGGGGCAGCAAATTTTAAGTAGAAATATAACAAGAAAATATGAGATTTCCAGTACCTGAAGGGGGGCTACATGAAAGTTGTGGAAGGACTTTTTACTAGGGCATGTCGTGATAGCACAAGGGGGAATGGCTACAAACTGGAAGAAGGTAGATTTAGGTTAAATATTAGGAATAAATTCTTTACTGTGAGGGTGGTGAGGCACTGGCCCAGGTTGCCCAGAGAAATTGTGGATGCCCCATCCCTGAAGGTGTTCAAGGCCAGGCTGGATGGGGCTCTGAGCAACCTGGGCTGGTGGGAGGTGTCCCTGCCCATGGCAGGGGGGTTGGAAATCGATGATCTTCAAGGTCCCTTCCAACCTAAACCATTCTATGATTCTATGATTTTTCTTGGTTAGCTCAAGATGTAGTGTCAAAGGAATATTTCTCCATGAAGTTAATATCCAGGTGAAAGGTCACTGGTGTCTGCACTAGGGACTGTATTTCATGAAAATTAATCAAAGGGTTCCTTTTCAGATGCAAATCCTCATTTAGTAATGTCACCCACAGTAGGGAACTGTACGTGGTTAGGGTTACTATCAGCTCTTCTTTCTTTTCCCATCCCGCCCCACCCCCGGCCATGCCCTCTTTTTCTGGAGCTCTTTTCAAGCAGATTTATGGGAGATTTGGTGCAATTGGGTATTTTAGAACTGTCAAAGGAAGGAGCCAAACTGTAACTTCTGTGGAGATAGCCAGAAGGCTGCCAGGCTTGTTGGGCTGTGATGCCCCATGTGAGGATGAGAGGGTCAGCAGAAGGCTGCTGTTGTACACGTGGAGCAGCAATACAGAGAGGCATGGTGCGGAACAGGGGGAGGAGTCAGTGCCCTACGTTGAGGGCTGGGTTAACTGTGCATTGTAACCTGACTGACAGTCAAGTTTCAATTTTCCAACCTTTTCGTTCTACTTCAGTGCTGTTGAGTCCCCGTGTATTGTTCCTTCAGTCCTTTAAGCTTCCTGTCTCAGGTGGATCAACGCTGGGTTTCATACACCCGTTCTTGGAAACCGTAATTTTGACCAGTGTTCCCAGGCTGTGCCAGGTACCACGCCACCCATCACTCCATCTAGCAGAGCTTGCCATGGACCTGGTGAAAGGGGGAAGATGGTGGTGTGAGGTGGGTAGCTGTGGCAATTGTCACAGATGGCAGTGGGACAGTAGGGGACAAACAGGGGCTAGACTGTTTCCACCAAATTTTCAAAATCCTGCTCTGTACAGAAGGGGAAGAAAAAGTTACAACAATGTGATCTAGAGCAGAAAATCACAGACAACGTGCACACAGAGGAAAGAAGCAGAAGGGTAAGAGTCACTACTGTGCTCAGAAGAGCAGAAACAGAGGAACACTACAGAGACACTATGGGAAGGACTGATTTATCTGGATCCCAATTTAAGGGGTGATTTGTCTTAATAGTCTAAGAATTGGTTGTATTATGTCGAGTTGACTTGGATCCATATTTCAGATCCAAGCAAGCAGCCTTTCATCCTACTTTCATTCAGTTTGTTGCAAGGATGTCTCTTGAAAGGTAGCTCAAAAAATGAGTCCCTTTTTTCCTACTGATGGTTTCCACCTTCTCTTTTATGAAGGGCCACATGATCAGTAGCTGTCCCACAGCTGTGTATGCCGTTACCTCAGCTTGGCAGCCTTCAAATCCCTTCTTTCCTGAGTTGTCAGGATTTCAATAACTTCAGAGACAACTGTAAGCCTGACCTTGAAGCCTCTTGCAAGTGGTGTGGGTCAGCAGGCTTGGGATCAGTATCCTAGAAATATCAGTTCAAAAACTCTTAGATTGGCTTATCTCCTAACTGTAACCCTACGATTTAAAGCAAAGTTGTACGTCTAGGTTTAATTATCCCAAATAGAATCCATTATAAATCATATAGATATAAAGTTAAATGATGTAATTTAAGATATAGCTCAAATGAAATCTGAGGTTAAAACACACTGGAAATGGATCCACGGGGACTTACTTCTGCTTTTTGGTGGCAACAGGAATAGTCACAATGTTCTTGTCATACAGAAAGTGCTGTGATCCTTTAAAGAACTTGCAAACAGAGGTGCACAGTAAAACAGTCACCCTGTAATCCCTGTGCACAGGTCTCTGTGGAAAGGGAAGCTTCTGGGATAATTTCACCCAAACAGAGTCATCTGCTAGTATTCAGGACAATAAGCATGAACTGGCATACGTAGCACTGAACGTGTTTAAAAAATCCATACATTAAATAGTAGGGCGTTTTATATATCGTGTTACCTATGTCTCTCTCTTCATCTGTTCTCCACCCTGAAATTAATTTTCTTTTCAATGTCATCCCAAGATTTACTTTGCAGGTACATAGTTGTGTATGTGGGCACACGGTTTAAGAAAACATTTCCCCCACTGGAAATTAAACTATTGAATACTTTCAAAATGTATAGTCAAGTGTCTGAAAACCAGAGTGATTTGTTTTGACTTATTTATTAGAGAAATTGATAGAGTGCAAGTGAAGCATTTTAGCTTAAGCAGTTTATCACTGAAATGTGAATGAAGTATAACTCGTGCTTTAATTCTGCATCCTGGTGTTAAGTAGAATTGGAATTAGCTTTTATGGTGCTTTTTTGATATTACTGAAGAGCAGAGGGAAAGGATTTTTATTTTTTTAAAATCTGTTTTTCCTGTGGAGGCCTACACAGATGTTTTCTGACAAGCTTTGCTACTGCAGCAATGTTCTGAGGCACTGCCATAGTATCTGAAAATATGCCTTGGCCTAGGAAACAAGTGAAGATTAACTCACTGGCAACAAGTTAGTCAGGAACTAAGCTACAAGGTCCATGCAAGGCTTAGCATCCTTGGCATTGTGTTTCTAATGGCTAAAGTGACATAGACCAAGGAGAAGGGGAAACAAAGTGGGGTAAAGCAGAGGAAGGAATGGAGTGGAGAGCATGGTACGCTGCTTGTACTTGCTTTGGAAAGTTATTTGCGTTGGCTGTAAAACAGTTTGGTTAGATGAGAAACTAAACAGACTGCTGAGAGATCTATACAGCAGTGAAATTTGCTAGAATCTTTCCTGGAAAGATGGGGAATGTCGGACAAAAAGGGATCTCAAGGACTATCGAGTAAAGTTCCCTGTCATCACAGGCTCTGTCGCTTAATCCTTTCTAATCCCATAATTAGTTTTCTTTTGTATTTAGAGATTTCATTTTCCCACTCTCCCTGTCCCTAAAACGTTTATTACCATCTTTTTAATATCATAGGTACATTTTGGTTATAACTGGCATTGGGCTGCTGGGGTTTATCCTTGAAGATCTACAGTTAATTTTTATTCACTATTTTTATTTCTGTGGCATAGCGGTCACTGCTAAAAAGCATATAGAGAAGAGTTCTGATGTCAAATGGAAAAACTGACTCAAACAGGAGTTCTTTGTGCTCTATAAGTTCTATATGTTATGAAGCAATTCTGTTTATACCTACCATACGATGTGCTGAATTGCTTTAGAGAAAATCTAAATGTATAATATTTTGTCTTGATACTTGGAGCTTCTATGTTATGTTTATCAGTTTCTGCTTCATCACCGTCACAAAGTTGAGTGTACTTTCCAAACCCTCTTATTCTGTTGGCTGTCATTTTAAGGGTCTTTAACCACAAAGCTATCATGCGTAAGACAGTACCTAGAAAACCTTCTCTCTGTTTTTCTACTTAGCAGAAATAATTGGCCCTTGATACCAAGCGCTGCAGTCACACCCACAGCAGCGCAGGAAAGGAGGCTGCCTGCAGCAGAAGATGAAGCAAGGCAATCGGTGACTATGGTTTGTCCTTTTGTCATGGGTCAGGGATGCTGCCAAGACTGGAATCACAGATACTGTTTCCCCTGCGGTAACCTTTCTGTTCTGATTACTGAGCTGCTGTTGAGCAACATTTGTGACACCGTTTCCATTCGACACCATTTCCACTTGCGGTTACTATTTGGCGAGCAAAGATAATTTCCATTTTTTGCTACTTGAAATTTAAAATTGCTTCCTGGACGCTTTTATACTCAGCCTGCGCTGATTTTAATATTGTAGCAAATTCAGAGTATAAGCGGAAAAATATCCCTGTTGAAAGCTCTTTTATCTTTTTTCAGTTCTTTGCTCTTCAGTCAGTGAGCAGAGAGGCACTAATTATTTGATGGTTGATGACAGGTAGGATGGCTTTCAAAAGGAACAGAATATCACAGGAAAGTGTCCACCAGTAAGGGAGGAAGGGAAAGAAGAAAACGCTGAGGCTGATGCAGGGTTCAGAAGGGTAAACCATAATCTGAACTGGCTGAGGCAAGGTCAGATGTCTCTGCTTAGCGATGTCCTAATTAGTAAAGCTACTGATGAACTACGAGAGCAATACTACCAGTCTGATGTTAATCACATGAACCTAACTCACTTAATTGGATTGTGTCTTGCCACTTTGCAAATCCTAATTATACAAAGAGGCTATTTAACAGCAAGCAAGCTTGAACTCTGCAAAAGATTTTCTTCTCTGTCATACTGTTCTTCATTAAAATAAGTCTCTTTCAAGAAGTATGTTTCTGCTCAAGTTAGATGGCTTAAAAGATGATGGCTATTGGGATTTTATTTTTTTGATTTTAAATCAATATTTGCTGGTTAAATCTGGCCAACGAGGTGTTTCTACAGTTTCTAAAGAGGTGAGATGTAAATGGAAGAATGTTGTCACCAGGTAATGGTCTCCTGCCAGTTCAGAAAAACCAAAGCAGAGCAAAGTTATTGATTGCAAAGCAGGGAGAGATTGATTGTATAACAATGTTTTCTTACAATGAAGTTGTAAGATACTCTTCATTTCTGTTAGTTCAAATGAATAATATAGATTTATCCATTTTGTTACGGGGGAGTTTGCGCAGAAGTGATTACTGCATCATTACTGTTGTACTCTCTTTGGGCTATTTCATGACTGACTGATTTGGGTTTGTAAAGGTAGAAGACCTAAGACTCTTCATTTCCACTGTGTCATTCAGTAAATCAGGCTACCTCCTCCATAAGGCTGTGTTAAGAAATATATTATTGTCTTATCTCTCTAAGCTGTACGTTTCTGTGGCATTCAAGGATCAGACAAAGTTTAGTGGACTCTGTCTCTTCTGGGTTCCTGAGCTGGCTTTCCCTTCTGCTTTTGCTTTTTTATCCATCTATGTATCTTGGCTTTTTGTGCTTCTGGTCATCCTACCCAGCATCTCTTACATGACAACCAGTCGAGGGAAAGGCTGTGAAATTTTTCTTCTTGACAGTGAATAAAGCAATTGGAAGGGTATTCCTAGTTCCTGCTGTATAGAGGGGACTACCTTCCTGACAGCCCGCATGAAATCTTGTCTTCCAAATGACTGTAATTGTTTGTTAAAAAAAAATGTCCTGCCTGGTTGTTGCTGCTTGCAGGGTGGCTGAGTTGGCGCTGTCCTTTCCATCTTCTATTTCTTTTTAAATTTTTATTTGCTTCTGCTGAGAGTGTTTGGTCTTAAATGTTTGTGTCTGTAGGGTGGGCTGATTAAAAGCTGCAAGTATTGGTGTAGACTGGCTCCTACTGAGACCTGTGATGAAGCTCCCATAGTGGCACTGGTGGGAAGAGTTACACTACCTGGTAAATCATGATAGTGCACCTTCTCCCACAAACACTTTTCTAGGAATTGACTATCTTGTGTATGCCTAGTGCTGAACCAGAACTAATTAGTTCAGCTCATCAACACCATCTCACTGTGCTCATATGATTTTAAGAAAACTTCTATACAGCTCTTGTTGTGTCATTTGGTGCACCAAGTGACTTGGTACCTGCCTTGGATGTCTGCAATGTAATAAAGTGTAAACTTGCCCCAGAAAGCTAGGTGTCATCACTTTGAAACCTGCTTGTTTCTGGATGGCAGCTGTATGTTTATTGCCACAAAAGGCAATTTTTTTTTTTTCTTTTCCAGAAACAAAAATGAAGATGACAGCTGCCATATACAGCAGCTCTGTTAGGTTACTTCTGTTCTCAGTAGTATCCAAATCTATTTTTTTCATACACGAACCCCAGAATTCCTCTCTTAGATCTACAAAGAGGACTTTAGTGGGCTGTGAATATTAATGAAAGAAAACCAGCAACAGTCAGCAGGTACAGAACCACAAAAAGACTTCTGTTTCATTCCTGTCTGGTCTTACTACTTTTTTTTTTTTTCCCCTCAAAAAGAAAAAGGTTCTATGAGTTTAAAAAGTTTCTCTTTTATTTTAAAACAATATTGTTAAAAAAAAAAAAAGGAGTTTTTGTCCAGAACAGGTATTGGAAGAATCCTGCATAAAACCAACAAATGTTAGTAAAACAAACAAGCAAACAAAACCCCAAAGAATTCTACCAGTTCATTTATTAATGCCTTAGCTTCACTCTTTCTGCATTTTTAAGACGACCAAAAAAGCTGCTTTTCAGTGTGGTTCTCTTTCTTTAAAGAAAGTGGCCCTATACACACCTGGCTGCTGTTTCTTAGGTTCCTCTTTACTCTGGTCCTTGCTCAGTGAGAGCTGCTTCGAGTAGGGTTGTTCATCCTTTTGCTGCTGGAGATCTCTAGCCTCAAACGCACACCTAACTGTACCCTCCAAGTACCTTCAGGCTGAAACAAAACTGTAAGTAACCTAAGGGGAGGAGGAAAAAAAACCCTTAAATGGTGGATCCCCAGTGCACTTTGAAATCTCTGTCTCTTCCCTGACTATGTGCATTGCTGATCTGGCCAGGGAATGCCACTGCTCATTCCTCATCCAAGTGCCTTGATTTCCTGTCCCTGAATCCTGAATAAATTGAGAGTGTAGGAGAGAAGAAAAGTGTCTGTTTGGTACAGTAAACCATCCACATCTCATCCTGCTGGAGGGGTTTAGATGTTGCCTTGCTGTCTACTGCCCCAATTATATATCCCCTCACTCCTCAGACAGCTGCTGGGCACCCGTGTCTAATTGCATTTTCTTCTCTTTAGGTATCTACCTTTCATTTTTCATCACGTATTACAAATCTAATCCAGTCCATGATATTTCAAAAGAATTTCTCACTAGAGCATTTGAAATGCCTTACAAAACTAGATGTGAGGAAGGGCCATGAGAGGTAATAATAGAATGAGGTCAATAACTTTGCACTTCCTTTTCTCTTTTTTTTTTCTTGTTATATTCAGCTTGCTATTTCTGGGGAAGGTTTCCTCAAAAACAATGTACGGATTTTGGTCTCCGAGAACGAAGTGCAATAAAGCCAAGCATGATGTCTCTTGGCAGATAGCTCCATAGCTAAGGTCCTGCTTTTGCAAATAATCTGTCATCAGATGATGAACAGCTGATCATCTCCATCTGTGGGATCTCTGAGATATATGATGGTGTGTCTGAAATCCAGTGGATTAGCTGCTTTTGAGTTATTGATGAGCAAAAATACCAGAGTAACCCCCTCCCCCAAATCCCCTCCTGAAGAGAGGAATTAGAAAAAAAAAAAAAATGTTTAGAATTTTAAAATATATATTTGCATGTGACTGTTTTATTGCAACATTGCTTTGAAAATCTTCTGGCGCTTTGGGAATTGGTCAGTCTCAAGCAACTTCAGGTCTACATGGATCAGAAGAGACAAGGTGTGAATGCAGTGGACAGACTGGGGGGCAGCTGCTGCTGCTGACACCATTTCCATCCTCAAATTTAGCACTGGGCTCACTGCTAAAGGTCAATATGAGAAAGGCCCTACTGACCCTTTAGGCTGTGCCTTGAAATTTGGAGCAGGTTTAAGGGCAGTAGTGTGCTGAACGCAAATACTAGATCATAATATGTTTAGCAGGGGGCAGCAAAGGAGTTAAACATAGCATACTATATATTTTTTCTGCATTAATCTGCCACACTGTGGGAAACAAGATATGAATCAAATTCAAATAAATTCAAGCACCTTGAGAAAAGTGTCTTAATGTAAAAGTAAACACTCCTAAATAATACTATAAACACTTCTGCATTTTCTAATACTGTAAGAGTACTGGATTTTTTTAATATAAATCTGTGTTGAAAACTATTGACATGATCATAGGCTGCTCCTTCATTAGGTAAACAACCCTTTTTCCCTATCCCCCAAACAAACAGGCTCTTGAGGTGGATAAATAATTTATAGCAGAGAAGCTGTGATCATATGTAACATTTTTGTCTTAGTGTAAAAAAAGGTAACCTATAGGTTAAGAGAAATGGGCACCCACCTAATAGAAATAACCAGTAGCTTAGGCAATGATGAAAATAGACCCCATGCCACATACCGAGCATAGGAATAGGTTATTCAAAATTGTGGAACAGAAATAAATGCGACCCTCACCCTATCAGGCTTCTGAACACAGGTGTAACTTAATTCTTGTGAGCGCGTATGTGTCTATGTTCTTGCCTGGGCAGGGTCTGGGTTTGCAGTGCCTCTATGGTGAAGTAATTGCCATTCTTTGTGCAGTGATGCCTGGGGACCACAGTCAGAGTCATGGGCTCTCTGTGGGTGGGGTTGTAAAACAGAGCTGTAGAGACAGTCTGAGCTGGAGTGTTTTGTTGTTGAGTTTTTTGTCTTGACTGAACTCAGTAAAATATGTTGACTTATGGAAGTGTGACATAGGGTTATGAGGCATCTAGGGGCAGTTCGGTAGGGGTGGGGACAGGGTTTGCTATATCAATCAGAGCAAGTGAAGTAGTTGAATATATTAGACAGTGACACAAAATAACACAGGAAATATTTAATTGGTGTTATCTAAACAGGATCACAGCTTTCCTCTAACCTCGAATGCTACGTTCGGTTCTAGTTGCGTTACAGCAGAAGGACATGGCAGAAATAGAAGAGATTCAGAGGGCAAGGGAAATTATTAGAGGTAGAGGGGCTACCAAGCAAAGAGATATTTATAAGGCTTGCCTGACCTAGTTAAGGAAGGAGGACACAGTAAAAAATGTTAGAGGTGTATGAAATATGAACCGGCATGGAGAAGCTCCATCAAATGCTTAGCCTTTACTCTTTCTCATAAGAAAAGAACAAAGGGATATTGAAATTAAAAGGCAACAAATTTAAAACAGATAAAGAGAAACACATTTTCATGCAACGTTTATTTAATCTATAGAAATTGCTGAGGCAGGATGATGCTGTTGCCAATAGCTCAGTTAGGTAATAAAAATGACGAGACACACATGAAAAGGAGTTCAGTTACACAAGCCAGGAAAAAAGTTACATTATATGAGCAATTAATCAGGCTTCAAGGGAAAAATAATGATCAACTGCTGGGTGCGGGAAGAAATATCTGAGCCTTGAGTTCTTAAGGAGGCAAAACTTCTCTTAAATTCAGTAGAATTTGGTCTAATTAAGGCCTTCATCATTCTGCCCTCTCCACATGATTGTATAATTAGGAAAAAGTATATTTAAATACTGCTCAATGCCTAAACACAGGATTCAGTGTGAAAATCTGCTTCTTTAGCTTCCAATCTTTGGGAAAATATGCTTGTGAAAAAGTCTGCTAACGCTTGGCTTGATGTACCATCAATATCCTGCCCTGTGATATTAAAACCAGTTTATGCTAGTAGCTTCGATGCGGCCATACTTTTACGGAACAGTTTTGGGCAAGGATCAAGGTATAAAGTCCTGTCTAGAGTCATGCTAATAGATGAGGCTTCTTTCAGGAATGCAAAGCCACAGGGGTTGTATGGTAAGGGGAGAATATTTAATAGCATATTTTTTCTCCTGGGCTGCACAAGCTCTGTCATGTTGATATGATACCAACATTTTAATTAGAAAATTCCAGAATGGAGGCTTTTAGCAGTAATATGCTGTGGTATTATCCTTCTATTAATATAAAAAAATGCATTTACAATTACCTACCCACGATGCGAAATCCAGTGAAATTATATTGGATGAATATAGACCTGCCTGCCTGCAATGTGTTATTAGTAGCTACTGTTAAAAATTATTTTGAAAGGAAAGCCGCAATACGCCGGTTTTTCACAATATACTTGGACTAAACCATTAAGTCAAAAAGACTCTGTCTCATTGTCTCAGATCTCCTTTGTATTACCCTGCCTAAAATTTGTTTAAAACACAATTGCTTCATATGGTAATTATTTTTGAAGCTAAGCTTACGTCTGTAAATCATCTTTAAAGTTTTCAAGAATTTTTCTCGTGAGGATGTCACGCTGGCTGTTTTGTATGCCATGATGGTTGGGAGCAATTTAGCTTTCTTTCTCTAAAAAGACTTTTCAGGACCTCATTTTGCATATACTTGTGAAATTAATGGATATGAAAGTTGATGTGATTGCTTGTGCGCTTACATATCTCAAAGGTAAAATAGTCACCACTGAATATGTCCATAAAACACGAAGTCTCACATTTGACAGGCTGCTTACTTGCATCTGATAACTGACGGTTTCTTCTCCAGGCTCAAGTCATGTCTTGGAGCCTTTATTATCCTGCTATTGTCTTGCAGGTCAGAGGCTACAGAACAAATTATTGTGATAAATGTCAATAGTTAATTTAACTCCCATTAAAATTTTCTGTGTCGTAAACCTTAAATTAAAGACTAATGGCATCTCTTTTATTATTCTCCACGGCAGTAAAAACAGTATTACATCTGGCTTTGGCTGGCAGGGAAAGGATGAAGTGACTTGAAAAACTGTTGCAAAGATACAGGAGCAAAGAGCGGTGGCCTGCTGCTTTTCATGATTACCTGATGCTCTGCCCAGCGTTCTCGGTAAGAAGGCGGCTGATCCGCTCAGTCGGATCCTGACCCTGCCTGGCGGCCGGTGGCCTCGCAGTGTGCCGGTCTCCTTTGGCATGGGGAGTCGTGCAAGTAATCAGACTGCTCAGAGCTGTTTGAAACTCCTGAAGGTATCGCTATTAATTGGAGCCACCTATAGTGAACCACATGGGAAGTTTTCTCCCCTGCTCCCACATCAAGAAGGAAAAGAGAACCAGTTTGTTTATTTATTTTAATGGCATACACAAACAGAATGGGCATGCTATTTTACAGATAATGCAAAAACTCGAATCGTATCGGAGCCACTTAATTCCTAGTGAAATTCTAGCTCCATTCGCTGAGACTGGACTGGGATTAGTTTTAAAAATCATTTTTAGCCATTGCCTCTGGGCAGTACCTGTCTCTGTTTTGAAGAACTGTATTTTCAAGCTCTTTCCTTCTTAAAAGGAAATGTGGTCTAAATGGGTAAACCCCAAAACTGTGTAGAACATGGATTAGAATGTTTGTGTGAAGAAATCTATGAAAAAACCCCAAAACTAGGGGAGCTGGAAGATGTGGACAGGGAACCTCTTTTCCCATTGGCCCCTCTGATTTTGTGACCTCCCTGTAATTATAACAAATTTGGAGTTTCCAACAGAATTGGAAGCGCTTTTCTCAGTTTAATAGGTGACATTTTAAATCAATGTTAAGGTCTATCTGGTTATATTGTTAGTCACTTAGAAAATGTGACTCTAAACATGTGAGCAAGGCTTTGTCTAATAATACACGCTTATCTTTCACTAACGGTTTCACTCAGGCTGGGAACTGTGGAATAGCCATAAGTCCATGATTCAGACCAAAGTCATGAAGTGTGACCGTAGGCTGCTGTCCTTGATTAGGGAAGTGCTATACGCTACTGGGAATGCAAGCATACAGCCATGGATATTTGCATGACTTGCCCTCCCACAAACTTTATGTGAAGAGGCCAAGAGTGCTGTTAGCACCTACAGTCAGATCTTAATGTTCTTGATTATAAGCATGTGCAAAAAAAACAACCAACCAAAAAAAAAACCCCAAAAGAGAAATCGTGAAAATGAAACATTTATGAAAGAGCAACAGAGACATTCCCTTTCTTTGCAGATGACACACTCATTGGATGTCACACCAGAAGATTGTGCCACACATCTCATTATAACATTGCGCCTGTACTGTCAAAGTATCTTTTGCCACTTGTGTGGGCTGTAGTGGTGGTCATCTGTCACGCTTACGGATTCAAGGACAAAATGGACGGTTTATGCAAGTGTTTCTCCATCATCTCTTATGTCATCAGGTTAGAGGTGAAGTATCTTGTGATTAAGTTTTTGAGAAGTTACATTGTTACTGTTAATTGTTGACAGATGCAGGAAGTTTTGTTAGTAATTAATTTTAGTCATTCAAAAAGAAACAAAATTATTTTAAAGTTATCTATTAAATGTGAAAGTTATTTAAGGATTTTTTTAAATTATTTTTTTTAGTCATTAAAGGCTTTAGGTTACCTGCATTGGCTTAAGGTCTAGGTGGTTATTTTGTATTTTATTTTTCTGCCTGTCTTGAGAAGTAAATATTAGGCATAGCTGAAATTTTCTTAGGCTTTCTGTGTTTGGTGTCATACATGGCTAAGAACTTTGAGGAGCTATCAAATCTTCACTGAGTTTTATAGAGTACAATAATAAAAACAAATGGTTGAAAGCTAAGCAATGTTTTGCATTAATCCATCTGTCATATTAGCTTTTAAAGTGAGTTTAATTTTTTTACCAGGAAGATAATTTTTGTAGCGCTATCACTCTATACTAATAATCTGGGAAAAGATTTTACAAAGTTTGATTATCTCCTTGAGGAAATTATAAATATTTGATGTTACTAGGTTTAACTCAGTGTCATACAATCTTGATTTTTCTTCTCTGTTGAGATAGCTTACTTTGATAAAACACATGAGTTCAGAGATAAAGGTTGAGCAAAAGGAAGGAATACTGTTGTGAATGGTTTCAATGCCACAAATTTACTATAACGGATGTTATACCATTTTCTAGTTGCCTCTGCAAGTGCCCTATGACGATGCAAGGTTTCATTTTTCTGTTCTCTAAACCCACACATTCTTTTTTGTCAGACTGCAGCACGTTTGTGAAATGAGGACGAAGCTCTCAGTGGAGCGTTAGAGAAAATTTGTTTTGTGAATCTGAAAGGTCTGAAAGAGAGGAGCTTTATTTGGCTCCCTCCAATGTGTCTATTGAGTTGCCAGCAGGTCTTTAGTCAGTGTTTTTCCATGTTTTTTTCCACCTTCAGTCTGTTCAGAGGTTCAGGGTAACCAGAGTGCTCCACTGGTGTTATTGATTCGTTGTAGAGTCCAGGAAGAGTTGAAGAAAATACGAGCAAAAATCCATCCAAGAAAAATAATTACAGGATTTGGAGGAGACAGGTAGGGGACGTTGTTTCCTTGTGTGTGCGCATCCTATTGACACCTCTTCTTTCTGTATTTTCCCTGCTATAAAGTGAGAGCCTCATCAGCTGAGGCTCTTTAACTTTTGGAAAGTTTTGAGTTCTCAAGTATATTATCTGTGTAGCCTCTGAGTCATATAACAGAACCGATCTCAAACCGGTAACCTGGTCAGCTGTCTGTGGTTTGGAGGGTTTTTTTCTTATTGGCGTGCAGGAAGAATTCTTACAAGGTGGAAAAAATATCAGTGGATTCAATCGTATTTTTTTCTGTTTGTTTTAAAATACAGCATTATGGTGGTATTAAATTTTCAGGATGCTTTGAATGTTTGATCTGAAAATGAGAAAACCTCATAGGCTTCAGAATGAAAGTAACTGATGCTGGACGGGGATGAAAAAATAAATACTACAGAAATTTTATAAAATATTTTAATATTGTGGATGAAATATTTTTGTGAGTAATAAGTAGGACTAGGGTTCTCTTGGGGTTTGAGACTTTCGTTTCTTATGTATCAATTCTTTCTTCTTTTGAAATACAGAGGGAAAGTGCTAAGGTAGCTACCTTACTCCACAACCTATTATTTGAAAATAGGCAATTAGGAGAGCAAATAATTTAATATTAGTTGACAGATCATTAGACTGTAATACAAAAAGTAAGAAAAGCCAGGAGCCTAAGGAAGCAGTAGCTATATTTGGAGTTGAGGAAGAAAAAAGATCTTAATAGTGAAGCACGGTAATAGCTAGAGGATAGGCACAAGAAAGCAGAAAATTGCTGGTACACAAAAAATTTGGACAGTGTCTCGCCACTGAAGCTGAGTCAGCTTGAATCTGAGCATTAATTGGCACTCAGAGGTGGTTCTTTGTACTTCTGCTTTGTGACCTGGACCTGTCTTGGGTGATGGTGTGTTCGGAGTACCTGAGTGAATGACAGCTGCAATGGGCAAATTTGGGCCTTGTTTCCCGGAGGGCTGGGTCTTCATTAGGAAAAAAGTGTTTTGAATGGTCAAAAATAGAGTCAAGTCCTGGTGAAGATAAAATAGCTGGAAGATTTAACGTGCTAAGATTAGATTTATATGTCCTCCCATTTCAGGAGGGAGGAAATGGGTTGGACATGTTGCAGTGAGGGTGTTCATCCTGGCGCGTGAGAGTGAAATGGGAATTTCATGAGATTGAAACTGGGAGCTGGACAGTCCCATGAGTAGCCTTTTAAAATAGAGATCATCTTTTAAAGACTGATTTAGGGCCATCCTAAACCTACGGTCGAACTTCTTGGCTTTCTAGATCACATAAATCATAGTATGGGAACAAACCTTATTACAGATCTTTCATAACGAAGAGGGAAAGGTATAGGAAATACCCACCCTATATATCAAACTGCTGCCAGATCTGTGCGTGGTAACACACATACCACCTGTGTGAAAACCATTCCAGTAGATAACAGCAGTAGCAGCAACAGGAGATGAATGCCCTAAGACAGAGAAGAGCTCATTCAGCCAGGAAAAAAAAAGGATATGTGTTTTTCTTTCAGGAATTTATAATGTGATCACCGCAAAGACTGGGCTGGAACTAATAACTAATTTTTCACTCTAGGCAAATTTGTAAAATGCATTCTATTGTTAATTTGGGGAGGTTTAATTTTATGTATGATAAATCTCTAGCTGAACAATCGTTACCTGAAATGCAATTTGCTAAATACTACATTGTGATTTTAGATGGCTTTTAATTATAACTAACTGTAGTTAAAACAATCAATTTTCAAAGCATTCTTTTTCCACTTTTTTAAGGAAAAAGCAGAAAACTTTTTAATTAAATTAAAATTGAAGAAAAGTTTGTTCTTCCCTTTTTAGTGTTTATTCAGAATGCTTACCTTTTGTTAAAGTTTCTTCTCTCCCAGTATTAAAAGTTGTCTTTAATTACTCTCCATTTCTTCATGGCAAATTATTGGGAATTAGAATCTGTAGTGGTGATTAAAACAAATGTGAAGTTTTCTCTATTCCCTCAGAAACCTGGATTCTGAATAGCTTAGAATAATATGCGTTCTTGAACATTACCTAATTATGTGTGGGGTTTTTTTTTTTGAACAAATTCCTAGGAGAACAGAATCCCTGCTCTCTTTCTTTATAGTTTAAAGTCCCCATCTTGCAAAGACATTTGCATAACAGTTTGGGAGCTACTCACAATTGAACTATATACCCTTCTGAGTTTGAAGTGCATTTTTAGAGATGTTATTTGAGATATCTTCTATATTGCTGGTTGGATATCTGGCTATGTGAGATTATTCTATAGACACAGTTTAGTGTAGATCTCATTAAAAATGATGTATATAACACCTATCCTTCATTTAAAATAAGGACAGGGAATTTTAGTGACATGTTTGGACTGACTTTGCATTGAAAAATGGAGATGAATAATAAACATAGATTTATGGATGAAAGACATCTTAGCTGGAGAACAGGTGAAACAAACTTGATTAGTAATGGAGCCTGTCCCTCCAAAATCCGAATATAGTGTAAGTATAATATGGCATTTGTGGAAAAAAAGGGAGTGATCTTTTGAGTCAAGTGGTAGCTGACAAGGCTAGGAGCTCTCAGTGAGTCTATTCCTTCTGGTAATGTTCTGATTCTTTTTTCTTTTGCTTTATACTCTCCGTGTGTACATTTGTGATTGTATTAGAGAAGTCCCAGATTCCAGCAACATCTTCTGGTAAGGTTCTCCTTCAGCTGCTTATCTGTCCATCCTCCCAGTCAGGTGAGGTCCCTGCTTATGGAGTACATACAGATTCTCTCGGGAAATGGCTTGTGCTGGGATTCATCTCACCTGACTTCAGAAGTCTCTGGGGTCGGTGCCTGAATCAGAGGCAGTCACCCTAAACTCCCTGTGTAGTCAAAGGAGAGAAACGTATATTTTTAGTATGCAATTCCCCTGATGCATTTTCAGTTCCTTCTGACTTGTGCCCTGTTCCTTTCCATTGACTCTAACAGAAGTCCAGGAGGGTATGGGATACTAGATGTAGGTATATCGTCCTTGTCAGAGGAATGACGTGTTGCTGTGTAGTAATTGACATTTTTAACAAATAATGTCCATGTGTATTTAATGAACGGCTTTCAGTCACTAACACAGGAGAGCGGAGTAGAGGAGGAGGGATCTTGTAACACTTATTTTGAAGGAAATGAGATCATCTAAATAGATAGGAAAACAAATAGTTTCCCCTAGAATTTAACTTGAAATTGAAGTTTTCAAACACAACTACCTCAGCTTGTGCTTCTTGATGATGAAGTGCTGCTTCTGTGCACAGGTACAAAACCTTTAATGCATAAAAAAACAGCTTAGGCCCAAATGAAATCCTGCAAGGTCATTCTGCAACTTTATTTTCTAAGTGTTTGCATGGGCCAGATTTTCTACGTTATTTTGGGTTTGCTCAGCTGGAAAGCACAGGTTCAGAGAAGTTTTGAAGTTCAGGGTATCATACAGATATGAACTATAGCCACAAAACATGGGACTGATTTGGGATTACAGGTGACTGAAATCTTCTAGTGAGTTAAGGTGAACAGGGATGCTCTGTACTTTTAGTTTCAATTAAGGATAATTAACAGTTGCCTGTTAATTTGTGAGTTATAGAGTTACCTTTTTTTTTTTAAAAAAAAAAGGTACATCAGACAACTCTGCTGAAATATTGGCTCAGTGCTGGAACTTCCTGAGCTAGTCTAAATGGAAAACGTTAGTCAGTATTTTTGTATTTATAAAATTGATATTTCAGGCTGCAGAGATTTACCCTTTGTGCCTAGAGTAAGCCCAATAATTTATGCTTGGATTCGAGGTACCTGGTTTGGTACAAAAATCTTTTGTGGCTGGTTCTGACTGGCTTATGCCAGACTCTATATAAAGATGCAATCCTCTACAGTTCTCCACTTTTTCTTTGTCATACATAAAAATCAATTTCTCATGTTTTAATTGTATCATGGATTCATGTAAAAATTTTACAAAACTATAAGCTAATTTAATGCTTATTGTAAATGTCATTCATGATACTCTTGTGTCAAAATTAGCTTCACCACCGGTTTCTCTCCCCAATGTCAGAGAAGTTACGAGCTGTTGATGAGTGTCAACATTTCCTCAGAGACCTTTGCGGTTTTCTGGAAGCCCTGACTGACTACTGGAGGGGAGACCCTCATTTTTTATTAGAAAAAGTGGAGAGTGTGTTTTAGATCTCTTGGCTCAGCTGTTCTGCGGGAGACGCCTGAAAATACGAGCTTAATTCCTCCTCAGTGTCCAGACACCACAAGACAAAGGGATCCATCACGGGGAAGATATTTTTAAAAGGCATTTGAGGAAGGGGATTTTTTTCAGGAGGGGTAAAGGCTGACTAATGAATCTATAATGCCAGGAATTGGCAAGACTGTCTGCGTTCTGGAACTGAATGCAGCCTGTGCAATTGGAGGCACAGAAATGACTTCTCCCTTTTATCTTGTGTGTGACAGCTAACAATTTAATCTGCTCTGTTTGTTGTGCAGGTTGGATGCTCCTCCTGGTTAGTGGATTACAGGAACAAAAAGTCCCTGTACTTGCGAAACAATTACTCTGATCCTCCGATTATCTTGCTTTATAATACATGAACAATCTTTCAGTTATTAAACAGATGCATTTAGATTCTGAATAATTTGACGCTCAGCAGTGCTGGGTGTTCTGATCACCCAGTTACAGGCCCACATTTCATTTGCAGGTCACCTTAACAAAAGCAGGTGTCATGAACAATAACTTGGCGTATCTCTTTGATCAGTCACTTATGCAAAGTTATTTTACTTCCCTTTCAAAGAAAATTCTTGCTGAAGTATGAGAAGTGAGGTTTGCGGGAGCCTTGGCTGATTCAGGGTTGGCTACTGTGTAAAAGAGCATTGGGCACGACCACAGTCTCTTCTGAACCTTATATCTCTTGCACCAGTTTGTAAAACTTGAGCAGGAATGCGTGAGCAGGGAGGAGCGGACTGGAAGGGACAGGAGCTGGATTTTCTTCAGTGGCCTTTGACAAAGGGGAGATGATAACTCCTTCTGTAATAAACATTTGCTTCCTTTGAACTCGTCCTCTTTGTCACTTTAGTTGCCCCCTTCTCATCATGTCCATTGTTCTACAGGAGTTTTGCTTCAGTCTGGTTGTTTGTGGACAGAGGAGAAGCAATGAGCTCTCATGTCAGGGAGGGAGGACCAGGCTGGCAGATGTGCAGCACCGCTGGTGGTGCAGGTTGTCTGGGCACCGTCAGCCGCTGCTGGCACTGCTGGAAGTTTTAGGGAGGCTGGTGCTGGTGGCATTTTACTTTAGTCCCGATGGAGGCTCGGAGATGTGTATCAGGATGGCAGCTGAGGCTGTTCCTGGCCTGACCTCTTCCTTCCCAAAGAGCCCTAAGGGCTGCTGCCGTGCGAACCAAAGCCTTTCCCAATTACCCCCACTACTCCCTGACCCCCAGCACAGAACATCTGCTCACATTGGCTTGCTCAGATGTGTGCTCATGAAGGAGTGCAGGCCTCCTTTGTACCCTGTCACACTCTTTCTTTGGATTAGGCACTTTAAAGGTAGGTGCTTCTGTATTCATTCACTGGCTTACCCTCTCTGCATCTTTTTCTTGCTTTTTTTCAGGGGTATCAGCTTGTACGAGAAGAAGAAATGGACAGCTGGCCCCGTTAGAATTCCCGCACAAATTGGCACTCTATCATTTCCTTGTTTATGCTCAGATAAACTTTGGTTTCTGTCAATTTTATTATTCAGAGAGTGCAAATAAAATCTGTCAGTGTAACAGAGCACTCGAGACATGAATAGTGTGCTTTAACACTAGCTTGAGTTCACTGGTTCATTAAACAAAGGATGAAAGGAGCATGCCAGTCCAAAATCAGATTTTCATGTTTGCAGTGACTTGGATGCTCTGTTGCCTCCGTGTCTCTGTGTGTTTTCAGGGAGACTTTAAGTCATAGAAAAACCACTTGCCCACACCTTGGCTTTCTCATTGCTTTGGATTTCTAACCCCAAGGTGGTTGGAGCTCATATACTCAAAGTCTAGCAAAACTCATTGTCTTTGTACCCTCATTTATTCTCATTACTGTGTCTCTGATATAGAGATTAGATGTCCACGTGTTTAGAAAGAGGCTCAGCTTTATGCAAAACTATTCCTTCTCCTTGAAGGGTGGCAGATTAGTGTCATCTGGCTCCTTGGCTGGCACCACCTCTTTCTCCACCTCTTCTCCTCAGATATTGCACTGTCAGAAGAGGGAGTGCAGCAGGAACATCGCCGATCAAGAACATTTAGTCCAGATAATTCTGATTTTGTGGCTTAACATATGCGTAGCCCTAAAACCGCTCTAAAACCAATGAGGCATATTGACTGTTAGAGGTTCCAAAGGTCTTGGGATGTGGCTCAATTGTTCTAGAAATGAATCAGTTGGGATATGAGTGTAAATCTGTCTTCTTGTTGGTCCCTGTAGTATAGTCCTTGTGCTTCTGTGGAAAATGTTTGTTATTTTGGAGAAGAAAGCAATACAAAATGCAGGAAAGCTTGTTCTTCACATTGACTAGGAGATGTTGCAGATAAAGCATCAACGCAATTTACTGACTTGTGCGTGTTGTCATATTCATGTTAATTTGTTGTCATTTTTGAAGTGGTAATATCGTTAAAATAAGTATACTTGTTTCTAAGTGGTTTATTTTTAAAAAAATACTGTGTTGACTTCCTTTCTTCGGCTTTCACACTTACACTTCAGACACATTGCAGTGAAGAAACTTGGTTTGTTCTTCCAGACATCATCAATTATATCCAGGATAGGTTTCTGACCTAACACAGCACATATGCTAGTTCTTGATGAAACAGGTAACGCTTAGCTATTTTCAGCAAGCTCTACTCATAGTCCCATTAAATCTTTATTTCAGTAGCCTGCAATGAGGATCGGCTGAAATCACAAGACTGGGATCAGAATTAGGAAGTGCGTTAGGAATCAGAAACTTTTGTTATCTCCCTCACCCGTACAGAGCTCACAAGGGAAGGATACCATGCTGAGGCTGCTTTTCCTACCTACCTCACCGAAAGCAATTCTGAAATAATTTTTATTGTGTTGTCCTTGAACACAGTGATTGAAAGCCTCTTTGCAAGTACATTTTGTTAAGCAGGCAAGAGACAAGGCAAGGACACTCTGAAGCTCCTTTCTGTTTTTCCATTAGTGGGGTTCTTTGGCAATAAAGATTACTAAACAGGCAACTTACCTACACACTGTCTCTATCTTCTTGCTACAATTACATACTCTCTCACACATGCACACCACCTTGTCCAGAACTGCCTGCATGCAAATAAACTGCAAAACCACTTCCAAAGCTATTGTAAGAAGGGAAAACAATGTTCATGTTTTATCTTGTAATTCCTTCATATCAATGCTTGCAACCTCATGTTTATTATTCATACGAGGCATTGTAAGGTGGGCCATCTTTCCTTTTTTATACAGGACAGATTCATTTCCTGGTCATGGATTGTAGATATGAAGGGCCTTTGTTTATAAACCCATTATGTAAACTCTTTGCCCTGCTTGTAGTTTATAGAGCGCAGACAGCATGATTCTCTTCCCACTTACGTAAGACTTAGACTGCTGTAACTCACGGGAATTCGCTTAAGTTTACAGTCCTGCTTGGTTTACAGTACTGTAAGAGAAGAGGCAGCAAATACTTAGCTTTAAGGAAATTGAATAGGTTTGCAGTTCGCTAATAGCTGGCATTATGCATTCCTGGAACCTTAAAATTACATCTGTCTTGTAGGAAGGCATTTTCTTCATCAGAATGCTGCTAATGGAATTTAGTTTGGAAATCGGGAATTTACATCATTCAAACAGTAATCTTCCAAGCCTCTGCTGCATTGGATTTGAAGTGCAATGATGTCTGGAGAAGAGTACATTTATTTTTTCAGCCTGTACTGCTTGCGCTTGGAGCTTTTGGATTTCCACAACCAAGGTTTGCACCCCAGGGTTCACAGAAAGAAAACCTAGATGTGCAGGCTGCATCCAAAATAGACACAAAGTTGTTATGTGCCAATATTACTTATGAGAAAGCTGCTGTGAAATTGTATGTGTTTTGTACAGGACTTAGTTCTTCACAGGTCTGGAAATGGTGGCGTATGGAATCTTTTCTCAGTTACCACTGAAGGTGACTTGGTTAGTGGACATTAGCTTCTTCCAGAAATCCTTCACAAATCTTTTTGGTACTATCAGTATCTATCTGTTAAACCAAAGACTGAGTTAGTGTATAGACTGGAGAAACTGTTAGGGATGACTGCATGGGATGGGGTGGCATCATCCGACTGACCCACCACTGCTTGTGCTGTCTTTGCCATGGGCAGGGAATCCTCTGCTCCAAATCTGCCTCAGCTGCACCATTCACATGCTCCCCTTCCTTTCTCTTTTCCGTTTCCTTGAGTTGTCTGTTTTGACTGCACAAGTCAGGAGTCCTTAAGGAAAGTCACCTGGCAAGATCATCAAAGCACTGACTTATGTTAATAATAAAGTGAGAACATTAGTAGATCTCTATTTTCTACCTCTGAAGGAAACGCATAGGGAGCAGAAGTTACTGAGTGCTTGGAAGGACGTTTAGCTAAGGAAATTGTACCCTTTTCAGAAAAACGCTTCTCAGACTAGTGTCTAGTCATTTCTTGCATGACCCCTGTATGCTGCTGGTCGTCTTGGTATGTTTTTCCTACATTACTTGTCCACACAGTGCTCTTCTGTTGCATTATTAATGGTAACCTTTTCCCTGCATGCTGTCTTGTTAGTCAGCCATTGTTTTGACCTCCTGGCCTGAGTTATCCAGGAGGAAAATGTCAGTGGACAAACTTGTAGCTTGTTTGGTGCTCCTTCAAGAATGTTGCTGTTGTTTTGTGAGGGTTTTTTTTTCTACCTGTGGTAATTTATAGCAACCGCCACCCTTGAAAGTGCAGAGCACAAAGGTGAACCTATAATTATGGCTAAAGGCAGATTTCAAAATGTTGAGCTCTGCCTTAGTGCTGTGGTTTGCATCAGAATTTCAACCAAGTCCATGATCTAGGAGAAACAAAACAGCAGTAGGAGCCCTTAACCAACTAACCAACAAACCAACCAACACAACCTCCTGCTTGACCTAACACACGATCAGAGAAATGCAAACACAAAAGCTTTCTCTGGAGAAATGTTTGCGAATGGCAGCTAGTGTTTGTCTTGTGCCGTTGTATCTAAGCATAACTGGTTGATTGAGGTTTGCTTTTTTCCATGGGAAGGGTATGATTGCCTGATTTTTCACCAACGTTTCTTGCAAGGTAGCTGTCAACCTGCTGGGAATTCCAGATCAGAATAATAATTGCAGGATTATCCTAGCTCTGCTGGATGATGTTACATTCCTAACTCTTCCCCTGAGCTTTCTTTGAAGATTTTTGTGAGTCTTTTTCTTAGACAGAGAAATGAAAAGAAATACTTGTTTTGCTCTTCTAGCAATCCCTAGCAGGAGGGCTATGAATATTAAATTTTCTACCTGGATATATTTTCACTCATTTACTGTTGCCATTTTCCAATAAGTGCTTCATTGTAATGATCATATGGCAGAGCCTTCAATAATATTCATTAGAAGTGGCAATGATATTTGGAGCTTAACGTTGAGCCGGTCTAACGGAAGACAGTGTTTCTTGTTGACTCCAGTAACTTTCGATCATGCCCTAAGTACTCTCTCAGACTTTTGATGTCTGCTTATCTTTCCAATGAAATCTGATGCTCTTAGTGTAACTGAGATGCTGAGAGTGAAGAGTGAGAATGAAAGGAGGAACTGAGTTATTTGACAGGAGATCTGATAGAGAAAGAAAAGAATAATGTTATAAGAAAGAAGATGTAATCTTAAATATTTACCGCTCTGTTGTCGATGTCTCTGGACTGATTTAATATGGCATTATGAAGAAAAAAAAGTAGTAAATTGTGCCAGACACACTTTCATTTTATATGAAAAAATAAATTTAGCTGCAATCCAGTAAATGTTTAGGAAAGTAACAGATATTGTCTTGTATAAAGAACCCAAGATCAATATCACTAACTTTTTTAAAGGACCTAAAGTTGTGCTTTTATTGTGTGTTATAAATAATATTGTCCTTAGTATTGTGTCCTCAGGCAAACAGACAGGGAACTCTTTAAGGAGCAGAATTTGAGTTCAGTCCGCTCAGGTTTTTGCTGCCCGTGTCTAAGTTCCACATACTTCCAAATCCTTATTGTGTTTGGGTTTTTTCCCCTAAAAAAATCTTACCTTCTTTTTTTGGGATGGCTGTCTTTTCTAGGGTTACTGCTTTGGCCCTGATTCAAACAGATATAGCTAAAGAACAAAATATTGCCTTCAGAATATTCCTTTTGGAGCTAAGCAAGGATACAGTGCCTGGGATAGCTATAAAACTGTAATTTTCCAGTTGTTTTGGTGGAAGAACAAAGTGTAAAGTAACTCTTGTAATTTTATGAGTAAAAGATATTATTTTGTGAGTGCAGTTATGAGGAAACCAGGCCCTTTCCTGCTAAGCACACAGCTGTTGAAATGAATGGGTAGGTTGTAGTTTCTGTACTGCTCACATACAATTTGAAAGCACGTTTGTGTACCAGCACACTCCGTAGCTCAGAATTTGTACTGAGGCAGAAGTGGGTCCTGAAGTGGTTCTACAGCCACCGTGACCAGCTATTTTCTTCTGCGCAGTGAGTGGTGAAGAGCATGCAGCTCTTATCGCCTCCTTGGACCCCGGATCAGAAATTCCAGGCAAATGGAACCAGCCTGCATGCTTAAGAGTGCAGGTAATTTTCAGGCAGGACAGAAGTGAAGAAGTGGTTATTTGTCCCCATATAAACCCTGTTTCATGGGTTGAAATGTTTCACCAGGCAGCGGTCAGCCTAACCCAGGGTGGTGTCCCAAGAGCTACCGGTGTCAAGGGGCTCAGAGAAAAAGTTGCAAAACCCACCCTGGATAACATTTCAAGAGATGAGGCACAACTTCTCATTAGCTGTTTTCTATATGTTCTTTTCTGTTGGGTATATTTGCCCATTGATATAAGGATCTATTTGGGATTTATATGGATGCTATTAGATCCACATCCCCAAGCCTTTGTCTTTGTGTTTTTAGTTTGTCAGTTAGACAAAGCACCCTGACGGCCGATTTAAATACATTTTATTACTGACTGTTTTTCTGGCTGTATCCTGTCTCTAACTCTCCAGGCTGGCTCCTGAATGGAGCTAGTTAGAAACACAGCTTCAAGGGCAAGGATTAGAGAGGGAAGACTGAATGAAGGGTTCATGCTGAAGGAGGAGGTGGTGGTCAATATAGGCAGAGCAAAGGAGTATGATGTTTTTTCCTGAATTTTGCTTCCATTTTCTTCCAAGGCATATTACCATGCAAAATTTGCCCAAGCTCTCACACATCTTAAGACCTCGTGTACATACATGCAAATGCAAATTGAAAAAAAGCCCCTACTGAAGTAGTTGTTTTGAATAGCCTAATAATAGTTTAAATAATCTCTGAAGTTACAGTAGCAATATTATACAAAAATATGCATCTGTAGAAGATACTTGTTGAGCCTTAACTGATGTGTGGGTACAGATCAGTAAGCATTAAATTTGTTATTTCTGGTTAGTCTTAGAAACCCACTGAAATAGCATAAACCTCACTGAATTATATTATAAAGGGACACATGTTTAGGCTTGAGTTTGTGCTTAAAGCAAAGGCTCAGCACCTGCATAGAGGTTAAATCTCCCTTGCCCCTGTGAATTCTTCCCCAAATCGCCGTCCTTTTTGAAGCCTGGAGCAGATTTGCCGATAAGGCACAAGTGGCTCCTTGGGCAGAGCGTGCTGAACCACCCACCTCCGCCAGAGCTTGCTTCCCAGAGGGACCACCACCATCCTGGTCCTCGGGCACGGCTGGCCGCTCAGCGGGGCCCGGCGGCTTTGTCAGGAACGCGGCAGTGAATTAACATCAGACGGCTAAAGCTGTTACTGCCCGTAGCTGCCTGCTCCACCCCGCCGGTGGTAAACCAACTTTGATGTCGGGTTACCTTAAAACGCCGGGCTGAAAAGTGGGGGTGAGTTAGGAGTTGATTCATGAGTGGATCAGACATCCCTGCCTTGGGGGCAGCAACATCTGTTAGGCAGGTGGGGAGGAAGGCAGGGAGTGGCAGCAGCTTCAGCCGTCCAATTTTCATCTGCTGCTGCATGTCTATCGGAGCCCTGCGGTCACAGGCGGCCCTTGATTAACATGTCCTTCTCAGGCTGAGCCTTGCTGCTCGTTGTTCTCAATGGAGCTGAGGTTTACAGGATCAAAGGTGCTGGCTTTTCTCGACATACGGCCACAGGCTTATTACAAAAGCGAACTCTTCCTACCAGATGAGCGTGAGCCGTGCGATGCTTTCTCCAGCCCTCAGCACAAGCAGAGGGGAGGACTGCAGCTTCAAACTACCACAGCTGCCTTTTCCTTCTGTTTTTCAGTTTTTTCTGACATCTTCACCTTACTGGATTTCTCAATACCCGCGCTTGATTTTACAAAACTCAGTTTTCTCTGATTACGTTGCGCTACGGTTTTCTAATGTGTTTCAGGAAGTCTTTTCCCTGTTCAGACCTTAAGGACAGTGCTCGTTCAGCTGCAGGCAGCAGTTAGCCACCCGAGTACCACAGGGTTAGCCTGGCCAACAGCGTACTGTCTTTTAGGGTGTCCCAGTTGTTCTCAATCTAAGGACCACCTATTATGGACAAAAATCCATGGTCAGTCCTGGACATTGTAGCCAAAATAGTTAACTTTAAAAAATGTGGGTGTAATTTGAATTTTTTTCTGCTTTGCCTGGTGGCTTGCTTTTATCTGTAGGAGTCTCTCTGTGGCTTTGTTAAAAATGATAACTGCAATTTATGAGTGATTTCCTGATGTCTTGCAGACCACAGGCTGAGGAATGCTGATAATCTGAAAAGTCTTGCCAGCCTCTGAGACATATCAGTCACAGCCAAAGTCTTTATTAATGAAGCAAAAGTCACTATAAGTTGTCAATTATGCTTTTGTTTTCTTGACCAACCTCCCAAATTAAAGTAAGATGGAAGGAGTTGATTTGCCTGATGAAATTTATCTGGAGGAGTACTCCAGGACTTTGCGTAAGCCATACCTAGACTATATGCTGGGGTCAGCTATGGCGTATCCGGGTGTTCTCTGCATAGAACCTAGATTTCAGGAGTAAAAGATTGCTTGGGACACATGCAGATCCAGAACTGGAAGAGGGTATGTGCTCCTGCCTTGGAGAGGAATGCATGCCAAACCTGGTAATACAGATGTAGCTCAAACTTCTTCTGCTTATGATGATGAAAATAACATTGCTAAATAGTACTGCCTTTCCTCCTGGCATGAAATCCATTAAAAAGAAAAGATAGACATTTGTTCCTGTCTTTTAAGCTGAAGAAACTAGTTTCATTGAACGTGGTGCTGAAAGAAGGAACCGCAGTGTAGGATGCTCCGGCAGTACTTATTCAGCAGAGACAAATAAGGAGGGAAAATATCAGAAAGCAGAGGTAAGTGGGACAAATCGTTTCATTTCATCAGAAACAGAAGCGTTTCTCCTTGGTTCTGTTCATCAATTTTCAAAAAAATTGTGTTCCAGCTGTTGCCTCTTATTTTGTATCTATTAGTTAGTGAGAAACACAGGAGTAGTACTGCTGGTGCTTAGCCCCTGTCAAAGCATAAAAGCTGGAGTGGAGCTTTGCTCAACTCACCTTCACTCTGAGCACTGGAAAAATAAAAATGCAGATGCCCAGAACCCGGGGGGGAGGGGGGAAGATAGTCCCAGTCAAACATACTCTTACACTCTCCAAAACTTTGTTCTGACAAAAGCCGCATGCTTTTCCTATGGCCAGTTCACATCACGGTATTTTATGGCTATGAGATTATTATTCTTCTAAGATGCCAAACCAGATACGTACCTTAGAATAGGATAATATTAGGCCTCATGTATCTCTTCGCTCATTGTTCGTCTGACAATAACGAACCAAGATTGACTTGGCCTTGTAGAATTACAGGGCTAGATTCAGATTAGTTATACAGTAAAACAGCCTTGCATGATTGTTAGGAAAAGTCTGTTCAAAACCCCCCAAAAGAAGTTGCTAGTTCTCTGAAACATTCCCCTTCTATATTTTCGTCTACTCACTTTCTGTTCTTCTTTTTGAAGATCCCCTAAATTAATGAAGGATTTTTTCTTTTCAGTTAATCAAAGATATTAACTAGATTATTTCATTATCCCAAGTTTATTCAATCATTCTGCTTCTAGAGTGAGTCAGATTTGATCAGGTAAATATGTATTGCTCAGGAAAGTGTTCATTTAATGTGGGAGTTGGCATGGGTTTGTGCCAAATTTTATTTTAGAATTTTTATTTATTTTTTTTTTAGTACAAAAGGCAAGATGTGAATACAGGTCATCAGATATTTAATATGTTTCTATCTCTCTGAAGTGAGTGCTAGTGTTGAATTGGTCGGGTACGGTGTTGAGTGTGTTCTTACTCCTTCCGTCGTTCTCCTTACTCCTTTCCTTTCAATCAGGGCCTCTCTCTCGTTCTGCATCAGTTTAATGGATGAAGATAACTAACACAGACAGCAGCTCCTGTGGGCTTGCATACTGTTTAGGGTAGAAAAGACACCACAGCCACAGCCAGACTTGCACCAGACCCCTAGCAGACTCCCCTGAATCTCTTTTCCACGTAGCCTGTGCTATGCAGTGCAGTCCAGCATGTCTAATTGTGCTGTAATGAGGGATTAAAATCCCCAGCGATGACCAGCCTCAGAAGGAGAGCAGGGAAGAGGGAATGTGTTGCCAGTCCCAAAGTGCCCGGCATTTCTGACTCGTCTGCTCCTAGCCACTCTTCCTTGATTCAGCTTCTTTTTTTTTCAGCTTCCACCGTAAGAACTGCTACTGAGGGGATGTACATGAAGTTGCCAACCAGTGTTTTCATTATCACCTTTGAAGCTTTGCTATTTCTTACGCTCCATCATTTTTCTCATTCAGATCTGTTATCCTGAGTACGTGCCTCAGGGCAGCATTAAAACAACATATTGACTTCCGCGGCTTCCGCCTCTCTTCTTTCTCTAACAAGCATGTACATGAGTTTGAGACCCAGACAGGGTCTGGAGACCCATGCAGGGAGCCACGACGCCAACGGCTGTTGAGCTGGGTTCCCCTTTCTGACTTTTAACCGTGTCTGCTGGAGCCTGCTCTCGGATTCTGCCTTGCCGGCACGCGAGGCTCAGGCACTGCCGGATGGCTGCCCACACGCCTCTGCCTTACCTCCGGGCTTGGGGGGGGGGGGCTTTTCCATCATGTTCTCAATTTCCTTCCTAATAATTCCTGGTTTCAAATGTTTTCTCTATCTTGTGATGCTAAGCCAGCATTTTCTGCAGTGAATTCAGGGTGTCCTAGCGGTGCTACCTAGTTTAGAGCCACAGCTGCACACATGTGTAGAGGACTACTGTTTCCATGCGCACAGCGTGGCACCTGCCAATGTGGTACTTATCAAGCGACAGGGTTATAATATGTTAGCATGCAATTTTTTTGGCATTCTTTATAGCCAGCTTAGGTTTGATTCACCTGAATGGTTTTGTGTCATGGACGGTGTTTGGCACTTTGCTGTCTTCTTTCTTCTCAGGTTATTGGTTTATGCAGACAGTGGGGATGCAGAATGGGATGTAGCACAGACCCCGCTGATGGCCTCCCTCTGCTGCAAAAACCCGACCTTTCTTTTCATATCCTTTAACTGGTTATTAATCCAGGAAGGCATCTTTGCTTCTCTCCCGGGTAGTTTTTTTTGAAGTTAACTAGAAATTCAGGTGTAATTGAGGACAGAATGTAATCCTTTCGGTTCTTTTTACAAGATGTTAATTAAGAAGGAGGAATCTGGATTCTGTTTGTCTTGTCTTCTTTAGGAAAGAAGTTGTGAGTGGGTTAGAGCTTTCAAAAATCATGAAGGAACAAGACGATATCCTGTGCAGGCAGAAAAACATACCTCCTTCAGATGGTTCAGTCTTTGTTGTGGTGTCTTGGAAATAGCATGGGTATTTCTTCTAAGCACTCTGCATCATTAAATACTGTAAGCTCTTTGCATTATTAATTGTTCTCACATTCTGTGAAGCAGGAAAACAGCCAAAGGTGCATAATCTTAATTCCCAGTCCCCTTATATAATTTAACTAGTGTGCAGTGACCTTTAGCTGGAGAATGATTTTTCAAAAGCCTTTTCAAAATCTATTTTTTACATGACATCCATACTTTCAGCTATGCCTGAGATTTTGTCAAGCTTAGGGGAAGGTCAGGACGTTATATAAAGCAGATCTTCTTGCTTCTAGCCACACTCCAATAAAAGAAGTAAAATAGATCAATAGAGCATGTTGAAGCCATTAGAATCCAGATTTTGGAAATTCCTGTTAGCAGAGCACTTGCAGGTATTAACAGAAAATATGTTTTCTTTAAGGATGACTGGCTGCAATAGCTGCTGTCACTCAGTGACTGAGAGCTTTCTCTGCATGCAGGTATCATGCCCAGCTCAAAAATGTGTCATTCGTGTGGCATTCTTGGTATGTGCCTTATTATGGTCAAGTTGGTAAAAGGGGGAGTTTGTCAAAACTCTGATCATCCTTCAAACTAAACTAACCTTTTTTTTTGGAAGCTTGGAAATTTTTCGCTGAGATGTTTGTATCTCTGCAGTCCTGACTGGGCAATCACCTCTTTTTCCTCTCTGTTAAGATAAAAGGCCAAATTATTCAACTTCTCAACTTCTCTTCGCTTGAAGATACTGATGGACAAATAACAGATACATAAATAACAACAAAATGATCAAATTTGTCATATGTCATCAGTGATCCAAACAGCAGAATTCAGTGCTGTTTTTTATATAAAAGCAAACTAAATTCCTTTGTGTATTCCAGAGCAAGGCATTCCCCAGGGGAAAAAGAAAATCCAGAAAGTGCTTAATGCTTAACTTGCTGCAACATATTTCCTATTATAATAATGAAAAATTCTAATTGTCACTTGCTGTATTTTCTAGCTATTCACCTTCTATATACACAAATTTTCAAGGGCAAGTTCAGGAAATTAAGATAGAAGTAACAAAAATATATCAGTATTTGTTTTCTCTTTTAAAAAAGTTTTACTTGGTTTGAATGGATCCTGTTACAAAATACAGTCTGTATGTTGCACATTTTGAACTACACCCTAGGCTGACCACGCTTCAAAGAAACAGAGGAGAGCATAGAAATGTGGACAAGAGTGGTTGATTTATTAATTTTCAGGGAAATTATTCCATCATACATTGTTCATGTAAGAAAGAAAACCCCAAGTGTGAAACAGGTGCAATGCAGCAGAATGTCTTAATCTAAAAAAAATTTCAGATTTAAAATAAGTTTCATTTTTCTGTAGAAGATATTCTTTCCATTCCTCTCCTTGTGGTGCTCATGGAAATGTAGGCAAAACTGAATTACTCTGTGCTGAGAAGGCCAGGACTGAGCAGTAAGCAAAACAAACAACTCGTGTCTAATTAATTCTAAAGTGGCTGAGATAAAGCTGCTCTAGGACTATGTCTTTATTTGTTTATAAAGTTCCTAGCCCAAAGTGTTTTACTGAGTGCTGAAGTGTTGGGTAACTTGTGTTGTAGGTCATGTGTTACTTTCATATAGCTCCGGTGATTATAAGTGCAAGAGGTCTATAAAGCAGTAAAGCTACTCCTTCCGCCAGGTGAGGATTGTTTTCCAGGGCAGATGTTACACTTTGTTATGGTATTTAATAATTTGAGGGTTCAAGCTTCCAGAAGAGCATGTAAGTCTGTAACTATGGCCACTCCCAGCTTCTCTGTAAGAGCAGAAGAAACTTGGCAAAATGAAGGAGAATGCAACCGGCCCCCCTTGAGAACGCGGTCTGTGGACAAGAAGTTTAGTGTTTTCCTGTTCTCTGTTTCATCCCATTATTTTCAGTCTTATTTCTCATTACTTCTTGAAATGTAATCCTTACATGTACGAGTAGTGGCTCCTAATGGACCTCCGAAGGGTGAAGCATTCTATGCCAGCGTGAGGTGTCAGACCTTGAGGCTATAAAATGGGAGTATGATTCTGTCCTTCCTCAGGAGACAACGGGCACATGCAGTCCTGCTTTTGTGTTGTGCTGAGGAACAAAATACATTACTTTTATGTTTGAGTTCTAAAGCCCAAGGCTAAATTTATAGGACTGACAGTTGCTATAGATGTAGTGCTGTTTGTGCAGTGATCAGACTTGCTGTGGAAACCGCTGACGTGGATCTCTAGCTCAACACTTTCTGAAGTTAATTTTCTGAGTGAAGTCTCACCATAACCACTAGAGCCATTAAGTTACTTCCAAAGAGATTATAACTTGCAACAAATTTGTTACAGTTCGGAGACTAATGTAAATGCCATCTAGGTTTTACGTGATGTCACATCCAAAGCGTATTCCCCGAAAATGGACACGCTCTAACTAGAGGAAATAAATACAGAGCATGGACCTTTTGTTCGTCAGTTATTAGTAACTTTAACTTCAAAACTCAAGTACTTTTTTAAAAAGAAAAGCACATGCTGCTCCAATAAAGATCCTCAAGTAAGTTCTTAATAGCTATTGTTCCTACCCCCGTTAGCACCTAAGGCAGATAGAAATGAAGCTCATGAGAGAAGATCAGCAAAACCTTTTCTGTTGAATCACCAGTTACAAAATATTTCCGTTTTAAAGCACACCAAAGCATAACAGCAAACTCAATAGGTTAAGTAATCTTTTTTCATTCGAAAGACTTTATTTAATTCTATACTGTTAGAAGGTTATTTCACAAAAATTATCCAATATTTGTTTATAGCCACTTCCATTGCAGAAAAGTTTTTCAGTTGTTGTCTTTTTTTGGTAGGATTTTTTTATTATTATTTTTTTATTCACTTCCAGAAAACTTTGAACGTGAGGTCTTGTAAACTAACCTCCATTTTCATAAAGGGATATGCAGGATTGCAGACCTCTGTCTTAGAAGTGAGGTATAATGATCTATAGCTGTGAAGTTAACGAGCTGTCAAGCATTAGGCGTTTAAAAAAATGAAACTGTTGTTTACCCTTAACTACCCAGAGATACTGAAATACAGGCTTTGCACTAGCTTTTAAAAAGTCCAATTTTGCAGTACAAGGGGCATTTATTTACATTTTCTTGTTGCGTGTTTTTAGTATTATGAACAATATCTTTTTTTAGACGTGTGAAATAGAATTGGACCTTAAAAATATGCCTGAAAGCATTCTGATGGCAAGTTATATATAAATAGTTATTATAAATAGTGCATTAGTGTGCCTCACTTGAAGCTGAATAGTATCGGACTGTTTATATTCAACCGATAGGAATAAGGTACTGTTTCTTGATACAGAGAAGCGTTCCTTGTGAAGGCGGCTTTGCAAGCAGAGCTGTCTGGAAAGCAGAACTTACTGTCCTGAGTGCATCACTCGTCCGCTCCCGGGTCCCAGACTGATTTTGCTGTGTGGCGCTCTGCTGCTGTCTGTCCATATACCAGCTCAGCCACTACTGGCTCAGGGATCTCCAGCCAGACCTCCACTGGACAAGAGGGAGTTTGCCCTTTCCCTCTTTCACTGGGATTCATTTGCTCAAATGTAGACCTCTATGGTGTGTCTCCATCTTAGGAAACTGATAGATTCTGTTTGCAGTCAATGGGAAAAAAGGATGAATGTCTGCAGCACAACTGATCTCATTCTGAAGGCAGTAGCGTGAAACACGTCAGATGACCCTGGCCCTAAAAATGCCTTTTTCTTTGCTTTCTATTAACAGAGCCTTTGGTGCAATCTACAGTTGAATGTTATGAAGCCTACCTTATGTGGCCTGTCAGAGCTTAGACATCTAAACATAACTGTTGGCAGTTAAACATAGGTTTTGGGGAAATTCAGAATTGTCATAAACCCAGGCGAAGCAGAGGAGCTCAGGAGAATCCTGAGGAGCAGAAAGCTGTGAATATGAATATTCACCTACTTGAGGTGAAAACTTGCTTGAAAACGTTGGCTTTTCTCATACTTTACAAGATGGTAAACTAATACTGCTTTTTAACGATTTTGTTCTCTCTATAAGGTAAACCAGGCCCACAGCTGTCATACAAGAAATAGACCATTGAGGTACGGCAAGTCTTACTCTCTGTGCACTGGCCATTAAAGATAACTTGATACAAAACATGACGTATTAATCCTGATTTTCATGTGTGTTACTGTCTATACCTACAGGACGATAGGATAGTAATTACTGCAATAGCTATTTCTGAATGTACCCTTATTCTGTAAAAAGAATAGTTAGTACCTCTTTGCCTTCACTTTCATTGACTGTGTGTGTATGGAACTGGTCATAAATAGCTCCACGTAAAGAAAAAGGCTGAGAGGTACTCTGTTTCAGGATGCGTCTGTGGAATAAGATTTGCATCTGTGTGATATCATTTATGTTATAATGCAGCTCTTATGTATTGACCTTTTGGCTCTGGGCAATGTTAAAAATGCTGAATCGCCTCTTAGATGCAAAACAGCAGCAGTGTCTCAAATACAAACTGAAAGCATATCACTAATAAACAATCAACTGTTCTCTGTTAACAGGAGCAGTCTGCAGCCCTTCATCCGATTTAAGTGATACCTGTAATAGAAGTTCTCGGTTTGGCCATTGGAATCTAAATCACGCAGGATGAAAGCACATTAAAATGGTGAGCCAATATAGCTGCTTGGGACTGCAAGAAGGAAAAATTAATAAGAGACCATGGGATCAAGGTTGGCTAGCTGTGATTGAAAATTAGAAGTGTTGAGCACTGTGTGATTTCTTTGGTGTAAATGGAATGAAAGCAATTTTGAAAGCTTAACAAGTCTGTCTCCCTGTTGCTCTTTCTAATTCAAAGCAAGTGTCTTTGCTGGTAATTTCTGCCAGTCTCCTGAAACCCCAATAGTTAGGGAGAATAATTCTGTTTTCTAAATTCTAATCTTTCTTTCCTCTTACTCCTTCTGAACATGAGAGCCAGGGTTAATTTTAGAGAGGAAACGTAATTTGAATGTTAGAAGCAGTGGTATCTAGGTAACTTGCAGGTGAACTCTGCATCGTGCCCTGGAGTCACGGATCCCTTTTTGAAATGCCAGGGGTAACGTAAGCCACAGCTTCTGGCTAGTCCGGGTGCCTGGATTTCCTTTTGGCAGAGTTGGGATGCAGTTGGACCATGGCCGTGGAAGCTGCACTTTGATTCTTTAAATTTTGCCTTATTCTGAAGCACCTCGCAATGCAATCCGTCCCAGTCTCATCCATTTGATACATAAATTTGAGAATTAAATATACTTGATCTCAAGGGCGGTCTAACTTCTATCTGCTTAAGTGCTGCGTGCCTGGCATATATGGTATATTGCATTATACATGTGCAAGAAGAGGAAATCTGACCTTTTTCTACAGTAAAATACTGAGTGTCCCAGTGCCGATGGAGTGTGATGGATGATGTGATGCAGTACCAGGAGCAGTACTGCTACGAGGAATGTTTTTACAGGCATACAGTTTGCAGGCAGTGAAAGACAGATAAAAGAAAAGTGATTCAGGTACCATACTGGACACCTATACCTGCTGACAGAACCTCTGTATGGTTGGCAGATGTGATGCAGCAGCTGCGGGATACCTGTGCCCATCTGGAACATCAGCTGGGGCAGGAAGATACCTGAAAGCATTGCGAATGGGCTAGGCACCAGTGTCTAGGCACATGGACTCCTCTCAAGGTGGTGAGAACTCGACAGTGACTTCCTGGCCCTCCTTCTGCTTTGTTAAGCTCCTTAGTATGACAAGCTCTGATCTCCTCTTTCCGTACTGGCAGAGGAATACTTTATGTCTGTTGGCACTTGTTTTAAAGTCAGCAAGGCCAAATTTGGTGATAACGTTTTGGCTATCACCATTATAAGGGAAGGATAGCTGGGTTGACATGTTTTAACAGTGGCATAACTCGTACTCAGAACTCATAATTTCTGTAACAAATCAAAGATTTTCATGTTGTATTGGTTTTCAGCTCACAAAGAGGGGCTATACACTGTTTAAACTGTTCTGTAGCTCTTCCTAAGACAAGTGTAAGTGAATAAATAGGAAAAGATCACAGTAAGGTTTCCAGAAGTTATTTAAGTAAGCACTTCTTTGGTTCAGCAGTATATCAAATCTGCCTTATAAAATGGCAGCTGCTACAGCTGATTAAAAATGTAAAAGCTACGGTACAGAAAAAAGGTCATAAGTTACCTTAGTACCTATACAGTAGTTAGCTACTGACCAAGAACTACTGTCTGCCACTGAGGGGTAGTAGTTTTTTTAAGTGTGTGGCCAACACAATTATTTACGCCTTTGTGTAGTCAAATAATGTAATTCCATTTTATTTTTAGAGAAAACATATGTGAATTTACGCCTATTTTCAAATTAATAATTTTATATTGAAATAAAAACAGCAAATATATTGCTTGCCTAGACACAACATAATTTTCCCGTTAGGGACAAGGTGAACATACAGAACTGAATGGGATATGTGAGCTGTTAATGCATCACTTAATTTCAGCAGCATCTTAAATGATAAGGATTTAGTTTTGCTCTGTAAAGTTGGGTGAAATTTTTCCGTGAAAATGGGGGAAAGAAGGGAATTTCTGGCATAACTAATTCCTGGTTTTGGACAAACTCTTATTAGTGAGGACTCCTGTAAGGCACAATGTGGCCTGAAGTCGTCATGCAGGAAATTGAGAGTTATACTTATTGTGAAAATACATGAAAATACAATTAGAAACTCACTTCCAGACCTAGTAAGGAAAGGCAGAACTACTCGGGTAAGAGAATACTACCTGGAATAATAGCTCAATAATTCTGCTTGCTGATTAGGTGTGCATTTATTGGCAATTGTTGTTGTGTTACTTCCCCCCCCCCCCCCCCCCCCCAAACCTTCTTTGTACTTCCCAGTTTGTCTTTTTAATTAGTTCTCTTCTTTGGTCCTAACATGTAGGAGAATTAAACGAGGCTCTCCAGGCTGCTAGTAAGATCAAAATCTGTAAAATGAAATGGAAGATGGAAACAAAACTATGTTTGAACATTAAACAACGAAAAATAATTATGATGAAGATCATAATAATAAGATGAGTCCTCAATTACTGCAGCAGTCTGGCCACAAAACTATAAAAATGAAAAAAAAAAAAAATCCAGCCTAGCATCTCTCATTTTAATTAAACTGTGTCATTTTTAAGTGCTGCCATAAATTTTACCACCAGGTTTATAAGTCCTGACTTTGAGCCTAAGTCTGATTTCAGATCAGGAAGTGCTATGTCCACACAAGTTTCCATGGATTTACTTCAGAATAACTTTGATGCAGGAGAGGGCTTTTACCTCTTATGTAGACTAAAACAAATATAATAGAACAAAACCAGTAGTTGAAAGGAAGCTGCTGCAGAACAACAGAGTATCAGTGAGCCTGGATTTTCGGTGCTATAATTAAACTTTTCCACTTTATGCACTTTTGTTTAGTGTGTCTATAGTGATGTTTAGTTGCTAGATAGGAGGGGGTGTGTAGGGATGAATAATAATCTGTGAGGCCCACTGGAACTGGGATGTGCTAGGAGCTCATAAACTCTTCTGCCTGGAGCCCAAGAAAGGCTATTTGTAAAACAAGATGGGCAATATTAAGAAAAACATAGAGTAAAATCTGATGCAAGTTATCATATTGGGAATTTTTCTTCTTTTATTGAAAAGTTTTGAATTTAGAAAGAGAAAATTTGTCCCCAGGACAGTCTAAAGATAATAAAGTCATTCCTTCAAAAGTTTACGGTGTCTTCTGAGAGAAAAACCTCATATTGATGCACTTATTTTAACATACTGAGTCTCCACAGCATTTGGAAAGACTGAGCTATACAAAGTTGACTTTGACCACCCCTGAAATGCAATAGTCTCTTAAGAGTGTGCAACTGCAATGCCAAGTTTCACAGGGGAAATGGAGAAGGTAGGAAGGGAGGGGAGCAGGGGGCCCAGAGGAGCTGCCGGTCATTGAACCACAATTACCTGAGTAGGAATTTAATTAGGGTGCTGTCACTGATACAGTTGATTTTTATAAAGTTGCTGCCCAATCTTTATTGATCTTAACTGGACTCTGAATTTATTATTCTTTTGAAAGGCCAGGTATTTTATGTAACGCTTGTGATGCGCTTTTTGGAATAACCCTAGGTGGTGGCTTTGGGATGGGGAAGCATTCCTGAAGCATGTGATGATCATAGAATCATAGAATGGTTTAGGTTGGAAGGGACCTTGAAGATCATCGAGTTCCAACCCCCCTGCCATAGGCAGGGACACCTCCCACCAGCCCAGGCTGCCCAAGGCCACGTCCAGCCTGGCCTTGAACACCTCCAGGGATGGGGCTTCAACAACCTCTCTGGGCAACCTGTTCCAGTGCCTCACCACCCTTAAAGTGAAAAACTTCTTCCTAATGTTTAATCTAAACCTGCCCTCTTCCAGCTTAAAGCCGTTCCCCCTCGTCCTATCACTACATACCCTAGTAAATGATCTTGGATCATTTGTGTAGACAACGCACAGCTTCCGTTTTCTCTCTTAATAAGACACTGTCCTTTCTTTTTTTTTTTTTTTTTTTTTTGTGGTGAAAAACTGGCTCTGTGATAGTGAAGAGATGTTGCTGGTACCTCTGCAAAAGGCTGGTGGAATGCAGGAAGGTTATCTCTTGGCTCACCACATCCCTCAGGTATGCAGGCAGTATTTTTTCCAAAATTGCTCCTGTGCTGTAATCAGCATGTTTGTGACCTTGTGAAATGAAAGAAGGCGTACTTACTTGTTCATCTTCAACAGGCTTTCATTTTTGCGGTAAGAACAGAAGTCTTGCTGGGCCCAAATTGCTGTCTCTGGGCACCATGAAAACTCTAGGGGATTCACTTTTTAAATCAGCCCTTCAATGAATACACACAGAGGTTGCTTTTTTTTCTGCAGGTGTGAGACTAGCACATCCATTTATTCCCCGAATCCTTTGTTTTAGAAAAATTCTTATTTTCCACAGGGATTTTGTTATATTTATGTAATGATTTTTACTCACATAAAGCTACATTTAGTTTTATGCTTTTTTTTTTTTAATTTTGACTTCTATTATAAGCCTGCTAATAGAAGTTTCAGACCTGTACAGCCTCCTCTATTTTTGTGCATTTGGGAATAACTGGAATTTTTCCATCTTTCTCTGTTGGATTTTAAAAGTGACACCACCTTGCCCTTGCATCAGTGCTGAAAAAGCATCTTATAACTGAGGTGCAACTGCAGTAATGACTTAATACCCACCCTCATCTCCTGTTATATTACCAGAAGAATAATGTAATTGAACTGTAACATCACTTTGGAAACTTATCAGTGGGATTAAAGGGAGACCAGACCTATTTTGGCTAGTGTGTGACTTTCAGAGATACTTCACACATTGCAGGAAGATATTAACAGGTTATAGAAGCTATGGAATGTATTTTAAAGGGAAGCTAACTGTATAATTTTTCGGCTTTGATGAAGCTGCTGCTGGTGTCAACTGCCTAGCACTAATCTCAATGCTAAATTGAAGCAGAATGTAGATAGCTTTACAGTCTTCTGTTGTCCTACAGCTAGAAGTACTGGTGCCGGTATTGCCTGATATCACTGTTAGCAGAAAAAAATCACTGCCTGTCATAGTAAAAATAATACTAATTAAAAAAAAGAAAAGTGCAGACAAGCATATTAGAGACTCCATTATCAAAAGCTGTCCACAGGACACAAAATTAGAAGTACTTACGGCCATGTCCTCATCGCAAAATTGTGCTTTAGCAGTTTCCTATTCAGCAAAAAAACTGGCTTTGGCATCCCTGCCATAGCAGCAAGGTGACTGTGCAGCTTAGCCTTTTGCTCCGGTCATTCATAAGTGGCTAAAGATTCCCTTGCATGATGGATTTTTCTGTATCTTTTCTTACTGTAACTACTACAGTTTTAGAGTTGCTGAATGTTTCGACATCAGTTGCAGCCTAAGTTGATCGTCTGTCTTTACATTCTATTCTGATATTATTTTCCTTTTCTTTTGGCATACTGCTGGGTTTGGGGAGACAATTTCAAGTACCAAAAGATCAAGAGCTGGGAATGTGACCGTGACAATTAAATGTTCTTAGGATTTCCTCCTGCTATGCTACAAATTAGTGAAGATGTTTCCGTGAAAAAGAAAATATTAATGTTAAAGAACACGAAGTGGTGGTAAAACTAAAAAATACGTGTACAGTATTGTTTCGTTGCCTATAAAGAATGGTGAATAATCCCCTAATGTCTTCATTTTAATTTTAAGTATGATGGAGTGTGTGATGGACAAAGAGGTGCTAACAGCAAAGCTGGAACAGGTAGAAATGCTTTCTCATGGACCTCGAATGCTTTTGACCTGACATTCATGACATGCAGTGGTACATAATTTCCAGAAAGAAGACCTAAGTACGAGGCAGATGTCAGGGGAGAGTGAGGAATGCAGGTGTGTATTGTGTTATGCTCCAACCTTATAAAATGTCCGTTTCCCACACACATTCATACAGAGAGTTTTCAGCAGAGGAGCAGTACAGAAGCTATGCATTGAACTGTAGACTTTAAATGGAAGATGTCGTCTGCTGGCCTGTTTTATGTGGTGTTGTTAAAGTAGACTTTAAACACAGGAAGAATCAAGTTTTAAGCCGAGGATCTATTCTGCAAAGTAATTCTGTAAAAGCCTGAGGAATAAGGTGCTAGAGTTGTCTCAGCTTCTGTTAGGTATTTGGAGTCATACGTGCTCTCCTTAGGGGAAAATGAAAGAGAAGTCCATTTTTAACATAAAATCCTGCTAGCCCTGCACAAGCGACACAACTCAGGAAGACGTCCTGTGTTGTACGGTCAAAATGGTCAACAAGTTTGTTAACTAAGTGCTACTCGCTGTCCACATACCACCGTTGTCTCAGATCCTATGTGTACCTGTGTAACTCCTCCAAAGTTAACTCCTTTGCATTGACTTCCGATGTAATTGGTGACATGGTCTGAGGGCAATGGGCTGGTGAGAGAACTGTTGAAAAAAACAGGGCCACTGGCTTTGCAAAGCTGGGAGCTGGGCAATGTGTGGTTGCATACATGAGATGAAAACGTTGGATATAGAGTAGAAATGGAGCTCCAGGTCTTCATAAAGCTGCAAACGGTAATAAAAAGTGTATTGTTTGAGATGTTCAGGAAGGATATTCTAAAGCATGTCGCTGAATGTTCTTCCTCTGACCTCTTTTATGTATTAAGTAGAAGTCCCCAGTATTGCTCTTCCTCAGTAACTGCAGAATTTTTGTCATTTATTTTTTCCTGAGATGTTGTAACTGTAGTAATTCATAAGACATCTCTGTTCATAGATGGACTTTTCTCCGACTCAGTTTTGTCTGGCACCATATTGCCCCATACTTCAGTATTACTAAGACTTTAAAACTTTTTTTTTCTCATAATTCCCACTACTCCTCTGCTATCTGCATTTTTTCCCTGTTTTACACCATTTCCCACTTCACCAATAAACACAGCAAAAAGTATGAGTGTTAATTATAATTCCATTGAGTATATTGTAACTCAATGATCTTGTGCCATAAAAAGCACTCTTTTTCAGTTTTTAATCTGTAAAAGAACATTCCTTTTATTTTTCTAAATTTCTGAACTTTATTGCACTGAATGTGAAAGATCTGTAAAAATCTTTCTGAAATTCTGAATCTGAATCTACCTTCCAGCTTCTGTTTCTGTTTTTGGAATTTCTTGCAATTGTCTAGGGGAGGAGGACAAATCTCATGCTCAGAAATTTCTAGTGAAAATTCTGATGTAGGCATTTTCATGCTGCCCACAGCTCAAATAGTTGTCATTCTACTAATCTTAAGTAGCATAGAGTTGTGTGTTTGTATATACATATATATCCTATATAAAGTACCAAGAAATGAATGTTTTGGTAGAATTTTGTGGACACGTTGAGTTCATATTCTAAAAACAAAACACAGTGGAGACTAACTGCAACAAATTTATTATCTCAGCATCTACCCACAGGGGTAAAAACCCTGCAGTTTTCTGATACATTACAGTGTTTCTCACTGTCACTTCTTGTTTTTCTGGAGACATCTATGCACTGTTGTGAAACTCATTAGAAACCTGGGCTGTTTTTCAAAGCTAGCTGCTCCCTTGCTTGACTGGGGTGGAGGCATGCAGCAATAAGTTGTTTTTCCTGTGATTCCTTTTATGTTCCCAGGGTCTGCCAGTCCCACGTATGAGCAAATTGTGCCTAGCCCTGCTTATATGGGTAATTATATATCTTTTTTTTTTTTTAAATCCAAGGGCAGGTACTTGCATTTTTCTGCCTTTAACGACATTTTCTTCCAAATTTTGTCCATCACTATGTAGTAGTAACACATAGTGTTACTTTTGTGTAGCTAGAGAGAACCTTGCCGTAGATTGGATCTAGCATAATAATGTCTTGACATACACTAGAGTACACACAACTTCAACTGATAGTTAACATCCATGGGAAAAGGTTTTCTTAGAGAGATGGAGCTTAAAAATAACCAGTGACCTCTGACTCTCCATCTGGCTGCACTTGGTTTAAAGCTGGGCTGTGTAACGCTAGATAAGCAGAGGAACTACACCACCTTTTGTTGTGAGGGCCTTTTATGGCCCAGAAGGATTATATGGATGTGTCTGAAAAGCAGAGGAGCTCAGGGACAGGTCAGAAAGACAAGCACAGGAGGGGGAAATGATGCAATTCTTTCAAGTTCCTCTTATCCCTGTAATAGGTGTGCCCTCCAAACCTTCTTTTCCACTTTTCTCAGTGTTGTTTCCTCAGTTATCAACATTTTCTCTGCCCAAGGATATGTCCATGCCAGTGTATTTCGCAGACTACTGGCTATACTCTAACACTAGGTGTTATGTGGATGGGTGGTCCTGTTTCTTGGGTTTTTTTTTACGGGGTAGTTCATCTGGTAAAAACCTCATTCTGCTGCCTCTTCTTCTGAAGGAGCTTGCAATTTATCCTTCTTGTTGATGCATATACACACACTTCTTAAATGGCTTGGTAGGTAATCATTATCTTGAAGTGGCAGGCGGTAATTGCTGTATTAAAATTCTATGTAGCTTATTTGCTGTGCAGGACTGCAGCAGAATTGTATGTACCTCGCCAGCAAGTTGATTAGAGATGCCTTAGGCATCATCTTTTCCAATTTTTAAAAAATTATTCACGCATAGTTTTCATATTAACTTAGAACAGGGCAAGGGGTGAAAATGAGACAGTTTTTGCAGCATGCCCTGCATGTTCTGTGTCTTTTTATGAGCCCAGTCTAACTCCTGTCTGCCTCTGATGACCCATACTTGAAAGAAGAAAAGAAGTATTGTAATGAATCCACCTTCTCCAGGCAGGGTTTCTATTCCTCGTAGAAAAGGTGCAAATGAAAAAAATAAAAAAGTCGGAGTTGCTGAGCATTCATGCTGACCTTGCCAGTGCTGGAATGGCTATGGTAACACACGTTAGCGTATGTCACGATGTTAACATGGTGAGGGTGGAGACGCTGCCTAGCAGATGTGCAGAGTATTTGCATAGTAGAAAAAAATGACAAATGATATAACGTAAGCCTGCAGAAGTACTCGGCTGTTAGTGAATCTGGTTTTACACCAAGCATTTTGCTATCTTTGGCTTTGACAAAATGATTTATTCTCTCCACTGCCAACAGGTGTAGCTGCGATGGTAAAACTTGTATAGACAGCGTCCTCTCAAAAGAACAGGAATCCCTCTCAAATGTATATGAAGTCTAAAGAGCTGCATTTGCACATTTAACATTTGGGGGAAGAGACAGAGGCTAACAGGGGCTTTAGTTACCTGTCTTTACATGGCTGATTGCAACAATCAGTGATGCAGTGGATTGCAGCGATCAGTGACGCAGTGGTGATCTTGCTCAGCTTCCCATGTTATGAGGAAGTCTCCGGTTCTGGTCCATCAGTAGAGCAGGATGAGGAAGCACATCGTACCATGAGGTTTTATTTTCCATAGCACCTGGTCCAGCTGGGTTTCGAGAGCTGACCGAGCCTTGTTGATGTGTTTATACTATAGATGGGAGAGATGCCTGCCCACATCAATGAACCAGTGTGGATGGACAGTGGCACTGGAGTAGTCACAGCAGCATGAATACCCGGGGTGAGGAGATGCCCGTGTGTGTGCCCTTGTACAGAGTGGTCTGAGGAATTTCTGTTGTGTAGGTTGGTTTACATTTGTAAATTAAAGACTCGATCCCTGCCTTAAATGGTTTGCAGTCTAAATCACACTGAAATACATGGGACTACTTAGCAGTTTAAGGTTAAACGTAGGAGGCACTGGGTGGGCAGTGGGACTTGGGATGTTAGCTGTGAATACAAGAAGGGGGAAGTGGCAGGTGGTGAAAACTGAAGTCCCAGGATCCTCCCATCATCCACAGTCATTTGGAAGCTATAAATTATTTCCCTCATTTTAAAAGCAGAGTAAAAAATTCCCCTCTGGTTTGTTACTCACATGGGGGAAGTTTTGAGAAAATTACCAAAATTTTACATTAGAAAACCTGACATGTACTCTAAAATAAGCCCATTTTGATGCTTATAATTCATTAATCTGTAATGATTTTCACAGCAAACAGTGATGCCACAAGCACAAGATTGTGATGAAAGTTATGAAAAAAGCAGTAGAAGCAAATTACATATTAATAATGGGTGTACTGAACCCAACAGACAAAGGAGGGTGGACTGCTTTCTATTCAAAACGAAACAAACTGCTTGATAGCCATGTAAAAATAAAACGATCAGTGGCATCAGCACCTCTGCAGTTACATGCTGAGATTAGTCAGTGATTATTTCACTGGACAAGATTATGGAATAAGTGTAGTTAAATCACATAGACTCGGTCACCCATTTCTTTCTGCACTGCTGTGTGGAAAGTAACTGTAACGATTGCTTCCCTTTTTCTTTCATGCAGCTTGTGTAGTACAATAAATAAATTTGCTGTGTTCGTGATTACTGCTGCCACCTGGTAGAGTTACTTTTGCAGTGGAAGTGGTTTATATTATATGGTTCAGCATTTTCTTGATGGTTCATGACAGAAGTTGTCATGCAGCCAACACACTTTGAACAACTGGATGCAAGAAGCTGCCTATGGACCTTCAGCCCTGTCTTCTTCCAAGAGCACAGGAGGATGAATTATTTTTCCTTTTAGTTTGGTTTCTGTTTTTCATGTGTAATCTGCATACTGGGAGTAAGAGTAGAGTTACCAATTTCAGTCTACAAATGTTATTTGCTTCAAAATAAGGATCTGCCAAACTTTCTTTGATCTGTGAAACCTGTCTGAATGGTTTTTCTTCTTTTTAATTTGCTATGGGATATATATACTAAAAAGTTCATGACTGATAGTCTGCTGAAGTGGTGCTTTTTATGTCTAGAAGACTCTACTTGAACAAGCAGGAGTTTAAGATCTCTGTGCGAACTGAATAGCGTTCAAACAGTTAATGCCTTAAACACAGCAAACAGGTGTCTCTTGAAGGGTATTATGTGCTCTGAAACATAGATAGGGTCTCTGGTGTAAGGTAATTGAATGAAGAGTACAGGAATTATAAGAAATGAAACAACCACAGTGCAAAAAATCCTGCTTATTTTTTTCTGACATCGAAATTACCCCATTTTTGGAGCCATATCTGAGAGCAGAGTTGGCCCAAATCAAGTTCCTGCACAAAAGGGCACAAGAGGAAGATATTTTACTCAAGTGTAAGTTTAGTGAGACCAGTCTGTCGCCGTACTAACATACCACTTCTTCCTACCTACAGCTCAGACTGGCTCAGGCAGCTTTGTGCCTTGAGAGACTTTTACTAAAAAAAGTGAAATACTACTTGTGTGAGGTTTTTCTGGGGGAATTAGTTTGAAATATTTAAGCACCACAAAGGTTTCTGACCTAAATGAACAGTGTAAGAGACCCAGGGGTCTCCTTTACCTTTGGCTTTTTTTCCACCTGGAGAAAACTTAATGTAATAGTTACAATGTGCTATAATCTGACTCTCGGAGGTCCCATTCAGAAATTTATCTTCCTCTTCTTTAGCATTTAAATTTGACCACGACTTCCTGAGCAATTTAAAAGGGAAATGTTGAGATGTTCATAGTTTAAGTGCGTGCAGATGTCAAATTGCTTTGTGAATAATATTCAACAATGTTAATGGGGAAAAAAAAAATCCTAGGATAGAAATTAGTGAAGATCGAGAGTTGTGTGTTTTTTTCTTTTTTCATATGTTTCCTTAAAGTTGTTGAAAAATACATCTTGGAAAACTTCCCTCTAATCTAAAAGCAAGGAATTTAAAGAACACAGTGTGTGGTGTTTTTTTTGTGGTGTGTTGGTTGTTTTGTTTTTTTTTTATATATATATGAGTGGGTGGTCTAAAACGAAAGAAAACCTTTCCAGCAAAAATAAAGAAAACAACTTTTTTTTCTCTCCGGAGTTGAAGTATGTCTGAAAATGGCTTATGCAAATTCCTGGTGGGTATGTGTTCTGGCGGTTAAAATAGTGATAACTCAGATGCCACTTTTGTGTCAAGGAATCTTAGAACTGCAGCTGTGGTCGATGTTTCATGGCCTGCAGGCAGATGGCATTTGTTGGGGAACCCAATTTGCCAGGCCTTGAAGAACTGCTGCGGTGGTGGCAGCACTTAATGATGTAACCAGAAATGACTTTGTTGTGAGAAGAAATGTTCCTAGAAGAGAAAGGTGAATAATACTGGATTAGTATTAAGCACAGACCTCTGGTCTCACTTTTTTCTGCTAGAAAAAAACCTTTGTATTTTTTTCTTCCCTTAACTTTCAGCTGAGAGTGCACCAAGGGAACACATCAAGTTATCATGGAAAGGTTTCAACATGAAGAAGTATGTAACTAATTGATCAAACTATCCAAACCTGGAAAAAATCAGTTTGTTACAATGTTTGTTTCTCTAATTTTCTTGCCATACTTATCCAACTTACTGTGTGTGAATAGTAAATCTAGAACTGGGCCAAACCGCGATGTCATTAATGCTTTGGAGATGTAGGTGAAGGTGAAAGCTGGCCAGCTGATGGGACGAGGTTGCACTTCGTCCAAGAGCAGTGATGCTGCGTTCTGCCTTGGTGGAGATGTCACTCTGAAGGCTGCCTTTTAGCGTGATTCACCCAAAGCATTTCTCTTGTATTTCTGTCTGTGATGGCTTTGGATGCTAACCCAAAGGTGTTTTTCTGACTGAACAGGTTTTGTTGATATACACACCGGGGACAGGAGAGAATGCAGAGATAAGCATGCAACAACTGAATTGTGTAAATGAAGAGCTGTGCCCCTGAGTTGTTCCAGTCGTTCTGTGATTTAATAGTCTCTGCTTCGAGTGAGATTTACTACGCAGTCTGCATCCTCAGAGTCTGTAGCGCAGAATTTTGTTGTGCTAGATGCATCTGTTAAATGACTTCCAGCTTCCTTTATGCATTATTCCAAAAGGAGGAAAATAATACAGAATAAGAGTCAAAAAAAAAAAAAAAGTTTTATTGCAGGATAGAAAGAAAGGAGGATTAAAAAAAAGGAAAGAAAGGAACTGGTATCTGCTAGTTGGCTGTTCACGTTAATCCTCTTTAACACACACGTGACTTCAGCTGGAAAACCTCTCGCATTTTTCAATCTGTTGTGGAGCAGTGAGCTTAGTGACAGTCATAAGAACGTTTAAAAACCTCTAAGCAGTTTCTAGCCCTCTCAGTGTCACTCTCAGATTCTGTAGGCTGGCAGAGTGGTACGGCTCAGAGACCTAGGACCAAATGATAAATGCTAACCCTGCTTCTATAGATTTCAAGTAGTCTGTTTGTACCATGGCTAGTGGTTCAAAATGACATGTCAGAAACTGATGTGTGGATTTTAATGCTGTTTTTGAAAGGAGACTTAAACAGGTTTTTAGTTTCAAAGAGGCATTTAATAATTTGTAGCGTGGGCCATAAAAAAACATACCCTGGAATTCCACGATTTCAGCTGCCGAGATATTTCAGAGAAGCTACTAGAAATCCTGAAAGGATAAAGCAGAGCATAATTATGAAGGCTTTCCCTCTAGAATGACCATAGAGGTAATAAATTTAAAAAAAAAAAGATGTAGTACAATAGATCATATTGTCTTTTGTGTTGTCAAATTTGGAGTATGTTGATACGTTGTCATTTGCAGTACTTATTCAGATTAATTTTAGATGTCTCAAGGAGCTGGATTTTACTACCTTATATGCCTGGAGCTACAGACACGGGGTTATTTCTGTTGTTTTTCTATACTGGCAGGTATCTTAAATGGATTATCAAGAAATATGGGCTGACTGAGAACACTTTCATAAAAAATTATGACTCATATGGCCTGACAGTATGGAGAAACTGTATGACAGTTGTTTTAGAACTTAAAATAAAACTTTTACCTTTGACAATTCCGAAGAAAGACCAAAAACTAGAAAAGAAAGTAAGTGGTCAGGTTTGTTGTGTTGTTTGTTTTTTTTTTTTTCTCTCCTGCCATTAATTTTTCTGTATTATCTGAGCATAAGAACTGAAAAGAAGAGCTGACTGCCTGAAATGCTACTGTATGCTGTGCTCGAGTGGAGTTTGTTTTTACCTCTTTGGTAGTACTGTGTTGTCTTTATTTTGCCTAAATTTTTAATACAGTGATACCGATGAACTTTACTGGTGATTTCTTTAGTATTGTAAGACATGAGACATGTAACTGTCTGGAAACACCAAACAAGTAATTTAGTTCTTCAGAGATCTCATCAATTATGAGAGCCTGGATTTGCTGTGAATGCATGCTTCCGTTAGATTGGTTGCCAATAAACATTGTAAACCTATAGAAACTGAATGAAGGGTGAAACATGCAGAATATATCTGAAAAGATCTATTTTGCATGATGATTGTGAGATGAGATATCATGAATACATATAATGGTGTATTTTGCTGTACCAAGTTATTATCCTTAAATCAAATTTTGATTAATTGATGCTCACAGACTCTTCTTCCTACTTGATTTCCAGGTCCTAGCGAGTATTAATGAGTGCAATGGAAGTTTTAATACTGTGTTTTATAAATATAAGTGTATCAGTTATGGTTTCATGCACAGCCTCTTTGTTAACTCAAAAGGTCATCTGTAAAATTCACATGTGCATGTTCATTTAAAAGAAATTTATTTTTTTTCTTGTGAAATGATGCACTGAGAGGGATTAAAAAGCATCCTGGAAACTGAGGCATCATAAACAGAGGGAAAACCCTTTGGGGATGGGAACCCAAGAAGTCTGGGATCCTGGTCCACAAATCCTACTGCCACTAAAATTCTGATGGCAGGTAGTAAAACTCAGTGCGAATGTTGAATTGTATTTGAAATGATTTTTTTAAAATGAAGTAACAGTAAAGCAGTGTATGACTGCACTTAGATAAGCCTTCCGCCAGGTGATATTTGAAAGATAAAACATTAAAGGGACAATATATGAATGGAAGCAGCCAGGCAGGCTGGGGGAGTGGCCATCAATTTATGCACACAACTGCATTTTCAACATAATTAGCTGTCTAATTGAGCATTATAATTTAACTGACGCATTTAAACATGTAATTTATTTGAATGCACACTGCTTGTAATCTGTTTATAATGTTTTGCTCTTCAGGATGGTGTCAGACTCTAGAAGATGAAAATATCCTTCTGATGAACAGAAAAAGAGCCAAGAAAAATATATTGAGGAGCCCTGAATGCAAATAAATTTCTGTAATTTCAAATCAGAAGAGGAGTATGGAAGCAGAAAAGCCATGCAGATAAAGTTAAGTACTGAGCATAACTGTAACCAGCATCTCAATTTTAAATGCCAGAGATGATGTATAGCGCTTCATGTTATCAGGTTATTGTGCAAAGCTGACTAGTTTAGCTGGCAGCTAGGTAGGAAGGAGATTTTGGTAACTGAAATGTTCAAACTGCACATCTGTCTTGTTTGGAGGAAAGCTGTGTCCCTTTCTCAAAGCAATAGATATTGCCAATGGGTCAAAGTTGATGCAGGGGCAGATTCTGACCCTGAAGTTAACAGGCTACACTACAAGGTGACCACTGAAATAGAGGTTTTTTTTTTTTTTACTTCTGCACTGGTCGTGCTGGAGTGGTGCTGGTGCCTGCCTGCCATTTCGGCTGCTGTTTCTGTCTTGCAGTCCTGACAGCAATGCCTCAGGTATGGCTGGCTCTTTTCCCACCTGAACAGGGACAAGGGCGTGTAATCCTTAGGCTCTCTTAAAATACACACAGAGAGTACCCTGTGAACTTCATGCGTGCATACGCCCTGGTGGGCTGAAATGTTCATTCTCTGGGTGATAGCTAAGCACCTGGACATTTATTTTCAAGCAAAAAACAAACCGATGCATATTTGGTTTTGTTCCCAGATGTTTTTTTTATTTGCTTTCAGGGTTTATTTGCTGAACAAAATAGTTGCAGGTTTCCTTTTAACCCAGTAAACTTTTGTACTGTTACACCTCATTATATATTTTGTGGTGCTGAGTTTTGAATCTGCTGGTTCAATTACAGAAACTGCCAACAGACATATGAAAATTCAGAATATAGAGGCTGAATCATTCCTGCTTTTTAGCTTTGGAATTACTTTTGCATACTCTGACAATTTCCCCTTATAAACTAAGTCTGTGATAGCTGCAGTTATGGAATGCAAGAAAACTAATGCAAAACTTTACTGCCAAAATAGAGAAGAAAACAACTTTTTCAAACCAGAGGTTGGCACTATTTCTGGCTTTTCTCCCCACCTTTTCTCTCTGCTTTCCACCCTCCCAAGTCAGTAATTATCAGAAGTGGAGAAAAGGAAGAAAATGCAAGGCCACGCGAGAGGAAACAAAAATGTACGGGTCTTTTACCCCAAGGAGTTGCGGCTTTCTTCCTGACAAGACATATTGTGATTTCATGTCATTTGAATTTATTGTGCTCAGCGTAGCACAAGAGGTTATGGGAGAAGTTCTGCCCCTGGAGTATGTGAGGGGAGGAGTTTCAGCTTCAGTCTTTAGCTGAAATGATTGAAAATTGCATTTGTATCGTTTGTTTAGATCAAAAGAAAATGTACTGACCAAGAACATGATATGTTAGACTGTTTGGAGTGGGAAGATTATTTCATTTTCAGATTGAAGAAGGCGAATTCACTTATCAGGAGATACTGAAGCTTAGAGAGGTAGATTTTGTATATCTGGATAGATAAGGCTCGGATAGGATAAGCTCACTAGATAAAATTAAAAAAGGGTATGTAAAAAGCTCTCCCAAACCTTGGAGAGACTGTTCTGTCGCTGTGGCTCCACTATATTGGTGCAGAGGTTCCCAAATACGTGGTCTAGAAGGCAAGAAGAAAGGGAAGTCTTACACGAAAAGTGGACTTTGTACCCTTCATGGGAAGATGAAGGGAGAGTTGGGAAGATGGACAGTGGCTCAGAGCATCGTTTCTCATTTCTAGTTCTCTGACAGAGTAATTGTCAGGAGGTTGAATTTCTATTTCGTCTCCCCGTGTGTTCAGAATAGCTTTTGTCAGGAGAAGCAATATTAGAAATATAATGTGAAATACATTCTATAAAATAAAATTCTTTACTACTTTGACCTTTCAGTCCTTTGCACTGTGCTGCATGGCGATATCCTCCATTCTGTGAAGATTAGCAAGGCTGTCTGTACAAAGAGGAGAGCCCGTCAAAACACTCTCTACTCTGGCTACAGGGTCTGTTGGCACTTTTTCGTATTTTGGTTGTTAGCGCTTCTTCTGTTCTTCCTTGATGATAAAGGAGCAATGAAGTCTTTCCCATTTGGAAGGGGAGGACCAGTGGAAGGGGAGAATCAGCGGAATTGCTCCCAAATTACCTGTAATAGAGTAGTTCCTATTTTAATGATATTACCTGTCCTCACCATGTTGTCTGGAGAAAAACAGAAATTCCTGTCTTTGTACTCTTGAGTCGAGTTGCCTCTGCACCGGAGGGGCAGCAGATGTGGCAGCCCCCCAGACTAGCTAAAGAAGTGGCACCAAATCCAAACAGCAATCTGGTGACTGCTGTTTCCCCACGGAGGTTTCTGCTTGGTTGTGCAGTAGTGTGGACACTCCGTTGGCTGGTCAAGTCCCCCTCCAATGCACAAGGGCTGACATAGCCTGAGGCAGAAAATAAAAAGCTCTGGATCGAACTGCTTTGCTTAGTGTAGGTTTACCTGAGCTATCTGGGATAATGATGGGTACCTGAATCAAAGAGTGAATTCTTCATTATTCATGGAGATTCACTGAGACTTGGGCATTCATTGCCCCCTGGAAAGGGGCATGGAAATACATGGGAAAAATATGAGGAAATACTGAATAGCTCCTACTGTAGCTCAGAATTTAGAGAGTGTGCTTTGAGCAGGAGAAAAGGTGAGAAATAAAGATGAAAAATTAAAATAAAGCAACAGCTAATGGCAAGATAACCCTCAAGTACCAATCTCATTACTGTCATGTCTGAGGAGGTACCTTTAAATCTGTGTTGTTTTCAGAAAACCGAACTGGGATATTTTCCCTAGTTTCTCTGCAAGGGTTTAATAAATTGAAGTTAATTAATTATTGATAAAAAATACACTCAGATGATTAGCATGATCTCTCTGCTTAGACCATATGCCTGTCCAAATAAACATTTATTCCATTTTTTTGTTTAAATTAAGAATAAATACAAGCCTGCATTTTGTGACCTGAATAGAAATTGATACAGGAGCAGGTCAAGTTTCCCCTCACTTAAATTTCCCTGGTACTTTTACCTATTCTCCAGTAAGCGTTCGCATGCTTTACAGTGCAGCACCTTTCTGTAGTCCCTCTTTGAGCCATCTGTATGCAGAAGTAGTACCTTTTACAGGGAGGTATTGTGCAACTTGAAAGTGACCATAGTTCATGTACTGTTTTTACTCAAGTACAGTTTGTACTTTGACTCATAAAGCTGATGGGGTACCCTATAATGGAGATATCTATATACTCAGGATTGTATACTTAAGGGAAGTACTTCTGTGTGTGACAGGTTATGCAATGGGCAGGATTTGCTTTTGCCATAGAGACAGCTGACTATATAAATTTTCCACTCTACATATTGGCTCCAAATTTCAGTGGCATGTATGTGAGAGAGGAGTGGGAGTCTTTTGTCCCATTGAACCCCTCTCTACCATGATCCCTGTGGTGAGCATCCTGGACCCTCTGGAAAAGCATGACTGATATTGGTTATATCGATTTATTTTAAGGCGGGAGTCCTCAAAGTGTTCTCTTATAGAGTCCTCTCAACTTTCCTCCTTGAAGTGCAAACAAGATGCTAACAAAGAAGAAAAAATGCTGAAATTAGCGTCTGTTTTGTTGTAAAAGAGCCTGCGATAAAAGTGGAGGCACTTGATAAAAGAGCTTTCTCTCTTAATTTTTGGACTGGATTAAATGTGGGAGGGGTGGAAAAAGGCTAGAATGGACGCATGATGCACAGGGGGCTGAGCTGTGGGTTGGTTGTAAGCTTATATATGAAGCATGAATTTGAAATGTACTTAGAAATCCACGTCACTACTTTTTGTTGTTGTGGAGACTTCTCTAAGGCTCTGAATAACCTGTACCTCCCTGCAAATGTGGTGACGGGGAAGAGGGCAGATTTCTGACAGGGTAACTGATTCCCACAAAATGTTAAAGTCTATGGTAGACAAAACAGAGGTACCCTCCTCATGCCCATGCAATGCATGTGTCTGCTTTACATTGGCTTCATAATCTTAGTGGTATCACAAAACATGACAAAATTACTACGCTTGAACAGACAGTATCTCTACAGAATATATTTTGAATGTAGAAAAGAGGAACTCCACTTTCAAAGAAGAAAGAGAGACTGACCTCAGCACTAAGATGCTTTTTTCTATTGAAATGTGGGAATAATATATGGAGCTGCAGTAGTACAAACTGCTGAAGCGCCTTGGCAGTGCTCCAAACGAGTGTTCTTTCTGATGGAGTTTTTAATACTTCAAGAAGACATAGTATGCGCATTTAGATGCCAATAAAATGATTCCCTGTAGGATCCATAGGCCGCCTTTCAACGCTAAATTACGATGACAGTGTGAATGATTGACCATCAATCACCAGTGAAGCATTTCTGCACACAAGTGCTTTTGCTTTTCTGTGGTTTAATCCCTTCTTGTGGTAAACTCTGTCACAGCTTCAACCCTTGACTGAGATTCTTCTGTCCGTCTCTCTCGATGCATGTACTGTGCCATTGCTGCTGACGCTAAAGAAGCCCTAACCACCTGGCAGTTTATTGACTGGAGCCTGACCTTATTGCATTCACGACCTGCAAGGGGCCACAGCCAAGGCTTGTTTGGTCTCCAGACAAAATGCTGCATTAAATGAACCAAAAGAGAAATCCATAGATGGAACTATTGCTGCACCTGGCAATTGAGAGAGGAATGAGAAAGGAACTAAAAATCCCATTACAATTATTCTTGGGTAAGAGCGTAGTTTTCTGTTTCAGAAAAAAATCAAATAACTTTGAATGTGTGCTCCATCTAGTCTAAGTTGTATGCAACAGGAGGGGAATAAGCTTGCTAAACCTGACAGGAAAGAAGGGTGACCTTCTGTTACAGGTGAGAATAAGGAACTGGAGTTCAGATTAAGACAACTGATCTGAAAGACTTCCACATAGACTTGTCAGTAAATTAAAACTTTGCTTAAGTTCTTGAAATTCCCCTTTCCAAGATTTTGGAAAGATTATTTTGGTAACAGAATTCATTGGCTGAATCTCTGTCACACCTGTGATTTGGGATAAGTATCATTAACCCTTTAAAAAAAAAGAAAGGTTTGATTCATAGCAGGAAAACATGATTCACATGAAGTTCGGGGCCTGGCCAAATAGAGGAGTAAGGCAAATGCCCCAGGGTCCTGTTTCTTGTATACATGGTACTGTATAAATTGTATGAAAAATACAACAAAAGTGAACAGAGAGTAGTTAAATAGTGAAGCCTAAATTTGATAATCTAGGCAGTTGAATGATTTCTTCACGTTATAAGCTTTTTATCTAGTGTGATGAATTCTCATCAGGAAAATGTAGAAATGAGCTAGGAAAGAAAACATTCTCGATGCTAATTCTGTCTCTATCTTGATTTTTTTTAATTTTTTTTTTTTTTTTTTTTTTAGAAATCCTAATTTATTTTTTTTTCAGAAGTGCTGATTAATTCTGTTCACATGCCCAGCCTAGCCTGAGACAGCTCAAGTAAAATCCTAACTCCCTGAAGCCGACAGCAATCTTGCCATTGTGCCAGATATCTGGCACATGCAGTTTTGACGGAAATTTACCCTAAGGTCTTGATTTCTTGAAAGCCATGGGTTATCTCAATGTTTGCATCCAAAAACTAAGGAACAATAACATAGGGACTCTGCAAATTGTTGTCTTATTCTGCTGATGAGAAGTGCAAACACAGAAAACTCAAGAATAATATTTATGTACGGCATTGCTTAGGTTATAATTGCATATATCCTGAATATGAAAAATGAGATGGTGTAAATCAGAATCATGTTTTCACATACACAGGGCTTCAGTAAGAACTGGCTTTCTCTCATGTAGAGCTTTCTTGCTTGGTACCAGGTGCTAATGATTCTTGTCTGCTTTAAAAAAAAAAAAAAAAAAAATCATTAAAGTGTCAAACCTTTCAGCTGAAATCATCACACCTTTTGAAATAAAGCTTTAATAGTGAGAAAAATAGGAGGGATTTCTGAAATCCCTTTTTTTTTTTCTTTTCCATCTGAAAATTGACTGGCGGCTATCAGCAAATTGGAGACAAGGAAACTTTCAGAAGTATTTGCCTTCTCAACTGCTATCGTTTTCTGCAGTCGTCTTGGAACCAGATTTCTATTTGCTGACTGCATAGGCATTTTGTTGGAAGCTTTTTACTGAAAATACAAGAAATAGCATTTGAATTGCTTTTGGATTTCTTATAGGATTTTGTCTTATTTTTAAAGCCTCTGAGCTGGATGTGTATTTCATTCCTTCTCATTTTTTGTTTTTCTTCTAGATATCTTCTCTGTATCCTGGGCAAGTTGGAATGCAAAATAATTAAGTAATTTGTGAGTCTCTGGCTACAAAGTAACACTCCCCCCCAACATTCTCAGTAATTCCATTTTTAGCTTTGACCTGTAGTGGAGACAGTAACAAATTGTTTTAGTCTTTTCACAGTTCTAGGTTTGCATTATAACTTAAAAACCTGTCCCAATCTACTGAGATTTTTGTATACTTCATGATGATACTATTCTCACTTAATTGGCAACGACACCTTAATTGTTAAATTACTTGCAGATTATTCCCCCCCCCCCAACACTATTAAACTATTTCTTAACACTACAAAAGGAGCAGAAAATCCCCAGTCAAAACTATTCAATGCTGGATTATCTACATGAAACAAATACTTTTAGGTATTTTGCCTTCCTTTGACATTTGAAACCAGACTACCGCCTTCCTACAAGGCTGCTTTCCGAGGCTCACAAACAGCTCGGCATTATACAGAGAAGACTCCGTTCGGTTTTCTAAACAACTTTTTCATGCCATGCCCACCCACACAAAAGAGTTTGAGGCTTTCCTCGCCTCTTCAGTCTTGGTATACTTCCTTTTTTATTCCCGTGTCTCCAGTCAGTGTGGCAATGTGTGGCCTGCAGGCTTGGCTTGTGATTCTTTGGATTTGCTCGATGCAATACGCTGATATACAAATGCCCAGAAGGATTGTCAAGGTATGTTCGCTACACCTAGAAATTAAGGAGCTTTTGTGGGCTTGAGACGTAGGAACTCAAGTCCAGGCTTGAATTTTAGGTCCTTCATTTTGCTTTGTGTGCATTGTAGCATTCCCGTAAAGGAGAACGCGCTCTGTGTGTGTGTGTGTGTGTTTCGTAGCATTCCCCAGGGAAAATATTAAAATTGTAGCTTCTCTGGAATCAGAGATACAGCTGTGTCCAGGTATTTCGCACAAGCTCTGCTAGTGTGAAACACCGTAGTATCATTACTCCCCGTGATGCTCGAGTATTTTGTTTGGATGCTCGAGTATTATTTCATTTGCTGGAGTAGCGCAGTGCAGCTGGCAGAAAGGCTATGTTACACACACTGTGAAAGGTCCCAGCAGCACAGCTGGTCCTGGTCGCCAGAGCCCACGGATGGCAGCGGGCAACCAGCATGGGCAGCTGAGTCCTTGGGCTAGTGGTTTAGCTCTTTGCAGGGTGTAGGTGTAGGAGGACTTGCAGGCTCAGCCGGTGAGAATTTCTGTTTGAAACAGAGAGTGGATTAGTTAGTTCAGGGCTGATGGGGAGATTCAAAAGGAAACAGTGATGATCCCAGTTATGCTTTAAAATGTTTGTTCAGGAGAAAATGTCTATGAGTTTGGGGAAAAAAAAAAACAAAACCAAAACACACCAACCAGAGAGAAACAATAAAAGGCTGTGCACAATACCAGCTGCCATTAAAGGTTGAAGGTTTCTTTTCAGAGCATCATTTTTAGAAACATTGCTTCAAATAATTTTATTGGTCTAAAGAGAATTGCACCCTATCCCTTTCTGTTCTGTTTTCAGAGTGGATTTTTATGGAAGAACAGGGCTGTTTTCTGAGTGTTGGACAGGTTAAGCCCTGCGCTTTTTGAAGAGCGCTCTGAAAAGACACTGAGCGTTGTGTGTTGTGGCTGCATAGTGATACCACAGCCCTTGCTCTGTGATGAATAATTCAAATGAAAGTGGCTGGTGGAGTACAAAAAATTGGAACAGATTTTGTGAGTGTACTTATAACAGGGGGCAGCAGACAATAGTGGGCCTTTTCCAGCCTCATGCCCTCCTCCGGACCGGGCCCAGGTGATGGAGAGTTCCTGTGAAATTTCTGGGATATAACAAATAATCCCCCAACACCAAACAAGTATTACCTATCCTGGGTGGAACTGACAGTTGGAAGTAAGGCTTGAACTCGAAGGGGAAAAAGTGCTCCTATTTTATTGTTTGTTTTTAGCGGATAGCGTTGAGAAGTGGAGTACGCAACAGTGCTCACTGGGAAGGCTACAAATTGAGTGATCACTAGCAAGCTGCCAGTATTTAGGAAAAAGAGTTTTCTGCATCCAGCCTTCCTTAATTCCCCTTAGAAATTTCATGGGGAATTTCACGTGGTCTTAAGCTTTGCATGCGTGTTATCCCTATACCACAGAAGAAGCAAGCACCCTTTTCCCTGCGTGGGAGAGCATTAATAGCTATGTCCAACGGGCAAACATGCATTCTTCTGGCTAGTGGTCAAATGAAATTTGAAAGCCATCATACTGTCCAGTGTTTTTACTGAATAGCTGATGCAGACAGCTGGATTGCTGGGACCTGCCTCGGGATTGTCTGGAAGGTTACTGAGCTTTTGGTTTGATCTTGGAACCATCTTCTTGTGCAAATAAAGGGTAAGCATTAGTTAAGAATAATTACCTTAGAGCATTAGATGTTTTAAGATGTCATGTGTTTCTTCATTAAACAGCCTTTGAAAACTAAAATAAAGGTCATCAGCCCAACCCAGTTCTGTGGTTAATGCTTTTTCCTGGTTTGATTCGATCTAGTTACTTCTCTTCAGGTAGTTATAATCTTATCGGGGGGCAGCCTGTGAAATGTACATCAGAGGAAAACCATTCTGCGTAGCACATCACCTACTCGTGGCTTTGCATGTCACTGGTGCCGTGAAAATCGGCTTGGTTCAGACTGTGCCGTGACCAGAAGAGGTCCTGCCCGCGGTCGGTCTGTGTGGTCACCTACAGCAGGCGCTGGAGGGACAGTGGCTTCCCCAAAAGGTCGGGCACAGGGTGCAGTGTCAAGAGGAGTGTGAGCTGTACAGGGGGATGAGCTGCTGTGCACATCAGCAGATGGAGGGAGAAGTAGGACGCTTTCAGAAAGCGGGCAAGCACTACCGGTGTGTAGTTCAAACGCTACAATCACTTTGGTTTTTACCTGGGTGCATTTAAACTAGGTAAGCTTTTTTTTTTTTTAATGCCTTCTTTTAGCTTAGTGCAAATTATTACAGGTGAGTTATAACTGCAAATAGTGAGGCTTCAAAACCACTGAAGTTTTACAGCTGCAGTGTGTTGATACTCCGGGATCTCCTCTTTCTCACATATATTTGAAAGCACAGTAGTGCTCTGAACTCAGTGCCTGCTTGTCACACGATAAAATGTTTTAACTGCTATCTTTCCCTCCCCCCTCAATTCTAGGTCCTAATTAAGCAGTAACTGTAAGAGCAGTAACTGCAGTAATCATTTCTCTTTGCACTGATCTAATCTGAAGCCACGAGCAGCTGCAATAGTTATGCTACAAAGGATTTTTCCCCTTTGGCATATATTGCACAGGCTGTCCCTCGATTAGGTTACAAGTGCTTGAAGGCTATTGATTTTTGCTCTGTTTTATGAGAATGCTCCTCTTTTTAACAGTTTAATTTCTCAGGTTTGAATTTTGAATGATCAGGTTGTGAAACGAAAGTATTTATGCATCCGATTACCTGTTTATCTGGTCAGGGAAGTGCTATGATAGCACAAAAACCCCCTTTTCTCGTTCTTGAGCCGCTGGAGATCCCGTGCTCTGGGCTGTTGTCCTCCTTCTGCCAGATCACACACACGAGGTGGCTGTAAACGTTAATCTTATTTCTTAAGGGGAAGTGCTGTTGCGGCGTTGCTTACCGACATCCCAGAAACGCGCTGCATGTGTGAAAATTACTGTGCTGTGGAAATAACCCTGGGTTTTCATTAGGCTGATTTGGGTGTGTTGCTAAGCAACTCAGGGCAACAAGGGGGTTGTATGTATTCTTTAGTTAGGGACAGGTCTCTACAGAGATTTCCAGGTAAGTAACATAGACGTGAGAGAGGCTGATCAACGGCGACACGAGAAGTTCAGCCCCACAAACTTAACTTTCGTTAAGAGGAGTTTTTTGAGAAAGAAATTGGATTAGACCCAGGGATGACGTATCCTGTTTGATTTCTTTTCCCCTCGCGCTCTGACGAGCTTTGTGTTTAGGCAGGCTTTTGTTTCTGGCTCTGACTTGCTCTAAAAAAATTTGGGAGTGTGTCTCGGGGTGCCGAGGGTGATGTGCTTAGCTTGATTGGCTCGGTTTGCTTTGCGAGTGCTTTGTTCTTCCCACTACCCTCAGGTCGGTTGTGCAACATGCCCCTACCATTTACAAAAAGAAGAAGAAGAAAAAAAAAAAAAAAAGAAATGCTGAGTAATGCCAGAGGTTTCTCAAATGGCTGATGCAAACCTGGAGAATTTGCATCATCATTCAGCTGGAGTAACTTGGTATGACAAGAGCTTAAATACAAGTCCACGCGGAAGCTGAGCTAGTTTCCAATGATAGGGCAGTACCAGCTCGCAGCGTGAAAGCGCAGGTGTTCCTGAGCAGCGCTCGCATCGCAGTCAAGGCTCAAATACACTTGAGGAGCTTGCTACCTGCGTGTAGGAGCAGCTGGAAAGACAAGAGGGCAGAGGAAGAGGCTAAGTAGTTGGCTACACAGGGAGGAAAAAAAAAAAAACAACCTTGAGTTTCTGCTGCAAACTTTTTTGCCTGCGCTTGCCGTCAGTGTGCTGGTGGCACTGTAGCATGTTTAGGAAAGCTGCTGTAACCACCGTCTCTAATGGAAGCTACTTGCAGGGGCAAGCTAATGGCAGGTTGCCCTCTATGGACGGCGGACAGCCAGCCCAGGAGGGAAAAGTTGTGCTGAAGAAGAAAGTGACACTTTTGAGGGGGATATCCATCATAATTGGAACTATCATTGGAGCCGGCATCTTCATCTCTCCCAAAGGCATCCTGAAGAACACAGGCAGTGTGGGCATGTCCTTGACTGTCTGGACAGCATGTGGTATCCTCTCGCTCTTCGGTAAGTCCCTCAAAAGTTTCTAATTGGTCCAGAGGGGCGGTCGGTGGATTATTGCTATCAATTGCCTGATTTTGCCATTGGATAGCAAGGCAGAGTGTGGAGTTTGAGGACCAATAGGGCTACAGAAGGTTTTTGCTGCATGATAGGTTGCATGGAGGGTGCAGAGGTATGCAACCCCTGTCCTTCCGGCACCTGGTCGGGAAAGATTGGAAGCATAAGTTGTTGTTTCTTATGGGTCCCTAAAGGAATAGGGAAAGTAAACGTCCATTTTATGCCATACAATGTGCTGTATGTATCATGTTTTTCTTCTGGCTGTAAGAAGTAGTTTATGGTTTGCTTGTAAGGCCCTGGGCAGCTGGGGGATGCGTGTCGCTCCGCTCGAACACCGGTGAAATGTTTAGACAGCTCGACTTAGTTCCCTAGAGGCTAGAGCAAGGTCTGAGAGGCATAATTCCCACTGGACGTAAGCTGTATTGGCATGAAAGGGAGCAAAATAATAACACTAATAACCCCTCTCTCCAGTCCTGTATTACTGCTCTTTACTTTTTTCCTTGCTCACGATGTTGCTTTGGAAGACTGCGCTGCAAAAAAACCCCACAAAACAGTGTGATGGAAACAAATTTGTAATGCAAGTTTTATTGCTGGTCTGCCTACTGTGACAGTTTTTACTAATTTTGTGTATTTTTGAAGAGTATTAAATTCTGAAGAATGGCAGTTTATTTGTTCTGTGCACAAAACCCCCATTCAGAGCGGAAAAGCCCACTCTGGCCTCGACAGGACAGAGGGTCCATTGACCTACTTAATGAGTTAATCTCAAAGAAGCTGAAGAACTAACATGAATATTGGCTTTATTTAAAACAGAAACGACTTGTTTTCTGGCAGGAGGAAAAGAGGACAAACACGGACTAACACGTGTCTGCTTAAGAGGTGGAACATGCAAATGCCACCCTGTGTAAATTGGCTCTGAGCTTAAAAGAAACATGAACTGTTTACAGGCTAAGCCCACCCAAGCCAAACAGACAGTGCAAGCAAGTTAGGACCCGTTTTGGTCAAATGTTAAATGTCTTGGTACAGTGTGCAGCATAATCTGTCGTACAAATGTGGAAGTCCTGCCTGTAACCAAAATTCCTCTATAAAGAAAGAACACCGATACAATCTGTAACCCTGCCAGAGCACCTTGGTCTTCAGATTTGGTCAAAGCAGAATTTGCTTAAGTATTGCATTTTTGGCTATAACTTTAATAGTGGTCATTTTCTGGCTGTGAAATAAAGTCTGTACAAAAAAAAACCCAAAAAAACCTCTTCTATCAGATGGATTTTCTAGGTCATTTTCCAGATCTCAAGATATGAAGAACTGTGTAATTTGGCCCAGCAAAAGATACTATCTTTCTCCAAATGGACCTGTTACAGTTATTTTTTCTTTTTTTTTTTATGCCATGGGTGTTTTTAATTCCCTGCATGACTTAATTATAGTAAAATCACATGCAAAGATCACTTAAGGTCTTGCTGAGGCAGTGTGTATAACATGTATTGAAACAGAACTTCATTTCATCCTGAACCTCAACAGACGAGGCTGGGAAGAGAAAACCCATCAATATCTTTTTTTTTTTTTTTTTTTTTTTTAATGTGGCTGCAAGAATTCCTTTAAGTACATTTTCAGGTAAGCTGAAGGATAACAGATAAAAGCTGCCACAGTTTTGCAAAGCCCCAAACAAAGCCGGTGAATGAGGATGGAATTTGTCATAATGTGTACAGCTTTAATGGGCTTGTGCATGTTACGTGGTTTTGACAACTGTAGTTTTCATCTTAAAGTGTTGCAGCATAAAAGCATGCAGGGAACAGAGCCGAAATGAGTTCATATATGATGCTGATCTTAACTCTACGTGATGCTGTGTTTACAAACTTTGTCACAGTTTTCTTCTGGCTGCTAAGACTTTTCTAAAAGGGCTGCCTACATTTATCGGAGGTGGTACACTGCTCTACTGATGCAGTCCACCCGTGGAGCTGAGAATCCACTGGCTTTATGACTAGGTGATGGCTCATTAAGCAACAGTAGCAGATGGTGCATGGGTGAAGAAGGCTTCATGCAGGTCCTCATAGTCGCAGCGTGCTGTTGCCTGCTCTGTAATGGCAGAGGCCACGCGATGTGCCGGCAGCAGCCTCGAGGAGCTCTCTGAGAGCTGCTACTTGATGGGAACGCCACTATCACTTGCTCCAAAGGGGCCTGAACCACTTCTGCATGAACAGATGCAGCAATGTGATGATGGTTTGGGTTTTATGTTAGTCAGTGTAAATGCACCAAAGGATGAAGCGAGCCTCCTGCTATGCAAAAGTGAAGTTGTCTGTATTTAAGGCAACACAGAAATGAACTGAGCTTTCATTGCATTAGTATTACACGATAACACTGCACCAGTGTTGAAAAGCCAGGGCTAAGCCATCCCCCAAATTTTGTATATAAGTTGTTCGGAGAACTATGAAGGAAAATTCTTAATCTGCAATTCCTGCTTCCAAATTTTGGCCAGTGGACTGCCTCGCCCGTGGCGGAGGAGGGGGAATACAGTTCTAAAGGGCTTTTCTTCAGAGGCTGAGCCAGGCATCTCTAGGGCTGAAAGGGAGCTGATCATCATTTGGTAACAAGCAGATGTGTCAGAAACTCTCCCTTGGTGGTGCAGTCAGGCTGGCTGGGGAGCCTGCGTAGCTGGCATGACACAGCGTTTTGTTCTCCCTTTTCATGAGAAACAGATGAGTCATGAAACGTGTTGATAGCAAATAGATTCTTCAGTGGCTTTACACGTAAATGTAACTGGATATGTGTACAGTTTGGTTATCTGCAAGTCTAGCTGAATGAATTAAAACTTACAAAGTTGCTTGAAAAAAATTATTAAAATATATCAAAAGTAGCTGTGGTACCATGGCAGCTCCGTTGTTTGGCTTATAAATGTTTTGAAAGGTATTTCTGGATATCTCTTGTGACGCCACAGTTTAATTCTCACAGGTGCCCTCTGCTATGCTGAACTAGGAACATGCATTAAGAAATCTGGTGGTCACTACACCTATATCCTGGAGGCCTTTGGCCCATTACCTGCTTTTGTGAGAGTCTGGGTTGAATTACTCATCATTCGGTAAGTGTATCGTGGCTTTTCTGTAGTTCTTTTCTGACGGCAATACTCTTTCCAGTCATAAAGAAAAATCAATACATGATGGGCAAAACAAATATATCTTGATTAATGAGCTGTGGTTTTTTTTAGTGTGGTTGCTTCAGAGAATTTAACAATGCTATTTTGCTTGTCAGCCTTGAAACATTCAAGAAGACATATGTGCATGTACGGAGAGGGAGTGATTCTAAGACAACTGCCTGCCACACCCATATAATAGTATAGTGGAAGAGGGAAGTCACCTTTACATGTTCTCAGTCTTGGCACTGGCTTTTGGAGTGGTTGCTGTCATCTATGAATTAAGGAATAACTCCTGGTGAAGCTACTGCCAAGTAGTTTTCAGATTTGGGCGTACCATCTATTCTTTATATGTCAATTCACGTCCCCATTTTTTGTTTTCGTGGGGCGTTGGTGAACTTAAATCTTGATTACTATGAAAAGCACTAACTGGCCAAAGAAAGAAACATTAAGTCCTTGCATATCTAAAACGTCCAAAGTATTGTTTTGGTGTGTAAGCCTGTGTCTCATGCAGCCCTTGAGATTGTATAGGTGAATTACAATATGAAGATGCCGAATCACAGAATCGTATGAAATAAACTTTCATGCTGTAAATGAATCTTTGTATCAAACCCAAATGTGGCCCTTTGAACTTTTAATTTATTTTATTGTTGTTTTTTTTTTACAGTATTGCTGAGGCTAGAGAGCTTGTTACACGTAGAACAGGGCAACCCACTTATGCAAAATGACTTTAGGAATGCTGCATTCCTGCCTCGGGCTAGTTAGCACTCCTTTCCCCTCTCTTCCGCAATCAGCAAATTAGTCACAAAAGCGCAAGCCTCATCTCAAATCACAACTATGTTTACATAATATTGACAAGTTCTAGCATAGACTGTTGAGTTTGAAAGCACTGACAGTGCTGAGTCATTATGAATCCATAAATACTTATCTTGTTTCCGGAGGAAATCATTGTGTATGTCAGATGGTCCCTTCCATCCTCCCCACCCATAGGTAACCTTTGAATTAACTGCATAGTTTCCGTCAAATGTGATGAAAGAGTGCGTGTCTCAACTGTATTCACTTTTTGCCAAAAAAGAAAAGCAGACTGAGGAAACGGACCTATGTTTTCACGGTGAGAAACACAATGCTTTGAACGTAGCTTTATCGTTGCACATCACAGAATCAACAAAAGAAAGCAGTGTTACATGTTCCCCTCTTAACCTGCACCTTACTAGGCAGGGGGACCTTATTAACCTAGGCACAAATCCCCACAAGAAACCAGGCTTCATAAACTCCTCTCCTGGCAAAATTATTATTTTTTTACATATGACAGTGTCCCAGGAGTGTCATGAAAACACTCTTAGTCATCGTGATCTGCCCCACACCCAGAAAATAATCATCTTGCATGGGAAGGAACATCAGTGGATTCTTTAATCATCAAATCTGAGAGGCAGCAAGGGAGGCGTACTTGTTATAACTTGCGATGATCAGAGCAGCGCTGCCGAAACTCTGTGTAGAGTTTTATATCTGACTCCTGCATTGGTAAACTAATTGGCTGCTGCTATCAAAGAAGTTGAGACCTAATGTGTGTGTAGGTTTTTTTTTCAGTAGATGAAGTTGCGCACACACTTCACGGCTAAGCCGTTTTTTCCTCTGACAGATTGCAGGATTATCACACCCACGGGCTGGTGGAGCGGCCGCAACCAAAAAAAACATTTCCTGCTCTTGTATATCTTTTCAGCCACTATTTTACAGTCTAGGACACACTTAAACTCTGCCCACATACTGATTAAACCGTGCCAGCATCACCTGCTGTTTAGAAGTGCCTTTCACTGTGCTGCTCCTCATCCAGTACAAGTGGGAACAACTTTTCTCCCCAAAAGTCAGGTTGTTGGGTATATTATGTACCTTTAAAAAGAAAAAAAACAAAAGGTAGTTTTCAAACAAGTGAAGACGACTGCGTGAATGCATTGTCTGTAGTGCTTAACTATGGTGGTTGCTAAACACAGGTTGGGTGAGAGTGCGCTGCCAAGTGACTCACTCACCTGTGGTATGTGCCGGGCCACTATATCGGCTTCTTTCTCGGCGGCTTTTTGTGCTCCTTGCCCTTCAAGGAAAGCTGGTACGGTGCTTTCTGTCCGCTCCTGAGCACACAGCTGTTAGGGGGCTGCCAGTCTGTCCTTAGGATTTTGCAGTCAAAAGGAATTGACTGCAATCAATTCCCCATTCCTTCAACTTCCACCTCCATGGATTGACTACACTGCCAGCAACATCTGCCCCCAAACACGGGGATAGGAGAGAGACAGCTGTGTTATTAGAGGTGTCATTTAGGACCTCTGTTTTTAAAACCATAATGATGTGGATAGCAGCAACTGCCTCTTTAAAAAGACCTTTCTTAAAATGAGAGAGGAAAAATCCAAATTCTGGGAAAACGAGCTGAGACCGAGGGAAAAAAAAGTCTGGGAGAGCTCCAAAGATCTGATCTTTCATCTGATCTAGGACACCTCAAACTACTTTTGGCAGGCTGCAGTGCTTAAAAGCCGGAAGCCTGGTGATCTTCTTATGTAAATTAGAAATATTGCACTGAGGTACAGTCAGTAAACGCCAGTGTAAATCCAGCACCGAGGACGTTTGGTCCCTGAGCGGAGGCAAAAGTTGCAAAGCCGATTGTTGGCCGGTGAAAGGAACAGTCCTCGTGCGTGGGGGATGCACAAGCAGCAGCCCTCGCTTGGCCACGCAGAGACTTTCCGAGGAAGACACTTCAGTTCTTTGCTGCTCTGCAGTCTGCTCCAACACAACGTGTGACATTTTGGTTGAGTCATAATGCTAAGAAAGTGGGTTTTGTTTCAAGGGCGAAACTCTTGTGGAAAATGCCTTTATCGTTCGCTGGAGAATGATTCCTTCTACGCAGAATTTTTGCACTGTTCCATAGCATTTTTAGCAACTATAATTTTATTAAAATTCTGTAAGTTGGGACACTATTTTATTAAACGCTGTAGATCTTTTTCATGAGAAATTTGCTTGGACTCTTGTTTAACTCAAAAATCTTTTGAGGCAGAATCATATGCCCTTTTGTCCTTATTGTGTGTGAGAGTGTGCTGAAGCCCAGATGCCACCAGCTGTCCTAGGAAGGGTGAAAGTGTCCTCCCAAACCAAACATGAACAGACCACTGGAACCATAATATGCTGACAGCGTCTGCTCCGAGGCGTAGGGTGATTTGCCGTTAATACGTGTCAGTGCTAAGGCTTCTGGCAAACATTTATCTTGTCTCCAACAGAAAGGCTGTATGAATATTATGAGTATTTCAAATTTATGAATGCAACATCTGCATGCCTTTCTTCACGTTTCTCTGTTTCATGGTAGGTGTTTCCTGTACCTTGAGGATTTTTGCTCTCGCTTGCAGTGCTAGAAAGTTGTTAGTCAAAAAAAGGAACAAATTCTGGTTTTGTTTTAGGAACTCCCATTTTCATTAATTTTTTGCATTGCCTCAGGTTTTAGTAACAGATGTGGGTAAATTTTGGAGACTTATTTCAGTAAGGCCAAATTCTCAGCTTGATTGAAATGAATTGCCTTGTGTCTCTGAGGGGTGAGATATTCCTGGCCACCAAAATTCAGTCCTTAACGACTTTTAGTCGGGATTTTGCCCCTGTAATCTAATTCTGGCCATGTTCGCTTCAAGAGAGTGAATGAAGATTTGCATTGATACCTTTCCTTTCTGTTTACGGCTGCTTCACAACACGGAAGTCGTAAGAGCGACCCTGGTAAGAAGCGATACTGTCAAGAAAGGAACCGCTGAGCAAAGCTAAGCTGCTCATGGTTTCCTACTGCATTCAGAAATCACGGTACACAGCAGCATAGTTACAAGCAGACACCAAAATTAAGTATGACTCGCAGGTCTGTGATAGTAAAGTTACAACATGATCCTGTATGGATATTGTCTCCATACTATTGCAGATTAATTTCATGATTTTTGTTGTTGTTGTTTTCACTCTAGCCCTGCTGCCACAGCAGTGATATCGTTGGCATTTGGACGCTATATTTTGGAACCTTTCTTTATGCAGTGTGAAATCCCAGAACTTGCGATTAAACTTATTACAGCTGTTGGCATCAGTAAGTATCCAACTTTATGTTTTAGGGAAGGGTAAAGTTGATGTAAATTAAAAAAAAAGAAGAAAGTAATTGTACACTGAACAGGTAGTCCTTTGATGTGAATCATTACAGAATGAGTATGCATCCAGTGCCAAGGTCATGAGCGTGACTTTTTGCCTGGGTATGTGTGTTTGTGAACATACGCAGCAGTAAAAAGAATAGCAGACTTTATTAATGGCAGGGAAAATCTATTGCCAAGGCTGATTCTGTTGCCACTTTAATTAATGGCAAAACTCTCGTTACTTTTGTGGAAGCAATTTCAGTCCTGAAGAGATGGTGAGCCAGTGCCAGAGATACGGAAGAATGATTACCGGATTTTAAGTGCTTTGCTCTACCTCTGTTTTAGGAGGCAATCGAGTGCCAAGTATGATGCCATGAAGAAATGTAGTTCTCCAGAGTGGAGCATGGGCAATGTGAGATCATCTTCCCTAGTTCCACTCTGTCCTTCACAGCAATAAAACTTATTGAGGCACTTGCGGTTCAGGAAGCAGGAACACACCTGAGGACTTTGGGAGCAGGGTGTACCGCTTGATGAAAATGCACGTCTGTTGCCAGCACCTTGTCCTACTCTTGCTAATTTTGCAAATAGCGTTAAAGGGATCGTTTAGAGCTACAGAGAACCAATAATTTCCAGCGGAAGGAGGGCGGCTACCCTGAGATCAGGAGCTTTACGGTGTGCCTGGGCTGGTGTGGGACGCCGCATGAAACGGGAGGGCACAAATCGTGGTGCAAATGGGACTCTGGAGCGGTGCGTCTGTAGCGCGAGAGGTTTGGTTCCAGTTCTCTCTGGTCACTGGTGATGATGCTCCTTAAACACATTCGCGTTCAGCTGTGTTGGGAGGAGAGTGCAGGGTAGACCCGAGTAATTGGTGACAGGTTGTTCTGTTCAATTTGGTCAGTGCACATATCAGAAACAAAAGGACCGGAAAAAGGAATTAAGACATGCAAAGTGATCAAAGGCACACAGGAGACCCCTTCAGTTTTGCACAATAATAGGATCAGATAACTTTTTCTTTCTTTGGGGTAGGGAGTTCAATTGACATTGAAATTTCCAGTCTCCAGGTTACTGGGGCTTTTTATAGGAGGTCTCTTGATAAGAGCTCCCTTCTGCCAGGACTGTTAAAAAAATCAGTGTGTGACTGCATTTCTTTCTAACTTAATTATGCACAAACTATAGGTTTCACAGGAATAATTGAATTAAGGGCTTGAATTTTGAGGTCAATGACTTTTTATAGCTACATCTGTCTAAAATATTTCAGTGCAAGGTAAGGGTGAAACAGATGTTCAGTAACTTCAAGGTCACTGAGACAGAAGGAATGTTAAGTGAGGATTCCATCAAAGCATTTTGTTAAGTGCATGTGATTCAAGCACAATAAGTGAACAATTTGAAATAGGTTTTTATTGCTTTTAATTTAATTGAAAATCTGTGTGATAAGCCGGGGCTTCGCAAAGTAATTAAACAAAGAAGTAGCATTGCAGGGGGGGTGCGTGTGGAGCTACGCTGAAATAATTACAGCCTAAAGGGAGAGAGGAGCTCACAGCAGACTGCTCCTATGGTGAGCGCGGGTCTGTACAGCACAGGTAGGATGAGCTCTCATTTCGCCCAAAGAATGGATTCATGTAGAAAGTTTGTAACGGTGAATGGGGCAATGCTGAGGAAAACAATGACGTGTCAGACTGAGGTTTTATCTTGATTCTTTGCGGTATGTTCTGCAGTGGAGTTTCATTTGTAGCGGTTTTTGATCGTACGCTACACTTAAGCTCAGGGATCCCAGAGTGTATGACTGTTATTCTTGCATGGTAAGAATTAGGTGTTGTGGTAGTAATTGTTATGACTGTTTTGTATTGTGCATGTAGGAAGGGTGATAGGTAAGATTAAGGTTTTGTTGAGCTGAACAGACACATTGGAGCCCTGAAGATCTTATAATCCGGTTTAATGGTGCCAAAGGGAGCGTTTGCTTCCACTGAAAATTTCAAGTTAATCAGAAAGTGAACTGATGTGCCTTTTGTCTTCTTGTCCACTCCTGGTCACTTCTCCCTCCTGTGCCTGATGACAGAGTGCTCATCGCGTATCTGTCTTTATTGCACAAGGGAAAAGTAGTGGGAAGCACCATTAAACACTGTCCTTGGGTGAGGCTTTGTTCTGTAGTTTTACCTTGTCGTTTCTGATCATACTAGAAAGGGCAGGAAAAGATTTTGAAAAACCTCCAGGTGATCCCTTGCCCCCAAACACAATCAGCGTATCTAAACCATTTCTGACAGATGTTTGTCTAAACTGGTCTTAAAACCTTCACTGAGGGAGTTTCTAAAGCCCCACCTAATACGGTAGCCCAGTTTTTTCTATCCTTGTCACGAGACAGTTTTTCTCATTTTTTTTTCCCCACCTAAACCTCATTTTCTGCAATTTAAGCCTATTTTTAAAAGGTTGCCTGAGATGGATGCAGCCAGGATTATGACGGGGAGTGGCAAATACAGTTGCTCCTCTACCAACTGCAAACAAGTACTTCTCGTAGAGGGGCTACAGACCGTTCTGCTCCCCACTATTCCACCTCAGTGCCTCTGCAGTGAAAAAGGAACAATGGTGCTGCAGAGAAGACATAGACCACATGAGAGCTAAAATGGAACTACTGGAGGTGGTGACTTTAAAAAAACCCCTCATTCTTGGTTTATTATTTATAGGAAAAAAATAATCATGTGCTGGGCACAAAATTCCCCTCGAAATCACATCTGTTCTGAGCAATTTTGAACAATCTGTAGAAGCAAATTTTCTGTTCCACAATATGGTTCTTTCTTTTTTATTTGTTCTTATTTTTTTTGAAATAAAAACAACCAACCAAAAAGTCCAAACATTTCAATGGCTTGGTAGAGAAGTGTTTGTGTGGAGGTTCTCTTCAGATACCTCAGCTTCCTGAACTTCTGAAGCAAAGGCCACCTGTTCTTTTCAAACTTAGAAATCACTTTAATTCACTTGGTATTTCTCAAGCAAATCTCCGTGAGAAGAAAAACCTAAGCAAACACAAGATATGTATATCTCAGTCTGCCTGTTGGTCTGCCATAAGCTTTTTTCTAAACTCAGTCAATTTAACTGTACCTGAAAGAAGAGCAGACATCTCAAAGATACCTAATTATTACAATTTTTATGAAAATAAGTGGCCAGATAGAGGAGAGGTATCCTGGATGTGTCCCAGCATAGGGAAGGACAGCTAAAGAAAATGCAAACAGGAGATGAGGCCTTCTAAACGCTCAGCTTTGCTCGAGTTGGACACAACAGCCTCAGGACACAAAGCAGAAGCAATGCCATCCGCCTTGTTCTGATGCTGAAGATGGCCTTTTTAAGAGAAAGAGTTAAAAATTAATTTTTCTCTTTAAATGAAAGCTGGTAGGCTCCTCCATATTAATTGTATCTTCCAATGAAGAAACATCCTGTCACCCTGCCTATGACCATTGCAAAGCATGGTGATAGTGAAAAAAACTCCTATATTCATGTATTGCTTTATTCGTATTTTTAAATTTTTCTCCTAATTGTAAGCTTAAATATATTGGTAACAGGAAGGGATAAATTATACTGCGCAAAGGTATTGAATTGTGCTATCAATACGTAACCTAAATAGATACGCAATCTTAACTGAGCCTGTTCTAATCTTTTTACTTGGCCTCCATATCAGAAAGCAGATAAACAGGTTTCAGCTATTAAAAGCTGTGAGACTGAAAGCAGGTTACCAATTCACATGTTTTCAAAATTTTTACACTCATTCAAGCATATTTTGGGCATTTTTCGCTGCAATAATGTAAAATTTCCCCTCCTTTTTTGGAGGTCTGCCAAAAAACCTCAAATATCCCAAACTATGGTTGTTAGAGTCAATATTATAATTGAAAATCAAGGTTAGCTGTACAGATCTATCAGTGCTTGCTGGTAAATACTCCAGCCAAAAGCTTTATTGGTATAAATTTGGTGTGTATGTGAGTCTATAGTTCGTTGCTTTTTTTTTTTTCCCCCCTTCATGGCAGATGTTACAGACGTTGCTCTCTACCGCTGACAGTTTTTAGACAAGCAGTTTAAATTGAGACATCTCTTGGCTTGCAGGGATAGCAAAAGCTGCTCTGATGGGTGCTTTTGTGCCTCCTGCGACTTCGTTTTAATTGATGCATTAGGATCTGCAAATTGAGGGCAGGGTTTTTTTGTGTGTGAATGCCTTGACCTGACAAGTTAGGGGATGGCAGTTTCCGTGGTTTCCTGCTGAGGCAATATACATATGTACATATATTCTTGAAAAGTAGGCCAGGATGTAATGCTTACTGCTGTTTCTCCCATTAGATTTCATTATCCATCTATAGTTGTGGCTGTGTGAAGGAAAGAGATTATGAAAACAACACGATTGGTGTTACCATTGTGTTTGATTGTTCGTGAACTCCATTTTATTCTTCCTCCATGCTCCCCTTGGTTAGGATTCATCTCGCTTTTAGTTAGGTGTTTAGTTTAAGGTAATTGTCTATGCTCCCCTCCCCATAGAGTTAGCGGAGAAAGAGGGAAAGAGACACTTCCTGAAGGCAACTCATCTCATCTGAGATAGGCATCTGAAATAGGTGTTGTTATTCATCCTCTGGAGGTAACAGTCTCTTCATTGAGGATGCAGCCACACTACATGCCTGACTTTTAGTTAGCAAAGTTAGAGACAAGTCCTCCTTTCACTGTCCTTTTGTCAGGGGAGTTGCTGCTTCCTTCTGATCTTTGCTGTGATGCTGTATCAAAGCATCTGCAACCAGTTTCTTGAAGTACCTTCATAAGGCCATATCCATAGAAGAGAGGTGTTGAATAATGACCATAGTCCCAAGATACAATTTCCTTCTTGAATCACGGCACAGTTGTTGTATTCTTTTCCTGCTCTTTAGCAGCTTTCTTCACGGCTCCTCTTCTCCGTTGCCTTTCACTATCCAGTTGCTAACACAACCAGTATGGTGCTGATATGTGATAGCAGTATATAGGCCCCCAACATAAGCAGGACGTGGACCTGTTGGATCAAGTCCAGAGGAGGGCCACGAAGATGATCAGAGGGCTGGGGCACCTCTCCTATGAATAATACTTTTCCTTGACTTTTTCTTGTGGCCTGGTCCCTGCCTGCACTTCATCTTCTGGGAAAGAAAAGTACAGTAACCTGAAATTTCTAGAAAATTTGAAATAAGTCAGTGCTTGTTTATGACACTAGATTTTCTTTATAAATTATAAACTGTTGGTCAAATGAACATTTTAGATATACTTTGCTTAGATGACAGTTGTTAACCTTCCTTGTAATCAAGCCCTGGGAAAAGAGGCAGAGTCTCAATCAGTGCTAATATTCAGCAGCAATCTAAAGGGATCTTTCAACATTTAAATAAGTGAAGATATGTCAGGGCAGTATTGAGACAATAGAGTAATGAATCAGGCCCCTGGGATTTTCTGGCTCCTGCCAAGTATGGGTATACACGGAAGTAATAAAGCAAGAAATAAGTATTTGGATCTCAAGTGATGCTTTGCAAAAGACCAAGTGATTTCTTTGTGACTTAGAAAGGAACATCTCAGTTCTGAAATATGGTGAAAAACAGAACTGGAAAAACATTTTAACCTTTAAGATCTTTTTTTTGGGAAAAAAATCACATTAAGTGATGTTGTGAGTTTATGTTAACTTTGGTAGATTGTTCATTTGAGAGTGGGGCCCTCTCTTTTCCAAATAAAAATTCCAGATAATATTTTTTTTCCAGAATTTTTATTTTGTTAAAAATATCTAAAAAATACATTGGCATCCAGATTACTTGGAATTTTCTCCCTTTTCCATTAAACCAAAACTACTTTTGGTTTAAACTAGGAAGAATTTTTATGATATATTCCTTGGCCCTGCTGGTGAACAGAATCTGTATAAGAGACTTGGGATAAATCAGCGGGTTTTGCTGCCAGAAAGCTTGTACCATGCCAGATTTACAACTCTAGCTCATACAAACTAGCTGCTGGACTCTGGCAGGAGATAGTAACTTGTGGTTTTATGCATCCCAAGATGTGTGATATGGCTGGTGATACAGACAAACCGGTGTTCTTGAAAGAGTTTGAAGTATGGGAGGACTGTGATGAGGAGCTAATTCATCAGCTCCCTACGATGGCAAGAAAGAGAAGATGAGTGAGTAGGCTTGTTGGACTACATTCGCCTTTCCCTGAAGCAGAGAGGGAAAGAGACTCTTTATCTAGTGAAATGACTCACATTTTCTGTTCTTTAGGTAAATGTGTGGGGTTTTTTTGATATCTAAACTCCTTTATTGATACTGTTTTGCCCAGGGTAATTGTTTAAATAAGCTAAAATAACTGGCACTCGAATGATAAGACCTACCGTCCTCCTGTCAGTCAGTGCTGTAGTAAAGGCCAGAAGGTGCCCTCCCTGACCCAGAAGGAGATGCGAGCAGAGCAGGCAGGATGTAAAACCCCTTCTCACTTATCTCTTTATGTGTTGGTGAGGAGCAGACCTGGGCTTTGTTTTCAGGAAGTAAAAGGTCTCTGTTCACCAATTCCCAACAAGGATGGGCACATTACTTGCCCTCTGGCCCTCCTGCATCTCTGGTAGCATGGCAATAAGGGAGAAGGAAGACTGGAAAAGGGGAGTGGGGGTAAATAACGTAGTAGGTGACAAATTTATGTGGGGCCTAAATGGGGGTGAGAAAACTTAATATGATTATATTAATTACTATTGTTTTCTGAAAATGCAAACTTCCACTCAAACCGGCACCGATACAGCAACCTGGAGTGACAAGGGTTGTGCAATTGATTTCTCTCATTTCTTTCATCCAAGGCAGTGTCCTGCCAGCCCATCGTCTACCAACAGCTAACGATTCTGGGTAAACAAAGCTGTAATTTGCTGCAGAGTGAGACAGGCAGAGAATGGAGAGATGGATGGGCCGCGCAGTGGGTCAGACAGAGGGGCTCAGCTCCAGCGTTTCAGGCGGTGTCTGGAAGGGGAATGTGAAAAGTTCCCACTTCTCCAGCCGCAGCTGGAAAAAGGTTACTGGGGTGTATTTCCTTTAATGTATCAGGATCTATTGTGTGTGTGGCCTCTCTGCTGGCAAAAGAGTTTTGTGGCAATTTCAGTGTCATGAGTATTTCTTTCTGACTTTTCTTTTTCCCCTTGCAGCGCTGGTGATGGTCCTGAATAGCACGAGTGTCAGCTGGAGTGCCCGCATTCAGATTTTCCTTACCTTTTGCAAGCTTGTAGCAATTCTGATAATTATAGTCCCTGGAGTTATCCAGCTAATTAAAGGTATGAAATGAAAAGTAAATGCTTTTAAAGTGCTTTTATCTTTACCCTCCCAAGTCTTTCCCCACCTGCCTCCGTGAAATAACGCTTATAGCAGCAAAAAATCTCTTAATTAGTATGTGCTTGTTTAACTGAAGCTCTGTACTGTCATGTAATTGATTAGAAGTGGAACTACACTGGGATGAACTGGTATTTCCTTCAGCATGCCAATGAGTCTATTCAGATCAGAATCGGTTTTTAAATAAGCGACGTGATTGCTCTTCTCTGTAATTTGCCTTTGGCATGAACTTTGTGGAGGGGGAAGCATGGGTGGTGCTGAAAGATGGACGTACCCCCCCAACAACAAAGCACATGCCAATATCCTTGAACTGGGCCAGTGCCTAGTCCTGCTCGGTACTGGGTATTGTGGTGGCAGAGAGGGCTCAGAACTGGGGAATAAATGAAAGAAACAGTATCATGGATGCTGTTCTACCGCTTTGGTGATGTAAATTGTGAAGTTAAAAGTGCCGTACTGGCAAGAGAAACTGTAGTTAGCTATTGCTTTCATGGGCTTCCTGCCTGCAAGAACTGGATGCTCCAGCTGCATGCATGCCTCACTTCTTCCAAGTGAAAAACTAAAGCGTACCGCTAAAGGCAGTAGTCTTGGGGGTAACCCAAGCATAGGAAAGGAAAGCAGAAGTGTTTGGAGGGCCAGAATTGCTACTCTACTGACTGCATCAATGTGGCTCCACAAGCAAAAACACCTTTGCTCTCCCCAGCGAGGACATGGCTGCACAGGCCTTTCCTTGGCGCTCTGGAGGTCATTTGGGTAAAGCCGTGCTGGCAGAGAAACTCTCTTCACTGACATACGCTCAGCTACCTGAAGAGGCTTTTCCATTCCAGCCCTATCAGCAGCGGGGGCGAGATGGTGACAAGGCCCAGCTCGCGCTCGTTGCGGTGACAGTAGACAATAACTGCACAAAGCACAAGGAGCCATTCAGCGCAGCGGGTCAGGACGGGGCGCGCTTTATAATGAATTGCTGGCAGATTTTATCTAACAGAAATTATCACAGTTGTTGGCTCGGTCCCTGGGGATGCTCTTTTATGATGCTTCACAAGGTCTCCCGGCTGAGTCACCGGCACCGCGCTGGGCTCTGCGGTGAGCCCAGTTTCTCAGGGACAGGCTGTGGTTAGAAATAGACTCTGCAATAAAAGTTTTCCTGTGTAGCGCTCTGCTGATTCACTATTTCTGTTTTCATGTTTTTCACTTCCCTTCTGGCAGTTGGAATGCCTCTTCCCTCACCTCCTTTCATGTGCAAAATTTCTCTCTGTTTCCATTTGCCCCACTTTTACCTGGACCTTTGGAGCAGGCCAGACCCAGGTTTGGATGGGTTTTGCTGCCCTTAAGTAGCTCACGTAGTGTCCCTGATTTCCCATTGGGACCTTCCTCTGGACACAGCTCTTCCCTTACCCAAAAAGCCTCCGCTTCAGTGGGAACTTTGATGGAGGGCTCAGTAAAAACCCAGTAATGGGTAGAGGATTTGACCTATTGTTAATTTAAGTCTGACTGAACTCTGCTTCTTCCTGTTTCTGTTCTGTGGAGTACCATCGCTTCTCAGGAAATTTGGGATATTGTAGGGAGGTCTTACAAACCATAGAGCACCTTGTAAATGAATAAGAACATAACACAACTCTTACATGTTTGCATTTATAGATATCTATCTATATGTATAATTTTTACCTAGTGTAATATTAATACAATACTGACTGTAGTGTGGTAAGGAGTTACTATTTTTTTTCAGTGGTAGAAATGTTTAAGGTATTGGGTTTTTTTACCTTAAAAATGTTGCTTGTGAGTGAAATGCTAGCAATGTTCCTTCTGTTTAAAATGTTAAACGAGTGAAACTTTCCACAGCAAAAACTACTGAGCTCATTCTGCTCTTTCATGTTGATGTAAGTCACTGCTGAGGATGACAGTGCAGTGAGTGTCATAAAGCTCAGAATGCTTTGAAAAAAACTAACAGGTCAAATTCTGCTATTGCATGACTAGGGACGCCACGAAAGTTTTTACAATTGCTGGCAGATTACTGCTGCAAGGGTTGGGTCAGAAATTAAGGTCAAGGGCAGAACTTGAAGTCAGTGAACTGTTGGGTGATTAAATGTTCCATGGTGTGATATATTTATTTGTTTTAAAGTAGTAGGTGGCCAAAGAGCTTATTTTTCAATATTGTTTTTGTTGATGTTGCAGGAGAAACACAGCACTTTAAAAATGCCTTTGCAGGGAATGATGCCAGCGTTATGGGATTACCACTTGCTTTCTATTCAGGAATGTATGCCTATTCAGGCTGGTAAGTTGACACCTATAAGTATTTGTCCTGAAAACAAACACTAATGTGCTCTAACAAAATCATTAATTTATATGAAGAAATGAGTAGCATGTTCAACATCTTTTGCCAAATTACATCGTGTAGTAAGGGTAGATCCTCACTACTGTTCCGTATGCTCAGTAGTTACTCTGCAAGCAGCTCTACAAAGGGAAGATTTTTCTTTTCCAGTGTATGACAGGTAAACATACACTGAACACTGAAAAAAATCAGGCTTTTCTTTCTGTTCTTGAGACTAGAAATAAAGGCAACAGAAATAGAATGTTTTTATTTTTTCATTAGGTATTTTGATAAGAGGGATAATGAAGCTTTAATTTTTGTTGAACAAGCACAATAATTACATGAAAAACAAATGTAGGAACTGTTACAAAGTTGCGTGGACCTCAGCCTTTCCTTTGTAAAAGCAGTATTTGAAGAATAAGAAGTGAACCACAATCACATCAGTATAGACCACAAAACAAGGTAAAAATAACCAGATTCTTATGCCTCTTGCTCTGAGGGAGTTGGACCTCACTTAACAAGAAGTGCAACTGGCTTCCATAGAAGTCAAGTGCTATTGACTGTGAGCAAAGGTATGAGAATCTGCCTTCAAGTATCCTGCTCAGAACTTTCTTTCAACTTCTTTCCCTCTGCCCCCCACCAAAGTACACAGCAGCTGGTTTGAAAGGTGCCGCCGCTCTTCGAATCTGCCTCACGATTTATTCATGCTTAGCGAGGGCTCTGCATTGCACAGCGCCAACGCGTTCTTGCAGCAGCAGCAGTGTGGGGACAAAAAAAAAAACCCCAAAAAAGACTACAAATGCACAGAGTGGGCTTATTTTGAGATAGCTTTGTCTGCAGGTCTTCCCTTTCCTTTCCATGGCCTCACAGCCAGCCAAGTTCTTTACCTTGCACAAAAGGCGAGGGCTGAGAGATAAGGGTTTTATTTATTTAATTCAGAGCGACAATGGGTTCTCTGCCTGTCTGTAACTCCCCGGTCGCAGGAGCATTATAAAGTACTGAACAGAACTTTTCTATTAAATGGTGGTGGTGGTGGGAGAACCCAAGAGAGTCCAAAGCCTTTATCTGTGATAGATATATAAGAAAAAAGCCTGGCATTTTGAAGCCTCAAAGAAATTGAACTCATTATGCAGACAGTCTCTACCTTCTTCCCTCTCTCATATAACTGCCTCTGTCTCTCATGTCCACACATGTGATGGTCTCTCACTTTTAAAATATTAACCTAACTGTGCGGTTTTGTATGAAAGCAATTTTAAAAGCTCTTTAATATTATTCATCACCAAGCCAGACTTTGTTTACTGTAAAATGCTACATCAGAAATACTGTTATTCTGTCGCTTCTTTCCCATTTCTTTCCATTTTCTACCTAATGTTCCAAACCCCTATGATAAAAATAATCTCTGTTTTTCCTTTACACCTTCTGACTTTTATTTCAAGGTCCTTATTTGCCACTTATAAAAGAAATTAGCAGGAAAAGATCTAATTTGGCTAGTGGTTCTTCCCACCTGCCTATTTGTCTCTGTCACCAGCTCAAATTGATTGCCTCGGAGCACAGAAGAGCAGACCATTAAGTGGAGTGTCAATACCGTTGCACTATCAGTTTCGCGGGGCTAAATCAATCCAATAAGGTGAATGTGAGGGAGCGTTACAAGCGTTGGTGTTGTGTCCCAGGACGCAGGCAGAATTTTACACACAGCCTATGAGACTGTTGACTTTTAATGATACAACTATAGAGAACAAAACAAAGGTAGTATCTCTTATATGCGTGGGTTCATCCTGCAAAGAGCAAGTGGAGACTATTTGTTATATAAAATACTGGATGAAAAAGGAAAAGTAGAGAAAAGAATGCAAGGAAGAATACCTTTGCGTCAATAAAGGGACTGATGCAGGGCTGTCAAATTACTTCTCTCTGGAAGCAGGACTAAGACGAGAAAGAAGTAGCTGAACATCTTACTTGGCAGAAGCCATTTCTCCTTTGAACTATCCCAATCTCTTCTTTTGTGCCCTGTGCACTAGCAAGTTTAGAAACAAGTGGTGAGGTTGTTGTGGAAGATGGCAAATCTGGTTTTACAGAATTTAATTCCTTGTCACAAAATGACATTTTTTTTAAAACTGTGAGCCAGCGCTAACTTGTTCTGCTAACCCAGATCTGGTCCAAGGCTTGTGATGGAGAAAAGTTTCCAGACTTTCTGCCAGATCAGGTACCATTTGTTTGTTCACTGTAGCACTGTTGGGTCAGATATCATTTGTCTTCCTGTATAAAAGTAGAAAGCCGGTGTAAGCACTGTATTGACTGCTCTGTTTAATTAGCCAGGATGTGACTTTGTGCCCGTATCTGAGCCAGGCACATCTGTGTGATCCGGCAATACACAGACTTAGTGCTAATAAATGCAGAACAGAGGGTTCAGTGACCTTGAGGCTTTACAGTTGCTTTGTATGCAGAGCTGTGCCCGGTGAGTAGTTCCTATGAATTCCCATACGTAGCTTTCTCTTGCACGCTGCTGGAATACAGAGATTGTGCAAGAGCACGCAGGGTTAGCAGCCCGGATTTGCGATCATATATGACACACTAGTGTCAAAATCCTGGTTTTAGGAGGGGTTTTTTGAGGCTTCATTTATTTTTATTGTTAAGAAGTCCTTGCTGAGTGCCCTGATGAGAATTTTTGCCAATATAACCTGGAGTTGTAAAAGGCTACAGCCACAAATGGAATATGAGGCTTGAGGGTGCTTGTGCGTTTGTGTATAGGGTTAGGGTAAACCATAACTTGCCTGATATGCCGGGAAAAAAAATCCACAACTTAATTCCACACAAGCATTTTGTAGCTTTTTTCTTTTTTTTTCTGTTTTGCTCTCTTTTCTGAGGATTCCCTTCCTAAGTGTGGGGATGAGGGAAGGTTAAATCTCACTTTCCTTAATCCAAACATGAGTCTGTGAAGTCTACTATAATTAACAGCAGTTCTTAACTAAAGTCATCTTCTTGATTCTTTGGGAAAGAAATACAGAATCCAAACCTACCAAGCCCTTATAATACATTTATAACTCTTTTTTAGGTTTTACCTCAATTTTGTTACTGAAGAAGTGGAAAACCCTGAAAAGTATGTACCTATTATTTTTCTTGACTTTTGAAAAATGGTTGTAAAATTTAAAATGCTATAAAAGTAGTGATCTTCAGAAATTCTGCATGCTGGTCAAGTTGCTGGCTTTCCAGCAGATCTGGTATCTATTGGAATTGCAACTGCTTGAAGATTTGCTATTTTTGGCCTGTTGTGACCTTGTTATGTATTCTGCTTTTATGTGCACAGAAAGCAGAAAACTAAGTAGATCTCCAGGGCTCCGACTCTCCCCCTCAGGATACAAGTAACTATCAGTGGCTCCTTTCAGTGGAAGTTACTGGTATCCTGTCAGGGAAATCTTGCCCAAGAAACTTATCTGCTGCAATATTTGGCAGTTTTTCTGTGTTTAAATATTAATCAAATACTTAGTTCTACTTGTTTTAGATGTCTCAGAGTTGCAGGATCTTGAATACACATAGCACAGCATCCGATCCAATTAAACCAAACAGGGAATATTGGGTGGGAGTCTGTTTCAAACCAGAGATGAAAATTCTCACAGCGCCTGTCTGTAAAATGTGGAAAGAAAAGCTGTCCTGTTAGGGAGAGTTTGATTTGGCAGATCTATTTTGGTTGATAAGTTTCAGTACATGCGGCCAGTAATAAAACGATATTAACCTTTTCTAAAAATTAAAGAAAATATGCCCTGCCAAATCAAATTGTGTTCTTTGGGGAAGCTAACAATTTACTTGATTAAAAATTAATGGGTAGATACAATTTTCTTAGGATTTCAAAATACGATACCTGGCTGGGTACCTGTTTAAAAAGATCCCCAGTGCTGTACACTCAGAAAATATGAAGATACATATCTGAGACATGCAGAGAAAGGGGGGGGGAATAAAAAAAAAAGAAAACCAGCCATCAATGGGGAGCATGCAGAAGGTTTTTAGTTGGTTTCTTCAAAGTCTGAACCAAGCCTGGTGCTGTTTGGTATTTTCTTCAGAGACCTGAAAATAATGATAAAGAAATTGATGATGAAACATGAGGATGGCAGAGAGACTGGCAGATTTCCTTTGTTTCAGTGCCTTTGAGGGGTCTTGGGTGTTAACGGGCTCTTTAATGTGATCAGGATATGTATGCCGAGGAATGTACGACTGGAAGTTGAAACCAGACAAATGCAGGTAGAAAATACAGCATTAATATTTAACAAGATGGTTGACTAATCGTTAGCAGGGATACCTACATAAAACTGGGTTTTTCATTAGCAGTCTTCAGCTCAGACTGAACCCCTTTTTCCAAGCCACGCTTTAGTAAAACACAAGTCATTTGGCTCGGTGGAGAGCAGCTGGCTAACACTTCCCAGGCCTGGGACACGCAGGAATTCAGGCTCGATGATCTAGTAGTAAATCTGGGTTTAACTACCAAGGATCTGTGTGCCTCATAAAGTCAGTGGAAGCAGACATTTAAAAAAAAAAAACAAACTACTTTTTTTACTTTTGAAAAATCATTGTGTGGCAGACTTACTTGAAAAGAAATGTGAAACTGAATAAAGAAGTGAAGTGATTGTGGTCCAAGACTTCTACTGCTTCAGGAAATTCTGGGGATGGGTTAGGAGCCAGAGTCTTGGTGATATGATCACAAGCATTTGCTAGGAGCAATATAATTTCTAAATTATCATGTGGTTACCATCAATGCTGTGTGATGCTTTTCCACATGCACATGCCTACCACCTTTTGGGACTTTTTATACACTTATGTGGCTCTGCAGTCCTCTTAACTGTATGGTGATTGACTGAAATTATTGGTAATTTTCATTACAGATATTTTGGTTTATGTTGACTCTTTTTTTCTTGTGGTCTTAGTCAGAGGAGTGCATATTTTTGAACATGTTGCCCTCTGCTGTGTAAGACAGAAAGTCATAGTTCCTTTTTTTTTTTTTAACACTCATTGGAGGATGTAGAATCACGGCTAAGAAAAGTGGTGTGGGTTAGAGTTCAGGGCTTTCTTCATTGCAGCTGGGATGTGAGGGAGGGGGACACTTTCTTTCTCCCCCCGTCTTGAGAGAGTTGCTGTGTTCTCCAGGTCACCCTTGGAGAGCTCCTGAGGTCAACTGTGCTGCTACTGGGGATGCAGGACCAGGGGCAAGTCACATAATCTGGCTGGTTCAGTGTATTCCAGGATGACTCTGGAAAAAAACAACCCAATGTTACATGTTCAAAGCTGTCACAAAGCTGTTAAAGCTTCCCTTCATCACTCTTGGGGTTGCACTTTGAGAGGACAAGAAGGGAAGATGCACAGTGTTTACTGCAGGGTGCCAGGGATCACAATCTCTGCACACAGGTACAAATATACAGTAGAAGACATTGGGATTTGAAACATTGCTAAATAAGTGGCAGGTGATGGCAGGGCAAGAGGTTTGCTATTGGTTGTCCTGACAGAGACCTCTGTACCACCTGTAAATGGGGATGCTGGACTCTGTCAACCCAAAACAAGCAGTTAAATGAAACAGTTGGAGTATTTTTTTTATCCAGTTGCCACCTGTAAAAGTCTCTGTTGGAAAGATGTCCTGCTGAATGGGGCTGGAGCACCTCTGCTATGAGGAGAAGCTGAGAGAGTTGGGGCTGTTCAGCCTGGAGAAGAAAAGGCTCTGGGGAGACCTTATTGCAGCCTTCCAGTACCTAAAGGGGGCCTACAGGAGAGCTGGGGAGGGACTTTTTACAAGGGCATGTAGTGATAGGAGGAGGGGGAATGGTTTTAAACTGAAAGAGGGGAGATTTAGACTAGATATTAGGAAGAGATTCATTAACCTGAGGGTGGCAAGACACTGGAATAGGTTGCCCAGAGAAGCTGTGGATGCTCCATCCCTGGAGGTGTTCAAGGCCAGGCTGGATGGGGCTTTGAGCAACCTGGTCTGGTGGGAGGTGTCCCTGCCCATGGCAGGGGGGTTGGAACTCGATGATCTTTAAGGTCCCTTCCAACTCAAACCATTCTATGATTTTACAAACATGGGCCTGCTCCATCACAGTTCGCAAAGATGCTGGGCAAGGGACTAGCATGGCCTAATCTCAGAGGCAACTGTCTCAGTTCCCACCAAACTCAGTGCATGCGTTAAGTGAGCCACTAATCGTGCTGCTGTTGTAGGTGTTTATTAAAACTCAACTGCTTTTTTTCTTTTACATAAAATGCTGAGTTTCCTTCCATTTGTGTTGCGTGCCTTATGTTAAAAGTTGCATATAGTGCTGCAGAGGTATCATGTAGCTGTCTTTAAAAGGGAAGAGGGAATATAGGTTTGAACCACTTAGAGTCTGTAACAGCTCCAGGTGTGCAATTTGTAATGTTTGCCAATGGTTAGGGATGCAAATTACTTACAGTGACAGAGGTGAGCACGGTGATGCCTTCTGCACCGCGTGTGCCAAGGTAAATGTTTGTCTGAGAATCAGTCACAGTTGTGTATTTCCAGGTGTGTGGCAGCTTTTAAAGTAACTGACAGCTGGTGCTGAGATGAATGATCGGCACCGTCCCCACGTTAACCAGCCTGCTGCAAACCTGTGGTGAAGGGTACCGAGAGGGAGGGTTGTGGGGAGGATAGCACAATTACAGCAGGGGGAATGCAGAAATCCTCCAGCAGAGAGGAGTTGCAGCGGAGCTGCCAAGGGCCCCACATTTGCAGAGACGTGGCTTTAAGCCCCCTTTTACCTGCTGAGTCCTGAACTCCCTCTCCGCGTTTGTGGTATTGTGGAGGATGAGAGACAGAGGTGGGTCAGGGCCCTAGAACATGTCCTGAGGCGCTCAGGAAGGTGGAAACATTTACTTTTAGACATTAAAGTTTTCCAGATAGGGATTGCTTTGTTTGCTGTGGTGTGCGCGGCACCGGGAAAGCTTGCTGGAGTACAGCAAGTGCCACGGGAAACGTAGGAGAGGGGCAGGGGAAGGGGAGATGCTCGTGACCTTGCCCAGCTGAAAGCTGCCTTTGTGCTCCAGCGGAGCGGCTGTTTGTATGGGCAGAAAGGGCTCCTGATGGCTGTGGGAGTCTGTGTAGGGGCAGCAGTCTGCCGAGGTGCAATAAATTGCAGGTTTAGGTCTAGAAATAGGATAAATACTATAGGCCTGAGGCACTGAGATACCTAGGCGGCATAAAATCCTAGATAGAGAGAGCTGACACAGAGACAGTGGAAATGAGCCAAGTGGAGAGGAAGTGCCCTTTAAGTTATAGAAGGCAGAGTGGAAAAAGAAAAAAAAAAAAATCTAAAAGTGAATGCCGTTAGTTTTTTTTAACAGGTTTTTGGAAGTAGTGCTGAATTCTCACTTTGGAAATGTCACAGTCCCTTCTTTTCTGTAAGAAAAAGGGCATTATTCTAACCCTAGTTATCATAAGATGTAAAAGTAGCTGTTTCTGTCTCCTGCTAAACCTTCTTTTGATGTTTCATCTTTAAGCCTGGACTCATTTCTTTATTCCTCTTTGTTAAAGTGCTTCCCTCATACAGCATTAGTAGGACCTGAAGCAACATGAAGTTGATGTTTGTTTTACAAGGAGCTGTGGCTGCAGCGTTCAGCTCCTTTAATGTAAGATTTCTTTAAAAGAACCTGAAAAACTTTTATTATCAAGAATATGTGGAACAATGTGGAAATGTAATAATAAATTTCTTTTACTTTTGAAAATCATGCTTTGCATATGCTTGCTGGGTCAATAGCAAGTGCTGTTTGAAATGAAATATCTGAATAATCCTTGAAGCAGAGCTTCACTGAAATAACCTCCTGCAGCCACGTCACGTGCAGCTTTGATCTTTTTGATTTTCTTACATTATAAGGATCAGCCCTACTCAAACTGAGGTCATATTGTATTGTCTAAATAATAAGTGAATGAAGGAACCGCCGGGTCTCTGAGAGAGAATTTGTCACCTGAAAATTGACAGGAGCCGTGTTGCCTGGAGCAGTAAATTTAGAGGACTGGAAATCAAGCATGTTGAACTTTCAAACTCATTTCTTATACATAGTCTTTGAGCTCATCTGTATTCTTGAGCACCCACTCTGTACTTTCAAGAAACAGACCAAGCTTTTTCAATCAAGACCCTAAAAGCGGCTCATGCCTGAATGGCCCTTCCCTCCTCCCTTCCCAGCCAGAGCAGAGTCCAGGATCAGCTCTCTAGTTTGTCAGGAATTTTGACGGACTCCAGATGAGAAAATAGCACAGGAGCATTTTTACATTTCAGCAATGTCTTCAGAGCCTCGTCAAAGTCTGGGCCAGGTTTTATCAGATGCTGGTCAAAAAGAATCCTGCTTTTAAAAAAATTATGTTCTATGTCCTTAGTATGAGCAGATGAGGAGCCCAAATGCTTCATGTTATAAAGATTAGGCTCTTGTTGGAAGAGAAAGACAATATTATTTCACTTTAAGGGAAGGGGAAACCAAAACTTGAATTCCTTAATGACTTTAAGGAAGTCTGTGATCAAGTGGGCATCGAGAGGTATTGATTCATAGTCCTCCTTTAACTCAAAATCATATTATTTCTTTGGCAGTGTAAGTTTCTGTTAGTGTTGTTGAACTTAGGAAATATTTTTCCTTTAATGGTCTTCAATTTCAGTTGTATAAAATGATAGATATAAGATTTTTAAAGGACGTGGATTCTGAAAATATTTTACAGCAAAAAGTTAGATTCCTTTGCAGTTACAGTCAAGTATAACTGCGATTTGGCATAATCCTGTGTCCTTTTTTTTTTTTTCTTTCCTTTCTTTTTTTTTTTTTCCTTCCTTTATTGGGCCATTTCATTTGCAAATATTCTGTTTCTGTTTGTAAAATGACTTTGGTCCAGCCCAGGCAATCTATCATTGTTTAAAAAGTTACACAGTGCAAAGAACATATTATTGAGATGTATAGTGTTTATAAGCCTGGTCTCAGATTGATAAATCACGTCTTGTACTGTTGAAAAGCCAAGAAATGAATTGCTTTGCTATGACCTTGGGGTCTGAGATTAGTCAGTTTGTCTATTAGATTTTTCCAGTGTTCTTCTCACTTCATTTATTCCTTCTTTTCTAAGGGACTGAGAAGCAGTAGATGTATAGCAAGTCACCAAGGCTTGATGTCATCAGGCATTTTGTAAAAGCAGAATATCAAAATGTTTGATATAATCTAGTTTTATATTGGCTTTAAATAATGTGAGTGTCATGTCTAGTTAATCTAATATGTACCACCCATTTGTATTAATTAAAGTTTAAAGTCACACTTTGCATCTATGAGGACTGAGTGAGAGAAATGTGGTATCAGAGGTTTTTTTCAGGGTGTCTCAGCATCATAGAGATGCCGAGGGATGGGAGGGGAATGGTGGCTAAGACACTAAAACTCTTCCAGCTCCTCAGGTGTTTGTAGCCATCTGATTTTTGGCGCTTCACATTAGGATGCACCCCCCCTTCCAAAATCAATCCGAAACTTGAATTGCACTGTTGCTCACTACCAATCTAGACCTTGACTGGTTATTCCTAGTAATCATAACAATGAAAAATATTTTTAATGTTAATTGAGAAGATGCAAGCCTTTGCCATTTCTGCCTCTCTGCTTCTTGGTCTATTTTTGTTATTTTATCATTTAATGACAAGCTCTACTCTGAAGAGGAATATTAATATTGACATTGATTATCTTAGGCACTAGAAAAGGAATGAAGTTAGAAGTTTGTCTCCCTGCAGCTTTGCTGTCTATCATTTCAAACACACCTCATCACTGCTTTTTATTCAGGAAAGACAGATGATGTAGTTGAAGCACTGAACTCAGGACATCTGGCTCAGGCATGAACTTGCTGTGAAAACGGAGGGTGGGTTACTTCATCTCTTCTCCTCTTGTTTCCCTCCTTTCTCGCTTTCCCTTCTTTTCTCTATCTACTTCATGGAGTGGGAGGTATCACCTCCTGGCTTCATTTTTGGAGTATTTACACCCTTCCAAGGTCCGGGGTAAGCCATGGGCTATGTGGAACCAAAAAAAAATTTATTTGGATTTAAAAATCTATGCGCCTACTCCTTGAACTGAAGGCTTTAGCAGATTTATTAAATCCTGGGTGTGGCTTCTGTAGGTCCCAGTCCTGTAAAGTCTCACATGGCAAGCAGGTTGAGGGGAGGTTATCCTCCCCCTCTACTCTGCCCTGGTGAGGCCGCATCTGCAGTACTGTGTCCAGTTCTGGGCTCCCTGGTTCAAGAAGTAGAAGGAACTGCTGGAGAGGGTCCAGCAAAGGGCTATGAAGGTGATTAGGGGACTGGAGCATCTTTCTTATGAGGAAAGGTTGAGGGACTTGGATATTTTTAGTCTGGAGAAGAGAAGACTGGGGGGGGAGATCTTATAAATGCTTATAAATACTTAATAATTAATACTTAATACTTAATCACTGGTACCCAGTGATAGGACTAGAGGTAATGGGCACAAACTTGAACATAGGAAGTTCCATCTTAACATGAGGAGGAACTTCTTTCCTTTGAGGGTGGCAGAGCACTGGCACAGGCTGCCCAGAGAGGTTGTGGAGTTTTCTTCTCTGGAGACATTCAAAACTTGCCTGAGTGTGTTCTTGTCCAACCTGCTATAGGTGAACCTGCTTTGGCAGGGGGTTGGACTAGATGATTTCCGAAGGTCCCTTCCAACCCTGACCATTCTGTGATTCTGTATCAGTGGAACAAGGAAGTCTGTGTAGGTCCCTACGTGAGTAACTAGCAACTGGGGGTATTCCACGTTGGGATGCAATCTTATTTTTAACTAAACTTTGGACAAGCCTTTCTCACAAAGTAGCTGGGCATAAATACAGTTCCTTCCTTTTATGTCTGATGCTGGATGCAAGTATTCCGCCGAGATATAAGCAGAATAGCTTCTGTACCTGGAGTTTGAACTCTTCCTTGCCTTATTCTGTTCTACTTACTTGTAAAAGGTACATTTGACTCCAATTTGTTTTCTTCACGTCAGGCTACAGTGCCAAATATGCAGTGCAGACAAGTTATAGGATTACATTGTGATATTTTATCTGAAGATAATCAAAAGAGACAAATGTTAAGCTTTCAAATATTTTGCAAAGCCCATTTGCTCATGTGAATTCATCAGATTACCTTAAAGGGAAAGCCAGGTCAGTTAAGTAAGAATTTGCATTTTTTTCTTCAATGTATTATTTGTGTCTTGGGTTATTTTTCTATTTGAATACTTATTCTCCGTCATAGAATGAGGATGTTCTAATTACCCTCCCCCCGGGTATTTTTATGTGTCACTTCAATAGAAATCTTATTCTTTCTAATTTTTACTGTATCTAACAGCATAACAGGCTACCTAAATTCCCTCAGTTATCTGCTAAGCGTCTCAGAAGATGAGGTATCCAAACACTGGTGAAACCAACATTACTTTCCACAGTATAGTCCCCGTGTGAGTGATGAAATGATAGATTCACAATCGTGTCTTCAGAACTAGAAAATCTTTTAATGTTGAGCTGAATCTGCCAAATAAAGAAAACAAATTAATTTACTAGAACAAATATATTTAAACAAACCCAAGCACGTGTTTTGCTATTTGTAAACTGTATGAAAAAAGCATTTAATTAAGAATGTAATTCAGTAGTATTTGTGTATGTTTGAGAGCTACTAATAGATAATTACTAGCTCATAGGGGAGCTGGCTCACCAGCAGGAAACTGTTCTTGATAAAATGAACTTCCTTTTACTTTTGCTCGCTCACCTTATTAACTACCTACTGCTTACATGCCTCACATCGTCAACTCATTCATTATAGTTTTTTATAAATTACAGATAATTCATTTCTGAAACTATGTATTTCAGTCCTGGATGCATGCGTTTTTGATGGATTCAGATTTCTGAAATCTCAGTATAGGAACTAATTTTTTGCACTTCATGAAAAATATCTTTTTTTTAAATTAAAGGATGCTGCTGCTTCTCTTGCTGCAAGCTGGATCCAAATGTTCTGAGTTGCTTTGCTCTTATTTATAATCTTTTTTTCACTAAAACCCCTAGTCTGGGGGACTTCAATTGTCCTATAATTTGGTACAAAGAGGTTTCCCAAACTGTGTCACTTGAAGACCATGAGTGCAACATCAGGCTGAGAATTGCTTGACAAAATACTATGTGGGAGGGAATGCAGGCATCAACTGTGTCATGGTATGCTTCATAAATACAACTTCCTGGTAGGAAGGAGTAATTATTGCTTCATTTTGCACCTGATCTCAGCTAATTTTTGCTGATAGTTTGAGGCAGCTTGGGTTCAAAACCAATTAGAGAGCCAGGGGGGAGAGTGTTAAAAATACTCTTTGGCCAGCTATGATCTCAGCTTAAACACAGTAGTATTTCAGTCAGATTTTCTTGCAGTGCTTCCTAATTCCTACTGGGGATGCAAGTAAATCAATAAGGAAAAATAAACTCTTATAAAAAGTCACCAGACTTCCTTCAGGACATATTACTTTCGCTGCTGCCTTGTCCTGCATGTCAATGAGTGGAACTTTGAGTCACAAGTAAAAGGATCTTGAAGGGAAAGTCCATGTTGGAGCAGCAGGTGCTGCGGCAGGTTCAGCTGAGTTCTGGCTCCAGCTTCTCCTTCTCTCTCCCGTCTCCATCCCACCCACTGTGAGATGTGCTGTAAATGCCCTAACCCTGACAATCTGTTGGTTCTGCTGAGGATGGATGCAATTAAGTGAGCCACATGTGAGACATGCAAATGTTTCAAGAGCTGAAACTTGCTTGGGAGCCAGATTTGGGGCTTGTCTGTGATAGGATTTGGTGTGAGAGTCACTGAATCCACAAAATTTTTCCAACCAGCTGGAGTGAACAAGAGAAACTGTGTTTTTAACTGTGTTAGTAGCTTGAGTTAAAACAGGGAAAAGGTCAGGATGGAATTGAAATTGGTAGCCCAAATTAAAATCCAAGTAGTTGGTTTTTGTTTGTTTGTGGGTTTTTTTTAACTTCAATTTTATTGAACTGGATTTTTGGATTTGATAATGTGGATTATCTTATCTCTTATAGCGTAGACTTTTCTCTGTCCCTGCAATTTTCAAGAGTTCCAGCACACTAGCTGCCTTATGTAATACCTCATAATTTACTGAGGGTGTGGATTCAGTTCTTTAGTTCTTATTTTCCCTGTTCTAGGCTCTTGAACACAAATTCCTCCTACTACACCTGGGTGTCCCTTGCCCTACGGGTGCAGTGGGTCCCCCTCAACAGCAGCGCTGTGTCATAAGAGAGGGGAAACAGAGAGCACAGTTGGAAAACATGGTGTGCCACGCAGTTTGAGACTGGAGCGATCCAGATGTATGCAGAAAGACACTGCAAACCTGAATCCCCTGCCTTGTCTTTGACACGTGCGCTTTGTGTCTGAGCGGCGCTTTGAATTCGCCCAAGCAATGTATGCAGGCAGCAGAGAGACTGGGAAGATGACTCGCTGCACGAATTCACCTGTCATCTGGAGCAGGGATTGCAGAGAGCAAAGGCTCCAGCAGCGGGGATAACAAAAAGGCTGCAGATTTCATTGGGTTCTATTGCTCTGCCTTCCCTCTGCGGACGCTCGGAGGCAGCTGACGTGTGTGCGTACTGCTTTCCAGAGGCTGCGTGTTTTCTTTATGCATTTAGTTAGGGACTGACCTGATAGATACTATCGCAATCTATAATCTCCAGGAATGTGTACATGACGCACATTCAACATATGTTATCATTTCTTTTTCCTTTTCCCTTGTTCCCTTTCCCCTTTCCCTTTTCCCCCTCTTTTTTTTGTTTCCCCACTCCATGTTTTTTGGTGCTTATATCAGTGCTGAGTGTTGTGGTACAATCCCACGCCGTGAGAGAGATGATCCTCGGGTGCAGTTTTCAGGCACCAGTATCTTTGTCATTGGCAGCTGCTTTCTGAACACCAATTTAGCGTTTGAATTGGTTCAGCTGTCTTCCAGTCTTTCTATCTCCTACTTCCACTTTATTATCTTTCTATTTTAAGGTAAAAAAAGAAAAAGTGGTGTTCTGTTTAGATATTGACTGCAGTGACGAGCTACCTGTGACAGGGTTTAAACTGATATGCCAGTCAATATGTGTAAATTAGAAAAGAGACTGATGTGATCTATAGTGTCTGTAACAGTTTCAAAGATGTACCTTGATCATTAATTAAGACAATAAGGATGTCTCATAAAATTACAGTTGAGGAGACTAATAATTCACTATTGAGTGAAGAAAGGCAAGGTCACTTGTATAATTACCTATTCTAACATTTATATTCCTTTTATAAAATGCTCCTACTCACACAAAAGTCAAGCTGGTGGCCATGGAAATGTTCAGGACTAGGAAATGCGGATTTCATACCTAAGCTTTGAGGGCATACTGAAAAAAAAAAAAGGTAGTTGTCTTTTTCTATCTATTTGTTCTGTTTGATTTTTTTGTACTATGATTTATTATTTCAAACAGTCAAAGTTATAGCGCCTGCCTGGTATGGGTGTTTAAGGAAGAGTGAGTGGAAAAATGGAAGAACAAAAATGAATGCTATCGATGCGGGGTTGGATCAGTATTGCTGTGCTGGGTTTTAACTTTGGATATATGTATTGAAATAAATAGTGCTATCACTGTTCTTTTTCTCCTAATTGTCTGATATAGGATCTGATTCCAATGCATTTTATGTCTCAACAACGTAATAAAGGTATTGCAAAAATGTTAGTACAGAAATCAGGAAGGTGGTCAGCTACCTGAAAAATCAAAGATATTCAGCAAACATAGCTGGAGGCTGGAAGGAAAAAGAAGGGGAAAAGATAACTTGCAAAGGCAGAGGGCATAATACCATGCTGATATACGCCAGGACACAGGGCTAGCAGCGGTTCTGTTGCTGTGCGTGCTGTTTAGGAGGGAGGAGGGTAAGGCAGGATGGGAGAGCAGGCTGCCTGCGCGATGGTCTCCCTGCTAAGGCAGCATCTACACGACGGCAATACTTCGGAAGCCGTTGCTTTGACAGCTTTGTTTCTGTTTACGTACACTCTGTGGTTTAAGATAAAAGGCCCAACTTGAAATGAAAATGACTGAACAAAATCTCTCAGAATTCTGGAAACACTCGAAACTTTTTGAGGATTACTTGGAGTTCTGAAAATGCATCGTTTGCGCAGGCCCCTGCTGAAGGAGAGGTGTCCACCAGGGGGGAGAGGCTCCTGTGGGCAGACTGGTGGGATGAGTGGACAAGCAGGTGCGTGGGCTGCTGTCATGCATAGCCTTATCTTTTTCTGATCCAAGAGTAGTGGAGAAAGGGGGTCTGGGCTAATATCTTCTGCAAGGGATGAAGATATTTCAACATTTTGATTTTTACAAGTTGAACGCCTTTGTCAATTTAATGCTGACGATGTAAGATGTTGTGACCAGATCAGGGTGAAGTTATTGCCCGGAGCATACACAGAAGAGTCAAATATCTACACGGATATGAACACTTAAGAGGCAAACCCTCAACCAGGTTTCTCATCTTCTGCCAAGCCCGTGGCACGTCTTTCGAGGAAGCAAAGTTCAGGGAACTCAGCTGGAGCTTCCTGCCCTCCCTTCTCCTCCTCCCCGGTGGTGGAGGTATCTCCCTGGCGCGCCGAGCGCCCCGCAGGTCTACAGGACCTGGATGGCTGTGGCCAGGAGTCTTGCAGCACCTCTGGTGCAGTTTCACAGAGTTTTGGTGGCTCTGAGGCGTAAGGGTGCGATAAGCCTACGTGCTGGCTTGGGCTTGGGGTGGTGGCCACTCCGGCTGTCTCTGTGGTGGCTGTTTCGCATCCCTCCGGAGCAGCTCCCTCCTCTCCAGCCATGGTGGTTCGGTTGCCTTGCTGATGTGGTAACCTGCTGAGTGCGAGGTGTGTTTGCTTTCCTTTTTCTTTTTTCTTTTTGCTTTTGTTTGTTTATGTGAATCATTGTTAGTATGAATCAGCCCTGCTAAGGAAGTAAAACAAACGTTTATTCACAGTCTCCCCGGGTAGCTGGCCAAATCCTAATCTGCTTTACCAGCGGGCTAGTGTAATGTAATAACAAAACAATATAACCTGCGAAGTTTCTGCTGCCCTGCCTCTTCCTTCATTTGCACCACCTGAAATACACGGGAGACTATCTTACTGTCTATTTCTCTTGTGCTGAGGGGACACAGCAGTACCTGTACAGAAGGGTGACAGAATCCTCTGTATTGGAACCCCGAGCTGCTCAGCAGAATATTCATTGAAGGAATAAAAATCTCTTGCAAGACTGATGCACTGCTAAAGGTCCAGAGCTGTAAAACATACTGTATTTTACTGGAGAGATCATGGGTCTCTCGGGGCTAAGCTAGCTCTTCTCCTGACCGCAGTGGAGGTCCCAGGCTCTCGTTAGACGTTTTCATTCTTTTTCGGTGGTTCATAAGCAGGTGGCCTGACTGGATTTACTGGGAAAAAGGTGAGACAGCAGTGTGTCTACAGTAGATAGAAAAGGGAGCAAACTCACCGGATCGTTTATAACCAGATGAGGTAAAAAAAGAAAAAAAAAAAAAAATTCCAAGTAAGGATCAGATAAAGCTGTCTCTATACACTTACAACCTCAGCTGTGGCGCTGAGTCCTTCCTGTCAAACATATCAGGCCAAATCAGCAAACGTTTTGCCTACGTAAGAGTTGCTGGCTTGAGAAGCAGTTTTTCATTGAACTATGATGTATTGTCTCTTTGTATGCTAACGCAATGCCTGGCTGATAACCCCCATCGGATTCTGCTTTGGGCTAACTGCTGGGGAAGGTGACAAAGTGCGTGCCTCGGTGAGGTGGTTCAGAGCCTGACTTTGGATATGGATCAGGGTCACTGCGGCTCCCCTGTGCCTCTCCCCATTTATCACCTTGGGCCTTGCGGGGATTATACTTTTTGTGAAAGAAAGCAAAGATGGTATATACAACTTCTGGTGCTGATGCTGCTCTGCAGCATAGGCAAACCTCTCCTGGGTTTTCCCCTTCCCACTTTAAAACAGCAGCCTGGTTTCCTCTGATGCTGGTGCCTTTACTTCCTTATTTACCGATGGCATTAGCCGTGGGAGAGGCAATTCTGAGCACTTACCTTAATGTTTCGGTCTGAGATTTAAATCTGGGTTTCAAATAGCACTGAAATCTCACTGTAAAACCCAACAGAAGCCAATAAATTCCTTATGAAATTGCATAGGTGTAGATCAGTCTTTGCCCGCGGGTACTGCCAGTGAAGGTTGCATCCTGCATATAGAAAAAAAGGGGAGTCTCACAGCTGTTTTTTCTGTTATTTGTAAAAGCAAGCCAACACCCACTTCCTATGAGTAGTTACATATGGCAGAGACTGTTAGTTTAATTCACAGTGCGACGTTCTGATCTGTACCGTGGCGCATCCTTTCCTGGCTGAAGAGGATCAAGGCCCTTTTTGTGCCCCTTTTGTTTCCTTTTCCCTTTAATGCTGAGCCTCCAAAATGACAAAGCCAGTGTTAGGTGAGTGTGGTGTTATACCAGAACTGGTAGCAGCATCTTGCGTGCCGTTAACAGTAACCCTTTACCTAGAGCAACATCTCAAACTTCTCTAGACTGGTGCTGGCAACTAACTGACAGAGAAAATGAGCTAGCATTTTTTACTGATATAAAATACAAAATGGGAGAATAAAATACAAATAAAGGGATTAACTACTAAAATTGTAAGGGTAGTATGTTCTTTATTGTACTCATGTGCATCAGATTGGAGTTTTATAACTGTACAGTTATTAACACATCTTATCATCAAGAGTACTTATCCTTTAGAACAGCATGGTCAAAATATCAATAGCAATGGTATTATACACAAGAACATGAATATATTCCACTTGGTTCGGCTAGCAGCATAACTTATTCCACTTTTACACCATCTATTTGGATAAGACGTTAAATAGGGTTGTCTTATTTGATTCTTCAGCTTTAATAAGTAGTAAAATTGCTGACTTGTATTTAAGATATGTAATAGTTATATCAAAACAAGGCAACTTGGCTTTGTGCATCTTTCCTGTAGATGAGCATATCCCTTTCTGTGCAATCACAGAATTTCCATCAGAGGAGGTGGTAGGTTCTTTTTAGCCAGCGAGTGCTCAGATTCCTATTCCCCTGCACACCCCTTCCCTACATGGTAGCTGTCTTATGTGTGTGCTTGTGGGTTTACTGATGTTCTGGAAGTGGATCGCTTACAGTGTAGCTTATACTTTGATATTTGGCTGTGAGTGTGTTGGAATTTTGAATATACAGTGACAGTGATACTTTATTTAAGAAAAAGAATATTGTTAACTAACAACCCATAAGGGTTTTCAATCATTTAAATTACAGTACAGCCTATACCCATGAACTGTAAACTAAGAGGATTTATATAAGATTATAATGGCTCCAGAGGAGCTGTGAAGTGAATAATCTGCATTTTACAAGTTGCACTGCTGTGGTCTATTATATCAATCCTCATTCACTTGTAACACTTGTTGTTGAACAAGTACTGTTATTTGCATCTTCACCTTCTCATTATGTGTTGTTCATTGCAAAAAAAATGGACTATATAATAACGGTATTTAATTTTTTGAAGTGTGATGGAATGAAATGTCCCTTTGAAGAGTAGTTTTGATATCATCATTTGAAAAGATCTAACAGTAATGGAGAGACCCCGTCATAGATCATGAGAACAGATAGAGAATAGGAGCACTCTAGTATGACAAGAGGATCAACTTCTGTGAGGGGTTATTTTAGAGAAAAGTATTAAATTCATCCTACAGTGAAGGAATGACAGGCACTTCTATATTCTCATATCTGTTTATTACAGGAAAAAAACAGCTGCTAAGCAAAACCAGATAAAAGTGAAGATTTATCCACAAAGAGCATAGAAGACTATGAAATTCCGTTTTCTTGGGCAAAACTTCTTTAGAGGATGAGCTTCTAGTTGGGTCTAAGGACAAAATCTTTCCATAGATGTGAAGAATAAGCAGAATCACTTTAGGATTCTTGCTTGGTGCTTGTGAATGCCACAAGGAGAGTCTTTTTCTTAGTCGCGGGCTATCCCAGACACAAGTAGGTCCCAACTGCTGGCCACCTGGACATGGTGTTGACTGTTGTCAGAGTCAGGATGCTGGTCCTAGAGGAACTACCTTGAAGCGTAACGAGTCACATATTTTTCTCTGGTCCTGAGACAATAATTTCCCCCGCAGTGGCCCGAATCCTGCCATCTGCTTTGTGCTTATTTCGGTTACAGAAACAAGCCTTGCAAACACTTTTACTGAACGCATAAATTTGTCCTGTGTCCACAGAGCTGGTGTCTAAGCCTAGAGAAAGGCTTACTTTCAGGTGCAGATGTCAGGCAGGCTGGAACTGGACAGTGTGCTATCGAGTACCGGGCTGTAAGGCTTTTTGATGGCACCAATACATGGCTTTTAATAGGTTGATTTTGAGTCAGAGTAACAGACAGTGTGGTAAGTTCTGTATAAACCATCATTATCACTTTCATTTTAAGATTTTAGCATGGAAGACTTAGCTCATCATTGGCAGAGGGTATACACTGGATGGTGTGCCATTGCAAAGGTGAGTCAGCCTTAAAATCCTAAGTCTCGTAGACCATATTGTCCAAGATAATTGAAAAGGATTAAGAATTCTGGCCATTTCACATCACTATCTGAACCAGAAGGAACTTGATTTGCAGAAGAGCTTCATTACTAACTCTAAGGGTTATGCGTAAGATTTCTCAGCTTGGACACAGAAGAAGGAAAATCCAGCCTTACTGCTGATTTTGAAAATTTTGTATATTTCTCTTCATGACATCACTTCATCACTTCTTAAAAAAAAAAAACAAACTCTTCTCCTGTGCATGTGGTTGTAGTTCAAGTAGTATAAAGTTCTAGCGAATGAAGATTTCAGCTTACTGATATTTCCTTTCTCAAGGCACTGAAGGTAATAAAATAGAAAAAAAGTTGATATTCCCATTTGAACTCCATTCAAGCGCCTCCAGTTACTGCACACTATAAAGGCATATTGCAGCTCACACTTGGAGTTCTCTGGATTTCTCTTCTGTGTCATAACTTAGTCATTTCTTACAGAGTTATTTCAGTGTGCTATAAGAGCTGTCCCACATCTGTAGCCAGTCTGCTAGGCTGTCCTTACCAACAGCCTCATTTGCCTGCTGTCTGCAGAGAAAGCTATTTATCTGCCGGTCAGCCCCCTTCATGGCAGCGTGGTATTGTTAAGACGTCTCCTTTTAATTTCATTTAAACCCTTTTATATCTTTTAAAATGCTAATGCTTCAAGGCACCCGCAGTTACCATTTTTCTCATTTTGAATTCCTTCAGAAGAAGAGCCTTTCTTGGTAAATGATATTTCAGTTTCCATGGTGCTCCTTATTACAAGTAGCTGCTCTTTTCATCACCGAATGGTGCAATTTTCATTCATGCTGAAATATCAATGGTAACATACAGCAGCAAATTGTTCCTTTATGATCCTTGGCATTGTGGAAACTCTCCTGCTCAAAATTAAATGTCAAGGAATTTAACAAGTATGAAAAATCTGACTCCTTTTATGCACACACACACAGAGGCACACGCTCCTCCCTCCATCCCTCTCTGCACCTAAGCATTTGTCTTCCCTTGTTACCACAAGGAGTCATTAATATGCTACCAGCGATGCTTCCTAAAAAGTTCAGCTGCGGGGCCGAGGGGGCGGCGTTCCCTCCTGTACCCTCCGCCGGAGCCGAGCGAGGTGTTTTGTATTCAGGCTGCTTGTTCCCAGGCTCTGAACTTGAGCGGCTCGTTTTGGGAACGGATAGCAGCCTCGCCATCCTGCTCCCTTGCATTACTCAAAGTCTCGCTTTGCCATTTGCCGTGCCATAAATCAGAAACGTATGTCCTCAGTATAGACAATAGAAATACGTACAGATCAAGGCAGGGCTCCGCTTCCACCCCAACCCTGCTGCCTGCAAACGCTCAGGGACCCGCGGTAGAACGGGAAGGGCGCAGCGACAGGCAGCACGTTTTTTAGCGAGATTCCTTTTGTAACCGTCATAATCTCATTCCCGGGCCGTGACATTATTGTTATGTGGGTATCCGCTGTCTGCTGGCTTAGGTTTCCCAGCTATGCGGCCTGATCGGCTCAATTTCCACCTCGGGTTCATTTGCTTATACTGCTAAATGTTCCCCCCAGCTACTGCCAGTGCTCTGCTGTTGTGCTGCGTGGGAAAGTGGCGGTGCGGGACGGCAGCTCTGCCTGCTGGTAAGTCTGCAGGGAACTTCAGGAGACTCCGTCTTTCCTAGGAAAAGTGATTCTGCCTGGGGAAAGTGGACCCTGTTCATAAATCAGGGGCTTGGGGAATCAATAATTTTGAATTCCAGGGAGAGCCTCCTGTAATGAATAAAACTACTTTTAATGCACAATTACATCACAGACATCTTTTTACATGTATTTTAAGCCTGGCAGCGTCTGTGCAGAGCAGTAATGAGGATGTTAGACCCACGATCCTGTGCTGGATAAGGCAGCTTGGAGGACGCGCTTTGGATCGCGCCTCTGCCCCACTCCCCTTCCTTTCCATACACGAGCTTGGTGCAGGCAGGGGGTTTGTTTTTACAGCCCCGTGTCAGGTTTGCGGTTGCAGCTTCCTTGCCTCCAAGCAGGTACCGTGATTTACTATTGCTGCACACCTTTATCTATGCTACTGGCGGTACTGTAGGCACTTCCAGCAAATAGGCCTCAGAAGCAAATAAAACGCTGGAGCTTGTGAAAGAGCAGAGGTGCTCCCTTCATCTCCTGGTTGAGCGGGACCTAGGCGATAAAAGTCGAATCTGAGTTTTGGCGTCTTTGGAGGAAAAGGTAACAAACTTCCCAGAGTACGTGAAAGTTTTCCCACAAATGAAATAAAGGGAGGGTGTCAAAGCGCTGGTGTTAGGTAGAAGCGTGGAATTCATTCATCAAACCCAGGAGTGACAACATATTTCTATTTGAATCCTCTGAATTTAGACTGTGCTGCTTTTTAAAAGGCAAGATTTTTTGAAAGAGGGTGGTAGACACTGTTTTAATTACAGGTCTGACCTAAACCACACCTTAATTGCAGTAACCTAGGTGAATGAACATCTTCATCCAAGCGTCTTCACTGTCATTTTAGGTTCTGAAATGCTAAGTGCAGATCCTTTGCTTGAGATCCTGCTCAGCTGATGCCCACGTTTCCAGGAACCTGACTTTTCTCCAGTTAAGCCTCCCAGGCTCCCTGAGGATAAGCACACCTCGGTTTCCAGGGCAAGCCTAGCTCCACACAGGGGTGGTCAGGCCTAACTGTTACAACACGATAGAGAAGCCAGCTTAGGTCCTTGGGACCTTTAGGTCCTCGGGAGGAGCGTGACTTGGAGTCAAGTTACAGTGCAGAATAAAAGCCAGGTCTGATTATTCATATGTCACTTGGAAACGGTCATAAGCTTTGTACAATAACTTTGCGAATGAGGTAATGTGAAGATATTGGATACTGGCTCTTGATGGACATATGGAAATGGTTTATCAAAGAGTTGGCTGAGAAGTCACAGGGGATGATTTATTTCTTATGTTTCAAGCCTGTGTTCTATTTCTTTCTTTAAAGAGAAATTTTTAAAAATGAAGTTCCCATTTTACCTGCATTTCATATTATTTCAGCAACTCTGTGTACTGCCTCTTGTGCTCGCTTTCTGGCTCCTAACAGTGCCCGCACGCTTGCTGTACAAGAAACGTGCATGGCTATGCAGAGACAGCATGACAAATATTTAGCGTTGTAACCTCGAAAAGTCCTTTGTGGATTTAGCTGTCATTTTTAATACCTGCTGTCTGGGCTTAGTTTTCTTTGGGAATGCCAGGAATGCTATCCATTCCATGCAAAAAGGTTCAGGATCCTGCTTGAACGTGAGAGGTCTCTCTAGCTGGTTGCCCAAGTTTCAGAGGAATCTATTCCGCTTTTCAAAGAAAGGTGTTTCATTAAAGGCATTGGCTTGACAAGTTAGGGCCGAGGCCGCGAAGTAAATGAATATGGCACTCTGGTGAGACCTGGCTTGCCAACCTGAGTCAGTACACGATGTGACCGCAGCCAGGTTCAAACCTCTATTAAAATAAAGCAAATTGCCTTGTGAGCATGGCAGTTATCCTCAGTCTCTCCAGGGTTGTTGACAGATCTGCTTGGAATCTTCTGCCTGGGACTTCAACTGGGAGGGTTTGCCCAGAAGGAGATGTTATGGAGAACAGTGTTGCCTTGTGCAATTGGTACCTTTCTAGGTCTTAACTTTTAGCCAAGAAAGTATTTATGCTAATTAACTTTTTAGGAACGCCTGCTGGAAAAAGTATTGAAAACATTTGAGAAGTTAAGGAAATCTACCGCCCTTCCCAGCACACTTGTAACGCAGTTTGGCCCTTTGAAGTCAGTTGGTCACAGAAGACCCCTTTTATGAATGGCAACCATTTATAAGCCAAACCAGTGAAGTCAAACGCTAGGAAGAACGTGAGTAATTAGGCACAGCAGAAGCTCTTTTCTTCTCTTGCTAGGTGATAGAAAGCAAGAAGGTATTTAAATGCAGACTGCAGCCTGGTTCTTCACTCTGTTATCCCAGTGTTGTGCTGCTGTGTCTGTGCAGATGTCAGAGGACCAGAACCAACACATCAAAATGGAGAAGGAAGCCCTTTAACACTCGCTCCAGCAGTAACATCCGTGGAGCGTGCGGTGGCGTAAATGACAGTGCAGCTTAATAGCTAGTCTTTCCTTTATTTAATTTCTCCCCTGGAAAATCACAATCAAAAGAAGATGAAGAGAAGTCATGTAATTTAATAGCATCTGAGCTGCAAGCCCACAAACAGCAGCTCCAGTCTGGAACATAAGGCTGGAACATATTGGGAGGCAGTGAAGGGGGAGAAGCGGTGATCTGCTGAGAACCTTCACTACAATAAACAAAATAATAATAGCTCGTTGCTAAAGTCAGGCGTTGCTGAGATCCATATTAGCATTTACAAATCCGTGGATTCGAGAGGTGCTGTGATGATTTCCATCCCTTTTGCCTCTCTCTTCCTGGCTTTGATTCTGTCCTGGGAGGTGGCCTCCTTTTAAGTTTTGCATCCTTCTTTTCTCCCAACAGATGGCTGAGATTGTAATTTTTTTCACACGTTGACATGGTGAGAACCATTTGATCCCTTCAGTGTAACGGGCTGTCTTGTAGGTGGCTTTTTGCATGAAAAACATGTATGAGAGATAAGTAAGTTTATATCAAAGCACATTGCTTTCCTGTCCAGGATTCGGGATTGCCACAGCTCACAGAATGACTACCCCAGAATAGAGAGAAGTATAGGTCAGGCTCTGGAATGCGGCGCTTATTGAGCCAAGCCTATACACCTTCTGGTCTTGTACTGAAGTCCTGGGAATATTAAATTACCAAGGCTCTCTTGCTGCTTTCTGTATTGTATTTAGCTATTTTTTTCCCAGTGTCAGGTTATTTGGATAAATTTGCCCTTGTGACTTCTTCTGCCAAGCTTTGGCCCTGTGGAGAGTGCAATGGATGATTAGATTTTTTTAAGAGTGCCAAAAACTGGAAACAGTTCGTTTGGAAAAATGCGTAACAGATTGCAAATGGTGAAGAAATTATTGCACAAGGCATCTTTTGAAAAGGGTCTTGAAACTCCTGTGGTGGTAAATTTTCAACTCAAGAAATATAGTATATATAGGTTCATGCTCATGAAAACCAAACAAATCCTTGCCTGGAAACCATGTGAAGGAATTAGGACCTTTGCTCTCTCCTTTTTTTCATTTTTTATTTCTTTTCTTTTTTTTTTTTAATTTTCTTTTTAACTTAAACGTAACAGAAAGTATCTTTCACAATTTCCGTAGCACAGTAAAGATGTGGTTTATCTCACCTAACTTTGCCAGTAATTAATTGATTTGTTTAGACCTTCTTATTTATGTTTCCTGGCTGGGTCCCACCGGTGCAGTCAAATCAGACTGAGCATTTGTAAAACCTGTCTTTGCAACGAGCTCAAGGAAATTATTTTGGCACGGCCTCTAAACAACAAAGGATGTGGTGACAACGTGCTTCATACTTGTGAACTCGGCTGACTCGGTGGGGCATATTTGACTGCGTGCTTCTCATTTCATAGAAAGAACCGCCTGCAGTACTCACAGCTCTCAGCGCTCACTGTTTGTTGTTACAAAAGTTGCCATTAAGCTGGGATATGAGCTGTAGACTTCTGGGAATGTTCCTCAGCTGATTTAGTGACATTGTTCTTCTTATCCCCAGGTTCCCCCTCTGGCTTTCTTTTTCTTTTGCCCTTTTTGCTTCCGTCCCCTGCCCCTTACTCGGTCAGCTCCGTGTTTTTTCTCTAAAAATATTTGTAGGAGGTATTACAGTACCAGAGCAGATTATCAGAAGATCTATGATTCTGCAGTACCGAAGGTCAAATCCAAAACCCAGCGGATATCCTGATTAACTGAACCCTGTGCCCTGGCTCCGGGGCCTTTTACAGGCTCTAGAAGGAGGAAATTTGATTCCAAGTCATATACAGCATAGCTTGGCAATGTATTTCGGCCCTGTATAGCCACAGGATGGACTAACTGAATTCCTAATGCTGAATTTCTCTGTGATGGTAGACTCCTCAGTGACTTTCTTTCTGAGAAGCGCAAGGTAGATGGGCTCTTTTTTTTAAGCTGCTGTGATTCTTCATTATAATTGCTTTGTATATAGGGCAGAAGGGGAAGATTTAGCTTTGAATAGTAGCTAGGGATGGGTACATCTTAAAATGTGTGGAGATTCAATTCAGTTTTCATCAACATCCAGATGCTTAGAAGCAACCCTAATTGTCTCTCGTTTGATTTTATAAAGGCTTTTTAATTATATTGTCAATATTTTCCTGATTCAGGCTTCCTCAGATTTTTTTTTTTTCCTGTTGGTACTGTTTTTCTTCTAAGTTCTGGGAGAAGAGATGAATATTGCAAAAGACACTGCTGGCAGCGACTTCCCCTTCTACCCAAGGATCAGCCTGCTTGAATATTGTCTTAACAGTAATGCGTGAGACACTTCCAATCATTGTATAGGTTTGGGGCTAATGTCAGCACCTGAAGCTCTACTCAGAAACCCAGCTGACTTGAAAATAGTTTTTCTTGATTTTGAAATCTGTTGAGAATTAACTCTAAGATGAAACACAAAAGGAGAGCACTGCCCTACAGTAACTAGTACCCACTTCAGTACAAGTTCAAGTCCTGGGCCTGCTTTAAGTGAATAAAATATTGTATCTAAGGACACACAATGCTATGTTTTCTAAGCTATTGGCCATTCTGAGGTCTTTACTGGTTGGACAAGATTTCTGTCTTGGTTCTACGATTTTTTTGCTGAGAAATGTCATACCGAAGTGGTCAAGTTTCCCATCAAAAATTTTAGCTTCAATGAATCAAAGTCTTTAAAGTGAAAAATATTTGTTTTTCTTGACTTTTCTGTCTCCCTCTAGGCCAAATCTTTCAGCTGGCTGTGTGGCAGTTGTGTATTTGCATTATATCAGAAACGCAGCTTATCAGTGTGCTAACACCCTGTAATTGTATTTGATTCATAGGATGCGGAAGTGAAAAGGTGAAATCCACATTGATAGAGGCAATTTAACAAAGAGTAGAACTTAGGTATGATTTTCCCTGATTTGAAGAGAAGATTTGGAAGTCTAGGAGAATATCTAAAATACAAGAAAATTGGTACAGTGATCCTCCAAGGAAAGGAGGTAATCTTTAATGCTGATGGCATTACAGTTTTTATTCCAGTGCAGTGATGGTAGTTCATAGCAAAGAGTTTGATAACGGTATCGTATTGCAAATTGGGAACTGCCTCTTAAATTGGATGGATAGAAAAGACACGATTAAAGCTCTCACTTAGTGGTTTTACATATGGTTCCTACCTGTCTGTCTGTGCTTTCAGATGATTCAAGGACCAAGTGTAAATCTGAACTGAGGTGTCAGTGAGAAATGAACCGTACCGTATTACTCATCCCTGAAATCTTAAAACTGGCCTTTCATTCTTGACTAAATCTGTCATGGAAAGCAGTGGCTAATGAGCAGCACTCGGAGGGGCTGTGTGTGAAGGTACGGCAGCCCTCTGAAGGCCGGCTCCTGCCGGGAGACAAAAGGAGGTGCAACCTGAGCGCTCGCTTCACTCAGAAGACGAGGACTCGGGAGCTTAGAAGTCACAGCATCCCTTGTGCTGCTCCAGGTGTAAGTTACGATCTGCTGGCTGTTTAATGAATACTGCTTGCTGACTGGTTCTGGCTTGGTTTGGGGGTTTTATTCTTCTCTTGACTTGTTTTTTTTTTTTGTGGTGTTGTTGGTATTACTATCCAAGGAGGTCAGTGCTCCTCAGCATAACAAGGCAGGACCCGCAGGGCTATGAAAATGGTCATGTTTGGGAGCATGATTCCCACACACACACTTAGTTTTGAACTGCTATTTTGTTTTAGGGGAAATTAGACTGGGATTTAAATTAGAAGTGAACACAGCAAGCAGGAGTTTGGTAAGAGTTAGAACGGACGATGATAGTTTATGAAGTTTAACAATGTAGTTCCAGTCATTCAAACGGTATTTGTGAAAATAGTATGAATTTTCTATCTTTGGCTGGAAAATTTTAACTGTTTAAGGTTGGAGTAAGTGCTGATTTATCCAATAGCTTGGTGGTTGAAGCATTCAACTGTGATGCAGAAGATACAATTAAAAATTCTTTTCTGAGAGGTTTTGAAATCATGTGTCCCTACTTTGAAATATGCTAAGTGGATTGAACTCAATTCACACCCAGGTGAGGTAAGAAGCTTAACCGACCTGGTTGCAAAATATCTGGTAACTGACCTACAAAATCATTTTTTTCACAGACATGCTATCAGCATGTAGTTCTGCAGTATGTCTTGAGTCAGTAACTGTGTTTTTTCCAGCAATACGGCACTTGTATTCTGGGCTGTGTGCTCTGGTCCTTGCCATTGCTTTCTCCATCAACAAAGCACATCCTCCAACTGACTCCCCTCCTTCCCCTTACCTACCTGTGTGCCTGAGTACAGGATGGTATTTGACACCGTGGTTTCTAAGGCAGGCAAGATGTGCAACAGCGATACTGTCCCTCTTTATTTATTTACTTGGTCTCAGTTTAGAGCTTCTTTTCAACTCTATATGAGCATAGTGATGTCAAGGATTTCTTTGAGAAATAAGGACTGGTAGTGAAGAGGATCCCTAAATTCTGACCCAGCTGTGTTTCTTTGAGAAAAAAGAAAACAAACAACAACAAAAAAAAAAAACCAACAGAAAAAGTTGAATCTTTGTGTTGATTTTCAAAACGCCTTTTTCTTTGAGGTAGTTACAGTGGTCCTTTAGGACTGTGCTTGTGGCCTCTTCTGGGAGACCAAAGTTACTCATCCTGCCTCGCCTTTCTCCCACCTGATGGAGCAGCCTTCACAACAAAGTTCTCTAAACGTGGCAATCTTTGCATCTCTTCAAAACCAGTCTTAATATAGACAGCTGGAGGGAACCGGCCATGAAGCAGGAGCTCTCAGCTCTCCTCAGAGGGAGCGTACATACTGCATCTTTCCAACTGCAGCTCTTGGCATTGGTTTCAGATCTGAGTCTCTTCTTGGTGTGATGCAGATAGCAATGATATCAAGTGGAAAGACACTACAGTAACATTTGGGTTTTGTTCTGAACTCAAACGTTTGCCTGCAGTGTTGCTTTGGACAAATTCACTGTACCTCTGTTCTTCTTTAATAGAAATAATTCTGCTTTGCTGACTGGGAGGACATGCTATGTAAAAGTTCGACATTATTATTTACTTGTGTGTAATTGTTCTGTCTTCTAGTTAAGATGTCAGGGGTTTTGTATTGTTCAGTGCTATTTGTGCTATGCTAACAACACAAATTTATGCTGTACCTATTTCTGTGTCATATTCTGCCCTCATATATCCCTGCATGGTGAGCAAGATAATTGGGATATAGTAAGATGTGTGAGGGAAGAATTGCACAGAGGAGGAGAGGGAAGAATTTCACATGCTAGACATTTTGGCATCCAGGGGAAGATGTCAAACCACCTCCAGGTGGGTACTGAGTGCCAGTAGGTATGTTAGAGATGCCACTGTGGTTGTTCTGATAGACAGAGAGCTGAATCATCTGCATCTGTCATCTGCCTTACTGCTGGTTCCAGCATTGATACCTGCTGCCTTCCTGTTGGGCTCAGCTTGAAAGTCAATATGGGTGGGCAGCTCAAACGGGCCATACTTCTTGTATGGGAAGTGTGGGGACCAAAGGACTCCTCCCTCAAATTGTTTCTCACCTCTTCATTATAAACCTGTTTGCTTTGTGTAGATGGTTTTGTTTAGATGTGTTATTTTTTATTGGTAGTTTCTAATTATGGTATTTCGGGATCACCAAATATGCGTTCACCATCATTAGCGACTTCTTCTCATGTTATTTGTTTCATGTTCAGGGAATAGCAACCAGATTGCAAAATAATGAGCTACCTTGTGTATTTCAGAAACATACCCCTCGCAATATGCATTTCAATGATTATCGTCACAGTTGGCTATGTGTTAACAAACGTGGCTTATTTCACTACAATCAGTGCTGGGGAATTGCTGCTTTCAAAAGCTGTAGCAGTGGTAAGTTACAGAAGAAAAATACAAAGCTATATCCCTGCTGCAGTTGTGTGTGTTGATATATTCTGATTTCCAAGGGAAAAATATCGGGGGGACACATGCAATCAGGTTTTTCTATGGCTCCTCTTTTACGCTACGTATTAGCATCCTGGTGAACTTAGTCTGATTTTTGACTGATGAGTGGGATTGCGTTTAAGGCCATCAATATAATTTGTAACATAATGTTAGACCATATTTATTGATTGATATAACAGAGTCAGTAAGACTTAAATTTTATAGCCAAGTACATGCTTGAAAAATTCTTTGCTAAATTGTAGGCTGAACTCCTGGGAAGCAGGAAACACAAATATTTGTGGAAGGGGGAGCTTTGAACTATTTTTTCTAGCAAGAAGTAGTAACGCTGTCTCTGCACAATGTGCATCCTGCATACTTAGGAAGGGGGTTGCTGTGAAAACTGGAGTTCATTTGGGAAGGAGTTGCAAGGCAACCTGGCTTGGAAATACTGCTTTGATTGTTCTCGCTGAATTGCAGTGATGAAACCGATTTTTATATATATGGTATCCAACTCGCAATGAGGAAATAAAAATTTTCGCTTACTTTTCAATAGTGACACTGCCTGTGGCTAGTTCGATTGATGTGGCATTTAAAAAATGACCAAATTCTGTAGCTCATGGGAGATTTAGAAACAAAACATTTTGCAAACCTGAAGAAAGTTGTGCATGTGTCCTGTGGTGCCCAGAAATCCAATTAAGGCTCTTCTGGTAACCTACAACAATAAAGTGTGAACGGATGGACTATACTACTGGGAAGCATCAGCTACATAAAATGAAGGCTGTAGAAAAAAAAAAAAAATATTAGGTATGCAGATCAGACCTTGATCCATTAAGACTGGGTCTTCTTTTTGGGAGTCATAATGGACTAAACTAACATAAATCAGGCCCTGATTCCACCTCCACAGCATTGCCTCAACTGGCGATCTTCCAGGCTCAGTCAGGAGCAAGGGTGGGAGACCTCACCTGCAGTAGCCTTGGTGTCACAAAATCCGAGGTAACAAATGGCCAGCACAACTTTCAGTGAGGGATGCAGAAAAGGGGTATACATAAAACTTACCATACTTACCAAAAATTTGTTAATAGAGTAAAACTACTTTCATGTTTTATGAAAAAATCACTGTGTGTTTCTCTCTCCTCTAACAGACCTTTGCCGAACGACTAATGGGAAACTTCTCTTTAGCTGTACCAGTATTTGTTGCTCTCTCCTGCTTTGGATCTATGAATGGTGGCATTTTTGCAGTCTCCAGGTGGGCGTTGCTAATATTGCTGGGGGTGGAGGGCATGGGATATACACTGAAAGTGAGGAAGCAAAGGGAATGGAGAGTAGGATTCGTACCTTTAGTGGGAAATGAAAAATTGCTATAATGTTTACCAGGTGCGGGGCTTTTTCTCACTTTGTTCCCGTTCAATTTAGTATCTTACTGTTAAAACCGTTTGAACGGTTTGGAAGTGGATCCCTCTTCTAGAGTGTAGCTAGAGTGTAGCACTTAATTAATGGCTGCTTTGTTTCACGTGAATTGAGGAAATTGGAGGGAAAATGTTAACTAATTCCAGACACCGATCATAGTGTAAGGTAAGGAGGGTATAGGTTCAGAAATGACTTTGATTTCTACGTACGGGCTTCTCCTGCTAGTCTTTTCATTCAGTATATCTCAAACAAGCCTAAGAAGTGCCGCTGTGCTCTGTGACTTTCATGAGCCGCTTTGCCTAGTCACAGTAATGAGCACATTTAAAGTCTGTCCACATTTATTTCCCACCAGGATGTTCTTCGTTGCATCCCGCGAGGGTCACCTTCCGGAAATTCTCTCCATGATTCATGTCCGCAAGCACACTCCTCTGCCAGCTGTCATTGTTTTGGTAAATCATACAAACAAATGTTCCTGCACAAGAATTCATATTACAGGCTTGCTCTGGAGGATTCGAACAGAATTTGGGCACTGCTTGAGTCTCATTTATTAACGTGTACGTGGGCTTTGGGCAGGGCAGAGGACAGTAAAGAGAGGAATGAGATTTGGGAGTTGTTCTTATTCTATCATCGTCTTGCCATCTTGTCGGTAGCACTTGACTGCCTAATGCTGCAGCCTAATTCATGTCTTATTGCCCTTTATTTCTAAGGACCTGCGAGTGATAAGCTAGTTCTCTTTCAGAGAAACAAATTCCATTTAAACAAACAAACAAAAAAGGGATTCATTTAACTGAAAGTGCAGCTAAACACCAGCATCTGGGAGTACCCTAAAGGCTCATTATACCACCTTATAGTGAAAAATGCAAACAATTATGCACTAAGATAATGGAAGGGGAACCCTCAGCAGTGCAGTGTAGCGGTGATTAAAAAATGAGAGAACGTGTGCCTGGGCAATAGTCTGTGAATTGTCTAAGGAAAACCACCAGTATTATAGTGGAAATCCTATTACTGACTTCTAAAATAGAGGCAGAGCTAAACGTTGGCCATGTGTTTGCATTGCAGCCTAATTTGTACAGTAAAATGTTAGGACAAAATGTCAAAATACCAACCTCAAACCCCAGTTTGCATAATGCCGAGAAGATTTCCACTGAACTTGCTGTCTTCATAATCGTGGGTGTTCAGCCCCTCTTTTGGGACCAATGACTGTAATGTATCTGGACAGACCTCTGCATCTGTGGGGAGTTCTACCCACAGCAGAAGACGTGCGTGCGTCTCTGAGTGTACGCTGGTAAGACCAGATGCTCGTACTGGAATTTAAATCAGTTTTTGCTATAGATGCCTATAAGCTCCTTTCTGAAGTGCCAGCTGCAGTGTTGAATTTTACATGTTCACATACAACTGTGGGCATCCAAATTTTGAAAATTAGGCAATGTAATTATGGTGAAAAGTTTTAATGGAATTTATTTTACATAAGCGTTTACTTTGCATTTTATTTCTTTGGGCTGAACTAGTCATACCTTTTAGATAAATTGCATTGACTGTTTTCTGTGGAATGAAATGCACAAAATATATTAATGTATTATTTTTTTTCTGAAAGACATTTTCTGATATTGCATCCAGTCCTGTTACACCAGTGCATTGATTTCCTTTGAAAAAGTCAGATTCTCATATGAAGATGGCTTTCCTTCAGAGATTATAATTTTTTTTTCTTACCTTATTGCAATTAGAGTAGTTGCAGGATATATTCTGCATCAATAGCCTGCGTTTTAGCATTTTCCTATTTTATTTCTCCTGCCAAGGTCTACACACTGTAAGAAAGGAAAGAGCTCTTGTGGAGAAACTGAGAAAATAAGCATGTTTAGTGTTTGAGGCTTGTTAAACAAAAAAACAAAACAAAACAAAAAAAAAAAAACCAAAAAAAAATTTTTAGGAATTAAGAAATCTGTTTATGTATGTATGTCTTGGTATTTGATAGATCATAGAATAAATTAGACCGTAAGGGACCTTGAAGATCACCTAGTTCCGACCACCCTGCCATGGGCAGGGACACCTCCCACTAGACCAGGTTGCTCAAAACCTAGATAAAAAAAGCATAGATGTGTGTGTACAATCTGATTTTAATGCTATTTTTTTCCCTTGATAGCTCTTCTTTACTGTCCATGGCCCTTTCTTGCATTATCGTGCTTATAACTGAGATTTTAAGCTTTTAGTGGCTGAGTCTATATAGAAGAAGTTTTGCTCAATATAATTCAGTGGTAAAATTTCCTTTGACCTTTACAGGGAAGGAGTTTACTTAATATCTGTGTGTAAAGAACTTTACTTTGTAAGTCATTAGAGCTTGGAAGCCAGAGACCCACATTTGAAATTTGGATCCTTCTGGTTCAAATCCATGCTGTCTTCACTGCTTACAAAAGGGGGGAAAAAAAAAAAAAAAGAAAAAAAAGAGAGAGAGGCTGTGAGTCTTGAGAACTAATACAAGTTATTTTTCCTTACATGAAGATTTAGCCCAGATTTCACTGCAGATGCAGTTGATTTCACTTGGTGCCTCATTATAAACCTAGAGAGGCTGTCACTGCCAGGATCTTCCCTCACTAAGGGCTACAGTGAAGTTGACTCATTCCTTCATCCCCAAATGCAAGGACGGTGTCGTCATGGGCATAGGGTGTCTCGCGTGGGAAGTGCAGGCTACCGTGTAGAGCCGATTCAAGCTGCAAATATTCTGCTTTTTGTCCAGACGTTACCCTGAAATAGATCCCTGTAGCCCACACTAATCACCTAACCCAAGGTGCAACACTAGTTTATACATAAGCTTTTGCCTGCCTCACAGAAGCCTTCCATCTCAGAACAGCTTTTTAATGAGGAAACATATTTATTCTAGTGTCCTCTCTCCTTCTTGCTGTTCAGCAGCCACCTGAATGACAGCTAAATGCTTCTCTCTGCTTAGAAATGTTTGCATTTCCGACGTGCAATAAGTCTGCACTCCGCAAGCCTGAAAGGCGTGCTGCAAATACAAGCTGGTGGCAACTCGGTGTGCCCAGCTGGCATCCCATGATGTGTAGCTACCCCTTACCATGCCCTCTTTGCTGAGTTCCCCTGTTGCAGCCTGGAGGACCATAAAGCCTTCTTCTTTCCACAAGGAACCCTAGACACCTCTGCTTTCGTATGATCAGACGTGACCAAAATTTAACTGCTCTTATTGTTTGATCCTGTGATGAGCAAGTAAAACTGCAGTGAGCTAATATATGTTTCTCAGGTCCTGTGAGAACGGTCCCCAGGATGCTCAAGCATTTTGGTAACTCAGTGGGCTGTATGCCTCTGTATTTCTCTGAGTCACAGGGGACAGATATGTATTGATCACGTATGGGCACCCGGGACAGATATATATTGATCGAACGTGATCTTGGGGGACAGCTAGGTGTTGATGCCACACCTGGTTGGCATGAGAAAGGCAGAACCAAAGTCTGTGGCCCTCAGGTGTCTCTGAGAAAGGCTGTGCTTCTTGTCCCCATGGGAAAAATAGACATCACTGCTGTAAAATAATAGAGATCAATCCACTAAACCCCTCTTATGCTCTGAATTTCTTTTGCAGCATCCTCTTACAATGATAATGTTATTCAACGGAGATCTCTACAGCCTCCTGAATTTCCTCAGTTTTGCCAGGTGGCTTTTTATTGGACTAGTAGTTGCTGGGTTGATTTATCTCAGATACAAACGTCCTGATATGCCTCGTCCTTTCAAGGTAACCTCCGCTCTCTACTGTTTTACATGAATCCTTCTCCTTCCGATCTATTGTGTTGTCAGACAGTAAAGGAACATTTTCTGATGTACAAAGCTAACCTAATAGAAAATAGCTGTTTGCACTGAAGGGTCTCCGAGTGTTTTCCTGCAAGCTCCCCAGCGCTGCCCCAGCTGCGTTCTCTCATGAAAGATAATTCTTGCCTATTCCCCAGTGCTTGGGGTGCAGCAACTGAAGCTGCTGTGCCAAAATGAAGGTGTTTGCTCAGTTTTGCCCATCTGTCACATCGAGGCGGCGTGATGCAAGCTGTGTGAAAATACCTCTAGTCCTGTGTAGTCACATAAGGTTCAAACTGCAAATATTGGGATTACATGTGCCAACCTGATTTTTTGGCCAGTCCTCTATTTAATGTCTCCTTTGATGAAGGGCTGAATAATTTTGCAACCAGAATTCATGTCAAGCATAAGCATTACAATTAAACATTTATTTCATTGCCTATACAGTATCAAATATGCCAATTTGATGTGCAAATAAGTTGTTAGTGCTATTTGTGTATTTGGGACTTGCAATGGATTTGCAGACACAGTTACTGCGAACCCACAAAGAAAATGCTAGTAGTCTGGCCCATTGAACAGTAGCTGTTTTGGCCATGGTTCTACCATCCTTCTTGCTTATTTTAAGTAACATCTTACAAAGTCAGTTGTCCCATTGTGTATCCGGAAAGATAACGTCCATCATGGAAAAAAATGGAGGAATCTATCCCTATTTTTTATTGCCAGGAAGCCTATTTTTTGAAGAGCTAAGAATGTGTGCTGTTGCATTCTTGTAGGTATATCTGTAAATAAGAAGGTGAACAGCACAACCTATTTTGGTTTGATTAAAAAAACCAATGCTTTGACAGTGCACAAAAGAGGAACAGTAATGCTTCAAGGCATGAAAGGAAGAGAACAATCTCCAAGGAATTCTCCAATTCTCCGTTACATCGAGCATCTCACAAGCCATGCCTGTAGGCGTTTCCTTCAGAGAGGTGCTAACATAGCGATTGTAGTGGTGTACTTGAAAATTGAAAGAATTAATTTGATATTGTTATTTTTTGTACTTTCAACAGTGACACTGATAATGCTATCAGTCATACAGTCAGAAAGTGCTTTTTCAGTAGCTATCGGTTGCATAATGGTATCAAATATCTTTATCACTAGTCAAATTGGTGTTTAATTTGCTCTCTTCCTGCTAGGTTTTGATTTTTACCTTAGGAAGAAAATCAATATGTTCTTAATAGTTTTAAAAGGTGACTTGAGCTCCTGGTTGTGTTTTAAAATGTTTTCTAATAGGTAATTATCAAAGAGGAAATCTTTACTGTGGTTAGTGCTGCTTACTTATCTACCGGGGAATTAGAGAAAGGACTTTTGCAATGTAACTTATTTACAGCCCTTACGTTTTAAAGGACGTAAAACACTGTAGTGGCTTAGCACGTGATTAAAAGACTTCTATAGTACTCACTGCATAGCGCTCTGCATAGCTTGGTTTCTGCAGTCGCTGACATTTTGTGTGCATGTTCTAGATACCCATATTTCTCCAGAACTGTACCATACTGCTGGGTTTTATCCAATTTACGTTTCACGGAACGTTAAATGCCAGAGTCCTTCAACAACAAGGTTAATGTAAAGTAATGGTTCTTTGTGTGGTTATGTTTCAGGTGCCTCTATTTATTCCGGCGTTGTTTTCCTTCACCTGCCTCTTCATGGTTGCACTGTCACTTTACTCTGATCCAGTGAATACAGGGATTGGATTTGCAATAACCCTGACTGGAGTTCCTGCCTACTACCTCTTTATTGTCTGGGACAAGAAGCCAAAGTGGTTCAGAAAGCTCCTAGGTAAGTCCTGGTGGGACTCCTCTCCTTCGTGCTGATTCCGGGAATTTCTCAGGGCTCCCTGTGTTGTGAAACCCTTCCGATCGATCCTCTCGGCTGCTCTGAGCTGGGGATGACAATGCAAGTTTCTTTTCAGTGCATGCTATAGCATTGCGCTGCCAGTTACAATCAATGTCTGGTAGCTAACGAGATATGTTTACAGCAAGCCTATTCTTCAGCTAGTGATTGACTTTAAATAAGTGGATGCCTCTCCCCCTGCCCCCTTCTACCCTCCCTCCCCTACAAACAACTGATTCCTTTTAAATCACCCATCTCCCTTCCCTTGCCGTTGGCCTATGCTAAGTATTTTGCTCTTAGGAGAATTGCTTTGGAAACTTAAACATCACAGTTGTGATGACAGGATGGGCTCAGTGCTCCCTGCTGAGACCACACGTCTGTGGAGTATTTGGAATGGGACAGGATCCGTTGGGAATGGTATGGGGATATTGTCCTTAGTGGTGGCTCCCAACGAAACAATAGCAAAATCCACCGTGCTTGACGCACCTCCATGGAAATTGTTCCTGTGCTTCATGAAAAACAACTTCCGAGTAACTTGGCTCTGATATTTCACACATAAATACACTGAGAATAATTTCTATGTGATTTCTGAAAGTTTTTGAGAGCATTTCTGGAAGTTCTGTTATGTTGGAGAGGGGTTATCCGGAGGGTTTCAATCAGAAAGAAGTCAGTGTCATTTATTACAACTCTCCCATTCTTCTCTTTTTTGTCACTTAGCATGATAGGTTTCCAAAATGGAGGTAATTTTCAAAACTTGAAACAAGTATATAAGCAAAATATTTGAGGAATGATGGTTAATTTATTAAACAAAACTGAAAGAAAATCTCTTCTACTGCAAAAGAAAAACCCAACCCATGAAAGTTTTCAACTAAAAATAGTTTATTTGTATAGGTGCTGAATCAAAAATACATATTGTCTTCTGTGCTTTGGTCTTAAGCGATGATTTAAGATGAGCTGCTCACAATAAAGAAATTGGGGTTTTATATGTATGTTGTTATACTATAAATTTTTATATGTATTTTCTCTATATAAATATAGGTTATATAGTTATATCCTATCTGTTGTAGGATCTATGAATTTCCCTCTTAATTCATGCTGGGAAGTCCATAGACAATAGGGCAGAAAGTATTTACAGAAAAAGGTGTTAGTTTAAGGCTAGCACACTCTGGTAGTCTTAATTTTATCTCCATAAAGTTATAAATCACTTGCAATGTCCTGGGAATGGGTAAAAAGCTCCAGTGCAACTAAAAACAGTTGTATGTAAGAGGACGTTCTATTAAATCATTGGGGTTTTGTCTGTTTATAATTTCTCAGCCTTGACATTTAGGGTCTAGGAAATTTTCCCTTATCAAACCCAGGAGAATTTTGGCATTTTCTGTGAAGTCTCTGAGGTTTTGGAATGCAGTTACTTGAATCTCTGGCCACAGGATGCCAGTGTTGAACTACATTACTTGAGTGAGAGTAAAAAATATTCTCTTTAAGGTAGACTGGGTAGATGTGAAGCTTTTTTCCTCCAGCTGTGACAATGAAGGTGAATCTTCTAGCTTTTCAGATAATACAAAATTCTCCTCCCAGAAAGAAGGCCTGGTGCCTGTGTAGTACCTATGGATGGACACAGTGCACTGGCTTCGAGGGGACAGCAGCGGACACCAGTCAGTGGGTGAAACAGCTTGTTTGCTTTGTAATTATTATTCCCAAAATAACAACAGTAATAACGGAAAACTGATGCTGACAGTTTTGGGGTGGAGCAGAGTTGAGATTTACTTGTTAAATAAAAAGTTTATTATTTTTTTCCTCAGAAGCAGCAATAAACCTTCTGTGTGGAGTCATTAAACTGGCATTATTTTGTGAGCGTTAAGGGAGCTCCACTGTATAGCCTGAGAGCATTTTTCAAAGGCATTGAATGAGAATAAATTCACTTAAGGTACCTCTGTGAGATATAGAAAAGTCATTGGGCAGCTGCAAGCTTGACGTTCTAACCTTGAAACAATATGCATTAGGTGGACACAGGCGTGAAAGAGTAATTCCAGATACAAGGCAAATGGACAACCTGAAAAAAATGTGATTGTCATTTAAGAGGCAGGCTTTTGCCAGATTAATTGGGTAACTTCCTTTGAGGAGATAATTGATTTTTCTAGGCAAAGGAGAACGTGATAGATCCAATCTACTTAGATGTCAACAATGCTTTTTGTGTCGTAGCACAGTGGGGGTCATAGCATGTTAGCCCGAACATGGCACCGTGCTAGCAAGACTGTTCCCAGGGTGCTTCACTTGCGCAGCTCAGTGCATGAACAGAGTGGTGTGCGGGGCTCTCCTTACCCATTTGCAAAGTCACCTTGTTGGGGAACTTGACGTGTTCAGCTGCCCGGATGTGCTTCAGAGATGAGAGATGACTGCTGCTCATAAACCCTATGAGTTTGAATGAGTGCTGTTTAAGGACAGCACTGGTGCAAAACCACATGGGTACAGACCAGCCCCACATGAGATTAGACTGCATATTCAGAATCGGTTTTGTAAGGATCAGAGCAGAGGGATGTTGAACAGCCAGAATGTGTAGTGGGATAAAAGACCCAGCCTGAAGAAAGATGAGCACGTTTATGAAAGGGGTTTCAAGCCGGTTACAGTAGCAGAGACCTGGCATGGATTACCCAAGAAATAGTGTGGCCAGCAGGACTAGGGAAGAGATCGTCCTCTTGTACTCGGCCCTGGTGAGGCCATATCTGGAATACTGTGTTCAGTTTTGGGCCCCTCACAACAAGAAAGACAGTGAGTTGCTGGAGCGTGTCCAGAGAAGGGCAATGAACCTGGTGAAGACTCTAGAGCACAAGTCCTGTGAGGAGCGACTGAGGGAACTGGGGTTGTTTAGCCTGGAGAAAAGGAGGCTGAGGGGACACCTTATCGCTCTCTACAACTACCTGAAAGGAGGTTGTAGCAAGGTGGGGATCTGTCTCTTCTCCCAAGTAACAAGCGATAGGACAAGAGGAAATGGCCTCAAGTTGTGCCAGGGGGTGTTTAGATTGGATATTAGGAAAAATTTCCTCACTGAAAGGGTTATCAAGCATTGGAACAGGCTCCTCAGGGAAGCAGCAGAGTTGCCATCCCTGGAGGTGTTTAAAAGACGGGTAGATGTGGTGCTGAGGGACATGGTTTAGTGGTAACCTGGCAGTGCTAGATTAATGGTTAGACTCAATGATCTTAAAGGTCTCTTCCAACCAAAACAATTCTATGATATTATGACATCCTCTCCAAGGCTGAACGTCTTTGTTCTGTACATTTTGACTGTCCTTAATGGCATTTACATTGCCCACTCTCCTTACCAAATCACTGTGTTGAACAAAAAGTAACTTCACAGTTTGTGGGGTTAATAGGGTCTGCGAGGTATTTTGCCGTGAGAATAACATTTTGTTCTCTCCTCTTCCAAAGAAATTTTGCTGTGGCACTAGAAGTGTTGAGACAAATCGTTTTCAGCTAGTACAGGCTTCGTTTGACCTCCGCTTTCTTGCTTTTTGTAGAACTAATGTGAAAACAAAAAAAGTCAAGCCTAGCAAACCCTATGAAGCAGATCAGTGTGCAAAAGCACGTGGCGCCAACACCAGAACCGCTTCCATTTGGGCTTCCTCAGTTGAAAACCCAGCCTTAGAGTCAAATTTAAAACATCTACTCCTTTACAGTGGATGGAGTTGGGAGGAGCTTGAAAGTTATAGCCTGAGCCCATGCTGGAAAAGACATCTGTTTATATAACAAAATGTCTCTTTCAGGGCTATTTACAAACACCAGAGGATGATACTTCCTCACTCAGGGCACAGCATTATAAGCTCAGTTTACTTCTCTTTGTTGAGTTTGTGATGTTGGGATCTGCAGGAAATCATCTCAGCATTTTGCTGTCGCAGATTTCATGTCCAGTCTTATACGTATGCAGTAAATTACTGCTTTCTCTCCTCTCCCAAGCTTTGTGTGGTGCTTATATAGATACCAGGTCCAAGTTTTTTGTAAAGGTTGTCCCCTGAGACCTGCTTACAGTCAATTCTCCTCTTGAAAGGGAAAAATAGAGTTTAAAGCGTGTGTGCGGGGAAGTTGTCTTTACTGTCATGATACGTTAAGTTGTCTTGTTACAAATGTGAAACTAGTCCTGTAACTCCAGGTACTGCTCCAAGCAGGCAATATGGAGATACTGACTGGAGGCAGATTGGAACTTTTTTTGGGGGGGAAATACTCCTTACACTGTCTTATCCTGAGTATACTGCAACCAAAATAAGCAAGCACCCCCGCCCGTCCAAGTTCTCTGATTGCTCCTCCATGGCTTCATCCCAGCACAGAGCAAAACTACCGTGTGGAAATGGAAGAGTGGGGTGGCCTGGCTCCCACCCAGCGAGGCAAGGGCCTTGCTGCAGGTGGCTCTGTCACTTTGTCGAACAGCACATTAAAATCACAGGCAAGCTCCCGAGATGCCCAGTCTCCCCCTCTGCCCGCCCTGCACCTTTCCAAGAGCTGTTTACACTGTAGCCTAGCTTGTACAGAAAGTCTGCTTTATTTTCTCCTTCCTTTGCTCAGTCCTCAAACTGGAAGGGGACGGATGGCAGGGGGCGAAGTCCTGCTGGCTTCCTGCGGGCTGGCTTTCCCTCCTGCCCTTCACCCCGGCCGTGCTCAGCCCAGCTCTGAAGTCCCCGCTGCGGGTAGGGGAGGGAGACGGGAGGGAAATGCAGTCCCTGTTGACTCTCAGCCTCTCTGACCCCATCATGTTTATAGTCTATAGGGCAACCTGGCTTTGCACTGAACCTGTGAAGGCCTCAGAGAGAAGAGCAAAAGCTCGTGGAGTCTGCCTTAGATGGGAGAGCAGGAAAGTAGTTTTGGTTCATATCTTCTGTGAGTTGCAGTGTTTTACCCTCCTCGCTTTACACTGCTGTAAATGCCGACATGTCATGCCAGACAAGGAAAATCAGAACTTTCTCTTACAACAGCTCCTGCTTGTTTAAAATGGGTTACTACAACAAATAAGTGACAAGCGAAATGAGTGGTAAGAGAATGAGAATGCTCTTTTACTGTTCTATATGTAAATTAACTGTGCCATTTATGAATCCGTACCCTAAAAAGAAAACCAGCAAAAACACCAGAAGGAAATAAATGTCCGGAGAGACAAAAAGACAATGTGAAGTTGCTTTGGATGTGTGACATTCTTAGGCCTGTGAAGCTTTGTAATAATCCTTCCCTTCCCTTCCCTTCCCTTCCCTTCCCTTCCCTTCCCTTCCCTTCCCTTCCTTCCTTCCTTCCCTTCCCTTCCCTTCCTTCCCTTCCCTTCCCTTCCTTCCTTCCCTTCCCTTCCCTTCCCTTCCCTTCCCTTCCCTTCCCTTCCTCCCTTCCCTTCCCTTCCCTTCCTTCCCTTCCCTTCCCTTCCCTTCCTTCTTCCCTTCCCTTCCCTTCCCTTCCCTTCCCTTCCCTTCCCTTCCCTTCCCCCCTTCCCTTCCCTTCCCTTCCCTTCCCTTCCCTTCCCTTCTTCCCTTCCCTTCTTCCTTCCTTCCCTTCCCTTCCCTTCCCTTCCCTTCCCTTCCCTTCCCTTCCCTTCCCTTCTTTCTTCCTTCCCTTCCCTTCCCTTCCCTTCCCTTCCCTTCCCTTCCTTCCTTCCCTTCCCTTCCCTTCCCTTCCCTTCCCTTCCCTTCCCTTCCCTTCCCTTCCTTCCCTTCCCTTCCCTTCCTTCCCTTCCCTTCTTCCTTCCCTTCCCTTCCCTTCCTTCCCTTCCCTTCCCTTCCCTTCCCTTCCCTTCCCTTCCCTTCCCTTCCTTCTTCCTTCCCTTCCCTTCCTTCCCTTCCCTTCCCTTCCCTTCCCTTCCCTTCCTTCCTTCCCTTCCCTTCCCTTCCCTTCCCTTCCCTTCCTTCCCTTCCCTTCCCTTCCCTTCCCTTCCCTTCCCTTCCCTTCCCTTCCCTTCCCTTCCCTTCCCTTCCCTTCCCTTCCCTTCCCTTCCCTTCCCTTCCCTTCCCTTCATAGCTGAATTAGCTCAGTCGAACTCTTTCAAACTTTTGTTTCAACATTGCAGCTTCATTAAAACTGAGCAGTTGTGCAGAGTAGTCATGCTTAAGATAGCCTTAAAATGCATGCAGACCTTTATTGAACAAGTTTGTAACTTCATACCCTTCCATCATTATTGTATATGCACAGCCTTGGATCAGAGGCAAAGAAAATGTAGTTAAAAAGAAGAAAAATTTGAATGAGATATTTAAATGATATATGCACCCGGTATATGTGACTGCTGTGAACTGTGTGTGCAAGTAGGTTGTATAGCAGCTGAGATGATTTTCCTGGCTGCTTCTGCCTTCTCCATCCTCACCAAATTTCCCCATGTGTATGCTTTTATCTTTGCAGACAGGGTAACTCTGACATTACAAATCCTGTTGGAAGTTGTCCCATCAGAGGAAGACCAGAAATCGTGATCTTCATGTACAGCTTTTGGCTTGGTGTTTCATTTCAACCTGTGGAAGAGGGTAGGGGGATTTCACCCCCTACCTAATGTCCTGCAAACAGGAGAAAGAAGTCACAGCTGAGATGGATACCGAGCGAGTCAGTTACCAGAACTGTATTTGGCGATGTTGCAAATTTATTTTTTTTAACGTGGTTGGTTTATATGTAGAAAGTCAGAACCTGTGCTATGAGGGAACTCATGTCTTCACTATTTCTTTTGTTACAGTGTCATATTTCAACAAACTGTAGGTTCGTTAAATTAGGATTTTGGTTGCATTTTCACTGAAAATAGATTTAAGCAATGTGGTAAGTAATAGACAGGGTAGTACTGTGAAGTAATGTATGCTGTCCCTGAAGAACCCAACTCTCACAGAGAAAGGGTGAGATAAAGCTGCTGAGTTTCTCTTGCTAATGTTCTTCCCCTTCGCTCCATTTGGCAGCCCTGGTTTCATAGAATCATAGAATCATAGAATGGTTTAGGTTGGTAAGGGACCTTGAAGATCATCGAGTTTCCAACCCCCCCTGCCACAGGCAGGGATACCTCTCACTAGACCCAGGTTGCCCAAGGCCACGTCCAGCCTGGCCTTGAACACCTCCAGGGATGGGGGCTTCAACAACCTCTCTGGGCAACCTGTTCCAGTGCCTCACACCCTTAAAGTGAAAAACTTCTTCCTAATGTTTAATCTAAACCTGCCCTCTTCCAGCTTAAAGCCGTTCCCCCTCGTCCTATCACTACATGCCCGTGTAAAAAGTCCTTCCCCAGCTCTCCTGTAGGCCCCTTTAGGTACTGGAAGGCCGCAATAAGAATCTCCCCGAGCCTTCTCTTCTCCAGGCTGAACAGCCCCAGCTCTCTCAGCCTCTCCTCATAGGAGAGGTGCTCCAGCCCTCTGATCATCCTCGTGGCTCTCCTCTGGACGCGCTCCAGCAGGTCCATGTCCTTCTTATGTTGGGGACTCCACAGCTGGATGCAGTACTCAGGTGGGGGTCTCACGAGAGCGGAGTAGAGGGGCAGAATCACCTCCCTTGACCGTGCTGGCCACACTTCTTTTGATTGCAGCCCAGGATACGGTTGGCCTTCTGGGCTGCGATCGCACACTGCTTGCTCATGTCGAGCTTCTCATCAATCATCACCCCCAGGTCCTTCTCCACAGGGCTGCTCTCCAGACATTCTCCGCCGAGCCTGTATTTGTGCTTGGGATTGCCCCGTTTGACTTCTTTTGGCTTGCTGGGAGCACCAGCACACTGATGTAGAAGCACAATGCATTTCCCACAGCTTTGTGGAGGCAAGTTCAAGGTTTCTTCATTCCAGAGTTGTTATACTATAGCCAATAGAAACATCTTCTGAGAATTAGTATTTCTGCCAGTGGGGCAGGAAGATTTTAGCCTGGGAGCAGTAATTTCATACACGTTAAAGTTTCTACCAGTCTGGAAATGATTACTGTTTTTACCAATGTTTCTTTGTGTACATATGTATAGAAAATACAGCGCCTTCAAATGAGTCAAAACATTTGAACCTGACCTCCGTTGCTGTGTGAATATTTTCTATCTGGAAGCATATGGAGCTGCAGTTATCAGTCAGGCAATCCTGATTTTAAAGTTTTATGTCATTGTCAGTGGGCAGAAATGAATAATAGTCACTGGTAGGAATGCTGTATAGACATGGCAATAAATGCAATATTTTTTTATGAATAAGGTATAAGGCTACAGCAGATTTGTTGATTTGAGTAAGATGCGCACCTAATCTGTGGGCTTTTCATTCAAGCACACACCAATTAACAAGCCTTTGAAACCCCAAGGAACAGGTGCTCTGCCAATGTCTTCTTACTGGTTTTATCTCAGCAGAAACCGAGAAAGGCCATCAAAACCAGTAAAACCAAATTAAATTCCTCTTCAGAATGATGTTTGAGCTGAGATTTGGCTCAAATATGAGCTGAAGTTTTGCCCTTTTTATTAAGATAGTTGTAGATAAAGAAATTTTTTAATGCTTGGAAATCCAGTTTTATATTGTTAGTGGAAGACTAGATTAGTCTTAAATTAAGATTAAGGTTTGTTATCAGTCTGTTAAGAATATAATGCTTAAATACTGAATGCACTACTTTTTGAGCTGTTTGCTATCAGCAAGTCATGTGTTTCATGAAAACTTTTATGGAACTAAGCAACATTAAACTTCCTAAATTGGGAGAAAAGCACAACTAGTAGCCAGACCACTACAGTAAAGGGAGACTGTGTATTGTATATTTGTTGTATATATGCAGAATATCTAACCTTTTAAGGGTGTACAGTAAAATGTTTTGAATTTATATATGTTTTTCTGGTATTTCTATGGTGGAATTTCATAGAAGTGGGGAAATGGGAGTAAATGATTATATAAAGAGCACTCATTTAAGGCAGGAAACATTTTGCAAACATTACTTTCTTTAAATGTTTTCTGTTTACAGTAACAAAGCGTTATTTGAAACTCTTTTAGGCAAACATTTTGAGGGAGACTTTTACATTGACAGTGCACGTGTTTAATTAGTATTTACATTTGGGTCAGAATTCTGTTTTTGAGGCCATCTCCTGCCACCCCAGTTTGCCAGAGTTTGACCTGTGTCATCGTGGAGCATCTTCAGAGTACACAAACTGCATTTTCTCTCTGATAAAAATAAACTGCCTGACGCCCTCCGGGAGCGCACCTAACACAGTCCTGCGCTAACGGATGCTGAGTGCGCGGGATCCCACCAGAGCTGGTCCAAAGCAAAACCTCCAGAACATTGAAAGTGTGGATGCCAGGTTTTCAGCACCAACTGTTTCATTCCACGAATTTGCTCCTATTGTGCCATATCCCTCGAAAGTTTAAGTGGTAGACAGTGTTAACCTGTAGAAATAAATGGGCTCTGTAAATGTAACTGAATGTTGCTTTGTTTTCCCGTCGTGGACTTTAAAGTTTAGAAATGTTTCTGAAGCCTGATTCAATGACCACATTTTACTTCATGTTTATTTCATGTAAGAGTTAATTTGTCCCCAGGAAAATCCTATGACTCATTGATTGTGAAGTCGTATATTTTAAGAAGAAAAAAAAATGTACCTGCAAAATAAAAAACTATTTTTTTGAAAATGCACAGGGATTCCAATTTCAGGTTGAGTTTCTTTAGCACATACAATCACAATACAAAACAATGTAATTGGGTTTCCACTGTATTATGAAAGTCAGTGTTAAGGACTTTTATTACACCTGGAAGTGACGCGTATCCTTACAAATGAAGGAAAAACAGGTTACAAAATTTTTTTAAAAGCATTGAGTTATTTTTTGAGACTTTCTTTAAAATATTGTCTCCAGTCATGAAGGAAATTTTTCTAGAATAAAGGATAAACATTACACATAATTTTTCTTAGTAGGGCCTGTGGTAGTCAGACCAATAAGACTACTTCTGTGGAGAATCTTAGTGACCCTTAATTATTTTCTTTTTTTTTTTTCCTTGTCCATTGCACCTTTTTATCAACTAGACTCTGTCAAAACTTTTCATTCTTTTTGTTTTAGGTGGGTGCTGCTGTTTTTCTTTGACCTTGTTGCTTTTCTGGGTTATAGGCAGAAGCGCCACCAAAGGCAACAGAAATGAGCATTTTATGTGAGTAACAAATACTGACAAGGTTCAGTACAACCCCTCTAAGAGAAACAGTTCAGCATCTGAAGCCTCCAAAGATGCTGACCTATCTTTGCACTTCCTGATCTGGGCTGCTACATGGTCTAAGGCATAATTTTATCAGATGTTTTGACTTCTGAAGTACGTTCCCAGCTCTGCGTAGGTGCAGTGTGGCCCACCTTTTCTCTGGTGCTATGTGCTGCAGGTCTGTCCCTGCCATTCCCTCCCAGCCCAGGAGCAAGCTGTGGATTTTGGATGGGAGCCAGACGGTCCTCTCTTCCTTCAGCAATACGTTCCTTGTCTGGACCTATGGTTTTCACGATTCATTTCTGCTACTCCAGATAATCTCCTTTATACACAGGAGTCACAGAATGGTCAGGGTTGGAAGGGACCTCTGGAGATCATCTAGTCCAACCCCCCTGCCACAACAGGGTCACCTACAGCAGGTTGCACAGGACGGCGTCCAGGCGTGGGTTTTGAATGTCTCCAGAGTGTCTTTTGAGTGTCTCCAGACTCTACAACCTCTGTGAGCAGCCTGTTCCAGTGCTCTGCCACCCTCAAAGTAAAGAAGTTCCTCCTCATGTTAAGATGGATCTTCCTATGCTCGATTTTGTACCCATTACCTCTTGTCCTATCACTGGGCACCACTGAAAAAAGACCGTTCCCATCCCCCGGCACCCTCCCTTTAAGTATTTATAAGCATTGATAAGATCCCCCCTCAGTCGTCTTTTCTCCAGACTAAAAAGACCCAAGTCCCTCACCCTCAAAGCGGGTGAGAGTGTCTCATTTTTTAAACAAGGTGCCTGTGACCTGATAAACTCTGAATTGCGTACGTCATGTGAAATACTGCCAGATCCACCCTGTAGAGCTTTTCATAGGTATTGTGCCTTTTTTGCATCCTTGTACATGGACATTTTTAATACGTGGCGAAATACGTTGAGGTCTTTGACGTGACTGGCAGTTGCAAAGTTTTAGGGGTGCTTTTTGTCACGACGGCATGGGGTTTGCAAAGCAGTAGTGCCGAGATTCCGCCAACGGGCAACACCTTCCCAGGAACACCACAGCCTCTAGCTGTGGCCGAGGAGCGAAGATGCTTTAGCACGATGCCTGTCCCCAGCTCCTCGCCTTGTCAGTCAGGTCCCAGGCTGCGGCGGTTTGCCCTGTGGTGTTTGAAGTTAACCTGCATTGATTTGGGTCTGCCTTAAAATACTGCGCCATCAATCACGGTGTTTTAGGAGCTGGCTCTGGAGCCTCTCTGTGGGGGAGAGAGGTAGGTAGCTCAGAGCTGCAGCTTCAGCAGCTAAGCATCTGATGTCTTGTAGGAGTGTGTATATATATGTGTTTGTATACATTGCCATAACACGTTCGAATTAAGTTTTTATGAGAAATCTTCTACATATTTTTTGAAAAAAACATTCAAAATGAAGCAGCTCTCCTAACTCTCGTGCCACATTTTTTTTTGATTTTTTGTAGAAATCTTCACTTTAACTTAGAAATCATTGCTTATTTTTACTCTCAGTTGTGCATCTCAAAAGTTGTCCTTTAATGCTAGTGTACAGTAACAAAGGCATTTATTCTGATTTGATATAAATGTGCATGCGATTGACATCGCAAACTAAGGGCCAAGCTGGATTAACGAAAAATGCAAGCCTGAGAAAACCAAGCTGCCCCAGGGTGTGATGCATCCCATGTTAAGACAGGTATTTAAGGTAGGTGAGATGAACTGATCTCTGGAATTGCTCATAGCTCTGTTTTTCTTGAAGAAGGAGATAGGATGACTAGTTTAAGCGTGCTTAACATGTTAGATAGCTGAGCGGGAGTGAAATGAACCCAAAGTTACTGCAGCCAGTATAAAAAAAATTACTAAAAGCCCTTATGTTATAAACTGATTGATACTGAGGATCACAATTACCACCTAAGAATGACTTATTTTCAATTGAATCTGCAATAGAGGTGTCTTTTGACTAGAACATGCTACATTTTCCAGATTTTCTAATTTGAATTAAAACCAAACCAATAGACTTTCCTTGCAAGAAGTTCATCTGCCTTTGACGATGTATATATGAATATAACTCTTTGGCTGAATGTGTCTGCTTCTACTTTTTGATTTTCAGGGGAAAATCAGCCTTTAATTTAAGAATATTTTTCAAACATTATTCTACAGAAAAAGATAGGAGTTACCTATATCTGCAAGGTAGGTGGCCAATTGTGTTGATGCAACAAGATGAAAAGGACTTTCCGTAACATTCAGTATCTCCAGAATTTTTGGGTCAAGCATTAGACATATATCAGGATCCAGACAGGTTTTAATCAGTATAGGTCTTAGAAAAAAATGAGGGTTGATTTTTCTTCAGGAGGAAGTAGATATTTGATTTTTCCAATATAACTATCAAACGTTGTGTTTAATGACCAGCAGAACACAGATGGCTCTATAGCAGAGCGTGTAGCAGGGAACACATTGAAATCCAGCGCAAAAGGTGTATTTATGTCTGGGAAGGATGCGAATGACAAAGTCTGGCACTTTGAACCCAGGAAAAAGTGGTCAGGGGGATGTGCAGGACAACGTGTGATATTCCCTGCTTGGTTATAGGGCTGCTTCCTAAGACTGGGGTCTTTTCTGCACCAACTGCTGTGTCCGTATGGCTGCTGGCACAGATAAGGCCAGTAAACAAGTGCCAGTTCAGGAGCATCACTGGACCTTCAGACCTGTGAACTGGCTTGGTCTCTTAAACTGACTCACACTCTATATGTAGACTGCAAAGGTGGTTTTGTGCAAGCCTCATAACAGTAGTGAGGACAACCATCCTAAGAAAGCATGCTCGTGCCCGTGCTGGCTTGTGTCCCGCCTAAGGTGCTGTGGGTTCCCCCTCAGCCTGGCTCTGTCCCCTGGCAGGATCTGTCCCCAGGGAAGGCTGGTGCTGCCAAAGGGAGAGGGCAGGGTTGAGAGATCCCTGTGCCCAGATAGGAGGTCTTCTCTGCAGAAGACGGCAGGTGTGGGGTTTTTTCACCCTCGTACATCCCCTCTGCACTCTTTTATCCAGTTGTCTGTGGTGATGGGTCTGGAGTAACTCAGGAAAGTCTCCTTGCCTTAAACACCTACTGGTGACCCGTTGAGACTTGGCAAACTGGTGTTGAATTTCCTGCTTGCCTTCAGAAGCCTATATGTTTTTCTTCTGTGTTAGCCCACGTTTAATTTGATTTCTGTTATTGCCTTTTTGCCAAGGAACTGCTAGGGAGTATGTCTACAATTGACACGCCAATTCTGTTTACATTTGCTTTCTTGTTTTCTTTTTATTCAAAGGAACTTTTGAAATAATTTTTTCCTTGAAGTGCAAAGACCTAAATGGATAAAACACCTTTTTCAACAAAGGCTTGACTTTATAAAGAGGGAGTTTGGATCTTCTTTACATTCCCTGTAACAAGAAGGTCTACAGTGTTGTGATATAAACCAAAGCTTTGATATTTTTCTAAATACCATATTGGTGATGATCCAACATGGTCATAAAAGCACTGTGGCTACCATCAGTTTGATGCTTCTGTAGCTCATTCTCTTCTCACAACGCAGAGCTACAAAACTTTCCCACTGCTAAGCTTTTCTGCAGGCCTTTTTCTGCTCCCAGGAATTCAGCTAGATCTCCTTTGAAAGGGAAATACCATCCTTTCCTTTGGGGCACACCTCACCAGCTAGAGTCGGTGCTTTGGATGTTAACAAGTGACCGTAGCTGCAGGCAGGCGCCTTGCTGAGCCCAGAGCTTGTTGTCTTCAAGGGGAACTGGTGTCCTGGGTCTTATAAAGTAGCTAGCTTTTGCAATCACTGCTCATACTTACAACGTTTTATAAAATCGTTACCTAGGAATTTTGGTGGAGTTTCCTGCCCCCCCGCCCCCTGTTTGTTATGAGAAGTTTAAATGTTATGGGGCGGTTTTCTAATTTTACCCCATACTGCTGGCTCTGCCTCAAGAAAGCCATTTGATGCAGTTTTAGCTGCCAATATCTCTCTGCCATTCAGTCATTACAGTGTAATTGGATCTAAAGTACATGTATAATTTGCTGCTAGCAATGCTGGCTTGTCTTAATTATGACATCCAGCTGATTTCTAAGGATACTAATCAATGAATATGCATAGTATAGTAGACAGACTTGTTCAGATGAATAAGTCTTCATGAGAACTTGAGTTTTCATGGCACCTACGTATCAAGCTGTTTAAAAGCATCAAGGCAGGGTCTCCGGCTTAAAGTGGATGGGGGCTTTCAAAAGGGCTTGTGACACAATCTGGGAAACAGCATGTGCGAAGCCTGAGGTGCTTTAGGCTGTGTGTATGTGTGCCTTCTGCCGCGCTTGGCAAAATTTCTGGGAGAAAATGGGGAAAACCTTAGAGGTATAAAGATGAACTCCTAGGCAGATGATTATTCTTACCGTTTCCTCAGTGCTTTCTCCTACGATCACCCTGACTGAAGGTTACAAATAACTTTTCACTGAAAGCATTTCCTTTCAGTGTCTCCTCTGCAAGCCAGCTTTTTGAGACATCTGTATTTAATTTTAAGCTGGGTGCTATTCTTGCCCATCCACTTTCGATTTTTTTTTTTAAGCCTCGTACTTTTCCTCATTTGAAAACTGTCATGTCATAGAAAACCAGTTTTCCAGGCTGTAACAGTACTTTTAAAACATAACATGATCACGAGTTATGGTCACATAAGGATCTAAAACCTTTCCAAACAGCTCCTCCCTTACAGGCTCGTCTAGTTTTGTTTGCAGATTGCAACCGGAGGATCTTAAAGCTTATCACATCAAATACTCTGCTCCTCTAGGGTATCTCGGATGTGCTGCAGCGTTTTAATAGAATCCTTGCACTTGTGCTCCAACACCCCGTTAGAGGGCCTGACACAGCCAACTTGTGTTAGAAAAATTGGACACATGACAAACCCTGCTAGAGGTTATGGAGACTCTGTGGCGATACTGATAGATTTGGACAAACTGAAGGACTATGTGCACAGCAGTGGAATTTATGATTAGCCATCTATGTATACTTAATTACTTGCATATTTTCAATTACCAACAGCTTCTGCTATCCATTCCTAGAGGGAAATTTCAGGTTTTCTGTCTTTTTCTTTTTTTTTCTTTTTTCTTTTATTTCTAGATTTGGAGCATGACATTCAGCGCAGTTCTCTCAGGTGTTCTGATTACCAGAAAGCTGGGACAGGCAAAGAAGCTTTTAAAGGAGTTCTTGCTGTATTTTCACTTGACATACTGCACAGTGCAATTCAATATTCATAAATTACTTTTGGCTGCTGTTAGTATTTCACAGCTCTGTTTGCTAATTCATGTGCCAGATATATTTAAAATGAATCATTAAATGTCAGGAGATTTGATGCTTGTTCCACATGCAATAGCTCCCTATTGAACAAAACTCCAGCACTTTGTAGTGATGCTAAACTCGAGCTACCTTTGATTTTATAATAAATATATGAGTCAGAGGCAGGATAAATCAGATCCTGTACTGTCAGCTTGGCAGAGATGATTGATCATACCTTTCTGACAGCACTGCATTTGACTGCAAGTCTCACACAGCCCTACTTTAGATCATAGAAAGGCATCTGGGTGATGAAAAGCACGCTAGCTTAGAAGATAGCATACAGTGCTGCACCAGTGTCATATTTATCTAGCGGCATGTGTACTCTGAAATGCTTCAGGCTGTAGCTCATGCTAATAATTATCTCTTGTGTTGAATCCACCTTGACCCATTTTTATCCCTTTACCCATATTTTAAACAGAAATTGTTTTCAAAATCCCTTCCAAAATGGATATGTAAAGCCTTTATCTAAAGCAGACACATGTGGGTAATAAAATACCCAGTCTCCCTGCCCACTTAGAGTTGCTACTTTTGGAAACGAAATCATTATATGTTAGTCAAAAGGTTGGGTGGTCACCCAAACACTCCCCTTATTCCTGCTTTAGAAAAAACGTCTGTCTAATCGGGTATCAGAAGCAATCTAGTCCTACAGACTGGGGTTTGATTTGTTGCTGTTGGGCTCTTGGCGGTGGATGTCTGCATCAAAACTCTATGCTTGAAATACAGTCTGGAACCCAACAACTTCCCCGGGCGGAGGGGGCGAGGGGGAGTAACATGTGGCCATCTCCCCTTCCTGGGCTTGTTGGTGAGCAGTTTGTGTAGCCGTTGTAGCAGTGTGGCTTGTTTGGAAGCTGTGCTCATGGAGAAATTGTATTTCATTCCTGTTATGAATGTGCCTGCATACAAGACGCAGACTGGTGCAGTATCATGTGGGGTGGTGGGGTTTTTTTCCCCACAATTTTTCAAGATGCCATTTGAGACGTATTTACAGTCAACTTGTATGGTTTTCATCTGGCTTTCTCTTATATTATACATGTGGTTTTCCATATATATGTATACACATATGTATGGTTTAGGGCTAGCGATGCAGAGGTGCATTCCTGTGTTGCAAGTTTAAGAAAAATCAATGAAGTATTATTTAATGCATGTCAACTTCATTTTTAATACTATTTCTAAAGTAAATTACAGAAAGCATATAACCATCCACCATGGAATAATAAATTGATATAGAATGTGTGGGGAAAAGGCAATAAGCCAGAATCATTAGAAAGCTCAGAGCACCACTCCAGCAACACAAAGCAGTCGTAAACCCGAGGTTGGAATTGCACACAGCAAATGGCATACATCAGTAAATCTGGCCCTAGTAATTTTATTGCACATGACATACAAGCCAGAAAAACATTTAGATAATTGAAATTAACACTTTTAACAATGATCTATAAAGCAGTGAATAATAATTAGGAGCTTCTTTCAAGCTCTCAATAATAAATCTACAGTACTTCAGAATCTTTTTTTCCCCAGTATAAATGAGACAAAAGAAGATGGACCCTCTTTTCTTTATGCGTGGAACATCTTTATTGGTCAGGTATTATACCAGTCCCCGGTTTGCAAACACTATAACTGTGCATGAAGCGAAGGCTTGTTATTTCAAACTTGGAACAAAGCTAGATGGAAATGGAAAAGGTAATAAAAGGGAGCTCCTGGAAGAACATAACACAGATTTATTTTTTTTTCGACTGATGCAAATCTGCACCTGTGTGTACTCATATCAAAGTGGCTGTGCGTATTGGGTCATGTGAACATAGCTCTCGGATAGATACAAATGCTGCTCCAAACTTTGAAGTCCTTTGGAGGATGTAACCACTAGCGTAAGGTTTCAGGTGGTCTTTTCTGATACTCTAAGAAAGAAAAAAGTTTTCTATTTCATATTTCATCTGTACCATATTTTTCAACATTGCTCTTAAAATACAACCATTTCCTTTCTTTCCAACTAAACTGATGAAAGAGAAGATTGACTCTGCAAGGTAATAAATCAGCTTTTTGATGTTGGATCGGTTGTTTGAATCACTGTTTGACCATATTATTGGTCACTATCTGTCATTACGCTGCCTCCCAAAGGCACCAAATGCAGAACCTGCTCACCGACCGAGCTCAGTCCAGGTGACAATCCTTTAAAATGAGCCTGGGGAGAAGTCTGGCTGTCAGTGCGAATGCTGCCTTGCATGATATTGTGCACATGGGTGAAACCCTTCTCTGAGGATTGGAACCAAAACCCCAGCTGAAACCCTTTAAAAACTGAGCTTCTTCAAGCACTCATTGCCGGGTCTGAAATCAGTTTTGTTACCTGGGTTGTGTGTGGAAATATGGCCATCGCTTTCCAAGCTATCAATCTGAGCTCTTTCATGAATACCAAATTCATTTCAAAAAAATCAGATTCAATAAAACAATTTCTGTAGGGGAAGCAGCAGTGTTGGGAGAGCAACTGAAATATGGTTTTGCATTAAATTCCCTTTTTTGCCAGATGATAGGGATGCTTCAGAGGTACTACCGCAAACATTTTAAAAATAAAACCCAATCCTCCAGACTTATATAAAACCTTTTCGCTCTAATAAAAGTGGATAGGTGTGTATGAGTGTGTGTGAGAGAGGGAATAAAGCATTACGGGTGGATGCAGCGCAGAAGAGCGATGCGCTGTGTACTAAGGCTGAGCTGCCGGTCTCCAGCCACTGGGAAAGGAGCGAGGGCTGCAGCAGGAGAGTTGTGCTGCCACAGTTTTGGGATGCTGCTCTGATATTCACATCTCTCCTCCCGAGCACCTCCAGCACCAGGTGTTCAGGTGCTGACACCGTGGAGAAATTTGGCTGGAGCGGTTTCTTCCCTGGCCGGGTGGAGGAAAGGGGAGGCAGGAGTTGCAGAGCATCAGCAGAAGCAATGTGCCTGGGGAAGCCACCAGCCCCCGTGGAGAGGTGGCCGTGACCTGCAGCGCTTGGCTCCTGCTCTTGCCGTACCCAGGGGGGACTGCTCAATTTAACGAGAGCAAAGTCTGGGGAAAAACAGGTGGCTTTTGAGTGCCCACCCAGAAATCGGTGTTCGTGACAAATGTAAGCTTGCAAACCATAAAGTCTTTTATAGCGAGATACAATAGGCAGTATAAAAGAAATAGGCCCCAAACCCGAACATATCAGTGCTGCCAGTGTTGTGCGTATTTCTGTGCTCCTGTCTCCGGGGGGGATAATTAATTCAGCTCCCTGGAGAGGCAAGCACATCTCAAAAAAAAAAAAAACAAAACCCACCCAACCAGCCTCATTTCCTGAGGGCAGTTGCAAAAGTCAGCTTATTCCAGGAGGCTGGAGAAAAGAAGAAAGTTAACAGTAGGGAGACAGACTAAATTGAGGATCAGGGTAACATGCTGACGGAGTCATTGCCTGTAAGAAAGAATGGGCAGAGTTTTGTCCCCATGAATTTCAAGTCACGGTGACTTGAAGAGGCAACCACAGGCTTAAAGACCTCCTAAAGGAGGATGCCAGAGAAGACAGAGCTCTCTCTCCTTGCCAGAGAGAAACGATGGCTGATGGATGAAACCTGAGGGCAGGTAAGAGATGCCTGGGACACGTTATATTGACTAGGACTGAACTGGAATAGGTCAAGGCTGTTGTTGCATTCATTTGTACAAATACAGAAGGAACATTCATATAAACCTTTCAAGTTCTCTGATTTAACTCCTGTATTTTTCCCCTATTTATGTTCAGGCAACAAATGTATTTGACTTTGGGCAACTTCCACTACAAGGCCTGGTTCAGCTCTGTGTGTGTGTCCCAAGACCCTCCAGCCACCTGATGGGACCAAAACAAACAAGAAATTGAGACCCAGGAGTTTCTGTGTATTCTGTGCAATCTAACCTTTTTTTTTTCCTTTTTTTTATATATAATGTAATATATAAATTTTTTTTAATAATGTAAATAGATTATACAGGTCTATGAATATAAAAGTTGCTGTATTGGCTGAGAACAAAGGTCCATCTAATCTAGTGTCCTGCCCCTACCTGTGGCTTTTCTTCTGAAAACGAAAAAGTATCAGAAAGAGAGACAGACAGAGCTTCCCTGACTTACCTCCCAGTGACCGGGGCGAAAAGGACTCCCTGAGGCAGTAACTGCATCTGGGCTACGGTGTTTAATAGCTGTGAGGAACACAGCCTCAAAAAATGTGCTCTCTCTCCCTTTTTGAACCTATCTAGGAAGAAGGTCAGATAGCCATTTTTGTGCTGTTATTATCCGGTTTGAAGAAGTTTGGGACTTTGGGTTGGTTTTTGTTTCCCTTTTAGTTTCTTTTACTTTAATTTTCTTCCAGGTCAGAACTAATCATTAGGACTAACCACATCTTTCCAAGTGTCACGAGAGGCAGCAATGCTTTTTAACACGTAGTGCAATACATGCTAGTTTGGCCCTGGCTAGGGGACAGGCACCTAAGAGATAGCTGTGCTACACACAAAGCGCTTTAAAAAAATAACTGAGCATTAACGACTTCCCACCAAAATATTCCGATTCAGACTCTGAAATGGCTTAGCCAAGCTTCACAAAATGCCGGTCGGCAGCAGGTCCCTCTGCCCGCAGTCGTGACCAGAGTCAGTCGCTTCATCTTGTGAAACGCTCAGGCAAGAGGTGAAGAACGAATCAACGCCCTCACAGGTGGACCGGGTGGGCATGAACCTTCAGCAGGTACTCACACATATCCTGTGGAGTTCTGATGGCAAAGGTGACGCATGGCCCAGGATGGGTTGTTCGCCTGTCAGGTACCCACCATATTGCTCTGCAGGTGCTTCTGAAGTGGCGCGCAAATCACCTCTCTCTTCACTTGTAAAAGTGCGCTGCCTTCCCAGGGAGGTGGTAAATCCCTCCCTGCAGCGCTGCTTTTTTGAAGTTGCTTCTCTCCCGCCTTTCTTCACCACAAAAATTTAGCCTGGTAAGATTTGTGGCTCCCCATCCTGCCCCCAGTGCACGTGCATCTAATACAAATTAACTTGACGTGGTTTGTTGCTAACACACGGCCAACGCATTTTTCTTTAATGATTGTTTTGACAGTTGCATCACTTTTTTCTGCTAATATTGTATCAATTAACAGATTGTGGTTCCCTGAGTCATCTGATATTCAAGCATATTCGAGAAATATTGTTTTGAATTCTTTAGTCTACAATTGAGACATTATATCCCTAAAACAATGTGATTGATTGAGACAGGCACGTAATATTGTTTCTGTTCTGCTAGGGCACCTATTCCAAACATTTCAGTTCAAATGATAACGGAAAGGGCATGCACAAAGTGCTTCAGTTACAATTATGCCTTCAAAGTAATAAAAAAATATATTAAAAGACAACAACAGATTTTGTTTGTCTGTGTTTTGGAGCTTCTAATTTGATATATTTTGAGCTTAATTTTCAGACTTAAGAGGATCTTCCAAAGCCTTAATTTAGAAGTTGTGGACTCTATTTGGAGCAGTAAATCTATTTTTTTTTTTTTCCTCTGAACAGTGTGTATATTGCTTATGGGTTCCAAAAGTGCTTCGAAATTTTTGCCTGCAAAGCCTGCAATTCAAGTCCATTACTAAAAGATTTTGTTCATAAAAAAAAGAAGGCTTTTATTATTATTATTATTATTATTGTCTGTGCTCTGGATACAGTTTATATTCTTGCATTCTTGGCAATGTTGGGAGCAGACCAGGAGCTATCATTCCAGAGACAGCTATCCAAAGTCTAGGCACAGTTATGGATTTTACATTAACAGCCTATTTTGCAGAAATCCTTTACTCCTCATTAACAAAATGCAGGTCCGATGGGTATCATGATACTGCTGCTCTTTTATTTATGTTTCTGTTATTTCAAAAATTGATTGTAACTCCACTTTAGTTGGTTTGCCCATCTATTCTAATACACTATACTCAACACTTCTTTCAGACAACAATTCATGTTCAGAAGTTCTGGTCCAGGAAATCTTATCTTTTTTTTCAGTTCTGTCTGCTTTTCATTAAGTTTATTTGTAGTAATTGGTAATGCTGAGAGTTCTGCATTTGGTCTCTGGTTGTCTTACTGTCAGAAATCTTCGGTATTGTTCTGCTTTCCTTGGTAGATGGGGTTTGTTCTCGTACACTGCTCCAGGGTTTCCTTACAATGAGATTATTACCTCGGTAGAATACTTTCCTAAATGTATTTATCCATGAATGCTATTTTCTTAATGATATACAGCTGGTTCTACAATTAAAAAGCATGAATAATCCTGTTAAATATTGCTTTACAAAAATAAATTGGGAAAGGTCTGTTATTATGCTGGGTTACAGCTTCATCCCTATTTTTCTTGAAAGTTGTTCTAAATGTGGTACCTTGGGGTATAAATATTCAGCCATCTTCCCTCTGTGGTGCTGAAAGTCTTCTGGATCCTCTAATCCCAGAGCATACCAAGCTCCTTACTGAATGTCTCTGTATCAAAATTATTGGTATCACTTCACAGACAGTGCGCTAGGTTCAGGCTGGATTACAATAAAACACTGTAACCTGCGCTCAATGGGTCAGAAATTGCCCTTAACATTACCAAAACTTTACGTAGTCAAAACTCAGGTTTGTTTTTTCATCTACGTACTTTATCTTATCTTTTTTTCTCATGTCCTATAGCACAAAACGATTTCTCTTGGCAATTCCTTTTATTTTCTCTCTTTACATTTTAGGAGTCAGACGGAGAAAGGTAAAGCTGTGTGAGGGTTGTCTCCTTTTTTAATACGTTTATTTACATGTATATAACTAAAACTGGGAAGGGGAGCGCCTACTCTTGTCTGTTATCTTTTTCTCCTTTAAATGGATCAACATGCAGCAAACAAGTTATATACCAGCTGCGTGAACAGCCTTCTGGAAAAAAATAGGATCAGATTAAGAGCTAACTTCACAGCTGTGGATGCTGGATCTTCAAAGCTGTATTCGTTTCACTTGCCTCTAACCATCTGAAAACTAAGTATTTAGTCAGTGCTAGTGTTGAAGATCTCTGTAGTCACTAGAGAGAAACTGGTCCTTCCAGGAGGCGATGTGAGCTATTCTGTATGCAGGATGAATTTCTATCTGCCTGCCTTCTGCTTTGAGTGGAATTGTACTTTCTTGTCTCTCCAGTACTGTTGGACTTTGCTGCCTTTCACACCGATACTCTTTGACACATCTCAGCTCACAGCTGTTTGAGTAACGGTGGGTTTTCTCATTGCTCCCTCTTGGAGGAGCCTGTTTTTCCCCATTGACCGTGGAGAATAGCCTTAGGCTACAGAAGAACATAAGCTACGCATCAGACTTTAGGGCAGCTGAAAATAGATGAGGTAAATCCCACTCTTTGAAGTAGTAGTGATAAACCCAACGAGATTATCCATCCAACTAGCAGTACATACGCCTGGGTAGGCAGGCAGGATAACGTGCTGAGGGAGGAAAGCATCTCGCTAGCTGGGGGGAATGCAGAGAAGGGGGTGCTTCAGCCCCGCTCCAAAAGGTGCCTTGGTGCCTGTCATTGGGGCGCACTGGGTGACCTGCCTTTTACAGATTTCAAAGGCAAGGAATTAGGGAAAAAGTATTTTTTTCGTTCTTGCAGGCAACCTCAAGACCGAAAATTTAAAGGAGAAGGGGCCGAATATCCAGTGGTCAGCACCAGCAATGGGAGCCTCCAGTTCAGATCTTCCCTCTTCTGCAGTGCTGCTGGGGACTCTCTCTGTCCCTTCTCCTGAGGCTGCTCCACTTCACCCAACGCCCTTATGTGGTCACTGCAGGCAGCAATGAGGGCTCTGAGAGGAATGCTTTTGCATTCATGGCCATAAGTAGTTTTTATTCCCATACTCTTTCTCTCAGGTACCATTCAGTGCAAAATGGTGCAGACGATGACCTGATAGTTTGTTTTCTGAAACAAATAAGCCCTTCAGAGAGAAATCTACTGTTTTGTGCAGAAGAAAGGCAGCATTAAAAACATGCAATCAGTAAGGATAAGAGGAAAATCTACTGTTTGTATAGAAAAAGAATGCTTTACAGCCAAAATCCGTTACTAAAGGTTCCCATTCATCCTTGGCAATGAGATCAATTTGTGCTGAAAATTTAGTCCTATATGTGTGAATTGGAAGTGATCTTATTAGTGTTTTACTACATCAGGTCTGATAAACTCCCCTATCTATTTCAGTTAAGCTTCTATTGATCCACTTAGGAGATCAATTTAGCTTTCATTATATTTTGGGGGGCGATTTCATTTGTCTCAGACCGAAGTTATGAAAAAAGTGTAATTTAACAACTGGGGTGTGTGTGTGCGTGCACTCTCTCACGTGTCCACAGAGATGCTTGCACACATTCATATTTATGTAGTGGAGCTGCCTGTATGATGCTTTGAATTTGCCCTCTTGGTTTTTCAGTTCCTGATACTGTAACTGGATCAGACTTCGCTGGCTGAACTGCAATATAGCTGCGGAAAGAAAAAATTAGCAGGTAACAGAGACTTTTCTAAGTTCAGCTGTAGTCAAAGCCCCATCTGCGAGTCAGAAAGGGCAGTACAAGTGAAAGGTTTCATGTTTCCAAAAGAGAGCGGAGGGTGGCTGGAGAAGGCGATGGATAGGTGTGATGTCTAATGTCATCTGCAAATAAAGTCATTGCTGTCAGGAACGAGGATGCTTTCTTCTTTTCTATACAAAAATGATCAGAGGGATGAAAGACCTCTCCTATGAGGACAGGCTGAGAGAGCTTGGGTTGTTCAGCCTGGAGACGAGAAGGCTCCGGGGAGACCTTATTGCAGCCTTTCAGTACTTAAAGGGGGCTTGTAAGAAAGATGGGGACAAATTTTTAGTAAGGCCTGAAGCAATAGGACAAGAAGCAATGGTTTTAAACTAAAAGAGGGTAGATTTAGACTAGCTATAAGGAAGAAATTTTTTATGATGGGGGTGTTGAAACACTGGCACAAGTTGCCCAGAGAACTTGTGGAGGCCACATCCCTGGAAACATTCAAGGTCAGGTTGGATGGGGCTCTGAACAACCTGGTCTAGTGGAAGATGTCCCTGCTTATTGCAGGGGGGGTTGGACCAGATGACTTTTAAAGGTCCCTTCCAACTCAAACTATTCTATGATTATATATGATTTTTATCAGGTATGTTAGGCAATGCCCATAAGTGAGGGGAACAGGGAGGGAAGGGATGCGAGAAAAGCACCTTTCTCCAAAGTATCTGCCAGTGGGTTTTGGTCTGCCTTACACCTGTGAAAACAGAAATGGCTCCTGGATGTGTGGAATAGAGACAAGATCTTGGCCCACATGAGGGTTCAAGTCTTGCCCTCATATGGAGTAAATACTCCCCATTTCCCATTGGCAATGCATGGATCAGGACTGTACCTCTTGTGGCTGCCAATACCAGGAGGAAAAAATTGTACAGGCAGGAGACTACACTCATGGTGAATTTGAAACAGTTTTTTAGTACTGCCATGGCAACTAGGCTTTGCTGCACTTCTTGTCTGAAGTGCATGAAGTTGAAGTCATTGAATAATCACAAAAAGAGGTGTGAGGAAGGCTGTAAGAAGTATCCATGCTGCATTATTTTTCTCTGTAGAGATGTCATAGACTAGTTCCGTTTATTTACAGCTATATTAGCATAAATTCAACTTCAATTTTCCAAAAGCTATTTTGCTATAAGACTACACTGTGTCTTTATCATTGTTGTTTGCACACCATAGTCAGATTAAGTTATTAGCAGAAGGCCTGTAAATTCAAGTCATTAAACTGAGTATCTCCCATTCAACTGAAAGTAGCTCAGAGTAATAAATTGAAAACATAAAAAAACCCTTCCACATTGATAGATAGACCTCTTGACCAGAGATCTGAAGACCCCGAGACACCTAGCAAGGACAACTGGCACTCTCTGTGCACTGTCTCGCTTTCTGAAGTAAAAACCGTGAATACATTTGTCATGGTTTCCGCTGAGGCAAAAGAAGACTGGTGGGAATGGTGACCCAACATGCAAGACTCTCAAAAGTTTCTAAATGAATCAGTAGGTCAGTGCAGTCCCTGTGGTCAGCTCTCAACATTTCCATGGATACAAGTATCCATGCAATACCCTTGCAATATGGCTGAGCTGACATTATTGTCCTATTTCTAAGAGGCAGCAGATGCTACAGTCTTGCAAGCTGTCTTCTCATCAGAGGGGAGTTGGGGATATAAAGGCCAGAGTTTCCTTGTGAAACAAATTTGTTTATTGCTACAATCTTCACCACAAAGCCTGTAAAACAACATATGGAAGCCTCCCTTTTCAGGACATCCTGCCACTGATGCAGATGCTAAATTCTATGGAAGCTACTTATTCACCTCAATAGCTGCCAATAGACAAAGAGTCTAAAGCAGAACGTGAAATAACGTGCTTTTCCGACACCCTCATTGCACTTGGAGACACCCTTAATAGCAGACCTGAGCACAGTCAGTACTGCTGAAACAGGTCACGGTTTTACAGGGAACAGGAGACCTCCTGGTGTGGGATCTAGCACTGCCACCTCATAACACCCTGCAAAATCATGCTTGGATGAACCCAAACTGTTGAAATATCCTGATGTTCAGAGCTCTTTAAAACACAGCATTAAGCCTGCCTTCCTTCTTGAAATAGTGCCCTTTATAGTGCAAACTTTTGTGAAACTACTAATCTCAGAAAAAAACTTTCAAATCAAAACACCGGGGCACATCATTACTAGTTACGCATCATTTCCATTGATTAAAACACTAATAATAGTGATTATCATTACCACCAGTATATTTCCTTTCTGGTGGTACGGCAATTTCTGCACCATGTGTGTGCTATTCAGACGGTTCCTCTTATAATACTTACTCAGATTTGCTGATAAATGTGCAATTTGCAAATGCAGTCCCCAGCTGAGTCATCCATTCCTAGTTAGCAAACTACGTCGGCCACCTATAAATAGGTATGCGATTAAGTACTTTTCCAGGTGGGACTTAGGCACACAATGTTGGACAGAGTATGGGCCTAGTAGAAGGCAAAACGTTTTACCATGCTGTACAGGAAGACACCATTTCTCTCTCTTGCGTGTAACCTTTTTTCTGAGGGCAGGATTTTTGTTTAGCATAAGTGACAAACCCTGTTAATAACAAGCAGAAGAATAATGTTTCCTTCGTGCACTGCTGCCACATTTAAACTTTTCAGAATTGGCTTTTTTGGTTGTTAAAAAAAGCACAGATTAGGAAAAGGAAAGGGAAGAAAGAGCCGTTGTAGGACTATGCAAAGGTAAGTCACACAGCTGCTATGAAAGAAGGGCTCTCTTGCTGGAATGTCAAATAAAAAAAAAAGAAGAAAATCAATGGAATCAATTCTAAAAGCCATCTGGTCCCTATATGGGAGGAATTAGAGTATAAACGCAACTATCTCCCTCAACCTTTCATCTCTGGGAAAGGTGAAATTTTAAGCCCTGATATCCTCCATTACTCATCTCATTAGCCATCTTACTATTATAATTGGTATTGCTAGGCTAGATGCCTGCATTCCAGCTTTTAACCTACCCCCGGTGAACAGGGAGTGGAATTAATCAGCTCTCTCAGGGCTGGCTGTCCCTCCGTGAAATGTCATCAAAAACCAGAGCACATTTTGTGAGATGGGGAAGGATGTTGTTCTGGAAGACTTCTTTCAATGTCAGTGCATTTTATAAATGGGCCTCGGGATCTGGACATTTTCCTAGTTATGTTTATGAAATAATTTACCATCTCAAATGGCAGAGGAATTCAGCCCAGGATTAAAATTGCCCTGGTTTCCTCCCTTTCTTTATACCTCTGCCTGTTGATTAGCGTGTCGCTCCATTTCTTTGTAGGACTTTTAGATTTGCAGACCAGAATCACAGAAAAAAATGGGTTGGAAGGGACCTCTAAAGACTGTTTGGTCCAACCTCATCTAAGCTGGGCAACTTCTGCACCGGATTAGGCTGCTCAGGGCCATGCCCAGTGGAGTTTTGAATGTCTGTAAGGATGGAGATGGCACATCCTTTCTCTGCAACCTGCTCCAGTGTTTGACCACCCTCGTAGTGAAATTTTGTTCCTTGGCTCAACTGGTGTCTTTTGCCTCTCATCCTTTCACTGTTCTTCCTCCAGGAAGCATCAGGCTTTCTCTTCTGTAAAGCCACCCACCGGACAGCTGAGGACTTCTTGCCTTCTCCACACTGAGTGGCTCCCTTGGCCCCTCCTCACAGATCCCCAACCATCTTTGTAGCCCTTTGCTGGACTTGTTCCAGTATGTCCATATCTTGCTGGCATTGGGGAGCCCAAAACTGGGCACACTACTCCAGATGTGGTCTCAGAAGTGCTAAAACAAGAATAATCACTTCCTTGAGTTGCTGCCTCCAGTTGTACCAGTACAGCCCGCTTTGTGGTCACCCTTCATCACCACAAGAGCACACTGATAACTCTCACTGCAAGAGCAGAAATGAATTCTTTAGAGATAAATTAAACTGGAATACTAGAGAGGAAGAAACGTAATGCTGAACAAAGGAATGGTTTCCAGTACAGCATCCTAATTTCAGCTGCCTGAAACTAGTTGAAGTTTTTACTTTAGGCTGAAGGCTTGGAATAGTCACAAAGATTAACTTTAGACACTAATTATAAACTTCTACACTTAGGGGATACTTCCAGCGGGGGGTTCAGAACAAGCAAACCACCCCACCTATAGGACTTGAGATACAGTATAGAGGGGCTTTCGCAACCTTTGAGCTGAATCTGTGCCTTTCGGTTTGGTCCTTCATTGTATTTATAGACAAAACAAAGATAACCTCTCCCCACTAAGTTAAATGTAAGATTCAACATACCCATCCACACCTTCAGATATTCTATGTGAATCTGGGTATGTATTTTCTTCAAAATATGTGGTTTGATGCTCTCTCTTTCCTCCACTGCAGTGTTTCCTCCAAGGTGCTACAGTCCTTTCCTCTACAGGGTAGATATTCACGAGCAAATGCAAATTTAGCCTTAAATAATTTTTTTTTCCAGATATTTTTCTGTCTTACAAGTCTAACTCTAAAAATAACATTTTAAGAGGAAAAACAAAGGGAAGGAAGGGGCAGGATGCATTTAACATTTGCTCAAATATGTTAGAAATGCAGGAATCATCTGATCACTATCACCGACAACTGTACGATTGATGTCTGGGCTGGAAGGGTCTACAAAACATCTATTCCACTTGTCACCAGCCTCCACAGGTCGCAAATCACTCTGATGCCCAATAATCAACATAAAACTTGCGGTAAGTGAATCAAAGGCAAAAATAATAATGAACCACAGGAAGCAGCACCGGACAGAAGCCAGAGGCAAAACCAGAGAAGGACTGAGATTAGGTCCTATGCACGTGTATGTCTATATGTATGTGCACATACACACCAGTGTCCTAGGTCCCTACGGCACAGCATTTTGCCCAGGTAGAATGCCCATCTAAGCCTGGGGATCACTTTGTACTCCACACAATAGAGAGCTTAAGCCCCCGTCTTTTTGTCCCTGCCAAGCCAACAGGATATAAAATCTGTCTAGACATGAAATCTGGCTTACAGGCTGATACTGAGTATGTGAGTAGGACAGGGAACTGGGGACAGCAGAAATTATTGCCACTAAGAGTCTGTGAACCTTTAGAGAGTGTATGCAGTGCTCCAGGGGAAAGCAAATCTCTCCCCCTGCATGGCATGACACCACGCATGCCAGGTGAAGGTTGCCAGCAAATAAGAGGATTAAAATGGCCAAAATAGCAACTCAGACCCCTATCAGACTCAGGACAATAGTAAAATATAATCTTACTTTTAGGATTTGGCATGTAAAAGTGATCTTCTTAAAAAAAAAAAAAAACAACAGGTGCTACAGCTAATGGAATAGCTAAGGCAATTTTGGATCTTAAACCAAAAACAAGAGCATAGTTTAATTTGTAAATATGACTGTTAGCACCACCACCCCTGCTCCCAACTATAAGGCAAATTTTCACATCTCTTGAATTTTTCCCTTGTTTAAGAGCTTTTTTCCCAACACAGACATATGTATGTTTATATATGCAAAGGGTGAATTGTTTTTATAGAAAAGTATTGGTCAGGAGCAATTAATTACTTTTACCCCCAGGCACCACCGTAATGACCAAACCCAGCCCCAGAGTTAAAGAAGTGTAGACCTTAAACTTCTGGTGCTCCTCAGCAAGAAAAAGTATGTATTTTATCACTAGTTGTTGAAATTTATGGCATTGAAATAAAGAGCTAGCCAAAGGCTGACTCAGCAAAATGTACTTGCGGCATGGGCAGAAGAATGCCTAAGTTATTTCTGAGGGGGAGAGCATGTCATCTAAATTAATATAGAGGAATTGCCTCATAAGTCATCTCTACAGTTGCGCTGCACTACACTAGTAAGAAGACCAGAGTTCAATGCTATACTCATTTTGCAGATGTAGTACCGATTCATCTGTTTTGGATCTTCATGTTGTTTCACACAGGCGAGTTGTAATGACACTCAGATGAAGAACAGAAGCACACTAGCTAGACCATTAAACCCGCAATTAAATCCAAGGTAACTCTTTAAGGAGCCTAATTCCCGTACTATGAGGCTGTACAGTGTTGCTGATGACTCTGGTGAAAAATCTGAAATTCGGTGTACTGCACCAAAAGAGAAAGAACTATGAGGAACGCATAAAAGCGGGCAACACTGCACCATTGTTTGTGTGTTTTTCCTCTACCTGTAGGGAAACCAAAGTAATTACATTTTAAAGCATATGCTCACCCCGAGTGTTGCACTGTGTAGACCTGCATTTCAAGCTTACTATGAGCTCTCTAAAGTCAATATTGCAGAACAGAGCTAGTGGAAAACAGAGATTTCTTTACACAGTCCTGAGATATTTGGAAGCCCTGGAGCTCTGGATTATTATTATTTTTTTAATTTTTAGAGGCAAAAGAGGTGTATGTGTGAGACTTCCAATAAAAAAAATTAGGGAAAACTAGGGAAAAAAATTCCTTGAGAAATTCATGGAGCCCCTCACCTGCAGCAGCCTGTAAGCGGGATCTGCTCTAGGGCTATGAACCACGGAATAACTGCTGGGCTCTTGACAGCAAAGATGTTTCCAGGACAGACCCTGCGTTCCGGAGGGTTGATCCACCCGGTTGCAAACCAGTCATACTTCTCAGGGCTCCTCTCACTGAAATCAGCGTGTTTCCTTTTAGTACTTTGTGTTTTGAGGAACACAATGCGTTTCAATGAAAACTTATTTTCCTGGAAATTTTCTGGCTCACTCTGCTTGGAGTATTCTCTCGGACAAGCTTTGGCATTTATTAAGACACTTCTCTGGTCTGGCTTAGCTCCAGCAAGGTATGGCCTCGTTCCAGTCCGCTGTTAATGACAGTACCGGAGTGACACATAGCAGTCTGCTCATTATTGTGCAGAAGAAACAAACTGCACAAAATAGTCTATTTAACAATAGGGAAAATGTAAAGTTGACAGGGTTTAGAAGCAGACTAAATATAGTTAGGCACTGGCAACAGTAAGGAGCATAATGTAATCACACCTTCATGCTTTTATTGAGCACAAAATTCATTTGAGAGAGAAAAGTGGAGAATGCTTCGCTTCTAAGTGGTATTGCTTGTAAGGAGATAGCTGATTTCTCCAGAGGGTTGCTTGATGAGGGATTGGTATTTTGTTCCCTCAGTTTTATTTTATTTTTTTTAGAATAGAAACTCTTGCTGTTACAAATTATAACCTTCCTTTTCTCAGCAGACATTTCATTCTTCCTGATAGGTATTCAAGGTTTTAGCACATTGTGACAACACTTTGAAAACTAAGAAAATGCCCTTTAGCTCTCAGCATATCTATTTTGAAATTCATTGCTTGCACTGTTTGTACGCTGACTGTAACGCTACCAGAACAGACTCGAGATGCTGATGACACACTTGAGCAAAAGGAAATCATATAACCCAGGATACTCAGCACAGCCCTGAAAATGACTGAAGTGCACCAGAGGAAGCACCAAGCTGTATCTCTCTCTTAGAAATGGCTTGCTTTTGAGGCTCCTTTTCTCAAAGGACTGAGCTGCCAGAAGCCCAGGAAGAGCACTGTTATGAGTCAAAGAAAAGAAAACATCTCTACAGCATCTCCAAAAATTGGACTAATTTCTGTGCGCTGTTTTGTTGGCTAGTCTCAGAACAAAAGTTTGAAGATGGTACTTAAATGCTGGAGGAAGTGCAGAGAAGGGCAAAAAGTGTACTGCAGGGAATTAAATGAATGTGTTATGTATGAGAAGAGGTTTGGAGAGTACAATATCTCCAGGCCTAGAAAAAAAGGTGACAGAAGGGGATCTAATTGCATTATATAGTCCCTAAGGAGGTTCATGTAATAATGTATGACAGAATGTGTTCACACTTGAAGAGAATGGATAAATAATCCATAGACCTTGTTTGAAAGGAAGGAATGAAAAGTTCAGACTCTCCATGAAATGCCTAGTGTTTCTCGCAGAAGGCTCTCAACAGCATGAAAACAGGCTAACAAATGAACTAATCATACCAGGAAATTATAAATGTATATATACACACATATAGGTATATTTCAAGCATTGGATGTAATAGATGACCAGGGATGAAAAGCATTTGTTAATCTATCATAAATGATGCACAAGCATAGGTATTTCTGCCTACTTTTTAACCTACATTTTTTTCACTTCTATTGTGCGTGTACCTGTCTTTCCTTCTTTCCCTTCTTTAATTTTCTTCAGCAAATTAAAGGGCATAGGAGATCACCCTTTCCGCATAGGAGATCACCCTTTCCACATGACACAAGGTTTCATGACCTGGTGCTACCTAAGCCCTTTTTCTGTTCAGGTGCCTTGGAAATGCTGCAGGACTGCAAGAGAGAGGTGGCCCTTTCTACCTGTGGGGAGAGGAACTGTGTCCCGTGGCCCCAAAAAGTCTCCAGAGGAGGGTCTTCATTGCCCGGAGCAGGAATGGAGACCTCCTGGTTATTGGTGACAATCGTCTTCATAACGAGCAAGTGTACCTGTGCTGTTCTTCCGGTGCTCCCAGGTGAAGGTCAGTGCTCAGGGCTGGCCTGAACGGGGAAGTCTACGGGGAGAAACCAGACCTGCCCTTTTGGGGTTGGTCCCTCTGAACAGAGGCAGATATCAGTTGAGCTTTAAAGGGATGTTTGCCTGAGTAAAGGTGAAAGGCGTCGGGACTAGCAGAGGGTTTTTTATGTGGTGGTGTTTGTTTTTTTTTCATTCTGCCCAAGAGGAAAAAACCCCAAACAAACACGTGGCAAACATGCTGTATGGGGGAGAACAACGGAGCCAAGACACGACAAGTCCATGACAGCCGAGTCACACCGTTGCAAACTACATGTTTTTTTTCAAAGTGTAGACAAATTACTATTGTAATTATGTTCAGCTGCAGCAATGACAGATATGCTTACAGAAGAGGTAACAATGATTGCTGCAGGCAAAGCAGTAACACAGTTGAGATTTTTCCCCTGTGAGGTTACCCTGACTTTCCACACATCGATGGATCCCTCAAAGTCTGACTGAGCCCAGGTGACCTACCGGTACAGTGTGTTTCAGGCAAACCAGGTTTGTTTCAGGTAGCCAGAGGTGCACAAGGGGGTGACTGCACTTGGCATGTGAAACCTGCCCCTCCGTGAGGCACACAAAGCTCTTTAATGGACTCCAGCTGTGCTCGGGGGCTCTGCTTGCTCAGGTGCTCTGGTGGCCAACCTCCGGTGGCTCAAACTTCTCGCTGCTGGTGAGGCTTGCGCTTCTGCAACTCTTTTCAGCGAGAATCTCAAAACACTTGACTGGTGTTAGTAAGACAGTACTCGTCAGACTTCTCTGAGGGCTTGTCAGTATAGAAAAGGTAGAATAGCAATAGAACCAGAGGGCATTGGTATTCTTCCCTGAATGTTTTCCTAGGATATTTTAAGACAACGCCTGTGGCACGGTGAGTCATCTTACGTAGACCTCCAGCCTCCCAAAGCAATAGAAATTCACCGGTCAACACTCCTCCTCAGATTTTGCTCCTGTGTTGTAGATTGCTGTGAACAATGGGGAGATACGTGGGGAAGAAGAACAGGGCAAGATTGCTGGTCTCGTTATTTAGGTATCTTGTACGTGGGGGTTGCACATCCACAGGACTCTATTATAGGCATTCGTATGTTTGTCACATTTAGCAAAATGAAAATGGTTGTCCAGAGATGTTTGTGTTAGCAAAGTTGTTCTAATATTGCAAGGTTATTTATTCTGAACTATGCAGGCACTTTGAAATATCTTGAATCTACAGCTGAATTTTCTGTGCTAACAGGCAATCTATTTTTTCCTCTTTAAGAGGTTTAATTGGTCCGAGCAGTAGAAATGACCTTGTCAGAACAATGAGTTGTTCTCAAATATCTTGAGAAGTGCACAAGCTATGCTGCTAACTGTTGCACTTCATTAGAGAGTGCATCTAGCTCTGGAAAGCTCAGAACTCGTCGACTATGAATCATAGAGGATCGCTCTTCCTATGCTGTCTGGTTGTGTAATACCAGCAGGCATTATAATGTCAGAAAATTAACTTTCCATCACAAAGCTTTAAATGTTGCTTTGAACCATATATCAAAAGAAACTGTATATCATCTGTCGCTGGTGTTCCTTTCCATTGAGCAGCTCCCGTTCCTCAGAATTGTCACTTCCAAATGCTCCTGTGCTGAACAAAGAGGAACCCAGTGACTGGCCAGCGGTCCACCTATGGGGCTTGAAGGGTGGCACAGGTACCACGTGTTAGATGTGTCGCTGCCAGGTTACGGGTTTGTTTGGCAAAACTGGAAGCTTTCTAGGGGACTTTGAATACTTTTTAATGTTAAATCTGAGCTGATGCGCTGACTGATGGCAGTTGGTGATGTGATGTTTACTCTGAGTAACAAATAGGAGAGACCAGTTGTCACTCTGAAAACACAATTCCCGCATGCATAAGGTGGCTTTATCCCTGATTACGTGCTCCTGGAGCTGAAAACCATGCCTGTTTAAATGCTGAAATCTTCAGATACTGCCCTTTTGAAAAAGTGTGAGGTAACTGAAGTGTTGGAGCACGTGCAGAGTAGAAGCACAACAAAAACAAGGGTGGTTTTTAATGGGGTTTTTTTGGACCGTGTATTCCTGGCATCAATTTTATGCCTTTATGTTTGTTTTCTGCACGGTAGGGATCTACACCCTCATGAGCAGAAACTTGGCATGGGAAAGATCAGCAAGATGCCCAGAAGCAAGACCCAAGTCCCTGCATGGATCTGCTCTGACAGGACCTTCTCTACCCCAGTGCCCCTGGCTGCATCGAGAGCCCAAAGTGGATGATGACTTCCAACGATTCTGGTAGATGCAGTAACCACTGGAAGGGATTTGTACGGTGTGTCCAACAGCTAAGGTCACTCCCAATGTGTTAGCAGGCTGTCTGTCTTCAGTACTGGGATGTCCTTGGAATCTTTGATGGCCATGAAAATGAGCAGAGAGAACCCCTGAAAGGACATAGCTCAGTATCCTGCTGTGGCAGGGGGGTTGGACTAGATGGTCTCCAGAGGTCCCTTTCAACCTGGACCATTCTGTGATTCTGTGGTCTGCCATAGCTTGCAACCTACAGGCAGCTACGTCCTTCTGCCTGCCCTCTGCCCTCTTGGGTCCCTGAGCCAGAACGCAGTAACTGCCTCACGCATTTTTATATGACAGCATAGCTGAAAACCACACCAGAGTGTATGTTTGAAACACAGCTCACACAAAGCTAGATTGTGCTGGGAAAAAGCCCAATTCAATATATTTTAAGGAGTGACACCCTGCTGTAGGGTTCCATCACTCAAAGTCATGTGATACAAAAAAATGTACAGAATACTTAATTTTACTTTAGTAGAAGTAATTTTGATTTGAGGTAGGCTGCATACCGTCTACTGAAAAAAATAATTTATAGACTTTAATTGTAAAAAAGAGAGAAGCCTTTTGCTTCAAAGAGCCCATCAACAAGCTGTCTTTCCTGTTTTATCAGTAAGCAAAGCTGAGAGCAAATAACAGATGGGTATGTCCCTTAGCGCCAGCAATGAACGTTCATGAAATATAGCACAATCTCCCTCCAGTGTGTTATGTTTTTTAACAGTAGTAGTAAGTGTGGGGCAGGATGAATAACTGGCTCAGATCAAAGATCCTTTTTTTTCCTACTGAGAAGATGGCAGCGGCTGGCATTTGGGCAATGACTGCATTATTTCGGTGTCACTGTTGAAGCAGAGACAAACAGCTTTGGCAGACACGTGGAATGGATTTTAGGGGGTGGTATGAGGAAGCTTTTTAGGTCTGAATTCAGGTCCTGAAAAGAGAACAAAAATTCCAGCTTTCTTAATGCCACGTCAACAGGCAAATAAGCCTGTTCTAGCCACGGAAAAGCTAAGATTAGATCCCTTGAGTGCTGCGATATGCAACCTGCAGGCCCGGGGGGGGATGTAGAGGGAGAGGCAGCGTGCCTTGCTGGGCTGGATGGGTGGACGGAGCACTGGAGGCAGCAGGGCCGCATGGAGTCAGGAGCCTCCCTGGGCACACACAGCCCAGCCCGGTTATCGACGACTGCTGCGCTAACATCACCGGAGCCTTTCTGATACCTGTGCTGACTCGAATACTGCTGCCTGGCTTTGTAGGTATACCTTAAAGGACTAAGACAGGGGTTTGTAAAAAGCAGCAGGTTGAGCAGGGAGATGTTTAGCCTGACCAGTAGAAAGGAATCACAGAATCTCCTAGATTGGAAAAGACCTGTAAGATCATCTAGTCCAATCATTAACCTCACACTGACAAGCCCACCACTAAACCATGTCCCTGAGCACTATATCTACACGATCCTTAAATACCTCCAGGGATGGGGACTCCACCACTGCCCTGGGTAATGCGTTCCAATGCCTGATGACCCTTTCAGTGAAAAAACTCTTCCTAATATCCAATCTAAACTCCCCTTGGCACAACTCGAAGCCATTTCCTCTTGTTCTCTCACCTGTTACTTGACAGAACAGGTCGACTCCCACCTCACTGCAACCTCCTTTCAGATAGTTGTAGAGAGCCATAAGGTCTCCCCTGAGCCTCCTTTTCTCCAGGCTAAATAACCCCGGTTCCCTCAGCCGCTCCTCATAAGAGATGTGCTCCAGACCCCTCACCAGCTTCATTGGCTTTCTTTGGGCATGCTCCATTGCCTCAATGTCCTCCTTGTGGTGAGGGGAAGAGAAGGGTTTAGGTGCCTGGCTCAGCAATGAGGGAGGGAAAGGTGCCTGTGTACGTTCAGGGTGCAGAGCCGTGAAGGCTGGCGAGGAGGTGAGGGCCAAGGCTGGTCCATGCCTCCCCCCTCCAAACAAGTAAATAAACAGAGAAATACAATGAACGTCAGAGAGGCCACCAGTGTCATTCCAGGTTCTCTGAGGGCTTAAGGGGATGTTGGGTTCTATCACTACTGTGAGAAAGAGGGATGCTAACTCGCTAAGCACAGGGCTGGAGTTCCTCATTGATTTAATATTGAATGGGTTTTTGCAAGTGGAGCCACTTCAGGAGGAGAAATTCGGCGTGTCCCTGGGTGGTGAGGGAAACGCCTGCTACTGAATGCACCAGGGCATCTGCCGCAGCACAGATGCTGGGGAGGTCTGCGTATGTCCAGCCTGCAACAGTTCTGTGGATTACCAACAGGAGGATTACAGCTTGGTATTTTCAGCACCTAAATTTCAGGTGAAGGCACCTTCAGTGCCAGACAGACAGCTAAAAAATTTTCTCATCTGGAAAATCTATTTCTTACTTTCTAATTACAAAATGTACAACTGTTTTGCATACATTCACTATCTGTTAGCTTATGCTTAGCTAGTCAGCTGTTATTCTAGCTGTATTTGATAGAAAATGCCAGTGGGCCAGATGGTTAAACGGTGTAAATTAACCAATTCCACTGACGTCAACTGATTTTCTTAAGCAGGGATTCTGGGCCCTTCGAGTTAACATGTTTGTGTTCACACACCTGGGTTGGTTTAACAGAATGCGATGTATTTGCAAACAAAGGGAAACATGAAAATTGCAGTGGTGCTTCACTTGTGATGGTTCAGACTTGGACTGTGAAATAAGTTTCAGAGGCATGGGACTTACTCTGGCCTTAAAATTTGGACTACTGTATCTGGGGAAAAAAACGGAGTTTGGATAGAGGTGATGTGAATTCAGATTAAACTCAAGTTCAGATAGAATTTCACTATGGTGAGATCCATTATGTGCTTGGGAACGGTAAAATTCAGAGATATCACACTCATTCAGATTACAGTTGAAGGAACATTTTACATAAAACTCTGTGAAACCAAACCGAGACTCTGTGAAACCAGAAGCACGGGTTTCTAACACTCCTGCAATGAAAGAATGAAGAATATTCTACGGAGCTCACGTGCCCATAAAAATGTAAACAAGATGATATATTTCTGAAAGGGAGACTGTGGCAGGTTTTGAAGCATAATGCTGTAAAGAAGCCAGTGTGGAAGTAGCAAAATAAAAACCAAATGCCCCAAAACAGAGCAAGAATCAGTATCAAAAGATCTAAATGTAAGTTGCATACATTATTCTGGACTGAAAACGGTGCTCTGGGAAATAAACATGAGATGCTTGAGTGACAATAACCAAATACAGAACCAACATGAAAAAAGCCAGCCAGAAAAAGATGAGATGGCAGCACAAAAGCTGCAAAAGGATTTGGGGAATTTGATAAGCAGATATACACAAAATGCCTCTTTGGACTTTGTTTTTGCAGTGGTTTTTGCACTTACATTGTTGAATGCATATCAGAACAGCTGTAAAATTCCTGTATATATGTAGAATGGGGTTCCTTGGAATATTTATCATCCTGTCCGGGGGAAATCCTTCCAGACTTATTTTAGTAGCTATTTGGTTTACTTTATTTTTTTCATTCATTCAAAGGAATATTAACTTCTTAGGCATGTGTGCCAAAGAGTAACCTGGATTAAAAAAAACAGTTCTCCTGAAGAAGAAATAAAATCAGAGTATTTAGGTTACCAGTACTACATAACTGAATACTACACCACTACCTATAAGAGTTATTTGTGTCCATTACGTATAAAGAACCAACTGAGGAAAAACTGGTGATAAAACACTATGTAGGCATTATGGGGTTCTGATAGTAAAAAGAGAAAAGTGTGAGTGGTTTATGATATCTTCAGACTCCCAAGATACTTATATACCTGTGTCATTTTTTTTTTTTTAGTTTCAACACTTTCATTATCCTATACCACTGTGAGGAGCAACATAATTTTCCCGCATTTATGGCTTGTAGTGGCCAGTTTAGACACAGGTTTTGGAGGAAGAAGGTCCCCTTCAGTGCTATATTTTGCATATTTTGCCCATAAAAATGTCTTCTCCCTGCGTGCTAAATCCTAGTGTTGTGAGGGACCAGGGAGCCTGAAGATATTTCTTCCAGAACAGCAACCCTCCTGAAGTTTAACAGAACTCCTGAAGTTAACAGAACTTCAGGGGGGAAAAAAAAAAAAAAAAGAGAGAAACGCTCTTTTTATTATTTATATTTTTTTAAAAAAATAATTCATATTTGATGCTAATAGGGTAAGGTTATATTGTTTTCATTTGCGATTGTAGTGATAATATGTCAGGATTTTAGTGGTAGCTTCAATACGAAGAAATACTGAGTTTTCAGTTTGCAGACCTGAGGCTGTTTCTCTGAGTCCGAAGACACAGAGCGTGGATCATCCTTTGCTGTCAGTGGATGACGGAGTACTGACCGCTTTTAAAGAGGCCTGACTTGATTTTTGCTCAAAGAAAACATTTTCCAGCAAGTCTTACTGCTGGGTTGGAGACCTCTCTGAGAAGGAGCAAACACCAGGAAGACTGCTAATCTGTTAGCCCATTTTTTTTACCCTTCTCACTGTGGTTTCAGTCAAATTGCAGCCTTGTTAGAGAGCTGCCGTGATTTGCTGCTCAGCTGGACTCAGCGGAGCTGCTTCTCCTTCCCCAGCAATACCCACTAGGTGGTAGCATCAACCCAGCTGCAAATTCAAGCTCCCATGGGCATTCCTGGGTGTGCCTTCAAAATGTCGCTGCGGTGGTGATTTGCCTTTTTGTGGAAGGAATCGGTGTTTTTTTCTGTGCCGCCGCGCTTCATGCTGCTTCTGGGAATGGGATGGGGGGGGGGGGGGGAGTGTGGGTGTGTGTCTCACCACGAAAGGTGATACTAGCTTTAATTACGGGGTGAACTGACTTTTAGGACTAGGGATGCTCCCACAGTGACTTCACGCAGATCAGGCTGAAGGCTGTTGAGAGAAGTAGAGGAGACAAGAATGATGTCTCTGGCAGATTATTTATTTTTTTTACCCTCATCTTACAGTTTCATTACCATGTATCTTTTGCATACCCTAATTGCGCATTGCAATATTTAAGATAGATCACAGCTAAGACGAGAGTCATTAATAGTGTCTCAGAATGAGCTATATTTTAGCAGTTAATAGTTTGCAACATGCAACCCTTACTGGTGTTGAAATTTACTGTTTGCTTAGAAGCATCACTGGGGACAGAAAACCTGGCCTTTGCTCTGCATTTTTTTGTACTTTTATCACCATAACTACTCAAAATCAGTATTCTTTCAGAAAGTACAATTTTAAAACGGAGCCAGGAGTTCAAGCTACTGCTTTTCTTCTTTGGATTTAGAGAATACCTAGAACAAAAGAAAAGTGGACTTCAGTTTCCCAAGCCAAATGTTACCTGTTTTAAAAAAAGTGTTTCAAAAGACTTTTTTGTTTAAAAACAGCTTTCCATTTTTGCTGTCCTCCTGACCTTTTTAGGTCATTTAGAGTGGCAAGTATAGCAAAACAGTATGATGAGAAGGGTTTTGAAGATGTCCAGTAAGTTGAGCAGCAACTGTTAAACGTTCAGAGGGGAAGGCAGGAGGGTTTTTTTTTGTCTACAAATAAATGAGAAAAGGCAATAATTTACTGAAGGTTAGTGAGGAATAAGGAAAGATTCTTGCATGTGCAGTCTGTATATTGCACAGAGCATAGTGAACGGATATGGGCCAACGTGCATTTTTCCAGTCATGTCTTGCTGAAGTGTTTCAAAGTATGGGGTCTTCTTGTTTTCAGCTATACTCTTCTTAAGATAGCTAGGAAATTGCATCAAGACTAACGGTACGAGTGTGTTAAAAACCCAGATACTTTGCTCAGAAGGCAGGTGGTGACAAAATTAAAGCTTTATCTCAGCCATACCAATGAGATGCAATTGCATTGCAGTCTTTAATTACATGATCACTTGGACCCGATATTCAACGCATATAAATCACAGTAGCTTTATTAAAGCCAACGCCGGTATACGCTAAGAGAGACTGTGACTCCCTTACTTGAGCAGAGCAATTTTTCTGGAGAAGTACATTCATTTGCTTGAATTAAAAGAAGCGCTATGTATAATGTATTTTAATGGCTACTTACCCACAGGTGTAGGGGGTTACACAAACTTACCGAGAGCAGTGCACCAGGAAATGTGTTGTTATTATGCTTCACCATTAAAGGCTGCTCATATACTTAAAGACTGTATCATCATCCGTATGCACTGGGGGCAGAGCCCTGGAACCCATTTTTGGCTGGCGGCTGCCTTAGCTGTGCAGCTTCCCCATTCCCTTAATGTGTCATTTTATAGGGCTGCCCTGGAGCCCTCTTCGAATATGATTGCAGCATTTCTTTCAGAGACCTCTAACGTGCCAGGATGCAAATATAGCGCTACTAATGCCTCAGCCTATTTTTGTTTCACATCAGCAGTTAAGGGGAAAGAAGCTCAATCTAATATTTCCAGCCCTCCCCATACAATTACCTTGATTATAAATACATAATGGTTTTGGATTCCCTGTGCTAATTTGATGCAGGTTCCCCGTGAGCATTAAAGTTTGCTGTTAAATGCTGACCAGTTTTCGATAGCCCAGTAGGCGGTAGCCTGGCACGAAGCTACTGACTGGGGCACATCTCTCTGACAGTGAGGCAGGGATGCGGGGTGCGCTGCAGAGAGGACCCAGGTAAGCCCTGCGCTTGCTGCCGTACGCACGCTCCTCCTGCGTGTCTTGATTTTGCATGAAAACTTTTGGGTATTTTGAACTTCCCGGAGCTTAATTAATAAACATGACAACTAAGTGAGAGCTGGCGCAAAGCCCCTTTCCCATCCAGCACATGGGCATAGTAGGGTAATTGTAGTTATTTACATTTGGCATCCAGCTGACTGAACTAACTGCACAGTATCTTTCTTTTTTTTTTTTTTTTTTTCTTGGAGTGGAGAGGATATTAAATTAAACAGGTTAATGTGGCTGCAGCATTTCACCCCCTGCTATCCCCGCAGCCATAGTAAATCTGCCACCTGTTTATTTCCATAAAAATTCAATTACAGCACCGCCGGTTTATTCTTCTTATGTGAGCTGTTAACTTCAGGCAGTTTCAGACTCAAAGAAGTGCGTGGCCCGTTCCTTTCCAAAGCTGTTCTTTCTGAGGCGTTCCTTAGCTGGTAGGTTTTTGGGTTTGGTTTTTTTTTGGCTAAGTAGCTCAGCCACACACCACTTGAAAAGGAGAGACCAGATTTCTGTCACGGTGCCTTGCCCTGATGGTGCTAAAGGCGAAGCTACGTGCACACTCACACACACACACACACGCGTGTGCACACCTCATCCCAAGCAGTGGCTGTGCGCTGCAGGGAGCATGCAGAGGAGCACTGGCTGGAAGCCCACAGCAGCAGCAGTCAAAGGAGGTTAGCAAAACAGGCTAATGACTGCTACAGTAAACCAGCGATCTTTTAAAATCACACTTTTACTCTCTCCTTCCCTTCCTCTTTCCCAACTTTCTCCTCTGAGATATACAAACCCATCTGACTATAACAACCAGGCGCTGACTGATGTCCCCCTTTGTGTGTGAGCCACGATGGGTAAAACACAACCTTTACAAGATTGTCCTTGAGACTCTTGTCATGGGATCAGATGCAGTCAGGAAAATGACAAGGCTGGAACAAGGCATTACCTAGAGCTATGTATTCTACTTGCGGAAGGTGGCTCTCCTGCTGGGGGAAACCCCTGTGAGCAGGGAAGGCGCCGTGCAGGAGTAAGGGACCTGGGCTGGCTCCGTGCTACCTGGCTGCCACAAGAACTGGAGGTGGGTGGCAGGATGAGGAGAGGAAGGAGAAGGCATAAAGGAAAGTCACCTGGCATGATAGCGCTTCATCCCCTCAGGATGCCCAAGGGAATGATAATGCTTCTCCATTTTATACAAAGTTGAGAGAGTGTTGGACGAAATATGAGTACCGCTGTTCGTTTGGTTTTTTTTTTTCCTTTTTAACCACAAATCCCACCATTCCTGCAGCTTACAGTTTCAAAAGCTACCGTGGCCTTTCTCTCCCTTATTTCTGGTGGGAAAAATAACTTGGAAATATTATTCTTCCAACAGTCTAAATTCTGGCTGGATGCCCGATTTTTTCCATTTCATCACTGCTCCCTCCTCTCCCTCCTCCTCCTCCTCCTCCTCCTTATTTCGTGGTCAAGAGCTTTTGCTTCTGCCAAAAGCAACAGTTTTAAAGGGGAGCTTGAAGGTCAAAACTCAGAGAAAGAAATAATGTGTGACTCTGAAACAGAGCACATACGCTATCATCCTTGCTTCTGGTATTGCTGCTAGTAGAGGTATTGTGGCAATTAAGGACCCTTTGGTATATGGTGGTTGCTGGGGGAGCATTTAAAGCACTAAGGGGATAAGAAGCAGGGTGCTCTGGCTCCAGAGAAGGGAAAACCGTTGGGTTAGGTCTCAAGGCCAGAGGATGGGATAGCTTCCTTTTAACAGTTGCAGTAGTTGGAAGTGCCTTTTTTGCAACTTAAGCAGAGATTCATGGGCTGGATTTCTCCTGCCTCATGTCTTGCTGTGCCCTGGGACACTGCAAGTGGTCACTAAGCCTGTGAGCTCTCTGCTACATCCCCTCTGGCAGCATTTGGCAGAGGTAAGGGCTGTTCTGCACTGAGCAAGACAAGGAAGACTTGGGCTTCTGGAGCTCTTGAGAGAGACTAGATTTACTAAACATGCTGCTGTGGCAAAAAGGCCAGTGTTTTCCTCAAAAAAAAAAATAGCACGCTACCCAACGAACATTGGCTTATAAAAAAAATTGACTACTATTGTTGCCTGTTGCATTACTCTTTTTGATGTTTACAAATGTAGACTCACCCACCTTGAAAATGTTTTCAGACTGGCTCCTCCAGCCTGAGGTCAGTCAGGAGAACATGCTCCGAGGCTGCCTTCTTGTTCTGCGGTGATCTGAAGACTGCCATGATGGGGGTGCCTCTCCATTGCATCTGTCTGAGAGGGAGGATGCACTTACTTCATCCTATTTTCCATGAAAATACTAGTTGTAAATAAACCGTGCTACATTTGTAAGGTAAATCTGGAGCACGGGGAAATACTGCTAGTACCAAACTACGGGGTTTAGATCATGTGTTCAACAACCTTTGAGACAAAGACTGTGTCTACGTCCATGTACTTTTTCTGAGTTTTGCATAATTCTTTATTACATATGACCTTAAACCAGGACAATTGCTCAGGTTGTGTTACTCACAGTAAGTCTTTGGAAATCTCCATAATTTTTTATTTTACTGTTTTCCCCTCCACAGTTATGTCCTTAGAGGAAGAATTATGTTGTAGAACTTTGTGAAACTATTTAAATTTGGAATTACAATTACATTTTCAAAGAATAGTTGAGAGATGGGGAATGGGCTTCATATCTATAATACAGTATTTTGTCAGAACCAGACACAGGTGCATTGTCATTGGATACAAAATTATTCATCTGAAAGAGTTCAAGAGTAAGATTTCTTTCCTTCTGGCCGGTTAGATTTGTCCAAGTAAAATTCTGATTAATTTCTTCAGTCCTAACTGTCATCTTAAGCAAAATTCAACAAGCAGTTTATGCCTATGCTTACATTTAAGAACGGCACTTGACTTGAGTGGGGTTTCTTTACATGCCAGAGTTCAAGTTTGCCTGCCGGTTCAAGGATTTGCATAGCCACATTTAAGTCAGAGTAAATGTTTGCGCAGGAAGGAATTATTGGCAGGAGTCAGAGCATCAGAATTTGGCCTTTCTGCAAAATACAGATAGCAAACTTTCTGCCGTTTTCATTGTTGAACAGTAAGGGCTTATTTAAAAACGAAAATCATGATGATGTGTTTGCTCTTGCTGCAGGTGATTTTATGTGGCGTGGACTTTTATGAAAATACTGGGATCCTAAGGCTATGTTATTTGTATTAGTTTATCACAAGCTATATTAGATAGATTGTTGAGGAAATGATTTAAAAAAACAAAGAACATTGGACAGTTTCCAAACCTGTCCCATTTGGGGGATATTAGGGTTTAACTGGCAGCTTTAAAATCACTAACTTGTTATTTTACCACTATATAGCAATGGTCATCGTGGTGGAGGGGACATTTCCTATGTGATCCCTGAGCAAAGAAAGTATATCTTTCCCTATATATGTTCCTCATATCTTTTATAAGGAACAAATGACCAAGTAGCCCTGTGAAGCTTTAAAAATGCAAAATGATTTGCAGGCAACACACAAGTGCTATTTATCCCTGTTGAAATGTGGCCTTCTGCAGGATAAAACATGCCGACTCTTCGGTACAAAAGTGAATGACCATCCAGTGAGCAGAGATTCTAGGGGCTATAGCGAGGCAGTACGTAATCACCCAAACTAATACATGGTCAAAGAAGCCAGAGTCCCATTTTATCCTAGAGAAACTCTTTTTCATGATGAAGAGTGGTACAATTTTGGCTTGTTTTTTTCTTTTTATTTATTGTGTTATATTTATTGTGTTTTGGTTTGGTTGGTTCCTTTTTGCGATAGGACACCATCATTTTAGTCTCTTTTTATATTCTTTTATATACATTATATTTCTCAGCCATTATCCTTTCATGTGTCCTAATCACCTAAAAAAAAGTATTAATGCATTTAGTAAAAGTCCAGACTTAGGTATTGCTTTTATTTTGATTCAAACAGGAACTGTGTAACAAAGGAGACTGGACTTAGACGATCTGAGTTTTACCCATTCCTCTCAGAGTTTTCTAGAAAAGGGTAATGTTGATTTATCATGCCCAACTTCCTGGGAGAGTATTAATAGATGTTACAGAATGGAAATATGTTACTATTTATTGACACTAACATTCCTCAGGCTGCCTGTAGGAAACCTTCCTTCCCATTATCTTCCACTCAAATTTATTTATTTTCAGCCTACCAGATACATTTATTATTTGCTGTCTGCAGCTTCTTCACAAGGAAAAATTTATTTTAACTTTTATTTGGACATATTTGCTCTTAACTAATCTATACTGAGTGCTTTTTGTCACCATACAGTCTAGATTTATTTATATATATTTTATTCTCCTGCTTTTGTGCGTAAACAAAGTTCAATGCCAGCTGGATCCTAAGCGCTGTCCTGGTAAATAGGTGGCTTTCATCCAGAATGGAACAAATAGGACATCTAGACGAAAGAACACTGAAACATCCTCAGCAGAGTTTTCCATGGGAAAAAAAAAAAGGTCCAAAATGATTTGGAGATTGCTTATCGTTAAACAAATTATTTGGAAAAGAGAAAGGTCTTCTTTCCCTTCACCATGTCCACAAAACGATGATGGATTTTCTCAGATTAGGTAAAGAGAATGCAATCAATAGCTTATCAATGCTCCAAAAATAAAAGTGTTGAAATTGTTGCATTCACCAGTCAAGAGCAAGACACTTACCAACAGTTCACTGATGACACTTAACTATCCTTATATCTGTAACCTGAAACTTAACTATATAAGAAATCCACAAAAGTGGAAAAGTTGAAGTTTGAAGGACATGGTACAAAAATTTCAAAAACATGAAGCATATACAGGGGGAGGGGGAGAACTGTACTTTTTTTCCATTTTCTTATTCTTTTTTCTCTATTTTAATTACATTATGTGGCATAGGTTACAAGAACAGGTAAAATGTTTCCATTAGGAATGTGTTTCCTAATTTCACTCTCCATGTAATTGGGAAATCAACGAACTTTAAAGCAGTGAAAGAAAAAATAGAGAAAAGGTGGAATTTCCAAACTGGTGTTGTACCCACAATTCTAAGAGCTGTTATTGTTCCTGTTATCTTTAAATTGGTTTTTAAAACAATTTGATTTAGCAACTGGTGAAGGAAAAATTGCTACGCATTTACAGCGTTGCTCTTGCTTTCTGTGAGGAGCAGATGCCACTGTTCTTCTAAAAGGAGTAATTGTGAATGTACTGGTGAAAGGTTACTTAGAAGAGCATCCAAACAGAGTAGCCCATACGAACAACTGCAGGACGACTGCCAGCTCTAACAAATAACCACTGACAGCCAGAACCTGGGGTGCTTGTGGGCGACATCAAGGTGTCAACAGCCTGACAGAGCTTGTCTGTCTCTCCAGAGGGAGCTAATATGTTCTGAAACTTGTGAGCTTTAAAGGTAATGACTATAAAGGCAGTCTAGGAGGTCAGTTCCTCTGTGTGTCCCTTCCCGGGACAAGCTGCAGGCTAAACACTGGTTTCCTGTAAGTTTTTGATCAGGACTTTATGGAGGTGTGAGGATGAACAGTGACATAGGGGACTGAAATTAGTGATTTTGTGTTTTAATGCTTTGGTTGAATTTTGCTATTTGAAAAGCAGGAGCACAGCTGACTTCAGAAGTTCAGAGAGAACGTGGAAATCTCCCTTCTTTTTTTTTTTAAAGTTTCATTAAAAGTTTTCCATTAGTGGTAAGATTCCTAGCCTAATTAAACTAAATCAATGACTCCTGTGTGCACTCTAGCAGCAGTGATGGACTCTGCTGCTCAGCTGTGGGCTAATTATCCTTTCCCATCCATGGCTGAAATGAGGACTAAATCCACCAGCCTGGTGCACCTGTACAGCATTGTGTAATTAAAAGGGTACATGTTTTCTGCTTTCTAATTGGCTAGGTGAAATGATCAGTAAACCGGGCTGATGATTCCTGGCTGTTGATGTAAATGAAGGAGTTCATAAAGCTTCAGAGGAAGCCTCTCCTCTTAGGTGGTGTGTCCCTGTTCCAGGCAGAAGGAATAACAGGAGAGAGCTGTGGATTCTCATTTCCAGGCTGAGTGGCAAGATGATGGGCAGAGGTGAGTAACGTTATGGCATAGATTTCACCAGTGTTGCAAGCAGGAGAGGGAGTGGAATGTAACCGGGTTGTTCATTAGCTTTGTTGTAATGTTTGCACTGTTAAGGAAAAAAAAACAAAAAACTTTAAGGAGAGAGTTCCTAAGTTCTTGGAAGGTCACTGGGTAAGGTGTCAAACTGGGGCCGTGTAAAAGGTAGCCACTGTTCCCCAGAGTGATTACAGCTGAAAAGCCCTTATCTGCTACCGTTTAGAAACCATTAGCCACCGGTGATGCCTTGAGGCTGGACTTTGTAACAAGCTTGGGCAGGATTTTAGTGTGGGTGTCCTCACTGATTTAAACTGCTTTAATGTATTATGTAACTTAGCATTTATTTATTTCTATTAACTTGTGTGAAGTTGGGATGTGAATATGACCTTCATTTGATCTAGTCTATGTATTCTACAGTATCCAGAGTCAAAGCTGATTAAGGGTGGCAGGCGTTGAGGCTTGTGGTATTTGGTATGAGGCAGAATTGTCTGGTCTGAGGGGACTTTTAAGACCTGCCAATGCAAGGACAGCCAGAATGTTGACCTCAAAGCATTGCTTTGCTTTTTTACATCGTCTTGTGCATGGTGCTGCTTGTGCTTCGTGGACACATTAACACAGTGTAACTAACTGTTGTCCCTTGTGCGACCATCCAGAAAACTACTGGAGGTGTTTTTCCCTAATGAGTTTATCATCTCAATGAGTAGCATGTTGTATAAATGCATGTTGTAGGAATACACCGTGGCTTTTGAAGTTGGAGGGATAGCTATTCCTTTTGAAGTTGAAGTGGTAATTGGTCCAATGGCTATTTACATGGAAATCTTTACAATAGGTGTAAGCACTGCTGATTTTTAAACCCTCAACTCTAGTTTTTTAATAGAAAGATTTTATGCCTTGTTCTTATCTTAGTGTTGATGGCAAATAATAATAACTTTTCTTATTCTCCCTTTGTTCTGACTTGGTAAAATGTGTTGCAAAAATATCTTACAGACTTAGAGATTTTTTTCATGAGACACCTGCCACTGAGATCTGGTTCTTCTTCATCTTGGTACTTGGTACTTTATCTATGAAAACTAGCTGTAAAATGCAATTAAACCAGGCCCTTGATGAGAGGGAGTGTGTCAGAGGGCGTTGTCCCTCAATTGCACCCATGAGGCAAATGTGAAGAGAACTGAAGTAATGTGTCTGTCACGCTCTTGCTGCAGACCACAGTTGCATGGGCTGAGCGGTTGTGCTGGGCTGGAGAATCTCTTGGGAAAAATCACCTTTCCGTCCTGGCAATAAAAGCCATTGTGTTATGTGTGATGATATGTTGACTAAAGAACCAGCGGGTAGTCAACCAATACTGACATACAAACCATTAAGGACCATCACTGAACAGAATCTAGCATTCTGGAAGGTGGGATAGACGTCCTTTACAAACAGTAGGTGACAAGGGTTGAAACAATGAGCCAAATTCCAAGGAAGCATAAATATTTAATTTAACATGGTCAGCTTGCTGGAAGGGGTAGCTGAAAGGGTGGAGGGAGCTTATCTCTAAAGTTATCGCAGGGGATCTGAAAGGGTAGAAGGAGCTAACATGACACCAACAGATACCCAACAAGCTTTTGTACCAAGAGGAATTTTAATTTGTCTTCCTGTGGAGGGGCAGACAAAGGCAGTGGGACCAGGACAGTGATTATCAAGAAATGTTTTTACTCTAGCTTGCATATTATTTATAGTCAATATAGAAGACAATAGCCCAGATTGTCTTCTGGGTAATGCTTGGGCCTACATGTGTGATGCATACAATTTGATCAGAATATTTTTCTTTTAAAGAACTACAAGTAAAATTATTTTATGATGAAAAGTTTTCACTTGCATAACTCTAAAATAGAAGAGATTCTTTACAACTTGGCTATGATGTCCAAGCTGCAGGCATGTTTATCCCAAGGGAGAAGTGCATAAATATAGTACAGGTGACGCCATGACAAATATCTATTCTGCCAATAAAAGTGTTTGCAGTAAGAATAAATTTGCTTGGCAATTTTAACTTTGAATGATATTTTTTTTCCCCGGGAAAATAGGTCTGCAAAACAGAGTTAAACTATACGCTGTGATGTCTGTATTAACACTGGGACATAATAAGAAGTCGCTCTCATCTAAGATGTACCCTTTATTGCAACTCTGGTCTTGGAGCAAAACTGTTACTTTGTGGAGGCTGTGAAGTAGAAAATGTTTTGTGGGAGATGTGGTGCAAGCAAAGAGCAGGGTTTCCAGACCACAGCTCCTGCGAGGCACTGCTGCACCACAAAAATGCGGAAAGTACTGAAATAAAGCTTTCTGTGGCAGTTCACATTGAAAGGGTGTGTTTTGACAATGAGGATTAAGATGTCTGCTTAGACTGAAATAAGAAAAACGTTCTTCTCTAATTTCACAATTTTTAGATTATTTTGTTCCATGTAAATAAAACAAGATGCCCCCCCAGCATATTTAAGTTTTCCTTCGGTACAATTAGACTGTTGCTTTACTGTGTCAGAAGCATTCTTTTAAGCTCATTGGAATACAGTAACTCGATCTTTCTCTTCTTAATACTTCAGTAGGATAGCCAGATAGCTATATAATAATTTACTGTTTGTTTCCTTTAACAATCATAAAAACAAAGAGCATGGAAGATATTTATAAATGTTGTCAATAACAGCTTATTGAGAATCCTTTTTAATGGGTTTTGAGAATCTTTGAGAGAAATTAACTTTATTTGGAATTATATGTGTATTGTCAGAAACAAACTTCTAACAAGTGAAGTATTTGTGTAAGCACATTGATCCATAATCTTCCAGAGGAAAGAAGCGTCTGCCCCTCTGTTCTGGTCTGAAAAGATCTACCTTTATGGCACATTGTCTGGGCTTTCCCAAGGAGGAGCATGAATTGTGCTGATGGGAAGCTTTTGCTGCCAAAGCTGTACTGACTTTTTTGGTTTCAGAGAGCTCTAGTCTCAATGTCCGTCCAGCTAAATATCACACAAGGATGCATTCACTTAGCAACTATGAAGTTCTGTTAAAGCCATTGTTTTCTCTTTAAGCATACCAGGCAAAATATGTTCTCCTTTGTAATTGCTTTATAGAGAAGCCTCTTCCCAGATTTACTATAATTATTCTTCTTTTACGCTGTGTACATGAAAATCACTTAAAATTGTGTGTATTTCTCATATATAATAATTGGAAAATAGCCCTAAAAATGAAAAGGTGAAGCATCTTTGCAAAATACCTACTTCTAACTACTTTTAAAGCAACTTGTGAGCACTTTGTGCTAGGTGTTATTCTTATCTCTTGTTGTATATCAGCCTGTCATTTTTATTTTAAATGACATAGTACACAATGTGCTTATAATGCTAATTTAAAAACATTTTTTCCATTCTCTGAAATTGCTTAAATCATTCTATAAAATTTCTGCTTTATATAAGTATTTTTAAAGCTGCTTGAAGGTAAGAGTTATGAAGAGTTAGCTGCATTTACAGATCAGATGGTTCAATAGAATACTTGCCTATGGTTCTGGAAAGTGTGAGAAAGTCTGAGGTTCCAATTTAAATTTGAATTCCATTTTCCTCAGTTACTGAAAATGTTTTGTTTTTCCCAACAAGTGTTTTTTGATCCGAAATCTTTCTCATCTTGGATGTGATTGGGGCTGGGGCAGGGCACGGGACAGGAGTGGGTAACCACATAAAAATTAGTTTAAGCAAATTAAGTTAGGCTGGTCTGGAAAAACAGTTATGTTCGGTCATCCCTCTGAGATCAGTCTTGATGAATTCTTGTTAGAAGTTTTGTGTGGAAATTACTTGGTGGTTACTAATGGAAGACTATTTTGTAGAGATGTAGAATTTTTATGTTTAAGAATGTCAGCTGCAGGGAAACCTTATGAAGTTCTAATTAGGGGTGCTTGAAGAATTTCACATGTGCTGCAGCTTGTGCTTGCAACAGTGTGGCAAATTGTAGTCTATGTTTAATTAATAAAATAGAATAAGATGTTCTCAGAGTTCTCGGTCTTCATTGAGAGTCTTCAGTCACAGTTTATCTGTTGAAGTCCTGGTCTTGAGCATCAGATTAAGGTCCCTAATTTGTTGCATTAATTAGTTTTACTGTTTATCATTGTTTTCAATAAAAAATTAAACAGCATACTGTACTCTGTACTATTAGGGTTAGTTATCCTTTGTAATGTAGAATTATGCCATCGGTTCTAATCATCTATCTCCTGCTACACCTTATGGACCACCTAAAAGAAGAAACAGCAGTACTGTGTGGCATTGTGTCTTTTTTTTTTTTAAAGGTAGTTTGCAACTCTTTTATTGATGTAATTAAGTCAAATGAAGAGTTGTGGGAAGGCTATTCTAGATAAGGGCTGCAGAAGGCCAGGAAAGCATATTTCCAGGGAGGGGTGGGGTCGGTAAGGGATTAAGCAGAGAAGCAGATGTCCTTGCAAACAAATCTATTCAGGCTTTACAACATGCGAGCCAACTAATCTCAACCAATGAGGGGGCGATGGAGCTGTTTGAAAGTGGGAGTTGATGTAGCCCTTTAGCCCGTATGTTTCTGAAGGTTGAGCAGCACCTGGAATAGAGAAACCAACAGAGGAGGGTGTTTCACCACCCTGGGAAAGAGGAAATTAAAGCATCCACGTGAGTTTTCTTGCAGAAATGAAGTCATGGCAGAGGTTTGCACAGGTGATGTTATGATATAGGGAATGCGTGAAGTTTCTAAATGAAAAATGAGTCCTTTCATTTTGGGCAGAGCAGATGTTTTAATGCTTTTCATATGATGGGAATGAAGTCTGGCGTTGTGTATTGACTTCTGCTGTTCTGTGAGTTGTAGGAATAATATGCCAACAAGCAGTTTCTTTGCTGATTTGGGCATTGGAAACTTTGGATACAAAACACTTACTTTCTGGCTGATGATAGATGTTCATTATCCCCTCTTTATAATATTGAGGTTAATATTACTGATATCCTAGTTTAATTGCAAACTATACATAAAAAGCTTAAATATTCCCAAAAAAAATCTGCTGGTTATGAAAACTGGATAATTTTCTTCCTAGATTTGAAAAAGAGATTGAGATGCTTTTGTAGTTAAAGAACAAAAACCATTAGGGATGTGTTTTTGATCAAAGTTATCACTTTCTCAGATACTCTTTTTCTACTTGCTATCATTTATCCCAATACATTTTTTTGTGGTCAAAAGGTGCATTTTCTACCTCTGTATGTACATTATCATATTATCCCTTCATTCTCTGAATGTGTTTGGACAGGAGCAAGGAAGAAGCACGAGGGTGCCAGCAACAGAAACAATTACAAAATAAGGAAACAGGTCTGTTACCAGCCTACGGGTAGTTAAAATGTTATTTGTTCTACTGTGAAGCAATTAATGGCTAAGACTGCAGGAAATATTTAATTGAGTATTGATTTGAATCAAAATTGGTGCTCACTTAAGTAGTTGCATTCTGTTGAACGGCCCTTATCTTGGGCTTAATATAGACTTTCGGACAACAGTGTTAATTAATCTGTATATGACCTTTGCCTTTTTTAACTTCTTGGAGGATCAAGATAGGGATCTTTTGGAGGATCAAAACTGGCAGTGTTCGGAAGATGCTAGTTATAGGTGTGAATTATGATAATTCTAATGAGTTATGTAATGACAATGTTTTTTCGTATTAAAAGCGCTAAACTGGCATCTGTATTACCTTCAAACTTCAGTTCGAGGTCCTTTGTCATGTTTAAGTATTTAAATGTTAAGATGTGTAGGGATGCTCTTGAGTATGTGCTCAGTGTCCAGATGAACCAGGACATTGTCTAGGAACAGGGAGTGAAGACATTACTGAGACACCTGGTTGCATTTCTGTTTCTCTCAGCTCTTGTTTAAGGGCTTTTTTTCATACGGATGTGATGGCCATTATTAGAGAGCAAACAGCAGAACAAGAGGTCACTGACACATTCTTCCATAGCAACATCCTTGTTTTCTGAATCAAGAGAATGATCATCTCCGACTATTTTAGTGCCTAATACCTATTTTCAGACCTGTAGGTGGTGAAACTGGGGAAGCTTCATACAGGTGGAACAGTTTAAAACAGTGCTGCCAAATCATGGAGTATTGAAAACTCCACCCTTGCTATTCAGTGACCAAGAAATGAATCAACCTGATGTGATTAGCGGGGACACACACTGCTAGATCAGGGAATAGCGTCCTCTGTTTTCTTATCTCTTACCAGACTTTGATTTTTTTATATTCCCCCCCCCACCTCAGATACTGAGGTGTAAGGGGAAGGGAACCTGAAATGGGAGTCCCAGTTGGAGAAGTTTTGATGTTTCCCATGTATCCAGTCCTAGGGATGCATCTGCCAGAGAATAAAGGACTTCTGTTTGCTTCCTGGGCACAAAATCTGGCTTCCTGACAAACCACTCCTCTTTTTTTTTTCCAGGGAGAGAAGGAAGTGGTTCTTCTCCACCCCCTCTTTTGTGTGATGTGTTTTTCTGCTTTAGTTTTTCATTGACTTTTGTCAAATTATCATGTTTGCACACCCTTATCTTGTACAGTTTAACTTCTGCTTTCAACTAAGAAATTGAATATGTAGTTTTAGTCATGAAACTTAAAATACTGATGACAAATATTAACTAATTAACATTAATTAAAGTATACACATGAATCTTAAAACTATTTTGGAAGTAAAATAATAACTTCAGGAAAATGTTGCCTAGTGGCTTTTGTAAATGTCAAACAGACTTGATAGGCTTTCTGTCTGTGTCTATCTTTTCAACGTCCAGCTAGATTTTAAAAAGCTCATTGCAGATTTCCTTTTTGCTGCTGTTTCTCTGAATTTCACCCTCATCTGTAACAGTGTCAGCACAGACGAAAATGTAAAGTACATTCCTAGGGAGCTCTCTCCAAATTTTAACTTTCTGCCATGCACATTAGGCTAGCTCAGAAGACTGCCTATCCTAAGCTACAGAAAGCTAGATTAGTAATTTTATTATTATAAAATGTATGAATTGCAATCACATAATACTGCCTACTTAGACATTCACTTCTTACATGCGCATCACTGGTTACTACCCTAACGAAGTATCTAATGATATTTAATGGCATTTGCTATATTTACTGTTTTATAGATGTGAAACTTGAGCAGAGTGGCCAAAAATTATGCAGAAAGATCTCAACTTAGTGTTGCATCCTCTTCCCCTGAATGGTTTAAAAAAAGGCCGGGGGGGGGGGGGGGGAGTAATGGACCCATGTGAGTTTCTGTAATGAGCTGTCACAGAACTGAGGGTGGAACAGTGAAATTCTGGCTCTGACTTCTGCTGTAACCATTTTAATCTTTCTTGTTAATAGCTAAATGAATAATACACTGACTCCTCCTGTTACTTGTAATTCAACTCCAATAGGATGTGTGTTGCTAATTAAGATGAACTAATATTAGCCCAATAGTATCTAAACTGGCAAGTCAAAAGATTGAAAAAGTACTTTCAGTATAGACAGAGAAAAAAGCAGTTTAGCAAAAGTAAAAACCCAGAGTCTTCCTCATATACCATTCATTTTGTCAAGTACAATTATTAAGTTCTTTTGCCTTCAACAACCCCAGGAAACTAAACTTGACCTAGAGTGAATTCACTTACAAAGTTGAATATACATTTCTGTGTTCAACAGCTAGATATCTCCCTGCCCAGAGCACCTGTCAGGCTTGGTATTCCTGTGCTAAGGGGGGCTGAATAATGACTTAACCAGATGAAGAGAAGCTATTTTGTGATCCTGAATATTCTGCATTCCCTAAGACTTCTACAAATGCGTCTTGAGAGTAGAAAAGCTTTCTTGGCTTTGGAGTATATCTTAAGTTTCAGGGAAAAGGACTAGTGTTTCATTCTTACTCATATTTTCATAATACTTTCAGCCTTTTGATTTTGGGAAAAAGATGTTGCTGGTGCCATCTCTGAAAGACCATTTCTGTGACAGAAGTGAGAAATTCAGCATATATTATACTTGTGCAGGAAGACAGAACCTGTGCTTCTGCCCACACATCCATGAGTTCTTTCTACCTAACTTTTGAAAAGAGCTGTGCTGTCACATACTGAGTGACAGGGAAGGACAAGGTTGTGGAGAAGAGCATGTCTGATATCTTCAGGACTATCTTGCAAGTTAATGTGGGAGCGCATGAGAACAGTGACCTGATGCTTCAGAAATGGCAATTCATAATTTATGCTGGATAATATGTACATGACAATAAGCTTCAATAATGCGAAGATCACTTTGCTTTTATTAGTCTGATCTATTCCACAGTGGTTCTTCAATCACCCACCTGACATTGGTAAACACATGCATGTCCGCATGAACACAAATAAAATTTGTTTCCCACTAGAATGCAGGACCCAGTGGGAATTTTACCCTAAACTCTTTTGAAAACACAATGGGGGAAGGAGATTTTTATCCTTAATGTGCTTTGTCTGTAGAAGCCAGAATAGATTTTTTGATGATTATTCATGAGACAAAAAGACTCTGTACACTGGTACCGGTGACCCTTTACGAAAGACAGCCATCAATATTTAGTGTTAATAACAAAGCACAAACTGATGCAAATGTGCTGCCTCCGGGTAAAGGAAAATCCCAGGCACAGGTTGACTCAGTGTTTTATGCGCTGATGAGGGATTGACTGTTAGAACAATTTGTTGTAGGAACCATTAGGGTCTTTTCTCTCTGGGTGAGTAGATTCTACTTTAAAAGAGAGTCAACTACTTTGAGCAAGGTTTTGGTCTGAACGTAGAAATGTCACAGGAGCCCTAAGGAGAATGCTTGACCATGGGACTGAGCTGCTTTAAGGCCTGCTTCTGTGGGCATCGCTGCCTTTTCCAGCCCAACTGTAATGCTGGAGTGGAAGGACTCACTGTGGTACCCCGTGCCTCTCTGTGTTTGGTCACTGGGACCTTGTGCTTTCAGCTGGTGGAGGATGGTCTATGGAACTGGGCCAGTAACAGCGCTTTTGGAAATCACCAACTTGTCTTGGTAAAAAATTGCTCTTGAAACTTAAAGCAAATTAAAAAAAGAAAAGGACATTCAGAAACCCGTGGGAAGGTTGGGTGAACAGGAAAATGCAAAGATAAGTAAAACTCAATATTCTGTGCATGTCAACTCTCTGACATTGGACATATCAGACTTAAAAGTAATTTCATACTGTAAAGGTATAAAAAGGTTATGCTGGAGTGCTCATAAAGTACAGTAAAAGAAAACTATGTATATAGGTGCTAATCATGTTGTAATACACTAACCACCTCGAGTGTAATAAAAATATGCAACTCATGTTTGATTCCAAAGCAGTTCTGTTATAACTTTATAGGTGCAATTTGGCTGGAAAGGATTTGTATAAGGAACAGATTGTTAAATGCCTTTCTTAAAATGTTACTTACTGCTTAACAAGCTGCTCTGAGTGCAATTTCTCTAATCTGCTGAGAAAGAAGTACAAATTGGACTTGGTATTTGTCTAAATCATTTAATTATTTTGGTATACTAACTCACAGTGTAGTGGTGAGGAAACCTTGTGTCTTTGTCTCAACCTGATTTTTCAGTTCTTTGGCTGGCAAATGAGTGCAGACAATTTTTACAGCAAGCATATTGTTTAGAGCTGGGTTTGCTTTCTGGGGTGTGGAGTGGTTCCTTTTTGCTCAGGTTTGTATTTGCTATTAGATTTACCTAACTCTCAGGAGATAGGGAACCACAGTCCCCAGTCTTTGTCCTTGTGGGAGTTCTTGGGAACCCCAGAAATGTCCTTTAATGCCCTCAGTTGTTTCATGTCAGGAAAATCTGCAGCCTTCCTTCCCACCTTGTTCTGTGATCTGACAGATTTCACAAGCTATTGTAATCATGGCTTGCCTAGATCTGTGCTTGGGTTGGGAGACTTCAAAGACAGTGGAGAGGATAGAGGAACAAATGTTGCTAGGTTATTTGGAAGTCCTTGATTTACAGTACTGAAGAAGTCTCCTTCAGCCATAGGGATTTTTTTTTTTTTTTTTTTGCTCTGGGGGATACATAATTTCAGGCAGAAGGCAAACTAAATGTTGTTGGATTTAGTCCTTACTAACTTTCAGCTTTAGAGGATTATGCAGCTCCACACTCTGAAGACTGGACCACTTACATTTGCGGACAGACATTATACAACCAAAAGTCTCCTCTTAATTTTCTATTGCTGTGTTGTGCCAAACCAGCTGTGATCTTCATGAAGAAGCATATACTAGTTTTTCAGATACTTTGGGATAACAGATGTTATTAGAAATGCAGTGTTTCAGATTTTTAGTGGCTTTTTTCCCCTCTAGTGTCAGGATAAAAAAAAGAATAAGAAAATACCCCAGTTCTTGTGAAATATTCATATTTATTTTATTGTGTGTTTGGGTTGGTTTTTTTGTAAATAGTACCTCTTTTTGGTAAAAAATCTTAAGGTGTCAGCATAGCTGAAAAGTCACTTAGGGACTTAGTCTCTGACTTCAGATGAAAACCGTATTGGTCTAGTTCCTCCAAATTAGGTGTCCCACCTCACAGAAGCTTCATCAGGAGTTATATGGTTAGATACCTTTGAAGACCTGCACTTCGGCTCTTGAGTCTCATTTCCACATTTATATTTTAAAGAACAAACATCATTATGCTGTTGTCATTAGTATCCATAGTAGAATAATAACAAACAAATGCCCACAGCCCCTGTGAGTGCTTGGGTTCAGGAAAGGAGTCCCTGTCCTTGCTCTTGTCATACCGAGGCGTAGAGATGTGTGCTATGGGGAGGTAGGTGTTCTGACCTAACACACAGTGTGTGGGATCCCTGGCAGAGCTCTGATGTTGTGCACCCCTCCCTTTACAGCAGTTGTCTGAGCTAACGTTGGCACGTCTAAAGTTTACAATATATTCAGCTCCTGATGGAGCCCTTTCGTCTGCATTTCACTTTGTTCAGAGTAAGTGAAAGATCAAAGGGAAGGGAACAAAAATGAAGTATAAAAGTCAGAGTGGCTTGGTGAAAGGATGGAGATCCATCCACAAATAACTCTGGTGTCTCAGAATTAAGATGATGAACTATCATTATTACACCCTTTCCAGGGTTTTCTTTCTGTGTTTGTTAGATGCTTTGTTCCATGCCTTGTTATCTTGTGTCAACATCACTTACTGTCATTCTGGTGAGTAGTCAGTGTGGAAGCAACAATTACATTGCAAGCTGTCATTAGATTAAAAACATGTGAAGTTTTCTGCATTTGGTGACGGCAGTGAACTCAAAGTTGCTTTTTCTTTTCTCCTGCCTCCCACTCCCTTTTCTTTTCTCACAATCAGTGCTCTGAAAATTAAGATAAACATATTTGTTGTAATAAAAGAAATGCAATAATCTGGGAAAAAAGCCTTAGAGGTATTTTCCCACAATTCTAGTAAGTTATTGCACGCAGTTTGAAATTTCAGAAAAATGTCACATTATCATTTCACAGCAAAATGTCAAAATGCAGGTGACAAACATTTTAACTGTTGTCTTATTTCTCTCCTATAACCTCCAATACATTAGAAGGAAAAGACATTTTGGAAAATATTGTATTCACTTCTGTTCTACAACACTCAGAACTGCATTATCCACCTGATGCTTATATGTTCATAGCACGCTGTCTCCTGACATCCATTGTCATCTTTCTGTGCTACAGGACACATTCATCACAATGACAGGATGGTTTAGGTATGAGATTTTAATCAAAACCAGATGATATAAGTTTAAACATACTCACAAACTTACCCATTGGCTTCACCAAGGGCAAGTCATGCCTTACAAATTTGGTGGCCTTCTATGAGGGGGTTACAGCAGTAGTGGACAAGGGAAGAGCAACTGACATCATCTACCTGGACTTGTGCAAAGTGCTTGACACTGTCCTGCACGATATCCTGGTCTCTAATTGGAGAGACATGGATTTGACAGATGGACCGCTTGGTAGATAAGGAATTGGCTGGACGGTCACACTCAGAGCTGTGGTTGGTGGCTCAACGTCCAAGTGGAGAGCAGTTATGAATGTTGTTCCTCAGGGGTCGGTACTGGGACGAGTGCTGTTCAACATCTTTGTTGGCGACATGGGCACTTGGGATCAAGTGCACCCTCAGCAAGTTTGCTGATGATGCCAAGCTGTGTGGTAAGGTAGACACGCTGGAGGGGACGGATGCCATCCAGAGGGACCTGGACAGGCTGGAGAGGTGGGCCCATGCCAATTGCAAGGACCTACACCTGGGTCGGGGCAATCCCAAGCACAAACACAGGCTCAGTGGGGAATGGATAGAGAGCTGCCTTGAGGAGAAGGACCTGGATGTGCTGTTTGATGAGAAGCTCAACATGAGCCAGCAATGTGTGATAGCCCAGAAAGCCAACTGTATCCTGGGTTGCATGAGAAGTGTGGCCAGCAGGTCACAGGAGGTGATTCTGCCCCTCTACTCTGGTGAGACCCCACCTGGGGTACTGTGTCCAGCTCCAGAGCCCCCAACATGGGAAAGACGTGGACCTGTTGGAGCGAGTCCAGAGGAGGGCCACCAAGAGGATCTGAGGGCTGAAGCACCTCTCCTATGAGGACAGGCTGAGAGTTGGGGTTGTTCAGCCTGGAGAAGAGGAGGCTCTGGGGAGATCTTATTGCGGCCTTCCAGTACCTAAAGGGGGCCTACAGGAGAGCTGGGGAAGGACTCTTTACTAGGGCATGTAGTAATAGGATGAGGGGGAATGGCTTCAAACTGGAAGAGGGTAAATTTAGATTAGGTATTGGGAAGAAATTTTTCTCTTTAAGGGTGGTGAGGCACTGGAACAGGTTGCCAGAGAGGTCTTGGAAGCTCCATCCCTGGAGGTGTTCAAGGCCAGGCTGGATGGGGCTTTGAGCAACCTGGTCTGGTGGGAGGTGTCCCTGCCCATGGCAGAGGGGTTGGAACTACATGATCTTCAAGGTCCCTTCCAACCTAAACCATCCTGTGATTCTATGAATAGTGTCCTTTGCCCTTGTAATGACTTGGAAGAATAAAGCAGTCGGTCAATCACTAAATTTTCATCTTTCTACATTTTTAGTAATATACATGCTATAATTCAGAAATAATTTTATTCCAAGCAAAGGAGTATACCTACTAGGTATGTGCATTTTGGGGAAAACCTGCTTCCAGAGTAGCCCTCAGTCTTATGTTAGTATGCTTCACTGGAAAAACAGATTCTTGCAGTCCACAGGCAAAATACCAACGTTTTGAAAGCAGTTTTCAATATGTATGAATCGCAAACAGAATAATGGTAGTTTCATGTTATACCTCGGACTTTGTAAATTTTTTATTATTAGGCTGCAAAAAAGATTGATCTATGATTTAATAAAACTGAGAGGTAAGGTGCATTTTTCATTGGCTCATGTTTTGCATCACCTAAACAGCAAAGTTTGTTAGTTTGCTTGTGTTCAATTCTGAAATGTTTAGTGCCTTGCAAACATGGGAACAACTTCTGGGTATAGCCAGACACTCCTAGTGAAGGAACGGGTAAGATTTGGGTTTTTTGGGTCCATCACAATAACAGCTTGCACCAATTCCTTCCACAGAGCACTGCCCAAAGATGCGGTGGGTGGGCTCTGTGCTATGGCTGTCTTGGGTAGGGGGGTCCAGGTTGGAGGCTTTTGGCTTTCTTGTTTTAATGATCTTGTTCTGCAGGCTAAGGCCATGTTGCTTTGTGGGGGGAGAGAGTGTCCTCTGCTTTCCTCCTGTAAATATTCTATTTGTTTGTTGGTAGACTTCATGCAAAGTTGGTGAGAGGAATTGGGGGTTTGAGTGCACGTTGGGATCTTATAAAGGAGAAAGCATAGCTGTAGGAGTGGGTGGAGATGCATCCTGAGGGAGGAACTGGGGAACCTACAGCCTGCCTGTGGTCTCTCCTGACGAGGAAGTGCATGTAGCATATCAGCTGGTCTTTTATGCATGTGCCATATCAGAGCTTCTTTTATCAGAAGTGTCTCTTTTGGGTTCTTCATGTGAATGCCTGGCATTGCGGACTCTGATTTAAGTATTGTTCTTTGTGCTTTGCAATACCTGGAAGCAAGGTCATGCAGAGACAACCTAGTCAGCTGACTCCTTTTTACCAAGCTTTGTCTTAAGATACATGCACACTTCAATCTCTCTAGAAAGAAATATTTCTATTCTGTGGATGTTACCAGGGTCAAATCACACATATAAATTCCTCTGCTCTCTAAATAGCCCTGAGGAAGTCCACTGCATACATAAAACTCATCAGCAATGGTTTAAAGGCTGCACCAAACTGAAATTTTACATGTCGCCTTACAGGCAAGTTTGTGAAAGTCAGAGGTGTTAAGTCCACTGACAAGTTTCCACCTTCCCAGGCGCTTCTGTTGTCTTGAGTTTGGGTCCTGAGCATTAGTCAAACAGGTCTGTGGACTGTATGGCAGGGCTGTAAGCTACTGCTTGCAACAGGGCGGTAGTAGCTGCTGAAAGCATTACAGCTTCCCTCAGTGTAACTTGCCTGTGTGCCCCTTCCCTTCCATTTCAGAGATTCATTTGGCTCTGAGAACTTAGTGACATTTCAGGGAAAGTTTGTAGCATTTCTTGCCTTACTTGCTCTCTTGAGCAAGGGCAGGTTAAAGCCTCATCTTTAACTCAGATCCCCCAAAATATTTAAGTGACCAAATCCAACTGAGATAAATTGTATTAGGTGCTTACCTATGCTTGACAGACTGTCAGTCTTCAGGCACCAACTCCCAGAGTCACGAGATGAGATCCAAATCTCAGCCATTTCAGTCTGAAGTTTCTAGGTCCTATAAACAAACAATTTCTCTTGCTTCTAAGAAAAAAAGTGAAATAAACTGATTCTGAAGAGCATTTGATGCAATGCTCTCCCACTCATTTTCACCCAAGTTTAACTCTCTATCTCAGTTGCAATGGAATAGAGGTGGGGTATAAGGCAAACTTGAAAGGGCATGCCACTTGGAACACATCAAAGGCTTTGGCTTGGTTTGTGTGTGTTCCTGTATATTATTAGTAGGGGAATCTTTAACATCTTAAGACATCAAATTTGCAGGTCTAAATCTTATTGCCAGAGTAGAAGAAACTGCATTTCAAATGGTTCATGACAGAAGTTTCAGCTCTTAATACTTAATGAGGCATTGATGATGGGCCATTTCTCTATTCCAAACAGACAAATTATATTGGCGGATGTAACTGGAGGAAGATAAGCGAAGGATCTTGCATTTGAAGAGAAAGTTGTGCAAGTGGTAAAGGGCAAACTGCCTATGGCCTCCTCTCTCTGAAGCATCCTCTGTAGCTTGAACAGACGTTAACTACTATTCAGACTACCTGTGGGTGTGTTTAAATATTTATTACTTTCTCCCTCTTTAAAGTTAAAGCCTGCATCTGCCCACCACAAAACAAGCCCTTTAAGAATAGACGTGGCTCACTGCCTCTCTAAAGTAAAAGCTGGTGTTTAGCAGAGGAGACAGAAGTTTGTGTCTGCAAGTAGAAATTAAATTGCTCATCCCCCCTTGCTGCGTGGGCAGTTCTCATTCCTGCACTCTTGCTCCCTCAGGTTGTTCACTGCAGGTCTGAAGCAGGGCAAAGAAAATGCATCTGGCTCTTCTGAAAAAGCCTGGAACTCTTAAGACAGACACTTCAACATTAAAAATAATAATTAAAAAAAGGTGTTCAACTGTAATTCACTTCAACTCGCATTTTTAAGCACTGAATAATCCTTGTCAAGCAGCCAAGGACTGAAGACCACCATTGTATTTTTGGGAAAGCAGAAACAGACAATTAACTAGTGAATGGTACTAAGGTTTCTTGGGAGGAGCAAGAGTAATGACCACCTTTTTGGTATTTGCGTATATAGAAACCTAATTATAGTGCATTTTTACATAGCAGTAATGCAAGCAGGCAGAGATTTGCTTTTCACCCACTCTTTTCAATGGACCCAGTTAACTCCTGATTTATTCTAGCAGGTGGGCATCTCGGTTCAAAGCTGGGTAAAAGAACAACACTTCTGCTATGGGTTGTAATAATTATTTTTTTTTAAACAAGCTATCTCAAAGTGGGAAGGGAAGTGAGTAATCAAGCTGAATTACTGATAAAACTGAGTGTTTGTGCTCAGATTAAATATGATTTTTCTGGTCACAGCAGGCCAATCACTGCTGCTTAACACCTGCACTTACTGCTACAGTAGTAGTAGTATAATCTCAATCTCTGCACAACTTAAGCATGAAGCTTAAAGTCCTCAGCAGCACAAGCTTCTCCAAAGATCAGAAGTAGAAACAGTGGTCTGTGCCATTAGCCCCAGGACCAGAACGAGTAGCATTACTGGGGACATACTTTTCACCATTTGAAGCACAGAGACAGAAGCTGCTCTGTTCTTTGTTCACCTGGAGTACGCTGGGCTGCCCGAGGCACAGATACTCCCTCTGCACAGCGTCCGATCACAGCCATGCGTTCAGACTCTTAATCCAGTCCAAAAAGCTTGCCTGTAGCCACAGAGTGAATTCAGGAGGTTTAGTCAGCTGCTGTTCTGGGGAGCTTTGCCTTTGGAGAAATAGCAATGGCAAGGACAAACTTCAACCCTTTTCCACAGGGAAAGAAAAGCAGCTTTATAGCACCTGCTATCCCACAGCTTTAGTGTGTAAGGGTTTTTCCCCCTTCAGATGCCACCCTACATCTAATGTCACTTTTTCTAGCGCCACTTGCTGGTTGGGGCTGTCATCAATGCCATGAGCTACTCCTCTGTTAGACCAGAAGAGCACTGAGCTCCCTCTCCTGCCTGGCCCTGTAGGTTGGTGTGTAGTGATTAGAACTCTCCTGAGAAGTCCAGGACAGTCAGAAGATTGGGAAAGGTCCAATTAAGGACACAGTTCAAATGTTAAGAGTATATGTGGAGGGTGAATAGGCGCCTGAGCTTTGCAGATCTGCTGGGAGGGCATCCCCAGTGCTTGGCAAAGGTGGTTGAATCCTCACCGGGCTCTGGTAAATAGAGTGCTGAGACTGGGACTTCCAGTTGGTGTCCGTGGTCAGGCAGGGATCTCTACCAGACCAACTGTCAAGAGCAATTTAGTGTTTGGAGGTTTTTTCTGCCAGTTTGCTTTTTTGGCTGTTACTAAGCTGTAGTATCTAAATTTGACTATATGATTGGAGCGTTTTGCAAAAGACACAACACTTTTCTTTTAAAATAAGCTCACAGAGTTCCAAGTTTGCCTCCAAATCAAATCCAGTGGAAAAGCAACTTTGGACTAGGAATTATTTCATTTTAATATTGACTTATTTCTACAGTAATAGATAATTTAAAAAATACTTTGGGGAAAATGTTGAGACATTTGTTCTGGAAATGTCAATACAGAATTTTATGACATTACTATAACAGTGGTGGCTTTTTTTACTCTTGATTGCCTCAAAAATAAAGATTTGGCTAAGTTATTCAATTTTATAGGACACTGCTAGGTTGTGATTATTTTTTGTTCGATCTTCTTTCCATATTGTGTCTCTGCTGCTTTTTTTCCTCACAACAATATCTGAAAAGAATATCTGTCAGATCCGTTTAGAGATCAAATTTCTGTGTATTTCCATACAAATAAAAAGATTTTATTGAAGAAGAGTCTAAACTTACCCTTTAGAGAACATCTAGATATTTCCCTGCTGTAAAATCAGCAGGCAAACTAATAGATTTGCTCTTCACTGTTTAAATAACATCTTCCTGAGCATTAACGAGACTGCTCTACAGAGGCTGTGTAGCGTCCCCTTAAGAGCTCTGGTGGTGATGATGCAGGCTTCTCTGTGCTAAGCTGTAAACATGAAAACACCACCCAGAGTTAAGAGAACTCATTTTCCTTGCGTGCATGGGCTGTGACATCTCTGACATGGCTAGCACAGTGTGTGACTGTGTGTGTCCAGCAGCTGGGCTGAAACGTAGTACCTGTTATTTTGAGCAGAGGGATTTTGCAGTAGTTATGTGCATCTTGTCTGCTAGGATTGCCTACCCACGCACAACAGGCTTCTGGTCACCTGTAACTACGTGGGGCATTGTGACCAGCTAGGCTTTTTTTGAGTAACTGGGCAAAGTTTCTTGGCCGTTGCATAATTATCAAGTGAATTTAAGTACTATGCTATTAACTGTAAGGTTAAAATAGCACTATCGCTGTGTGTCAGCTCTGATAGGACGTTCTGTAAGTTCAGGCTCATGCTAGTACTAAATTAACTATGTAAATTCTGACAACCCAAATCATACTGCTTCAATGCCAAGCCCCTCCACGTACAGAAAGATCATTGTAGTTTACAAGGGTGTCAGGCATAGATTTGGGCTGCGCATTAATCTTGTCTGGCCAAAAAACATGGGGGATAATGAAACTTGTATTGTTGACTTAGAATTGCATATCAGGAAGGCTACACGCTAGTGAACAAGGTCAAATCAAAGTGGGGAAAAGGCATTGTTGATTTTGGTTGGAAAATAAGCTGTGTGTGTGAATGACTAAGGTTCCATCAAAAAATGTATTATACAATCATCCCTAAGTGGCCTTTTGCCCCCTGTGGATGACCCATCAATTTTATTTTACCCTGCTCCTCTGCAGCACCACCCATGTGAGAGTACACTTCTTGTATAAACTGCTGGGATGTTGACATTTGGTGTCATTCCTACTTAGATGCTTGCTTTGTCTTTATTTTTTTATGAGACATCTGGGGATAAAACTTAAAACTTCCACTGTATCTGTATCATAAATCAAACATTTTGCTGGAGGATAATGGTGCACTTAAAACAAAAAAAAAGATACAGAGAATTCAATCAATACAATACCTAAAAAGCAACAGCTTGTCTGCAGCTTGAATTGTAATTCATTAATTAGAGTTAGCATTTACATATTTATTACGGTGTACTGGTTTTGAAAACAACAAAAAATGAATTCATCCTTCCAGTGCATTTGATCAATGTGTGAAAATCAGAACAAAAATCTTTTTATAGTGTTTTTATTTTATGTACATAATTTGAGTAATGTATACCCCTGGGTAAGGCTTGTGGGGAATTTCTAGAGAAGCTAATTCAACTATTCTGCCATTTTAGTTCACTTTCTGCAAATGTTTAAGAGAAGAATTTGTTCATGTTGTCACTTAATGAAGTCTCATATTTCAGCAGTCAAATGCTCCATATTTCAATCCGTGTACCTCCCATAAAATAGTTTGTGTGGGATTGAACCCTGCAGAGATTATCCACTGCAGGACTATGCTTTCCCATGCTCTCTAGTACTGGCAAAAGGAATTAAATGTGAACGAACAAAAAGTATTTGAATATTCTCTGTGGAACAGATCTCTAACCTCTGAAGAACTAGCTGTTTGGCACTATTGTTCCCCCTAAGCGCTCCTGTCCTGAAGAGTAGCAAGCTGGTGGCGTGACACTTGAGTGCATCTGTATTTGGGGGTCAGCAGGGTTTGGTATAAACAACCTCACAGGTGAATACAGCCAGCCTCCTCTTTTCTCCCCTTCCAGCTCCCTGCGTGCTGCCACGAGTTGTCCCTGTGCTCGCCGCCAGCCCTATAAGCACTGTGGCAGAGCTGGTAGACCTGCTGGACCCCATCAGTCCCATTCAGAGCTATTCATGTACACAGTGGCCCCACTGCCCTACATTTGTCCCCTGGGCAGGGAGCGTACCTAAGGTCTGTAGAAGCCTAACCTTCGGTATCGGCCTACTAAAAGACACTACTTTTTTTCATTTGTATCAGAAGAGGCATTAAAAAGGCTAACTGCTCAAGCAACTCAGCACTTTGCTCCATGGTGCAATACACATGTGTGTTACACATTATTTACAAATGTACTCAGTGGCTGTGTCTAAATTCATTTAAATGTTACCGGTTTACTGGATGTCGCAAGAGCAAATTTAATTTTTTATTGACTGTGAATAGGCAATAAAGACTGTTACTCGTCTAGTTCATGTACTTGAAATGGGAAGGTGAACAACTTAGAACCGTTTGCAGACGCCCTCAGACTACTCCCAGACTGTAAACTGAGCATATCTTTGCAGGATTATAAAATGATACTGAGCAAAGTGAGTTCTTTTCCTTCTGGACAATATCTTAGTGCCATGTTAAAAGGCCGTCTTCACACCTTGCTGTGGCCAATGGCAGCACCTGGCTATCACTTGTGTCACATACATGTGAAATGAAAGGTCTAAAATTTTGAGTTGAACCCTTTGAGCCAAAAGCTATTCGTCTGCTATTAGATTGGAAGAAAAATAGCTCTGGAGGTTTATAAGCATCTTTGCGTCCTCTCTCACCTCTGAATTGATTGATTTCTCTTTTCTATGGCAGAAGTTCAGGCTTTCTATTCTACCTCATTTGACTTTCAGCCCTGCAAACTCCCCATTCACCTATTAACAGCAGCCAAATAGTGGTTTAGGTACATATTTGTCACTGTCCCTGTTAGAGTCCCTGCTTCAGAGATGACTGTGTTTCCAAATGATACATCTCAGTGAAATTACAACATGATGCAAAGGATGGCTCTAATCATTGCTAACCAGGTTAAAAACACGTCAAACTCCATCTAATGCATCCTGGATACATCTATCTCTAGAGCCAACTTCTACTGTTTTATAAATCCTCTATAACAGTTTTGTTGTTTTTTTTTTTTAAGTAAGCTTCAGGCACATAAATATTTTTCTTTCAATAAATATGTGCTCTCCTTGTTGAAGTTTTTGAAGTTTGCTGTGGGTTCAAGAGCTTTTCGTCCTAAACTATGCCACTTATTTTAAAATGGTTACAAAGATATACAAGCAGGCTTTTGTTATGTTTAATATGCTCTTACTTTAATAAACAGTGTTGCTGATAAGCAATCCCATGTTTGACCTCTCTTTTACTATCTCAGGCATTTCAAAGTGCATCATAATGTTTTTCCATTCAAGACCATCTTTTCAAAACCTTCCAGATGCCTTCTCCACTTTTGGTCTCTTATTTCTGTTGCACAGTTTGTTTATTTAGGAGACTTAGACTGAATGAGTTTCACAGACTTCTTCACAGGTTTCGTTACTAGGAAGAATAACGTGCTACAGAAAAGGTGGTAGCTACTTGGAGAGTGAAATGAGGTGCACAAAATAAAGCCATGTTGATAATGCACCGTTTTTCTGCCAATGGTTTGCGACTTGTGTGTTATCCTAGTAATAGGCAGTGCAAGTAATCTTGAATCTTGGCATATCGGACCTTCACATCACTGGTCAATCTGCCTCTTGGATTTCATAGGAGGGGGTGCAGAGATAACAATATGTAACTTTTGCATACTTTTTTGTTTAATAATGGGTGTGAATTGCAGAAAAGTGATCATAGCTATCTGTAGCTGGGGAAGTCGTCTTTCCACACTGAAGGTTTTGTTGGCTTCAGCTAGGCATGTTCCTGTTTTTTCTCGGCAAAACTTAATTTTAATAAACCCACAGCAGTAAATACTTTGAGGCATTACTTATAATTATTTTACAATGGCAAGTATAGGTCAGATACAGCAAGGAAGCCTGTTAGTCAACCAAAGTAATAAACTGAAAATTGACCCATAAACATGTCCAACAGTTCCTCTTTTGGATTAGAAAAGAGAGCGGACTAGCTTGAGAGGAGTTATGGAGAAATATCAGTTTGATTTATGAACAGCAAGTTTGCTGTGGACTGTATATGAACATGGATCTTAAATAAGAGCTACCGCTTCTTGTTTGAAGTGAATCTTTAATGCCAGTGTAAACTTTGCAGAGAAAAAATAAGTAAACACTATTCATCCCAGTAAGAAAGAGCTGGGAGTAAAATGTAAAATCAACCAAAGGAACTGGGATCAAAGGTTGCACTCTTGCCCTATATTGTTCTTATGTAAAGATTTATTTTTCTTTGAATTCAAACAGATGCAGATAGAATGGATTGTTAATCTACATAACCAGGCTCGCTTTGTAAAGTTAGCGCAGCCAAAAACCTGAAATGTGTATTAAAAACGAAAATACATTTTTGGTGTGAATTGCAGGAGTCCAACACACCCATAAAGTCAGAGGATTCACTCTCAAGACAAACTCAAATATTAGGCTATCTAGGTATTGTGTCTAACACTTGTTAGAATGGCTTGGGGGATCTTTTGCCTGTGTCTCCTGTGGGAGTTTGCCAGGTGCCAACTCATCAAAACCTGAATATTTATTACTTTCAGTCAAAATTTTCTTTGGGTTTCTCAGCTGTGGGAAGAGTAACTGGGGAAATGGATGAGCAAGTTTTCCCTCCTCTTTCGGTCTTGGTTTGGGCAGTCTGCTCTGAATGTATTCTCCCTTCATACATAACTGATTTTTTTTCTTAAGAAAACCCAAAAGATCTCACTTTCACTGGGACAAGATCACATTTGGAAATACTTAGATTGTTCACAGAACAAAAATGTTGTTTGAGTAGTCCTGGAATAGAAAAATGCCAACAAGCTTATTATAAGGGAAAACATCAGCTCCAGCTGTAGACAAGGTTGTTTTTCCCTTCAAAGTTCTGGGAAGTAAAATTACTTTGTCAAAAGGCCTACAAGAGTGAGGAGACTTCATAAAGTAAATATTTGTTTAGTATTCACTTTGAGTTGAGGTTCACACATTCAGTCCCATTCTTGGGGTTTAAGTCAGAGGGATGTCCAGAGCAGCTAAAGTCAACGAAACAAAGTTCTACAAAGCCAAAAGTATTTATTACCTGCACTTTAGTTATGGGTATGACTTTCATAAATTTGTACCTTGGAGGGGGAAAAAAAAAACAACCCTTTTTATCTACTTTTTAAATGATGTCCTGCTTATTAAAAATCCTTAAGGAGTGTTCATTTTCTGTGTATGATGGTGTATTTAGGCTTGGAGCAAGTTCCACAACTAGCTGCCTGCTAGCCTGGTACTTGAGTCAGTGCTTCTTACCAAGGAAGGCAGGATCTCTTCAGTTAAGTGTGCATATTCTAAGGCAATCCTTAAGCCAGGCACAAGAACAGCAATTAAAAAAACCCATCCAAACCCTAGAACAACAGAGGACCAAGAACTTCCAGATCTATCTTTCAAACCTATGGCTAGTCTTGTGACAGTTCTGATTCTGCAGCTACAAAATCCCCCCAGACTTCTTGTGATGTTAAACATCTACTTTTTTACTGGAGAGAGAAGAATTTTCTCCCAATGAGAGGCTGTGGATAGCTATACTGCTCTCAGTAACATCTGGAAAGGATGCTTGCAGAGGAGGAGGTCACAAAGGCTTGATTCATTTAGGCTAGCTCTAACCCTTTAAGATTAACTTCCTAATCTAATGTGATTATATATTTTGAGACAAAATTCTAGGTTTGCATTTTCCTTTCCCCTGGGTCTAATATGTTCTTTCAGCTGGATGAAGTAGATTATTTTCTATAGATTTATTGTCCTCTTGTCTCTGTACTTTGTCTTCCATTCCATGTAACATATAGGTGTTCTTCCTTACTAATAGTATAAAGTAGAACTGAGGAGTGACTGGCAATTGTCTTCTCTTTTGGTGACAAAAATACAGCAGAATATTCTGACCAGTTAAAATAAAGAGGATAACAAATTTTCAGAAGTTATGTAACTTCATTTAACTATGAGCATAGAAATAAGCAACCTAGCATCTACCCAAGAATTTTGTTTAACCAGGATGTATGCTAGGGAATTTAAGAAAAATGAAGCTTAGTTGCAAGGGCTGCTGATTTGTAGGGGTATTAAAGCTATTTAACTGGATTTTTTTTTTCAGCTGATTTAGTGGTGCTCAGGTCTTTATCAGTCTCATTATTTACTCCTTGCCCTGCAAAACCAGTGTTCACTTTCTTCCTACCTGTAGCTCATAAATGCAATAATTTAATTCTCAATTCTCTCTCTGTGGTTGATAGCTGGCTTATTCTCCACCATTATGCAGTTAATCAATCTGCGTATAAAATGCAGATTAATCAAGACTTTGTATAGTTTTCTGTAAGTTGTTTCCTTTCTATAATTGCTTTAATGGGTTGCTTTATTCCCCCTACTGTCTTTTGAGAGGAGGAGCAGTGTGGGGATATTTGAACCATGTATGGAGACTTTCACAGCATTGTGCAGTCATGGTATTCTTAAGGATAGGGCGCATCTCCCTGCTGTTGGTTTAAGTGATTTTTAAAAAGAGCAACAGTATAGGGATGACTTCCTTGGTGCTTTGTCTAAGCTTTGAAGCAGATGCAAAAATGTTGTGGTCTCTTTAAAACTCTAAGTGAAATTATCAACTTGGCTCAAATTTGAACTTTCTTGAAGTTTTTTCAATACAAGTACAAATCACTCTTAAAGGTAAACATTAATGGATGTGAATTTTTAAAATTTTATCAGATGTAATAATAGGTTATAGTTACTGCCTTACAATCAGCACGCCAATACTAAATATCTCAGGCTTATTTTCCATCAGCTCCTTTGTGTAGCACATGAAAAAAACAGTTGTGGTATAAGTTCAGCAAACTATTTGAGAAGAAGCAACCTAGGCTAAATCTTAACTAAATAATGTATAAAGACGACTGACCATGCTAAGTCTTCCAGTCATTTTGTACTACTATAGTACATAGGTGTGAATATATACTCTTCTTGTGCTGTGAAGATGCTTTCCCATTATGAGATCACTGAGCTCAAACACATCTCAAGTTGCTGAGCCTTGTGCTTTTTGTATGAAGGTCTACTCATACAACTTAGCTTTCAAGGTCTTTTATTTTTTTTTGGATAGTACCTGTCACTGAAAGTTTACACTAAAATCCTTTGTTGATTTACTGGAATAAACCAGGAAGAACTGGCTTTAAATTTTCTGTTGTGGTGTATGTCATCCAGGGACCTACAGAGCTGTCAATCAGAGTCAATCTGTTCCGTAGGTCTGATTTCTGTAAAGTTGTGGTGGAGTCCAGATGGGTTTTTCTAGGTATCTGCACGCTGTGGTGTTAAGTTCCTTGCTTAGCTGAGGACAGCTTCTTCACTGCTTGGACTTTCAGGGCCCCGACTCTCAAACTAGTTTGCCTCAAAGCCCTTACAAAGAAGCTGTTGGGGTGCCTATTTTTATACTAAACTGAGAAGATAGCAGGTATTGGCATAAGTTTCATGGGTTGCCTCCTCCCAGTTCTGCTCAAAATGGAGACATAAAATTAATAAATGCAATTGAACAAGGTGGTTGTAGAGACATAAGCAGAAGAGAGCAATTTATCTTTGCTATTGAACTTAAATGGAAGGGCAGGTATGTGAGGGAATACTCAAAAGCTGTTCCAGATGGCAGCAGCTACAGAGGAGCAGATCCTGGATCTGTTAGGCAGAGGCAAGGTGTTGAGGATGGAAGTTTGATGATAGAAAAGAAGGTGGAAGGATGGCTTGAATCCTTTAAAAAAAAAAAAAAAACCCAAACTCACAAGCACTGACTTACGTGATCAGCAAATAGCCTGCAAAACTTGGTTTAAAGAAACCAAGCTGTTTCTGAGTTTCCAAAACAAGGTGTCAAAACTCATGTCTGATTCTACGACTTTAAAACAGTGAGGTGTTTTTCTAGCTCAATTTACTGTCAAGAAAAGAAAGAGCCCTTCTGGCTGTGGCCATGTATGCCAACCATCAGCCAGGAGTAAAGTTTTACAGCTGACTTACAAACCCCTGAGATGGGTTTTCTAATGGAAATACTGACAGCCTCTTAACTTGAGCAACACTAGCAGGCGCCGTTATAATAAATGAGACTGAGAGAGACATGATACAGGCCCACAAGGTAATTAATGGCTGGAGTAAAATAAAATATAGACGCAACGTCCCACAGAGAGCATGACTCAATGGAGCAAACTTGTAATAAAGCACAAAGAACGTCTGTTTAGTAAAGAGCTGTGTGAAACTGCTTGTAAAATAAATCATGAGCTAGTGCTAGAGCTAGCTGAGATCTCTGTATGTTTCTTTTAAATTAGAGGATTAAAAAACTCCCCTCAACTATAAAAAGCCATTTTTGGCAATCAGAACCGCAGTGTATAATGAAATGAGAAGCAATGAAATGCAAAGTGCACCTATGCAAACAAGCTCCTAGCACACTTCTCAATAGAAATATAGCAGAGAGGTTAAGACTGCACCTACTCCCTAATCTTACTTTTTAATCAAGTAACTCTTTGACCAGCTGTCGTTCTGATTCTAGCCCAATTGTCTTCTCATTTGGAATGCTTGACTTCAGCCTTGTGACATGTCATGTGTCAAAACAGGCATCAAGATAGTTCTTACTCCTCAACTTCCTCACTTGTTTAAGATGCTAAGCTTTCTTTACATAAAAAAATAACCCCCAAACAAACCCCAGACTGTATTGTCTTGTTTCTTGCAGTGCTTCCACTGATTTAGGAGGCTGTAGCTACAATACTTGTAGGTAAACTGTTCTTTTTGGTTTATGCATAGCTATTCCTGCTCATAGCTTGTTATTGTTAATTTATTTTATGTTCACATTGCGAAGGCAGAAAAATAAGCTGCTTCAGATTCATAAGTGAGTTAGACACTGCAATGAACATGTGCCTAACAATTCCCAACTCTGCGATCTTGGAAGCAAACAGACTTATGGCTGATGTTAAACTAAGGTACAAGCATATGCCATGTCACTGCTACTTTAATCTTTTCCAGTTAGTGTCAGCAAGCCTCAATCCTACATTCCTTGAGTTAGGAGTAAAAATACTTGACAAATAGTGAACTTAAAGCTTCTGTGACTTCAATCACTTGGTAATTAGCACATAAGAATGTGAAAGCCCACTATTTAAAACTGATGACTCTGAAGGTGATATATGGCAGCACTAGAACATCAAAGTTGACTTCTTTAGATGCGAATGGTGTAAAGCACACAAATAGAAATGTCTTACCCACATATGTTTTTGTAATTTGCTGTTTCTGCTTCATTTTGTTTTGCTTTGTTTTGTTTTCTGCATAATAAGGGGGAGAAATTGGAAATGGCTTTCTAGGTTTTCATGCTGCAAATCTTCTGCGCTCGTGCTTTTCAATGTTTGTATTTGTCTCTGTTGTGGAGCAGTGATCTGTTTAGTTTCAAGCTCTGTGTAATAAGGGAAATACTACATACATCTTCATGACATACTGTTGGAGCCTAAAATACTTCCCTTGCATCATCTACACTTTAAAAATTACTGAAGAAGGTTATTTTCTAACTTTAGGCAGTCTACTAGTTAATTTTGCCATGGTTTCAATTCCTTGTCATTCTCAGGAGCCAAGATGTCTTGAACTCAGAACTCTATTAGTTTCATGTTATGGTAGTGATACTTTTATTATTGTTCTGCATGTGAAACATAGCCAATCACAATAAGTAGTTTTATACAAGTGGGACCAACTTCAAAAAAAACCCCTTAGAAATCTAGGATGGTCTAGTGCTCTTTGAAGCCTAAACTGCAAGAAGTAATCCAGGAAGACCCCACCTACCCTTGTCAGAAAAATTGGGGCTTCAAAAAACAAACTGTTGCAAATTGCACCGGGTGATTTTGAAGATATTCTTGCTGCCTTTCGCTTTGCTTTGACTCTGAGATGTGGGTGGTTGGTGTAAATGTTTTCTCAGCTGCTACAGTCACGTGAGGGTTATGCAGGAGGTATATTAAGTGTGTAAATCTCAGCTGAAGCGCAGGAAGGGGCCAAATTCTTCCTTATTCTGTGTATAGGATCTTGGGCGCCGGCTGCATTTCAGAGCTAGACTATCAACTATGAAGGAATTTGCAGTGCTGAGTAGGACAATACTGGTGTCCTTCAAATGTGGACTGTTCTCCTTCCAAAACCCTGCTGCTTCTTGTATTTGAGCAAAACCAATTTGCAAGTCATTACTTTTAATTAAAAAAAAAATTCACCTATTTGCATAGACAGAAATCTTTTATGCCTCCCGCCTGTGCTGTGTAAGAGTGAATTGCTTATCTGTTATTTGGAGGTTCTGTCTTAGATTTATAACACTAACTGGCTGAATCTCATTGCTTGATTTATAGAGAGGCTGCAGATGAGTGCCCATATATTGCTGATTTAAACTAGATACGTTATCTACATCTTTACCGTGCATACAAAGAGCCAGGAATTAAATTTGGTGCACTTGACACTTTTCTGAATATCAGTAAGAACTGGGATGTACAGAAACAGTGACTTTTTATCATTATTTATGGATTTTTACATCCAATGTCATTTGTAGCTTAGATCTAAGTGGTGATTGGGAAACTTTATTAATAACAGATCAGGTTCCACAGTCATTACTTGGAAAATTGTAAGGAATTTGCAGGTTTTGTTTTTGATAATGACACAGTAGAATCAGAAGCTTAATTACTCATGTTGTTTTTTCAATATTGCAAAAAACAGTGCTTTAATCATAACATTTGAACATTGCATGTTTTGTTCAGCCCTATGAAAACTGGAACCTGATTTCTGATAAATTTTGCTCACAGGAAATATTTAGAAATGAAGAATGTATAAATAGGAAAGGCTAATAGCCATGGCTAGTGATTGAAAAAAATCAGACAATAGCACCATGGAAAAAATATTCTTACCCATTTTTGTCACCCCCATTGCAGTATCTGCATCTTTCAATGAATTCCTCTGAGGGTTATGGTTTGACTGCAGTCTGAAGCGCGAGAAGTCTACTTAAAATCACTTTTGTTTCCTCAAAAAGCATTTAAATTCAGGTTCAAAAAGGCCCACTGGTCAAAGAGACCTTTGAAGCCCTGAGTCAAAGAATCACCTATTCCACCCCAGTGGGGAGAAGAAAAAGCAGCTTTATCCTTTATTTTTAAAGGACAGTCCAATTATCTTATAGCTGCCTTGCATAAGGGAACCAACGCCTGTCTTCCTTTGCTAGGATAAAGCCAGAATTGAGAGAATTGCATAGGTCATGTCCATCATCTACATGTATTTGTGCTCCGAGTGAATGCCTGTGGAAAAGGGGCAGTTCTGTGATGTTGGTGAGAAAACTTACTGTGCGATGTCTTTCACGCTTTCTCATCCTGTGAGAAGATGTATTTTTTTTTCACCTTGCAGAGACCATTGGTCTAAAATTGCTGTGGTGAGGCAGGTCTGTAACCAGTCAGCTAACTATAGTTCCGCTCATATGGGTGGCTCCTTTTTTTTAAAGCCTGCTCCCATCACTTGTGTATGTATTCCAGCTCAAATTTGAACTTGGATATTTAAAGTGTCCTGAAGAGTGAATGCCACTGAAAGTGAAAAATTGATTTGTAACTGTATGGGAGATCTTTGAAAATATACTGTATCCACATACAGTGTTAATTCAGATATGTTTCTGTTAGTGTTCTACTGGGGTGGCTTTATTTCTTCTTTATTTCCCTAACGATCTATTTCTTAATTTCCTTTCTTGTTTCTAGTCAGGAATCACTTCCATAGATAGGATGAGCTTGGTGTAGAAGGTTTTTGTGTAAGGGGTGGAACACAGACCTCTCTCTACTTGAAGGAAGAGTTGGAAGTTTCTACTTCAACCAATGGCTGAAACTTTGCTTTACTGGGATGCTGTGCCGAGCACTTAACCTGGGCCTGAGTTTGGTCTTGTGCCCTATGTTTTATCTGGCACTATGTCCTGAGTTTGAGCTTACAGTACCCTCAGCCAAAGGTTTCAAAACCCTCTATAGCTCTAGGGCCAGGGGACAGGCAGCATACCAGGCTGAGGCAGATCTTGGTCTCAGTGGTGCATGCAATAGTAAGCGTGCAGGTCCAGGTGACCTGATGTGACAGGCCAGGAGATAACAAGTAGGAAAACTCTGTTGCCGAAGCCAGAAGCAGCCGATGGACAGTGGACAGGTCAGGGCCTCAGGTGCTGCTCACGCCATATGTGCAGCCATGGTCTAGTTGCCCAAAATACAGTAGTTATCCAAGTGTTTTAGTCCTTATACCCTGAAATCATTGGCCAAGAGTTAATTTAATTCACTTACTGCATAAATGTAACCCAGCTTAAACTGTTTCAGCATGCAGAAAATGCCACTAGTGGGTTGACAGTTATACAGAAATTGATGGCGTTTAAAATATATCTTTATTGATGTTTTAAGAGGCCGTATTAAGCAAGCTCATGTTTCAAGTGTCACCTGAATGTTAGTCTTACATCAGTTTTGAGTCCCTGCAGCATACAGAATATTGAGGGGGAGGGGACAACAAACTTGCTTCCTTATTGAAACTGCTGAAAGATTTGTGGCTAATACACTGACAACCAAACTCCTGTGAGACACAAGTGAAAGACTGGGCCCTCCAAAGTCAAAGGCAGAGCCCAAATCTGCTTCAAGGGGTGCCTGAAGTTCATGATCGAACTCTCAGACTCTCTCTGGTTGTGTGGGAAGAGAGGAAACACCCCTGAAACTGGAGTCTCGATGACCTTGCTGCTGGCTGTGTGCATTGAGGGAGGCTCCTTTGCATCCTTACTGGAGATCTGGGTGCTTCTTTATGTGTAAAACTTTGGGGGAGAACTTACAGATCAAATATTTGGCTCTTTTATCAACCAGTAGGCAACCATGTCAGATGGGTAGACTGGTGTGTGACCTGAAATTAGATTTGTGTTTTTCTTTTTTCTTTATAGTGTTCTTTAAAACAACAATAAAATCACTGACATCCACTTAAGACTTTTTTTCCTGATGCTCATCTCTAGATTTGCAATAAATTTATATGATACATGATTCATAGTGATGAATAGAAGTAGTAAACCGAGAGGAGGAAATGATAGGCTTCTAATCCTGGGTACCAACATTTTAAAATGAAACTAAATTCACTCTGGAGAATACCTAATCCATTTTTCCAGTAAATATAGTCAATTTGGTAATAAACATTATGATGGACTGTGGATCAGTCTTAACAGAGAAACTCTGAGAATAATTCAAATGTTGATTTAAAAAAAAAAACCTATCTGGGGCGTTCTAGACCTAGGAAGGGGGTATTAAATATCCTGTGGAATAAAACATGAAAATTTCTGTTCCATTTTGATATCATTCAGGCAAAGAGAGTTCAGTATTCAATACTTGAAGCAATTTTTATCTATCGATATAAAAAACTAAACATTTTTGCTCATATTTTTTCACAGAAAAAAATTTGTACTAGCACAAGAATGAAAGTAATTGAGAGAACAATTTCCTTTATGGTTCCTCAATGAATGGAAAAATCTCCAAAGAAAAATAGGTGTCCAAAGCACAGGGAAAATATGAAAGTCACCAAAACTGTTGTGCTCCACAGGACAGTTGTGAAGATTATCAGCAATATTAAATAACCCACTGTAGGTAATGCTAATAATGAGTGCTGAAGTACTGAAATAAGGGGGAATGTTTCTATTTCTTTCTTGTAACAGGTTATTCTTTATGAAATGGTATAGTTTCAGCTCCTCTGTCCATGGGAATGTGTTTTAAAACTATTTTTGAAGATATTTTCTATTTCTGTTTGAAAATACTTGAGACTCTCATATGATATATTTTATTTCTCTCCTTTGTAGATTCCCCTGCGGTTTTATTTGTGTTGCGTTCTTCTGTGTAGTAATTTCTCTCTTTAATGATCTTCCCTTCGTGCATGTGATGAACACGTTTGTGGTTAACGCTGCCCTGCTTTCACTGTAGAGCTTCTGTATTAACTGTATTCAGTCCACTGCATCATATATTTGATGTAAGGTGGGTTTATTTCATTCTTGAGCACTCTGGATATTTTCCTTTTATACAACATGGTCATTTTATTCCTGCTGTCACCCTAGTTCATGACTGTTTCTTATAGCTGTTTCGGTGCCTGTTCATTTTCATGTTTAATTATCAAGAGCAGAGTGGTTATCTATAGTGCTTAAATTCATAGCTGTTACTATTGTCATCAAAGGAAAATCTTTATTATAGTTGCTGAATACTATATATAGTGGTAGAGTTGTGTTTGTCTTCAGAAGACTGATTACAGAAAAGCAGTTTGTTGAAAGTCTTACTGGGAAGAGGACTTTCAGGTGTTTACTATTAATAGTATCACGCTGGACCAATTATTTTGTACTGTGAGATAATGTAGAATGCAGACTAAGAGCTGATAGGTCTCTAATTCTTCAGAATTTCCTTGCCACTTCTGTTTAAATAAAACAAACACTAAATCTGCATACAAACAAGAGCCAGTACAGACTTTTCTCTTGAGTGTATGTTGTGAGAAGGCTTTCGGGTTTGCATGCAAAAATGCTATTTCTTCATTCATTTTTACTAGATGTTTAACTTCTGTTTCTCTCACTGGTTGTGTTCACCTCAATTTATACAGTGTCTATTCAAATTTTTCATGTTTTTTTCTCATTGATTTTTTCTGTTATTAGTGGTAGTCAGATTTGTAGCCTATGACTACATCATTTTAAAGCTAATGGATGGATCAGAGTGCTTATATCAGCTTGGCCTAATTTGATCCATGGGGCAAGTCTGTCTGTGCCACTGACTCTTTTCTTATGGCCTTATGCTGTGATTAATGATAATGAGAAGTGGCAGCTACCTGTATAGGATGAGAAGTTGCGTGTTTCTGAGTTCATAAAGTGGCTTGCAAAGGTTTTTTGAAGAGTAGTATGGATTTTGCTGTTATAAAGTATACAGGTCCCTGGCAGAAAGGATGGTTTTAATCCATTTTACCAGTTCTCAAATATAACAGGCCAATCTTTCACTCCTTAATCGTGATATCTTTCACTCTTACCTCTTTCAATTTCTGTGCTCCTGTTAGTAGTATCTCCATTTCACTTCTTTAGTTACCCAAAATTTATTCTAATAAAAGTTTTCTTCAATTAATTTACTTCTTGCCTTGGTCGTATACACAAAGTCTATTGCAAGAACAAGTTGTTGTTCAACTGACAGCACCTGGGGGATGACTCTGAACAGATGAGTTTGATGTTCCCACTGCTCTTGCATCTGTGCCGAGAGCTGTGGGGAACGCTAGTGTTGATGTGGGGCCTTATGATGCTTGCTGACACTATTTGATTTCTTGGGTCAGTCAGGGTAAAACACCTAGAATGTTGGATTCAAACAAAAGAAATCCTGAAGCTGTTTTTAAATGGGTGGTTCATTGTTGTTCAGAGATATGAGGCATTGTTTCATTGCACCCTAATACTGGACTGTTTTTGAGAGCAGCAAGGCGGAGAGGAGGGAAGGTATCCACACAAGGAATCAGAGTGCAACATTTCTGCACTCTGTGGTCCATTCTGCAAGCTAACACTAGCACTGGGATACTTTAATGGGTTCCCATGGCATTGTGACCCTCTTTTTGAACAGGCTGACCTGCCAAGAGGCCTTAATCTGCAATTATCTGTACCTCATATGGCCCAAAAGGCCAGGGATATTTCCTACTGGATAATGCCTGCCAGGACATCTTGTATGATTCATAGTAAGGTCAAGCAGAAGCACTGTCTATACCAACTCAGGTATTTTAAGTGTCTTCTGTTAAACTTTTCAGCATAGAAATACATGGGGATGGTAAGACAGCAAGGACAAGAAACTTCTAGATGACTTTTCAGTGTAAGAAAGTAGATAAACACAGCTTACTATCATAAATAGTCAGTTTAGTGAGCATTCTTGTTCCTCGTACAAGCCTTCCTATTTCTTTATTATGGTATGTATGGCGTGATATGAAAACGGGAGCCCTTCTACACCCAACAGTTTTATTGGACTCAACCAAAAGAAGCTAGTTTGATAGTTGAAGGAGGAAGAGCAGTGTTCTATGAGTTCTGCTGGGGTACGATTAGTTTGAGTGCCTATAGCCATAATGGGGCAGGGTACGTGTGTGTGTGCGTGGCATGGCCTGGAAGTCCTTCGCCTTGGCTTTAGCTGAGAAAACTAGTTTCTGCAAATGACCTCTTTTGGGGATCCCACTGTCCAGGGTCTTATAATATCCTTGGGAAGCCATTTCTTCAACAGATCCAGAAGGAAAGTTGGGAGACAAAAAGAAAAAGGCGCAGATAAGGTTAGTATTCAGGAGGTGGTTTTTTTTTCCCATAAAACCTTTTTCTGCTTTGAGTACCAAAGCCAAATGCATTTAGTAAGCTGTGTTTCCTGGATTTCGTATCACTTTGGAAACAGAATTCCCTGAGGAAGTAAATGAGGATTAGGCAGACAACTGGTAACTGGTCCGTGGTTTGGATACTGGTTTGCTGTATGTCCTTTTTCAAGACAGATCTCAAGTTTGGAGGTAATCAGACCCAGGCTATAAAAAAGATGGGATTCTATGGCTAATATAAACCAAAAGGGAACACCAATGATCATTTAGGGAGCTAGGCAGGACCATGTTAACTTAAGTCCTATGACAGCAGCACTGACGCTCTTAGACTCTATTCAGACCATTGCCCATTTCCCTCCCCCTCTTGTTCCTTTTTCAACTGATGTTACCAGAGAATGAACAGTCATGCATTATGCAGCACGATTATTCTATGGGAAATGCTCACAGACATCTAAATTAATGGAATAAGTATGTCAGCTTCCAACTGCTAAACTCAGAGGATTTTGAAGCAGAGATACAGTAGCAACAGCTGGTTTCTTTAACAATTATAAATAAATTCATTTTTAAAAATTAAAGATGCCTACATGCAACATCTTTTGACTGAGTTGCAAAGAAAGAATCCCCATTGCTTATACTCTTACCCTAACATATTGCTTTTCATGCTTTCCCCAGAGTATTGAAAGAATGCTGCAGATGTTCTCGTTTGTGTTCTGTGTCTTGTCAACTAGATGAGAAAAAAAGTCACTGCGGAAAGTGGTAATCACTTTTCAGAATGAAGGCTATTAAATATTTTCCTTCTCCATCATGGCAAGGTTTTTTCATCTGAGTGGTGAACTTCTATAAATAATACCATTGTTCATTTTCTGGAGAGTTTCAGGAAGAAATTTGTGCAACCATATTATATCAAATTTAGATTAAATTGAAGATTTGAATTGAGTTCAGGAATTTGTCCATTGATCTTTTAAGTAGTGTTCATGAGTTAATATGAGAATGAGAAATATTTATTTTTATATACATCCATATATTTGACTACAACCAGAAAGTTGGTGTCTACACTTGTGTATTAATGACATTAGTTCTGTGTGTGATTGATAGGTGTCCTAAACTGCATTTCATGGATATTAGGCAGTAGATGGGATTTAAATGAGGTAGTAATTTCTAGAAACATAGATGGAACTGACCGTGCAACTCATTAAGGTAGCTTTAACTTATAAAGTGTCTTGGTTGTAGTTCATATCAACTTTGTTAGTAACCAGCTTGGGCTTCTGCCTTGATCTGATTCCTTGTGATCTGATTACCTGGAAGATCTATGTGACTTAATTTTTTTGTCAGTTGCAGGCACTAGTTAAAGTGACATGGCCCTAGAACTCAAAGAACCCAAACATACCCTCTTCCTTCCTGCTCCCAAATTTGTAGGCCAGCATCATGAGTTTTGGAATATGAACCATGATTATAATTTTTTTTTCATATGTAGAAGCAGCAGAGGTACCTGAGATGCTTGTTCCGTTTCCTTAGAAAGGCAAAATTTCCAAGTAAATTCCATGCCTGTGTCCCCCAGAGAGTGATGAGTCATTTGTGCCTCCATGAGTAGAGTTTCCTTTAAGCCACCCCAGGGCAATACACCAAATAGCTCTCCAGTACAGAGTTGTGGCTCAATACCAAAATTTAAGTTAAAGAATATCGGAAGGCCTTGTTAGGGGTGAAGGGAAAGGGGGACAATTAAAGATGTATTAAAGAACGATTGCATAGTGTGGAGCAGATGCAGGATATGATCTCTCCCATGTGGTTGATCAACCTGCCACCTCATTGCTCAGTCACAAATTTGCTTATTCAATGTGAAAACAATGAAGGTTGTAATAAAGCACTGTTACTGATACAGCTACATTGGAGCTTGGTTGAGTTCACTATTGCAGGTAAAAATCCATAGTGAGGGCAAGAATTAGTTTATTTGGAGTTTAGTACAAAGGATTTTAGTTGTGCTTTTCTCAAAATTATCACTTCAGACACTGAAAGCAATTACTGTGTGCTAGATTCAAACCAGCAACGTTTTACAAGTGAATTAAAAATGTGTACTGATAATGTTGCTGTGATGCCAGTGAGAGCTAGAAACTTTCAGAAGAAAAATAATAAAACTATCTCATAAATAACTTTATGGCACTCCAACATAGAGCAATCAACCATACAAATAAATAAAATAGATCAAGTGTGTGCTGCATTGGGTTACTTAGTGTTTATTGCAGTTATTTCTGTTCTTGTTACTTAATATGTGGACTGATGATATAAAACAGTATAAAATTCAGAATGTGGTCTTGACCTCTGCTCCAAAGCTTTCTCTAGTAGAGAAATGACACCTTTACTCAACATAGATTTTAAAATGACCTGAAACTCTGGAGGCCTTTGTACAGAGGACCTCCAGGGTGAGTACACAAGTCTGAAACAATAATGAGCTCTCTACAAGGTTGGCTGCAGGAGCTTATCTGTCATTCTGACATGCTAGAAGAAATCTGCTGGAAATGTTGGTGGCAAGAACATGAAATGGACTTGTTGAGATTTAAGATATCCAAAAGCAGATAAACATGAAGACATTCCATTAATCAAACTGACAACAGGAAAATACAGACAGAGGGAAAGTATACAGCTGTCTAGTTAGAGCATGGCTCATTACTATTTTTCCATATACATTCTGGTGCTAGAGTGTTTCTTGAGCCAGTCTCACAAAACTTAGGTATAAGACCGGCTGCTACATTACATAGTAGCTTACTTTTATAATCTGACTTTATTCTTTCAGTGTAACTGACCCTCTGAGCCTCTTTCTTTCATGCAGCACTGGACTCAGCAGGACGTGGTACCTAAGGAACAGCAAAAAGCAAGAGGGCTTGTGCACGTGGCGGGTGATTTCTAACTACCTAAGCATGTTGCCAATAGATATTTTTTTTTTTATTCTTGTCACTGTACTCAGGAAGGCAAAACCTCTCTCTGCATGCTCAGTACTCTGATATCCTGAGCTTAGTTGGAGGTCGTGCAATCATTTGTTAGTATGAACGCAACATATTTGGACAGGTAGGTGAAATACCGTAGGCTGAACCATCAGTGAAATTTGCACAGTGACTTTTTCACCAGTCTGTGTAACGTATACTATTTTAGATCATGTCCTTGCTACAGTATGGCTTTTATCTTCCTGCTATTTGGCAAAAGCTTCTAAGCAAACTGTGGGTGTCTTAGAAAATTTATGTTTTCAGTCTTTTCTCTACATCTAATAAAGTGGTAAACTCTTGAAGTTAAAATGAATAACTTGCATTAGTCTACTATTCTGTCAGCAATGTATACCTGGTAGTTTCTTTCTGACTGTTTAAAACTGAATCCCACATTTAAACAGTGTTTATATATGTATAATAAACATTTCTCATGCAGCAGGATAGCAACAGCCTTTAAGCCATTGGCATTTTTCTCAAATCTGTAACTCCTGTACCAGGAATTTGCTAGACACTGTTGGAACTGCCTCTCTGTTCGTAAGGACTTGATTGGATGCAGGAATTGAGGGTACTCGTGTCAGCTTGTGTGATGCTTCTGTCTGGTTTCCTGAAGTGTGAATTAGTGTGATAAATATTAATGAATGATTACTAATGCCTTTTATTAGCTAATAGAGAAATCCTGTCTGATCTTCATTCCATCTGGAAGCCATAATCTTTGGGAGTGATATTACCAACATCAATTTATGCGTCTGTGCATTCACGTTCTGTGACTTTCCTTGCAGGAAAGCAGTAAATAATCACAACTTACTACCACAACCTATGTCTGGAATACCATCCATTAATGCATTCAAAACAGCAGGCAGCTTGAAATGCAGCAGCTTAATGGAAGGAGTTCGGTGATCATCTATTGTTACTGTAGTCTTTCTGTGTCTTTTGGGAACGCATCTTCAAACCTCTATTAGAATGTTTCTTCTGTGAATTTGCATTAATAATGGTCTTCCTGATGTATGTTATGAGGATGCACAAGACCAAGAGGGAAATGATTGATTATACCATTAGATATAATTAATAGCATTAAGACCACTCTGGCATTTACTAGTCGTCTTTTCTGAATCCAGGAGAAAGTCAACATCTGAGACCTAGGACAGGTCAGATGCATCAAAAGGCTGCAGTGCGCTGCTTCGTTCTTTCTCTACTCCATGTCCCAGGGCCTGAAGAAGCCTGCTTGTGCTCGCAGGGACATCCAGCAGGAAAACTGCAGATGGACTGGGCTCTTGCTTCCTGAATGACAAAGGAGGCCATAAGCTTGACCTTTCAACATTCAAACTTTGTGTGCAGGCCTTTACTTAGTGGCTCTGTTTCTGAATAACTGTGGGAACTAAGGCCAGGACTAGAATCTAGAACGGCCCTAAAAGGGTAGAGCATGCAGTCCATACACCACAGCTGAGCCTTTTTTAATAACCCTAAAATCAGATAACTTGAAAAGTAAACTGCTGGGTTTCCTCCTCATAAAATGGTCTTAAATTAGGTGTGAGGATAAAAATGGTTTCTAGAAAGTAACTGTAAAAAGGAAGGGGTTATAGTTCACTCCCTCATCTTTCCATCTGTACATTTCTCAGCATGTCCCTTCTGTCCCCTACATTCTCCCCCCTTACCACCAAGGGTCCAAAGTTCAACATTTATTTCTACCACAGGCAGTCTGCTCCGGTGTCAAGTTTTCATGGTCATAGGAATCCAAATCTGTACCTTAAATTCCTTGGCATCACAATGAGCGCTCCAGCACAATGTACTTTCTTCTACTGTTGGCATGAGTTGCTGTAATGAGATAAGGAAGAAGGAGTAAAGTCAAGGAGACAGGAAAAAATATCTAGAGAACAAGAAATTAGGCAGCAAGCAGCTGTACAACTAAAGAGCTAAGTAGAGTCAGCGTAACTTTACTTTATTCTGCTATAAGAAAACTAAACTTTCTAAAATATTGATATTGTGAAAAATGGAATGAAAAGCTGCCCGCTCCCTTTATTGTCTTCTAAAATCTTACGTTGAAAAGGTCTCCTGTTCCCCGAGGGTCAAAATGGCATGGATTTTTTTTTTTAAATGCTCATTTCATCCCATGAGCAGGTTAGCCTGGCAGAAGAAATATAATCTTCCTGCACAGGAGGCAGATAGCTGAGGAAACTGTGCCAGTGAAGTGATAACCCTGACAATACAGAGCAGTACTGCTTGGAGGACACTGTAGATGAGGACCTGTGTGTCTCTGTCTAATCCAAACTGTGATCTTCTGTTGGAAGCAGGGTATAACATCAGTGAGGACTGCTGTGGTTTGGAGGTTTTCACAGTTGATCTGGAGCATCTCAGCTAAAAATTTCTGACCACGTTATAAAACAACTTGGGACACTGTGCATCCCAGAGCACAGAAACTCTCATCACCTGTGCTAAAACTCTAGCTTGTCCTTTGCAGAGCAAAACGCTATTTTAAAGACTAGTTCTCCTCTTTTCTAAACGAATCCACAAATGTAGAATAAAGAACTGTCCTACTATGTCAACAGAAAAATGTCAATGTAGATGGTCTTTGAGATTCATACAGAAGAGATCAATATCTGAGTTTCCTCTGCACACCGGAAAACAGATTTTCTTTTTCCCAATGAAGTGCATGCCAGCAATTCTAATCTGATACTTTAAATCTGAGAAGGTGACTTTTTTTCCTCCAGGCTCTTTGATATTTGAGAGTGGCAAGAGTCATTCTCATGAAAGACAACGTGAGTCTTCTCAAATATTTGATTAGGAGTGCTGTAATGAGGTTTCTCATAAGACTTCACTATTTTGACATAAATGATTGCGGTTCATTTAGTGTGAAATATACTCATCAGCCATTGTAAGTAAAATGCCTTGAATACAAACCATGCTTATTCATAACTACGAAGTCCTGTGGAATTCAATGCTGTCTTGCCACTTCTAAAACTTTTCTAGCCCAATCCTTAGCAACAAAAAGCATTTGAAATTCTCCCTGCCTCTAGTATGTAGCTTGTTTTTTTTACCCTGAAGTCATTGGGACTATTCTTACAGACAAATTAGCAAATTTTCCTTGTTTTGCCAGAGTTCCTTCTACCCTTATGTGAACCTGTAGTTGTGAACTGGCTTCCATTACACAGTTCATTTCAAATGGTTGTTTTTAGGAGATGAGAAAAGCATGCTATGATAACTTAATCATCTATTACACATCAATCAGTTAGAAACAAAGTAATTTCACAGCTGGTGTTTGGTAATCTCAGTTTCTGGCTTAACAGTGCAAACTTGGGTTAGCAATGGAAAGTTTGGTACTTGGTATTTTGCACCTCAGAGAAATGGGGTTTTGGGAGAGTATTGTGTATTTAATGATTTATAGTAGAAATCTGGTGAAGGAATATGACCTAAGAGCCATTGGAATTCTTGAGGAAATGATCATACAGCAAGAGCAAACAAAACAGAACTTATTTGTGAATTCTGGATTCACCCTTTATACGAAATGTGGAGTACTTCAAGAATGTTGTCTGCTACAAAAACACTTGATAATCAGTGGAGATGTGCCAGAGTTGTCTTTCCATTCAAATATCAGTGCACAGCATACTTGCTGGGTCATGAGCTTTATTTCAGCACGCAGTCCTTATTCGACTTTCAAAAGACCAAAAAAAGCCAACCTAAGCCTCAAAAAAGAATGTACTACATGATCTTTCTTTGACTCGTTTGGGTGAGGAAAGACTAAAAGAAATACTTTGTGTGACAAAAGAAATTTGATTTGACAGTTCTTCTGTGAACAACCGCAGAAAAAGCCACAAGTTCAATGCCAAAAAATGACATAAAGGAAGTGGTAAGGTTGGCTGGTAGTGTATAGTACTTTCCCAGAATCCCAATGTGGTCTTTTTTTTTAAAAAAAAAGAGGCCCCCAAGTTGTCTGGACAAACAGAAGCAGGCGATGAAGAAACTAAACACCTTTTCAATATTGCCCTTGTGTTAACTCAGCATCTTGTCTGTAACACAAGTGCTTGCCTGTGTTCTTGTTCTGTGTGGTGCAGACAACTTGAGGCATTTGATCATGGTAAGATGATTACTAGCACAATCTTTTTTGGGAAGTGGAAGTTCTGATTCCTAGTGGAGCTGTACGTGTGTACATCTTCTGGGTTGTCAGTGTAATGTTGGAGATGCGGGGCTGAGCTGCCAAATCTTCATGGCACAGTGCTGTGTTCGGTAATTAGGGGACAGTGGCTTAGATTCCAGGAGCAATACAGTCAGTTTAGCAAGCAGCCACCTCCAGGTTATCATGCTTCAATTTTAAGTCTTTCATCAGTGAACTCCATATTTTTAATTTTCTGCAACAGAAAGAAATGTTTTTAAGACTTAATGAGGCCGATGGAGTTGATGTGTATGCATATGCTTATAATGCTCTGCAGCTCATTAAACATACAAAATAGTATGTGATTCCTAAGTGCTTCTCCATACTCCTGTACAGTTTAAAGAGGAACAGAGATAAATAGGGTATATTTTGAAATATTTATAGGTTATAGTGGCTGACAGGAGAGGCAGAGAATTCTCTATAGCCAAAAAAACTTGACAGTTTTATTACATGGTAAAGACAGTAACTAGAGGCATATGAGAAGAGACTGATGTGCTTTCTAGCCTTCTTCTGTAAAATACAGCCCTCTCTACCTGGTACAATGTTATTTTATAACTGGGTTTTTTCTTTTTTTTTTTTCCTTCTAGTCTGTTAAACTGGGTATTGTGCAAGCTATGACCGCATGCGTAAAGTTGTTCCTGGCTTTCTGGAGTTTGGCTGCAGGTGCACTTTGCCAGCTTGCTGAAGTGTTCACTGATCTTGGGTCTGTCTCCACTACATCTTGCCCATTGCATCTCCTGTCTGTTTTTGGCCGGGTCTCCCCAGCTCTACTCCCATAGCATTCGGTGCATTTCTTCTTGTAGATAGAAATTAAGAAGAAAGAGTCAGAGTTTATACCTCTATCTTTGACATAACAGGTATATTAACACACACTAGAGTTTGTGAAAGAAGGAGGGAAAATCTGTATGTACCTCCCAGTCAGGTTTTTGCTAACTCCCAAAATCTAACAAACAGCATCTCTCTAAAGCGCAATGTTCCATTTCAATCCAAACCCGGTGTATGGATGGTTAGCCTCAGGCTGCGCTCTCCTCCCTTGGTCCCATCACACCTATCAGAGCTCTTTTCCTGCAGGGAAATTGTCTTAATTATGCGTTTTGCGGTTTGAAATGTACCTTGCATTTTTCTCCTGCATGTGAGCAGGATCTGGTTGGTAGGACAGATTCACACCTGATGAGGACTTGTCCTCCTAGATTCAGGTTTATTTAGTTCTGCTGCTGTATCTGGGGGATATACCAGAGGGATTCTTGCCTAGATGAGCTTGGGTTTTAAGTGTAGCCCGTATCTACCCTTAGGGACCATGCTGAAATCTAACCTAGACCTGATCAACATGAGTGTTTAGATAGTCAGCTCTTAGAAAGGATGGTCTTCTCAAACTGAAATGGAGCAGTGGCTCTGCTGTATCAGGGATTCAAACTTCCTACAGTCTCGAGAACAAATTAACAATCTTAAGCTAATGTATACAGAAAGGTAAAAATATCTATCTCTGAGTATGGCCACTACATAGTCTAGGGATCAGATGACTTGAAGCACCCTGCGAGGCTGATTCTTCCTGATCCATGCCCATAGGAATTGCTACGGAAGGGAAATGAGTGGGTCACGAGTGGTGCAAATTGAACTTGCAAATCCCATTACACATGTTCATCCATTCTTTGCTTCTGGTAAAGCTTTTGCGGTGGGCTCCTTTTTATACTCAGGACCGAGAGTGTGTGAGGTGAATGTCTTTAAGTTGTTATTTTGAGGATGCCACAAAAAAATTTGTTAACCTATTTGGATAAGTGCAGTATAAGTGAGTAACATAGCTACCAGTATTTTAATTTGTCAGAGTTGGTTAACATGCAGCCTTGGTAGGCTAGTTTGTGCCTGGAATTTTGCACCTGAAAATGGTTTAGGAAGGACAACTGTGGCAGTCTCACATCTGGCCATTGTTTTTTCTCATGCTGTTGCCACACAAGCCCAGCACTTTTATCTTGTGTTGAGGAGGTCAAGCGCTTTCAAGGAGCTCTGTCAGGATTTACTGCACATCTGCAGTATACCTGTCCCGCAGACGACGCGGTAACCCATGTTTTCAACAGTGTGAAGCTGTGAATGAAAAGGGCTGTTGTCTTAGATGTGTATGATAAATCTGATTTTCCAAGGAAATAAGAGGTCTTCAACTAATTTGTAATGGTCCCATTGTACTAAAAAAAGAGATGCAAGTGTGGCCTTTTCTACAAATAGTTAAAGTAAACGCTCCACCAGTCTTAAAGTAGTACATGTTTATGTATATATTTATTTCAATGTGTGTAATATTCCTGATAACTACTCTTCATGAAAATGTTCTTGCTGTAAGATCTTGACAATAACTGTTCTATTTTAAAGGCTCTACACTTTTGATTCAAACTTTTGATTCAATTTTGTTGCCTTTAGTTTTCTGATCTATGCAAAATCTCATTAAACTGACATATTTTAACCTAATGAAATGAAAATTTAAACGCTGCTTGTCACTTGTTGGGGGAAGAAAAAAACCTTGAAGTACTTCAGCATACCAGTAAACCAAAGGGCACATTCTGTAAAGAGTGTTTGAAATGCTCATTAAAAATGTTAGAAAAGTTTCTGTCTGAAACTTCATCCCAATTTTATTTCTAACTGGAGAAAATTGTAATGGTGGAATGATTTTGAAATTGTGTTTTCTATTTGCTTTTCAAAGCCTTTATCCTCGTCTGGAGGCAGAATTCTAAATCATATTCCTTCTACGCGTATATTTTAATTAGGGCTTCCTCAATTCATCATAAATGTTCATTTCTTGCATTCTTATTTTGTAAGTTGCATGGAACTTGATCACGCTATCGAATGTGCTGCCTTGAAGGGAAGATGATGGGAATATTCTACGTGCATGCTGGCTACATTGCATGCAGTTGTGTTTAATGTTGCTGTAGAAAGGAAAGACCATGCGTGTAGGAAAAGTATCGGTGCTATCATATGTTACCATAACATAGTTGCCTCTGTTTTCTTTTCAGCTCCCTCCATTTAAAATCTTTGCCTCAGTTTCCCACAATGATGTTTTAAAAGCCACTACCAGTTGGCTTTCACCAACCGTAAACACAATTACAGTACATGTGCATATAAGAACTGTTTATTTTTTCCAATTTAGAGTGTATTTTAAGAGGATCTGGTTTTCTTCTGTACTGTTGTCTGTTGCCAATAGACACACTGAGTGCAACACTGCTGTTGTCTTTTGTACTTTCCTTGCTACTCTTGTCGCAGGCAATCTTGAACGCGTGTAGTGTTTCTGAAAGCCTTATCAGCCTTCTAGCCCAAGAGCTGAGCTAGCACACTTCTTAAGGAGTGCTGAGTGGCCAATGTTTGGGAATCACATCCTGGGTGCAGGGAAAGCTTCTGCCTGCGCTGGGTCTGCGTGCACTGCTCTCTGTCTGTAGGTGGCAGTGAGCATACGCTATGCGACAGCACTCCCAACGTGGGGTCACAAAGTGAGAAACTACTTGCAGATTCCCATTTTCAGAGCTTTTCTTTTTCCCATGGTGTTTTATTATTTTTTTTAAATGAAATTCTGCAGGGCTTTAAAGATTGAATCTCTTTGTAAGTGTTGTTGACCTTTTAGCAATAAAACCTCTACCGATTTCTTCTCGTTCCAAACGCTGATGTTTTATATCCATTCTCTAAGCTAGCATTCATTTAAATATAGCAGGGGTGTATTTTAAAGCCGATTTTTTTAAGTGGGGAAAGGTTATAAATGTAACTTCCATATTATTAAAACAGATAGAACATGCTAATTTTTCGCTCCCTTCCCTTCTTGAAGTATTTCTTTCTGCTGTTCAGCCAGCCTTTGAAAGCGGATGCTGTGGGAATGTCTGTTTTTAAAGGTATCATTTAAAGCCAAAAGACTTGCTGGTGTTTCACTGGGGATCTGAAGCCCTAGGAAAAAAACAAAAAAAACAAAAAAAAAACCCCAAAAAAGTACAGCATGTGGAGAAACAGCAGGATGGCTGCTCCCTGGGTGGGTGAAAGCAGGAGTGCTCTCGGGATGCTTGTGTGCCAGAGAGAAGAGATGGATGTCTATGATGGAAGGTCAGCCTGGCCTGCAGAGAGGTGGTAGCCTGTGGCAGGGAGCAAAAGAAAACTTCTAGGACTACTGAAGAGTAAAGTCAGATGTGAGGACAGATTGTAAGGCAAGGAAAATAAGAGTCTGAGGGTTTGTCTCAGACTAAACCCCGCAAGTACCAGGAAAAGGTTGATTCAGGCTGATGTCACCAGTGTATTTTTCCAGTAAGGCGGCTTAGCTCCCTTTCTAATAATATCTTTACATTACAACTTTTCTTCTTCTGAGCCCAGTAGGTATGTTGAAATATTGCAGCTCTATGGATCTATGTGCAGTAATCGTTCTTCAGTGTGGTATTGAGGAAGTAATGTTTAACGATTCCCAGTGGGAAATCTGGAATGGGGGAAAGAAATCCAATATGTTGGTGCATATTTAGTCTCTTTCATCTTCAATGGGAAATATGATGGGGACTGTGCTGTTCCTGTCATGTGAGGAGGTTAACATAGCTTTTTTTTATTTGTGTGTTCTCCCCAACTTTACTATTTGCATTACTGAACTCTAGGCTCCAGATGGGACATTACTAATTTTTCAGCTCCAGTCTTTGGAATGATTTCAGTCTCTAAAATGAGTGTAAATGAAATTAAAATGAAATGAAAAAGCCTGTAGGAAAGCCATGTCATCTCCTTGTGTATCATGTATGCCAGCACCACAGAGAGGGGGATTATCACTTTCTCCCCTGTACCCAAAGAAACTTTCTGCATGTCATCCGTACTTGCATGCTATGTGATGTTGCAAATGCATTGGATTAAATCAGTCTAGATTTTTTTTTTTAGCAACTAGAGAGATTCTGTCAACATAAGTTCAGAAGACCGCATAAGATACCTTAGTTTTTTCAAGTGTCCTATAATTTTCCTGTTTCAAAGGACAAAAGTAATGCTAGTGCAAATGGCCAGGGGAGGGCTGAGAGGAAAACACACCGGTACTTACTTTTCCTGTTCCTGGGCTTTAAATGTGAACTGGCAATAGGTGAAATAGAAAATTAAAAGGTGGGGAGATGGGAATGTGGTTAAAGGATTAATTTGGGATTAAGAATGCCAGAATTTGGTGCTGGTTCTGTCCCTACCAGGGACATTGTGCGTGTTGTGTGTATTACCTTGGTGGGGAGGAGTAGGTGCACAAACAGCTGCTGAGCAGGAGAAGTGCAGTAAGCTAGTGTCAGTCTGCACTTCTCTAGGCATTCCCTTTAGTCCAGGGCTCAAGATTTAGACACCCACTGACATGAAGACAACCATCTATTTAAAGGTGTGGTCTGTAATCCAAATTATTAGTTTGAGGTCCTGCAGTAGCTTGTGGAGAAAGGTAAACACCTCTGTGAGAGTGATCTCACTTAAACGCTGGGTGGATTGAATAGTCTTTTGCAACCTTCTATTTCCATTTAGTATACAGATTTTGGACTAAATGCTGATTGTTTAGGTGGTACAAGTCCTACCTTCAAGCTACTATGGATATGTGCTATTTTGTGCCTGCATTTCAGTTCGCCTCCTGTAAAAGCATTTTTCTGTCTGAGGCATGCAGAGATATGTATGTTGAATTGTGAAGAGCCTAAATGTTGAAGGAAGGGAACAATGTACTGGGGGGTCAGGGAGCTGCATTTCGGCATTCGAAGGTCATTCTGGGGACTTTATCAGATAAACAATGAATCTAAAGTGATGGAAGCACAGGAGGTGGAGCATGATGGTTGGACCTGATGATCTTAAAGGTACCTTCCAACCTAGACAATTCTATGATTCTATAAAAGCACTGAAAAATAAAAAAAACAACCATACATGGGAGAGAAGTGCATGTAAAGAGCATTTCCAAGATGCTATTAGTGAATGAGCATAAAAGGAAATGTCTTTCAGATGAGCAAAGAAAAGTAGAAGTAGCAAAGTCAATTACTCTAAGCCTGGGAAAGCAATTTGATATCCAAGAATTCAGATGAAATTTTGTGCCCCTTGGAGTCAGTTTGTTTATAGGAAGTCTGTGGAAGTAGGATTTCTCTCTCTACTCTAAATGTCTGTTATATGTTACCAGAGACCTACATTCTTTCAAAAACTAGGTCATTTTATAAACAGATGTACTCAGATGTATCCTTAATTCTAAATAAATTAGATCCTAACTTTATAAAGTAAGCTGGTAAACATGCCTCAGGCCAGGGGTGCAAGGTAATCGTTACATACTTGAGGAACTTACCTATGCAGCTATTTTGGCTTTGATTCTGCAAGCTATTTATTTCATATCTAATCTGAAGCAGATGGGCCCTTCTGTTGAAGTCATTGCTTGCTGACCTGAAGTTTTCCACTGAACTGAGCTGGTATTAGATTAAATGTTTGACATGAAGTTAGAAAGGTAATAAATTGAATTATGCAAGCTGAAAAGTTGTTTCTAGTCACATTAGAATCATAGAATGGTTTGGATTGGAAGGGACTGTTAAAGGTCATCTAGTCCAACCCCCCTGCAATGAGCAGGGACATCTTCCACTAGATCAGGTTGCTCAGAGCCCCATCTGACCTGACCTTGAATGTTTCCAGGGATGCAGCATCTACCACCTCTCTAGGCAACCTGTTCCAGTGTTTCAACACCCTCATAATAAAAAAAAAAGCCAATTTAGAGTGAAGGCTGTTATGGGACATATGCTATGTCAGAGGCCTTACAGAAGTCCAGATATGACATCTGTTGCTCTTGTCCATTGATGTAGTCACTCCATCACAGAAGGCCGCTAGGTTGGTCAGGCAGGACTTGCCCTTGGTGAAGCCATGCTGTCTGTCTCAAATCACCTCCATGTGTCTTCGCATAGCTTCTACGAGGATCTGTTCCATGATCTTCTCAGGCACAGGGGTGAGGCTGACAGGTGGGTAGTTCCCAGGGTCGTCCTTTCTACCGTTTTGAAAAACGGGTGCAATGTTTCCCTTTTCCAGTCATCAGGGACTTCACCTGCCTGCCATGACTTTTCAAATATTATGGAGAGTGGATTGGCAGCTACATCAGCCAGTTCCCTCAGGACTCTGGGATGCATCTCGTCAGGTCTCACAGACTTATGTATGTTCATGTTCCTCAGGTGGTTTTGAACCTAATCTTCTTTTACAGTGGGAGGGACTTTGCGCCCCTTGTCTCTGCCTTGTGGTCCACCCACTCAAGAGCTGTGGGAAGAGATTGCCAGTGAAGACTGGGGCAAAAAAGTTGAGTACCTCAGCCTTCTCATTTGCTGTCACCAGTTTGCCAGTCATGTTCATGCCAGGCAGGTCTGTTTCCACAGTTTTTTGTCCTGTATCCATCAAGGCTTCTTTGTACACTTTGACCTTCCTTTTCTGGCTGACATACCTATACAAGCCCTTCTTATTCTTTGTGTCCCTTGCCAAGTTCAGTTCCAGCTGTGTCTCGGCCTTCCTGACCCCATCCCTACACAATTAGGATATTAAATCACAATAACCGTTAGGTAGGATACACTGTGGTTACGTGTTACAGCATACCTATGTGTGAATACTAACACAACAAAGGTAAAAAGTAGACCAGGTTAACTGCTGGACTGATCTATGAATCAACTGGATAATACCAAATTAGAGATCTAGGAGCTCCTTTATTCCTCTTGAAAGCTAATGGTGACATTTTCCTGATAGAGCAAGTGGCTTTTCTGATTGCTACACTTGACTGCAGAAATGAAGGGATGACTCTGAACTATCTAAAGGTTAATTAAAAGAAGAGAAGAATATCAAATAAAGGCCAGATCTTCCCTCCTTGATCATGTAAAAGCCCACTGAAGGTCATTTGAATTTTAAGTCTGTAGGACTGAGCAGTGAAGATGGTGTTAAAACAGAGCTCTGAGCTGATTTCAGTTGTAGTCTTAAATCTTTTATCTTCATTTAATGACTGCAGTTTATATGTGATTGTTAGCAAAGTTCTAACAGCTGGATATAGTCTAAGACCAAAAAGACTCAAAATTGTTGAACCCTAATTCTTATAGGTGGTGGCTGGACAAAATAAGGACACAGGCCAAGAGTGCAGGTGATATACCAGAAGAGATACCTAGTCCAAACCCCCTGGCAGAGCAGAGTCACATACAGCAGGTTGCACAGGATGACATCCAGCCAGGCTTTGAGTATCTCCAGAGTCAGAGATGCCACCATTCATTTTATGCAATTAACAAATTTGACAGGGTTTATGGCAGGCACATCTTCTGTTGGCTGTGTTTCACTTCAGTTTTCTGACCAGAACAATTTTTTTTGATTAAACAAGCACATTATAGGTTGGTAACTTTTTCTGGTATCAGCTAGTATGGTTTTTTGGTCCCTGTCTAGGTGTTAGTTACTTCTACAGCTATACAATAGGACTATGTGATACTTTTGTCTCCTGGCTCCAGTGGTAGGAAAGGATCTGTGGTGAACTGACAGCTCATTTGGTCTTGGATCATCTTGGTCATAGCTCTGGGGTGTGTGACACAAGCTGCTCTTTCCCCACAGTGCAGGTGTAGCAGTCACAGTCATGACCACAGTGTTCTCAGGATTCTGAAGTACACAGATCTAGGTTCCTGATAATTTCTTTGTTACAGGTTACTACAAAACTACTATTAGTAAAGTCCTTTATCTATGTGTGTGTGTATATATATGCACATTACAAGTCACTGAAAAACTACCACTAGGAAAGCAAGTATACATATAATAAGAGTAAAGCAAATTGTCTGTTTATTACAAGCTATTACAGAATTCCAGCTATGGAAGGAAGCATATACTTGTGAACCTTTACTTGTGTGCACCTATAAATGTATTATGTGAGGCATTACCAGTAAAACACCAAACAGCTCCCAGGAGGGGAGCTAGCTGATGACAGGGAAGTCTCAGTTGAAGATGATTGGCATCACAGAGACTGGAGTCAGGCAGGCATCCCAGCCAGGGTCTGGTCTGTCTGGGAGATCTCGTGCAGAAAGGCTCCTTTTGGGTAGGTAGCGAGTTACTTTTTATACCCTTTTGGTGTAGATACATAAGTGGGTATAGGACTTTGGTTCCTGGAATAGCTGTGGCTGACTCCTGTTTTCCCGGGAGGCAGGTCCATTTCCACAGTTTTTTTTGTCCTGTATCCATCAAGGTTTCTTTGTCCTGCTAACTACTCCCCATCAAGGAGGTTTAGGGTGATCTTATCAGGGATGTCCTCTGTCAGTCTGTTTACCAGGTCGCCTTTGTTGCAGCTGTGCCACTAGGCATAGATCACAACAATATTAGTAATAAAAGATACTTGCAAAACTTCTGAAAAACCTCTTCATCTAAGAAGTAAAATGCTCAAAAAAAGGTACGTCTCAAACTTTCTTTTTTTCTTTTTGTAAGGAACCCTTCATGAAGTAAACAATCACTTTGGCTATTCTCTCTCAACCTTGGCTCCCTCCTCTTCTGTCCGAGGGGATTAAAAACAAGTCAAGTAGTTTGACTGCAGTGTTATAAATGGTAGATGGTGTTCATTTTCTTAGGTATGGTATTTATGGTACACTGGTTTAAAAGTTTATGGCTCAGTTCACAAACCTTGAGAACATAAAATTGGCTATTCCTTAATGTACGAAGAAGCTTATGATTTGGGACCTCCAGGATTAGCGTCTGGTATCTAGAATTTTATATATTTATTGTTTTCTTAGTTAATGCATTTCAACAAATGCCTATAATCCATTTCATAGAGGCAGCAATACAACTTATTTGCTTAGAATAAGACTCCTGTCGACATAAAGAGCTACAAAGTGGTGTTTAAGCCTGTTACGCTTTTGTAGTAAACCTGCCAACCTGGAGATATAACCTGTCAACTTCTGGTGCTTGTGTGCAAACATTGGGAAGACTTGTCTTCCAACAGCTACAATAATGAAAGCAACAAGCAACCGACAAGTCAAGATCATAAATAAGCTACATTGTTTGTTATTTAATTAGTCTTTTCATGTTGAGTGGTTGGTGAATTTTGCATGTGATAGTAGGAGGCAAAATTAGACCATCCTTCAGAATCCTTTGCCTGGAATCTATGGACCAGTCCTCATTCCTCTGTAGTCTGACTTTAGTGTAGAAGAGACAATTAAGCAAATACGACTTGTAATTTTGTGGTAACTAAATTCTTCAAAACATGAAAATGATTTATGTGACCAGCTGTTAAAGCTGATGGAAGCACATAAGCATAAATAAAGTTTCCTCCCAGGAAACCTAGCTATGAAATTGTTTTGGTTTAGGGTTTAAGAAGCTTCTGAAAATAGTTCTTGGCAAGATGGAGAAGTTGTAATATTGAGCTCTGAATTAGACACACTGCCATACTAGGCATATGGGAAACTTAGTGGAAGGGAAAATAATGAATGCCATACTGTTACACCAGAATGGAAAATATATGGAAAGATAACATAGGCCGCACTGGTAGTAATGTTTTGTGTTTAAAGCGCAGTGTAGCAAAATTAGCAAGCAGATAGCATAGAATCTATGCTTAAAACCTGTCTAGCTCTAGAATGTAAAGCAATGAACAGTCTATTCCTGCCAAGATAACCAGGATGTTTATGCTAAACTTAATGTGTTTAGAGGGCTCAGTCAAACCTATTCCTTTCTGGGTATCTTATTTTTGCGAGTAAATTATTTTTGTAAATAATTTAGACTATTACTTGGCAGAAATCAGTGTAGAAATGGGGTCTTTTACTTTAGATTACAATGGAAAAAATCTATGCCTGTCTTCAAGTGCAGCCACTATTACTTGTTACAAGGTCATTGACATTCTATATATTCCAGAACTTCAAATCTCATGGCACCATTGCCCTTTTTTGAAACATGCTTTACACTGCATCTCTGGTCAAAGCCTAGGAATAGCAGTGAGGAGATGCAGGTTGAGAACCAGAATATGCCTTGTGTTCTCTCCTTGTTATCAGTGGTTGTAATTTGCTGATACTTAATGCTGCTGAGAAAAATAGCTGTACTCCTTTGCTGTCACTGTCTCCTGCTACTGGGAGTGTAACTAGGTTCATGCTAGAGTTCTTCGTCTCCTTTGCCTTGGTTTATGGGTCTTCATTTTTTTGTGTGGGCTTTTCGATGAAGAGCGCTTTTTTTTTTACTCAGTTTCTTAGTGGATATGTTTTAAGAAATTTGCGGATCAGTCTTTCCAGTTATAACTGGCTTTATTAGTATCATAGCCCAGTGATTTGCAATATGGCTCAGTTGTAAGAGTTATTAAAACTTTTTCAAGATAGGCATCCTTGCACAGAGAGCCAGCCAAGCCCAGAAGCTGTGTTCTTGTAAGCAAACTGTTAAGCTAGAGGAGATGACCTGCTGAGGGATTTCAATCAGCTGCTGTTATTGATGGAAGGGGTAAAATAGGCTGTCACATTAAATAAGAACCAGAAACTTCATGAAGGGAGAATTCAATCATCTCTTTATAGTCATTTGACCATTTCAGCTGACCAGCTGGGGGAACCTCAGCAGGAATTTCAAAGATTCCCATAGAAAATCAGAGGTGCCTTGAATGGCATTGTCTTTGACACTGGTAGTTTTCAAAACGACCTGTAACACCTGTAGAAAGCCTTTGATACTAGTATAGTTCATGTCTGGTTTAGAGTTTGAAGAGCCTTTGTTTCAACTATAACATAACCCTGAGCAGGACAATGATTTGCTCTTAAAGTGCTTCATTTCCAAATAAGCCAGAATAAATTGTCAGAAGCTTTCAGTTAAATTTCCAATTAAAAGTTTAAGGGCACACGATGTCATGCTGGGTGTGTTGTGGTTTGGCAGTGCTTTGTCCAATATTATTGGGAACAC